>OX276381.1:17072879-19472879 GCA_946251855.1 Alsophila aescularia
TTTATAGACAAGAGTTTGCATATAAATTTCATTGGGGAAACAATTTTGCCCCCAATCACGGTAGATGACATAAGAAGAGGAACCCTACATGACCCGCAATTACACAATGTGAGTGAATTTATAGCAAAGGGTAGGCCTTCAAAGATGAACAATACCCTATTAAAACCGTATTTTCTTTGTCGTAATGAACTTTCTATAGAAAACGGCTGTATTTTACGCGGACATAAAGTCGTTATTCCATCACAGTTTAGGGAAACGCTATTAAACGAATTGCATACTTCTCATTTCGGAGTAGTCAAAACTAAGTCAGAGGCAAGATCCCGCATGTGGTGGCCCAATATTGACAAAGACATAGAAGGAAAAATTGGTTCATGTAGCGTGTGCAATACAATGCGGAACAACCCGCCACGTGCGCCACTTGCACCGTGGCCATACCCCAAGCGTGTTTGGGAACGCTTACATTTAGACATGTTCATGTTAGGCGGTAAACAATATTTAATCGCAGTCGATGCACACTCAAAGTGGGTTGAATGTTATTCAATGCAAAAAACAGATAGAGAATCAGTCATCAGTAGATTATGCCAATTATTTGCTAGATTTGGTTTAGTGCATTTTATAGTGACTGACAATGCATCAAATTTTACGTCTTTGTAATTTGAAACATTTTGCCGGGTAAATGGCATTAAACATTTAACAATCGCTCAATATCATCTGGCATCAATTGGTCAGGCAGAAAATAGCGTCAAAACGGTTAAAAAGGGTCTGAAATTAATATTGGCCGGAAGTAATAACAAAAAAATTATAGGTTCAAAGCTTAACAAGTCTTTGTTTGACTATAGGAATTCCGTGCATCTAACTACAGGTTTTTCACCTGCCCAGTTGATGTTGGGAATACCGCTGCGATTTTGGCTCGACTTATTGCGAGCGCCGGAAGTAGCGCATTCGTCGTCGTCAACCGCGGCCTATAATAATGTTATAAAAAAACAGGTTTCTTACAGTAAGCACTATGGAGGACAAAGAAATGTAAATTTTGCAATCGGAGACAAAGTTCTAGTTAAACATTATTATAATAATGGTAATAAACATTCATGGAAATATGGAGAAGTGAAAAGCCTTATAGGCTCTCGAATGTTAACTGTCTATATACCGGAATTGAATACTGTTGTTAAGAAGCATGTAGATCAACTACTAGCGTACAAAGGACGTTCGTCAGTCGCTGCAGATGATGATATAAGCTGATGCGGTTTTGAGAAGTGCACAGACTCGGGACCGGCTCCGGAGCCCGAGACGATGGGTGGCCCGACGGCCGCAAGCCCGACGGGTGCACGCGCCCTGGAGCCGAGCGCGGTTAACGTGCCGTCCTCGCCAACTACATCCGCGCCGCGCGCTCAATCTCCAGAGGGGGAGGAGAATAGTTCGGAAGACGAATTTTTGGATGCTTCACCTTCTAAGAAGGATTCAAATAATGACTCTGAAACTGAATTTGTACGCCGGTATCCAGTTAGGAAGACTAGAAATAAAGTAAATTATAAAATTTGATGTATGGTTCTTAGTTATATTTTCTGTATAGTCGGGGAGGGATATGATGTATGCATATACTGAATTATATACCTATCTATGTTATATAGTCTATGCCCATAGACTTAACAAGGTGTATATCTAACCTCGTTGGCTATAACCTTATTTAATAGAGATCTGTAAAAATGACAGGCAGTCATGTGGTCGCCGTTAAACGATAACGATGCACTTCGTGTTTTAATTATTGTAATATCCCACAAATAGGATAATAATTTATTGGAAAAAGTTCATATAGCCCTTCCAAGGCTGGCGTGTTTTTTTTTAGCTTTTATGCTAGTTATTTTGTCTATCCTTCCATTTATCAAGCACGCTCAAGCATCTTCACAAAAAAAACCGACTGCGAACAACACTAACTAAATGAGGCAAACATTTTAGTGAGAAAGTTGTAAGCCAACTTTAAATCGCTATAGATCCTAAATGGTCATTTAAAATGAAAAAAAGATAACAGAAACCTAAAAAATAATTTTCAAATACCTATGCAATGAAACCCAATTTAACATAGTTTTTTATCTGTTTCACAATATACGTAAGAATCATTAAAATCGGTCCAAGCGTTTAGTCTATAATTATGGTGCAACAAAAACACAAGCACGAGCCAAGATTTCATCGATGGAATGATTTTTCTACACAACTTTTGTAAGCAACTGCTGACTGAAGACTTCCTGGAGAAGCAGCTGTACCTGCTTCTTTGAACAAAGTACCCACGCTGCTTTTACTAAGTGTGAGACAACTTTAGCCACTCCTCTAACTGTAATAAAAAGATTAAACGATTTTGCAGTATCGCGTCTTTCATTCAGCAATGTTACTGTCTTTTTTATCCAATATAGGGGATTAAGATTACGGTTTTCAGAATTGGGAAACTTCTTCAATTCGTTTGGAAACCCCTTCTTACTAAAAAATATAAAGAATTAACAAATATGGAAAAAATTATGGTGCTCTTTTGTTCTTGGTTCTCTTTGTTGCTCACCCGGTAGAGTCAGAGGGTTTTTTTCTTTTCCAATCATCATATCATTTTATTATATCTTATATAATCTCCCTGTTCACGAGATGTTATTTTGACATGTAAAAGTGCTATTATTTTGCCTTTATACTTTGATTTGACTGTCTATAATTACTACAGTTAGTTTTTAAACCAACTTGAGGCTAAAATATTATTCTTTCGTCAGATCTGATACAATTATTAGAATCTTTTCGAAGTAGTGTTAGATAATGTATGCGTCTTTCAGAGTATAGCAATGATAGAATCTCATTGTGCCGCGATGTCTGAGAATTATTATTTATGTCTATTTTGTAGTTAGATAAAAACGAACACATTATACTTATGTTCCAAATTGGTGCTTTGGAATTCTTGGCATTTTTCAGAGCTAAAGACATAAGAATATGTTTAACAACAACATGTAAACTTATCTGACTTGAAGTTTCAGAACTACATCAAGTTGAAACGACAAGTCAGATAAGTTTACATGTTGTTGTTAAACATATTCTTATGTCTTTAGCTCTGAAAAATGCCAAGAATTCCAAAGCACCAATTTGGAACATAAGTATACTAAAAAACGGACTAAAAACGAACACAGTATACTTATGTTCCAAATTGGTGCTTTGGAATTCTTGGCATTTTTCAGAGCTAAAGACATAAGAATATGTTTAACAACAACATGTAAACTTATCTGACTTGAAGTTTCAGAACTACATCAAGTTGAAACGACAAATGTATGTTAAAATATAGTATTATTAATAACTTGCCGATTAAATGTAAATCCTATAAAACCTGAGCTAGCTGTAAGCCATTGGGATTACTAAAATCAAAGTTCTTATTTCTACACCATAAATTCCATCGTTACCAAGCTACTCGTACTTCATAAGTTTTCGTGGTAGATTTTCGGCAAAAAAAATTAAGTACCTATCGATACTTATTCAGTGTTCTACTTCTAGTGCTATGTTCTCGACTTTCGGTGGAGGTAGTCCTGTTGACGTGTCGACTACGTCTTTTTGCAGATTGGTCAT
Organism: Alsophila aescularia; assembly: GCA_946251855.1. Taxonomy (NCBI): domain Eukaryota; kingdom Metazoa; phylum Arthropoda; class Insecta; order Lepidoptera; family Geometridae; genus Alsophila; species Alsophila aescularia. The sequence continues at coordinate 17,076,462 of OX276381.1, forward strand.
TGTGAGTGGAGCTCCGCGCAATCGGGCTTTGAGATCTGCACGTCAAAATATTTTTTGCACGGAGAAGCTACTATTAGGAATCTTCCTGTTGACTGATTCACTTGGGACCAGGAATATAGGCGGAAACACCCATGCGAGCGGATAGTCCTATGGAACACTAAAAGCATCGTGAAATTGGGCTTGATGGTCTTTCAAATCCTGCCTTATATAATTGTACACTAGGTGTGCTATTTTCGCGGTAAATAAATATATCACTGGGGTGCCCCACTTTGCAAACACCATTTCCACATAAGTTGGTATCAAATGCCACTCCGGAGGTTGGCCATGACGTGATAGATGGTCTGAAAGACTGTTATATATGCCCGGGATATGGTGCATGCTGAAGTGTTTTTGATGCTACTAGATCTATTCAAGAATTGTAAAATTTGGAAGGTTATATTCATTAGAGTTTACAATTTTGTACCTCCTTTCTTCCGTAGATACGAGATTGAAGTTTTTGTGTCGCGTTGTGTCCACGCTTATTTTGATTATGGCGGCGATTGCGTGACCAGCTCTGCTTGTTGCTCATAGATATGGAGGAACTGCTGTCCTGCTGCTCTCACTCTAGCTACTTGGACCAGCCACAGGTTTCGGCTCACAGGCCTCGTTAGTTTGGTCCATTTCTGAAAATAAAATGATGTTAGATTTTTCAAATAATAACAAGAATCACTGTCGCTTTTTGAAAGTACGATAGAAAATAAACTGGCAGTATGTTATAATATAAGTATTATAAGGCCTTCCTCTCGGACGTTACATATTATGTTTGGACGTGTTTACACGATCTTTTAACCAAGACAATATCAAAATTGACAACAAAAATTGTAAATGCAAGTTTAGAAATGCATAAACAGAGATGCCAAGAGATTGTTCAATTTGACTACGCAACATTACGCCAATCCAGAACCGGTCAACCCTTTCAATTTGCTGTCACCCTGGTACCGAACAGGTACTTGTTCGTTGGATACCTATCAGGAGTCTTCGCATTAGTTCGTATCGCTTACGACTTGAGGCTCGACCAATCACAGACCGCTGTCGCTCACTCGTGCACACAGCTCACTACAACAACCAGTTGTCGTGCACGCAAGATAATAGGTAATGTACAGCGCACTCTGCCGCCTGATAAAAAAACCACTCATTCCGCAACGGATACAGATTTTGGGTCGAAAGCATCATCGGATGATGTGGCCAAGACTACCCCCATCAAGCGTAAGAAGCAGGCTTGTGGTGAGATCCCAGGCGATGCCTTTACCAGCTTCCAAGCTGAAATCCAAGTCTGGTTATAACACAAGGCTAGATAATATAGAAAAGCGTATTGCAGCTCAAATCAAAAACCAGACTGATTCGAGGTACGGTGTCTGGGCAACTTGCGAGTCTTGATTCAAAAATTATTACTTTAGACCAAGAAAGAAACAAATGGCGACAACCATTATGCGCCTTGATGATAAAGTTGATTCCATTCAACGCGACCTCTTTAATACGTGCATAGAAATTAGAGGCGTGCCTAAAAAACAAAATTAAACCAAGCATGACCTATATGAACTTATTTACAATGCTTTCAAGATTGTTCAACAGGATTTTTCGTCGAGTACTATTAGTGATGTTTTCCGTCTACCAAGCAAACAAGACCAGACCAAATCAACTGTGGTCGCGAAGTTCTCAAATACACTCATCAAGACTGAATTTCTTAACAAAATTAAGAAATACAATAAATAACGTCCCCGTGAGCAACTGAAATCAAGTGTCCAAGTGTATGTGTGTGTCTATATATCTGATCATCTCACTCCAAAAATGAGGCGGCTGCACTATTTGGCTAGGGAGTTTGCAAAATCGGAGGCCTATGCCATTTGCTGGACCTCGAATGAGCTTTATTCGGAAGCAGGAAGGACTTCCCTACATAAATAATAAATTTGCCTCCCTCAAGAGTGCGAAGTGACTAAAAACTGCGAAATCTTCCCTCAAGACAAAACCAATAAAGACAATTTATACCTACGTTTTAGAGTTAATGTTTATTATTTTGCTATGTTACTATCTTGTTGTTTACTTCTATGTACAAATTACAAAAGTACTCACACATCCTAATGCATAAATGTGTGCATACCTATAACAATAATGAAACGTTTAATTTGTCTAAATATTGTAAAACTTCTTGTTTTGACATGTTTATAATTAATTTTAGTTTATCATATAGATTTTTCAAATATCCCAGGTTTTCGCTAATTGCACTATTGTTTATTACTCGACTTATCCACTCAACATACCAAACCGCTCCTCATTCTAACACTTGCCTAACACTAATAATTTACACTATATACCTAGGTATAGTTCACAATCTCTCACCCGAAACACGCATGCTGATCTCTGCTTTGTACTATAGCGAGTTTTATTTATTAAATGGCTTGGAAGTTACGAGCAGGTTTTATTGTGTTAATATGTACATACTCAGGATTAATAACCAGCTTGTACTCTTAAGCTGCCGATTTATCGACCAACCTATGATATACTAAATACGGTCTCTAATAACTGTTTACAATTATTATTGTTATGGTGTTTCGCTTTTCACCGCGTGCGTTCATTGTGGCAGCTGCTACGTAACTGGATTATTTCTTCTAATAACCATGTTATTTACGAACGTAACTAAGACTTTGATTTTGAGACTATCCTACGATGATTTCCTATATTCCCTTACGCAATTTTTACCCTACGCAACTGTCTGAGCCAAAAGTGCTCATAGAGAAGTTATGATTCTTTATGAGCACTTTTCGCTCAGATATGAATTTTCTACTATTGATTTGCATGCTAGTCATGTGTTGTCATTGCCAATATATATACCTAAACTTCAAAACACAGGAGTACCTGTGTTTATAAAAAAAAACAACTTAATAATGGGTAGTATAGATTTAATTGACGACATTGACAGCACAACATTTGATAGGCAACTTTAGAGTTAGTTCAGCTGAGGAATGTAGGCACAAACTAGGTAATTAATTACTCCCGGCAAACAACTATGATTACGCAAAACATCAGAAGTGTTCGTATAAACTTTGACCAATTTCTGTTATACTTGACAAGACTACAATTTCTTCCAGATATTATTTTACTGATTGAATGTTGGATTAACGATTCTTTTCATAATATATCTTTGCCTAATTACAATTGCTACTCATCGACGCTTGTTAGGAATCAGAACGATGGCTTGATTGTATTCTATAAATCAGTATTGAATCTTGAAATACTGAAGCCTCAATTTAACGATGCTAATTGCCCCATTATAAAACTGGGTACCGATATAAGTGTTATAGCAATATACCGATCCCCATCTATATACGACACTATAATTTTTTTTTAATCCTTGGAAAGCTCGATTTCTACTATTTCTGGAGAAACGTGTATAATAACTGGCGATCTGAACATTGATATAAAGCCCAAATCTACTGACCCCAAGTCATCCGACTACTTGGAACTCACTGCCTATCATGGATTTATTCCGGGTCACGTGTTGCCAACCCGAGGCCCAAATTGTTTAGATCACGCACTTATTAGATCAAAGAGAGTTGGTCGTGTCGTCGTAAGTGACACTGACATCTCTAATCACGATACAGTTTTGATTGAAATTGATAACTTTATTGAAAAAAGGCCTCCCAGGCCCGTGTTAATAACCAAAACTAACTATGCTGATACTACTGCTTACCTGGAGAGCATAAATTGGGATAAATTTTACCTGGGATCAGATGTAACTCAAGCTACGCAATTTCTAATCAACCAAATCAGCCATGCTGTTAATACCAACACAATACAAAAACATCTACGCAGTTTCGAAGCCTTTAAAAAGCCTTGGATGACAACTGGACTAGTAAACTGTATAAAACGAAGGGATTACTTACATCTTATGGCCAAAAAATATCCTGATAATGAGACCTTACAAGAAAAATATAAAATCTATCGAAACCAATGTTATTTGCTACTACATAGTCAAAAAAATAAACATGATTCCGATCAGATAGCGGCCAATAATGATAATAGCAAAAAACTATGGAGCACTGTTAAGGATATTTGTAGCATCAATACTTCTAAAACAGAACTGAGAGGTATTTTCAAAATAAAACCTACCGAAGCGTATTCTTTTAGTTCCGTTAATGAATTCTTATCTTCGATTGGTAATGATTTGGCTACAAATATCCTTACTAAAATCCACAAAATCGAGCAACCGTTGATTAATTATATTACTGTCACTAACTCGCCAGTGGATTCCTTCTTTCTGGCACCCACTGATGCGTCAGCACCAGGCTGTGACCAGATTAGCAATGAAATATTGAAGCAAGCCAGCCATGTTTTGGCATCCCCAATCGCCCACGTATGCAATCTGAGCATGCTTCAAGGGGTAGCCCCTGGCTGTTTCAAAATTGCGCATATCTGTCCTGTCTTCAAAGCTGGCAGCACCTATATCAACTATATCAAGCTACCGTCCAATTTTTTTGCTGCCTTCGCTATCTAAGATTTTGAAAAAGGTAGTTAATAAACGTCTCTTGAGTTTTTATCGAAAATAATAACTTGCTGTCCTCTAACCAGTTTTTGATTTAGAGCTAATAAATCAACGGAAGATGCTGTGGTGGCACTTGTGGACTTGGTGGTGGAAAAACTCGACATGGGCCGAAACTGCATTGGAATGTTTCTAGATCTGGCCAAGGCATTTGATACGGTGTCTTGGCCAATTTTGCTCAGAAAGCTTGAGCTTAATGGAGTACGAAGATCATCATTAAACTGGTTTCACTCGTACTTTTGCGGCAGGAAACAAAGAGTTCGCATCTATAATCAGTATAGCGAATATACATCGGTCTCCTTTGGTGTTCCGCAGGGAAGTGTGCTTGGGCCTACAATCTTCCTGATCTATATCAATGACCTCTGCCAGCTTTAAATTAAGCACGCGCATGTGTTTACATTTGCTGATGATACTGCTACTCAGTTTTCATGGAGATAACTGGAAATAGGTCATTGATGTAGCGTAGCTCAGGAGGGGTTATTACGAATGGCACATTGGCTGCAAAACAATTTGCTCACAGCGTTTACGCTAGAAAAACTAAATAATTGGCTTTCCGCATCTCCAACCGAACGCAACCATCTTCCTTCAACCTAAAGCTCCACACATGTAACACTCAATTAGACACTGCATGTAGTTGTCCAAAGCTGGAGTGCGTTGACAAAATTAAATACTTGGGCGTATTATTAAATGATAGACTACAAATTAACATGGGAAAATCATATCAATAGCTTATGTGGCTGCCTTTTTTAAAATGACTTACATCTTTAGAAGGTTGGGTTCTGTGGCTGATCCGTACACACTAAAAATAGTGTACTTACTAGCTCTGTGCCAGTCAATACTTAACTATTGTATCGCATGCTGGGGATCTGCTCGTAAAACTCTGTTCCCAATAATTTAAAGAGCACAACGGGCTCTTTTAAAAGTTGCCTACAAAAAGCCATTTCGATACTCAACTGATCGACTATACGAAGACACCAAATATCATCAAGTCCGGCAGCTGTACATTCTGGCGGTAGCACTGCGTTTTCATAAAACTACGCTAGGGACAGCCTTTCATACTGAACGTTTGACTCGTCGCAATATTCGCAATGCCTGGGTAGTCCCAAAAACGAAAACCCATCTAGGCCGACGGGCCTATTCATACAAAGGACCATGTCTATACCAACGTTTGGACAGAAATATGGACATATTAAAAGGGTCGCGTTTTAGATTTAAAAGTAAGATCGTGTCTTGGCTTTATACGATAGGTTACAATGAGACAGAGAACCTAATTAAAACAAACATATGACAATATGGGGCCTGCTCTCTGAATGGTCATCGATTTTCCTAGCAGGCAGAATTATCCTTGTCTACTATCTTTCGTCATTTCTAATATCCTAATTTCTGACTGGAATTCTGATGATGGGTTGGAGCTCAGGCCCCCCTATCCATTACTCGAAAATCTGATTATACCTACACTAAACTCATATATAGACTTTATAACGATTTGCCCGAATTGACCCTAACTTAGACGAATCCAGTGCTAACTGGATTAACATTGAATTGAAAACAATTAACCTATCCTTGAATGGCGGATAGATAAAAATATGCTACCCCTTAATTTAAATACCATGTGCATAGTCATACAAATCTACTAATATTCACTCACACTTATGTTTCCTCACATACACTTCACCAAAAACATCCTTTCATAATTTGAACTCTATTTTATCACTCGCTCTGATCAGCTCTCACCTTACATGGAAAACAATATAACAAGCTTAAATGATAGGACAAGTTTCACCCAAGTTTTACCCCAAACCTGGGTGACTTGCAATTTTATATTTAGCTAGATGGTGCTCTGGGCCCGCGATGGTATTACGCCAGCGAGTTTTAAAAAAGAGGCTTGGCTTATGCTTTGTGCTGCAGTTTAAAAATTATAAGAAACTGTAGAAGCCTGTCGATATGTATTACCAGCCTGTGTCGGTACTTTTTTACTTGTGCCTTTCTCTAAAACTTCCAAGCCGTCAACCCCCTCCCATATGCCCATTTCCATCTCCCATGCCCCTCCCCTACTACCAGACCCCCCCACTAAACAACTCACCAACTCTCCAAATCACTCAATCACACTACCACAATCGACACACCTACCATATCACCACACTGTCCAACATAACACTACCCGATTATCTGCCTACCGAAATACTTGAGTAAATTGCTCTCGCCAGAACTCTCGCTTCGTCATCCTTTCGCTCCACTTGCACACTCGTCTCGTATGCTCGTTTCGCTCAGGTACTCCTCGCAAGCTCTTGGCTCCGCAATTCCCCAGACTTTCCAATTTGACACTTGACCTTGCCCCTAAGCCCCTTGCCCACCGCCCTTCGCCCCTCGCCCTGCACCCTTCGCTATTCGTCCATCGCCTTGTGCCTTTTGCCCTGTGCCCTTCAACGTCTATTATTTGAGTTTGCCATTAGACTTTGACATCTGACACTTTAACTTTGAAATCTGACACTTTGACTTTAACATCTGACACTTTGACATTTGACTTTGACCTCCGTCTTTGACTTTGATTATTACCATGCCAATTAAAAATGACATCGAATAGGGTATACCCTATGGTAGTGATATTTTCGTTGATATATTGATATATTCATTTTTAATTTTAGGTACGACTCTATAGAGCCACCCTACCACCGCATTGTCCATCAAAATGACTACCCGACTACTTATCTACCATAATACTTGAGTAAATTGGCTCTCGCCAGAACTCTCGCTTCATCGTACCTTCGCTCCACTCGCACACTCCACCTTCACGCCTCTTGCCTCTTACCCCTTGCCCCTTGCCCCTTGCCCCTTGCCCCTTGCCCCTTGCCCATTGCCCCTTGCCCCTTGCCCATCGTCTCTTGCCTCTTGCTCATTGCGCTTCGCCCCTTGCCTTTCACCCTTCGCTATTCGACCATCGCCCTCTGCCCTTCGAGGTTTGACATTTGAGTTTGCCATTTGACTTTGACATCTGACACTTTAACTTTGACATTTGACTTTAATATCCTATAAAATTACTATGTAAAATAAAACTAGATGATTATATTTAATAATTTAATTAACATACAATATTATACAACAAACAACACAACGCATAGGATACAATATTCATTTACATCATCATCAGCCTGAAGACGTCCATTGCTAAACAGAGACACAGGCCTCTCCCCCACACAACATATATATATAATATTTATATGTATATATGTTATATATACATATAAATATTATATCCTACCCCATAGGACACCACTACAAGCGGGCTTCTTCTAAATCGTGTAGAAGATTTATATATATATATATATAATAATAATATATTCGCGATAATTCACACCAAATACCTAGCCCCAAACTAAGCCATTCTGTTTTATAGGTAAAAATACACATACTATACTATATACATATTTATTGTATGTTTGTTTATTTGTTTGTAATGGATAAACTCAAAAAATACTTAACATGGGTTGAAATACATTTTTCAAACAATTTAGGAGTCCCTACAAAACTGCAATAATGAAACCCAAGGTACCAAAAATTTGCATATAAAAGTTATTATTCGGCGTGCGCTGCGAAAACTATTGTTGAAACATAATATAATGTACTAGGTACATGTTTATAGTACAAATAACAACGTTACCCACAAAAATTCCACGAGCATATTATGAACTATTTTAGTGAAGTCTTTAACCGTTTATTGTTAAAAAGTGAAACGTTGTTTGTAAATAGGTACTGTACAATATAGAGACCAACATTGGAAACTTTTTATCCCAGTAAATGGTGAGTTTCCATGGGAAAACTGGAAAATATCGATTACTCGTTGTATGGAACGTTTGCCATGGAAACAAAATAATAAAAAGTCTGTCAGAAAGCATCAAGAGCTTTGGTGCAATGCATTGGTTTTTAATATCCTCGAAGACCATACGATGCCTTTTCTCGATAAAATGTAGTCCGCGTGGACGAAGTCACGGGCGAAAGCTAATAGAAAACGTTTTTTTTTTATTTTGATAGCAAAATAATTCTGGACAGATTCTAAAAGAGATTATTGTAGATTCGTGGACGTGTCGCGGAAAAAACCTAGTAATTGTTCATATAGTTAAAAATCAGCATTCCCGGGGAATCCATTTTCCACAAATCCTAAATAATTGTTAGGATCCACTCCAAAATCACAAAGCTCGCTTTGTATGAAGAGCGTCATCAAAAAGTACGAGTATAAGATGTAACCTTCTTTTACTACTGTTATCATGTTAGCAGCAAATGCAGCAATTGATGCTTGTACAGATGGATCTGAAAAATAAATAAAAAATTAATCAGCATCGGTCTCGTTAGATTGGGTTCATACCATACACAGTGTGATGACGTGTCTTCGAATAATGTAATTATTGGTCAATTTGGACATCTAGCTATGCCCGTGGCTTTGCCCGCGTGGTCATTTCATTTAAAAGTAGCCCACGCGTGTTATTCCAGGACCAGGAGTACCTATATACTACATTTCTTTAAAATTCGTTCAGGCGTCAAATAGTTTTTTATCGATTGCTCGGCTTCTGCTCGTCGGATTGAGATACCAAGTAACCTTGTTTTCCAACAGTGAATCCGCATAGCAATCTGTCCCGTAGTTTTTACGTGATGCGCGAACAAACATACAGACGAACAAACAAACAGGACTTTAGAAATGTTATATTCTTGTTCAGTACCCTAGACTATAGATATGACATTCTGGGGGAGCAATTCTTTTAGATATGACTCATAACTCAATATCCAAAAGCAAAGTGGTGAAGCAAAAAAAAAATTGTGATAAGATGAGCAGAACTTTAGATTACTCTATGAAAGTTGCTTCGGTATTTTAAATATTATAGCAACAATACTTTATTTGAAAAAGTGGTAGCTATGGTAAACTTGGTCATCATCATCATCATCATCATGTCAGCCTTTAGAAGTCCACTGTTGAACATAGGCCTCCCCCAAAGAGCGCCATGACAAGCGATCCTGTGCCACCTCCATCCACCAACTTCCTGCGATGGCTACAAAGTCCTCGGCCCATCGTGTGGGGGGTCTCCCCACACTTCGCTTGCTTGTTCGTGGTCGCCATTCGAGAACCTTTATCCCCCAGCGGTTGTCGGTTCTGCGAACTATATGGCCTGCCCATTGTCACTTCAATTTGCAAACTCTGAGAGCTATGTCGGTAACCTTCGTTCTTCTACGGATTTCCTCATTTCTGATTCTATCACGTAGTGAAACACCGAGGATAGCTCTCTCCATTGCACGCTGCGCAACTCTGAGCTTTGTATGAGACTAATAGTTAGCGACCACGTCTCAGTGCCGTATGTCATCACTGGCACTGATTATAAACTTTCGTCTTGAGGCTCTGCGGTATCTGCGACGAGAAGATATGGCGTAATTTCCCGAACGCTGCCCATCCAAGTTGGATTCGTTGGTTGACCTCTTTGTCGAAGTTAGATCTACCCAGTTGGATCGTCTGACCCAAGTAGACATAGTGATCAACAGCTTCGATAATATCGTTCCCAACATAAACCGTCATGGGTACGACACGGGCATTTGACATGATGTTCGTCTTGCCCATGTTCATTTTATGACCCACCTGTTGGGAAACAATATTGAGGTCACTGAACATTGAGCTTAGGTCTTCCAGGGTTTCAGCCATGATGACTATATCATCAGCAAATCGAAGGTGAGTGATGTATTCGCCATTGATGTTAACACCAAATCCGTTCCAGTTCAGAAGCTTGAATATATCTTCCAGTGCAGAGGTGAACAGTTTCGGAGAAATAACATCTCCCTGTCTCACCCCTTTTTGCAGCTGGATAGAATTCGTGCTCTGATCCTGAAGACGAACTGTCATGGTGGCCTTGCTGTACAAACACTTCAACACTTCGATGTTCCGGTAATCAATCTGGCACCGCTGTAATGACTGTAGCACTGCCCAGGTCTCGACTGAATCAAAGGCTTTCTCGTAGTCCACAAACGCTAGACATAGTGGCCGATTATACTCTTCGGTCTTCTGTATAATCTGCCGCAGCGTATGGATGTGGTCTATGGTGCTAAAGCCTTTCCGGAATTCAGCTTGTTCGGGAGGCTGAAAGTCGTCACCTACGAGCGAGACGGTTTGTAACTACTCTCGAAAATAGCTTATAGACGTGGCTCAGCAGCGAAATGGGCCTATAATTCTTCAAGAGGGTTTTATCACCTTTCTTAAAGAACAAAACCTCTACGCTCCTGTGCCACGCCTCTGGCGTAGTACCCTTGAGGATGACGGAGTTAAACAGCTTCTGAAGGACTTTAAGTACCGGTGTTCCACCCGCTTTCAGTAGCTCTGTCGTTATTCCGTCCTCCCCTGGTGCCTTGTTGCTCTTAAGCTGTTTGAGAGCCACTCTGATCTCGTATAGGCTGACGTCCGGGATATCTTCGGTATAATGTCGGGTCAAACGGGCTCTTGCATCGCTAGTCCTGCTAGGAGGACTACGCGATGAGGTGTATAATTGTCCATAGAACTTCTCGAGCTCACTCAAAATCTCTGGCTTCGACGAAACGATGCTGCCACTGTCGGTTTTCAGCTTCGTCGACAGGCTTTGCCCAATAGACAGATCTCTTGCGAACACTTTGGAGCCCTTGTTTCGCTCTATTGCGTTCTTAATACAAGTAGTATTATAGGAACGCAAATCGTGTCGCATCGGCTTGGAGATTTGTTTATTAAGCAAGCTGTAACTCGACATATCCACTGAAGACTGCAGCCTCATCTCGCCTCGTTCTGCCATAAGTTTGAGTGTATGCTCAGAGAGTTTCTTCGTTCTTTTTTTGCGGGGGGTCTTAAAGAACTCCGACCCGACCGCGTGGACAAACAATTTCCACCAGCCCGTTATTTAGTTCGTCGACTGTATCGCATTCGGTAAGGATTTGGAAGCGATGCCATAGTCACCACGCTTGGCAGGCGGATTGGTGACCGCAGTGTACTAATGTGCTCGGAGGACGCTGCTGCCCATCTTCCGGTGTATAATCCCTTAGTCGCCTCTTACGACATCCACCGGAGGATTGGGAGGGGTCTTATTCTAAGCCGAGACCGCCACGGCCAACGGTAAACTTGGTAATAGTGTGTTATTCCTACTAATTTAGAGAGTCTTAACTCTAATCACACTTTACAGTTATATTATAAAAACGTAAGTTTGTATGTTTATGAGTACGTGTGTGTGCTTGTGAGTGTGTGCAAAACACGCTGTAACCGCTCGACGAAATTTGTTTAAATTAGATACTTTAGGTTGTGAAATAACACATAGGATACTTTTGAACATTAACATACACGCCGGTGAACCCGCGGGCTGCAACTAGAATGAATGTAAGAAAAATAACGGGAGAAAGACAGGTGAGTAAAGTGACAGTATTTCTAAAATCGACACTTTTACAAAGCTGTCTTTTTCCCATTGTCTTTTGTACATACATTTACGCTTATGAAAGAAAACAGTTTTTATACCAGTTACCAAACATTTCGTATGTAGATACTTTAGGTTGTGACATGGATACTTATCATCATCATCATCCAAGCGGGTAAAACCGCGGGGTGCAGCTAGAATGAATGTGAAAAAGGCAATAGGAGAAAGATAACGGGAGAAAGACAGGTGTAAAAGTGACAGTTATTTTCAGCAACAAGAAGTACATACATTTGGAAGCAAACAGTTTTCTTACCAGTACTAGCAAATAGTTTTGGGCCGAAGTATGCCCGTAGCGGAATGTTGCTGATGTGAGCATATATTTCTGCATACTCCAGGCGCAAAAAGGGAACTTTGGGTATCACCACGGTAAAGAGTATAATGTCTGGAAAAAAATATATAAGATTAATTAGGCAACAACAAAATACGCTATGTAAGGCATTGCGTTTCATGTTGAAAAACTGATATTATTTTGCAACAAAAAAAAATGGATTTTTGTTCCCTTTGGTTTGAAGCCCGCCTTATGTGTACTATGTTTTTATTTTTTAATTAGTTATTTCTAAAGTGACATGGTGTCTACTTGTCAAGCCATTTCATTTGATACATATATTGAGGGGATGAAAAACAAACTGTAATCCGCCATTTTGTGGCGGCAGCCATCTTTGATTTACAATGATACTGCTATACATATTTGTATTGACATCATGTGTGTACCAAATTTCAGATCAATCGGTCAACAGTAAAATGGAATATTTCAATTACTAGATTTGACCCATACAAACAAACAAAAAACAACAACAAACAGGGCAAGCTAAATAAAACCGTTTAAAAACCTTTTAAGTAATAAGGATAATAAAAAAAAACAAATCAAAAATTAAATTTTTTGTTGCTTTGTAGCTCTTAGGATTTTAACTTATTTCCTTTTCTCATTTAACTTTTTTTTAATGTTTTTTTTCCTGTTTCTCCTTTATTTATTTATTTTAAATTTTTACTTGTTGGCTTTTCACTTTTAAAGTTTTTAAGTTAATTTTTCTTTTTTTCTCTTTTTTTTATTGCATTGTCATCGGTTTGTGAGCTACCCTGAAAGTTTCAGCCAGATAGCTAATCGGGAGGAGCTCGGGAATTTGAATAGCAAGATGCCAGGATAGACAAAATACATACATAGACAAAATACATACAAGAGAAGTTAAAAAAAAACCTTTTAAAAAAGTGTCTAACCTTCATCGACCGCAAGATAATCAGAAAGAACTACGGGCTCCTTGGCAGGTCGCTGGTACGAGAAATACGACAACTCTGAAGTCAGGTACAATTGTGGAACTTCGACGGCCAGCACAACGTTGCCTGTTATTCTATTCAAGCTGAAAATAATACATAAATAATATAATAATTAGCAATAAAGAACAATGTTCAATTAGTGCAATCCAACAAGCAGTGCGAGCATGGATCTTACCGAACGATAAAGTTCATAAAATTATCGATCGATAAATCGATTGATTTCATAAATCTATCATCGACTCATTATTTAAAATGACAAAATGTCGACAGTGATAAAAAATGGCAATATATATATATATATATATTATTATCTTTTTTTTTACATTAACTTGATTTTTTATTTCACTATTAAAGTCTAGTAGGTACCTACGTATATCTAGGATACCTACTTAAGACCAGGCTCTGCTTTTTAAGTGTTTTTTTCCATAAATATGCTGGATCAACCACAAACTATATGTAACTCATTTTAAATTCTCATTTCAAGTTCTCGAGGCCATTTTGTTCAATTATCTTATTTGTACAGTCTTTTTGTTAATTAATATTAAGAGGCTTTAGGGAACGATACAAACATGACGAAGCATGGTTTAAGTTCCATAACTTTAAATAGCTGATTCCAGTTAGTTTTCAAAACATTATAAGTAGCGTAAGTTCGCGGCTTTGTTCGTGCGAACTCATAACTGCAATGTAAAAATTCATTGGTCGTAGCTCCCAAACGAAAGGACCGATTTTGATGCAGTTTCTTATGTTTGAAAACTGATGTGATTGAGTTTTTTTAGCTATAAAAAAGAAGAACTCCCCCCCCCCCTCCCTTATTAAATATATAAATTTAAAAGGAGGGGTTATATAAATTTTTAATTTGTGCTTGTTCAGTCATTCACTTACTAAAACTCGGTAATCTTCGCGTTCTCTAATCCCCTGATTCTTACATCTGTATCCGTTGCAGTCAAATTAGCCACTGGTATAAAAAACTTCAAAAACTGTAGTTGTATTGGGACAGGAGTAGATCCATAAGTCGGACTACACTGCGAGTTCAAAGCTAAGAAATCCCGAATGCAGCTATAGTCGTCTAGGTCACATGGACGGTATATGTCTTCCGGCGGCCCTTCTTGGTAGTCAGCATCTGTGTATATAAAGAATTGTATTTACATAAGTTCTAATTTTATATTTTCGTCGAGCATGGTTCATTGAGTTTGAGAACCGATGCAATATCAGCGCTGGAAAAAGTTGACTGATATTTCATGACGAGATATTTGACTTGTAAAATAAGACAATTATTTTAAAGTAAATAGTTACATACCCATGACATTTTCGTAGTCTTCTAGGGCACATGGACCACAAATGTCTTCCGGCCCTTCTTGGCAGTCAGCATCTGTGTATATGAAAAAATGTGTTTATATAAGTACAAGTTGTGTATCATCGTGGTGCATGTTCATTTATTTTGAGAAACGATGCAATATCAGCGCTGGAAAAGTTTAACTGATTTGGAAAATGAGTCAATTATATTAAAGTAAATAGTTACATACCCATGACATTTTCATAGTCATCTAGAGCGCATGGACGCCAAATGTCTTCCGGCCCTTCTTGACAGTCAGCATCTGTATATATGTATTAATGTATTTTTATATGTACAATTTTTGTATCATCGTCATGCATGGTTCATTCACTTTGAGAACCGATGCATTATCAGCGCTGTTTTTTTTTACTGATTTTTCATGACGATAAATTTGACTTGTCAAATGAGATAATAATTTTAAAGTAAATAGTTACATACGTTTGAATTTTTCATATTCGTCTAGGGTACATGGACGCAAAATGTCATCCGACCCTTCTTGGCAGTCAGCATCTGTGTTAAAGAAATGTATTTATATAAGTAAAATTTTTATATCATCGTCGTGCATGGTTCATCATATTCGCTCCTTGTCTTCAAGATTGATATTTAAACACATGTAGTATTGCCACCCGGCCCACATTTATGCACAAGTTGACAGAAAAATATGAAAAAAAAAAACACTGCTTTTTTCGCTGCATCGATGAAACGTTGGCGGTACACCCACACCGGGGAGATACCTAACTGATATCATATTCTTGGCTTGCGTTCTTGTTCACTGGGAAAATAATCTAGCCTTAGATATATCACAAGCGGTTCTTGATTTGTTGTTACAAGCTTTTACTTTTACCTATTTAGGTAAACTCCATGTTTGGCTATTTAGTCATAGAGCATAAAACATGAAATATGTATACGTGGAACTGGTAAATGTCGACTTACCGAAATATGTTGCATAACGATGAATTGTCATCATGATATTTAAAAAAAACTGAATAATTGATTTAATTCCATGTTTGATTATTTAGTCATAGAACATAATAACATGAAGTATTTAAGTGACACTGAGTCCGCACGAGATTACTGAGAATAACGAGAATAATGTCAAGGAGTCTCAGCAAGGCCCTAGGCGTTTTTTAACAAATCGAGATCCAGCCGTTCTCTCATCAAAAAAGGAATATGCTATAAGCTGCAAAGTTGATCTTTATAGCATCCAGTCCACACGTTCAAAAAAAAACACGTCACGTCAGTCGCAAAGTTCTTGTAAACCGCTTGTAGTACAGTACATAGCTGGGGGAAGTGCCTAGAAGGAAACAGTTAAAAATATTATACTTATTTGAAATGCCTGCCTGAAGCCAGTTGGTCACTGGCTTCAGGCAGGCATTTCAAATACAAGAATATACAAGAATATATACAGAACTGAAGAACAATCTTAAAATTAAAAAACAATTGGAAGACTTATCGATTAAAGCTGTCTTCGAGTTCAACTTTTGGATTTAAAGAAATCTTTCTAATATTATAATGATACTCGATTTATAATAAGAGTCGGGCGCAATAGCTTGGAAAACTCGTAAACATGCTGTTGAATTGAAAAATCTACCCCTTACAAAAAAAAGTTATGCAATGATTAGGCTTAATCATTACATAACTATTTATTAGTAAAGGGGTAATCGTTTTAGGACAATTATAGTTATGTTGAAAACTATTTGAAGTATCATCTAAAATAGTTCTAACATTAACTCCCTCATAGATAGATAGAAAATATAACTTTTTATTGAAACACCACAGTATAGAAATATATAATTAACTAGATGTACCCGCGGCTTCGCACGGCGTGGTCTTTTTTTTAGGTTCAAAGTACCATAATGTGCTATTCCAATATACCAACATTTGATCAATATTTCTTTAGCCGTAAAAAATACTTTTATCCACTGCTCGGCTTCTAACTCACCAGATTGAGATACAAATTATACCAGTTTTTAAATCAAACCCTAAGCTATCTAACAATGAAAACCGCACTGCAATCGGTCCAATAGTTTTTACGTGATGCGTGAACAAACAAACACAGACAAACAGACAGACAGACACGATGAAAAAAAAGTGTTAAAACCCTTTTTAAGCACCCAAGAGCATTTTTTTACTTATCTTCTTTTTTTACAGCTTTTTTCGTACCTATTGCTTTATTATAAGTATATGACTGTATCAATTTGCATAAAAAAACAGTTTAGTAGTTTCAGCGTGATACGTGTTCTTTTTAATAACTTTCAACCCCTATAATGCGGAAACCCTTTAATTTTTCGGGATATAACGTGTCCTTAATTTTTCGGGATGAAAAGTTTCCAATGAAATGTTTCGTACCTCATTTCATTTGATTTCACTTAGTAGTTCCTGTGCGATGCGCGGTCAAGATACGAATAAAGAGACAAACAAAAATAAAAAGTAAAACAGTTTTGGCATCAGTATCGAATATAGAGAACCATCCATTTTTTTTAATTTATTACTTAAATATTACCATAACTTTTGACCCATGTCCCGCAGAAGCCCTTTAATTTTTCGGGATAAAACGTGTCCACAATTTTAACCCATCATATAAATTAAGACGGTGCCAAGTTACATCTAAACCCTTCTATTAGTTTCAGCGCGGTACGTGTTCTTTTAAATAAGTTTCAACCCCTATCCTGCAGGAACTCTTTAATTTTTCGGGCTGAAAAGTGTCCAATGTCCTACCTCGAAGTATGAACCCAAATAATACCAAATTTAATTTGAATTCAGTGAGTATTTTCGGCGTGTTGCGCTGCCAAGGTACAGACAGACAGAAAGACAGATAGACAAAAATTACAAAATACAGTTTTGGCTTTAATATTGAATATAGAACAGCTTCTAAAAAAAAAATACACAATATCTTCAATTTACAGAATTTGGGACGTTATCCCGCAGGAACTCATTTTTTTTAGGGATAAAAAGTATCCTTAATTTTTACCCATTATATAAATTATGATTGTGCCAAGTTGCAACAAAATTCGTCCAGTAGTTTCAGCGTGATACGTGTTCTTTTAAATAACTTTCAACGCCTATCCTGCGGGAACCCTTTAAGTTTTCGGGATTAAAAGTATCCTCAATTTTTACCCATTATATAAACTATGACTGTGCCAAGTTGCAACAAAATCCGTCCAGTAGTTTCAAAGTGATACGTATACTTTTAAATAATTTTCAACGCCTATCCCGCAGGAACTCTTTAATTTTTCGGGATGAAAAGTATCCCATGTCCCATGTCCTAAATTGAAGTATAAGCTCAAATCATACCAAATTTCATTTGAATTCAGTTAGTATTTTTGGCATGATGTACTGCCAAGGTACAGACAGACAGACGGACAGACAGACAGACAGACATACCGACTGATAACAATTACAAAGATACAGTTTTGGCTTTAGTATTGAATATAGAACGGCCTCAAAAAAAAAAACAAAATATCTTCAATTTACAAAATTTGGGTCATTATCCCGCAGAAACTCTTTATTTTTTCGGGATAAAAAGTATCCTTAATTTTTACCCATTATATAAACTATGACTATGGCAAGTTGCAACAAAATTCGTCCAGTAGTTTCAGCGTGATACGTGTTCTTTTAAATAACTTTCAATGCCTATCCTGCGGGAACCCTTTATTTTTTCGGGATTAAAAGTATCCTATAACCTACCTCGTAGTATGAACTCAAATCATACCAAGTTTTCATTTAAATTCATTCAGTAGTTTCAGCGTGATGCCTAGCCAAGATACAGACAAACAGACAGACAGACAGACAGACAGACGGACAAAAATGAAAAAAATACAGGTTTGGCTTCAGTATCAAATATAGAGTATCCTCCAAAAGAAAATTTCTAAATATCTTCAATGTACAGAATTGGACCCGTTACAGTTTTATTATTTGTAGATATATATATACTAATAATAAAACTGTAACGGAACACATCTGTACAATATAGATATTTTGAATATATATATATATATATACATAACAGTAATTATACATAAAATCTAATGTTGTACAATAGGCGGCCTTATCGCTATTTGCAATTTCTTACAGGCAACCTTTGGGTGGACAGGAATATAAAATAAAATAAAAACAACTATATAACTTAATATTTGTATACATACTTACATATGTGAAATTTTGTTAAACACATAAATATTTATACTATAATTAAATAATATAACATATATATTAGCCAATTAATAATATCATATATAAATATACATAAATAAATAGCATTTTCACAAAGGAATACTGTATAAATTATGTAAGCAATAACAAAGTATCCAGCTTTATGACAAGTAGTGCTTCTTCACCATCTCTTTGAAGACAGCTATCGACTTAGCTTTTCTAATATTGATGGGCAAAGCATTCCACAGTCTAACAGCCCGTTTAGTAAAAGAGTTGTGATAACACATCGTAGATTTGTGAGGCACTTTCAACTGCAGAGTATTGGTGGAACGAAGAATACGGGAATGGGAAAGATGAAGGAACTCAAATCGCTCTTTGAGATAGGGAGGGGTCGATGGATTAAATAGGACACTGTACAGAAGAGAGAGGGCATGAGTATCCCGGCGACGTCGGATTGGTAACCATTTGAGCTTTGTGCGAAAATCAGATACATGGTCATACTTGCGTAAGCCAAAAACAAACCGAATGCAAATGTTTTGTAAGCGCTCTAGATTATTTAGCTGTTCTTCGGTTAAGTCCAAATAGCAGGCGTCGGCGTAGTCGAGTAAAGGCAGCAGAAGAGACTGTGCTAGAGTAAGTTTGGTGGTAGTGGGAAGAAAATTGCACAGTCTTCTAAGTGAACCCGCTGACGCATAAACTTTACGGCTTACCTCACTTAACTGAGGTCCCCAAGATAGTTGTCTGTCAATAAGCACAACCCAGTTTTTAACAGTTTCACTTATTTTGATATGTGTGCCATCGAAAAGAACTTGTGGGGGATGAAACCAGTCAATCTTAGATATTAGTCTTGAACTACCGATTACAATAACTTGGGTCTTTAAGGGATTTACACTAAGGCCATATGATTTACTCCAGTCTGAAATACGTTTGAGGTCATAATTGATTGTTTCAATAGCTGTATGCAACTGATCTAAAGGAGCTTGTGTATAAATTTGCAAATCATCTGCATAGAGATGGTAGGAAGAAGATATTTGGTGAGAAATTGAGGTAATGAAAATAGCAAAAAGTATAGGAGATAATACGCCGCTCTGAGGAACGCCAGCATAGTTATATATTTGAACGAAACTTGTCTTCTCGTGCCTCGATCAATGCAACTTAATCGAAACGTCGAGGTAAATAAAAATTAAGTTTTCAGCGCGATTAAGTCACGTTTAAATATATAACTATCTGCTAAAACAGTAGACTGATCGGGCGTCAAGCTGGAAACCGATTTAAACAATAGGTTATTATTGAAAAGGAGCTGCACCATACCGTTAGAGCTTCGCCCCAGGTGTATACTACGTCTGCGGGGTGGGATGGTGCATTCAGGAGCTGCCAGCCTGCAGCAGTGCGCACGACGTTTCCTCTTGCAAACTCTCCAGCATCAAAGACATAGTTATGTTCATGTCGTTCATGAGTTTTTATCTTGCACTGCGATTATATTTTGTATATATGGTTCTAAGATCCAGTTTGCAGCTTCAATAACTTAATATCGTAGTTTGATGTAAAAACTTTCTTATCCAGCTGATGAGCTATGATTTATTATTAAGACATTTCTTGGAAGTCCTTAGTAACCTAAACAATTAGGTGTTATATCGGAGTATACAAGTATTGCATTAAGAATATATATGATAAGCAATTTATGTCACTAATTTTCCATAGGTTGAAATGAATCTCCAATAAACTGCTACTCTTTTTAATTAAATATAATACTAATCATGTTGTACAAAAGCAATCAATCATTTTGAATATAATTTAGACACATCACTAGAATTTGTGAATATGTTTTGACTTTGATTGATCTTACTGACGCGTTTGTTTTCTAATGACCGATTCCTGATAGTGCCTCGGCTTATTACAATTCATAAGTTGATGATTCAAATTATATCACGCTACAGTCCGTTGCCTAAATTGAAGATCTCCTGGAAGCTTGTACGTTGTGCCGCGCGTGATTTCTTACGAAAGGCGTGTAACGTCATTGCGGCAATTGCTGAACGGTTCCACAAAGATATTGTAACGTGACGCATTGCGTGTCTGCATGGTCATGGCCAATAAGAGCCCAGTTCATTTAATTAATTTTTCTCGTAATTGTAGCAGTTTTTTTGAACGTGCACTTCAAGTTTTTGTCTGCGTTACGCGTATTGTGTACGTAAGATTGCTTTGCGCTGACTGAGTGCGTAAACAAGTAAAAATGTTGTTCAGTAATTTTTACGGGGATATTTAGAGTGCTTTTAGGGCAGATCTATCTTCTTTTTACTATAATATATACCTTGTCTTTATTTTAATATAATATCATTGCCTATATCTGTTAATGTACCAGGATTAAATACGAAATCTAGAAAATTATTATTATCATATGCCCTTAATATGCCCACAGAATGCGGCTAGTAAGAATGATCATCAAAATTCTAATTCTGATGTGTCATTAGAAAATACAAATCTTGTGAAATGTGATCTGTGTTCCCAATCAAAATTTTTTAAAGGGGTTCGTTGGCTAAAAATTCACGTAAGTAAAGCTCACCACGCAACTTCAGGCACTCTACTTTCTCAAAGATCAAATTCAACAGTACCCATCCAAACGCCTTTGGCTCAACCTTTTTGGGAAAAACTTAGTTTATTCAAAAATAACCTACCCATAGTTAGGCGAATCCCGCGCGGAGCTCGCCTATCTGTAGCACGTTGCCTTACTGAAGATATTAAAAATGTCACAGCCATAAACTCTACTCTAGCCTGGGAGCACTTGTTAACCTTCCCCTATAGAATTTTACATGTTTCGAATAACCCTTTAGATACAACATCCCTTACAAACAGAATAAAACAAAACTGCATCCAAAATTCAAAATCCCTCCCAAATTTCTCTTTTACATCACGTTCACATGCAGCTCAGTCTTCTGCTATATCTTACCATATGGTAGAAAACAGGTTGAGTGAAGGTGACATAAAAGGTTCAGCAAGAATTTTGTTTTCTAATGACACTATTGCACCAAATACTCCTGAAACCTTGTTGGCACTAAAGGATAAGCATCCACCTTCTGCAGCTAATGCCAATATGCCTTTGCCCCCAGACCGAGATGAGGATTCTTTAATGGCAACACCTGAAGACGTAGCAAATGCCATTGCATCATTCCCCAGTGGGTCTGCAGGTGGTCTCGATGCTCTCTCACCTCAGCACCTTAAAGACTTAACAAGTGGTGTTTGCGGTGAGATCGGTGACGTTCTTTTAAAAGAAATAACAAATTTGACTAATTTCATGCTTTCTGGAAAAGTGAACACCTACGTTCTAGATATTTTATATGGGGCAAATTTATGTGCGCTCTTAAAAAAGGATGGGGGCATTAGGCCTATTGCTGTTGGCACAGTTTATCGTCGTCTTACAGCCAAGATTTGCTGTAAGTCAATAAGTGAATCCCTCTGTACATACTTCCAACCTGTACAGTTGGGATTCGGTTCGCGTGGTGGCTGTGAGGCGGCGGTTCATGCTTTAAGAACTTTTTTGTGCCACAATGGAGGTGATGTGCTTTTGAAGGTGGATGTTAAAAACGCCTTTAATTCAATCGATAGGCGCCCTTTTGACTGAGATAAAAGACAAAATTCCTCATTTATACAAATATCTTTGGCATTGTTATGGTCAACCCTCAAAATTAATATACAAAAATCATCTCATCTCTTCAGAAGTAGGTTGTCAACAAGGAGATCCACTTAGGCCGGCTATTTTCAGCCTCGCTATACATACAATCATTACAAAATTAGAATCAAAATTTAACGTATGGTATCTGGACGATGGAACTTTAGGAGGCGATGTGAACACAGTCGCGAAAGATTTCGAAAATTTAACAAGGCAATTCAAAACAATAGGTCTTACTCTAAATTTTTCTAAATGTGAATCATACATTTCAAATCCAATCATTTCAAAAAACGACACTATAGATATTTTTAGAAAAATTGCTCCAAATATTAAAATTTTGCAAAACAGTTCACTTCGTTTTTTAGGGGCCCCGATTCTCGATGAATCATTACCAGATTTCGTTGAAGAAAATATTCAAAATTTTCGATTTATTGCTAACCGCTTGCATAAAATTAATACACATATGACATATTTTATAATTCGCTACTGCCTTTTTGTCCCAAAATTTATGTATTTCTTAAGATGTTGTCAACTTTGGAATCATACCTTACTTATACAACAGTTTGACAGCATTTTAAGAGATACGCTCACCGCCATCCTCAATGTACCTTTCGATGATCGCTCTTGGTGCCAGGCCTCACTACCAATAAGGTGCGGTGGTCTTGGCATACGTAAAATTTCTAGTGTATCTCTACCAGCTTTCCTATCCTCAGTTTATAGTACACAAAAATTAATCGGAGCTATTTTATCTCCCTGTATTGCAAATTACGAAATAAGTTTTTTGACTGAGGGTAGGGATGCTTGGAAAATAGCCTGTCCAAATCAATCACTGCCCAAAGCGCTTCCTTCCCAGAAGCATTGGGACGGGCCGCTCTGCGAAATTGAACGGAAAAATCTTCTTGATACATCTGTTTGTTCTGCAGAGCGTGCTCGCCTCCTCGCTGTTTTACGTTGGGAATCAGGCCTTTGGTTGCAAGCACTTCCATCAAAAAAACATTGGCAATTTACTAGACAACCAGACATTCCGATTAGCCGTTTCTCTGCGTCTGGGCGCTTTTTGCCAAGTCCCACACCGTTGCCTATGCGGCGATATGGTGGATCGGCTTGGCCATCACGGACTATCTTGCTACAGAAGCGCAGGGAGGATTCCTCGACACGCCAGTTTGAATGAAGTCATCCGTCGGGCCTTTGTCAGTGCCGGCGTTCCGTCAATCTTAGAACCAAACGGCCTGATGCGGGACGACGGTAAGAGGCCTGATGGTATGACTTTTATTCCTTGGAAGATGGGACGGCCTTTAGTTTGGGATGCAACTTGTGTCGATACCTTGGCGCCGTCTCATCTTCCAGAGACAACAATTCAGGCTGGCGCTGCTGCAACCAAAGCAGAAAACCTCAAGCGGCGCAAATATGGGAACCTAGACCGGGGTTACATGTTTGTGCCGTTACATGGTTACATGTTTGGGGTTGAAACTTTGGGTCCGTGGGGGCCAGGTGGCCACGAAATTTACAGGGACTTGGCAAAACGTTTAGTGGAAGTGACTTGTGACCAGAATGCTGGCTCCTATTTAGGCCAAAAAATTAGTATTGCAATACAGCGTGGCAATGCAGCCAGCATTCTGGGCACTTTCCCTTCCTCCGAAGGACTTTTAGATTTGTGTTTTGTGTAAATAGTTAAGTTTGTAAATATATATCATCTATGTTATGTTGTTATTATGTTATGATTATAACATTTTATTATCATATATTTTTATGTCACCTAATTGCTAATTTAGTATATACTGCAGGCCTGATTTATTTATCCCGTATTATGGAGACTGGCTTTTATTATTTGATTTTGAAAATTAACGCGAGTGAAATTCGTATTAAATAATATAAATAACACGGCTAAAACTTACGAAATATAAGATTAGAAATACTCCGACCAGTTTCGGACTACTTTTAAGTCCTTAATCTGGGCGTATTATGCCGACAAGCCGCGACGAGCGCTACCAATGTCAGCACGCAACTGGCAACACGTGCGTGGTGCTGCTTTTGTTAATTTAATAAAGACTACGTCGTAGCTGGTAGCTTAAGGGTAACACTAAGTACTGCGAAACCGGTTTTATAACGGTAAATTTTAAGCGAGCTGTTTCGTCAAGCGTCTGTTATTATTTTTTTATCTCAATAGTTTAATAATGGCTCCTAATATACGACCACGGAATATAAGGAACAAGTATAAGAGCTTTATTTAATGACTTCAAGTTGCCGATGATAAGTAACAGTTTTATTTAATTATTACTTCTTTCGAAGCTTACAGTAGCACATGGGATATTAGCCTTGTTTTGGATAATTTGAATGACAATCTCTAATTGTTTTTTTTTGTCTAAGCTAAACTTTTGAATGAAGCTATTACATTTTTAGCGCTGCCGATAATAATTATATAATGATAGTTTCAGATCAAATCACAGATATTTATAATAGTAGATATAATATTTCACACATGTTTTAGCGCGTGTTATAGTTAAGTATCTTTTTTCGTCAATACGCCCAGCTAAAACGCTGTTACACTATTTGGATTTTATGGAAGTCTGATGATCATATTGTTTATATGTTACAAATAAGCCTCGCAAACTGGTCGTCGCGCAAACATTTAGTCGCTAAATTTAAGGCAACCAGCTTGTTTTTAATAGTAGTTAAGCTATTGTTAATATAGACGTTATACACTGCCGGTTCGAGGACCAATTTAACTATTCGTTCTACAAATCGTCCCAATGTGACTGACTGAAAACAGTTTAAAAATAAAACATACCTATTTTGCTATTTTTTATCAGAGAGTAGCAATCTCAACAACATCGGTTATCGGTCAGAATAGATTATGTTTTTAGACAGAGTTCTAAGTTTAATTGTTCATTGACGTTATTTAAACAAAGTATCATCACAAATTAAGTTGTGCAGTGTAGGTACAAACTTCTGCATGGATGATATAACCGTTATCTATCAATGTTTACATGTGTTTATATATCAATCTAAAAATTGGATTGGATCGGATTAGGCGCGAATACAATTATTTACGAACTTACCTGTAAGTGAAATTCTATCATAATTATAGGAGCGCCTAGTCTGAAGAGCTTGAAAGTTTGCTCTCCATTTATTTCATATTCCCAGTCTTAGCACTCTTGCGGAAATATAATAAATGAATGCAAGGTTTACAGCTCTAAACGAATTTAAATAACTAGAAATGGGAGAATTCGGGAAGGTTTTAATAAAGCAATGAGGATTTTTTAATATTTTTTTCGCTTAATTTGTGCATAAAATGGTGGGCTAGGTAACGATACTACATGTGTTTATATAATTATGGTACTACTTCACTTCCCCAGGTCAGGTTTCTTACTTTCACAGGTAAGTTCGTCTAATCAATTTGAGAACCGATACAATATCAGTGCTGGTAATAGATTGACTGATTTTGCATGACGAGAAATTTGACTGGTAAAATGAGACAATTATTTTAAAGTAAATAGTGACATACCCGTGACATTTTCATGGTCGCCTAGGGTACATGGACGCCAAATGACTTTCGGCCATTCTTGGTAGTCAGCATCTGTGTATATAAAGATACTCGTATGTATATAAAAGTTCATTTTTTACATCATCGTCGTGCATGTTTCATTCAATTTGAGAACCAACGCAAAATCAGCGCTGGAAAATGTTTGACTAATGTTTCTTCGCGAGAAATTTGACTTGTAAAATGAGTCAATTATTTTAAAGTAAAAAGTTACATACCCATGATATTTTCATAGTTTCCATCATAGCCCTTAGCGTAATATTCCAAGAACCCTGAACAATAATTGAACTTAAATAGAATTATCAAAGCACAGAAATATTTCATTTTAAATTGTTATCGAAGACGACTTAGCGGCTGCTCGCTCATGCAGGTAATTATACAAGACATAGAATAGAATGCACTGCGTTTGACTTATATCACTCAAGTTTAAATAACAACATATACAAACACCTGCGTACATAATTATTAGCTTTTGATTATAATTCAATAATACTTAGAACTAATAATGCATTGGAGTAAAAAATATGTATGACGTCTTGTTTTTCAGCTCTCATTATTTATTACTAGCAATTAATTTTAAGTATATCACGTTATATGTATGTTTTTGTAGCAGTAATCCATACCAATATATAAAAGTGAAACGTCTGTTTGTTTGTTTGGGGAGCTTTCACGCGATAACGGCTAGAGGGATTTTGATTAAACTTGGAATGGTAATAGCTTATACCCTGGAATAAAACATAGGATACTATTTATCCCGGAAAATTGAAAGTTTCCACGGGAAAACTGAAAAAACTAAAAAAAAAAAGATTACTCGCTGTAAGAAACGGTTGCCATGGAAATGTTAATAATAATGTTTGTTTTTGTTTAGTATGTCAAAAACATCAATAATGGTGTTAAAACTACTTTTGCATTGGTTTCTAATATCCTAGAAGAACACAGGATGCTTTTTTTGCGATAAAAAGTAGTCCGCACGGACGAAGTCGCCAAAAATAGCCCCAAACTAGGATACCATGTACTGTGGGTACTAGAAATCGAGTAAACAAATATTTCATTTCAGGAAGATACGAATATTTCATCCACGACTCAGAAACAAACATTTCTGCTCATCACACAAATGATTGCACCTCACCTTGCGGAATTCGAACTCGCGACAGTTGGTTGATTTTGCAGTAAGGGTAGCCATACATTGCATTCGCTAGGCCAACTGGTTGTCTAAAGTAAATAGGTAAGCAAACAGAGTTATTATTATTATAGTAACATACAATAGTGAGTGTAATATTTTTTATTAGGATTCATGTATGTTTGTATGTATGTATGTACGTATGTTTTGTATGTGAGTTTCTTAATTCCACCATAACTTTTAAATGCCTTAACAGATTTAGACGTATTGGATATCATTACATCGATGGAATGATTTTTCTACATAACTTTTGTAAGCAACTGCTGACCGAACACTTCTTGGTGAAGCTGCTGTACCTGTTTCTTTGAACAAAGTTCCCACGCTGCTATTACTAAGTGTGAGACAACTTAAGCCACTCCTCTAACTGTGATAAAAAGATTAAACGTATTTGCAGTATCACGTCTTTCATTCAGCAATTTTATAGTCTTTTCTATCCAATAAAGGGGATTAAGATTACGATTTTCAGAATTGGGAAACTCCTTCAATCCGTTTGAAAACCCCTTCTAACTAAAAAAATTAAAGAATTAACAAATATGGAAAAAATTACATCCCGTAGAGTTTCTTGGTGGTCTTTTGTTCTTGTTTCTCTTGGTTGCTCACCCGGTAGAGTCAGAAGGGTTTTTTTCTTTTCCAGTGTGAGTCTTCACTCTATTGGCACATGAAAAGGAAATTTCCTTTTCAAACTCCAAGAATACTTAGTTTACCTACATTTTATTGATTAGATCATTTTATTATATTTTATATAATCTCCTTGTTCATGAGATGTTAATTTGACATGTAAAAGTGCTATTATTTTGCCTATATACAATAAAATACTTTGATTTGACTATCTATAATTACTACAGTTAGTTTTTGAACCAACTTGAGGCTTAAATATTATACTTTCGTCAGCTCTTATACAATTATTAGAATCTTTTCGAAGTAGTGTTAAATAATGTATGCGTCTTTCAGAGTATAGCAATGATAGAATCTCATTGTGCCGCGATGTCTGAAAATTATTATTTATGTCTACTTTGTAGTTAGATAAAAACGAGCACAGTATACTAATGATCCAAATTGGAGCATTGGGATTCTTGGGATTTTTCAGAGCTAAAGACATAAGAATATGTTTAACAACAACGTGTAAACTTATCTGACTTGAAGTTTCAGAACTACATAAAGTTGAAACGACAAATTTATGTTAGAATATAGTATTATGTAATAACTTGCCTTACGTGAGTTTATGCTTTCGGACCTCCTTTCTTCCGTAGATACGAGACTGAAGTTTTTGTGTCGCATTGTATCAGAATAGATCTGCCTCTCCGTGAATAAACTTGGCCCTGCAGGGCTTGAAGTATGGCCTGCATCTCTTTCTGATTGCAGTTTAGGTGTTGTTCTTCTTGCGACCAATTTGTCGCTATAGTGCTTAATTATATGAGACGCCACTTTGGTCAAAATACACATTCTTGCATTTTTGGGTCTTTTGTGCAGCTCTTTACCACTACAATGTTTTTTTTTATTAAATATATAACTAGTAACTAGTTTTTTGGTTGTCAATAAATGCCAATAACCGAAATAAAACACAAAATGAATGCTTGATTATGTCAACAGTGGT
The DNA here is from genome assembly GCA_946251855.1 of Alsophila aescularia. Taxonomy (NCBI): domain Eukaryota; kingdom Metazoa; phylum Arthropoda; class Insecta; order Lepidoptera; family Geometridae; genus Alsophila; species Alsophila aescularia. The sequence continues at coordinate 17,105,234 of OX276381.1, forward strand.
CAATAGCATAAAATTAAGAAGTCTCCGTTAAAAAAGAAAATTTATACAATACGCCACCAACAGATCAGTGCTTAATTATGCCACGTTCAATTGGACCAATCAGCGTGCAGTATTCGCTTGACATCGTGCATAGTTTCAATATGGCGGATTCTGTATGAGGCAAGACGGTTACAAATACATAAATAATTGTGTTTTTTAGTGATAATAATGAATCTGGCGAGCAGAAAATATTGTCAATAATGCCGATTTGTGGACAGAAACATTTTACGTGACCCTTAACTATAAATCAAGATTTTTACTATTAATGTTAGACAAATTTGACTATACGTACACTGCATTGCAAAATTATTGGATAATGTTTTAGGGTTTACGCCCAAAGTAATCAAACTGAAACGTATTGTTGTGGAAATACTATGTAGTTCAACCGTCTGTCTTTCCGTCCGCCTTTCCGTCCACCTTTCCGTCCGTCTGTCCTTACGTCTGTCCGTCCGTCTGTCCGTCCATTTTTTCGTTTTATCTGTCCTTTCGTCTGGCCGTACTTCTGTCCGTCCATCTGTCCGTCCATCTGTTCGTTCCGTCTGTCCTTCCATCTGCCCGTACGTCAGTCCATCCATTTGTCTGTCGGTATGTCCGTCCGTCTGTCCATATTTCTGTCCACCCTTCTGCTGGAATTTTCTTTTGACGAAATAAGATACCTGGGAGCCAAAAAAAACTGACTCATTTAGTAAATCTTTGGTCAAAAATGATAATAGTATTTATAGTACCTACTAAAAAAACTTTATTTAGGAGGGGTACCCGTGCTTGCGAAATGGAGTTTTTTTTAATTTACTTTAAATAGTCTTCTAGGTACTTGTCGGAAAAAGTTTTTTTTTTAGAAATGTATTCATTTATACTGTTTTCGAGAAAACAATTACATATAAATATAAAATAATATATTGTAGGTAGAACGGATCTCTTTGAACCATTGCAAAACGAATGACATGTACATAGGCCAGACTAGTAGTTTCTTTACAATAGTGATAGATCTCATCGATATCTTCGTTTTGCTGTTTCAAGATTTCAATGAGATCTATCACTTTTGTAAAGAAACTATTAGTCTAGGATCACTAGCTTCAGAGTTATAGCCCTTTTAAGTTTGACAGCTGTCATCTTAAACGAAGATATTGATGAGATCTATCACTTCTTTAAAGAAACTACTAGTCCAGGATCGTTAGTTTCAAAGTTATAGCTATTTTATGTTTGACAACTGTGATCCAAAACTAAGATATCGATGAGAAACATTTTTCGTCGTTTCCCACAACTTTGCAAATTGGCGCATGACATAATTAAGCATTGTAGCGACGAATTGCCGCAAAAACCCTGATCGTGCAATTGAGCTACACAAGCCTAGTCAGATGCGTTTGTAACTAAGTTCGCTGAACATCAAGTGTCATTTTTTTAAACCCATAGGGCGTTTTTGGAACAACTGGTTCATTAAGCTTTGTTTCTATGTGAAACGTAAAGTTTTGATTATTCCGAATAATATGGTCAACCTAACCGCTATTACTGTAATCAAAATATTCAATTAGCTCTTCACCAGCCTCGGAATAATTAATGTTAATATTACTCCTGTATTATTAGAAGTAACTAATTAACAAATTTGTCTTAGCTCATCCATTTCTTTGAAGAGTTTGTCCTTCATGTCGTTAGAACACCTACCACGCTTATTTTTCTTATGGCGGCGATGGCGTGACCATCTCCGCTGGTTGCTCATAGATATGGAGGAGCTGCTGTCCGTGCTGCTGTCACTCGAGCTACTTGGACCAGCCACAGGTTGCGAGTCACAGGCCTCGTTAGTTTGTTCCATTTCTGAAATTAAAATGATGTTAGATTTTTCAAATAATAACAAGAATCACTGTCGCTTTTAGAAAGTACGATAGAAAATAAACTGGCTTTATGTTGTTATTCGACCGGCGAAAACCGTATAAATATTTCAAAATATTCTCTTGCCTCTCTCGATAAGGTACTAACTTTCTACTTTTATTGTGTGGAAACAAAATTCACTTGTTTTTTTTTCTTTGAATATTCGGGAAGCAACGGTCACAGAGTCAGAGCTGCTGCTCTGACATTTTTTTATCGCCAATGACATAAAAAGACTCCGCTCGTTTTTATGAAACCAAAAAAGAGTGCGAAAGCCAGGTGGCACCACTTCAAACGGAAACGAGGCCTTAAAAGTAAGAATACTGCCACCTGATTCAGAACCTTTCGATAACTCAGTTGTCAATCGATTTGATATTATTTACTGTGTAGGTTCGGTTTGAAATCGTTCAATTCAATACATTGTTAGTTCACAATATCGAATCAAATCGATTTGGTTCGTTATCGAAAGGTTCTGAATCGGGGAGCTGGTTAAAAAACAACGGAAATGGATACGCTACTCTCAATATAAAGCTTCCAGTTACGGTCAAGTTGTTTAATGTACCTTCCTACAGGTGAAAGAATTTTGAATTGGTATTTTTACCCGATTATGGCGAAGCAAGGGAAGGGTAATGAGTTTAACAGTCTATGTATGTAAGTGGGTATGTGGATGTTCCACCATACCGTCGCGTCGTCGCCCCTGTTGGTCCGATTTTGACAAGCGAAGTATCAATCGATTCGTTTTCATCGCGTCCAAGAGTGTCCTAAGCTATTTTTCACCCGACCATAGTCGGGTTTTAGGTTTTGAAATTTTCTCTTGTTTGTAGCATAAACTAGATAGATTTATATTCAGCAGCTTAAGTCCACAGCAGAATGACATGTGATATAATACTGTGAAAGAAACTATTTGTCTAATGATCTAAAATTTTACGTAGTTACTGCAAAGTCTGCAGATCTCAATCTACCAGCTATTGACGACGTGAGGACATCACTGTAATTACGAATTTAAATTAATACCTAAAAATGAAGGAGACCCCTAAGACATTAGGCATCGAGAATTTAACACATTTAGTTTTCTTAACATTTAACATTCACATACTCGTAATAAGTAAAAAATATAGAAGAAGAGAAGAGGCCTACATCCAAGATGTTTTTTTAAGATACTTCCATGATAATTTTGATGATAGTGTATGTAGGTCATATAAATATAAGCAAGCCTAGCCTAATACAAAATAATGGCCAGCTAACAAACGACTTTTTGAAGCAAATCTATACTTATCTGTAACAGGTCCAATTCAGTACATGTGCAAAATTTTTAATAAACAACAAAGGACAAAAACTACATTAATAATTATGGGATTTTGATTTTAGTTGAATAAACTTACTTAGAACTATAATTAGTTGTATAGCAAAAACACATGTGTAACGTCTTCTTTAAACCTAACATTAACATCAGCAATCCAATTTCTACCTAAATGTAAACGTTTTAAAATAATAATTATATTTTTGTAACTTAAATAATAAAAAAAAATTTAATTTGCGTAGTAACAATGAAAATCTATTAAAGAATAAGAAATGAAAGTAAAAACACAATTTTGTTTTCAAATATCCAGATTGGAGTAAAAATCAATAGTCACTTTGATACCACTGTTGCTTTACGCTTCCTCACTCATATTTTATTTTACAGGTATCATGATATAAGGAGATGGCGCGATGAACTGGACTCCTACTGGAAGGACTGGCAAGTCAAAGCCCTGATCGTGATTCATGGAAGGAGAATAGGGAGGCCTGTGCCCCGCGGTGAGACAAACCAGGCTGAATAATAATAAAATTAAAAAAGGTATCATGATAGTAATTCTCATGGTAGTTCTCCTCAATAGTCATTTTCTCCTCCATAACTCCAGAAAAATCACCGAACCCAACCAGGTATCAAATATCACCAATGTATCATATTTTTCCACATCTCCTTGTATGTTCCATGATTTTTGTAATTTTCTGAGTTATTCTACCCTGGTCTTCAAAGCTTAGTACACATTTAAACTTAATAGTTTTTTTATGAAATTGCTTGGCTCCTACTCATCGGATTGAAATACCAAGTAAACCAATTTTTAAGTCAAAACCTAAGTTGTCCAACAGTGAAAATCGCATCGCAATCTGTCCAGGTCTAAACGTGATGCGCGAATAGACAGACACCAACTTTTTTGGACTTTATGTTTTTTTTAAGTTAAAAACATTACTAATGTATAATAAATTATAATTTTAAAGACAGTTGATGATATTTGCTATGAAACGTTTTTAATTTCTAAAATCTGACTTGTATAGTTTAGGAAAACATTGCAATTTTATAAGTGTGTCACTAAGTTTTGAAGGTCAGTGTATAATTGAATTCGTTTTACAAAACTCTATATTTCATCACAAACTTAATATTTTTGATCAAACTAACATGAGACACGTTTTCATTTCTTATGTTTTGTATTGCATTTGTGACCCTTTTGTTATACAGAAAAAATATAATGTATTAATAAATCATAATGTATAAAACATATTTTTAAACTTGCAATGACCGAAATTCCCATTATTTTAATTCAGTGCAATGTGATTTAAAGTCTCGTTTAGTTCTTTGCTATCGTGGCAAGTAGTATATAAGCAAAAAAAAAACTCAATTTATTTACTATTTCTTGTCTATGTTACACGCGAAACCAGAAAATGACTAAAACAACTTTTTTTTATAGTAACCTCCCTGGAGTGGACACCTGTCCAATGCACTGCGAATATAAGCTAAAATGACATAAATGACTAAATAAGCGTAAAATATATACTACTTAATTTTGTTTTTCTACATCATTTCATTATATATACTTATAATAAAGCAATATGAACGAAAAAGTCTGTACAAAGAAGATAATAAAAAAAATGGTCTAGGGTAATTAAAATAAGCTACTGAAAAGTTTTTTTTTTAAATCGTGTTTGTCTATTTGTCTGTTTGTTTATTTGTTTGTCTGTATGTCTGTTCGCACATGACGTAAAAACTACTGGACCGATTGCGATGCAACATAGTTTCATGGTTACGTACTGTCCAGTATACAAATAAGGTTGTAAATAGAATTCAATTTGATAGACAAAAATGTTTTTTTATGAAAATGTTGAATTTTAAAATTTAAATGTTGTGTTCAAAAATAGGTGTTCTTACTTCTGGGGATGATGCAGGCAGATGATGGGGATGATGATGATGGGGCAGGCCTACTCGTAGATGGATAGGAGTTAATTTTGGGATCAAAAGGAGCGAATAAAAATATTGGGACAAATGCGATTAAAAATGGGGCAAGACGAGATTTTTTTAAAGACTAGACGTGAGAAGGCCTTAACTAGTTGGTGAACACGCTTAATTGCGCGCATACTGCGCGTACGCACACGGCAAGGTAGTACTTATGTAAATTTGGAACTCATGCTAAATTGACGTTATTATATTGAATTTACTAAAAACTTACCAGGATAGACAATAGACGGCCTTGAAAATGACACTATACAATAGTGCGCGCTGTTCTGAACAAGCTAATAGATTAGGTATAAATTAAACGATTCAAATTTCCAATACACTCTATAAATCCATAAATGCTTAAAACATATAAATCTACCGTGCCTAGGCTTAGGGACTAACTATGCAGTCATGCACTAGATCTATTACCACCATTCTAATTACAAATCATCCGTTGCGTTATGGACTAGCTATAATTATATGCCAACTGTATCATGCAATAGGTTGATGGTTTATTTATTTTACAGAAAAGAACACATGTAATTTTGTTCTATTCGGTGGACAATATAGGCATAACTTGAAATGTTGAATGAATATCAATCATGTTTAATGAATATTACTACCTTTTTTGAAGTTGCTTAACAAATGACACCAATATACTCACTATAATTTCTCAGGATTTGTAGTTACAGGGTTATAAAAGCGAGAAGATATAAAAGCCTTTTGTTACGATTCAGTTTTATGTCCTAGTATCAGTGTGTTTCGGTGTGATTTTCGTTTCGCGTTAAAAGTAACCCTCATAAGATCACTCGCGTGTCCGTCTATCCGTCTATCACAGGTGAGTTTTCGAAAACTCCGGAACGTAAAATTCCGAAACTTGACCGTAGTACCGTAGTAGACTTGACAAAGTGTTATACTGATAAAGCACTTAACCTCCACATTTTTCAATTATAAAAAATATTAGCTTTCCCGCCCGCGACTTCGTCCGCGCGGACTACTGTTTATCGCGAAAAAAGCATCCTATGTTCTTCTAGCTAGGGTATTAAAAACCAATGCAAAAGTAGGTATAGCACCAATGCTCAGGATGTTTTTTTAACAGACTTGTTATATCGTTTCCATGGCAACCGTTCCTTACAGTGAGTAATCAACATTTTCCAGTTTTCCCATGGAAACTTATATACCTATAACTATTTCATCAAAATCCGTGTAGCCGTTATCGGGTGAAAGCTCCCCAAACAAACAAACAAATAAACAAACAGACTACGTTTCACTTCTAGATATTGGTATGGATGGATAATAGGGGTAAATCAAGTAACTTAAACATATTAAAATTAATTTTGGTATAACATTGGGTATCAAAGTCTTGTTTCAAGTAACACGAATTGAAATGTTTTTGAAAAAAGAAAACAAAATTATATTACCTACAAACATAATAATGTATATTATATACTAGCTGCGCCCCGCGGTTTCACCCGCGTCCCTCAGGAGCCCTGCATTTTTTCGGGGCGAGAAGTAGCCTATGTGTTAATCCAGGATATAAGCTACCTCTATACCAAATTTCATCCAAATCCGTTCAGTAGTTTTTGCGTGAAAGAGTAACAAACATCCATCCATCCATCCATCCATACATCCATCCTCAGAAACTTTCGCATTTATAATATTAGTTTGATAATATTAGTATGATTGTGTGAATTGTCCAAAATATTACGATAAGTGTCAAGTAAGTAGGAAAAAATCTACCATCAGCGAGCTATTCTGGCGTGCGCTGCCAAAACCGCTAGAGTTACACATATGTAATGTATGATATAATGGAAATGTTTATCCTTAATAGTCCTACAAAAAAGCAATGAAAATTGAACATCCCTTTCCAACACACCAATAAAGTACGACATTATATTGGGGGTACATTTTGACTGTAAAAAATACGAAACTTTCTTCGCGTTATCTCGATGACACCCGTCATGTAGATGGGTCGTGTTCATGGGGAGGTTAAATTCACTTTTAATAACTTTATTTGTCAATTTTGTATCTCCAACTTCTTAAGTGTTTCTGCTCTCCTGGTACTTAGAAATATTTTTTCTTCTTTTTTCCTTTTTTTTCAAGTCCTTAAGAAAACGATAGTTTTTGTCCCCTATTTCTTGAGCAAAAGTAGCCTATGTGTTAATCCAGGATATAAGCTATCGTGGTACCAACATTTCGTCCAAATCCGTCCGGCAGTTCGAGCGTGAAAGAGTAACAAACATCCATCCATCCATCCATCCATCCATCCATCCATCCATCCATACATCCATACTTACAAACTTTCGCGTTTATAATATTAGTAGGATCAACAAATAATTTTCTAAAGGAATTTAGTTCACGAACGGGATTTGAGCCCTCATCATCGATGCCTCTGCGTGGCACATGTCTTTAACCAACTTGGCTACCGTGACCAATCATCATCCAATTTTTCCCTCATTTTCTAAATCCGTTTTACGGTGACGGTAGCGTTCTCCAATAGTAGTATTCTGAACTGACCAACCGAACACGCCTAATATTGCAATTAACTTCGTGATATTATTAATACCAGGGAGTGAAGGCGGATATATGAAATATCTAATAAAAATACTTTGATAAATAAAACTAAGATAATTTAATATTAAGTATATTTTAATAAACATACAATACAATATTATAAAGAAAGAAAGAAACAACATTTATTCAACACAACAACATTAGAAATGTATACATAGATATAAACATAAATAAAATGTGCTTGTACATCAAACTACACAACGCATTTAGATACAATATTAATTTACATAATCATCAGCCCGCACACGTGAACGTTGTTTATTTATTTATCTAAGTATTTTCTTACAATATAAAGTTATTTATCATGAGACAATAAAAAATAATAAAAAAACGTGTTTTTTTTGGGTTTTTATTAAAAAATACTTCTAAACCTCAAAATAAGTATCTGGATAGATTCTAATGTAGATTATTGTAGGTACGTACATGTCGCGGGAAAAAGCTAGTACCTAATTGTTAATATTGGTAAAAGGTAGCATTCCCGGGGAATCCATTTGCCACATATCCTAAATAGTTAAAAGGATTCACACCGAAGTCACACAGCTCGCTTTGTATGAAGAGCGTCATCAAAAAGTACGAGTATAAGATGTAACCTTCTTTTACTACTGTAAACATGTTGGCAGCAAATGCAGCAATTGAATCTTGTACAGTTGGATCTGAAAAATAAATCACCATCAGTCTCGTTGGCTTGGGTTCGTGACATACACAGTGCGATCACGTGTCTTCGAATACTGTGATCATTGGTCAAATAGGACATCCCTGCTTTTTCACGATATTTTTATATTATGTAACATTCTGGACGTGCAACTTTTAGATACAGTATGACTCATATCATAACTCAATATCCAAAAGTAAACACAAAAATTAAATTGTAATCAGATGAGCATAACTTTAAATTACTCTATGAAAGTTGTTTATGGCAACAAAAAATTATTTGAAAAAGTGGTAGCTATGGTAAACTTGGTAATTTATGTGTTATTCCCTGTTATTCCTACTAATTATGTGACTCTAACTCGGTTTTATAATCACACTTCGCAGTTATATAATAAATACGAAATGTTGTATGTGTGTGTGTATGAGACAGGATGTGTGAAAGTGTGTCTATGTTTGTGAAACTTTTTCACGCTGGAACTGCTCGACGAAATTTCTTTAAAGCAAAATGGCAGGTTTCTATACTAAAATTAAAAAAATGTCTGGGATCAAGTTGCAGCGACCTACAATGTAAAATATGTCAAAATATTCGGTATTAGTTCCAGAGTCTTTATCGTCTTACATATCGCGCAAAGTACTGAAAATCTGATTGCAACCAGTCGTTTTGAGTTATGTAATACCAATGCTGTAGATTGGGTAGATTTTTTAATATCAAAGTCTAAAAGGTCAGAAGCCCGATTCCATAACTTGGCTTCAATCGAATTCTCAGTATCGCAACCACTAATGCCTTGCGATAGAGTCGAATTTGCTATGAAAAAAGTGATAATCCGATTGTAGCCAAGTTCTGTAATTGGGCCACAGGTCTACGACCACGAGCTGGCACGTTTCGATCCGATTTTGTTTAATCTCGATACAATATCGTAAAGATTCTTAGATATTTTAATCAATTACAAATTCGATACATGTAGGATTGGTTCAGAGATATCAGCATTTGACCTCTAGTTTCATTAAAGATAGAAAAACAGTGAATTTGAATTAATATGATTAAAACAAAGTCAACCAATACATATCAATCATTCATTTAATTATATCGTTATAGTAGATAAACAGATAAAATGCATTAATATTACTTGCACTTACACCCCTATTTGTATAGTTAATATTTCGTTGGTAATTCGTACACAATTTGATATACTATTAATAAACGTAAATAATTCTCGCTCTTACGAAAATTAGTGCATACTTGAAATATCACAGAACATTTATTTCATTTATTTTCTATAAATGAAATCTATTGACGCCAATAAGAAAAAAAAACAAACAAAATTCTGCCATTGTTCTTTGGTATGTAGCAAAGAGAATACAATACTACTTATGTATATCCTTTAGGTTGTGAAATAGTACTTAAGATACTTTTCTTCATCAACATGTACGTGGGTGACACCGCGGGTTGCAGATAGAATGAATGTCGTGTAAAAGACAGGTGTAATGTGTAATAGTGTCAGTTTTTTCAGTAATGAAAAATCAGTAATGAGAAAAACTTACACATTACACTACGTACATTTATAAGAATGTTTATAATTAGAAAACATTTTTCTTACCATCACTAGTAAATATTTTTGGGCCGAAGTATGCCCGTAGCGGATTGTTGCTGATATGAGCATATATATCTGCATACTCCAGCCGCAAAAGAGGGACTTTGGGTATCACCACGGTGAAGAGTATATAGTCTGAAAAATGGTAGGATTCATTAGGCAGCAATAAAATACATTATGTAAGGCATTGTGTTTCATGTTGAAGGCTTTTATCATGTCCAACAAGTACAATAACCTGGTGAAATTGCTGAATATAAGCCAAATGACGTAAGCACGACGTTGAAAGTCCATGTTCGTTGGTGTGGTGCATATTTCGCTTCGTGAGAAATACAAAACGCTCAACATTCTCGTAACTGTCCCGTGATTTCTACCTACTGGCATACATTATCAAGATTTGAATTTAAAAATAATAAGACTTTAAAGAAAGTGTCTAACCTTCATCAATCGCAAGATAATCAGCAAGAACGACGGGCTCCTTTGCTGGTCGATGGTAAGAGAAATACGACATCTCTGAAGTCAGATTCAACTGTGGAACAGCGACGGCCAGCACAATATTGCCCGTTGGTATACTCAAACTGGAAATAATACATAATTATTGTAATAATGCGCAATGAAGCGCAATTGGTTCCACCCAACATACTTGCAGTGCGAGCATGGATCTAACCGATTAACTGATAGATAAAGTTCATAAAATTATCGATCGATAAACAGTTCTCTTTTGATGTGTAACATCTTACATCTCGCTATCCTGAAATCTATGGGGGTGATTTCGTAAAAAGCGTAACAATGTGTAACAGTGTAACAGGAAGCCGGAGAAGTGCACGCTATTGTGGGAGTGATTTCGTGAAAAAGGACGGAAGTGTGTAACAATATGTGACATCTTTCCTCCTGTAATCAGTGGGAGTGATTTCATTAAAAGGGATGAAAGTGTGTAACAACGTAATTGTCCTTCAGATGTAACACATCATATGCGACTACTGTAAGGATCGCACTTTTTTTTTAAACTAAATTCATGGATTAATGTTATCAAATAGACAACATGTCGACAGCGATTAAAAAAAGTGCAACATGGATAAATCCTTCATTCTTTTGCCATTCCTCCGGCTGTATTAAATGAATGTTGAATTATAATGAATTGATAACTGATCAACACCACCAGGTGACTTGTTACAAAAGCGTAAGCAGTCCTTATAATATAACTACTTACATCCTTACATCTACACCACCTGCCTCTTTTCTAGGATCCTACATAACATTTATATATTTAACTAGTTTTGCCGACCGCTACTTCGTACGCGCGGACCACTGTTTATCGCGAAAAATAGCATCATATTTTCTTCTAGGATATTAAAAACCAATGCAAAAGCACCACTCCTGTTGTTTTTTGTCAGACTTGTTATTTCGTTTCCATGGCAACCACAGACCATTCTGTGATGGCAACTGTTCCTTACAGTGATTAATCATCATTTTCTAGTTTTCCCGTGGAAAAATACAATTTTCCCGGATAAAAAGTATTTTATGTTTATTCCAGGGTTTAATCTATCTCCATTCTAAATTTCTTCAAAATCCGTCCAGCCGTTATCACGTGAAGGCTTCCCAAACAAACAAACAAACAAACAGACAGACAACGCTTTACTTTTATATATTGGTATGGATTATCTTTGCAAGTGTTTTTTTATTCAGTATTAAAATTAAGTAGATACATACATCTCTCTTCAACAAAGGTATATTCTGACAAATATACTGCATATAATTATGTGCCCGCTGTTTTGGCCGCGTGGCCACTTCTACAGGTTAAAAGTTCCAATGTTGTTCCAGGACTTAAAATACCAATATTCCAAATTAGATCAAAATTCCTTCAGCCATCAGATTGCTCGAATTCTGTTCATTGGATTGGGAGTACATCAGATTTTAGGTCACAACCAAAACTATCTAACATACATACAAGTGATGTTAAATAAAAGCTTTTATCTACTCTCATATCGTAACATCCGGATTATGAACTTATAAAAATATTTCATAATTACATACTTTACGCACGGCACGTTTCTATTAATAAAATAAATTGCATTATGACACTGTTTTTTGAACTAAACAATGTTATAATATTATTATTTTTCCCATAAAAGCACCGGTTCGGCTCCGTACAACGAGGGTTTTCGCGATTTATTATCTAAGGTGGCGCGTGTTAGACCGTATGTGCGTGAATTCGCAGTGGACTGGATATAAGCTCCAAAATTTTCTTTACATTTAATTAGTACCTAACCAATTGACGACTGGTTGGTCTCGGGGCTAGAGATCCTAGGTACGAAATCGTACGGTCGCGGGTTCGAATCCTGCAAGGTGCAATCATTTGTGTGATGAGCAGAAATGTTTGTTTCCGAGTCATGGATGTAATATTCTTATCTATGTATGTTTATCCGTTATCTAGTGCCCATAGCACAGGGTATCCTAGTTTGGGGCTAGATAATTGGTGTGGAAATGTCCCGAATATATTATATTATATTATTATTATTAATTTAATGTGTTATATGTTTTTGATGCTCAAAAGTTTTATCCCGATAAAAAAATGTACGACAGCATCTGGCCTTAAATCAAGGAAACTTCAACGAACATGACGAACGAGCTTTTACTAGCAAAACCAAGAACATATTACGACCTTTTTTTTTTCATTCAATGTACTTCCTATTGCATGAGTGTAGATAGAGTAGTGTATGATACGGCACATAACTAGGTATTAAAACATTCGAGTGATACTATTACAAAACTCACCTACTGTTCGTTTTTTAAACTCACTCTCGTGTTTTAGTAACCCTCGTTATGCAACCGTTTCATAAACTAGTATTTTCTAAACTCATATCGTAAAATCCGGATTATGAACTCAAAAATGGTGGCATAATGGCATACTTTATGCACGGCACGTCTCTAATAAGGAAAAAAAAAACATTATAACCTTTTTTTGTTGAACTAATCAATGTTATAATATATATGTTTTCTATTAAAGCATTGGTTTGGCGCCAACCAACAAGAGTTGTCACCATTTATTATCTATGGCGGCGCTTGCTAGAAATATGCGCGCGAATTCGCTGTGGACTGGATTTTGGCGCCATAGTTTACTTTACATTAGTACCTAACCAATTTAATGTGTTTTCGTTAATCAAAAGATTTATCCTGATTAAAAATGTCTGACAGCATCTGACCTGACATCACGGAAACAGCAAAAAACATGAAGAACGACCTTTTTTACCAGCAAAATCAAGAAAATATTACATCATTTTTTTTCATTTAAAGTATTTTCCTTTTGCTTGAGTGTAGATAATAAAGTAGTGTATGAAACTGCACATACCTGGTTATGATTATAACAATAACCTCCTTATGCAACCGAATCATAAACTACTATTAAAAATTGGGCTAAACCATAGCTAAAGCTAACTCGGTATGGTTTATGGCTATTTTAGAGTAGTTGATGTACAGCTGTGGAACCAACTACCCGCTAATATTCAAAAAGCATCTTCCAATAATGTTTTTAAACGGCTTGTCAGAGAACACTATTACAAGGCCTCATTGCCTTCATAAATGTTTGTCATTCATATCATTATATTATATTTATTAAGTATGTAAGTATTTATAGTTTTTATAGCAGAAAGCTCATTTATTTTAATAAGTAATGTGTGTATTTTATCATTATGTATCATTTATATTATCTTATTATAGTAGTTACCTGGGACTTTATGAATGTATGAAATATTATAATGATTAATTATGTAGTTACATTATTATTATTCGTTTCTTCGCTATAACATTTTACTGGCGTGTTTTGAACTTGAATTTTTATTTACATACTAGCTGTACCCGTGGATTCACACGCGTGTTCTTTTCTTTAGGTTCAAAGTAGGTACCACAATGTGCTATTTTAGGACCAATATACCCAACATTTGAACAACATTTCTTCAGCTGTCAAAAATACTTTATCAATTGCTCGGCTTCTCACTCACCGGATTGAGATACCAATTACACCAGATTTAAATAAAACCCTAAGCTATCTAACAATGAAAACCGCATCGCAATCGGTTCAGTAGTTTTTACGTGATGCGTGAACAAACAAACAAACAGACAAACAGAATGAAAGAAAAGATAAACAAAAAAATGTTCAATACCTTTTTTAAGCACCCAAGAGCATTTTTTCATTTGAACAAACATACATAAAAAAAAACAAAAACATACATAATTCATTTAGTAGTTTGGGTGCAATGCGCGGTCAAGATACGGACAAACAGACAGACAAAATTAAAAAGTAAAACAGTTTGGCTTCAGTATCGAATATAGAGAACCATCCAAAAAATATTTTTATTACTTAATTATTAACATAACTTTGGACCCATATCCCGCAGAAACCCTTTACTTTTTCGGGATAAAACGTGTCCTCAATTTTAACCCATCATATAACTTAAGACAGTGCCAAGTTGCATCAAAACTCGTCCATTACTTTCAGCGTGGTATGTGTTTTAATAAATTAAATAAATTTCAACCCCTAATAACCCATAAATTTTTCGATATGTAAACTATCCTATGTCCTACCTCGTAGTACGAACTCAAATCATACCAAGTTTCTTTTGAATTCATCCAATAGTTCCGGCGGCGTGATGCGCGGCTAAGATACAGACTGACAGACATACAGACAAAAATTAAAAAAACATACAGTTTAGGCTTCATAATCGAATATAGAGTAATTTAAAAAAAAACACTATATCTTTAATGTACAGAATTTGGACCCATATCCCACAGGAAGCCTTTATTTTTTCGGGACAAAATGTATCCATAATTTTCACCTATCTTATAAACTATGCCTGTGCCAAGTTGCATCAACATCCGTCCAATAGTTTCAGCGTGCTAAGTGTTCTTTTAAATAATTTTCCACCCCTATCCTGCAGGAACACTTATTTTTTTCGGGATGAAAAGTGTCCAATGTCCTACTTCAAAGTGTCCTACCTCAAATCATACCAAATTTAATTTGAATTCATTAAGTATTTTCGGCGTGGTGCACTGCCAAAGTACAGACAGACAGACGGACAGACATACAGACAGACAAAAATTAAAAAAATACAGTGTTAGCTTTAGTATTGAATATAGAACGGCCTCCAAAAAACATTACATAATATCTTCAATTTACAGAATTTTGGACATTATCCCGAAGGAACACTTTATTTTTCGGGATAAAAAGTATCCTTAATTTTTACCCATTATATAAACTATGCCTGAGCCAAGTTTCAACAAAATCCGTCAAGTAGTTTCAGCGTGATACGTGTTCTTTTAAATAACTTTCAACGCCTATCCTGCAGGAACCCTTTTATTTTTCGGGATGAAAAGTACCCAATGTCCTACCTCGAAGTTTGAACTCAAATTATACCAAATTTCATTTGAATTCAGTCAGTATTTTGATATTTTCGGCGTGATGCACTTCCAAGGTACAGACAGACAGACGGACAGACAGACAGACAGAGGAACAAAAATTAAAAAAAATACAGTTTTGGCTTTAGTATTGAATATAGAATGGCCCCCAAAAAAAGTACAAAATATCTTTAATTTACAGAATTTGGGACATTATCCCGCAGGAACTCTATATTTTTCAGAATAAAAAGTATCCTCAATTTTAACCCATCATATAAACTATGAATGTGCCAAGTTGTATCAAAATCCATCCAGTAGTTTCAGAATGGTAAGTCTTTTTTGAAATAACTAAAAACCCCAATCCTGCGGGAACCCTTTCATTTTTCGGGATGAAAAGTAGCCTATGTCCTACCTCGTAGTATGAACTCAAATCATACCAAGTTTCATTTAAATTCATTCAGTAGTTTCGGCGTGATGCCTAGCCAAGATACAGACAGACAGACAGACAAAAATGAAAAAAAAAACAGTTTTGGCTTCAGTATCGAATCTAGAGTAAAGTCCAAAAAAAATATCAAAATATCTTCAATGTACAGAATTGGACCACCCGTTACAGTTTTATTATAAGTATAGATATAGATCAGGAGGTATGACATGCAGTCTTAAGTATAATACAAACAAAACCCTCATAATTTTATGTATTGGTTTTTGAATGTCCTTAGTATGTTGTATTTGGGGTTCCACACCTCAAAAGATAAAGGATAATACCTTATAGGAACACTTTATTGTCCGTCCGTCCGTCTGTCAAGACTTTTTCTCAGGAACGCGTGGAGGTATCAAACTGAAATTTATGTTAAATACTCAAGTCTGCAATCCATTGTTGCTGTGAAAAACTCAAATTTCTAAGTCAACGCAATCAAATGATACGGCAGTTTATGCCGTATCTTATGACACTCGCGAGGGAATCAAAACTGATAGGGTATTTCCCGTTGACCTAGAATAATTAAATTTGGCTAGAAGCAATGGCTTCTAGCACAAGTAAAGGAAAAAACCCGTAAAATAGTGGAAACAACAAAAAAAAATCCGTGATGTTCGAACTATTTACATACCAACAAGTTAGTACGGAACCTTCGGTGCGCGAGTCCGACTCACACTTGGCCGTTTTTTTATTTCAAGTTCTCTTCACTGTTCAGACTTATTTTTAGTTACTGGTTTATTATAAGTACAGATAGGTATAGATATATAGAGAGATTCAACTTTTAGCAGTTTCATGTTTCTATGTATGATACCTAACTACTATTTGGGTTACAAATAGTAGTTAGGTATCATACATAGAAACATCTTAGGTATGAATTTCGCAAAATCGCTTCTAATCCTACAGATTTAATCCATACCAATATATAAAAGTGAAACTTTGTTTGTTTGTTTAGGAAGCTTTCATGCGATAACGGCTGGGCGGATTTTGATGAAATTTAGAGTAGAGATAGCTTATACCCTGGAATAAAACATGGGATACTTTTTATCCCGGAAAATTGTAAGTTCCTCCTCGAGAACTGGAAAATGTTGATTACTCACTGTAAGGAACGGTTGCCATCACAGAATGGTCTGTGGTTGTCATGGAAACGAAATAACAAGTCTGTCAATAAACATCAAGAGCATTGGTGCTATACCTACTTTTGCATTGGTTTTTAATATCCTAGAACAAAATAAGATGCTTTCTTTTTCGAGATAAACAGTAGTCCGCGCGTACGAAGTCGCGGTCGGGAAAGCTAGTAAGAAATGAATCTCCTTTCAACATTTTAAGTTCAAGGCTTGTGCGATGATTATTAGAATCGAGTTATTGTGTTATAAATATAGAAAATATATTTTTAATAATTAACTTACTAAAACTCGACAATCTTCCCGCTCTCCAATCCCCTGATTCTTACATCTGTATCCGTTGCGGTCAAATTAGCCACTGGTATAAAAAACTTCAAAAACGGTACTTGTATTGGATTAGGAGTAGGTCCAAAAGTCGGGATACACTGCGAGTTCA
Source organism: Alsophila aescularia (assembly GCA_946251855.1). Taxonomy (NCBI): domain Eukaryota; kingdom Metazoa; phylum Arthropoda; class Insecta; order Lepidoptera; family Geometridae; genus Alsophila; species Alsophila aescularia. Next base: position 17,122,623 of record OX276381.1, read on the forward strand.
AAGCTTAGAATTCCCGAATGCAGCTAAGGTCCTCTATATCGCATGGACGGAACATGTCCCCTGGCCCTTCTTGGCAGTCAACATCTGTGTATACAAAGAAATATATTCATACTAGCTGCGCCTCGCGGACTGCCTGCAAACTTATCCACCCCCGTTCACACCCTTAGAAAAAAAGTGAAAAGGAAGGAATTTCAATAAACCTTCTATCTTTGAAATTTGGAGGACATATTCCTTGAGTATCCTAGAGGTGCACGAACACAACACCAGCTTAGGATTTGCGTTTTCAGTCTGTCATTCAATATGTATTTCACGGTCGTCATTACTCGTAACTGTTTATTTTAAGAAATATAGAGCATTTCATTTAAAAGTAGCCTTTACGTATTATTCCAGGACCAAAAGTACCTACCTATGAAGTACAATATACTACATGTCTTCAAAATCCGTTCAGCCGTCAAATAGTTATTTTTCGATTGCTAAGCATCTAATTATCCGACTAAGATACCAAGTCTCCCAATTTTAAGCTATTCAACGGTGAAAACCGATCCGCAATCAGTCTAGTTTTTAGTTAGTAGTCTAGTTTTAAGTGACAAACAAACAGCCAGGCACGACTTAAAAAAAAATTGTTCCGTAGCCTATTTTAAGTACCCTACCATAGATAGAAGAAAGATATTATTTATACAATTGCCGTGCATGGTTCATTCAATTTGAGAACTGATGCAACATCAGCGCTGGAAAAGTTTAACTGATGTTTCATGACATATGGCTTGTAAAATGAGTCAATTCTTAAATTAAATCGTTACATACCCCTGAAATTTTCATAGTTTCCATCATAGTCCTTAGCATAATAGTCACAAAACCCTGAACTATCACGGAACTTAAGGAGAAATAACAAAACACATAAATATTTCATTTTAAGTCGAAATATTTAAATTTTCTTTATCGAAGAAGACGACTTAGAGTCTGCTCATCTATTTATACTAGTCATAGAATGCAATGCCTTTGAATCATCATTCAAACAATAATAAATTATCATCTAAACAATAAATGACAAACACCTGCATACATAAAATAGCGTTTGATTTTAATTCAATAATACTTAGAACGATAATTCATTATATAAAATAACATGTGTGACGTCTAGTTTTTAAACTATTATTATAACCAGCAATCCAATTTTTATCTATGCCAATTATTTAAAGTATATCACATTATGTATGTTTTAGTGGCAGTATTAATAAAACTAGTAGTCGTAGTTCTGCGAACAGTAGACCTCGCGAGCACAACCTTTTTTGCAACAATCTGTGCACAGAAGTGCCATCTAGTGACCTTATTGTAAAACTAAGATTAATATTCAAGGTCCTCCATCAATCCCTACCTAGTAGGTAAAGGGCTGATTCCACTGGTAGGAACCTAAAAGTGTGCAATTTACTGCATTTTGAGGAGCTATTCTGCTTAAAACTGAGGTCGATGTTTTCCACCATAAACACGTGAGTCTACTACACTATTCTGCTCATCATGCCAAAGATCCTCATCAAAACTTCACCAAATTTTTATGAGACCAACATAAAATTACTACCTTTTAAATAAATAAACCAGCATCGAAATCGGATCTAATAAGGCGGAGATATTCTGTAGCCCCTTTTTGCCCAGTTTTGCTCTAATCAAAAATCCCCAACGACAAAAAATTCTAAAATTAGTTTAATCTGTAGACCAAGTTTTATCCAAATTGGTTTAGAAATGCGACTTGTAGAGGAGAACAGCCGGACATCCGCCAGACATCTGCCAGACATACGAAAGCATTTTTGCCCAAGCTGAAACGGAGACGCTTCGCTCGCGGTTCGCGCTCGCTCGGTCGCTATTCTACTAGCTGTACCCACGGCTTCGCACGCGTGGCCATTTCTCTAGGTTAAAAGAACTCTATTGCTATTCTAATACCTAAAATACCAATACGAGTATACCAACATTTAAACAAAGTTCCTTCAGCAGTCAAAAAGTTTTTATCCATTGCTCGGTTTCCACTTATCGCATTGAGATAATAAGTACACCAGTTTTTAAGTCAAACCCTAAGCTGTCTAACAGAGAAAACCAAATTGCAATCGGTTCAGTAGTTTTTACGTGATGCGTGAACAGACTAACAGATAAACAGACAGACTTCGTGAAAAATGTTTTATTCTTTTTCAGTAGCTTATTTTTAGTACCATAGTTTTTTTAAAATATCTTCCTTTTACAGAATTTTTGGTACTTACTACTTTATTAAAAGCATAAGATGCTTTTGGGCAGAATAATAAAAATATGTGTTTTATTCCATTATTTTAATTACGCCTATAAAACATTATACTGACTGACTGACTGACAGACAACGCCCAACATAAATTGGTGGACCTAGGTATTTGAAATTTGGAGGAATATTCTTTGAGTATCATAGAGGTGAACAACGGAAGTAACTATAAACCGTAAAACATGAATACCAACTCCAAATAAAATACCCCTATCCTGCGGGGACCCTTTAATTTACCGGTATGAAAAGTATCCAATGTCCTATCTCGTAGTATGAACTCAGATCATTCCAAGTTTTATTTGAATTCATTCAGTAGTTTCGGCATGATGCGTGTCCAAGAAACAGACAGACAGATAGACAGACAACAGACAAAAATGAAAAATAAAACAGTTTTGGCTTTAATACGAATAATAGAATAAAAAAATATCCATAAAAATATTTACTAAATATCTTCAATGTACAGAATTTGGAACTATATCCCACAGAGAGCATTTATCCGTTCAGTAGTTTGTAAGTGGTTTTTTAAATAACTTTCAACCCCTATCCTGCCAGAACTGTTTAATTTTTCGGTAAAAGTATCCTATGTCGTACCTCGTAGTATGAATTCAAATCATAGCAAGTTTCACTTAAATTCATTCAGTAGTTTCGGCATGATGCCTAGCCAAGATACACAGACAGGCAAACAAATAGTCAGACAAACATGAAAAAAGTATAGTTTTGGCTTCAGAATGGAGCAAAGAACAGCCCTAAAAAAATTTACAAAATATATTCAATGTACAGAATTGTTGTTACAGTTTTATTATAAGTATAGATAGGATCGTAGCTCCCAAACGAATTAACCGATTTTTAAGTGGTTTTTTATATTTTAAAGCTGATGTGATCGAGATGGTTCTCATATATATGGGGCGGAGGGGGGATAAGTTAAGAAAAGGGGAGTGAGGATCGTAGCTCCTAGAATTGCCTAGAAATGGGAATATGCGCAGGTTAAATGAAAACAACAACATATAAAGTACAAATAGAAACTATGTGCAGCATTTCGTTGTAATTTTGTCTATCTACCAATCTAATAATAAGCACGGTCAAGCACCTTCACAAAAAAACAAGCTTAAAAGCAAAAAAAAAAACACGCCTGCCCAGCCAAAAAAGAACTTATGCCAATAAATTATATATTGTTGGAATGTTCTTATCAAGGCCTTCAATTTGATACCCATATTGTAAAATTCAAAGTTTTTTTTTTCATTTTGAAATGGAGTCATAAAGCCACAATGTTTTTTTTTTCAAAAAAATAATGGCTTTTTTACTCGGAGGGATCCCTCCGTCCACCTTGAACTTTGTCAAATTACATTCTGTTTTATAGTCGAACAAATAGTAGAACAGTTTGGACTAACCCTTATTTGCTGTGCTAAGGAATCCTGTAATAAACGCATTGCATTGTCTACCTAGCTTAAATCATCAAACAGGCCTAAGTTCAGCAGTGGACTTCTAGAGGCTGACATGATGATGATGAACGTAACTGAGGTTTTTCCCCTAACGGTAACATTATTATTTTATTTCCTCAACACTAAATCTACCTACTTATTCTAACTGTGTTATTTTTCAATATTATTCTATGTAGTGGTTACATAATGGGATAACTGAAGCGAAGCCTCGTGGGTCGTTACGATAGTCGCGTGTTGCTCTAGCCAAAGTGCTCACGTCGGTCAGTCGCTGTCTCGTTACTTCTTCTCGCGGTCAATCTATGATCGCAGGGTCACGTTGCATCTGGGAGGCAAACAGGCTCACTGTCCACAACATAACCACATCCTGCGTTACTTTTCCTGAAAGAGCCACAATAAAAAAAAACAATATTATTTTACATCTATGTAGCAGTTATAAATGTCTATACACGTACGGAATTTCAATTTTGTAGTGTTCATAGTATCTGAATAAAATTGCTGTTACATACAGATAGACAAAGGTACAAACGGACATGGTGAAACTATTAGGGTTCTTTGTTTGACTACGGAACTCTAAAAATGATACCTATACCTAAACTAATAATCTAAAAATAGCTAATGTTCATGGGGCATAGTGCCAAGAACGCTAGCTGCATTTCCGCGTTGAATAGCAATAGGTATTCTCTGTGATAAAAGTGCTTGCTGCTGCGAGAAAGCAGCAAGCACTTTCGTCACCAGTACCGTCGATTAGAAAGATATATATTTGTTTCATAGGACCAAAAGTTTCTAATTAATGCTGGGAACCATATTATCGAAGCTGTTGATCACTATATCTACTTAGATTAGATGACCCAACTTAGTAGATCCAACTTCGACAAAGAGGTCAACCGACGAATCCAACTCGGATGGGCAGCGTTGGGGAAATTACGCCTTGTCTCTCGTCATAGATACCGCAGAGCCTCAAGATAAAAGTTTATAATCAGTGCGTGTTGCCAGTGATGACATACGGCACTAAAACGTGGTCGCTAACTATTGGTCTCATACACAAGCTCTAACTAACGCAGCGTGCAATGGAGAGAGCTATGCTCGGTGTTTCAATAGGTGATAGAATCCGAAACGAGGAAATCTGTAGAAGGACCAAGGTTACCAACATAACTCTCAGAGTTTGCAAGTTGAAGTGGCAATAGGCAGGCCATATAGTTCGCAAACCGAAAACCGCTGGGGAATAAAGATTCTTGAATGGCGACCATGAACAAGCGAAGTGTAGGGAGGGAGGGAACCCTCCCTCCCCACACGATGGACCGACGACATTTTAGCCATCGCAGGAAGTCGTTGGATGGAGGTGGCACAAGATCGCTTGTCTTGGCGCTCTTTGGGGGATGCCTATGTTCAGCAGTGGACTTCTAAAAGATGAAATTATGATGATGTTTTTTTTATTTCTGTACTTTATTAGTGTAATTTATTAGTATAGGTAGGGTACATACAACTTAATCGATGAGGTCAATTTATTTCGTAAACGGAACCTATTTAGAATTATTTTTTCGGAAGAGTGGACTGTATTACATATTTCAGGTGTTCACTTATTTGGTAATAGGTCGCTGGTTACATAATCAACAGCAACTTAACTTATTCGTAGTTCAGGAACTTCGACAAAATCATCTAATATTTATGGTACAATACAAATTTAAAGAAACTGTACTGGTCGTAGTGATCTTAAAAATAAGTTCCTGGGCTAGGACTAATTACAACGGTGGCATTTTTTGCTAACCTAACTTGCAGCGCTCGTTGTCGTGGTGTGACAAAATGGTGTGACTACGAGTCCGTCGCCGTTATTGCTTTATTACTCTACTGGCTTGTTCTTTGTCGGCGCATTACGCGTGGTATTTTCCTAAATATTACGTGGATCGTAGAAATGTAACCGTACTTACCTAACTACATTACTTGCTGCGCTAAAGGTTCCTGTAATAAACGCATTGCGCATTGCATTGTACACTAAGCTTAAGTCATCAAAAATTTGCCACTTTTTTCCGTCCTTAGTCTAAAGGAGGTTTCATCTCTGCCGTTAACCTACTTATTCTATGTGTGATATTTTTCGATCTCATTCCATGTAGCGGTTACTTTATGGGATAAGTAAAGCGAAGCCTCGTGGGTGATTGCGATGGTCGCTCGTTGCTCTGGCCAAAGTGCTGACACGTCGGTCGGTCGCTGACTCGTTGCTTCTTCTTATTATACAGGGTGGAGATTTGATTCTTATGATTGACCCGACCCTTTCGGTTGATGCGATAAAACCGAAAAAATAACATCTGTACTCTTGTACAGATGTTATTTTTTCGGTTTTAGTCGGTTCGATTCCCGAGTGTGACAAGCGGGTTTTCGAAAATCTTTGAATGCAAATTTGTTTGTTTTTTAAAATGAAGGAATTTTTCCTTTGAATAAAATTTGCTATCTCCAGTATTTAGAGTACTTTCCTTCCGGGTGTGGTTAAAAATTTCCATTCTGTATAATCGCGGTCACGTGATCTATAATTGCGGGGTCACATTGCATCTAGGAGGCAAACAGGCCTCCTAGATGTAATGTGCAATTTTTAATTTAAAATTCATATTCATAAAACATTCTGCGATTCAATCGAGACAACATCAGGTACAAAGATCAGGTGGCATATTCAAGGTTTAAGTGACGTCAAAAGAGAGCGGAAGGACACATTAGCCCTGGAATCGGGCCACCTGTTCTACTTACGTGAGGGCGATCAGCAGTCCCAGGGTGGCGTAGGTTTCCTCGTCAATAAGGTCGTCAAGGATAATGTTGTAAAAATTACCAGTGTCTCGACCAGGGTAGCGTGCTTAGTACTTAAACTGACCAAAACTTATAGTCTTATCATACAGGTCTACGCACCGACCTCGGCACACTCGGATGATAAGGTAGAAGAATATTATAGATAGATAAATAGATAGATAGATAACTCTATTATGTTTGATGACATATCTTCGGCCCTGCATAAAACCACAAGGGCCCACACTTAACACTAAATTATGAGTACAATTTCAGAGAGAGCAAAGAATCAAAAATAGTTCCACACGGCTACAGAAGTAGGAATTACAGGGGGCAAATAAACAAATAAAATAAAAAGAAAACCAACATACGGCGGGGTTACTGTACAATGAATATAACAAAAAACACAACGCATATTTATAAAATATTTAATTTAAAACCATATATCTAATGTAGATTTATGTTAACATCATGAGCAGCCAGAATACATCCACTGCTAAACATGGACTGCTAAACCCCATATAACACCGCAACGTGCAGGTAAAAAGGGGACTTTGGGTATCACGGTGAAGAGTACATAGTCTGGAAAATTAAATGTTATAGGACTCATTAGGCAACAATAAAACCATGGTTGATAGAAATTATGATTTCTTTAAAATAATTAAAAAAACGGATTTATTTGATTTAAATCAGTTTTTTTATTATGTTTTTATATTTGCATGTTTTTTAATTTGGAAGTCAGAAAAAATACAATACAATGGTACCGATTCGGTTGGCACGAACTAGACTAAACTACACTAAAATTAAGTTTAGTCCTGTTCCAAGCCGATAACAATGCACTAAACTAAATTTTAGTTTGACACGCCTCAATTGATTTTAATTTGTCATTTAGTTTAGTGGTATTTTTCTATTCTGTTGTACGTCAGTTTACGTATAAAGGTGCCTCCACACAACCCTCGTGCCGAAAACTCTCAGCAAGAAATGAAAACCATAGACAAAAGCGTGGTCTGTGTCAGGGCGCACGTCCGCTTGTTTGTCGTGAAACGTGTACTCCACGTACAAATCGCGAGTTATACCGAATTAAAGATCACAATAACGTAAATTTTGCTGATTATGAGCGGGACAACTGCGGTTTTGCCCGCGTGGTCATTTATCTTTATTAGAAGTAACCAATGTGGTATTTTAGGACCAAAAGTACCTATAAGGTATAAAATAACAAATTTCCCTCATCCGTCAAATATGTTTTATCAATTGCTCGGTTTCTATTCACCGGATTGAAATACCAAGTACACCAAAACCTTTTAATTCTAAACCTAGTTTTTACGTAATGCGCAAACAGACAAAAAGACAGACATGATTTTGAAAAATGTTAAGTAAATTCGTTTATTTAAAGTTCATTCGCTTATTTGAAATCCACTAGACTATTTTTTATTATTACCTTCTTTGTACAGACCTTTTGTTACTCACTGCTTTATTATAAAATCTTTATTACCTCCAAACTTGAAAAGAGAGGGGGGGGGGGGGTTATAAGTTTAAGGTGTGTGTGTGTATGTATGTATGTATGTATGTATCCATGTGGCTGTTTGTGGCATCGTAGCTCGCAAACGAATGGACCTATTTTGATGCGTTTTTTCTGTTTGAAAGTTTATGTGATCGAGATGCGCATGCCTGACCGTTAAAGTAAACATGTATTCATGTATGTCACACTTCGAAGATTAAAATAGAAGTTTTCAACAGCCCTTATGCGCATGTGTGACCGTCGAAACATAACCAGATTTCCGTTTCATAAATGAACTAGTTTCTTTGAAAAACCGGATGGCTGTGTTGGGGTGCATGGCCGTTTGCTTCTCGTGAAACGTTAACACCATGTACAATTTGATCCGGTCCTGAAAACCTCTCGTTTGCTCTGTGCTGGAGTTCAAAATGTGTATAATCTTTATTTTAGTACGGACTTTCCGGGTGCTGCAGCCACTTTTGTATTATACCCCATCTTTTTTAAATTTGTTAGCCTTTTTGCAAACTTTTTCATATTGATTCGAATTTTTTCTCAACGATCTTTACCAAAACACCGGAATCAATATGCTTACTAAATTTTGAGTAATACCGAATCAAAAATCACAAAAACATCAATTTCGCTGATTTTGCTCTGTGCGTCCTGCCTTTCCCCTTCCGTGACCAATGTAATTAATTATTCATAAAATTAACAACAATCAACATAAATAAAGTCTAAAATGTCAGTCAGTTTTAAAAAACACAGTAGCTTATTTATTTGCGATCTCTTCTCTCTTTGATTGAGTTTCTTCATTCTCGCTAAAGCCCATTAATTCTTTATAACAAGGTTTACACACCGCTTTGTTATATTGTCTGCAAGCCGACTTTTTTAATTGAAATAAACCCATACAGCATATTTTTTTCGTCCAGACATCTTGTTGTTGTATTCACTCTTCCACTAATCAATCACAAATGACCGGGCGAAACGGGTGGATTCAGTCGCGAGTTTAAATTTCGGAGAATTCCTAAACCGTGTAGGTAAACCGAGCATTGTACACGGGTAAAAAAGTATTGATTTAAAATCGCGATTTTAATCAAGTGATTTAAATCATCTGAACCCTGAATTAAACATACCGTTTAGGGCTCTGTGTTTCAAGTTTTTTTTAGGATGGATACATACTCATACTGTTGTTTTATAGCTGACCTGGACAACATCAGCGGACTGGGAGGTGGGCGCAAAAGTGCACCGGCGCAATTGCTAGCGCAGAAGGCGCTTCGACAAAGGTACGTGACGCAGAAGGCACACGCCAAAGTTTAAATTATGACATCTAGCTCAAGGTATCTAACTTGGCTTAGGCCATCGCCTATATTAAAGGGTCAGATTCAACTTCCATGGATCGCTTGTGTAAGTAGTAATCCAGGAGACCCTGACAAAATTGGCTTGGAGTCCTATGATTAATTTTACATGACCGCCGATACGGAACACAACCTTCGAGAAGAATTAGGCTAGAAACTCGCAGGTGACTAACAAATTTGCATGGGACTTTCGACCTCGCCGGTGAGGTCGGTGACTATCTCTAATTATGTGTGCCTCTGAATCGTTGCCAGATGATGTGGAATCGAATAAAGCCAGCGCCGCTAGTGCGATGGATGAGTTGAGATCGTCCGGATCGCTCGGGATGTCTTGAGGGCGTCCATGGTGTGATGAATATTTGACATCAACAAAATACTTAACATTCCCGTAACTTTCTCGCGGGTTCAACCTTATGGCAAAATTTTGCATGATTTGATTAAAGATAAAAACATAAAAAGTTTAGTAAAGAAAGTGACTAACCTTGTTCACACGTATAATAATCAGCTAGAACGATGGGCTCCTTGGCTGGTCGTTGGTACTACCAAAAATACTTTTCTGTAGTGTAGTTCAAGTTTTGAATAGCCACTGCCATCACAACGTTGCCTGTTGGTATACTCACGCTGAAAATAATACACAATTAATAATATAATGCGGCTGTCGGGTTCAAGTTTTGTATAGCGATGGCCATCACAACCGAGCCCGTTGGTGTACTTGAGCTGAAAATAATACATAATAAATATAATAATGAGCAAAAAAGCTGATGAAATCAAAATGAGCAATTTTCAACTGATGCAATCAAACAACACCGCAATCGTAAGAGTATGCTATATCTATTGGGAAACAGTTTTTCCTTATCGATCAGCGGCCCGGCGCACGGGACACCAATTAGTCTATTCTATGTATTAAGTAAAATCAATTACCATGCGTTAGTCTCGCAAAAAACTCAAAAAAGGTTCAACCAATTTGAATGTTTTTTTTTTGTTTTGTTAACTTCAATACTGGGGTGGTTTAGGAAAAATCGTATTTTTATTACTGTCCACCCGGGAGAAGATGCGGGGCGCAGCTAGTCATTAAAAAACGACACAACTTTTTGAAACAATGTTACAAACTGGTACATAGTACTTCATAATAGTTTCTCGTATGGGGTCAGGAGAAGATCCAAAATTTGGACGACACTGCGAGTTCAAAGCTAAGAAATCCCGAATGCAGCTATGGTCCTTTGGGGCATATGGACGGTAGATGACTTCCGACCTTTCTTGGCAGTCAGTATCTGTGTATATAAATGTATTTAAATAAGTATAATATAAATACAACATGCTTCATTAAATTTGAGAACAGCTGAGCTGGAAAAACTTTGATTGGTTTTTCACGGCGAGACATTTATTTAAATAATCATGTTTTTACATACCCATGAAATTTTCATAGTATCCATATTAGCCCGTAGCATAATATTCACCAAATCCTGAACAAGCATTAAACGTAAACAAAAGTATCAAAACACTCAAGTAGGTACTTCATTTTATATTTTTATCATAAAATACGATTTAACAACTGCTCATCTATTACACTAGGCATAGAATGCACTGCTTTTGAGTTTTTATCCAAGTTTAAATAACAACAAACACCTGCATACATAATTAATTGCTTTTGATTGTAATAAAATAATGTTTTTTATGATTTTAGAATTAACACCTGCTTAGCAAGATCACACCTAAAAAAAACCTTACCTATTAATCAGCAATCGAAATTCCACCTTAATGTTAATATATTAAAGACTTTTAAAAGCACATGGATGTTGTTCTCCTCTACAGGTCGCATTTCTCAACCGATTCTCGTGAAATTTTGTGAGCAGGTTCGATAAGTATATGTTTTTATTTCGAATAAGTTTTTCGTAAATGTTCAAAACGGCAGTGATTTGGGGGTTGAAAACGTAAAGAAAAACATATTTCTGTCGTTTCGATAACTGTCATAGTAAAGCTACCAAACTTTACTATGGTCTAGTGGCTAGATACTTTAGGTACGAAATCGAACGGTCGCGAGTTCGAATCCTGAAAGGTGCAATCATTTGTGTGATGAGCATAAATGTTTGTTTCCGAGTCATGGATGTAATATTCGTATCTATATATGTTTATCCGTTATCTAGTGCCCATAATACAGGGTATCCTAGTTTGGGGCTAGGTAATCGGTGTGGAATTGTCCCGAATCTATCTATACTTATAATAAAACTGTAACGGGTCGAATTCTGTACATTGAAGATATTTTAAAGATAAAGACATTTTTGTCTGTCTGTCTGTCTGTCTATCTGTCTGTCTGTCTGTGTGTATCTTGGCAACGCATCACGCCGAAAATACTCAATGAATTCAAATAAAATTTGGTATGAGTTCATACTTCTAGGTAGGACAATGGATAATTTTCATCCCGAAAAATTCAAGGATTCCTGCAGGATAGGGGTGGAAAATTATTTAAAAGAACACGTAGCACGCTGAAACTATTAGAAGAATGTAGATGCAACTTGGCACAGACATAGTTTATAAGATGAGTGAAAATTATGGATACTTTTTGTCCCGAAAAATTAAAGAGTTTCCGCAAGATAGGGGTTGAAAGTTATTAAAAAGAACACGTATCACGATGAAACTACTGGACGGAATTTTTGATGAAAATTGACACAGTCATATATCTATACTTATAGATACGAAAAAGGCTGTACAAAGAAGATAAATAAAAAAATGCTCTTGGGTGCTTAAAAATGGTATTGAACAATAGTTTTTTTTTTTCATCTTGTCTTTCTCTCTTTTTGTCTGTATGTTTGTTTGTTCACGCATCACGTAAAAACTTTCATTGTTAGATAGCTCAGGGTTTGATTTAAAAACTAATGTAATTGGTATCTCAATCCGGTGAGTTAGAAGCCGATCAATTGACAAAGTATTTTTGACGGCTGAAGAAATTTTGATCAAATGTTGGTATCTTGGTCCTGGAAAAGCACATTATGGTACTTTGAACCTAAAGAAAAGACCACGCGTGCGAAGCTGCGGGTACAGCCAGTATATTATATTATTATAAATTGTATTAATCACTTATCGAAAACAGTTTATAGTAGCTACTCACCCTTGTTCATTAACAGGTTAGTGGAGAAAATAAAGATCTTTGTTTTTTCTTCTATTTGACGTACATCCATGTACGTAATGCACATAAAGTTCCAGAATAAGCCATACTCCCTACGAATAAATAATAAGTCAGGAACTCTAATTTAGAACAAATGTCACAATAAAAGTGCCCCTACTTCAAACCAAAACGACGTAAGATTCAAAGTACGAATCACTTCCGAGGTCACAAATAGACATGCTTGGTGATTGGTTCAAATTCAGAACGAAAGCAGGGATTGGTTCACGCGCGTAATGCAATGTCTGCTATGACAGCTGAGTCATAGCGGCGTGGACGATGTTATGCAATAAGTGGACCGGACCAAGTTAGTAATAAAACTATATTACTGTACAATTATTTTTTTTGGCTCACTTTTTACAATTCATTAAATTCTTTGTCCCACGAAATATAATTAATTTATTAAGTTTTTGTCCAGAAGACATTAAAAGAGAATCTTTCTTCGCAATGAAGTGAAGACGGATTCTGAGAAATTTAAAGCGGAATGTCCTCCTGTCAGCCTGTGAATTTAGAGCTGAGGTTCAAGTTCAGTAAATTATTTTTATATATTTCCATAAACTGTCAGGCGTTTGGGTTATTGTTGCAACGGCCGTGGTTGCGGATCACTCCAAAAACAACTCAATATGATCTTGGCTTAATATGGTTAAATAAATTTCTATATTTGTAACTCTACTAGCCGTGCAAAAAGTAATTTAAAACTTGAAATACATATGAGGAGTCCTAGAAGTCCAGTTTTGGACTGAGTTTTGGTCACTGATTTCAATGAGTTAGTATATACTGTTACTCTTTGTCCATTTACTGTTCGAGTTTTTTTTGACTGCAAATTGATTTAGAGACCTTTAATATATTTTTCGCTTTGATCCAAAACGTCATGTAGTTTTTCTTTTTCTACCACTGAAAAAGGGTGTTTAAACCCGTATCGGTCGGTCTTGAATATAGTATGTTGAAAAGGTTGTTAAACGTTTCTAAAAAGCTAACAGTTGCATCTGTTTCTTGAAAATCAGGCATGTTTAACTGTTGCGAACCAAACTTAATCGCATCAGCTACACTTTGATTTAAGGTTTGAATCGCTAGTTTCACGTTCATGACATTATTTCGGAAGTATAGATGCCGATTTGACAATTTATTCCCAAAATGCAATCCAACGATATCTTGAACATTTTTCAGTTTCTGCAAATGTGCCCACTCAATTTTTTTTCTTGTTTTTATCTACGAGTGTATTTTTCCTCTAATGTGTTACGCACAAGTTTCACCATATGAAATGGATCTAATATTACAAGTACTGGGTCTCCGGTAGATGGGTGGTCAAAAAACGATTTTGAATTGTTTATGTCTTCAAAATTGCAACCCAACATCTTAGCCGTAGCGATGTTAGATGCACAGCCATCAAAGATCAAAGTAACTTTTGACTTTTTCCTTTTAAGGGCTAAAACTATATCGTCCGAAAAATCATTCAATGCAGTATTTTCTGTAGTATCGCCAAATCCATTTTTCTTCAATTGGGATAAAATATTTTAAGTGAAATATTCTTCATAGTTAATCTTTTATTTGGGCGTTGTAGATTTCTGATCTGTGATAGTCGTTATACTGCCAAAATAGTTTTTCCTTAGTTTTTGCTTTAAAATGTGTGTTTTAGGAGTATTCAGAGCAGATTCAATATCTGACGATGGTATATTTATCGGCGTAACGCATGATCCTCTTTCTTCAAAACTAAAGACTTCGGTTGAAATAATATTATTTTTTAATTTTGTTTTTCTTGGTTCTTTTTCTTGGTTGGTAAGGTTATTTTCAGGAGAATAATATCAACACTAAATGTAATGACGGTGATGTTTTCAGGTGAATAATATCAACACTGAATGTAATGACGGTGTTGAAGACAACACTGTCATTATTCAGTGTTGATATTATTCTCCTGAAAATTCTGATGAAGATCAGTTTCAAATCTATGAAAGACTGTCTCTAATTGAAATAGATACAGCTAAATAAAAATTCCTATCAAACGTAAATATTAAGTGCAAAAAAAATTAGTGAAATCTTACAAGTTTTTGTGCCTTATTCCTTGAGGGTTTGCATTATTTGTTTTTTTGAGCAACTCAGGTAAATCAAACACTTTAAAATTTCCAGAAGGTAAATTTTCATTAGCCTGAAAAATTAAACGTGCTTTAATTCGATCAAACTATGAACTGTTTTTTAAATGCTATTGTTATTCCCATGAGTCGAAAAAGCCGAACCTATATTACATACCAACTGTAATCGTTCATTATTGTTTATTTGCTCATTTTGTTTAGTATTCTCCTAAATATGTTGACGTTTCTTAGGTATGAATCATCTGCGTGAAAAAAATAACAGCTTAATTTCAAAATTTCATCGAGTAGAAATTAAACTTTAGTGCAAAAATTGACTGACTTCATTTTGCATAGTATTGACCATCGCGGTTTGATAATGTATTTGAACGTCTTTGAATATAATTATAATTTTGCAACTACTACTAGTGAAAAGTGATCCCTGGACATTTTAATCTTGTATGGCTCCTGCACCACTTCACAACACATGCTGGCATGATGATTCACAGCTGTAGTTCACAATGATAAAATTAAAACGTACGCGAAGATATGACGTGTGCTCGCTTGCATGAAAAATGTACAACTGATAACGCGCTGGACACGACTTTTAAGCCCCACCTACTTGGGCACGACTTTTGTTGGGTCATTTTATTAACGCTGTTACGTTTCCTGACTTATTACTTATTCGTAGCATACTCCGCACGCGCAATTAGATTAAGTGAAACATGTCTGTCATAGGAATCTTGAAAACAAGTACCGGGCCAATCACAACGGTTCTATTTTTTGCAACCCTAACTTGCAGCGCTCGTTTATTGCTTTATTACTCTATGAGTTTATTATAAGTGCGCGCATTGCGCGTGGTATTTTCCTTAATTTCTGTGGCGTGGTCCTTCGAAATATTAAACCAGCAGGTAAAGTTCGTGATCCTCTTGTCCCGTTAGGATGTTATTGTCTGACTAACTCTTTGGCGTACTTCGGGCTAGCGTACTCAAATAGCGCTAGTTTTGGTGTATGTCAAAACGTACTATAAGCACTTAGTTGTCGTTCGTACGGTAGCGGATTAGGTACTGGCCTCCTACAAGAGGGTCTCACCGGTATTTGAAAAGTCGCATATACCGTAACGAGGTACAGATAACAACTAAGTGTATTTAGGAATTATCCCATAACTAATATCGATAGGAATAGGGCTAGGGGCATCAAGAAAAAATGGAGATACAGAAGATAAATGAAACCATAAGAAGCCAAGAGGCGGACTATAACGAGATAAAACAAGTATATACCAACATTAAGAAAGACTGCAGTCAGAAAGACTGACAGATATATTGAAGAGAGGAAAACTCGACTGACAAAACTATTTACTAGAACAACAAACAACCATAGTTTATTGGAAGAACAAGAAATACTAATCAATCATAAATATATTACTACAAACTACTATGACTCTATTAAAGCCTTGTATACACAAGCAATAGAGCACCTAAATTGTGAGATCCGAAACCAAGGTCTCAGCCAATTATACCAACCAGAAGACATAGAATCACTAGAAAATGAAACAATCAGCTCACCCAAAACAAATTATTCCGGATAAGTCAAGTAAAGAAAAAGTTACAAGCAGCCAAACAATCTATGTGCGAAGATAAACCTAACTGGTACTGGGAGTCAACACTAACATCCATACAAAAACAGTGACAAAAAATAGAAGAAATGCACATACTGATACTAATGGAAGATAACTTGTTAAATCATATCTATTCTCGGGAGAAAATGTTTGAGAACACACAAACTGAAGTCGATAAAGTCATAGATAAGTACGGGATGTCTGTTACCATGAGACCTAAGGTAACAGACGGAGGGGGGCGATAAGCTTCGGATATGTTCGTAGTTGAGTATGAATGATTGAACACACATGGATCATGTTCAATGATTGAACACACATGGATCGTGGGAATGTAACCGTAATAGCCTAATGGCAAACTACATTACTTGTTAAGGGTTCCTGTAGTAAACTTATTGTCTACCAAGCTTTAGTCATCAAAACTTTGGCACTTTTATCCATCCTTAATCTAAAGAAGGTTTTTTACCCTACCGTTAAGCAACTTATTCTAAGTGTGCTATTGTTCGATCTTATTCTATGTAGCGGTTACTTTATGGGATAACTGAAGCCTCGTGGGTCGTTACGATGGTTGCTCGCTGCTCTGGCCGAAATGCTGACACGACGGTTGGTCGCAGTCCCGTTGCTTCTTCTTATTACATACTAGTTTTCCCGCCCACGACTTCGTACGCGTGGACTACTGTTTATCGCGAAAAAAGCATCCTATTTTCTTCTAGGATATTAAAAACAATGTAAAAGTAGGCATAGCCTCAATGGTCTTGTTTGACAGACTTGTTATTTCGTCTCCATGGCAACCACAGACCATTCTGTGATGGAAACCGTTCCTTACAGTAAGTAATCAACATTTTCCAGTTTTCCCATGGAAACTTTCAATTTTCCTGGATAAAAAGTATTCTATGTTTTATTCCAGGACTTAAGCTATCTTCATTCAAAATTTTATCAAAATCCGTCTAGCCGTTATCGCGTGAAAGCTCCCCAAACAAACAAATAAACAAAAAAACAAACGGACAACGTTTCACTTTTATATATTAGTATGGATTCACGGTCACGTGATCTATGATCGCACGTTGCATCTAGGAAGCGGACAGGCTCAGTGTCCTACTCAAAAACAAATGAAAAAAAATGACAGATAAACCTTATTATTATTTTAAAATACCTATTCATCGAAACCCCTTTCAATGGGTAACAAAAAAACATTCTGCGTTACTTTTCCTGAAGGAGGGCCACAATAAAAACATTTTTTATTATATATTTATTTAATTACGTAGCGGTTATATTCATTCACTTTCAAAACTTCAACTTTGTAGTGCTCATAGTATCTGAATAAAATAGCTGTGACATATAGACAGACAGACAGACAGACATGGTAAAACTATAAGGGTTCCGTTTTCGAGTACGAAACTCTATAAATAATACCTATACCTAAAGTAATATTCTACCAATTGCTGATGTTCATGAGGCATAGTGCCGAGAATGCTAGCTGCATTTCCGCGTTAAATAGCAATACCTTTTCTATGTGCGAGAAAGGAGCAAGCACTTTTGTCACAGCAGCGTCGATTAGAGGATACATATTTGTTTCATAAAGTTGTTGGTACTGGGACCCAAAGCTTTAAATGCGGTAGTATGGACCAAAAGTTATAAAGCCAAACGACACAAATATATAGTCGTTTGACATCGATAGATATGTGCATTGCTTGGCTTCTTTTTTGGCCTTCGCCGGACGGCCTTCCGGAGCCACCTCCGGCCCTTAAAACTGTCCCTTTTCGAAGGGTTAACCCCGTATCAACGCAATTCGCGTCCCATACGAGAGCCGTCCTCCGATCCCAAGGCATCAGTTTTAGGAGACAAATTAATCAACGTTTACTTACGTGCGATGTTGAGGCGCCAACAACCACATGAAATCAGCGCCATCTAGTCTATTACCAAGCTAACTAAATCACATAGATCACTATGATCCAATAGTAAACCACAAAGATTGCATCGCGCAAACGAAATTCTTGCGCTAAATAGCAATATAGAACTTGAGACGTGGAACAGACATACAGCTGTACTCGGGACATGATGGAAGAGCTTCAACAATGCCTACCTATCCACACCCATGCTCATTTCACAGGCACTGCCTTGGGTTAAGGGAATGAGCTATAATAAATATCTACCGGAGATTTTCTAAATGTAAATACATGGTCACTCTCTAAATTCAAAGTGGTGAGCTGAATCAGTCATTTCCTAAGATTAAAGGAGTAAACTGAACCGGGAATAAAGACAGGATTAAGGGAGTGAGCTAAAATAACACACGGTGATTTAATTAACCTAAATACATCGCCACTTGCCAAAACCGAGGTGGTGACCTGAAGCAGTCATAACCAAACTTAGATCCTAGAACCAGGATCAGGATGGACCAGGCTCTGCCTCAGAGTAAAAAAGTGAGCTAAAATAAAACGGTGGTAGTAGTTACGTTTCTCAATCAGTTCAATATCAATGTTGTG
The DNA here is from genome assembly GCA_946251855.1 of Alsophila aescularia. Lineage (NCBI taxonomy): Eukaryota > Metazoa > Arthropoda > Insecta > Lepidoptera > Geometridae > Alsophila > Alsophila aescularia. Next base: position 17,141,271 of record OX276381.1, read on the forward strand.
AGTAGAATAGCTGCGTAGATTAATGTAGTAGAAGTAGTTCTAGTTGCAGAGTAGCGAAAGTTACAGGTCATATAGAAATATAAATAATTAAAAGCCAGTAACTGGAGTCCTATTTAGTGATGGTTATTTTTATGCGTTTTATTAAATCAATTTCCTTGGTGTATGTTGCTGGGCCTTTTATTTATTGTATAAGTCCAAACAGATGGCTCGCTATAGCTACGCCAAGTACAAACAGATGACTTGCCGAAGCTACTCCAAGTCCAAACAGATGGCTAGCTGAATCTACGTCAAGTCCAAACAGATAGCTCGCTGAAGCTTCTCCAAGTGCGAGTGGTTTAGAAAGAAATCTTCAGCGAACGAAGGATTCCGTGTGCGCATGCACCTAGTAGCTTTTGTGGTATTGTATTTCATCCTGATTTATTTGACATGAAATTTATAAACTTTATTTCAAGACAGTTTGTTTCTCCTAAAAATTACTCGTCTTGTGTAAGTTGACACAGTCATTAATAATTTGGTAGGGGTACATTTTGTAACATAACAGTCATAAAAAAACATCAACGCGTATCATCTGGGGTATATAATTGGGTAATATAATATTATGAGAATTCTTGTTTCAAGAAATACAAATTCAATAGCTTTTCAGAACTTTCCAAAATTAAAATTCTTTCTATGTTTGTAGGCAACAAACATAGTCAGGACTCAGGATCAGGATCAGGATTAACAGGAAATCAAGGTAAATAAATTATATTCAATCAAAATACTTTGTTATATAAAAATAGCTTAATATTATGTAATCGATAACAATGAATGAATAACTCGATTCTTATAATCATCGCACAGGCCATTCACCATAGCTATGAACTTTAAATTTGGACAGGAGATTTCTAAGTTTATTTCATACCCAAAAGTACTGACTAGATTTGATGTAGTTTGCGGTGTTTGATAACTTTTGTTTCAAATGTTGTAACTTAAAAACAACATAAAAGATTCATAATGTATGATCACTAGACTTTTTAAGTCCACGTGGACAAATTTAAGGGCTAAAACTACCGCTAGGCATTTTTGAAATCCACACGGACGAATTAACGGGAAAAAATGACCGCTAGCCTTTATGTAAGTCCGCGCAGACGAAATGATAGGCGAAAACAACAAATATGGTTGAAATACCTCGCACATGAACGAAGCGTTACGCTTCTTTATTTATTATAAGAACTTCAGGAGTGGAATGCCTTGCCCTCGTCAGTGTTTCCGGTAATATATAACCCTGGTGTGTTCAAGTCAAGAGTGCGTAGGTATCTACTAGGCAAGCGTGCTACACCTTCGACCACATCATCGCTTTCCATCAGGTGGGATCGTGGTCAAACGATTGCCTAGACAGTGATAAAAAAACATAATTAATAAAAAAAACGAATGCCCTGTCCATAAATAACTTATGCCAATAAATTATATATTGTTGGAAAGTGCTCACCCAGGCCACTGTAAATATTTATAGTCCTTACGGACAGTATTGTGAGCGTCCACGGAACTAAAGTTTCTGTACTATTTTTTTATTCTGTGAGTAAAGTCAGGAGATGAAACAATGTCAATTTTAGTTCCATGGACGCTCGGTGGGGCGCTTTGAATTAGCACAAACAAAAGTACGGTATAGTCAATCCATAGAGATAAGTGCTAAGTATGCATGAATGAGAATGTATGTATGTATGTTCGTCTGTTTGTGCATGTGGCACAATTTACAGCCAAACTTTTAAATTTGTAAGAATCTTCTATAGTTTAGTAAAACCAGAGTTTTTTCTAGGTAACTAGTTTACTAGGTAACTTATGCCAATAAATTATATATTGTTGGAAAGTGCTCACCCAGGCCACAGTACATATTTATAGTCCTTACGGACAGTATTGTATCGAAGCAATGTTTTCAGTTTGATGTCTGTCGGAGACCGAGGGTTGCCATCTGTGTGTCTTTACCCGGATACCAAAAAATTAGGTTATGTTTTTATCAGAACACCTATGTATCATAGACAACTGCATACTACAGACAAGCACTATAGAAATCCATACTAAATACAAGCTCTTGACGAAAGCCGCAATGAGAGCATTTGAGTATAGACATTTTGGCGCTGATAGCAGTAGTTTGGCAGTTGTGAGCGTCCACGGAACTAAAGTTTCTATACTATTTTTTTATTCTGTGAGTAAAGTCAGGAGATGAAACAATGTCAATTTTAGTTCCATGGACGCTCGGTGGGGCGCTTTGAATTAGCACAAACGAAAGTACGGTATAGCAAATCCATAGAGATAAGTGCTATGTATGCATGAATGAGAATGTATGTATATATGTATGTTTGTCTGTTTGTGCATGTGGCACAATTTACAGACAAACTTTTAAATTTGTAAGAATCTTGTATAGTTTAGTAAAACCAGAGTTTTTTCTAGGTACCTAGTTTACTAGGTACCTAGAAAAAAGGAGGCTATCGAGTTCACGCGTATGTCTACACTAATATTACAAAGAGCAAATATTAGTTTTTTTTTTGTTTGTTTGTATTTTTGTATCTTTGTAATTAATAAACTAAAAAAAAACTGAACCGATTTAAAAAAATATTTCACCTATAGAAAGCTGCGAGTAACATCGGCAATTTTTATTTAACAAGAAATTTGTGGTTTTCTTGAAAATTGCAATAATGTGATCCAATGTATCAAAAATACAGAACGGAATGTCACGTTGCCATGGAAACGAAATATTAATGACATGTTTTCATGTAAACTAAATATTAACAAGTCTGTCAAGTACGTGAGTAATAATGCAGTTGTTTATGGTCAAAAAACACCATGATCGTTGCTACCAAAGATTTTGAATTACACTTGAAAAAAAGCGCGGCTTTGAAAAAAAGCCGCGGTGTGAATGTAACCTGTGCGATGCCGGGGTGAGTCACTAGTATGTAATATTGTTACGAGTCCGTCGCCTTAAAAATGCGTATTAGTATTATTAATATATTATGTTAGTCTGTATGGGTAGGTATCTAAACGAATGTTTCTACTTTTTATCTCAATCCGATGAGAAGATGAAATATTTGTCGACTGACCGAAATTTGGTAAATGGTCCTGGAATACACTACTTCGAGGGCTCTATGATAAATCGTTTTAAAAAGTAAAAATATATATATATTTTTTTAAACAATTTGCATTTATTTCTCAGCATAGTCTCCTTTGAGGGCCAAACACTTGTTCCAGCGAGTTTCCAATTTTTTTATCCCCTCCAAAAAATACGTTTTGTCGAGGTCTTCAAAATAGCCGTTTACACATGCAATGCAGTCCTCATTTGTCAAAAATTGTTGCCCTTCAAACCATCTTTTCAGATTTGGAAATAGGCAATAATTGCACGGAGCTAGGTCCGGCGAATACGGAGCATGCGGAACCAGCTCGAAGCCCAACTCGTGGATTTTGGCCATTGCAATAGCTGAAGTGTGCACTGGCGCATTGTCTTGATTGTCAACAAACGTGGCACCCATCGTGCAGACAGCTTTGTCATACCCAAATCATCATGCAAGATTTTATGTACTCGCTCAGTGGAGATGCCTGTATTCTCAGCTATTTCACGTACCTTCACTCGGCGGTCGTCGAGTACAATATTATGGACTTCTTCAACAACATCCTCAGTAGTGACTTCGGTTGGGCGACCAGAGCGTGGAGCATCAGATGTGCTTGACCGACCACGTTTAAAATCATTTATCCAGTTATAAACAGTCTGCAACGTTGGTGCGTTAGTGCCATGAACAGAATCAAGTTCAGTTTTTATTGTGGCAGCACTGCAACCCTTCAAAAAAAAATGATTTATAACGACACGAAATTCAGATTTTTCCATAGTTGTTGAAAATTTACGAGTGATCACAGTTAAACAAGTAGACAGACAGACAGTCTTCATTTGAAAGATTGTACCGGCCAGTGTTAATGCCATTTACCTGAAAAAACTTATCGAACAGCCCTCGTACTAGGCTACTATTCCCCCTTTTTAAAAATCCACGCGAGCAAAGCCGCGTAGGATAATATAACTAATCTGTACCTAGATTATTCGAGTTTATTCTTATCTTACCTTTCAGTGTTAGGTGTTATTTTGTGACTTTTTATAGTTATTCAAACATCCATACACACTGCAATATGTAGGCGCTATTATGGTGGAGAGAAGCACGCAAGCACGACCGAAGAAAAAAATACAGATCGGCAGAATCACAAATATGTTAAAATATTCACAAATATTTGACACAAAGGCTCAGTGCACCGCGCACGTGCATAAGACGGTTTCTGTACTGAGTTTTGGCAGCTGTGGCAGCCACGTTGTCGAAGGTTTGACCCATAGAACCTGGCGTGCTACTCCTCATGCCTCCGACTCTGAATCTTATGTTTAAAAAATCAAGCTTTTTTAGTTAAGTTCGCAGTCGGGTTTTATTATAATAATTTATTTTGATTTCATACTTTTTAGTTTCCTTTATATATTTTTGGAATGAGCTATAAAGACCTTCATTTTGATACCTCACTTGGTAGGTTTTGATCTTTCCATCGGAAATAAAATATGGCAGCTTCAAGCCGCCATATTAGTTTTCGTGACACTTCATATATCCAATAGCATTTTCGTGATTAAGACGAATCCAGTGATAGCTAATTTATCAAAATCCATTAGGCTACATGTTAAGTTTAGTCTGTAGGATGCGCCAAAAAGACGTAAAAACAAACAAACACTCATACAAATACATACAACCCAAAAACATAACCTTCCGCAATCGGGTAAAAAAAGGGTTTTGTTTTTGGATTACGTACATATATTGCTAGGTCTTTGGTCCAACCTATTTGTCGTACTGACATCCTACTTGCAGAGCACGCTCTCTCTTTCTCGCATTTTTACTTTAAGATACAGGTCGCGTCATGTAAAAATAACGCTGGAAGAAAGTGGAGGAGGTGTGTTTGCGCATGGGTACACTCGTGCAAAAAAGTACTAGGCCTATTGTTTTAAATAATTATTAATAAGCCTTTCGCTACCAAATGGACTACCAACTGGAAAGAATTAGGCACCAAAAATACTGATAAATCACCTAATGCGCAGCCTAACCGCCAGCGTTCTTTTCACGCGATTTCAAGCGCAAAACTCGCTCGTAGCCGTCTTTTCTAAACCACTCTGAGACCCTTGCTGGCAGCGCATGCGTCAATTCGGCCGTTTTTTCCTCGATTCCTACTGTCCGTAAGGACTATATATTATGTACTGGGCTAAGGTCTTCAATTTGATACCCATATAGTAAAATACGAAAAAAATACGCCTTTAAATTGAGGACCATACCGCCGAGACATAGACTTTTTCAAAAACATATGTATTTTCGTTTTTTCGGGATGATATAAGGATTCTAACGTAACCTCATACATCCAAATCAGTTCAGACAATTAAAAGTTATGGTGGTATAAATAAAGTCATATATACTTATACATTGACACATACATACATACATACATGAATCCTGAAATCGTTACTCTCTTTTTTTGGGCAGTCGTGTAATTAAAACTAGGCTTTTATGTAGCCAGTGCGGACAAAGTCGTGGGCGAAAACATAAGGCGGGGTACTGTATACTATACAATGAATACAACAAACAACACAACGCATTGTTACAATATTTAATTTAAATCTTATGTTTACATTATTATCAACTGGAATATGTCCGCAGTTAAACATAATAGACTCTTTATCGGTATTTATCGAATTAGTTTCTTACAAATATAAAGTTATTTATACCACGTACGTATTTTTGTTTTGCTATCAAAATACTTCTCTAGTCTAAAGGGGATTATATAGTAGTTCATGCGGACGAGTAATGGGGAAAATGTATAATTGTTAAAATTGGTAAAAAGCAGCATTCTCGGGGATCACGTTTGCCGGAAATCCTAAATAGTTGTTAGGATCCACACCGAAGTCACACAGCTCGCTTTGTATGAAGATCGTCATGAGATAGTACGACAAAAATATGTACATTTCTTTGAATGCTGTTACTTTGTTAGCACTATAAGTAGCAATTGCTGCTTGTACAGTTGGATCTGAAAAATAAATAACCATCAGTCTCTTAAGCTTGGGTTCATGACATACATAGTGCGATGACGTGTCTTTGAATACTGTGATTATTGAAAATTTGGACATATCTACTTTATCACGATAATCTTGCTATTTTTCCATTTAATGTGACATTCTGGACAAGCAATTCGTTTAGACACAACTATGTCTCAAAACTGAACATCCGAAAATTAAGTGGTTATGCAAAAATGAGTTCCGATCAGACGAACACAGCTATAATGTTCCTCAATGAGAGTTGCTTAGTTTTTTGAAATAATTTGGTAAAACTATTTCAAAAATTGATAGCTATGTTAAACATGGTAATTTAGGTACTTGTTCTTAAAATGCAGTGATTTAACTCTGTTTTATAATCACACGTGAAGTGTGGTACTCATTTGGTATGTAGATAATTTAGGTCCTTCATTATCATCAACTAGATAGACTAGGATGCATCTAGATTGAATGTCGGGAAAAGTGACATGTCTCAAAGTGATATGTGTCAAAGTAGCAGGTGTCAAAGTTGCAGTTCTTTTAAGTAAGAATAGGGTTACATACATTTAAAAATGTTTTATATTTAAGGACGCTTAAGATTAGAAGATAGTCTTCATACCATTACTAGTGTATATTTTCGGGCCAATGTATTCCCGTGGCGGATCGTTGCTGAAGTCAGTATATATTTCGGCATACTTCAGGCGCAAAGAAGGGACTTTGGGTATCACTACGGTGAAGAGTACATAGTCTGGAAATTGAAAAGTAATAGGATTCATTAGGCAAAGATAAAACATACTGTTTAAGGCACTGCTTTTCAAGTTCTTTTAGGATGGATACATGTCGTTTTCTGTAGCCGACCTTGACAGCGTCACTGATCTGGAAGGTGCGCAGAAGCGCACCGGCACAATTGCTATCGTAGAAGGCACATCAACAAAGGTGCGTGACACAGAAGGCACACAGCTCAATGGCACATCGCCTAGATTAAAGGATCGGATATAACATTCCTAGATTGCTAGTGTTAGTAGTGATCCAGGAGGCCCTGACCAAATTGTTTTGGAATCCTATGATTAGTAGGTACAACTTGACCGCCTATTCGTAACACAATCTTCGAGAAGAATTAGGCAAGAAACTCGGAGGCGCTTAACTAATTTTCATATATTTTTCTTCGATGTCGTTGGCGATGTCTCTGTCTATGTCTGATGATATGTGCCTCTGAATCGTTGCCAGAGGATGTGAGATCGGACGAGGGCAGCGCCACTAGTACGATAGCTGCGATGTGATCAATATGATTGCTCAGGATGTGTTGCGGTGCATATTTTAGGTCAATGGGTGTATGAGAGCTACAACAAAACGCTCAAAATTTACCTAACTTTCCCGCGGTTTCATTATTATGGCACAAAACCAACGATCGGTTCTTGACGACCGGTTGGCCGAATGATTAGTGACCCTGAAAATGAAGCCAACCAACAGTCGGGGGTGCGAATCCCGCTAGATACAATCATTTGTGTGATGAGCAGAAATGTTTGTTTCCGAGTCCGTGTTGGATATAATATTCGTATCTATGTATGTTTATCCGTTGTCTAGTACCCAATACAAGGTATCCTAGTTTGGGGCTAGGTAATTGGTGTGAATTGCACCGAATATATTAATATATTTTATTTTATTTAGCTTTGCATGATTTGATTAAAAACAAAAACAAAAACAAGTCTAGTAAAAAAATAACAATACAGAAATAAAATATCAATAAAACTAATAATTGAAAAAATAACAAAGAAGCCTTTGCTCAGCAATGGCACAGCATAGGTTAAACAAAAAAAGTTTAGTAAAGAAAGTAACTAACCTTGTTCCGACGTGTAATAATCAGCAAGAACGATGGGCTCCTTGGCAGGTCGTTGGAATGACCAAAAACCCTTTTGTACAGTGTAGTTCAAGTTTTGAACAGCGACGGCCAGCACAACATTACCTGTTGGTATACTCAAGCTGAAAATAATACATAATTAATAAACCGGCAGACATGTTTCAGTTTTGTGACGGCTCACAGCGGTGCCCGTTGGTATACTTAAGCTAAAAATATTACATTACTTAGTTAATATAATAATGCGCAATGATAAATTGTCAACTGATGCAATCAAACAATGCGGTGTTGTAACCATTCGATAAAATTATCAAACGGGAAAATATTTACTTGATCGATTTTATAAAAATATATAGTATAAGTAGTATTAGTAGTTATAGTATAGTATAAGTATAATCATTAGAAACGGGATATTGACCATGGCTACTACTTTTACTGATTTCCCGATATTTCGAGTGTTACTGAGTTTCTTATATTTCGGCACTAGAAATTTCGGGAACTCAGTGAAAATTGTATATCCATTGTAAATATCCCTTTTCTAATGATTATACTTGTAGTATTTGTGACCATGTTAGTTTTAAATCACAGCTTATAATTGAGTTATTTTTCTGTAATCTACATTTTGGAATAATCATAGAACCTTTTATTTCCAGAGTTAAATTATGTATCTACATCTATGTTCAACAAAGGTACTGATAGTCTTACAAACATACATTAAATTTGGCATATATTAGGTACTAAGTTTTGCCCGCGACTTCATCCGCGCGGACTTTAGTTTCTCGCAATAAAAACATCCTATGTTCATCTAGTAAGATATTAAAAAACAATGCAAAAGTATAGCACTAACGCTCTTGATGCTTTTTGACAGACTTGTTGTTATTTCGTTTCCACGGCAACCATTGCTTACAGCGAGTAATCGATAAAAAATATACTATTTGGTTTTTATATTGTATGGTACCTATTTACAAAGATTCATCAAATCATGTTTGGACCATGCTTATGTTAAGAAAAATAACACAGCTTTGGGTTTGAAATGCAAGAGCTCCATAACAGACCATAATTTGGCTTTGGTCGGAATCAGTCTTAATACACAGAAAAGGATGGCAAAAAACCCATAACTATAATTAACTACTATGAAGTGGTCAATGAACAGAAGAGTATAGACTGGTGCCTGGTTTAGAATAAAGTTAACGTTAATGAAGTCGTTCTCGCACTTAGTCAAATAATATCAGATGTAATTAACGAGCACACACGTAACAGGAGAGTAAGCCGCTCTATATTCAATGCTAGCTTTTCCGTCCACGACTTCGTCCACGCGGACTAATGTTTATCGCGAAAAAAAACTTCCTATGTTCTTCTAGGATATTAAAAACCAATGCAATAGTTGGTATAGCACCAATGCTCTCGATGTTTTTTGACAGACGTGTTATTTCGTTTCCATGGCAACCGTTCCTTACAGCGAGTAATAAACATTTTCGAGTTTTCCCATGGAAACTTACAATTTTCCAGGATAAAAGTATCCTATGTTTTATTCCAGGATATAAGCTGTCTATATTCCAAATTTCATCATAATCAGTTCAGCCGTTATCGCGTAAAAGCTCCCCAAACAAACGAACAAACATACAAACAGACAACGTTTCACTTTTATATATTGGTATGGATGAAAACCTTGCATTACCCCAGGATTGATAAGATGCATGCAACACCGAGATAACTTGCACCTAAATACAAGGAAAGATTCTGAAAACGAAGTGCTGAAGAAAACGTACATCCGCTATAAAACTTTTCCAACAATCTTTTACACAGCCTCAAAATCAATCATGACAAAGCGCTGTTAATAGAACATAAGAAAAATCCCATTTTTTTTTGGGAAACTATAAAACATGTTTGTTATATTCCCCATCCTAGTAAGGATACATATCAGCTTTTGCAATTTGTATGGTCCCCGCAGTTCTCAGTAGAAACCCTTTCCAAGGGTCAGTACTACATTTGCATGTCGACTTCCAAAATACGCACCTACTCGTATATTCACGTACAATGCATTTAGTAGATTAACGAAACTTTTGCGGCAGCAAAAACCAAAATTAAAAGGTAGTTTCCGTCTTCTTCTTACAATCGAACTGAGATAGGTACTTGTGAAGTCTTACGGTTTTTAGTGTCTCAGTAAGGCGGTAGATTGCTGGTAGGTCTCATCCACTTTGATAGTCCCAACACTTTTTGATCACACAGCATCACACTAACACACTTTCCCCCACAGTTAGAAGCTCTCCCGCATAAAAGTTTAGCTATGCTATTTAACCAGTTGATTGCCGCGTGCGCACGCGCAGTATGCGCGCAATGAGACGTATTGGTGATATATCGCCACCCGATCATCGTGCCCGATCATCGTGTTTAATGTGACACATTGGCGTTGTACTATTAGATAGATAGATAGATTAACTCTTTATTGGACACCACAAGTACAACAAGAAATAATATCTAAAAATAAAGTGTTACAATGATTGTCACAAGGGGCGGTCTTATCGCTCAGAGCGATCTCTTCCAGAAAACTGTGCTTACTTATTTATTCTGTCACATCACTACTTTTATACTCACGCATTACAAAAATGTTTTTTTGCACACGGGTTATCTGCCGTTATTTGTTTTTAATCAATAAAGTATTTGATTTTTATGATATTAAATTTGTTATTTTTTATATCTGGTTATCTTCAATGTCATTTTGTTTCATTATTATGATAATTGCCTTGGCGGTCCAACCTACCTTCGTCTGATCACTCACCTCGTCAATCAAAGGATGTAACGGGAGGAAGTTTTGCTTCGCACGCCTTCTTTATTCAGACGGGTTGGTAAACTGTTTCATCAATGATTTTTATGAGGCTGGTAATACTGTTTGATGGAACTTCAATTTAAATTTATTTGTTTTTTATTTTCGATGTAATGTAAATTTTTATGTAGTAATATGGTATTTCTAAAGTTGTGGATATCACATTTTTATTGTCATGTTTGGTTAGTAATATTGATTTATTTACTGTCTTATAATTTTATAAATTTTATGTTTCGTTGATAGGTGAATTGTTATTATCACTTGTGAATATTATTACTATACACGGAGATTCGCTGTATAGTTCAGTGTTCAGTACCTACATTTTTAAATAACTAGTAAATGGGTACAAAAGATACAGGCAAAGCCTAGTTTTGGGCCCCTAGCAAACCTAACATTGTTTTAATTTGTAATGACGCAATATGTATCAATTTTAATTACCTAATGTATTATTGTCTGGAAATAAATTAATAATAATTATTATTATTGTATATTGGTGTGGATATTGCCAAGCCAGGTATTATTTTCTTTAAAAAAAACATGCTGTACATTATTGATCGAGTTGATTTCTGTAGCACAAATTAAAAATATTTAATTTCTGCGCCTATTACTCTACAGCAGAATTACATTTGTCTATAGCTGTAAAAGTAGCTGAAGTATCATACTAATCTTGCAGTGATTTCACCATTTAACGTACTGCAAAGGCTGCAGGGTTAAATGCCAGTAATATTGACTATTTGTGAGGAACCCACAGAAGTTTTGAATATAAACGCATAAAATGTAGTTGACTGCACAAGATACAAAGACTCACTACATATTAAAATAATTAAACCGTTTAAATATTTTAAATTACCCATTGGCCATGAACCCAACTTTTTTCTTTAACCCGAATACGGCTAAGAAAGTGAAAGGTAAGAAAAAATGAGTTTAACAGTCTATGTTTGTATGTGGATGTTTTTTTTATCACTGTCTAGGCATCGTTTGACCACGATCTCACCTGATGGAAAGCGATAATGTCGTCGAAGGTGTAGCACATTTTCCTAGTAGATACCTATTCACTCTTGACTTGAACACACCAGGGTTATATTTTACCGGAAACACTGACGAGGGCAGAGCATTCCACTCTAAGGAGTGGAGTTCTCTCGAAGTTCTTATAATAAATGAAGAAGCGTAACTCTTCGTTCATGTGCGAGGTGTTTCAACCATAAAAAGATGGCGCTTTGCCGATCGTCTAGTTGTACGGTAATGGAAAGGTGACGGGGGAATCAGATTATGCAGTTCTTGTGTCACCTGGCAGTTTAGGTTTAGAAATAAATAGAATAATTAAGAAGCCTACCTACTTGTGAAGTGGCGGTAGGTATTAAAAGAAAGAATAAAATAGTGAACTACCAGTGTAATATATAAAATAAAACTGAAACAAGTCCAATTCTGTACAAAAAAAATATGATAAAAAATTGAAGATATTTTGTAAATTATTTTTGGAGGCTGTTCCGTGTTCGATACTGATGCAAAAACTGTTATTTTTTTCATTTATGTCTGTCTGTCTGTCTGTATCTTGGCTAGGCATCACGCCGAAACTACTGAATGAAATTAAATGAAAATGGGTATGATTTGAGTTCATACTACGAGGTAGGACACATGATACTTTTCATCTCGAAAAATTAAACGGTTCCCGCCGGATAGGGGTTGAATGTTATTAAAAAAAAACACTCTGAAACTACTGGACGGAGTTTGATGCATCGGGGTACAGTCATAGTTTATATGTTGGGTGAAAATTGACGATACTTTTTATCCCGAAAAAATAAAGGGTTCCTTCGGGATAGGGGTCCAAGTTCCTTACATTGAAGATATTTTTTAATTTTTTGGAGGCTGTTCTTTATTCGTACTGAAACAAAAACAGTTTTTTTTTTCTATTTTTTTCTGTTATATATCTATCCGTCTGTCTATCTGTATCTTGAAAGAGCATCACGCCGAAAGTACTGAATGAATTGAAATGAAACTTGGCATGATTTGAGTTCATACTACGAGGTAGGACATAGGATACTTTTCATCCCGATAAATTAAAGGGCTCCCGCAGGATATCTTTTTTCCAGTTGGAATTCATGTTTTACGGTTTATAGTTACTTCCATAGTTCAACTCTAGGATACTCAAAGAATATTCCTTAAAATTTCGAATACCTAGGTCCACCGATTTAGGCTGGGCATTGTCTGTCAGTCAGTCAGTAGGTATGTCATGATACTGTTTTATAGGCGTGATTAAAATAAAGTAATAAAACGCATCTTTTTATTTAGAAGTGAAGGACATCTATACTTATAATAAAACAGTAAGTACCAAAAAATCTGTTAAAGAAAGATATTTAAAAAATAAATATCTAGGCTACATAAAATAAGCTACTGAAAAAGAATAGAACATTTTTAAAATTCGTGTCTGTTTGTTTGTCTGTTAGTCTGTTTACGCATCACGTTAAAACTACTGAACCGAATGCGATGTGCTTTGCACTGTTGTGCACTGTTAGATAGCTTAGGGTTTGACTTAAAAACTGGTGTACTTATTATCTCAATCCGATGAGAAGAAGCCGAGCAATCAATAAAAACTTTTTGACGTATTTATGTTTGTATTTTAGGTCTTGGAATAGTAATGGAGTCCTTTCAAACCAGATAAATGGCCACGCGTGCGAAGTCGCGGGTACAGCTAGTCAGAAATAAAAGTAAAAGTATCTCAGGTAGTGAGTTACAGGAGGTGGTGATGTTCGTGTTATTATCCCTCACGGATTGGAACTTAGCTGAGAGGACTTGAAAGACGTTCCAGAGTGAGAGATAGTGCAGAAGTAGTGGTACAGCAAGAAGTAATGCAGCAGTGCGCAGAGCAGCTCCCGGGGTACAGTTGTCCACAGACCTGTGGCAGCAAGCTTGGTCGGCGTTCGTACCCCTAGGGTATCAAAGGAAAAAAACCCAATCAACCAACCCAATATTGGGGTTTTTTCACTAGGTAAACAGATAAATAAAGAGAAAAGTTTGTCCAAAATTACTCGCAAAATGATTTAGAAAACGTTATCCAAGCCAGCACGAAATGACGAGCCCAAAAGAACTATTCATCACCACAAGTTAAATAGTCTCTTTTATTGGTGTTATCTGTGATGGTTGCGTTCGGAATTTTAGAGTAGCAACCACCCATTCTGTTTCAATCAGAACTTGTATTACAGTCATTCAATACGGATCGGTGGAGTCGATATTGCGATGAAAATTTGTTTGCAACGAGTCATATTGGATAAATAAAATTTCTGCATACGATTGTAAATTACATAACGTGTAGAATGAACATACTAGTTTAAAGACAAGAAATACTTAAAATCTTGACAACACATATACATTTGAAGGTTACGTATTTCTTTGTTTATTATCGATTGTTTTTTATTTTATTGTGAAAGTGGACTTATTTTGTTGATACTACGTGAAAACTCGACTCAACGGAATAAAAACAAACGTGAGATGAAGTGAGACATTACACTTGTGCACACTCTCTATAGTGCAATCTTTAGAATACCAACAGGCTTGCGACCTCACGTCGATGCGCCAGACTTTGAAGCTTACTCTTTACCAGAGTGTCATCTCCAATGAGCCTCATAGCACGTCTCTCAATTGAATCCAAAGCCTCGAGCTGATACTTGGCAGCAGTACTCCATACAAGATCGAACCTGTGCTTGGTAAAGATTCAAAAGCTGTCCCGGTGTGAAGTACCGCCTAACCTTAGATAAAATACCACGTTTCTTTGCAGCTACCTTGGCTTTGGATTCAATGTAAGACCCAAAATTCAGGTTCGATGTGAGTTCGACACCTAAAAGCTCCAGATGGTCGCCTAATGGTATTGTTACACTACGGATAGACGGAGATCAGTTAAGACGACTCTTTTTAGCAGAGAACAAATACGCCTGCGTTTTAGTAGCATTAAACTTAACCAGGTTAGCATCGCCCCAATCGGACACGGCTTCTAAGGCTAAATTCAAACGGTCCACCATAGCCTCTCTCTAAAGCTGGACAGCGTCTTAGTTGGCTTGAGCATTGGAACTGTATCTCTCAACCACAGTACTGTCATCTGCTTACCCAAAGGTACCGGGCTTCAAAAGATCATTAATGTGCAGTAAGAACAGTGTAGCCGAGAGAACCAATCCTCGAGGTACACCAGCATTGATGGCCATTTGATCAGACGAGCAGCCCTCTAGGACTACTCGAATAGATCTAACCCTCAAAAAATCAGCTATCCAATTGCAAAGCCAACAGGTAATAGGTAATATCATATGAGGATAGCTTGTTTTAAAGGCCATCGTGCCAGACCCGATCAAAAGCTTTAGATTATATCAAAGGAGACGGCAAGCGCCTCACCATGCATCTCGATGGCTTCGCTCAATACGTGAGTAGCATACGCAAGAAGATCCCCAGTAGACCGGTTTCGGCAAAATCCGTATTGCCGGTCACTGAGATCATTGTCCTCAAGGCATGCCAATAACCTAACGTTTATGACACGCTCCATGCACTTACAGAGTAAGGAGGTTATCGAGATGAAGCGATAATTGGCCGGATCAGCACGACTACCCTTTTTAGGTACTGGTTGTAAATTGCCAAGCTTCCAGCTCTGCGGATCTTTACCTGAGTGAAGAGAGAGGCGGTACAAACGCGTTAAGATGGGAGACAATTCGGTCGCACAGTTTTTCAACACAATCGCTGGGATGCCATCAGGACCACTGGCGTTGTTTGCATCTAGGGCTCGAAGCGTTCTGAGAACCTCCTTCTGGCGAATGCGTATATCGGGTATAAAAACCCCGCAATGAGGACGGCGGGAAGGTATCTTGCCGGTAAAAATGTGCCACAAAAGCGTCACCCCTATTGGTCAGATATTGACAAACGAAGCTTTAGCGCCTGAGCGCAAGGTAGCGGACAGGCTATTTTTTTACACAAATACGGCGAAGCAAAGGAAGGGTTATGTCTTAATAATTTAATTATATTTTGATCAAATTTTGGTATATTGTTATTTTAGGTCTTGGAAAAGCACATAGAGTACTGTTAATCTAGAAAAATTACCACGCATGCGAAGCTGCGGGCACAGGTAGTCATGTATCTATTCTAATAATAAAGCAACATGCAAAAGTCTGAACAAAGAAGATCATTAGAAAAATTGCTTTAGGTTACTTAAAATAAGCTACTGAACAAGTTTTTTTTTAAATCCTGTCTGTCTGTTTGTTCACGCTTCACATAAAAACTACTAGACCTATTGGGATGCAATTTTCACTGTTGCGTAGGTTTGACTAAACAATTTGATGAGAGCAGAGCAAACTACCTATAAAAAAAACTTTGACGACTGAAGAAATTTTGATGAAATGTTGGTATATTTGTATTTGAGGTCCTGGAATAGCACCTAAAGTACTTTTAACCTATGTTAATAAATTTATGTTCTGTTGTTGCCACAAAGCTTGGTTCCTTATCTATAGAAGGAACCAAGATCTGTGGCATGCATACAAATAGCCACGCGTGCCAAGCCGCGGGTACAGATAGTTTATAAATATGAAACAACTTTTTATAACAAATGAATTATTTGTGGGTCTATATTAATATTCAATGTTATTATTTTTTTTAAATTCGACCGTCTAAAGCTAAACACAAAATTCTTCTTCAGCGCAATTTTAGTGGTATTAATATCGAAAGTTTATGTAATGACGCTCGTGAACTAGACTGGTCTGATGTTGTTAATGCAATAACAATCGATCAGAAAGTCTGCTATTTCAATTCTATTGTAACTACATTATATGACACACACGCTCCTATACGACCAGTAAAAATGAAACATCTACCTGCTCTTTGGCTCACGGAAGAAATTAAATCACTTATAAATAAAAAGCTCTCTGCCAAGGCTAGATATAAATGTAAGCCAAATGATCACAACAAGCTTAGATATGTTGAACGTCGAAATCAGTGCAACAAGGTGTGTAGGGACGCACGACGCCGTTAAATTCATAATTCTCTAGAAAATGAAGATCCTGCAAAAGTATGGAAGTTTCTAAGATCTTTAGGAGTTGGAAAGTCTCGTCAAGGCAATATACCTAAATATTTAGATATTGATAAGCTTAACCAGCATTTTTCCACTTCAGCTAATTTTGATGGGTCTACTAAAGCTGCTACATTACGTCATCTCTGCTGCTTCTGACCATCTTTCTTTCGTCTTTAATCAATTTTCCGATTGTGATGTTAAGAAGAACGTAAACGCTATTTCGTCAAATGCAGTTGGTAGTGACTGTATCAGTAGTAAAATTATCGTCCTCATTCTTGATGAATTACTGCCTGTCATTCAGTATATCCTCAACACTTCTATCTCCAGCGGTATGTTCCCTTTCGTTTGGAAGGAAGCCCAAGTAACTCCTCTCCCTAAAAAGAGTAATTTTTCCTCATTAACGGACTAACGTCCTATTTCTATTCTTCCTTTCCTTTCAAAGCTGCTTGAACGTCTTGTTAATCAGCAACTTACTTCCTTCCTTATCCGAAATAATCTACTAAATCCATTCCAATCCAGTTTCCGACCTGGTCATAGTACTGTCTCTGCACTAGTCAAGATTACTGATGATGTTCGTTGTGGTATGGATGATGGGCAATTAACGATATTGTCACTGCTTGTATTTCAGTAATGCGTTTAACACCGTAGACTTTGACGTTTTATTAGGACTTTTGCGAACTCTTAACATGTCTCCAACGGTATTTGATTGGTTTCATAGTTACCTGCATGGTCACCGACAACGTGTTCGCATTGATGAGAATTTCTCATCTTGGTGTAATACGACTGCTGGTGTACCTCAGGGCGGCGTCTTATCTCCTCTTCTCTTTTCAATCTTTATTAACTCTATCTCTCAACAGCTTTCTAGTTCCTATCAACTTTATGCGGATGATTTACAAATTTATACTCATGCTCCTTTGGATAAATTATCTGTGGCTATAGAAACAATTAACGCTGACCTACGAATGATATCCAACTGGAATAACTCGTATGGCCTCAGAGTCAACCCAGCGAAAACACAAATTATTGTAATAGGCAGCTAAAGAATGATTTCAAAAATAGATTGGTTTCGCCTACCACAGGTTATTTTCGACGGAACACCCATTCAAATCAGCGATACGGTTAAGAACCTTGGAATACTAATTGATAGAAAGCTTTCTTGGGTACCACAATTGCCAGAAACTAGCCGCAAACTTTTCGCCTCCGCTTTTTCTCTTAAGAGATTAAGTAATTTCCTACCTACTACCACTAAAATTGCTCTTGCACAATCCCTTTTACTGCCAATATTAGATTATGCTGACGCTTCATACCTAGATTTAACCGAAGAACAGCTCAATAAGCTTGAACGCTTACAGAATTTTTGTATAAAGTTCATATTTAATCTGCGCAAATATGACCATATTTCTGAATATCGCAAAAAGCTGAAGTGGTTACCTATTTGCCTTCGCCGGAATGCTCACATCCTTTCTATTCTATTCAATATTTTATTTATTCCTTCTACTACCTCCTATCTCAAAGAACGTTTTGTGTTCCTGTTCCTCATGATGTTTGCGTTCCTCAGAAACTCTTCAACTCAAGACACCTCCCCACACTACACAGTTCTATGAAAAGTAATTCACAGTAAAAGCTGTGAAACTGTGGAATGCACTTCCGCTGGATATCAGACGAGCTAAAACATTACCTATATTTAAAAATATGGTAAAGAATCACTATCTCTCCAATCTAAGCACTGCTACGTAAAAGTATGTATTTAAACCTAATTTGTAATATAAATATTTATTAGTTTATTGTAATTACATGTATTAGTTTATCGTTTAAATAGTTATTGATTTATTGTATTTTACAAAAGTATCTATGTAATAGAATGTTATTTTAATGCACCGCCGTCTACTCCTTGTTCTTCTATTACTGTCCATCCAAAGGATGTGAGCAATAAAGTAGCAGGGGAGGACGGAATAACGACAGAGCTGCTGAAAGCGGGTGGAACACTGGTACTTAAAGTCCTTCAGAAGCTGTTTAACTCCGTCATCCTCGAGGGTACTACGCCAGAGGCGTAGCACAGGAGCGTAGTGGTTTTGTTCTTTAAGAAAGGTGATAACACACTATTGAAGAATTATAGGCCCATTTCGCTGCTGAGCCACGTCCATAAGCTGTTTTCGAGAGTAGTTACCAACCGTCTCGCTCGTAGGTTTGACGAATTTCAGCCTCCAGAACAAGCTGGATTCCGGAAAGGCTTTACCACCGTAGACCACATTTATACGCTCCAGCAGATTATACAGAAGATAGAAGAGTTTAATCAGCCACTATGTCCAGCGTTTGTGGACTACGAGAAAGCCTTTGATTCAATCGAGACCTTGGCAGTACTACAGTCATTACAGCGGAGCCAGATTGACTACCGGTACATCGAAGTGTTTGTACAGCAAGACCACCATGACAGTCCGTCTTCAAGATAGGAGCATGAATTCTATCCAGTTGCAAAAAGGGGTCTGTCTCACCCCTTTTAGACGTTATTTCTCCGAAAATGTTTACCTCTGCGCTAAAAGATATATTCAAGCTTCTGAACTGGAACGGATATGGAGTTAACATCAATGGCGAATACATGACTCACCTTCAATTTGCTGATGATATAGTCATCATGGCAGAAACCATGGAAGATGACAGCATAATGCCTGAATATTGTTACCCAACAGGTGGGTCTTAAAATGAACATGGGTAAGACGAACATCATGTCAAATGCCCAGGTCGCACCCATGCTAGTTTATGTTGGGAATTATAGTATCGAAACTGTTGATCACTATGTCTACTTAGGTCAGATGATCCAACTGGGTAGATTCAACTTTGACAAAGAGGTTAACCGATGAATCCAACTCGGATGGGCAGCGTTCGTGAAATTACGCCATATCTTCTCGTCACAGATACCGCAGAGCCTCAAGACGAAAGTTTATAATCAGTGCATATTGCCAGTGATGACATACGGCACTGAGACGTGGTCGCTAACTTTTGGTCTCATACACAAGCTCAAAGTCGCGCAGCGTGCAATGGAGAGAGCTATGATCGGTGTTTCACTACGTGATAGAATCCGAAATGAGGAATACCGTAGAAGAACCAAGGTTACCGACATAGCTCTCAGAGTTTGCAAGTTGAACTGGCAATGGGCAGGCCATATAGTTCGCAGAACCGACAACCGCTGGGGAATAAAGGTTCTCGAATGGCGATAACGAACAAGCAAGCGAAGTGTAGGGAGACCCCCACACATGGACCGACGATATTGTAACCATCGCAGGAAGTCGGTGGATGGAGGTGGCACAAGATCGCTCGTCATGGCGCTCTTTGGGGGAGGCTTGTGTTCAGCAATGAACTTCTAAAAGCTTAAATGATGATGATGATGATGATGTTAATATTTGTTATAAAAACTATCCCTAGATTTGACTGTTGCTGAATTATCTATGTAATAATTAATTATTATCCGCTTATTATTATTTTACATTCATTCACTTACTAAAACTCGGTAATCCTTGCACCTTCAAATCCTCCGATTGTTATGTCTGTATCCGTTGCAGTTGCATTACACACTGGTATATAAAACTTCATAATCCGTTCTCGCATGGGGTCAGGAGTAGATCCAAAAGTCGGACAACACTGCGAGTTCAAAGACAAGAAATCCCGAATGCAGCCATGGTCATCTGGGTCACAAGGACGGTGGATGTCTTCCGGCCCTTCTTGGCAGTCAGTATCTGTGTATTTAAATGTATTTAAATATGTTTAATATTTATACAACATGCTTCATTAAAAAGAACAGCTGCGCTGGACGAGAAATTTGACATCAGAAACATTTGACTAATTTTATTAAAATAAACATATAGTTACATACCCATGACATTTTCAAAGTTTCCATCATAGTCCTTAGCATAATATTCACATAACCCTGAACAAGCATTAAACTTAAAAACAAGTATCAAAACACACAAATACTTCATTTTGTGTTATATTAAATTATGTAGACGACTTAGCTCCTGCTCATGTATTAAACTAGGCGTAGAATGCACAGCGTTTGAGTTTAAATAACAACAAATGATAAACCTGCATTCTAAATTACAGGCTTTTGATTTCAATATAATAATACTTAAAGCCATAAATTCTTAGATGCATTATATAGTAAAAAAACATGTGTGACGTATTGTTTTTAACTTAACATTTTAATCAACAATCCAATTTCAACCTTAACGTTAATAATTTAAAGTCTTATAAAAAGCACATTACGTTAGCGTAAGTTTTTGTATCAGTAATAATAAGCTAAGAATGTAACAATAGCAATAATTCATAGCATATTCTATTGTAATTTGTGTAATAATTTTTAAGTACTAATTGATGTTTCAATTAGTACTCTATTCGTTTCATCTGCACTATTTCATTCGTTTTTTTACCTGACTGCGGAGGCTTATGAGTTTGGGTTCTATGTATGTTTGTTTGTACGTTTCTTTTACTTGATTTGATGGATTTTGATAAATGATCATTGGATTCGTCATAATTATTCACGAAAGTAAAAAAGGAAAGTAGCTTTAGGATATATGAAGTATCAAGAAAACTAATATGGCAGCTTACAGCTGCCCTTAGAGAAACGCCAGTATAATGCAACAGACTAATCTGTGAAGTGGCAAAAATAGGAACTATAGCCATCACGAACGAGGTTCACATTTCCTGTATTTTACTGTTTTTTGATTGGTCTACTTATCGATTGACTGGAACACTCACGCCACCATTCAGTTCATAAATAAGTTGGTGGCACTATAAACGTAATTCATGCGTGTGTGTAGTGTAAGGGCCCGAAAGTAAAAAATATTTGGAACTATATGTCAGTCAACTGTGTTTTAGTCATCCTAAATGTATTGTGAAAGTTGAAATAATAAATAATCGAGCTATGAGCTGAAGACTTGGGCCCTCAGTTCTCACATATAGGAATGAGGGCCCACATGTACAGGCTTAATTACGCACATTACAGAAATAGTATTTAGTCCGCGCGGACGAAGTCACATCACAATCCCATGAAGTACGTGTTTTTTTTAACTTATGGTTTGTCTGCGCTTGCTCTGCGCCAAAGATACTTTCGATTATTTTTGTCTGCGCGGACTTAAAAGTTACAATATTTTAATACCAAATAGGTAAATTCATACAAGGTAATTTGTATAAAAACATCATTCCAAAAATTTAAATTCAACAAGAACAATATGACCTTTTCAAAATCAAAAATACAAAAATAAAACATTACATTACAGTCACAAATTTTGTTTGATATTGACTTAGGTTTTGGCGTAAATACTATTTCTGTAATGTGCGTAATTAAGCCTGTACATGTGCCCTCATTCCTATATGTGAGAACTGAGGGCCCAAGTTTTCAGCTCATAGCTCGATTATTTATTATTTCGACTTTCTCAATACATTTAGGATGACTAAAACATAGTTGACTGACATATAGTTCCAAATATTTTGTTACTTTCGGGCCCTCACACTACACACACACGCACACATGAATTACGTTTATAGTACCACCAACTTATTTATGAACTGAATGGTGGTACAGTGAATATAACAAACAACACAACGCATATTTATTCAATATTTAACTTAAATCCATATATCTAATGTAGATTTATGTTAACATCATGAGCAGCCAAAATACGTCCACTGCTAAACATGGACTGCTAAACCCCATATAACGCCGCAACGTACGTTTGCGGTATTTATCTCATCATTTTCTTACAAATATAAAGTATGGCTGTTACACCACCCGGTCACCGCGGAAGGCAGATCAGATGGGATATGGGTCCGGAATGTAGTATGGGAAACTCACTTGTTCTGCCGATCACGCGGCTCCCTTGGTTTGTTGAGGGCCGATGTCGAGGGCTGATATCGAGGTGATGATGTGGTGAGCTGATGATTATGGGCTGATAACACTTCACACACACTGATCACTTAGGGTTTATTTGTATATAATTATTGATGATGCGCGCGCGCGTTTCGTTCGCTTCTCGCTCGCGAGCCGACTCATCGAGTGTTAACTTCGTCCGGGTGCAGCAACAGACGTTTGCTGCTAACGTCACGCTTTGGTGTGATCATCTTGGGGGGCCAGGCCCAAAAGGAGGGCTGGCATCTTCAGTCCAGCGGGAGCCTGGCCAATTTGAGTACAGGCCGCTTCATCACTCTATTTGCAGTCTGGATCTCCACAACTCACAAGAGTTGTGGAGATCCAGACTGCAAACTGACTGACCGTCCCGTCCGGGGTAGTGCTGAGGATGCGGCCCAGCTTCCATTGAAGGAGCGGCAGGTTGTCCTCCTTGACGAGGACCAGTTCTCCGATGTGTATGGGCGTGATGTGAGAGAACCATTTGGAACGGGTTTGGAGTGTATGGAGGTAGGTTTGGGACCAGGTTTTTCCAGAACTGTTGGGCGTTAGCTTGGATCAATCTGAAGCGCCTAAGGGCTGAAATGGGCTTGCCTTCTACTGAGTGCTCAGGTAGGGCAGTGAGCGGATGGCCTATCAAGTAGTAGCTTGCTGTCAGGACACTGAAGTCAGAAAGATCTGATGAGATTGGGCAGATTGGCCTGGAGTTGAGGACAGCCTCAATTCGGGCAAGGAGTGTTGAGAACTCCTCAAAGGTGAGGCGTTGTTCGCCGATTAAACGAAAGAGCAGTTGTTTAGTTGACTTCACTGCCGTTTCATGGATTCCTCCGAAGGATGGGGCTGATGGAGTCTGAAACCACCATGTTATGTGCTGTTTCGCGAGTGTGTGTGCAATTCTATCATTGTTCAATTTGAGAAAGCCTTGAATTTCCATAAGCTGATTTCTACCGCCGACGTAACTTGTACCGCAATCGGACCGAATTAAGTCAGAAACGCCGCGACTTGAAACAAAGCGTTGTAATGCCGCAAGGAATTCTTCTGAGGTTAACTCTGATACCGCTTCTAAATGTATCGCCTGCGTGGCAAGACCTACGAAAACACAGAAGTATCCCTTGAGCAGCCTGACGTTACGTAACGTGCTGGACTTGATCAAGAATGGGCTGGCAAACTCAGTTGATACCTTACTGAATACGGGCTCAGCGCGGTACCGAAAGCAACGTATGCATTTGTAAACGCGATGCCGTCTGCGTGCTGAGAGTATCCAGAATTGCTGACGCAGAAGGGAGTGAAGTGTGTCAGAACCTGTGTGTGACAGTAGATTTTGTGATAATTATCAACAATGAGATCTACCAAAGGACTCGAGCTGGGTAAAATGAATGGGTGCTGAGCCTCATAAGGCAGTGCGGAATTAGTCTGTCGCCCGGCGACTCTTAACAGGTTGTTTTTTAAATACGGTCATAGTCGCTGCAGTCGCACCGTGCAGTCTTTATTGTGACGGATGCGATGGATGTCATCAGCAAAACTATTGTGCTGAACTGAGCGTACCCAGTGTAAGAGAGCTTCCCTACGCTCACCTACTGTGATGTGTCTTGTGATACGTGTGTTCGAATTTCGACAATTGTGAGTGAATCGCCTTATACAAGCAGTCACGCCAATGAGCTTGTCGAGTGAGCTGAATCGTGTGAGTAACGATGTGGCTAGGTCCGAGATGGCTATGTGAGCCATGACTTTCTTTGACTTAAGGCCTGGCAATGCGTGACGACCTAACGCTGGAGGCATTGTGGGCCAGGTTTCTGGTGAACCCTTGAGCCATGGTGGTGACCACCATAGGTCGTGCTTTAGTAAGTCCTGAGCTGACATTCCTCTACTAGCGCAGTCTGAGGAATTAAGTGCTGATGGGCAGTATCTCCAAGTGAGATTACATTTGTTAGCCTTAATGGCAGCTACGCGGTTGGCTTCAAATGTTTGAAGTGATTGAACTGGGGTGTTAAGCCAAGCGAGTACTATGGTACTGTCTGACCAACAGAGGTACTTTTGTAATGAAATATGTGCTGACAACTGAGCTGAGACACGAGCAACGAGCAGAGCTAAGAGATAAGCACCCGAGAGCTCTAATTTGGGTATAGTTTGGCGATTTTTGATTGGGGCGACCTTAGATTTTGAAGTGAGCAGATGAACATGTACCTGTTCGTCAGGTGTGGTTTTACGCAGGTAAACCACTCCAGCTAGAACAAAATTATAATAGCCTAGCTCAGAAGCGTCCGATAGGCCGTGTATTTCATAGGTGGAGAGTTTATTTGAGCAGACGTTCCTGGGAAGCCTGAGAGCCGAGAGCTGAGGTAGGTCCTCGTAAATTTGAAGACATTGTTGTGCAGTGTCATTAGGTACGGGTTCATCCCAATCCAAGTTAATTGTCCAGAGACCTTGGATTAGGAGTTTCGCGCGGAAGATGACAGGGCTGATCCATCCATTGGGATCATATAGACTTGCTATAGTGCTGAGTATAGATCTCTTTGTTATGGTATCCACAACAGGTACCGAGACGCTATAAGTGAACTCGTCCGTCTGAGGCATCCACTGCATGCCTAGTACCCTGATAGCTTCATGGTCTGGGCTGAAGTCAAAGTCTTTGGGCAAGTCGCACTGGTCATCTGGGAATCTTGCCAGGAGCTGACGCGAATTGGAAGTCCACTTACGTAGACTAAATCCACCCAATGCGAGTAAGTTTTTTAGTTTTAGAGAGCTGAGTTTGCAGTGTCATAGCCTCATCGACTGAGTCATGACCTGTGAGTACGTCGTCGACAAATAGGGACCGTGACAGTACTTGTGCGGCTTGAGGAAACCGATGACCTTCATCGGCAACCAGTTGCTGTATGGTGCGGCTCGCTAAGAATGGGCTGGCTCTGAGACCGTAAACAACGGTAGAAAGGGCATAAGTGAGCAGAGGCTGTTCTGGTGCTGATCGCCAGAGAATGAGCTGATATCGTCTGTGGTCGGGATGAACAAGAATGTTTCTAAACATCATTTGTATGTAGAAATGGTCTTGATTGGCGAAGGTTTTGGGGTGACACAGGGCCATGTGACCTTTATTGAGATATTCGGTCATGAAGTCGACGTACTTTGAGCGGAGAGTGGGGTTCCCCTGTAGCTTCTTTTCTAAGTTAACGAAGTAGCGCGATAGCATTAGTGCTGCCTAACTTGGGAGCGTCAGAAAGGAAAGGTTAGTGGAAAAAAGAAAGATCTTGGTTTTTTCTTCTATTTGACGTACATCCATGTACGACCGCGTCACGTGGCAGGCAGCCACCTACTTGCATTAATGACAGTCGAGTTCCCAGCGGCCGGTAGGTAATTAGCACGCGCAAGTAGATTTAGTGAAACGTCTGTCATATGGATCTTGAAAACAAGTACCTGGCCAATTACAACGGTTCTATTTTTTGCAACCCTAACTTGCAGCGCTTGTTTATTGCTTTACTACTCTATGGGCTTGTCCTTTGTGCGCGCATTGTGCGTGGTATTTTCCTAAATTTCACATGTATCGTGGGAACGTAACCGTAATAGCCTAATGGCAACCTACATTACTTGCTGCACTAAGGGTTCCTGTAGTAAACTTATCGTCTACCAAGCTTTAGTCATCAAAAATTTGACATTTTTATCCATCCTTAATCTAAAGGAGGTTTTTTACCCTACCGTTAACCAACTTATTCTAAGTGTGCTATTTTTCGATCTTATTCTATGTAGCGGTTACTTTATGGGATAACTGAAGCGAAGCCTCGTGCGTCGTTACGATGGTTGCTCGCTGTTCTGGCCGAAGTTCTGACACGACGGTTGGTCGCTGTCCCGTTGCGTTTATTATACAGGTTGTAGTTTTGCATCCCCGCCATATTTGCAGAGGTAGGTATACTCCACTTACAGAACACGAATCATTAATAAAAAGAAGCACAAAAAAAAATGAATTAAAATTAAGTAAATAAAGTTTATAAAAAGCGATATGTGTACGCGATCCTAATTTGAAATCACCCAGTATGGCAAGAGCCTGCGCATACACACGCTAATGAAGCCTTATCGCGTGTATTGTCTCTTTCACACACACAAAAACGCGCCGGCCGCGGCGTGCGGCGGCAGCCCAAGGCTGGCGCGCGGGTCATTGCCCCGGTCGTTGCCCGAGCAATCAGCTGCTCAATCACTCACAGTCAATCATTCGGCAGCGGCACACGCTCGCCCTGATACGCTCGATGCTAAAATGGAGCAATCTTCTAATGTCGAACTTACGGAGATGGTGCATTTGTTTTGATGGTTCATTTATTATTTTATTGCCCACGCCCACGCGACGTGATGCTGGGTGCCACACAGAGCAATTCCAGGTGTTAACTAAATGTGAACGTGTTAAAAAACATTAAGACATCGTGCTCAATTGTGCATTGAAAATGAAGGAGGATACTGAACAGTATCAAGTTAACGTAAATTAATGGTAAATTTACGGTAATGTAAACTTGTTTATAATTTTTTTCATTCCTTTCGTACTAAATAAGCTGATTCCAATTTTTTTACTACGCCGGAAATTCCTAGCTAAGCTAATGTCAACTTTGATAATACATTCTCACTTGCAATAAGTTTATTTATACAAACAGATAATTAAAGGTTCGCTATTTATTGTAGCGCGGGCTGCGGCGCGCGTCGCGTCTATAGGAGCGCGTACACATACCTACCATACATTTGTGTTTCGTGGGGTTCTACTCCAAAATAAAGTTGGGCCTACTACGATTTATCAATAAAATATTTAATTAAAAATTCCACCTCCAGTTAAATGTAGGAATTAAATAGTGTTGTTAGTTGATTAAGGTATACCTATTACAATCGACTCTGCGAATATGGCGGGGATGGAAAACTACAACCTATATATTCACGGTCACGTGATCTATGATCGCGAGGTCACGGTGCATATAAGAAGTGAACAGGCCCAGTGTCCTACTCAAAACCAAATGAAAAAAAATATGACGGATAATCGAAACCCTTTTCAATGGGGTACAAAAAACATTCTGCGTTACTTTTCCTGAAGGGAGCCACAATAAAAACATTTACTATATATTTTTTTCAATTATGTAGCGGTTATAAATAACTATTCCCTTTCAAAAATTCAACTTTGTAGTGCTCATAGTATCTGAATAGCTGTGAGATACAGACAGACAGACAGACAGACAGAAATGGTGAAACTGTAAGGGTTCCTTTTTCAAGTACGGAACTCTAAAAATAATAATATTCATAATAATAATAATTAGTCTAGTGATTCGTAATAGATATACGATCACTAGACTTTTTTAAGTCCACGTGGTCAAATTTAAGGTCTTAAACCACCGCTAGGCATAATTGAAATCCACACGGGCGAATCGATGGGGAAAAATGACCTTTATTGAGCCTTTAGTTAAGTCCGCGCAGACAAAGTGATAGGTGAAAACAACACATAAATTAAAAAAAAAACACAAATGTCCTGTCCATAAAGAACTTATGCCAAAAAATATATATATTGTTGGAAAGTGCTCACCACGGTACATATATAGTCCTTACGAACAGTATTGTATCGAAGCATTGTTTTCGCTTTGATGTCTACTGTCAGTCGGAGACTGAGGGTTGCCACCTGGTTGGGTTGGTCTTTACCTGGATACCAAAAAATTGGGTTATGATTTTATCAGAACACCTATGTATCATAGAAAACTGCATACTATAGACAAGCACTATAGAAATTCGTACTAAAGACAAGCTCTTGACGAACGCCGCAATAAGACCATTTGAGTATCGCCATTTTGGCGCTGATAGCAGTAATGTGGCAGTAGTGAGCGTCCACGGAACTAAGGTTTCTGTACTATTTTTTATTCTGTGACTTACGTCAGGAGATGAAACAATTTTAGTTACGTGGAGACTCAGTGGGGTGCTTTGAATCAGCACAAACGAAAGTACGGCAGAGCAAATCCATAGAGATTAGCTATGATTACATGAATTAATTTATGTATGTATGTTCGTCTGTTGGTGCATTTGGCACAAATTACAGAAAAACTTTTAGGAGTTTTCTATAGTTTAGTAAAACTACAGTTTTTAAGAAAGGTTCTTAGAAAAAAAATGAGGCTATCGAGTTCACGCGTATGTCTACACTAATATTATATAGAGAAAATATTAGTTTGTTTTGTTTGTTTGTATTTTTGTATCTTTGTTTGTGACGGATAAACTAAAAAAAAAAATGTATTTTTAAAATAATTTCACCTATAGAAAGCTACATTATCAGCGAGTAACATCGGTACCTTTTATACCCAAGGTATCAAAAGTACAGAATGGAATTTCACGCTGCCATGGAAACGAAATATAAATGACACGTTTTCATGGAAACAAAGTAATAACAATTCTGTACGTGAGTAATAATGCAGTTGTCTATGGTCAAAAAACACTATGATCGTTGCTGCCAAAGATTTTGAACTACGCTTAGGTACTGGCGTTTTTTTTTTAAATTACGACGTGTATAAATATGCTAAAAGTAAGAAAAATGCCGCGGTGTGACCCGTGCGATGCCGGGGCGAGTCACTAGTAAGTAATATAGTTAAAAATGCGTATTAGTATTATTCATATAATATGTTAGTCTATATGAGTAGGTGTCTAAACGCATGTTTCTTCTTTTTATCTCAATCCGATGAGAAGACACCGATCAATCTTTGATAAAATATTTGACGACTAACCGAAATTTGGTAAATTGTACTTTTAATCCTGGAATACATAGGCTACTTTTCCCCCAGAAAAAAATAATAATATACCTACTCTGTACCTAGATTATTTGAGTTTATTCTTATCTTACCTTTCGGTGTAAGATGGAAGTAAAAACTATTTATTTTGTGAGTTTTTATAGTTATTCAAACATCCATACATACTGCAATATGTAGGCGCTATTTTGGCAGGGCAGTGGTAGATGATATGCCTGGAGGCCCGCTGGTGGAGAGAAGCACGCAATCACGACTGAAGAAAAAAATACAGATCGGCAGAATCACAAAGATGTGAAAATATTCACAAATATTTGACACAAAGGCTCAATGAACCGCGCGCGTGCATAAACCGGTTTCTGTACTGAGTTTTGGCTGCTTTGGCAGCCGCCTGTATTGAGCCTTATAGGAGTTGGATGCGTTTTCGAAGGTTTGACCCATAGCACCTGGCGTACCTCATGCCTCCGACTGTATCTTACATTAAAAAAATCAAGAAACTAAAGCTTGTTAGCCTCTTTTTAGTTATGTTCGCAGTCGGGTTTTTGTTCTTTTATAATAATTTATTTTTATTTGACACTTTTTAGTTTCCCTTATATTTGTAATGAACTTTTAAAGACCTTCATTTTAATACCTCACTCGGTAGGTTTTATTTCCGTCGAAAATAAAATTTGGCAGCAATTTTTTTTTAATCCAGTGATAGCTAATTTATCAAAATCCATTACAGCTACATGTTAAGTTTAGTCTGTAGGTTGCGCCAAAAAAACGTAAAAACAAACAAACACTCATACAAATACATACAACCCAAAAACATAACCCTCCGCGATCGGATAAAAAAAGGGTTTAGTTTTTGGATTACGTACATATATTACTAGGTCTTTGGTCCAATCTATTTGTCGTACTGACATCCTACTTGCAGAGCACGCTCTCTCTTTCTCGCTTGCGTCATGTAAAAAGAACCCCGGAAGAAAGTGGAGGAGGTGTGTTTGCGCATTGGTACACTCGCGCACAAAAGTACTAGGCCTATTGTTTTAAATAATTATTAATAAGCCTTTTGCTATCAAATGAACCACCTAATAGCCACCAAACAGAAAGAATTAGGCACCAAATAGACCGATAAATCGCCTAATGCCCAGCCTAACCACCAGCGTTCTTTCTACATGACGCGACTTCATGCGCAAAACTCGCTCGTAGCCGTCTTTTCAAAATCACTCTGAGACCCCTGCTTCCCGACCCTGGCACCGCATGCGTCAATTCAGCCGTTTCTTCCTCGATACACTACAGTCCGTAAGGACTATATAATATGTACTGTACCAAAGCCTTTGATACCCATATAGAAAAATTGAAAAAAAATACGCGTTCAAATTGAGGACTTTCGAGATATTGACTATTTCAAAAAGTTGTATACTTGTTTTTCGGGATTATGTAAGGATTCTAACGTAATCCCAAACATCCAAATCAGTTCAGACAATTAAAAGTTATGGTGGTATAAATAAAGTAATATATACTTATACATAGACACATACATACATACCTACATACATACAAACATACATAAATCTGAAAACATTACTCTCTCTTTTTGGGCAGTCGTGTAATTAAAACTAGGCTATTTTGTAGTCAGCGCGGACGAAGTCTCAGGCGAAAATATACTCGTATGGCGTGGTACTATATTATACAATGAATGCAACAAACATATGGCGTGGTACTATATAATACAATGAATACAACAAACATATGGCGGGGTACTATATTATACAATGAATACAACAAACAACACAACGCATTGTTATACAATATTTAATTTACATCGTATGTTTATATCATAATCAGCTGGAATATGTACGCTGCTAAACATAATAGACTATTTATCGGTATTTATCGAATAAGTTTCTTACAAATTTAAAGTTATTTATATACCACATTAAGTGCGTTTTTTTGTTTTGATATCAAAATACTTATCTAGTCTGAAGAGGATAGTATAGTTCACGCTGACGAGTAGCGGAGAAAATCTAGTAATTGTAAAAATTGCTAAAAAGCAGCATTCCTGGGGATTGTGTTAGCTGGGAATCCTAAATAGTTGTTGGGATCCACACCGAAGTCACACAGCTCGCTTTGTATGAAGATCGACATGAGATAGTACGACAAAAATATGTAACTTTCTTTGAATGCTGTTATCTTGTTTGCACTATAAGCAGCAATTGCTGCTTGTACAGTTGGATCTGAAAAATAAACCACTATTAGTCTTGTTAGCTTGGGTTCGTGACACACATTGTGCGATGACGTGTCCTTGAATACTGTCGTTACCATTCTGGACGAACAATTTGTTTAGACACACTATGTCTCAAAA
This sequence comes from Alsophila aescularia, assembly GCA_946251855.1. Lineage (NCBI taxonomy): Eukaryota > Metazoa > Arthropoda > Insecta > Lepidoptera > Geometridae > Alsophila > Alsophila aescularia. The sequence goes on from OX276381.1 coordinate 17,173,034, forward strand.
CTGAACATCCAAAAGTTAAGTGGTTATGCAAAACTAAGTTCCGATCAGATAAACACAACGATATGTTCCTCAATGTCTCAAAGTGACATGTTTCAAAGTAACAGGTGGCAAATTACCTTTTTTCTAACTAAGAATATGGTTATATACATTTTTTTTTTTTTAAATTTAAGTAATCTTAGGATTAGAAGATAGTCTTCATACCGTTACTAGTATATATCTTTGGGCCAATATATTCCCGTGGCGGAATGTTGCTGAAGTCAGCATATATTTCTGCATACTTCAGGCTCAAAGAGGGGACTTTGGGTATCACCACGGTGAAGAGTACATAGTCTGGAAATTTAAATATCATAGGATTAATTAGGCAACAATATAACATAATGGCACTGCGTTTCAAGTTTTTTTACGAAGGATACATGCTGTATTCTTTAGCCGACCTTGACAGCGTCAACGAGCTGGGAGGCGGGCGCAAAAGTGCACCGGTGCAATTGCTAGCGCAGAAGGCACTTCGACAAAGGTGCGTGACGCAGAAGGCGCACGCCAAATTTAAATTTTGGCGACTAGCTCAATCCAGGGGGTACGATACTCGGCTTGGGCCGTCATCTAGATTTAAGTGTCGGATTTAGCATCTCTAGATACTTGTGTTAGTATTGATCAAGGAGGCCCTGACAAAATGGTCTTGAAGCCCTATGATTAGTAGGTACACCTTGACCGCCGATTCGAAACATAACCCTTCGAATTCAGCAAGAGTTGGCAAGAAACTCGAAGGCGACTAACCAATTTGCATGTGACCTTTGACCACGCTGGCGAGACCGGTGTCTATGTCTAATTATGTGTGCCTCTGAATCACTGCCAGAGGATGTGGGATCTGACAAAGCCAGTGCCGCTAGTACGATGGCTGCAATGAGATCGAATAGATCGCTCAGGATGTCTTGAGGGCATCTAAGGAGGATTGATTAGCCATGCTTATTGGTTCGGTGCATATTTCACGTCAAGGGGTGCATGAGAGCTACACCAAAATGCTCAGAATTCTCGTAACTTTTCAACATTCTAGCAAAACTTTGCATGATTTGATTTAACATATAAAAATATAAAGAAGAGTAAAAAATAAGAAAAAAATTGAAATAAAAAGGAACATTTGCCCAGCAGTGCAATCAACTTTGCTATACAAATAAGAAGTTTAGTAGAGAACGTATTAACTAACCTTGTTCCGTCGTGTAAAAATCAGCAAGAACGATGGGTTCCTTGGCAGGTCGTTGGTACGACCAATACGACTTTTCTGCAGTGTAGTTCAAGTTTTGAACTTTGATGGCCAGCACAACGTTGCCTGTTGGTATACTCAAGCTGAAAATATAAAATAATTAATATTATAATGAGGCAGTCAGGTTCAAGTTTTGTTTAGCGACGGACGTCAAAACGGTGCCCGTTGGTATAATAAAGCTGAAAATAATACATTCAGTTCCTAAAAATGTTCATTGCGCAGCCATGTGCACGAAATTCAGAGTGGCCATGACTTATCGGCTGTACTTTAATGGGAGGCGGTTTTGTTTTGCACGCCGTTGGTATTCAGATGGGTTGGTAAACTGTCTTCAATGTTTTTTATGAGGCTGATGTTTGATCATCATCATCATCATCATCATCATCATCATGTCAGCCTTTAGATGTCCACTGCTGAACAAAGGCCTCCCCCAAAGAGCGCCATGACGAGTGATCTTGTGCCACCTCCATCCACCGACTTCCTGCGATGGCTAAAATGTCGTCTTTCCATCGTGTGGGGGGTCTCTCCATACTTTGCTTGCTTGTTCGTGGTCACCATTCGAGAACCTTTATTCCCCAGCGATTGTCGGTTCTGCGAACTATATGGCCTGCCTATTGCCATTTCAACTTGCAAACTCTGGGAGCTATGTCGGTAACCTTCGTTCTTCTACGGATTTCCTCATTTCATGATTCTATCACGTAGTGAAACACTGAGTTTTGCTCTCTCCATTGCACGCTGCGCAACTCTGAGCTTTTGTATATGACCAATAGTTAGCGACCACGTCTCAGTGCCGTATGTCACCACTGGCTACACGCACTGATTATAGACTTTCTTCGTCTTGAGGCTCTGCGGTATCTGCGACGAGAAGATATGGCGTAATTTCCCGAACGCTGCCCATCCGAGTTGGATTCGTCGGTTGACCTGATTCTCGAAGTTGGATCTACCCAGTTGGATCGCCTGACCCAAGTAGACATAGTGATCAACAGCTTCGATAATATCGTTCCCTGGAAGACCTAAGCATTGTGCTTAGGTCTTCCAGGGTTTCAGCCATGATGACTACATCACCAGCAAATCGAAGGTGAGTGATGTATTCGCCATTGATGTAAACACCAAAATTCGTTCCAGTTCATAAGCTTGAATATGTCTTACAATGCAGAGGTGAACAGTTTCGGAGAAATAACGTCTCCCTGTCTCACCCCTTTTTGCAGGTGGATAGAATTCCTGTTTTGATCCTGAAGACGAAATGTCATGGTGGCCTCGCTGTACAAACACTTCAACACTTTTATGTACCGGTAATCAATCTGGCACCGCTGTAATGACTGTAGCACTGCCCAGGTCTCGACTGAATCAAAGGCTTTCTCGTAGTCCACAAACGCTAGACATAGTGGCCGATTCAACTCTTCGGTATTCTGTATAATCTGCCAGAGCATATGGATGTGGTCTACGGTGCTAAAGCCTTTCCGGAATCCAGCTTGTTCGGGAGACTGAACGTCGTCAAACCTACGAGCGAGACGATTTGTAACTACTCTCGAAAACAGCTTATAGACGTGGCTTAGCAGCGAAATAGGCCTATAATACTTCAAAAGGGTTTTATCACCTTTCTTATAGAACAAAACCTCTACGCTCCTGTGCCACGCTCCTGTGCCACGCCTCTAGCGTAGTACCCTCGAGGATGACGGAGTTAAACAGCTTCTGAAGGACTTTCAGTCCGGGATATCTTCGGTATAATGTCGGGTCAAACGGGCTCTTGCATCGCTAGTCCTGCTAGGAGGACTACGCGATGAGGTGTATAATTGTCCATAGAACTTATCGAGCTCTCTCAAAATCTCTGGCTTCGATGAAACGATGCTGCCACTGTCAGTTTTCAGCTTCGTCAACAGGCTTTGCCCAATAGACAGATCTCTTGCAAACACTTTGGAGCCCTTGTTTCGCTCTATTGCGTTCTTAATACAAATAGTATTATAGGAACGCAAATCATGTCGCATTGACTTGGAGATCTGTTTATTCAGCAAGCTGTAATTCGACATATCCACTGAAGACTGCAGCCTCATCTCGCCTCGTTCTGCCATAAGTTTGAGTGTATGCTCAGATAGTTTCTGTGTTCTTTTTTTGCGGGGGGTCTTGAAGAACTCCGACCCGACTGCCTGGACAATTTCCACCAGCCCGTTATTTAGTTCGTCCACTGTATCGCATTCGGCAAGGATTTGGAAGCGATTTTGGAGCTCTTACTGAAAGCTCTCGGGGTTTTGGATTTGGGCAGGACTTGGGCGATGAGTAGATCTCATCAAACGAGACTTCTCCAGCTTTACGTTGATATTCAATGAGCCTCTTACCATGCGGTGATCACTGCCGGTCTCAACCCTGTTGATCACAGAGACATCATTGAATATATGCTTATTGGTCGTCAAAATGAAATCTATCTCGTGCTTATAACCGCCGGGGTGCAGCAACGTCCATTTCCTGGAGAGGCACTCCTTGAAAAAGGAGTTCATCATAAAGAGTCCCTCCTTCTCCATGAAGTCGGCCAATCGCTGACCCCTATGGTTCCGCTGTCCAAATCCAAACTGCCCCACTCTCAGTTCATCGCCATTCCTCAAGCCCAGCCATGCGTTGAAGTCCCCCATCACCACTGTGAAGTGTGTTTTCGGAGCATGTATGGCATTAGAAATGTCGTCATACATAGCCTCCACTTCATCGTCCGGGCGTTTCGAGTGTGGGGCGTACACCTGTATGACCTTCAACGAATACCGTTCGGTAATTCTGAGTATAAGGTATACCACCCTGCTCGAAACGCTTTCGATCTTCACCATGTTGTTGACGAGGGACTTGTGGACGAGAAACCCGACACCATGTTGGGACTGCTGGTCGCCCTCCCGGTAATAGAGTAAGTTGCCGGAATTGAGGGTAATCGTATCCTCTCCCTCTCTTCGGACTTCTGATAACCCTATACCCCAGCGCAACTTACTTACTACTTCTTCCAGCTCTATCAACTTCTTATCGGTCCTCAAGGTGCGTGCGTTATAGCAGTAGTTATAGTGGTTAGCTGCCAGGTCCAGAGATCGTGGGAAAGCTGAGAAGAGAAGCTGGGTCTCTGCCGGGGATTCTTAGCACCCCCTGCTCCGCCGTTACCATGGCTGCTACCGGTGCCAGGAATAACGGAGCCACTGGGGACTGGGTCCGTCGTTTTGGTGTGCCTATCAATCGTGGTGACCGCAGTGTAGCAAATGTGCTCGGAGGACGCTGCTGCCCATCTTCCGGTGTATAATATGATGTTTGATAAAACAAAATTTAGGTTTTTTTTTTTTGGGTGTAATGTATATTTTTGTGTAGTTATTTGGTATTTCTTAAGTAGATGTCTCATTTTTAAAGTAATGTTACTTTAATGAATTAAAAAAAATGCCATTCAATATTGGTCTAGTGGATTTCTGTAGCACAAATTAAAAAGATTTAATTTCTGCGGCTATACTTCACAGCAGAATCACATGTGTCTACAGCTGTAAAAGTAGCTGAAATATTATATAAATCTTGCAGTGACTACATCAATGTACGTACTGCAAAGGCTACAAAGCCAAATCTGACGGCAATATTAATTATTTGTAAAGGACCCCAGAGTAGTTTCGAATTTAAATGCCTAAAATGTAATTGACTGCACAAGGTACAAAGATTTACTATTTATTTAAATATTTGAATCGTTTCAATATTTAAATTACCCATTGGCCATAAGGTATACGCTTATTATTATTTTACAATCATTCACTTACTAAAACTCGGTAATTTTTGCGCCTTCAAATCCTCTGATTGTTATGTCTGTATCCGTTGCGGTCGCATTACATACTGGTACATAAAACTTCATAATCCGTTCGAGTATGGGGCTAGGAGTAGATCCAAAAGTTGGACTACACTGCGAGTTCGCAGCTAAGAAATTTCGAATGCAGCTAAGGTCATCGTAGGCACATGGACGGCGGATGTCTTCCGGCCCTTCTTGGCAGTCATCATCTGTGTATACAACAAAAAAAAATACAAGTACATGATTTATACTACATGGCTCATAAAATTTGAGAACAGCTGCGATGGAAAAACTTTGATTTTACATTACACAAATTTGACTTATAAACATGTGTCATTTATTAAAATAAACATGTAGTTACATACCCGCGACATTTTCGTAGGATCCATTATTGCCCTTAGCATAATATTCACATAACCCTGAGCAAGCATTTAACTTGAACAGAAGTAGCAAAACACACAAATACTTCATTTTAAATGAAATTATTAAAGACGACTTAGCTCCTGCTCCTGTATTAAACTAGGCATAGAATGCACAGCGTTTGAGTTTATATCCAATTTGTTTATAAATAACAACAAAGGATAAACCTGCATGCTTAATTACAAGCTTTTGATTTCAATATAATAATACTTAGAGCCATAAATTCTTAGATGCATTACGAGTATGTAGTAAAAAACATGTGTGACGTACTATTTTTAACCTAACATTATAATCAACAATTCAATTTAAACCTTACCGTAATTAATTTAAGGTCGTATTAAAAGCATATTACGTATGTTTTTGTATCAGTAATAAAAAGCTAAGAATGTAACAATAGCAATCATTAATAGCATATTCTAGTGTCATTTGTGTAATAATTTTAGCAAACATTTTGCTTATAAATGGGAATGTACGCAGGCTAATGAAAAATAACAACGTCCAAAGTACTAATAGAAACAATGAGCACTGTTTCAATCGTTTTTTTACCTGACTGCGGAGGGTTATATGTTTGGGTTCTATGTATGTTTGTTTGTACGTTTCTTCTGTGCGTCCTACAACCAAGACTTGACTTGACTTAATAGATTTTGATAAATGAGGTATCATTGGATTCGTCATAATTATTCACTAGAGTGCTTTAGGATACATTTATGAAGTGTCGAGAAAACTAATATAGCGGCTTACAGCTGTCCTTAGAGAAACGCCAGTACAATGCAACCAACTTATCTGTGAAGTGGCAAAAATAGGAACTGCAGCCGCCACGAACGGAGTTTAGATTTCCTGTATTTTTCTGTTTTTTTATTGGTCTACTTATCGATTGACTGAAACACTCACGCCACCATTCAGTTCACAAATAAGTTGGTGGCACTATAAGCGTAATTCAAAATCTGTGACAGTTGCTGCTTTTGTATTTCCGAAGGAACACAAAATTACCAAGACTTTTCGAGTGAGGTGTCAAAATTATGGTTTTCAAAAGCCCATTCCAAAAATATATAACGGAAACTATTTGAGGCAAACAAGCTTTAGATTCTTCATTTTGAAATATAAGATGCAGTCGGAGGCTTCATGCATTTCATTTCTCCTTTGACAGGATCAGATTGAACCTGGCAAGCTACTCCTCATGCCTCCGACTGTACCTTATAAGATCATACAGGTCTACGCACCGACCTCGGCACACTCGGATGATAATGTAGAAGAATATTATGTTTGATGACATATCTTCGGCCCTGCATAAAACCACAAGGACCCACTACAATGTTATCATTGGAGATGTTAATGCTAAATTGTGAGTACAACTTCAGAGAGAGCAGAGAATCAAAAATAGGTCCACACGGCTATGGAAGTAGGAATTACAGGGGGCAAATAAAATAATAAAATAAAAAGAAAACCAACATACGGCGGGGTTACTGTATAATGCATATATCAAACAATACAACGCATATTTATACAATATTTAACTTAAATCCATATATCTAATGTAGACTTATGTAAACATCATAAGCAGCCAAAATACGTCCATTGCTAAACATGGACTGCTGAACCCCATATAACGCCGCAACGTGCGTTTGCGGTATTTATCTCATCATTTTTTTACAAATATAAAGTTATACAAGTTTATACAATATAAAGTGCGTTATTTTTGTTTTGATACTAAAATACTTCTGGAATCAAAGAGGGAATATTATAGTTCACGCGGACGTGTATCTAGTCTAAAAATCTAGTAATTGTTAAAATTGGTAAAAAGCAGCATTCCCTGGGATTCCGTTTGCCGGAAATCCTAAATAGTTGTTGGGATTCACACCGAAGTCACACAGCTCGCTTTGTAAGAAGATCGTCATGAGATAGTACGATAAAAAGATGTAACCTTCTTTAAATGCTGTAGACACGTTAGCACTATATGCAGCAAATGCTGCTTGTACAGTTGGATCTGAAAAATAAACCAGCATCAGTTTTGTAAGCTTGGGTTCATAACACACGTTGTGCGATGACGCGTCATTGAATACTGTGATTATTGGAAAATTTGGACAACTCTACTTTTTCACGATAGTTTTCATATTTTTCTATGTTTTCATATTGTTCTAGACGAGCAATTCTTTTAGACAAACTAAAAGTACCTCAAACCTCAACATCCAAAAGTTAAGTGGTGATGCAAATATAAGTTGCAATCAGTTGAATACAACTGTATGTTCTTAAATGAAAGTTGCTTGGTTTTTTAAATATTTTGACAATACTTATTTGAAAAATTGATAGCTATGTTAAACTTGGTAATATTAATCGCTTTTCATTAAAATGTAGGGATTTAATTCTGTTTTAATAATCACACTTTATATTTATTTAGTCTGTAACAATAATTAAGGTCCTAAAATAGATCATTTTCATCATCAACCAACGTGGGTGCTGGTGTGGTGATGGTGAAATCTCGGGGTGCAACAAGAATGAATGTCAGGAGAAGTGACACGTGTCAAAGTGACAGTTTTTTTAAAAGAAGAAGAAGGTCACATACTTTTAAAAATGTGTTGGATTTAAGGACGCTTAAGATTACAAAATACATACCATTACTAGTATCACCACGGTGAAGAGTACATAGTCTGGAAAAAGAAATGTTATAGGACTCATTAGGCAACAATAAAACATACCGTTTAAAGCTCTGTGTTTCAAGTTTTTTTTAGGATGGAGACATAGGTACTGTTGTTTTATAGCCAACCTGGACAAAATCACTGGACTGGGAGGCGGGCGCAAAAAACACCGGTGCAATTCCTAGCGCAGAAGGCGCTTGGACAAAAATGCGTGACGCAGAAGGCACACGCCAAACTTTAAATTATGACAACTAGCTCAAGGTACATACCTCGGCTTGGCGCGTCGCCTAGATTAAAGGGTCACATTCAACTTCCATGGATTGCTTGTGTAAGTAGTAATCCAGGAGGTCCTGACAAAATTGGCTTGGAGTCCTATGATTTATTTTACATGACCGCCGATACGGAACACAACCTTCGAGAAGAATTAGGCTAGAAACTCGATGGTGCATGCATGGGACTTTCGACCTCGCCAGTGGGTTCGGTGACTATGTCTAATTATGTGTGCCTCTGAATCGTTGCCAGAGGATGTGGGATCGAACAAGGCCAGAGCCGCCAGTACGATGGTTGAGATGAGATCGTCCGGATCGCTCAGGATGTCTTGAAGGCGTCTATGGAGGGTTATCCATGCTCACTGGTGTGATGAATATTTGGCATCAACCAAATACTTAACATTCTCGTAACTTTCTCGCGGCTTCAACAAACTTTAGTAAAGAGAGTGACTAACCTTGTTCACACATATAATAATCAGCTAGAACGATGGGCTCCTTGGCAGGTCGTTGGTACGACCAAAAAGACTTTTCTGTAGTGTAGTTCAAGTTTTGAATAGCCACTGCCATCACAACGTTGCGTGTTGGTATACTCATGCTGAAAATAATACATAATTAATAATAAAATGCGGCTGTCGGGTTCAAGTTTTGTATAGCGATGGCCATCACGACAAAGCCCGTTGGTATACTTGAGCTGAAAATAATACATAATGTATTATATAATAATGAGCAAAAAAGCTGATACAATAAAATAGAGCAATTTTCAACTGATGCAATCAAACATCACCGCAATGCGATCATTAGAGTGCGCTAAAATTATCGATCGGGAAACAATTTTTATTTTTCGATCAGCGGCCCGTCGCGGGGGGCACCAATTAATCTATTCTATCTATGTTTTAAGTAAAATCAATTGGCATGCGTTAGTCTCGCAAAAAACTCGAAAAAGGCTCGACCGATTTGAATGTTTTTTTTTGTTTTGTTTACTTCAATACTAAACCACCCGGTATAGGAAAAATCTAATTTGTATCACTGTCCACCCGGGAGAAGATGCGGGGCGCAGCTAGTCATTAAAAACGAAACAATTTTTTCGAACAAATGAATTATTAGTGTGGGTCTATATTAATATTAATTACAAAAAAAAATGATACTGCCTAGATAATGCTTGACTGTTCCTGAATTATCTATGTTGTAGTTATTATATGCTTATTATTATATAACACTAATTTACTTACTAAAACTCCGTAATCTTCGCACCTTCAAATGCTCTGATCGTTATGTCTGTATCCGTTACGGTCATATTACATACTGGTACATAGTACTTCATAATCGGTTCTCGTATGGGGTCACGAGAAGATCCAAAATTCGGACGACACTGCGAGTTCAAAGCTAAAAATTCCCGAATGCAGCTACGGTCCTCTGGGGCACATGGACGGTAGATGACTTCCGGCTTTTCTTGGCAGTCAGCATCTGTGTATATAAATGTATTTAAATAAGTAAAATATATATACACCATGTTTCATTAAATTTGAGAACAGCTGCGCTGGAAAAACTTGGATTGGTTTTTCACGACGAGAAATTTGACTTATAAAAATTGAAACATTTATTAAAATTAACATGTAGTTACATACCCATGACATTTTCATAGGATCCATCATAGCCCTTAGCATATTATTCACATAGCCCTGAACAGGCATTAAACTTGAACAGTAGTAGCAAAACACACAAATACTTCATTATTTTATTTATCATAAAAGAAGACAACAACTGCTGATCTATTATGCTAGGCATAGAATGCACTGCTTTTGAGTTTTTATCCATGTTTAAATAACAACAAACACCTGCATAAATAATTATTTGCTTTTGATTGTAATAAAATAATGTTTTTTATGATTTTAGAATTAACGCCTGCTTACCGAGAAAATACATTAAAAAATAATTCTTAGAAGCACTCTAAAGAAAGAAAAAATATGAGTGTTTTTAACTTTACCTATTAATCAGCAATCGAAATTCCACCTTAATGTTAATTTATTTATTTATTTATGAGAGTTTATACCTTTGGGCGGGCATTACAGTGGACCAATTTGTCCACCCAAGGTCCAAAATACTAAAACTAAGTTAATTTAAATATATCATCTACACAAATCACATATTAAAAGTAAAATAACAATATTTACAAAATCCTATGTCTTTTGATAGGTTAAAGCTACAACCATAGCCGCCCTGTGAAGCTCACTGGTTGTACACTCGAACAAATCCAGATCTCGAAACTGACTAAGCACAGTATTGAGTAGACGTATCGCCCGCGGTAATGGCGCCTGTCTCCCTAGTCCAGTCCTGCATAACGGCTCCCTAAGCAGCTTATGTCGACGAGCTTTCACATAATTGTCAGGGATAAAATAAGAATAATAAATAATAAAGATAATATATTAAAGAAAGAAAAAATATGAGTGACATAGTTTTTAACCTTACCTACCTTATTAATCAGCAATCGAAATTCCACCTTAATGTAAAAAAACAAACTTATAAAAGAACATGGATGTCCGGCTGTTCTCCTCTACAGGTCGCATTTCTCAAGCGGTTCTTGAAGCGAAAAGTGTGATTTTGTTTGGTTGAAAACGTAAAAAAAGACATATCTGTCGTTTCGATAACTGTCATAGTAAAGCTACCAAACTTTACTATGGTCTAGTGGCTAGATACTTTAGGTACGAAATCGAACGGTCGCGGGTTCGAATCCTGCAAGGTGCAATCATTTGTGTGATGAGCAGAAATGTTTGTTTCCGAGTCATGGATGTAATATTCGTATCTACGTATGTTTATCCGTTATCTAGTGCCCATAATACAGGGTATTCTAGTTTGGGGCTAGGTAATTGGTGTGGAATTGTCCCGAATATATTATATTATTATAAATTATCCATCCATACCAATATATAAAAGTGAAACGTTGTCTGTTTGTCTGTTTGTTTGTTTGTTTGTTTGTTTGTTTGGGGAGGATTCACGCGATAACGGCTGGACGGATTTTGATGAAATATGGAATGGAGATAGCTTATATTCTGGAATAAAACATAGAATACTTTTATTTTATCCCGGAAAATTGTAAGTTTCCACGGGAAACCTGGAAAATATTGATTACTCGCTGTAAGAAACGGTTGCCACCACAGAATGGTCTGTGGTCTGCCGCAAAGGGTATATAAATACTACGGTCTGTGGTTGCCATGGAAATGAAATAACAAGTCTGTCAAAAAACATCAATAGCATTGGTACTATACCTACTTTTGCACTGGTTTTTAATATCCTAGAAGAAAATAGGATGCTTTTTTTCGCGATAAACAGTAGTCCGCGCGGACGAAGTCGCGGGCGGGAAAACTAGTATATAATATTAATTGCTTATCGAAAACAATTTCTAGCTCATCGATAATAATTTGTAGCTTCTCAACCTTTTTCATTAACAGGTTAGTGGAAAAAATAACGATCTTTGTTTTTTCTTCTACTTGACGTACATCTATGTACCTAATGCACATAAAGTTCCAAAATATTAAGCCATTTTCTGGCGTACGACCGTGTCATGTGGCAGGTGGCCACCTACTGCATTAAGGGCAGTAGAAATCCCAGCGGCCGGTAGGTAATTAGCACGCGCAAGTAGATTTAGTGAAACAGGCCTGTCATAGGGATCTTGAAAAGAAGTACCTGGCCAATTACAACGGTTCTATTTTTTGCAACCCTAACTTGCAGCGCTCGTTTATTGCTTTACTACTCTATGGGCTTGTCCTTTGTGCGCGCATTGTGCGTGGTATTTTCCTAAATTTCACATGTATCGTGGGAACGTAACCGTAATAGCCTAATGGCAAACTACATTACTTGCTGCACTAAGGGTTCCTGTAGTAAACTTATCGTCTACCAAGCTTTAGTCATCAACAATTTGACATATTTATCCATCCTTAATCTAAAGGAGGTTTTTTACCCTACCGTTAACCAACTTATTTTAAGTGTGCTATTTTTCGATCTTATTCTATGTAGCGGTTACTTTATGGGATAACTGAAGCGAAGCCTCGTGCGTCGTTACGATGGTTGCTCGCTGTTCTGGCCGAAGTTCTGACACGACGGTTGGTCGCTGTCCCGTTGCGTTTATTATACAGGTTGTAGTTTTGCATCCCCGCCATATTTGCAGAGGTAGGTATACTCCACTTACAGAACACGAATCATTAATAAAAGAAGTACAAAAAAAATGAATTAAAATTAAGTAAAAAAAGTTTATAAAAAGTGATATGTGTACGCGATCCTAATTTGAAATCACCCAGTATGGCAAGAGCCTGCGCATACACACACTAATGAAGCCTTGTCGCGTGTATTGTCTCTTTCACACACAATACGCGCCGGCCGCGGCGTGCGGCGGCAGCCCAAGGCTGGCGCGCGGGTCATTGCCCCTTATAATGTCGAACTTATGGAGATGGTGCATTTGTTTTGATGGTTCATTTATTATTTTATTGCCCACGCCCAAGCGACGTGATGCTGGGTGCCACACAGAGCAATTCCAGGTGTTAACTAAATGTGAACGTGTTAAAAAAAATACACAAAACATTAAGACATCGTGCTCAATTGTGCATTGAAAATGAAGGAGGATACTGAACAGTATCAAGTTAACGTAAATTAATGGTAAATCTTATAATAATAAATAATAATTTGTGGTAATGTGGTAATGTGTTTTGTTTATATTTTTTTTCATTCCTTTCGTACTAAATAAGCTGATACCATTTTTTTTACTACGCCGGAAATTCCTAGCTAAGCTAATGTCAACTTTGATAATACATTCTCACTTGCAATAAGTTTATTTATACAAACAGATAATTAAAGGTTTATTGTAGCGCGGGCTGCGGCGCGCGTCGCGTCTATAGGAGCGCGCACACATACCTACCATACATTTGTGTTTCGTGGGGTTCTACTCCAAAATAAAGTTGGGCCTACTACGATTTATCAATAAAATATTTAATTAAAAATTCCACCTCCAGTTAAATGTAAGAATTAAATAGTGTTGTTAGTTGATTAAGGTATACCTATTACAATCGACTCTGCGAATATGGCGGGGATGGAAAACTACAACCTGTATATTCACGGTCACGTGATCTATGATCGCGAGGTCACGGTGCATATAAGAAGTGAACAGGCTCAGTGTCCTACTCAAAACCAAATGAAAAAAAATATGACGGATAATCGAAACCCTTTCAATGAGGTACTTAAAACATTCTGCGTTACTTTTCCTGAAGGTGAGCCACACTAAAAACATTTATTATATATTTTTTTAAATTATGTAGCGGTTATATATAACTATTCCCTTTCAAAATTTAAACTTTGTAGTGCTCATAGTATCTGAATAGCTGTGAGATACAGACAGAAATGGTGAAACAGTAAGGGTTCCTTTTTCAAGTACGGAACTCTAAAAATAATAATATTCATAATAATAATAATTAGTCTAGTGATTCGTAATATATATACGATCACTAGACTTTTTAAGTCCACGTGGACAAATTTAAGGTCTTAAACCACCGCTAGGCATAATTGAAATCCACACGGACGAATTGACGGGGAAAAAATGACCTTTATTGAGCCTTTATTTAAGTCCGCGCAGACAAAGTGATAGGTGAAAACAACACATAAATTTAAAAAAAACACGAATGCCCTGTCCATAAAGAACTTATGCCAAGAAATTATATATTGTTGGAAAGTGCTCACCAAGGTACATATATAGTCCTTACGAACAGTATTGTATCGAACATTGTTTTCGGTTTGATGTCTACTGTCAGTCGGAGACTGAGGGTTGCCACTTGGTTGGGTTGGTCTTTACCTGGATACCAAAAAATTGGGTTATGATTTTATCAGAACACCTATGTATCATAGAAAACTGCATACTATAGACAAGCACTATTGAAATCCGTACTAAAGACAAGCTCTTGACGAACGCCGCAATAAGACCATTTGAGTATCGCCATTTTGGCGCTGATAGCAGTAATGTGGCAGTAGTGAGCGTCCACGGAACTAAGGTTTCTGTACAATTTTTTATTCTGTGACTTACGTCAGGAGATGAAACAATTTTAGTTACGTGGAGACTCAGTGGGGTGCTTTGAATCAGCACAAACGAAAGTACGGCAGAGCAAATCCATAGAGATTAGTGCTATGAATGCATGAATTAATTTATGTATGTATGTTCGTCTGTTGGTGCATTTGGCACAAATTACAGCAAAACTTTTAGGAGTTTTCTATAGTTTAGTAAAACTACAGTTTTTAAGAAAGGTTCTTAGAAAAAAATTGAGGCTATCGAGTTCACGCGTACGTCTACACTAATATTATATAGAGAAAATATTAGATTGTTTTGTTTGTTTGTATTTTTGTATCTTTGTTTGTGACGGATAAACTAAAAAATATATGTATTTTTAAAATAATTTCACCTATAGAAAGCTACATTATCAGCGAGTAACATCGGTACCTTTTATTTTTCAAGAAACTAGAGATCCCTACAAAAATTGCAATAATGTGACCCAAGGTATCAAAAATACAGAATGGAATTTCACGCTGCCATGGAAACGAAATATAAATGACACGTTTTCATGGAAACAAAGTAATAACAATTCTGTACGTGAGTAATAATGCAGTTGTCTATGGTCAAAAAACACTATGATCGTTGCTGCCAAAGATTTTGAACTACGCTTAGGTTTTTTTTTAAATTACGACGTGTATAAATATGCTAAAAGTAAGAAAAATGCCGCGGTGTGAGTGTTACCCGTGCGATGCCGGGGCGAGTCACTAGTAAGTAATATAGTTAAAAATGCGTATTAGTATTATTCATATAATATGTTAGTCTATATGAGTAGGTGTCTAAACGAATGTTTCTTCTTTTTATCTTAATCCGATGAGAAGACACCAATCAATCTTTGATAAAATATTTGACGACTAACCGAAATTTGGGAAATTGTACTTTTAATCCTGGAATACATAGGCTACTTTTCCCCCAGAAAAAAATCCAATAATATACCTACTCTGTCTCTGTACCTAGATTATTTGAGTTTATTCTTATCTTACCTTTCGGTGTAAGATGGAAGTAAAAACTATTTAATTTGTGAGTTTTTATAGTTATTCAAACATCCATACATACTGCTATATGTAGGCGCTATTTTGGCAGGGCAGTGGTAGATGATATGCCTGGAGGCCCGCTGGTGGAGAGAAGCACGCAAGCACGACTGAAGAAAAAAACACAGATCGGCAGAATCACAAAGATGTGAAAATATTCACAAATATTTGACACAAAGGCTCAATGCACCGCGCGCGTGCATAAACCGGTTTCTGTACTGAGTTTTGGCTGCTTTGGCAGCCGCGTGTATTGAGCCTTATAGGAGTTGGATGCGTTGTCGAAGGTTTGACCCATAGCACCTGGCGTGCTACTCCTCATGCCTCCGACTGTATCTTACATTAAAAAAATCAAGAAACTAAAGCTTGTTAGCCTCTTTTTAGTTATGTTCGCAGTCGGGTTTTTGTTCTTTTATAATAATTTATTTTTATTTAACACTTTTTAGTTTCCGTTATATATATTTGTAATGAACTTTTAAAGACCTTCATTTAGATACCTCACTCGGTAGGTTTTCTTTCCGTCGAAAATAAAATTTGGCAGTAATTTTTTTTTTGAATCCAATGATAGCTAATTTATCATAATTCATTACAGCTACATGTTAAGTTTAGTCTGTAGGTTGCGCCAAAAAAACGTAAAAACAAACAAACACTCATACAAATACATACAACCCAAAAACATAACCCTCCGCGATCGGATAAAAAAAGGGTTTAGTTTTTGGATTACGTACATATATTACTAGGCCTTTGGTCCAATCTATTTGTCGTACTGACATCCTATTTGCAGAGCACGCTCTCTCTTTCTCGCTTGCGTCATGTAAAAAGAACCCTGGAAGAAAGTGGAGGAGGTGTGTTTGCGCATTGGTACACTCGCGCACTAAAGTACTAGGCCTATTGTTTTAAATAATTATTAATTAGCCTTTTGCTATCAAATGAACCACCTAATAGCCACCAAATAGAAAGAATTAGGCACCAAATAGACCGATAAATCGCCTAATGCGCAACCTAACCACCTGCGTTCTTTCTACATGACGCGACTTCATGTGCAAAACTCGCTCGTAGCCGTCTTTTCAAAATCACTCTGAGACCCCTGCTTCCCGGCCCCGGCACCGCATGCGTCAATTCAGCCGTTTCTTCCTCGATACACTACATTCCGTAAGGACTATATAATATGTACTGTACCAAAGCCTTTGATACACATATAGAAAAATTGAAAAAAAATACGCGTTCAAATTGAGGACCATCGAGATATTGACTATTTCAAAAAGTTGTACACTTGTTTTTCGGGATTATGTAAGGATTCTAACGTAATCCCAAACATCCAAATCAGTTCAGACAATTAAAAGTTATGGTGGTATAAAGAAAGTAATATATACTTATACATAGACACATACATACATACCTACATACATACAAACATACATAAATCCTGAAAACATTACTCTCTCTTTTTGGGCAGTCGTGTAATTAAAACTAGGCTATTTTGTAGTCAGCGCGGACGAAGTCTCGGGCGAAAATATACTCGTATGGCGTGCTACTATATTATACAATGAATGCAACAAACATATGGCGTGGTACTATATAATACAATGAATACAACAAACATATGGCGGGGTACTATATTATACAATGAATACAACAAACATATGGCGGGGTACTATATTATACAATGAATACAACAAACAACACAACGCATTGTTATACAATATTTAATTTACATCGTATGTTTATATCATAATCAGCTGGAATATGTACGCTGCTAAACATAATAGACTATTTATCGTTATTTATCGAATAAGTTTCTTACAAATTTAAAGTTATTTATATACCACATAAAGTGCGTTTTTTTGTTTTGATATCAAAATACTTATCTAGTCTGAAGAGGATAGTATAGTTCACGCTGACGAGTAGCGGAGAAAATCTAGTAATTGTAAAAATTGCTAAAAAGCAGCATTCCCGGGGATTGTGTTAGCTGGGAATCCTAAATAGTTGTTGGTATCCACACCGAAGTCACACAGCTCGCTTTGTATGAAGATCGACATGAGATAGTACGACAAAAATATGTAACTTTCTTTGAATGCTGTTATCTTGTTTGCACTATAAGCAGCAATTGCTGCTTGTACAGTTGGATCTGAAAAATAAATTACCATCAGTCTCGTTAGCTTAGGTTCGTGACACACATTGTGCGATGACGTGTCGTTGAATACTGTCGTTGCCATTCTGGACGAACAATTCGTTTAGACACACTATGTCTCAAAACTGAACATCCAAAAGTTAAGTGGTTATGCAATACTAAGTTCCGATCAGATAAACATAACTATATGTTCCTCAATGAAAGTTACAAGGTTTTTTTCTAATAATTTGACGATACTATTTGAAAAATTGATACTTATGTTAAACTTGGTAATTTGGGTGCTAATCCTGATATGATATGTAGTGATTTAACTCTGTTTTATAATCACACTTCACATTTATTTGGTGTGTAGATAATTTAGCTCATAAATAGGTGATTTTCATTTTCATCACCCACGCAGGTGATATCGCGGGGTGCAACTAGATTGAATTTCGGGAGAAGTAACATGTCTCAAACTGACATGTTTCAAAGTAACATGTGGCATAGTGACCTTTTTTCTAACTAAGAATATGGTTATATACATATTATTATTATTAAAATTTAAATAAGCTTAAGATTAGAAGATAGTCTTCATACCATTACTAGTATATATTTTTGGGCCAATATATTCCCGTGGCGGAATGTTGCTGAAGTCAGCATATATTTCTGCATACTTCAGGCTCAAAGAGGGGACTTTGGGTATCACCACGGTGAAGAGTACATAGTCTGGAAATTTAAATGCAATAGGATTCATTAGGCAACAATATAACATACTGTTTAAGACACTGCGTTTTAAGTTTTTATAGGAAGGATACATGCTGTTTTTTGTAGCCGACCTTGACAGCGTCAACGAGCTGGGATGCGAGCGCAAAAGTGCACCAGCGCAATTGCTAGCGCAGAAGGCACTTCGACAAAGGTGCGTGACGCAGAAGGCACACGCCAAAATTTAAATTTTGGCGACTAGCTCAATCCAGGGGGTATGAACCTCGGCTTGGGCCGTCATCTAGATTAAAGGGTTGGATTTAGCATCCCTAGATACTAGTGTTAGTTGTACGAGTTCCTTGCTGAGCTCTTGCTGAATTCGAAAGGTTGTGTGTCCGAATTGGCGGTCAAGGTGTACCTGCTAATCATAGGACTTCAAGACCATTTTGTCAGGGCTTCCTGGATCAATATCCACAACCTTTCGAATTCAGCAAGAGCTCAGCAAGAAACTCGAAGGCGACTAACTAATTTGCATGGGACCTTTGACCTCGCTCGCGAGGCCGGTGTCTATGTCTAATTATGTATGCCTCTGAATATAATATGATATATGCCATATGTATGCCAGAGGATGTGGGATCGGACAAAGCCAGTCCCGCTAGTACGATGGCTGCAATGAGATCGTATAGATCGCTCAGAAGGTCATGAGAGCGTCTATGGAGAATTGATTAGCCATGATTATTGGTTCGGTGCATATTTCACGTCAATGGGTGCATGAGAGCCACAACCAAATGCTCAGAATTCTCGTAACTTTTCAATATTCTAGCAAAATTTTGCATGATTTGTTTTAACATATAAATATAAAGAAGAGTAAAATAAGAAAAAAAAATGAAATAAAAAAAAACTTTGCCCAGCAGTGCAATCAACTTTACTAAACAAAAAAAGTTTAGTAAAGAACGTATTAACTAACCTTGTTCCATCGTGTAAAAATCAGCAA
Source organism: Alsophila aescularia (assembly GCA_946251855.1). Classification (NCBI taxonomy): domain Eukaryota; kingdom Metazoa; phylum Arthropoda; class Insecta; order Lepidoptera; family Geometridae; genus Alsophila; species Alsophila aescularia. Next base: position 17,192,314 of record OX276381.1, read on the forward strand.
GAACGATGGGTTCCTTAGCAGGTCGTTGGTACGACCAATAAGACTTTTCTGCAGTGTAGTTCAAGTTTTGAACTTTGACGGCCAGCACAACGTTGCCTGTTGGTATACTCAAGCTGAAAATATAACATAATTAATATTGTATTGAGGCAGTCAGGTTCAAATTTTGTTTAGCGACGGCCGTCACAACGGTGCCCGTTGGTATACTAAAGCTGAAAATAATACATTCGGTTCCTAAAAATGTTTATTGCGCAGCCTTGTGCACGGAATTCAGAGTGGCCATGACTTATCGGCCGTACTTTAACTGGAGGTTTTGTTTTGATCTGTTTTGCACGCCTTCGGTATTCAGATGGGTTGATAAACTGTCTTCAATGATTTTTATGAGGCTGATGTTTGATAGAACTCAAAATTTAATTTCTTTATACGTTATTTTGGGTGTAAAGTAAATTTTTGTGTAGTTATTTGGTATTTCTTATGTTGTAGATGTCTCATTTTTAAAGTAATGTTAATAATTACTTTAAAAAAATGCCGTACAATAGGTCTAGTTGATTTCTGTAGCACAAATTAAAACGATTTAATTTCTGCGGCTATACTCCACAGCAGAATCACATGTGTCTACAGATGTAAAAGTAGCTGAAATATTATAGTAATCTTGCAGTTACTACATCAATGTACGTACTGCAAAGGCTGCAAAGCTAAATATGACAGCTATATTGATTATTTGTGTAGACCCCATAGTAGTTTTGAATTTAAACTCCTAAAATGTAATTGACTACACATGGTGTAAAGACTCACTATTTATTCAAATATTTGAATCGTTTCAATATTTAAATTACCCAGTGGCCATACACTCAACTTTTTATTTTTAACCCGAGTACAGCTAAGTATGTGAAGGATAATCAGTTTAACAGTATATGTTTGTATGTGGATGTGCCACCATAGTGTCGCCCCTATTGGTCCGATATTGAGAAACGAGGTATCAATAGTTTAGTCTTCAAGTATAGAGTATATAGGTAATTTAGGTCTTGGAAAAGCAAATACAGTACCTAGAGAAATCACCACGCATGCGAAGCTGCGATCAGCTAGTCAATTATCTATACTTAAAATAAGCTACTGAACAAGAATATAACGTTTTTTTAAATCCTGTCTGTTTGTTTGTTTGTTCGCGCATCGCGTAAAAACTACTAGACTAACTGCGATGCGGATTTCACTAATGGATAGCTTAGAGTTTGAATAAACAATTCGATGAGTAGAAGCAGAGTAATCTATAAAAACTCTGACGGCTGAAGAATATTGGTATTTTAGGTTCTGGAATAGCACATATAATACTTTTGGCATCGATAAAGAACCGAGCTCTGTGGCATGCATTAGGAGAGGCCTACGTCCAGCAGTGGTCAGATATAGGCTGATGATGATGAACATGGAGAAATAACCACGCGTGCTAGTTAGTAAATATATAACAGCTTTTTGAAATAAATGAAATATTTGTGGAAGTATCCCCAGATTTGACTGTTGCTGGATTATATATGTTACTAGTTTTTCCGCCCGCGACTTCGTCCGCGCAGACTACTGTTTATCGCGAAAAAAAACATCCTATTTTCTTCTAGGATATTAAAAACCAATGCAAAGTAGGTATAGCACCCAATGCTCTTGATGTTTTTGACAGACTTGTTATTTCGTTTCCATGGCAACCACAGACCATTCTGTGATGGCAACCGTTCCTTACAGTGAGTAATCATAATTTTCCAGTATTCCCGCGGAAACTTACAATTTTCTAGTTTAAAAAGTAATCCTATGTTTTATTCTAGGATTTAAGCTGTCTCCATTCTAACTTTCATCAAAATCCGTCCAGCTGTTATCGCGTGAAAGCTCCCCAAACAAACAGACAACGTTTCACTTTTATATATTGGTATGGATAATTATTAACGCTTATTATTATTTTACAATCATTCACTCACTAAAACTCGGTAATGTTTGCGCCTTCAAATCCTCTGATTGTTATGTCTGTATCTGTTGCGGTCATATTAGCAACTGGTATATAGAACTTCATAATGAGTTCGCGTATGGGTTCAGGAGTAGATCCAAAAGTCGGACTACACTGTGAGTTCGCAGCTAAGAAATTTCGAATGCAGCTAAGGTCATCGATGGCACATGGACGGTGGATGTCTTCCGGCCCTTCTTGGCAGTCATCATCTGTGTAAACAAAAAAATAATTTACAAGTACAATATTTATACTACATGTCTCATAAAATTTGAGAACAGCTGCGCTGGAAAAGCTTTGATTTTTAAGACACAAATTTGACTTATAAACATGTGTCATTTATTAAAATAAACATGTAGTTACATACCCGCGACATTTTCATATGATCCATTATTGCCCTTAGCGTAATATTCACATAACCCTGAACAAGCATTAAACTTGAACAGAAGTAGCAAAACACACAAATACTTCATTTTAAATAAAATTATTAAAGACGACTCAGCTACTGCTCTTGTATTAAACTAGGCATAGAATGCACAGCGTTTGAGTTTATATCCAATTTGTTTATAAATAACAACAAATGATAAATGCATACTGCATGCTTAATTACAAGCTTTTGATTTCAATATAATAATACTTAGAGCCATAAATTCTTAGATGCATTACGAGTATGTAGTAAAAAACATGTGTGACGTATTATTTTTAACCTAACATTATAATCAACAATTCAATTTAAACCTTACCGTAATTAATTTAAAGTCGTATTAAAAGCATATTACGTATGTTTTTGTATCAGTAATAAAAAGCTAAGAATGTAACAATAGCAATCATTAATAGCATATTCCAGTGTCATTTGTGTATTAATTTTAGCAAACATTTTGCTTATAAATGGGAATGTACGCAGGCTGATGAAAAATAACAACGTCCAAAGTAGAAACAATGAGGACTGTTTCAATCATTTTTTTACCTGACTGCGAGGGTTATGTGTTTGGGTTCTATGTATGTATGTTTGTTTGTACGTTTCTTCTGTGCGTCCTACAACCAAGATTTGACTTGATGGATTTTGATAAATGAGGTATCATTGGATTCGTCATAATTATTCACGAGAGTGCTTTAGGATATATTTATGAAGTGTCGAGAAAACTAATATAGCGGCTTACAGCTGTCCTTAGAGAAACGCCAGTACAATTCAACCAACTTATCTGTGAAGTGGCAATAGAGAAACGCCAGTACAATGCAACCAACTTATCTGTGAAGTGGCAAAAATAGGAACTGCAGCCGCCACGAATGGAGTTCACATTTCCTGTATTTTTCTGTTTTTTTATTGGTCTACTTATCGATTGACTGAAACACTCACGCCACCATTCAGTTCACAAATAAGTTGGTGGCACTATAAGCCTAATTCAAAATCTGTGACAGTTGCTGCTTTTGTATTTCCGAAGGAACACAAAATTACCAAGACTTTTCGAGTGAGGTGTCAAAATTATGGTTTTCAAAAGCCCATTCCAAAAATATATAACGGAAACTATTTGAGGCAAACAAGCTTTAGATTCTTCATTTTGAAATATAAGATGCAGTCGGAGGCTTCATGCATTTCATTTCTCCTTTGACAGGATCAGGTAGAACCTGGCAAGCTACTCCTCATGCCTCCGACTGTATCTTATAAGATCATACAGGTCTACGCACCGACCTCGGCACACTCGGATGATAATGTAGAAGAATATTATGTTTGATGACATATCTTAGGCCCTGCATAAAACCACAAGGACCCACTACAATGTTATCATTGGAGATGTTAATGCTAAATTGTGAGTACAACTTCAGAGAGAGCAGAGAATCAAAAATAGTTCCACACGGCTATGGAAGTAGGAATTACAGGGGGCAAATAAAATAATAAAATAAAAAGAAAACCAACATACGGCGGGGTTACTGTACAGTGAATATAACAAACAACACAACGCATATTTATACAATATTTAATTTAAATCCATATATCTAATGTAGACTTATCTAAACATCATAAGCAGCCAAAATACGTCCATTGCTAAACATGGACTGCTGAACCCCATATAACGCCGCAACGTGCGTTTGCGGTATTTATCTCATCATTTTTTTACAAATATAAAGTTATACAAGTTTATACAATATAAAGTGCGTTATTTTTGTTTTGATACTAAAATACTTCTGGAATCAAAGAGGGAATATTATAGTTCACGCGGACGTGTATCTAGTCTAAAAATCTAGTAATTGTTAAAATTGGTATAAAGCAGCATTCCCTGGGATTCCGTTTGCCGGAAATCCTAAATAGTTGTTGGGATTCACACCGAAGTCACACAGCTCGCTTTGTATGAAGATCGTCATGAGATAGTACGATAAAAAGTTGTAACCTTCTTTAAATGCTGTCGACACGTTAGCACTATATGCTAACTGCTGCTTGTACAGTTGGATCTGAAAAATAAACCAGCATCAGTTTTGTAAGCTTGGGTTCATGACACACGTTGTGCGATGACGCGTCATTGAATACTGTGATTATTGGAAAATTTCGACAACTCTACTTTTTCACGATACTTTTCATATTTTTCTATGTTTTCATATTGTTCTAGACGAGCAATTCTTTTAGACAAACTAAAAGTACCTCAAACCTCAACATCCAAAAGTTAAGTGGTGATGCAAATATAAGTTGCGATCAGTTGAACACAACTGTATGTTCTTAAATGAAAGTTGCTTGGTTTTTTAAATATTTTGACAATACTTATTTGAAAAATTGATAGCTATGTTAAACTTGGTAATATTAATCGCTTTTCATTAAAATGTAGGGATTTAATTCTGTTTTAATAATCACACTTTATATTTATTTAGTCTGTAACAATAATTAAGGTCCTAAAATAGATCATTTTCATCATCAACCAACGTGGGTGCTGGTGTGGTGATGGTGAAATCTCGGGGTGCAACAAGAATGAATGTCAGGAGAAGTGACACGTGTCAAAGTGACAGTTTTTTTAAAAGAAGAAGAAGGTCACATACTTTTAAAAATGTGTTGGATTTAACGACGCTTAAGATTACAAAATACATACCATTACTAGTATATATTTTCGGGCCAATGTATTCCAGTGGCGGATTATTGCTGAAGTCAGCATATATTTCGGCATACTTCAGGCTTAAATAGGGGACTTTGGGTATCACCACGGTGAAGAGTACATAGTCTGGAAAATGAAATGTTATAGGACTCATTAGGCAAAAATAAAACATACCGTTTAAGGCTCTGTGTTTCAAGTTTTTTTTAGGATGGATACATAGGTACTGTTGTTTCATAGCCAACCTGGACAAAATCACTGGACTGGGAGGCGGGCGCAAAAAACACCGGTGCAATTCCTAGCGCAGAAGGCGCTTGGACAAAAATGCGTGACGCAGAAGGCACACGCCAAAGTTTAAATTATGACAACTAGCTCAAGGTACATACCGCGGCTTGGCGCGTCGCCTAGATTAAAGGTTCACATTCAACTTCCATGGATTGCTTGTGTAAGTAGTAATCCAGGAGGCCCTGACAATATTGCCTTGGAGTCCTATGATTTATTTTACTTGACCGCCGATACGGAACACAACCTTCGAGAAGAAAGAGGCTAGAAACTCGATGGTGCATGCATGGGACTTTCGACCTCGCCAGTGGGTTCGGTGACTATGTCTAATTATGTGTGCCTCTGAATCGTTGCCAGAGGATGTGGGATCGAATAAGGCCAGAGCCGCCAGTACGATGGTTGAGATGAGATCGTTCGGATCGCTCAGGATGTCTTGAAGGCGTCTATGGAGGGTTATCCATGCTCACTGGTGTGATGAATATTTGGCATCAACCAAATACTTAACATTCTCGTAACTTTCTCGCGGCTTCAACAAACTTTAGTAAAGAAAGTGACTAACCTTGTTCACACATATAATAATCAGCTAGAACGATGGGCTCCTTGGCAGGTCGTTGGTACGACCAAAATTTCAGCATGAGTATACTCATGCTGAAAATAATACATAATTAATAATAAAATGCGGCTGTCGGGTTCAAGTTTTGTATAGCGATGGCCATCACGACAGAGCCCGTTGGTATAATTGAGCTGAAAATAATACATAATGTATTATACAATAATGAGCAAAAAAGCTGATACAATAAAATAGAGCAATTTTCAACTGATGCAATCAAACATCACCGCAATGCGATCATTAGAGTGCGCTAAAATTATCGATCGGGAAACAATTTTTATGTTTCGATCAGCGGCCCGGCGCACGGGGCACCAATTAATCTATTCTATCTATGTATTAAGTAAAATCAATTGGCATGCGTTAGTCTCGCAAAAAAACTCGAAAAAGGCTCGACCGATTTGAATGTTTTTTTTGTTTTGTTTACTTCAATACTGGGGTGGTTTAGGAAAAATCTAATTTGTATCACTGTCCACCCGGGAGAAGATGCGGAGCGCAGCTAGTCATTAAAAACGACACAATTTTTTCGAACAAATGAATTATTAGTGTGGGTCTATATTAATATTAATTACAAAAAAAAATGATACTGCCTAGATAATGCTTAACTGTTCCTGAATTATCTATGTTGTAATTATTATATGCTTATTATTATATAACACTAATTTACTTACGAAAACTCAGTAATCTTCGCGCCTTCAAATGCTCTGATCGTTATGTCTGTATCCGTTACGGTCATATTACATACTGGTACATAGTACTTCATAATCGGTTCTCGTATGGGGTCAGGAGAAGATCCAAAATTCGGACGACACTGCGAGTTCAAAGCTAAAAATTCCCGAATGCAGCTACGGTCCTCTGGGGCACATGGACGGTAGATGACTTCCGGCTTTTCTTGGCAGTCAGCATCTGTGTATATAAATGTATTTAAATAAGTAAAATATATATACACCATGTTTCATTAAATTTGAGAACAGCTGCGCTGGAAAAACTTGGATTGGTTTTTCACGACGAGAAATTTGACTTATAAAAATTGAAACATTTATTAAAATTAACATGTATTTACATACCCACGACATTTTCATAGGATCCATCATAGCCCTTAGCATAATATTCACATAGCCCTGAACAGGCATTAAACTTGAACAGGAGTAGCAAAACACACAAATACTTCATTATTTTTTTTATCATAAAAGAAGACAACAACTGCTCATCTATTATGCTAGGCATATAATGCACTGCTTTTGAGTTTTTATCCATGTTTAAATAACAACAAACACCTGCATAAATAATTATTTGCTTTTGATTGTAATAAAATAATGTTTTTTATGATTTTAGAATTAACGCCTGCTTAGCGAGAACATACATAAAAAAAATATATATAAATTCTTAGAAGCCCGCCCATACGATTCATTATCGCCCGCGGTAATGGCGCCTGTCTCCCTAGTCTGGTCCTGCATAACGGCTCCCCAAGCAGCTTATGTCGACGAGCTTTCACATAATTGTCAGGGATAAAATAAGAATAATAATTTAACAGAATTTTCAGAAATGGCTTGGTATCTTAGAAAAAAAAACACGAACTAGCCCATGCAAATAACTTGTTTCATCGCAGTTCTCGTTATTTTTAGCAACAGCAACATACTTTTTTTAAATAATTATTTAGCTACCTTATTAAACTAGACAAATAACCGAACACATTATTTAATTGAGTTTTATATATCAAGGTATCGATAGAAAAGCACAAAAATTATGTAAAATCGACTCCCGAGCTGCATCACCTCTCATACTCACACTGCACCTGGACTAGCAGGACAAACAATTGAGAGCCTACCCCGCCTTAAAAACCAATGAAAAAGTAGATATAACATTACTAGGTAGTATTATTAGGTATTCTGTGGCACCACTCCTGTTTTTTTTTGACATACTTGTTATTTTGTTTCCAGGGCAACCGTTACTTACAGCGAGTAATCAACATTTGAAAAAAAATAAACATTTTTTCCCGTGAAAACATACAATTTTCCGGGATAAAAAGTATTTTATGTTTTATTCTAGAGTATAAGCCAACTTTCATCCAAGTTTCATCGAAATCCGTCTAGTCGTTATCGCGTGAAAGCTCCTCAAACAAACAAACAATCAGACAACGTTTCACTTTTATATATTGGTAAGGATAACTGAAGATGATAAGCCCAACTATAAACAAATGTTATTAGATACAAAAGTACATCGTCGTGATCGTGATCCAAAAAACCAACCAAAACTAATAAAGGTATAAAATACGGGGCATGCCCCATGTACCCACTGGCTTCACCCACTGGTGGGTGCACGGGTAATTCGCATTTACCCGTCCACCCACTGCACTAGAGTTGGAAACTAATGAAGAAATAATCGACATTTATGAAAAAAAAAACAACATGTTTTGTAATTAGGTAACAAGACATTTTAAAGTGACAGATGTCAAAATAATCGTCAATTATGAAGAATAAAAAAACACCAAGTATTATAATTAGGTCGTAAGACATTTTAAAGTGACAGATATAAATCATAATATCACTTTTCAAACAAGATAAAAAATACAAGGATCAGGCGTCTATTCCAGTTGTCCCCCAGTGGTGGACAACGCTACTAAATTATTCCCGTTGTCCACCAGTGGTGGACATCGGGAAGAAATGAGTTGCACTGTCCCCCAGTGGTGGATTTCGAAACTAATGTGGCATTGTCCCTAATTAAATAACTATTTTATTATTACCGTTTCACGTACATAGTGACAGGTGTCAAAGTGACAGGCATCAAAGTGACAGATGTCAAAGTGACAGATGTCAAAGTGACAGATGTCAAAGTGACAGATGTCAAAGTGACAGATGTCAAAGTGACAGATGTCAAAGTGACATGTCAAACTTCAAAGTCATACGTCAACACCTGACAAGATTTAATTGATATCTTCGTTTTGGATGACCGCTGTCAAATTTAAAAGGGCAAAACTCTGAAACTAGTAATCCTAGACTAGTAGTTTCTTTACAGAAGTCATAGGTCTTATCAATATCTTCATTTTGGATGACAGCTGTCAAACTTAAAATGGCTATAACTTTGAAACTAACGATCCTGGACTAGTAGTTTCTTTATAGAAGTGATAAGTCTCATCGATATCTTCATTTTGGATGACAGCTGTCAAACTTAAAATGGCTATAACTTTGAAACTAACGATTCTGGACTACTAGTTTTTTTATAGAAGTGATATATCTCATCGATATCTTTGTTTTGGATGACAGCTATCAAACTTCAAAGGGCTATAACTCTGAAACTATTTATCCTAGACTAATAAATTCTGTACAAAAGTGATAGATCTCATTGAAATCTTTATTTTGTATGACAGCTGTCAAACATAAATGGCTACAACTTTGAAACTAACGATCCTAGACTAGTAGTTTCTTTACATAAGCAATAGATCTCATCGATATCTTCATTTTGGATGATAGCTGTCAAATTGACAGGTAAAAGCTGTCAAATCTCAAAACATCTAGTATTTACAGCTGATGTCAGAAAAGACAAGCAATGATTAAATGTCATGATATTAAGATCTCGATGTGATCTAACTTTTACGTAATGAAACTACTAGTCTAGGATCGTTAGTTTCAGAAGTATGGCCCTTTTAAGTTTGACAGCTGTCATCCAAAATGTAGACATCAATAAGGCCTATCACTTCCATAAAGAAAATACTAGTCCAGGATCGTTAGTTTCAAAGTTATAGCAATTTTAAGTTTGACAGCTGTCATCCAAAATGAAGATATTGATAAGACCTATCACTTTTGTAGAGAAACTACTAGTCTAGGATCACAAGTTTCAGAGTTATAGCCCTTTTAAATTTGACAGCTGTCATCCAAAACAAAGATATCGATTAAATCCTGTCAGATGTTGACGTCTGACTTTGAAGTTCGACATGTCACTTTGACATCTGTCACATCTGTCACTTTGACGCCTGCCACTTTGACACCTGTCACTATGTACATGAAACAGTGATAATAAAATAGTTATATAGTTAGGGACAATGCCACATTAGTTTCGAAATCCACCACTGGGGGACAGTGCAACTCATTTCTTCCCGATGTAGTAGCGTTGTCCACCACTGGGGGACAACGGGAATAATTTAGTAGCTAACTTTAACTTTGTTTCCCGTTGTCCACCAGTGGTGGACAAAAAGTGGGGGACAACGGGAATAGACGGGATCAGGATTGCCAGTGATGAAAAAAGTTAAAGCGAAAGTAGGTTACATTTACTGGGATAATCCCAATGAATTGGTTGAAAGATTAAAGCTATTGGTTACATCTCATGATGCTCGAAATACTAGTTTAGGTAATGAAATCATTATAATATCAATAATTGAAGAACTTCGAGAAGACATTATCATTAGTTAGATATAAACTATATTGTATCAATTTTGACACATATGAGCCAAAAACTGCATACCCCCGATACATTTTGTCACAAATATGACATTTTTGCTCCGATGCACTTGGTTACTGCGGCAGCCAGTTTTCAATTTAAATTTAATTTCGCGTTTTTTACCCTTTCTGAGTGTTTTATTCGTTCAAGGGATATTTTTTCTCTATGGTAAAACACCCAGTTAGAACCAATAACCTTAGTAGGATAAATAAAAAACAAATAAAACAGACCTGTAATTTTGTCACTCTATTTTTATTTTTTTTCGTTTATCACAAAGATATTCGGGTCACTTTTTCTACTAAACTGTGTTGATATTTTAATTTTATTAAATAGATAAATTTATGATCTATTTAAATAAAACATAACAATAGGGTGTCATCTATCTTATTTCCAAGATACATTTTTTTTCCAGAAATACTCCCCATTTTTGCCTTCATCATTTTCCCGCAGTGCCCTCTCCTTATATAAATAAAATAATTTCATAACTCTTTGGTTCGGTTTGTCAGTGGCTACATATATTATATACTTGCCTTTTCGTCACACCAATAAAGTACGACATTATTTGCGTACATTTTTTAAATTACTAAACTGCATGCGCGTGATCTCGATGACAGCAGCTGTCACGCTTATCAAACTTTATTTAGCAAACTGTAATAGGCTTTTTTGTAGTCAGTACGGACGGAGTCGTGGGCGAATACAAACATACGGCGGGGTTACTATAAAATGAATACAACAAACAACACAAAGCATATTTATACAATATTTAATTTACATCCATTGATCTAAAGTAGATTTTTATGTTTGCAACATAATAAGACGGAAGACAAAAAAATATTCAATAAATATTATATCCATCGAATTAGCTTCTTACAAATATAAAGTTATATAGACCATATAAATTATAAAGTGTGTTTTAGTTTTTTGTTTTGATATCAAAATTCTGGAGTCTAACAGGGATTATTGTAGCTCACGTGGACGTGTAGCGGGGAAAATGTACTAATTGTTCATTCAAGCAGCAGCATTCCCGGGGATTGTGTTAGCTGGAAATCCTAAATAATTGTTGCGATCCACACCGAAGTCACACAGCTCGCTTTGTATGAAGGTAATCATGTAATAGTACGACAAAAATATGTAACATTCTTTTAATACTGTTGACTTGTTAGCATTAAAGGCAGCAATTGCTGCTTGTACTGTTGGATCTGAAAAATAAATCACCATCGGTCTCGTTAGCTTGGGTTCATAACAAACAGTACGATGACGTGTCATTAACTAATCACTACTTTTTCACGATATTTTTGATATTTTTCTATATAATGTAACTTTCTGAAAGAGGAATTCTTTTAGACAGTCTCAAAACTCAACATTCAAAAGTTAAGTGATGATGCAATAATAAGTTGCAATTAGATGAATACAACTAGTAATTGTTCCTCAATGGACGTTGAGAATCAGGGTTGGTTGATTTGGTTTTTGAAATATTTTGACAATACTTATTTGAAAAATTGATAGTTATTCTAAACTTGGTGATTTGGGTGCTATTCCTAATTTTTGTGATTTAACTCTGTTTTATAATCAAACTTCATACTTATTTGGTATGTAGATAATTTAGGTCTTAAAACAGATAATTTTCATGATCATCACGCGGGTGAATTTGCGGGGTGCCACTAGAATGACAGTCGGGAGAAGTGACAGGTGTAAGAAGAGAGATTGCATACATTTTAAGATGGTTTGGATGTAAACACACTTAAATTTAAAAAAAACTTCATACCATTACTAGTATATATCTTCGCGCCAACGTCTTCCAGGGTCGGACTGTTGCTGAAGTCAGCATATATTTCTGCATAGTTCAGGCGCAAAGAGCTGACTTTGGGTATCACCACGGTGAAGAGTACATAGTCTGGTAAATGAAATGTAATAGGATTCATTAGGCAACAATAAAACATACTGTTTAAGGCAAAGCGTTTCAAGTTTTTTAGGAAAGATACATGCTGTTGTTCTCTTATCGACCTTGATCGCGTCACGAAAAAATGCACCGCCGCAATTGCTAGCGCAGAAGGCGCTTCAACAAAGGTGCGTGACGCAGAAGACGCACGCCAAAGTTTAAATGATGGCTACTAGTTCAAGGGCACCCAGAGAGTACGAAAATCGGCTTAGCCAGTCGCCTACCACTAAAGGGTCGAATTCAACATCCCTAAATCGTTAGTGTTAGTAGTGATCCAGGAGGCCCTGACGAAATTGTCTTGGAGTCCTATAATTAATTTAACATGACCGCCGATTCAGAATGAAGAAGAAGAGAAGAACCTTTGAAAAGAATTTGGCTAGAAACTCGAAGGCGACTTACTAATTTGCATGGAACCTTTGACCTCGCTGGCGAGGTCAGTCTCCCTGTCTAATAATGTGTGCCTCTGAACTGTAGCCAGAGGATGTGGGATCGGAGGAGGTCAGTGCCACCAGTATGATGGCTTCGATGAGATCGTACGATGGCTGCTATGAGATCGTACGGATCGCTCAGGATGTCTTGAGGGAATATACTCTACGGAAGATTGATTATCCATGCAGTGCATATTTCACGTCAATGGGTGCACGAGAGCCACAATCAAACGCTCAGCATTCTCGTAACTTTCCAGTGGTTTCAACCTTATGGCAAAATTTTGTATGTATTGATTAAAAATAAAAACAGAATTTGACTAACCTTGTTCAATCGTGTAATAATCAGCAAGAACGATGGGCTCCTGGGCAGGTCGTTGGTACGACCAATAAGACTTTTCTGCATGGTAGTTCAAGTTCTTAACAGCGACGGCCATCACAATGTTGCCTGTTGGTATACTCAAGCTGAAAATAATATATATAATTAATATTATAATATGGCAGTCAGGTATTATTAATATTATAATATGAGGGTCGTCGATATACAATACTTGAGTATTGTATATCGACGACCGTCACAACGTTGCCCATTGTTATACTCAATCTGAAATTAATACACAATTAATATAATAACGCGCAATAAGGAGCAATGTTCAACTAATGCAATTCAACAACACCGCTGTGCGAACTTGAATTTTACCGGTAGAGTTTGATAAAATTATCGATCACAAAACAGTCGTTAATAGATTTTATTAAGTCACTAGTTTTCCCTCCCGCGTCTTCGTACGCGCAGACTACTGTTTATCGTGAAAAAAAACATCCTATTTACTTCTAGGTTGTTAAAAACCAATACAAAAGTAGGTATAGCACCAATGCTCTTGATCTTGTTTTTTGACAGACTCGTTATTTCGTTTCCATGGCAACCACAGACCATTCTGTGATGGCAACCGTTCCTTACAGTGAGTACTCAACATTTTCCAGTTTTCCCGCGGAAACTTTCAATTTTCTAGGATAAAAAGTATCCCATGTTTTATTCCAGGGTATAAGCTGTCTCCACTCTAAATTTTATCTAAATCCATCCGTTACCGCGTGAAAGCTCCCCAAACATACAAACAAATAAACAAACAGACAACGTTTCACTTGTATATATTGTTATGGATAGAATCAATATATTTTTATTTCCAGTATTAAAACTAGGTATCTACTCGTACATTTGTTTGTCAGTTCAACAAATATACTATATTAATATTATTTGAACATGCGTATACTAGCCAATAAGATTATTTTCTTTTTAATGAATTTCACGTTAATAATATGGATCGAGTTGATTTCTGTAATGAGCATTTATTATAAAAAATAATTTCTGCGGCACAAAAACTCTACAGCAGCATTTTCTTGTGACTACTGTAAAAGTAACTGAAATATTATTGCAGTGGCTACTGGCAATTTAACGTATTGCAATGGCTGTAGAGTTAAATCTACCAGCAGCATTGATTATAATATGCGAGGACCCCACAATTGTATTAAGTTTGAAATATCACCTTAAAATACAGTTGACTGCACCAGGACTCACCATTTATTAAAATTTTTGAACCCCTTAAATGTGTTAAATTATCCATTTTCCATGGACCCAACTTTTTCATTTTTACCCGAGTACAGCAAAGCAAGTTTTTTGTTGTTCATAAAATATTATAGTTTAGATAGAGTTCTGTGTTTAACGCTTCCTAGACATTATTAAAATTATTAATTTCACAATCACAAGTTCAATAGGTACATATACTCTTCTTCATTGAGATGATAAATGATTGAAAAATATTTCTGCCGATAAAAAAAACAGGAGCAGGAGGTAGTATTGATCTCGAACTATATAAAAGAACATAAATATAAAAACGGATTGCTTCTGTACGGTTAGGGCTCTTGTACACCAATCAGATATTTTTCAGAAGAAAAACGAAAGAAAATCCCCCACCAGCAAGGAAATGGTCAAGCTTCACCTAAACAAACTTAATAAACGGCAAAAGGAGTTGATTCAGAACTGATGATCTTGAGTGTAATTAATGATTAAACGAACTTATTTGTAAGTAAAGTTCAACCATAATCATTCGAGTGCCAAATCCGAAGAGATTGGTAACGCAACATCCCTTTATTTCAAATTCCGATTCGAAATTATTATTCGGCAATATAATCAACGAATGAAGGTTTTCCGGCTCTAAACAAAATGACAAAAAAAGTTATAGATGTATGTGGGAACGTTTTAATATGTAAAGTTTTTTTTTTCCTTTTTATGTCTCAGTATGTGCATAAAGTTGTTGAGCCCGGTGGCGGTACCTACTACATGTGTATAACTCACTACTACATGAATAAATATACTAGGGACAATTCCATTCAACTCCACACCAATTACCTAGCTCCAAACTTGGATACCCTGTACTATGGGCACTAGATAACAGATACATAGATCAATACCAATACATGTAACAATGAAGGTGTATAACTACAAACCAATCTCTTTAGATTCGGCGCTCGTATAATTACGATAAAACTTCACTTACAGTTTTCTTCACGCGCGCCGTCACGTGACACGAACTAGTCTTTTCTATCTACACTTATAACTAGCTGTGCCTGTGGCTTCGCACGCGTGGTCATTTCTCCAGGATACAAGTACTTTATGTGCTATTCCAAGACCTAAAATACCAATATATCATTTGATCAAAATTTCTTCAGCCGTCAATAAGATTTTTATTGATTGCTCGGCTTCTACTCATCTGATTGAGATACCAATTACACCAGTTTTAAATTAAGCCCTTAGCTATCCAACGGTGGAAATTGCATTGCAATCGGTCCATATTTTTTTACGTGATGCGTGAACAAACTAACATACAGACAGACACACCTGCCCCCTTACTCTCGAACACCATTTCGATCAAAAACGATCCAAACAGTGCGATTCAGCTAAAAACCTAACCTGCACTGATCGTAACCTTTCGGTATGACAAAATGTTTAAAAAAATTACGTCCTTCCCCCACTTCCCAACCTTTCTCCAACTTCCCAACCTTTCTCCCACTTCCCAACCTTTCTCTCACTTCCCCCACCCTTCCCCCTTTCTTTCTACCCTTCCCTTATTTATTCCATACCTTCCTCCACTTCCCTTCACTCTTTCCCGACTTTCCCTACCCCTTTTTAATTTCACCCCTTCTCCACTCTGCCCCCACCCTTCCCTTCAGTCTTCCCCCACTTCCCACCAACTTACTCACTTCCCGCACATTTCCCCGACAACCCCCACCATTCTTCCACTTCCCCATACCCTCCCCTCACTTTCCACTACTTTCCTCCCTCCCCCTCCCCTCACTTCCCCAACCCTTCCCCCATATCATCATATTATGAACTATGACTGTGTGAAGTTGCATCAAAATCCGTGCAGTGGTTTCAGCGTGATTCTTTTAAATAACTTTTAACCAATATCCTTCAGGAACCTTTACTTTTTCGGAATGAAAGTATCCAATGTCCTACCTCGTAGTATGAACTCAAATCATATCAAGTTTCATTTGAATTCATACAGTAGTTTCGGCGTGACGCGCGGCCAAGATACCGACAGACAGACAGTCTTAAAACAATTTTTATTATTACTTTGTGTGACGAGACGGGCATGTCGCTTGCCTTATAGTACCTAAGATAGCCCAATAACATATGTAGAAAAAGATATTGTTATTAACCTTTACAATAGACATATTGTAAAGGTTAATTATAATTATACTTTATATAATAACCTTTAACCTTTAACCTTAATTAATTATACTTTATATACCTTTACAATATATACAATATATTATATTTTGTGGGCATAGCCACGGCTGTCCCGCTCAGAATCAGCAAACCGAATGTTTTTGTGATCATCACAAACAAACGGCCGTGCGGCTCAGCCCCACTTGGCTTTTTTGTTTTATGCACTTCAATACTGGGGTGGTTTAGGAAAAATCTATCGTATATTTTTGACCGAGCGAGCGCCAAGCGCGAGCGAAGCGTCTCCGTTTCAGCTTGGGCAAAAATTCTATCGTATGTGTTTCCGACTGTTCTCCTCTACAGGTCGCATTTCTCAACCGACCTCATACAAGGATACAAGTCAAACAAATTTTTGCAATGTTTAGTTGTAGGGGTTTTTTTTTTTTATTTGAATGGTAATAAAAAACTTTTAGTTGGTTTCATAAAAATTAGGTGAAGACCTGAAGAGGATCTTCGGCGTGATGAGCAGAACAGCTCCTCAAAATGCAGTAAATTGTTCTCTTTCAGGTTTGTTCCAGTGGATTCAGTCCTTTACCCACAAGGTTGATGGAGAACCCTGGTTATTAATGTTAGTTTACAATAAGGTATCTATATGGCGCGGCGCTACTGTGCTACGCTAGATTGTTTGCAAAAAGTTTGATCTCGCGAGGTGTACAGCTCACAGAGCCACTAGTTTTACAATCATCAAAACAAAAAAAAACATCATCATCAATCATCACAAGTTTTTCAAATCTTTATCATGATCATCCTCTTAAATCATCCACCTAGGGTAGTATAAGTGGGGTATTTTCATTAACTGATTTAATTCATATTATGGTAGGTATGTATATTATATTTAGTAAAGTATTTATGTATTTATGTGTGTACTGGTTTATGTATAATTATTTAAATTTCTATTTAATATTACTTATTATTATTTTGTTTTTCATTTACTTTGTTTCTTTTGTATTTATTGTTTAGTACCTACTTTGAGCCGCACGCCCTACTATTATTTCTCTCAGGTCCTGGATGACTGGTAGATAATGCTGTTTAGCATTAAGTCGTTCCTTGTACACTATTTTTGGTGCAATACAATTAAATAAATAAATAAATCATTCACTTACTAAAACTCGGTGATAATCGCGCTTTCAAAGCCCGTGATTGTTATGTTTGTGTTCGTAACGCTCACATTACACACTGGTATATAAAGTTACATAATCCGTTCGAGTATGGGGTCAGGAGTAGATCCAAAAGTCGGACTACACTGCGAGTTCGCAGCTAAGAAATCCCGAATGCATCCAAGGTCATCGAAGGCACATGGACGGTGGATGTCTTCCGGCCCTTCTTGGCAGTCATCATCTGTGTATACAACAAAAAAACTAGTACAATATTTATACTACATAGCTCATAAACTTTGAGAACAGCTGCGCTGGAAAAACTTTAAATCTTTCATGACACAAATTTGACTTATAAAACATGTGTCATTTATTAAAATAAACATGTAGTTACATACCTGCGACATTTTCATAGGTTCCATTATAGCCCTTAGCGTAATATTCACATAACCCTGAACAAGCATTAAACTTGAACAGAAGTAGCAAAACACACAAATACTTCATTTTATATTTTTATGTATTGACGACTCAGAAATTGCTCATTAAACTAGGCATAGAATGCACTGCGTATGTGTTTTTATACACGTCTTAAGAACAACAAATGCGAAACCTGCATACTTAATTACAAGTCTTTGATTTGGATATAATAATACTCAGAACTATAAATTCTTAGATGCATTATATAGTAAAAAAAAACATGTGTGACGTATTGTTTTTAACCTAACATTTTAATCAACAATCCAATTTCAACCTTAACATAAATCATTTAAAGTCATTTTAATAGCTCATTACGTTTGCTTTTGTAGCTGTAATAATAATGTTAAAAAGCAATAATTCATAACATATTATAATGTCATAATTATTTATACTAATTACAGTAATTTTGTAATTTTGCATAGAAATGGTACATTATGCAGGAATTACAAAATCAATAACATCCAAACCTCGTAATAGAAACAATGTGCACTGTTTCATTCGTTTTTTATCTGACTGCGGAGGGTTATGTGTTTAAGTTCTATGTATGTTTGTTTGTACGTTTCTTTGGCGCGTCCTACAACATAAATTACTTGATGGATTTTGATAAATGAGGTATCATTGGATTCGTCATAATAATTTACGAGAGTGCTTTATATTATTAGGATATTTTTATGAAATGTCAAGAAAACTAATTTGGCAGCTTACAGCTGCCCTTACAGAAACGCCAGTACAATGCAACCAACTTATCTGTGAAGAGACTTATTACTAGCTTAAAAGCTAATAAAAACACGCCTGCCCTGCCAAAAAAGATCTAAAGGCAATAAATTATGTACCGTTGAAATGTGCTTATCAATGCCTTCAATTTGATAGCCTGATCGTAAAATACGAAGAAAATATATAAAAAAAAATATATATAAGAAAATATATGTTTTTCGCATATGAAAATGGAGCCTTACTGCAGAAAAACACTACAATATTAAAAAAAAAAATTTTTTTGATGTACGGATTCTAACGATACCATATACGATTTGTTCAGCCATTTAAAAATTATAGTGGAATAAAGAAACTCACACACATACATACAAATATACATACAAACATACATGAAACCTAAAAAAAAATACACTCCTATTTTGGGCAGTCATGTTAAAAAGGAACTACAGCCGCTACAAATGAGGTTCACATTTTCTGTATTTTTTATTAAAACGTTTTTATTAAGTCACTTTTTTGTTTGTCGTTCCGGGTGGAATCTTGTAACTCATATTTCAAGCACTTCCCGATTAGTTATCCTGCTGAAACTTTCAGGGTAGCTCACAAACCGATGACAATGCAATTAAAACCTAGAAGTGTTTTTAGATAAGCTTTTTCTACATTTGCTGCTTGCTCTGGTTTTAGGTTTTTGGTTATGGGGACGGTAACGCTATCTATTGTTAGTATTACGAACTACCAAGCTAATATTGATTAACTTCGTGTCAAAAAGATAACGAACGCCTCCCAAATCTATATTTTTTTCGAATCTCGTTCGTGACCCAAATTTATCCATTAGAAAATATTATTATTGATAAAAATTAATGTCATGATTTTTCCATTAGAAAATATTATTATTGATAAAAATTAAGGGCACGATTGTGCGGCTTGGGTCCTTTTGAGTTTTTTGGCGGCTGCATAACTTTACGAACTTCATGCTGTTGAGCTGGTACTTGGATTGTGGCTGTTCTGGTCCATCTTCGTCACATTCTTGGTCCGAAAAATCTTGTAGCAAGTCAAATATATTGTCTTCATTCAAAGGAACCCCTATAAAATAGAAATAAAAATGTCATACCAAAAATGTGCGATAGTATAATATAACCCTGCATAGCACAATCGTGCTACCTAATATTATCGCTGAAAAATAATTCACCAAAACAAAAGTATCAACGTGCAGTTCACGCGAAACATTATATCACGATATTATCAAATCAAAATTACCATATTATTTATAAATAATATTACTATAAATATCTATACCAGTATATAAAAGTGAAACGTTGTCTGTTTGTTTTGTTTATTTGGGGAGCTTTCACGTGATAACGGCTGGACGGATTATGATGAAACTTGGAATGGAGATTGCTTATACCCTGAAATAAAGCAAAGGAAAACATTTTATCCTAGAATATTGTAAGTTTCCATGGAAAAACTAGAAAAACTGGAAAAACTTTGATTACTCGCTGTAAGAAACGGTTGCCATGGAAACGAAATAACAAGTATGTCAAAAAACATCAAGAGTGGTGTCATAGTGGTGTGGACGAAGTCGCGGGCGGGAAAACTAGTTCATAATAAACTAAAATAATACTACATTAAATAATTACTTACCTGAACCTGTCCCAGAATCGCGAAATGTCGCCATCGCGTCGAAGGTTAACGGACGACTAAAATGTCGCCATCGCGACGAAGGTTAACGGACGACTAAAATGTCGCCATCGCGTCGAAGGTTAACGGACGACTAAAATGTGGCCATCGCGTCGAAGGTTAACGGACGACTAAAATAAAATAAATGTAACGGCTACTGGCTCAGAATAAATAATAGTACAAGCTTCTGATATAATACGTTCAATTGATATGCGCACGATCCATGTTGCCTGGTTCGGTGCTATGAA
Organism: Alsophila aescularia; assembly: GCA_946251855.1. NCBI lineage: Eukaryota > Metazoa > Arthropoda > Insecta > Lepidoptera > Geometridae > Alsophila > Alsophila aescularia. Next base: position 17,213,041 of record OX276381.1, read on the forward strand.
ATTGATGTTTGGATACCAAAATATTTTTATGAAAGTGAAACGTAAAGATGTTACAGTTAGGTTCGAATGGGGAAAGTTATTTGAGGTAAATAATATACAATTAATTAACAATAAAAAAGCTGGTGAAAACAATTTTTTGAAAAGCCATTATCTCTGGTTTTTGTTCATGAACTCCTTGTTATCCTGTACCCTTCGCTTTTTTTTGTGTTGTACGAGGTGAGGATGTTGGAGACTTTTAAGAGGCGTGCCCAAAGCAGTATGGCTTAGCAAATCAACATTATTTTGATAAAATGCGTAAATTCGAGGTAGAATGCGTTACTTTTTAGGGTTTTGATTGCAAAGCTAAACTTTTACTATTGTTAACAAATTATCACTCATTGCAAAAGTTCTGGTTTAAAGTTAGATCTGAAAAATAAATCACCACCAGTCTCGTTAGCTTGGGTTCATGACATACACAGTGTGTGTCTTTGACTGCTGTGATTATTGGTCAATTTGGATATCTCTGCTTTATCACGATATTTTGTATGTGTTCCTTTTTAATGTGACTTTCTGGACGAGCAATTTCATTAGACACAGTGGGTCTCAAAACTCAAAAGTTAAAGAAAGGGTGATGAAGGGTGAGAAAATTAAGTTGTAATCAGATAAGCGCAACTTTATATTATTTTATGAAAGTTGCTTGGTTTTCTAATATTATAACAACAATACATATTTGAATTATAAATACATATTTGAATTGAAATTGTAACATTGGTAAACTTGGGAATTTGGTATTTGTTATTCCTACAAATTTAGTGACTCGAGCGGTCTGACAAACTCTTACACCAAAGGCCTGCAATACCCTTACGACAAATAAACAAACAGACTTTAACTCTGTTAATCACACTTCATACTTAAATTATGAATACAAAAGTAATAGCATCTGTGTTTGGGTGTGTGTGACAGGATGTGTGAAGATGTGTGTTGGTGTGTGTGTGGGGGTGTGTGTGTGGGGGTGTGTGTGTGTGCGTGTGTGAGGGTGTGTTTATAGATGTTAAACTTAATCACGCTGAAACGGGTCGACGAAATTTAATTAAATTTGGTACGTAGATACTGTAGGTCATAAAATAACACTGATACTTTACATCATCATCGTCATCCACGTGGGTGCAACTAAATTGAATGTTGGGAGAAGGAACAGGTTACAAAATTACCGTTTTTCTCAATAGAAAGAGGGGTACCTACAATTGTAAATGTTGCAGATTTATGGATGGTTATGATTATAAAACAGTCTTCTTACCATTACTTGTATATATTTTCGTGTCAATGCAACCTTGTGACGGATTGCTGCCGATACCAGCATATATTTCTGCATACTCCGGGCGCAAAAATGGGAATTTCGGTATCACCATGGTGAAGAGTACATAGTCTGGAAAATTAAATGTAATAGGTTTTATTAGGCAACAATAAAACATACTGTGTAAGGCATTGCGTTTCATGTTGTCGGCTGATATAATTGTTCAACAAGAACAATGACCTAGTTTTTTTTTAACCTGTGGACGAATGCGTTTTTGGAGTTCTTGGGCTATTTTTTAAATAAAGAATTATTAAAAGATTTACCATACACAAAATCTGCATTTGAGGAAGGCAAAAGAACCAAAAAGTACTTTTTTTTTTTTAATTATTTTGAATTTTTTAATCTTTTACAAAACTTGCAAAAATAACCTCAAATATCCCGTACGGGATACCGATAGCCGACAGGTTAAATATCGAGCCCCATGACGAAAATTATTTTGAATGTCCATGCTCATTGGTGCGATGCATATTTCACATAAATGGATGCACGAGAGCCAAAAAAAACGCTCAACATTCTTGTAACTGTCCCGCGGTTTCCACGTTATGGCATAATATTGCAGTTATTTGATTGAATAGAATACAAAGAACTTTTATGCAAAGAAAGTAGCTAACCTTGTTCAAAGTAATCAGCGTGAACGATGGGCTCCTTGGCAGGTCATCGGTATGACCTAAATGACTTTTCTGTTGTCAGGTTCACCTTTGGATCAGCAACAAACAATTGTCAATCGGTTTATGTATTTTATCGTCAGCCAGTGGTATGCAAATAGCCGCGTTAAAATTGACGAATCAACAACATATAAACAGCGATTAAAAAAATGACTGTGATTGATGATTTTATCAACAAAACATTTATTACAAAAAAATATCCCCCCCTAAATACATTTTGTCACATATGAGCCAAAGTCCCCGGACCTCCGATACATTTTGTCACAAATGTGTCATTTTTGAAAACGCGCTGATGCATCTGGTTACTGCAGCAGCCAGTTTTTGATTTAAAATTGATTTCGCGTTTATTACCCATTCTAAGTGTTTTATTCGTTCAAAGAATATTTTTCCTATATGGTAAAACACCTAATAAGTACAAACTACCTTAGTAGGATAAATAAAAAACAAATGAAACAGACCTATAATTTGGACAAAAATTTTGAATTATTTCCGGTTTTCATAAGGACTGGTCACTTTTTCTAGTTAACTGTGTTGATATTATAATGTTATTAGATAGATAAATTCATGTTATATTTAAATAAAACATAATAATAATGTCATCGATCTTATTTCCGAGATACATTTTTCTTTTCCAAAAATACTTCCCATTTTTGCCTTCATAATTTTCCAGCGGTTCCCTCTACGTACATAATAATTTCATAATTCTTTGGTTGGGTTTGTCAGTGGGTACATACATATATTCAGCCAATCACAGGCCGAGTTTTGTACGATTGCGCGAAACCATTGGCAAGGAATGAAAAATAAGTTTGACGCGACAACGATATTTTGCGCCATTATGCCCGTAGTAACTATGACTTATTCTGTGTGCCCATGTATACATAGACTTGGACATAAGATTCAAAATGCTTTAACCGGCTAGTTAATATTTGACTGTTGCTGAATTATCAATATTATACTATCGGTTAGTTATTATTTTTACCCGACTGAAGAGGGTTGTTATGTAGCTCCACGTGAAGTGCTACCCTGCACTATACTTCCACTGAACCAGTGAGCTCAATGCAGACTACGAGGCGCTGATGCAGAACGTGCTGCTCGGTGGCGCACCTTCCAATTCTGGCACTTCGGTACCTAGCATTGGGCCGCAAGTACACATTACTTTAGGTTAGACTTAAAATGTAGTTTAAATATATTAATAAACGTGAGCGTCAGGACTATTTTTGTGAGTTTTTTTTGTGTCGAAATGCAGCAGTTCGAATATGTGTGTACTGTACCTGCAATGTACCTCATGGTACCTGCAATGATTTTAAATATACCGCTATAAATTTGGAGTTATTATTAAAAGAAAGGTACACCCGCCAATCTGACGTCAGGACCGCGGGTGTACCATTGATTTGGAACGTATAGCTAACTGTATGTTTACCAAATACCTACCACAAGTTAGTACCTAGAATGTACCTAAAAATTATAGATTACAAACATAAAAATATGCAAGGATTAGCTTTTAAAAAGCAATTTTAATATAACTCTAACGCCTGCCACAAATTTTTTATTAGCAATTGCGTTGACAAATGTCATAATATAATTAAATAGGCACTTTGTATAAAAGCAGCAAATGCTCGCCGTGGAATCCAAGCACCACCATCGAGTTTGCAGTTAAATAGCAGTGTATCCTTTTGACCGAATCCACTTTCAAAAATTAAATCGTTGAGACCACTAGTCCGTCGCCTGAAATACATCCGTAAATCAAAATTAGACCAAATCATGTCTCGCATTCAAGGTTCCAAACACTTTTCTACTTTTTTACTTCCTTTTCCTGTAGGTAGTAAATATAGGTATTGCATGAGTTGAAGGCCTGTGGGTTTAAACGCCCTTTCTTTTACGCGGGCAAAGCAACGGAATTCAGCTAGGCAACGATAATAAAATTTGTTTAGAATACAAGTTTTAACAACATAAACTTGCAAAAATACACTTTTGCCCTCTAATTAAAGGAGTTAGCCACATTTGGTTAACATTAAAAAGAACAAAGGAGCTTGGACAAGTTTCTATGAAAGTTGCGTTAACCTAAGAAACACCTATTTCAGTTCAGCATTTCATTGATTTAATTTTATAACGTTTCATTGATTTAAATTTTTTATCTTGCTACATAGATTTATTTATTGTTATTGCTAACTTAATCATCCAGTTTTTTTAATAATATTTTTTTTTGTTGTTAAATTAACCTTTATTGTTTGGAAACTATTTCATTCAAAAAATTTCACATTGATAAATATATATAAAAAAACACCGGGAAAGCCATCACTGATTTGACGAAGTCATCTTCTTTCTTAAACATTACGATATCATTTCATAGTGTACTACTGTCCACACATATTTTTCACACTTACATTAATAAATTCAAATAATTAAATTGCAGCATCTTAATTATTTCTTGCATTCAGATATTTTGATCATTACATAAACCAGTCGATACAATTAGCCAGTCGCTTGCTATGCGTGCGCACGCGCAGTATACGCGTGGTAGTGTGCGTGTTAGGTTTTTCACGCGCGAGCATGGTAGAAGTTAAAACAAGATCTCCTAATTATGACCTAGATTATCTAGGTTTATTAACCGACTACGGCGGAGCAAATGGAGGGTTATGTGTTCAAACTAAAAACTTGGTTAGATTTTGATTTTCATTATTAGAGTATCCTTGGCAATATTTTTACCCGACTACAGCGAAGCAAATGAAGAGTTATGTGTTCAAACTAAAAACTTGGTCTGATTTTGTCCAGCGAGGTGTCAATCGATTCATCTTCATTTATAGAGTGTCATAAGCAACTTTTTTTTACCCGACTACTGCAAAGCAGAGGAAGGGTTGTGTGTTAAATAAATGATAAATGTTTTTTATTGCCAAAGGGTGATTAATAAAAATGAAAACAAATAGGGAAAAAACAAACGGTGAAACATCAAACATGATTGTTGGCGAACCCCAAACTAAGCACGAGGCTTGTATCTTAGGGCTCGAGTGCAAATTTACCAGATAAGTTTGTATCATTAAACTAAAGAAAAGAAAATAATTATAGGTAGTATATGAGGTAGGTATAGATAGTTCCACCCAAAAGTAAAAAATTACAATGATGAAAAGTAAAAATTCTTAACCTGATGTTTGAAACTTAGCTTTTTTTTTTGTTTTTTTTTTTGCTTTTCTTACAGAAACCGGTTAGACTGGTTTAGAGTTCCACAGTCGTACTGCTTGTACGGTGAAAGACTTATCATAGTAGGAGCTTATATGCAACGGAAACTTTAGGAGGAGATTTTTTGATGACCGTAGGAAGCGGGGATTTGAGCAATGCAGAAATTCAAATCGTCCCTGAAGATATCTTGGAGAAAAAGGATTTATCAGAATATTGTAAAGAAGAAAAAGGATATGAGTATTCCGGCAAAGGCGAATAGGGAGCCACTTGAACTTAACACGAAATTGAGACACATGGTCATACCTGCGTAAGCCAAATATGAACCTGATACAAAAGTTTTGAAGTCCCTCAAGCTTGTTTAATTGCTCCTCAGTGAGATCAAGATAGCTGGCGTCAGCGTAATCTAGTATGGGAAGAAGAAGAGATTGTGCCGACAGCCACTAATGGCTGTCGGTAAAAAGCTTCAAAGCCGTCGAAGTGATCCTGCTGAAGCAAACATTTTGCAACTAATAGCTTCGATTTGAGGAGTCCAAGTTAATTGCCGTTCAATCATAACACCAAGGTTCTTGACTACGTCACTATAAGGGACTTTAACGCCATCAAAAAACCACAAGTGGGAGATTCACCCAATCAATCTTAGAGATCATATGCGAGCCACCTACTATGATGACTTGAGTTTTGACTGGGTTCACTCTCAGACCGAAAGCTGCGCTTCAATCAGTTATGCATCGTAAATCGTTATTGATGATGTTAATCGCATTAGGTAGCTTAACAACAGTAGATTGAGAGTAAATTTGGAGATCATCTACATATAAGTGGTATGAAGAAGTTAGTTTTTCAGAGATTGAGTTTATGAAAACAGAAAAAAGAAGAGGAGAAAGCACACCACCTTGTGGAACACCGGCTGAAGTGTCGCACCAGGAAGAGAAATTCTCTTCAAGGCGTTCACGCTGCCGGTGCCTGTACAAATAGTTGTGAAACCAGTCGATCACTGTTGGATATATGTTAATAGAGTGTAATATTCCCAAAAGGATATCAAAATCGACATTGTTAAATACGTTGCTAAAATTTAGCAAAGTCAACACTGTTACCTGACCATCATTCATGCCAAGACGAATGTCATATGTTATTTTCATCAGTGCTGTAACTGTGCTGTGGCCAGGACGAAAGCCAGATTGAAAAGAATTGAGAATATTATTTATATTAAGAAAATACTCGTAGCTTTGTTGTTTATGGACAAGGCGTTCAAGGACTTTCGATAGAAATGGGAGGATGGAAATAGGATGATAACCTGAAAATATTTTAGGATTCAACTTTTTGGGGAGAGGGATAATTTAGGCTTCTTTCCATAAGGCAGGAAAAACTCCATTACTAATGGAGTAATTAAGGATATGACACAGGATGGGAACAATTATGTCAAGGATGGGGAGCATCATATTGCGACTAATACTGTCGTTGCCAACCGCGATTGAGAGAATTGATATTACACTCTTCTTAACATCACAAGGTGCGAAAAGTCGTAAAAAAATATGAAAAATCGGGTGCTTGTTTATCTGAAAGAAGTTGACGTGTTTTTTTTTTATTACCGACTAGGCAATCGTTTGACCACGATCTCACCTGATGAAAAGCGATGATGTGGTTGAAGGTGTAGCACGCTTGCCTAGTAGATACCTATTCACTCTTGACTTGAACACACCGGGGTTATAATTTACCGGAAACACTGACGACGGCAGGGCATTCCACTCCTTTCCAGTTCTTATAATAAATGAAGAAGCGTAACGCTTCGTTCTTGTGCGAGGTATTTCAACCATGAAAGGGTGGCGTTTTGCTGATCGTCTAGTCGTACGTACGGTGATGGAAAGGTGATGGGGGAATCAGGTTGTGCAGTTCTTGCGCACACTCTCCATAGTGCAATCTGTAGAATACCGCCAGGCTTGCTACCTGTCGTCGATGCGCCCGACTTTTTCAGTTTGACTTTTGATAGTCCCATAGAGGTACCAAAATGAAGAGCTTTGAAATACCATTCCAAAAATATATATATTCTTGGCTATTTGAACCAAATTTATTTAAAAAACACAAAACTTTAACAAAAATATCACTTTACTAGCAAAACAATTTAAATAAACAAAAATTAACACAACTACGCAAAATGGCGGTAAGCAAAAATAATATCAAGAAGGCAAGTGTTTTACATGTGGTCTTCCGGGACATAAACAGTCTTCATGCAATAAAAAACCTAAGACTGAGACTGGGGAAGGATCATCGAGTAGCAATAGTGCCAATGTAAACTCAAAGCCCGTTTTCGTGCCGACAAAGTCAGAACCTTGTTCCTTTTGTAAAAAACTAGGTCACAAGGTAGATTCGTGTTTTGCAAAACAAAAATCTGAATCGCGCAATAAAAATGATGTTAATTTTTGCCGTGAACATAAGAATACCCGCAATAATGATGTTGTTGTAGCGGTCGTGCAGGGTATACCGATAGATGTTTTAATAGACAGCGGATCAACGATTTCCCTCATTTCGTCATCGCTATTGAAACATTTTGCGTGTGTGCCTTTAAAGCCAGCATTTCGTGTACTCAAGGGGTTGGGTAGTCAGGAAATTGAGAGTACCTCTTGTGTGACCTTGCCTATTGAATTTGAAGGCATAACCCTAGAAGTTGAGTTATTTGTTGTTGGCTCTGAATTTATGAATACACCGATCATTGTAGGTACAGATGTACTTAATAAGGAGGGTGTTCGTTATGTTTGTACGCGTGACTCTCAGATGTTAACGCGGGAGGTAATTGAGCTGGAAAATGTGATGACTCGACAATTCCTATTAACACGCCTCTTGTTAGGCCTCTTGCGTTTTCTATAATCGTATTTGCTCTTGGTCGAAGAAACTTGTGGCTGAGTACGCAATAATGTTTTCGACGCACTTGACTTTACATAGATTGAAAAGAATTCGACCAAGTCGGTAGGTGAAAGTTTCGCATTCGTTGCACATGCACGAATCTGCGGATCGGTGATACCGCGTATAACAATTGCCGATATGAGTTCCTCACTGAGCGGGGGCACTATGCGTAACCGAAGAAGTGACCGGCGAGCATAATCTGCTTACGTGGGGTAGTTATCAGAATTTGTGTTCATAACCTCATAAAGTATGTTCGCGATATCAGGTGTCTCTTTCTTAAAATTACTCCACGTACGGTCATTAGTCACCCACTCTCCTAACCACGTTCGGGCGTCGCCCTTCAAGCAATTGCCTATCCGCGAAAGACACTCGTGATCACTCCAATTATTGAGGGTTCGCGCGCGGTCTACCTCATCGCACCAATCGTTAATATTATGCAAATTAGGATCAAAGTTTGAAATGTAATAATTTTGGTTGGATCTCACCGTAGTCCCGATTGATCGAATCGCATCCACGATACGATCCATTACCGTCGAACTTGCAGCTGTCGACGATGCGTTTCCTTCACCGGTGACGTTGCCCGACTCGGACACCATTGGCTCCGTGCTGCGAATCTCGCTCGAAGGCAGCAGTGGCGGCGGCGGCAGTGTTGTGACGGCAGGTGGCGGGACCCACGCTGACGGCGCGCTGCGAATCTCGCTCGAAGGCAGCAGTGGCGGCGGCGGCAGCGGCGGTGTCGTGACGGCAGGTGGCGGGACCCACGCTGACGACGCGCTGCAAATCTCGCTCTCGAAGGCAGCAGCGGTGGCGGCGGCGGCGGTGTCGTGACAGCAGGTGGCGGGACCCACGCTGACGTCGCAGATCGCACTGGTGATGGTGATATCACTGGCGTAGAAACAGGCAGTGAACGTGCCTGTAACAGTGAACTAGACTGGCGCCGCAACGGCGGCGATGTCTGACGAGGGCTGCGTGGCAGTGACGGTGTGTAACGCTCACGCGATCGTGATGGTCGAGCAGCAGACCGGTCCTCCAACGCAGTTAGCCTCTCTAACATCGCCTCCATTGCGCGCTTAAGTCCACCATCTGGAGAGCGATCCCGATACCGGCTACGTCGTCGCTCACGACTGTTAGATCGTCGTGTGCGGCGGTGTTCACGATCTGACATTCTTCTCTATTGTTCAAATAGGCAACAACAATGGGCAAGTAAGATAGAAGCACCTTAATTCTATCCCACTTCTGATCTTGGATATTTGAACCAAATTTATTTAAAAAAACACAAAACTTTAACATAAATATCAATTTACTAGCAAAACAATTTAAATAAAGCTGGCGGCAAAGTAAGAGAGCGGCGCTGGTTGACGGCGCCTTTTATAGTCTCGAGCTCTTGACGGTCTTCAACTCTTCTACAATATATTTTTAAACTAAACAGTAGCAAACAGTTCAAGCTTCTTACAAAATTTTCAGTAATACATTATTCAAGTTATATAAGTAAGAGGAGGCTGAAAAGCAAAAACCCAGCATAGCACGTGAGTTGATTAAATTTTTATTCAATAGAAACACACAGTACAGTCACACAGTCGGGTTTTTGTATTTTATAATAATTTTTACTTGTTCTATCATTCACTTATTAAAACTCGATAATCTTCACGATTTCAAATCTCCTGACTCGTATATCAGTATCCGTTGCTGTCATGTTACACGCTCATAAATAGAACTTCAAAATCGGTAGTTTTATTGGGTCAGGAGTAGATCCAAAAGTCAGACTGCATTGCGAGTTCAAAGCTAAGAAATCCCGAATGCAGCTTTAGTCGTCTAGGGCACACGGACGCCAAATGTCTTCCGGCCCTTCTTAGCAGTCATTTCTAATAGTCAGATACTGTTAGAAATAGACAGGTAAATGGGACCGATTAACAATACGCCATGCAATTACAATTTCTCTTGTTAATTATAATATCACGGCTTTATCAATATACCTGCGACATATATAAATAAATGTTTTATATAAATACAATTTTTATATCATGGTCGTGCATGGTTAATTAAATTTGTGAACTGATGCAACATCAGCGCTGAAAAAAGTTTTACTGATTTTGCATGATGAGAAATTTGACTTGAAAATTAGTCAATTATTTTAAAGTGCATAATTACATACCCATGACGTTTTCATAGTTTCTATCATAGCCCTTAGCATAATATTCACAAAACACTGAACAAGCATAGAACTTGAAAATAATGATCAAAACACACAAATATTTCATGTTAATTTTTATCGAAAAATTTGTCTTAGGGACTGGTGTTCTTCTATCTATATCTTAGAAATACATTTTTGTTTTGTTTTCTTTTTCAAATCTTAAAGAAAACGATACTACTTTTTTCCCCTATTTCGGGATCAAAAGTAGCCTATGTGATAATCCAAGATAAAAAACTCTCTTTAAATAACTTTATATTTCAATTTTATGTCTCCAACATCTTAAGTGTTTCTGTTCTCCTGGTACTCAGAAATACTTATTTTAATATAATCACACCATTTAATGTTCATTGGGAGCTAAGTATACACACTTTTAATAACTTTATTTGTCAATTTTATATCTCCAACTTCATAAGTGCTTATGCTCTCCTGGTACTTAGAAATATATATTTTTTCATTTTTATTTTCGTTTTTTTTTCAAGTTTTATAGAAAACGATAATATTTTTTTCTCCTATTTCGGGATAAAAAGTAGCCTATGTGTTAATCCAGGATATAAGCTATCCTGGTACCAAATTTTATCTAAATCCGTCCAGCCATTCGAGCGTGAAGGAGCAACAAACACACACACACACACACACACACACACACAAACATACAAACTTTCGCATTTATAATATTATTATATATTATATAGTGTAATTAGTGTGATAGGCGGTTAGAAGTTGTATCATGACATGGCTGCTGCACTCCAGGTTCGCTCCTGACTAGGGAACTCCTTAACGGTTAACAGTACAGACACGAAATGTTGTATACGCATTATATTATACTAGCTGGTTCGAAGTTTTACCATGACATGGTAACTGCTCTCCGGGTTGTCTCCTGTTTAGGAAACTCCTCAACAGTTAACAGCATAGTGTAGCGTTGACAAAACGCTACTTAAATAAAAAAACAATAAACCTATAACTAGCAATGCAAAGCAGCAGTTCGACAAGTAAAAGTAGGAATAAACAAGACAGCACATAAACAACTAATAGAAACGCATCTTTATAATAGTAAAACTGGAATTATGATTGCATATTGCTCTATATACTCACGTATTAGAATGTATCTTCGTTTTTGGAGTAAATAAACAATAGAGATATAACCACAACACAACACGAAAACAATCGCCGGTTATTTTCATAACAAAAACAGAGGTTATAAACACTTCGATAAATACAACACGTTCGTGCACTACTGATCGCGACTTTATAACACTCATTAGGTCAATTGATTGAAATAAATACAAAAGGTAACAAGGAATAACTGAGAATCAGCAAATAAATAAATAATTGGTAAAGAACAATTAATAGACACGGAGACGGGTAGTGACATCTACCGGAAATTTTACTTATCTTTGCATCGATTAGCTGTCAAAGCAAAAGGGCGCGTTCCGTTGTTCGGCACGGTCCCGCAATGTCAGCAAATAGAAAATAAAATTAAACAAACCAATTAAATGCAACAAATGTTAAATTTAGGAACGTAGATTTTTTCCAAAGCAAACCCATACAATATCATAATTTAATAGTTACGGTATATAGTTTTATGATGATATAATGGTGGCGGAGCAAAGAAACCGCGTTCCGTACCTTTCGTCTGGAACGGAACGTTTTTATAGACTATAGTTTATAACAATTCCTAAACGTCACTGGGCAGTTAGTTGTTTAGCTGTCAAAAGTAGTTAAAGAAACGATAAATAAACAAATGTGATTTCTAGGGAGACAAATTGGACGGAGCCGAGATTTTAATAAAATGAACAACATATTAAATTTGAAGTTAATTTTATTGGTCTTACTTTTGACCGTACAATTCAAGCGAAGATAAAATAATGTCAATTTGTACTTAGTAACTTCCTTATATAATTTTTATAAATGCGTAGGCGATTTCTAGTTCATTCTTCATTGTAATAAACAACTAAGTAGTTACATTTCTCATACTTTAGCGAGAAAAACATCTAAGTACATAAATGCTTATTCAGCTATGCGCAATTAAATCAAATCAACATGTAGAGTACCTCTACTGCGCATTATTCATAGAAAAACAACATAAGTACAAAAAGTGCTTAATTGGTACTTTCACAATCTAAGGAAGTACCTACTTGTATGATTAAATATGTCGCAATTGGACTTCGGTAAACAACGGTGGGTTTGTGGTACATATAACTAGGGTGAGAAAATCTTGAAAATAAAAATAAAACCATATTACTTGTCCAAAGCCCATGTGTAAGCGCTGATCGGTTTCCTGGTGAAACGAAATGTAATTCTGATAGATTTTGCTAAATAAAAAAAAACTAGATCCGGCTAGACAGAAAGAAACTGGCAATGGAGGCGAGAAGAGTAAATCTTTTTTTCGTGCTGAAGAGCCTAGCAGGACTGACAAGTTTTTTCCCTGCATATTATAAAACCCGTAAAAAAGGTGAGAGATTCTGTTGGTATTTTTGTATCGTCGGCAGTAATGATTGCGATTGTGAAATCACTTTTATCCATTTTTCGAGACGCCATTTTAGCGAACCGAAAGCGTTGGCGTTTGCGGAGTCTCGAATTCTAAAAAACGTTGTGTCTATCCATTCACAGCGGGTTTTCCCCCCTGGAGTGAGACCCCACAACGGAGTTTTCCCCCCTGGACTAAAACCACCCCACGAAGGAGGCTTCTTCCCCGGATTTGAGTAGAAAAGGCGCCGTGTAGGAAATACGTCACGCCACGCCGACATTATACCCAATGATTCCTGCCACATACTTGGAATGCGGTATCGTATTTGATCCATATATTTCGTTAACCGGAGTGTTGAACTTTGGTTCCCCACCGACCTGCTGGACACCTGCAACGCCTGAGTGGTCTAGCCTGGCTACCTCTCACGCGAATCGGACATTTGCTGAAACGTCGGATGGAGAATTACCTTCACTAACATAACGGCTAAATCCTATAGAAAAAGGTAAATAAGTAGACTATACTGCCGGCCGGCAAATTCATCAATGTTCGGTTAGAGTAAATACTTAATTTTGTCAATTCTATATCGACCCTAATTATAGCAGGGTAATCTTAGATCTTGGTATTTCTTGGCTGCTGAATTGGATCTGCAGGCTAGTTTTAAGTGTAATTTAGCTGCTAATATATCTTGTTTTTTTTTTGGGAATAAATATTATTATTATTATTATTATTATTCTTTGGACTTTAAGTAAGTAAGCAGAATTGAACCAAGGATAATAAATATTGTATTGGTGAATTTAAATTGCATGTTTTGTCTTCAACTTTACATGCTAGCTTGAATGGCCGTCCAACGTACCTACGGCACGGTTCTTTGGATTTTAAGTAAGTAAACGAAATTAAACCAAGGATAATAAATATTGTATTGGTGAATTTAAATTGCATGTTTTGTCTTCAACTTTACATGCTAGCTTGAATGGCCGTCCAACTAGGCAGGGTTCCTTAGATTTTAAGTACATAAGCAAAATTAAACCAAGGATAATAAAGATTGTATTGGTGAATTTGAGTTGTATGTTTTATCTTCCACTATAGTACCCACTAGCTAGTACATTACCGAACGGTCTTGATCCAATAGTTCTTGAAGCTCGTTCCGGTCTAAGTTTATTCAGGTAATTTTATTAATTTCAGAATAGTAACGAGTATTTTTAGTTTCGAGTGATTCTGAAGAAAGGTATAGCGTCCTCGCGTACAGAGCGACCGAATGGGGCAAGAATCCCGACTCACCCCACTTTTGGTCTGACTTGCCCCAATTTATTTTTTATTACCTTTACTTTCAGAAATCACTAGAACACAGTTTTATATCGTTACAATATGTTTTTCTCGTTACAATAGATACGAAATGTTGTATATTAATTTAAATGTGATAGCCCGTTCTAAGAATCATCATGACGTGGCTATTGCATAAAAGCTTTATTTAAATGTTTTTATATTAACTTATTGTTAATCCATGAATAATAAATAATAAATGACAATAACTTATATTGGCTTTTGATTATAATTGAATACTTACGTAGAACTACATGCATTCTAGTAAAAAACATGTTTGACGCCTTGTTGAACAAACATCAGCAATGCAATTTCTACCTTAATGTAAATGTTTGAAGGTGTAAAACATGTATGTATTTTTTCGTAACAGTTATAGTAAACAAGTAATAAATAATTATATAAAATTATCTATAAAAAACAGAACTAGCGAGGGAAAGATTTTTAGTGCCGCATAAAGTACGGGTAGCAAAAGATGACTAAAATTAAAACAAAATTATAAACAATTTCCAGTTTCTGTAATTTTGTTTGAAAAGTCTAGTCAAGTCACGATATAGTAACGTGTAAAACTTTATTCAATCGTAACTTGACTAGACTTTTGACTGCCTGTCTGACTAGGACCCAACATTTTGACTATTTGTTGAAAAAACATTCAACTTGATATATCTTTACTTCACACTGGCTAAATGCACTAGTCGTGTAATGCAAAAAAAAGGGGGAGAAAAAGGAAAATAAATATATTATGATATATAACAAATGATATATAATGAAATTGAAGATCCCTTTTCGTCACACAAATGAAGCAGGTACGACATTGTTTTGCGTACATTTTAACAGTGAAAAAATGCTAAGCTTCTTTCGCTTGATCTCTATAACAGCTGTCACGCCTAACAAGCTATATTTAACAATCTAAACGCCTTTTTGTAGTCAGCATGGATGCAGTCAAATACAAACATACGGTGGGGTTACTAAATAATGAATACAACAAACAAAACAAAGCATATTTATACAATATTTAATTTACATACATTGATCTAAAGTAGATTTTTATGTTTACAAGATAATGAGCCGTACGACGTCCGCAACTAAATATTATACTACCGCAACGAGCGTTTGCAGTATCTATAAAATTAGCTTCTTACAAATATAAAGTTATATAGACCATATATTATAATGTGCCGTTTTTGTTGTTTTGATATCGAAATGCTTCTGGAGTCTAACAGGGATTATACGTGACGTGTAGCGGGGAAAATATAGTAATTGTTAAAAATTGTAAAAATCAGCATTCCCGGGGATTCCGTTTACCGGAAATCCTAAATAGTTGTTGGAGTCCACACCAAAGTCACACAGCTCGCTTTGTATGAAGATCGTCATAAGATAGTACGACATAAATATGTAACTTTCTTTTAATACTTTTGACTTGTTAGCATTATAAGCAGCAATTGAAGCTTGTACAGTTGGATCTGAAAAATAAATCACCATCAGTCTCTTTAGCTTGGGTTCATATTATATCACACAGTGCGATGACGTGTCGTTCAATATTGTAAATTTTTGGACATGTTTACTTTTGACACTGATACTGACTGTGTAAAAAGTAAGTTAGTGTGAGTTTATGTTTGTATGTGAGTTTCTTTATTCCACCATAACTTTTAAATTCCTGAACAGATTTAGATGTATGGGGTATCGTTAGAATCCTTACATCACCCTGAGTAACATAGGATACATATTTTTTGAAAAAAAAAAAAAAAACGATGTGGCGGCAGTACCATTTTCAAACTAGAAAAAAAACTTCGAATTTTACAATATGGGTATCAAATTGAAGGTCTTGATAAGCCCATTCCAACAGTATATAATTTTTTGCCAAAAACTTTTAGGCTGGTTTTTTCACGATATTTTTGCTATTCTTCTATTTAATGTGGCATTCTGAAAGAGTAATTCTTTTAAACAATCTCAAAACTCAATATTTAAAGTGTTGAATTGTTGATGCATAAAATAAGTTGCAATCAGATGAATATAAGTAATGATTATTCATCTTGAAAGTTGCTTGGTTTTTGAAATATTTTGATTATACATAGCCGAATGAAAATATTTTTCCAAAATTTTTTAAATTGTCTTCATATTAGAAATTATCATTTGTAAACTAACACTGAAATATAATAAAATAATTCGAATACAACAAGAAAAGTATCCTGTTTCAAAATTAAAAATGTAATATTAATACTAAAATACAACATTAGAAAGAGCTTTTTCAAGTCGGAGCCAAACCTACTCATCATCAATATAATTCATACCCTACGAATAAGTAATAAGTCAGGAAACGTAACTGCGTTTATAAAATGACCCAACAAAAGTCGTGCCCAAGTAGGTGGGGCTTAAAAGTCGTGTCCAGCGCGTCATCAGTCGGACATTTTGCATGCAAGCGAGCACACGTCATATCTTCGCGTACGTTTTAGTTTTATCAGTGTGAACTACAGCTTTGAATCATCATGCCAGCATGTGTTGTGAAGAGGTGCAGGAGCTATACAAGATTAAAATATCCCGGGTTCACTTTTCACTAGAAGTAGTTGCAAAATTATAATTATATTCAAAGACGTTCAAATACATTATCAAGCCGAGATGGTCAATACTATGCAAAACGAAGTCAGTCAATTATTGCACTAAAGTTTTTTTTCTTCTTGATGAAATTTTGAAATTTAGCTGTTATTTTTTCACGCAGATGATTCATACCGAAGAAACGTCAACATATTTAGGAGATACTAAACAAAATGAGAAAATAAACAATAATTAACGATTACAGTTGGTATGTAATATAGGTTCGGCTTTTTCGACTCATGGGAATAACAATAGCATTAAAAAAACAGTTCATAGTTTAAAGCACTTTTTAATTTTTCAGGCTAATGAAAATTCACTTTCTGCAAATTTTGAAGTGTTTGATTTACCTGAGTTGCTCAAAAAACAAATAATGCAAACCCTCAAGCATAATACCTCTGCATAAGGCACATAAACTTATTTTTTGCATTTAACTATTATTTTTTGCACTTAATATTTAGGTTCGATACGAATTTTTATTTTAGCTGTATATGCGTATCTATTTCAATTAGAGACAGTCTTTCATAGATTTGAAACTGGTCTTCAATAAGGTTATTTTCAGGAGAATAATATCAACACTTAATGTAATGACGGTGTTGAAGAAGAACCAAGAAACAAAATTAATAAATAATTTTATTTCAACCGAAGTCTATAGTTTTGAAGAAAGAGGATCATGCGTTACGCCGTTAAATATAACATCATCAGATATTGAATCTGCTCTGATTACTCCTAAAATACACATTTTAAAGCAAAAACTAAGAAAAAAACTATTTTGGCAGTATAACGACTATCACAGATCAGAAATCTACAACGCCCAAATAAAAGATTAACTATGAGGAATATTTCACTTAAAAATATTTTATCCCAATTGAAGGAAATGGATTTGGCGATACTATAGAAAATACTGCATTGAATGATTTTTCGGATGATATAGTTTTAGCCCTTAAAAGGAAAAAGTCAAAAGTTACTTTGATCTTTGATGGCTGTGCATCTAACATCGCTACGGCTAAGATGTTGGGTAGCAATTTTGAAGACACAAACAATTTAAAATCGTTTTTTGACCACCCATCTACCGGAGACCCAGTAGTTGTAATATTAGATCCATTTCATATGGTGAAACTTGTGCGTAACACACTAGAGGCGAAAAAGACACTGGTAGATAAAAACAAGAAAAAAAATTGGGTGGGCACATTTGCAGAAACTGAAATATATTCAAGATACCATTGGATTGCATTTTGGGAATAAGTTGTCAAATCGGTATATAGACTTCCGAAATAATATCATGAACGTGAAACTAAATTTCTTAAGATTCAAACCTTAAGTCAAAGTGTAGCTCATGCGATTAAGTTTGGTTCGCAATAGTTAAACATGCCTGTTTTTCAAGAAACAGATGCAACTGTTAGCTTTTTAGAAACTTTTAACAACCTTTTCGATATACTAAATTCAAGACCACTTTCTGGACACGGGTTTAAACACCCTTTTTCAGTGGTAGAAAATAAAAACTACATGACGTTTTGGATCAAAGCGAAAAATATATTAAAGGTCTCTAAATCAATGTGCAGTCAAAAAAAACTCGAACAGTAAATGGACAAAGAGTAACCTAAATCTTTGAAACCAGTGACCAAAACTCAGTCCAAAACTGGACTTCTAGGACTCCTCATATGTATTTCAAGTTTTAAATTACCTTTTGCACGGCTAGTAGAGGTACAAATATAGAAATTTATGTAACCATATTAAGCCAAGATCATATTGAGTTGTTTTTGGAGTGATCCGCAACCACGGCCGTTGCAACAATAACCGTTTGGGTTATTGTTGCAACGGCCGTGGCCGCTAGTAGAGGTACAAATATAGAAATTTATTTAACCATATTAAGCCAAGATCATATTGAGTTGTTTTTGGAGTGATCCGCAACCACGGCCGTTGCAACAATAACCCAAACGCCTGACAGTTTATGGAAATATATAAAAATAATTTACTGAACTTGAACCTCAGCTCTAAATTCATAGGCAACAGCATACCATTGGAGGACATTCCGTTTTAAATTTCTCAGAATCCGTCTTCACTACATTGCGAAGAAAGATTCTCTTTTAATGTCTTCTAGACAAAAACTTAATCAATTAATTATATTTCGCGGGACAAAGAATTCAATGAATTGTATAAAGTGAACCAAAAAAAAACATTGTACAATAATATTGTTTTATTACTGACTTGGTCCGGTCCACTTACTGCATAACATCGTCCACGCCGCTATGACTCAGCTGTCATAGCAGACATTGCAGCACGCGCGTGAACCAATCCCTGCTTTCGTTCTCAATTTAAACCAATCACCAAGCATGTCTATTTGTAACCTCGGAAGTGATTCGTACTTTGAATCTTACGTCGTTTTGGTTTGAAGAAGGGGCACTTTTAATGTGGCATTTGTTCTGAATTAGAGTTCCTGACTTATTATTTATTCGTAGTTCATACCAATATATAAAAGTGAAACGTTGCCTGTTTGTTTGGGGAGCTTTCACGCGATAACGGCTGGACAGATTTTGATGAAATTTGGAATTGAGATAGCTTATACCCTGGAATTAAATATAGGGTACTTTTCAGCCAGGAAAATTGATAGTTTTCACGGGAAAACTGGAAAGATGTTTATTACTCGCTGTAAGGAACGGTTGCCATGGAATCGAAATAACAAGTCTGTCAAAAAACGTCAAGAGCGTTGGTGCTATAATAAATATATATGTATACGAGTATGTTGCTATAACTACTTTTGCATTAGTTTTTAATCGACTTCAGAAAAGGAGACGGTTATATGTTCGTTTATGTATGTCGGTCGATATCTCTGTCAATTGCGGACCGTTTTTTTTTTTGAAAGTGTATACTCTCCAAGTGGTTCCATATAAATTGTATCAAAATAGGTAAAGCAGTTTTTGGAGAATATATAGTTTTGTTGAGTAAATCCATTCGATTTTGTGTTTATATTAACCTTTATTTTGTGTTTATCTCTAAGATTTCTAAACCGATTTAGATGGTTGTTTTTTTTATTCAAAAGGGTAAATTTTCTGTGTAGTCCCATATAAACTTCATCAAAATTGGTTCAGTAGTTTAATAAAAAACATTTTGTTTTATTTTATAGATAGATAGATAGATAAATTCTTTATTGCACACACCACAAACAAAATCAACAAAAAATAAAGTTATAGTTTATGTTCTCTAATATCTTGGGATTTCTGAACCGAATTAGATGATTGTTTTTACTTGAATAAGAAGACCTCTAGTGTGGTACTGTATAAATTTCATCAAAACTGGTTTAGTGACTTTAAACAAGCTTTAATTTAATTTACTGTGCTATAATAATTAAGCCTGGATTGCAAGTCAATTTTGAATAATTTAAGGACTTCCAAAGATGCTGAAGTTTTACACATGGGTGTAGTTCTGATGACAATTAAAAAACTACAGTAGTAGTAGTAGTAGTAGTCAAAGGAACTACATAATCGGATGATGGAATCCCTTCAAGTTTGGGCCCATTTGGTTTGTCTTGATGAGATCATGTCTGGTTTTATGTGGTATCAAGGGTCTGATGATGGAGCCGGAAGGTAGTCACAGGAACTAAACAATAAAATGATGGAACTCCTTCGAGTTTAGGCTCATTTGGTTTGTCTTGATGAATTCTTCGGTACACATCACTATTTTCGTTTAAGTTTTTCTAATTGTAAAAATATTTGAAGTTATTATGAATACTACCGGAATGCTAGACAAATATGTTAGGAAAATACAATTTTCAACCTTTAAGCCCATACAAATAATCAATAACCACCTGTATAGGCTTTATTTAGTTACCTATTTATGTCATCCCAGGAAGTAGTAATAAGTTGAGGTAACTCTAATGATTTTTTGGGCCCGTTAGCTATCAAGTGGTGTAATTCAATTTTGGATGGCGATGATAGATATGGAGCTGCAAAACCAAACTGTATCCCCTGATTTTATCATCAGCTTTTTGGATTGCATCAGTTTATGGAAGCAAATTCATAGACGTATCCGCGTTAAAAATAACCAATCTATACATCGTATTTAGTGCGTTTTTTTGCCTATTTTATAATTATAAAAATATAATAATATTTATTGCATAATAATGTAGGTACACACATAACAGAAAAGGAATTACTGGTAGTCCCAACACTAGGTCAAAGCCAGTCTCGTTGGTCTCTTTTGCAATTTAATATGTATGTAACTACGACAAGAGCAACAACAGGATAGGCAATAGAAAAACTGAACAAACTGACTTAAAATAAATAAAAATAAGTGTATAATTATATTTTATAATGATTTAGTAAGCAGTAGAGTTTTGAAAAATATGAGTGACTATAATACCTTCTTTTTTTTACTGTGATTATTCTTTCAAGTTTTAGTACTGCTCTATGAAAAGTTTTTGATGAGTGCAAAAGTTTTTGAGGCTACTTGGATGCGATCCTGGGAATGACGGCACGCTTGTTGGGTACTGACACCAATGCGCCACAAAAGACCTTACACACTGGCTAAAAATAGAGTGTCCGCTTCTGTCTGTACACTTTGTTTGTAAACCATAACAAGTGCGAAAGTTTTTGAGGCTACTTGGATGCGATCCTGGGAATGACGGCACGCTTGTTGGGTACTGACACCAATGCGCCAAAAAGACCTTACACACTGGCTAAAAATAGAGTGTCCGCTTCTGTCTGTACACTTTGTTTGTAAACCATAACAAGTGCGAAAGTTTTTGAGGCTACTTGGATTTGAACCTGAGATTGACGGCACATACTGTTGTGTATTAACACTACTGCGCCACGAAGGATCTTAGATGCAGGTCGAAAATTGAGTGTTCGCTTCTGTCTTTACATTTACACTTTGTAAACCATAATAATTACAAAAACTACCGTCGGCAACATTACGTAACAGCGACATGTCATAGACACTACAGACATAAATGCCTATTTGTTTCTAAGATTGTGATTGTGGTACTTCCATACATTTAAAACTGATTCGGATGTAAACAGGCTGAAAGTATTCATACCATTACTAGTATATATCTTAGGGCCAACGTTTTCCAGTAGCGGATTGCTGTTGAAGTCAGCATATATTTTTGCATTGTTCAGGCGCAAAGAGGGGACTTTGGGTATCACCACGGTGAAGAGTACATAGTCTGGAAAATGAAATGTAATATGATTCATTAGGCAACAATAAAACATAATGTATGGCACTGCGTTTCAAGTTTTTTTTAGGAAGTATACATGTTGTTGTTCTCTTACTGACTTTTACAGCGTCACTGGGCTAGCATGCGGGCGCAAAAAAAGCTCCACTGCTAACTTGCTCAACGGCACACAGGGGGTACAAACCTAGTGTTAGCCCGTAGCCTAGATTAAAGGGTCGGATTTAACATCTCTGGATCGCTGATGTTAGTAGTGATCCTGGAGGCCCAGACAAAATTGTCTTGGAGTAATATGATTAATTTAACTTGGCCGTGGATTCGGAACCCAACCTTTGAGTAGGATTTGGCTTGAAACTCGAAGGTGACTATTTAATTTGCATGTAACCTTCGACCTCACCGGCGAGGTCAGTGTACCTATATGTCTAATGATGTGTCCCTCTGAATCGTTGCCAGAGGAGGTGGGATTGGAGGAGGCCAGTGCCGTTAGTATGATGGCTTTGATGAGATCGTACGGTGGCTGAGATGAGATCGTACGGATCGCTCAGGATGGTTTGAGAGCGTCTACGGAGATTTGATTATCCGTGCTCATTGGTGCGGTGCATATTTCACGTCAATGGGCGGGTGCTTGAGAGCCACAACAAAACGCTCAACTTTCTCGTAACTTTCCCGTGGTTTCAACCTTATGGCATAATTTTGCATCATCATCATCATCATCATCAGTCAATATCTGTCCACTGCTGGACGTAGGCCTCTCCTAATGCCCGCCATCGAGCTCGGTCTTCAGCTCTCTTCATCCATTTTCTGCCAGCCGCTTTTCGCAGGTCGTTACTCCACCTGGCCACAGGTCTAACACTACGTTTGCCTAAACGTGGTCTCCACTCAAGAACACGTCTACCCTAACGGTTATCAGTTCTTCTGGAAATGTGACCAACCCATTGCCACTTAAGCTTGCTTATCCTTTGAGCTATGTCGGTTATCTTGGTTAACCGTCGAATATAGTTATTACGAATCTTGTCCTTCAGAGAAACCCCAAGCATAGTTCTCTCCATAGCTCACTGAGTGACCTTATGTTTGTGGACTAGTTTGACCGTGAGTATCTTTCGGCACCGTAGGTCATTACTGGTAGGACGCACTGATTGAAGACTTTTGTCTTCAGGCACTGTGGTATAGACGACGGGAAGACTTGACGAAGCTTGCCTAATTATGCATGATTTGATTAAAAATAAAAACATAAAGAAAGTGACTAGCCTTGTACAAGCGCAAAAAAATCAGCAAGAACGATGGGCTCCTTGGCAGGTCGTTTGAACGACCAATAAGACTTCTCTACAGTGTAGTTCAAGTTTTGAACAGCGACGGCCATCACAACGTTGCCTGTTGGTATATTCAAGCTAAAAATAATACCTATATGATTAATATTAAAATGTGGCAGTAAAGTTCACACAACGTTGCCCATTGGAATACTCATTCTGAAATTAATACACAATTGATATAAATAACAATAATATATAATAAAGCGCAATAAGGAGCAATGTTCAATTGATGCAATTCAATAACACCGCAGTGCGATCTTGAAATCGGTAGATCGGTAGATTTCGATAAAATTCATGATTTTATTATATCATAGAATAAATTAATTTTAATTTCCAGTATTAAAACTGGGTATCTACATATTCTACATCTCTGTTCAACAAAGGTATTGATATTATTCTTACAAACATATATTGAATTTGCATATACTAGCCACTAAGAGAATTATTTTTATGAAGAACTAGCTGCGCCCCACAGATTCACCTGCGGTCAAACTTTGCCACTCCCATCACCATATCAGGAAAGATATTTCAAAAAAACTCTCTTTGTTGCACCCCTAGTGTCACTTTGACACGTGCCACTTTAACACCTGTCACTTTGACGCGAAGCGTCTCTGTTTCAGCTTGGGCATTTTTTTTTGTATGTGTCTCCGACTGTTCTCCTATAAATGTCGCATTTCTCAATCGATCTAGACGAAACTCGGAATGCAGGGACCTTATTCTCTATTGCCACTCGGCCACGTAACGCGCCGCGTTAAGATATCTGCGTGGAATTGTTTGTGCATGTTCGAGATTTGCCGTACTTTTCCGAACGATTCCACAGCAAGACGCGTTACGCGTGTGACTGTTTATAGAGAATAATGGCCCAGGTCTAAAGAATTTTTAGTTTTTTTTAATCGTTGGGGTTTTTTCATTAGGGGGGTACTTCTTCCAATAAGGGGCAAAAAGGGGACTACTGAATATCTCCGCCGAATAACATCCGATTCCGATGGTTCTTTTTACACGACTACCTAAAAAAGGAGTGTATTTATTTTAGTATTCATGTACTAAAATAAATACATGGATTAGTCATTTTTGTATGATTTATTGTATTGTTTTGCACCACCGTCCTTTTTTTTAATTCGTAATTTCTATCCATCCAAAGATTGTCTGGAAGAGATTGCTCTTAGCGATAAGACCGCCCATTGTACCGTATTTTATAAATGAGTTATTGTATGTATTTGTTCCTTTGGTGTAATAAAGTGTTTATTATTATTATTATTATTTAGGGTTAAACATTATGTTTCTCAGGATTTTTTATACCTGGTTTAATAGAGTAACACGGGTGGGTACCAAGTGCTACTCTAGTTCTAGTTGGAGAGGTGTTGAGTCAACATTGTCCATGTCAAGTTGCAAAAACTTACGGACAATGCGACATGTATTCAGTACAGCAGCTTTTTGTAATTGAATAAACGAGAATTTGTTCAGTCCTAGTGTATTCAAACTCCAAAACAAATGGTTGGGTATAACTCCTGTCGTAGATATCACTATAGGTATTATGGTTACTGTATTCATTTTCCATAATCGTTTTATCTCTTGTTGTAGTTCTGTGTATTTCCTAATTTTTTCGGTTACAGTATTTTGAAGGTTGTTTGTGTTAGGGACTGCAATATCTATTATATCAACGTGTTTATTAATTTTATCTATAATCGTTATGTCTGGTCTGTTGTTGTAAATAGTATGATCTGTGAGAATGGTGCGGTCGTAATAAATTTTGTGAGAAGTGTTCTCTAAAACTGTTGCAGGAGTGTATTTATAATAGGGTATAGGAGAGGACCTTGAGAGATTATGTTTGATGCAAATTTTTTGGTGAATTATGTTTACTAACTGGTTATGTCTATGTGTGTAATCATTTTGTGTGAGTGTGACACATGCTCCTGTTATATGTTGTATTGTTTCGGGTTTACTACGACATTTTCTACAAAGATCATTATTTACTGTTCTATCCTTCATTATGAATTTTCTGTAGTTTTTGGTAGCTATAACTTGATCTTGAATAGCCATAAGAAAGCCTTCAGTCTCTGGAAACAGTCCACTAGAGTCAAGCCATTTATTGGATGCTGTTTTATCAATTCCTGATTGTTTTAAATCGTTTGGATGTCGTCCATGAAGCTCCTTATTGTGCCAGCTATTGAGTTTTTCCTGATTATATTTGTCTATTTCTATTGCTTCGATATTTTCAGAATTGAGGTTTAACGGTGTCAAAGTTTTATCTATAGCAACTATAGCTCTATGAATTGAACTGAAGACTTTCTTATAGTTAAAAAAGTGCCTAAGTTTCTGTATTTGTTTGTTATGTAACAGTGATATGTCAATCAAACCCCTTCCACCTTCTTTACGTGGGATAGTAACACGTTCTTTTGCAGATTTTGGATGATGGTATCTATGTTTAGTCAGGGTGGTCCGAGTTTTAGTTTCTAACATTTTTAGTTCAGATTTAGTCCATTTGATTATGCCAAACGAGTAAGTTAAAACTGGAATTGCGTATGTGTTAATAGATTTAAACAAATTTTTACTTATTAATTGTGTTCTACAAAGTGAGTTTAGACGGTTAAAATATTCATTTTTTAGTTTTTGTTTAACAGTAGCATGTTCTAGAGTTTTGGCTTGATTGTATCCTAAATATTTATAAAAATCCTGTTCAGTCATTGCTATTATTTGTTGTTGTTCATCAATATTATGATTACCTTCGACTATTTTCCCTTTCTTTATGTTTAATTTGCGGCATTTGTCAAGACCGAAATCCATTTTAATATCTTTAGAAAAATTTGTTGTAATATTTAATAGTTCAGTCATGTCTGTATTATTACTTGAGTATAATTTAAGATCATCCATGTAAAGTAAATGAGTTATTTGGGCTATTTTTTGCCTACCATTTTTAATATCAAAACCGAGATTGCTGTTTATAAGTTGTTGTGATAATGGATTTAAGGCCAAACAGAACCATAATGGACTCAGAGAATCACCCTGAAAAATACCTTTTTTAATAGAAATTTCGAGTGTAGTTATTTCAGATAATTCTGAGCGTAGGTTTAATGTAGTTCTCCAAAATTGCATCGTATTTCTTAAGAATTTAATAATATTCGGGTTAATTTTGTAAACATCTAATACGTGTAATAACCAGCTATGTGGTATGCTATCGAAGGCTTTTTGGTAGTCTATATATGTTACAAAAAGATCTTTTTTATTTTTATTAACGTAATTAAGCACTGCTGAGTCTATTATTAATTGTTCCTTACATCCCATATGATGACGTCTACACCCTTTCTGCTCCTCTGCTAAAATGCTGTTTGATTCTATATGTTTATTTATTCTATTTGATATGCATGAAGTTATAATTTTGTAAAGTGTTGGGAGACACGTTATCGGTCTGTATTGACTTGGATCATGGGTTCTTTCACTCTTCGGCAGCATAAATGTTAAGCCTTTCATAAAAAAAACTGGCATATTATTATAATTTTTTATTAAATCTGTTATTTGTTGAGCTAATATACTGTGCAAACATATGAGTTTTTTAAACCAGTAGTTTTGTATTCGGTCACATCCCGGTGCCTTCCAATTGTGTGTTCTGTTAACTATATTTGTAAATTCATCTGCACTTATGTCGTCAAATACCATTTGCTCTATTGATTCCATCCGTTTGACCTCTCTATCAATCCATTCAGTATTTTTATTGTGGCTTTCATTCTGTGCCCATATATTAGACCAAAAATCAGTTAACGTAGTTTCTGTAGGAATTTCTTTAACTTCAGTAGTTCCTTTAAGTTTTCTGTAGAACTGTTTTTCATTAGTTTGGAATATCTTGTTATTTTCTTTTCTGTCCATTGACTTTTTATATCTAGCTAGCCTATGCGTTTTTACAGCTAGTTTTTGCTTTAGTGTATCTAAATTATCAGCTATTTTTTTGTTGAAGTCATCATGTGTACTGTGTTGCTGAGTTTTTTCTAGGATTTTATTGACATTATTTGTTAATATTTTCCTTCTATTTCCATTTTTGTATTGTGTTAATCTACCTATATCTTGCCTTAATTCTCCTATATCTTTTTCTATTCGTATTTGCCACTTGGGTTTTTTTGTATTTGTTATACGTTCTTGAGGTTGTGTTCTATTATTTCTATTGAGTTTAAAATGTTCGATAATGGTCATTGCAGTACAATAAACAAGAGTATGTGTTTGCTTTACATTTTCTAGTTGAGGTGTGTGATGTGGTAAAATTACTTTATTGAATATGTAAATCACTTCAGTTAGTTTTTGCGACTGCCTTACTTTTGGTAGAGTAGGCCTAGTTATGGGATCAGTATGAGCATATTTAGCAATGTTTTCATTAAAATTACTGGTTAATTTAGTCACTAATTGTTCATTTACGTCAAATTGAATTTCTTCTTCATAAGTGTCCAATTGTTGTTGATTAAGGTTCGTAGATAACCCTATATTTGTTTGTGTCAAAGAGTCCATACTTATGATATCATCAGTTTGAGTTATTTGCAAAGGCGTTGAATTATCATTGTTGGGGTGTCGTCTATGTCTATGGTACTGACTATGTGTGTTATGTCGTATTCGTGTCTGTGTTCTATTTTGATCACTTTCTGATTGTATTTCTCTTGTCACTTCAGCTTTTATTTCATCTATTTGTTCTATTGTAAGAAACTTGTTGTTAACTATAGCTCTTCTTTGGTCTGCTAGTCGTTGTTCTGATATATTTGCATCTGGATACTTTTGTTTAAATTGTTGGTAAAGTTGCTGTCTATAACTTGTTAAGTTTGTTTCAAGTTCAGTTATTTTGAAATATGTGCGCATTATGAATATGTTAACATCTATACTCCACTTCATGCGCACACGTGGTTTGCCAGCTTTGGTGGTCGCAGGTTTCATTGCCGAAGCTACCTGCGAAGCACTTTCAGCCGGGAGAGTCTGATGAGACTCATCTTCTATACTCTTATTGTCATTACCTTGATTTTGTTCAGATATCCCATTATGGACTTGTCCATTTGTGCCCTCATTAATGATTTCTAAACTAAGACTTCTATTATCTTCTCTTATTATTAAATTATGGTCAGTGTGGAGTTCTTCTACGCCTGGAGTATTTATGTGTTTTATATATATCTCCACGTCTTTTTTAATTTTATTTATTTGGTCTGTTGTTAGTAAATTATTTCGCAGAATTGTTCGACGTTGGTCACCTATCCTTTGTTTGGAAGCTTGTATATCGGGAAATGTATGTGTGAACTTTTTGTGAAGTTCGGTTAAGTATGATCTAGTATCATTTTCTAAATTTGTAATGATAAAGTATGTCCGTATGATGAATTTATTCATTTCTTCGGTCCATTTCTTTCGCGGACGCTGGTTGGCCTTAGTAGATGCAAGATTATCTTGCACAACATCTTCGGCCGGTAACGAAAAGATTATATCGGAGTCCGAGTTACGTGCAATAGTCGCCTGACAGTTTGAGAATCCCACCCGGAGATTCAACTCGCCCCTGACCCTATGAGGTACCTGCCTACTGTCATCAACATCCCCCCTAGAGTCCCCGGGCACTTGGGGCCTGTTTTCTTTTGTGCTATTCATTTTTATGAGGGTTTTTGGACTAAATAAACCTACAACACCTGTCCGGAGCGTGTAAGCGTGTAGTGAGCTACCTAACTAAGCCCGTGGGCGCCACCGTTGGTATACTGGATACTCCTCCGCCACCACCCATAGCCAACATCCTACACTAATGCTGTCTGTCCTACCTAGACCTCTCAAGGACGTTCACGTCCAAGAGCTCTAAAGTAGCCTATCATTATGACGACGTTATCATACATACCCACCATCTTGCTTACACGTACCTATTCCTAAGTACTTATTTTATCCCTTCTATTTCCTCTGCTACTCCTACTCCTTCCTATTCCTGTTCTAATTCCTCTCCTTCTAGAAAGGGGGACCTTTCTAGCCTTTCTGCCCCTCCTACTCCCTTGATGGATATGCCGCCACCAATCGGACGCCAGAGCCTCGTTAGTTAAAAGCAGGGTGCACCACGTGCAGGTGAGGTTGACTTGGAGTTTCCCCCCCTATTAACTCCCTTACACCCCTTATTATTATTATTATTATTATTATTATTATTATTATGTATGTATGTGAGTTTCTTTATTTCGCCATAACTTTTAAATGCCTGAACAGATTTAGACGTATTTGGTATAGTTAGAATTCTTACATCTCCCCCGAGTAACATAGGCTAACTTTTTCTTTGAAAAAATTAAAACTTTCAATCTAAAAAAAACACTTACCCCAATTTTACATTATAAAATTATATACTGTTGGAATGTGCTTATGGATCTTGATAAGCACATTCCAACAGTATATAATTTATTGTCTTAGGTTCTTTTTTAGCTTTTAAGCTAGTTATTTATTTGAAAGGTAGCAAGTAACTTTAAGTTTGTCTCATAACATTTGGTAAAGATCTGATGAGGATCTGCGGCGTGATGAGCAGAATAGTTACTCAAAATGCAGTATTTTTTCATTTTTATGTTTCTACTAGTGGAATCAGTCGTTTACCTTCTAGGTAGGGATTAATGGAACACATTGGTTATTAATGTTAGTTTTACAATAAAGTCACTAGATGGCGCTACTATGCAACGCTAGATTGTTTGCAAAAAAGTTTGTGCTCACGAGGTCTACAGCTCCAGCTACTAGTTTTACAATCATTTACTTACTAAAATTCGGTAATCATAGCGCCTTCAAAGCCTCTAATTGCTAGATCTATGTTCGTTGCGGTTATATTACACACTGGCGTATAGATTTTCATAATCGGTGCACGTATGGGGTCAGGAGTAAATCCAAAAGTCGGACTACACTGCGAGTTCAAAGCTAAGAAATTCCGAATGCAGCTAAGGTCATCCAAGGCACATGGACGGCAGATGTCTTCCGACCCTTCTTGGCAGTCATCATCTGTGTAAAAAAAAAAAATATGTAATATTTATACAAGTACAATATTTATACTACATGGCTCATAAAATTTGAGAAAAGCTGCGCTGGAAAAACTTTTATTGATTTTTCATGACTACAAATTTAGCTTATAAAACATGACTGTCACATTTATCAAAATAAATTTACGCACCCATGACATTTTCACAGTATCTATCATAGTCCTTAGCATGATATTCACATAACCCTGAACAAGCATTAAACTTAAACAGAAGTATCAAAACACACAAATACTTCATTTTATATTTATATAGTAAAAGTCGACTTGGCAACTGCTCATCTATTAAACAAGGCATAGAATGCACTACGTTTGAGTTTTCAACCATATTTATATAACAACAGATGTTAAACCTGTATACTTAATTACAAACTGTTGATTTTTAGGGCTGACTTTTCAATCCTCAGTTAAAGAATCAGATAGAGGATTTATTCCATTGATAACATGATTTCGAATTTTTCAATGGTCACTTAGAGGTTATCTGCGGAGTAAAACCTGTAACTTGCGAGTTAATTTAACTGCCTCTTCATACCTCAGTTAAAAGTTTATCTGTGGAATAAATGAAGTTATTGACGTTAGTTTATTGAAATTTGATTTAGCGGTGTCTTGTGAGGGTATAATAATTATGATATTTCGTATGGTGATTTTTTGTATTTTTGAGATATTTTGATGAATTTTTTTCGTTGAAACGTGGATATTTTTGATTCAGTTGACGATTTAGCTATCGAAAAATAACTACGGATGCTAAACTATCAAACAGAAAAGAAAGAACTGTAACAGAAAGATCTGACGATATTGCAAGGTGGGATGACTAAGAATTTCTCAGAAGATTTCGTCTCCAAAAAGATACCGTGCAATTTTTGTTACCAAACAGAAAAGTAGGTGGAATTGACAATTTTACGATTTATTATACTGTAAGTCACAGCTTCTACTTAGCTATTGTGTTTTACTGCTATTAACAGAAACCTTATTTATTTTCCAGAAATCAATGTGTTACATCTATGCAGCAATTAGGTACTATTGGCTCTTCGGTTCTATGCCTATAGTAGTTTCTACATAAAGGATTTTAAAACATTGCACGATTTCCAAGAGTTACTGCCGCTTTAGATTTTACTCTCATTAAAATAGTTTCTCCAGGTTAATATGTACATAGACAGGCAATATTTGTATTGCAACAGGTAATAAAATATCCACAGATAGCTATCTGATCGGTAACAGAGCATTAAAAATAACGAAATTCAGTGGTTAAATGGACCGTTAAATTGATTTGTTGACTATCTGACAGTTTAACTGCGGCTTTGGCTGCGGCTTTGGCTGCGGCTATTAATTCTCAGATGCATTATAATGGTAAAAAACATATGTGTTTTTTTTAACCTAACATTTTAATCAACAATCCAATTTCATCCTTAATGTTAAGTAATAATGTAAGTAGTAGTAGTAGTAGCCACAATAAAAGTCAAACTGAAGCAGCCTAAACTTGTCCACACACCTAAACATAGGTGTCGATTCAACCAATCACTGTACTTGATAATGACCGCGACCTGTCACTTCTTCGCTCTAGGTAAAATTGTTACATGTTTTAAGACATTGGAACTAAAATTTTGTACATATCTTTGGACATTGTTTTATCCGTTAAATCTAATTGTTGTGTATTTCGATAAATGGTAAGTAAATATATTCTAAATTTGATACAGAGTGCGAATTTAATTAAATTTTTCATAATTTTAGTCTGACGGTAAGTATTCTAGTAGTTTGTTAACGCAAATTTATTAGAGGATACTTTTTACATAATATAGGCATAGTCAATATCAATGTGCCCCAGGCATATATAATTAAGTTATTATGATTTACACAGGATGCAACTAAATCTTTTTTACTCTAGGATTTAAAGGTTAAGGTTAAGGCTACCTTCTTAGCTTTTCAAAAAAAACGTATCTATCTGCCCCTTCTCCCCCTAGTATGTTTTTGTAGCAGTAATAATAAGCTAAGAATGTTACAATAGCAAAAATAATAATAATAATTCATAGCATATTGTAATGTTTATTGTTTGTGTGTCATATGTAAAATAATTTTAGTGAAGATTTTGCCTACTAATGGGAATGTACGCAGGTTTAAGTCCTTGTTTTCGGCAGTGAGTTTTATGTCCCTCTTATCCGTGTTCAAGTAGAGCGGGAAAGATGATACATCTCGGGAGTAAAATTTAAGGTTTTTATTTATTTGTAGGAAAACTAAAGCTTTGAATTAAAAAGTGTCTAGACATTTTCTCAATCATAATAAGATCTTGCTCTTGGTATATTTTTGATATCATTTACTCATTCCAATCAATGCTCTAAGCATAAAGTACCTTTAGTTTTATTTTCTATGGGGTGAATTCAATCATGTTTCTGTGTTTACAAAGTACGAAATAATATGTCAAATTTTGATGTGATACCAATTTCATAGTTCTGGGTTTATTATAAAACAAGCTACAGACGTTCAAAAATGAACGAAAATTGCTAAAAGTTAAAAGTGCTAGAACCGGGCCTTAACAAAAACAACAACATCCAAAGTACTAATAGTTGTTTACCTAACTGCGGAACCCTCCTCCCTCCTTCCTTTGTGTTTGGGTTCTATGTATGTTTGTTTGTACGTTTCTTTGGCGTGTCCTACAACCTAAATGACTTAATGGATTTTGATAAATGATGTATCATCGGATTTGCCATAATTATTCACGAGAGTGCTTTAGGATATATTTATGAAGTGTCGAGAAAACTAATATGGCGGTTTACAGCTGCCCTTAGAGAAACACCAGTACAATGCAACCAACTTATCTGTGAAGTGGCTAAAAAAGGATCAAGAGCCGCCACGAATGATGTTCATATTTTCTCTATTTTTTATTAACAAGTTTTTATTGAGTCAGTTTCTTGTTTGTCTTTCCGGGTGGAATTTTGAACTCAAATTTCGAGCACCCTATTAGCTGTCCGGCTGAAACTTTCAGGGTAGCTCACAAATCGATGGCAATGCCTTTAAAAATAGAAGTGTTTTTAGATTAGTTTTTAATCTATATTTGCTGATTTGCATTGACTGAGTCTACTTTTCTATTGACTGGAACACTCACGCCACCATTCAATTCACAGATAAGTTTGTGGCACTATAAGCGTAATTCCAAATGTGTGACAGCTGACATATTGTATTTCCGACGGAACACAATATTACCAAAGCCTATCGAGTGATGTGTAAAAATGAAGGTCCTCAAAAGACCATTCCATAAATATATAAGAGAAATATATTTTTTATATTAAAAATTAATTATTATAAAAAAAACAACTGCAAACAAAACTAAAAAGAGGCGAGCAAGCTTTAAAAAAAACAACAACATCCAAAGTACTAATAGTACTGAAAGTTAAAAGATAAATTAAATTTTTAATTTTTTTTTTGTTTAGTTTTTTAATTTAGTTATATAAGGTGCAGTCGGAGGCATCATGCATTTCATTTCTCTTATGAAGGGATCAGCTAGAACCTGGCAAGCTACTCCTCATGCCTCCGACTGTACCTTATATTCCAAAATCAAGAATCTGCAGCCTGTTTGACTGTTTTTAGTTATTTTTGGAATCGGATTCTTCTTTTAATTTCAATCCATCCATCTAACAAGTCATAAGTTCAAAAAGTAAAACCCGATTACGGTCGGGTAAATACTCGTAATAGCCTATGACACTCTTGCGATGAAGACGAATCGATTGATATTTCGCTTTTCAATTTTGTAAAAAGTTTTAGATTGAACACATAATCCTTTCTTCGCCGTAGTCGAGTAAAAAGAAATAGCCTATGACATATACCTGGAGCACAGAACACCTAATAATACCCTGAAGACGATCGATCAAAATCGAACCAATAGGAGCAACGCTATGGTGGAACATCCACCATACATACATAGACTTTAAAAATCATCAGCCTCGCTTTCACCATACTCGGGTAAAAAAGTGTATTTACAATAAAACATTGATTGAACGCTGGATACACTTTACTGCTCTTTACAACATAATAATCATAACATAAACATATTTAATTTCGCTTTACAACATAACTTAATTGACGGGTTTTTTTTTCAACGATATTAAATATAATGTCAAACCATTTGCACCTCAGCGAATCCATCGAAGTTGCTTCTTCTAACTACTCCAAGTTCTAAGATTAACATATTTTCAAAGTAATTCGTACATTCCTGGATCCAACTTTGGACGTAGTCATTGCCATTTAATCGTGCGTAGTACATACATATCGATGGACGTAGTACTATTAGTGCCTGTGTGAGCTGTAGACCTCGCGTAGACAAACTTTTTTTGCAAACAATCTAGCGGTGCAAATTAGCGCCAACTAGTGACCTTATTGTAAAACTAACATTGATAACCAAGGTGCTCCAACAATTCCTACCTAGTAGGTAAAGGGCTGATTCCACTGAAAGAAACCTAAAAGTGATCAATTTACTGCATTTTGAGGAGCTATTTCTTCTTATCACGCCGAAGATCCTCATCAGATCTTCACCAAATTTTTTTTTTTTTTTTTTTTCACTTGTCACTGATGGGTGAAAAAATAGATCGGGTCTATGAGGCGCGTAACCTGGGTTTGAATGTTGATGCTGAACTAAGGTTCGAAAATCATATAGCTGAATCCGTCCAAAATTGTTTCTATAGGCTTAAGACAATATACAAGCTAAGACCATACCTCTCTGAAAAACTTCGCATACAACTTATCGAATCCCTCGTGCTGTCCAAGTTGAATTATGCTGACACAGTGTATGGTCCCCGTCTGCTCTCACGAACTGAGCGTTTAATTCAGCGTGTACAGAACGCCTGTGCGAGATTTTGTTTTTCAATACCACTGCGAAGTCACGTTACTCCTTTTTTAAATCGGCATTACATTTTGAAAATGAAATCTCGTCGCAAGTTTCACCTGGCATGCCTGCTTTTTGGTGTCGTAAGTTACCAGGATCCCTCATATTTGTACGACAAGATAAAGTGGTTATCTGATAGCAAGAAATATTCTAGTAGGCATGGCTCTCAACAGTTGTCAATACCGCGGCACCGTACTACGTCTTTCAAAGGTTGCTTCCGCTATGCTGCGACCAAGTGTTGGAATAATCTGCCGCCACCAATCCGGGGGCTAAGAAATTTATACTCTTTTAGGCGTAAACTCAGGCTATATTTAATTGATGAGCAGAGGCAGCATGGCAATATTAATATAGACATATCGTTTTTGTGATATATATATATACTTATTATTATTATTATTATTATTATTATTCCTTGAAATTCATTTCTTCTCACTTATTAGTTGATTATTACTTGTTAGAGGTTATTTCGCTGCTACCCACGTGCGTGGTATTCTTAATAGTCAGCGGTACTCTTACGCAATTTTGACGATATTTTCTTCGTCAGTTATTTGACACCATTCAGAGACTACATTATTTTATTCCTTTGTCGTTGCTATATTTTATATATACTTTTTTATTTATTTATTTATTTATTTATCTATGTTTATTTAAATTACTTATATGTAATTATTATTATTATCATATATATATATGTATATTTATAAATGTATTCATATTTAATTTCATTTTTTATACTCATATGTTTATTTTTTCCGCTCCCTCTGGGCTTTAGCTGAAAACCAGCGCTGCGTGCCTTCGGCAAACAGCCTAATGCTGAGTTAAGGCCCATTCATCACCACTTTAATTATCTACTTTTACCTTTTCTTTGTTTTCCTTTTCTATTGTTCCTACTTAATTTTTCTAAATATTTGTATCTTTTATTTTTGTGTGTGTTGAATAAATGTATTTTCTTTCTTTCTGTCAAATTTTTATAAGACCAACATAAATATATTACAATAAAAAAAACTTCTGAATAAGTGTGAAAATTATTCCTTACTTCTTTTGTTAATCCTGGAAATAGATTTTTATGATTGATTTTTATGATGCCCTCTTTTCTTATACATTATCATTTATTATCATATACATCGTATACATTTATCATACACCAGGGTTAACTGGAACATAATGCTTGCTAGCATAAGCCTGTGTATCTGTGTTCTACTTTTGTGTGCATTATGGAATTTTCTGTCTATCATTTCTAATGGCGTCTTCCTTTTTATGTTTGACGTTTGATGTTGTGTCTTGGCGGAGTTTTTTTTTATTTCTTTTTAGGCAATAGTTTGATCACGATCTCACCTGATGATGTTGCCGGACAATCTTGATATAGTGCTGACTGCTGCCACTTTTTCCACGATAATGTTAAAGTATATCGTGAGAAATACAAAAGTATAAGGTGAAAGGAAAAAAAGGAGCTCATCATCATTTTAAATCCAACTAACTTTATAATTCAATTTCTTTTAAACGGGGCTTTCATATGAATTCTTTAAAACAGCATAAATAAGGCCCAATACAAGGTAAATCCATTAATTAAAAAAACCTTAAATGAGTGAAAGGAG
The DNA here is from genome assembly GCA_946251855.1 of Alsophila aescularia. NCBI lineage: Eukaryota > Metazoa > Arthropoda > Insecta > Lepidoptera > Geometridae > Alsophila > Alsophila aescularia. The sequence goes on from OX276381.1 coordinate 17,249,611, forward strand.
TCCATTGTAACTCGAACCTGAATAGAAAGTGGCCATTGCGTAAAAAACAAAGAGAAACCAGTAGAAAATAATAATATTTTATGTTTATTTTTTTCTAACTAAGTATTTTTTCATGTATGCAAGATATTTGACTTGCATACATGAAAAAGATTTGCAAGATATTTGACGAAAATGCAAAGGAACATAATAAATAGAAGTCAACTTTTTAAAAAGTCATGATCTACGGTTTTTGTTTTTCTTGATAAGCTCCTTTTTATCCTGTACCCTTCGTTTATTTTTTTTGTCTTGCATGAGGTAAGGAGACTTCTAAGAGGCGTACCCAAAGCCGTTGTTAAAAAGCGTAAATACGAGCTATAATGCGTTATTTTTTAGGGGTTTGATTGCAAAGCTAAACTTGTAGATAGATTTTAATAGGGACTAGCTGTACCCGCGGTTTCACACGCGTCGTCATTTCTTTAGGTTAAAAGTACTATAATGTACTATTCCAAGACCTAAAATACCAATATACCAACATTTGATCAAAATTTCTTCAGCCGTCAAAAAGTTTTTATCAATTGTTTGGATTCTACTCATCGGATTGAGATACCAAGTATCCCAGTTATAAGTCAAACCCTAAGCTATCCAAGAGTGAAAACCACATCGCAATCGGTCCAGTAGTTTTTACGTGATGTTTTTGCGTGGACAACAAACTAACAAACAAACAGACACGATTTAAAAATGTTATATTCTTGTTCAGTAGCTTCCCAACCGATACAAACTAGTTGTATAACTGCTTTAGAGGCAATCTGATTATGCCCAAAGGTGCTAAGAAGTAAGTGCTAGAGCGTGCTCTGGAGGCCTAATGCAGCAGCTGTAGAACCACTGTGGGCACAATTTTAACAAAAACATAACATCAAAATGGAAGAACTCTTTTTATTTCGTATTTTTATTATGTATCTACAGTTTATTATCTGCAATTGGTCATTTGTATATTGACAAAAACAAAGTTAATTTTAATGAAACACATCATTATAACACCAAAATATTGCAAGTATATAAGTAAATTTTCTTGAGAAATGGCGGATTGACTAAGTCTGTACAGCGGTGCAAATAATGTCTATTGTATTACTTAATAATGTCAATTAGATCTTTAGGTACATTGATTGTCTTTTTGGAACTTGTGTCTATATTAGAGTATATTATTACACCTATTATGGAACTTCTAGTAGAACAAGAGTAGTTATTTGAACTCTTATACAACTTCTTCATATGGCCTACAATTAACTCTTTAATTCAATTGAGCGGCGTATAACAGTAAACAGAGAAACCCTCATAAAACTTTCAGTGACAAATGCTCTTCGTAGCTCTTTATAAAAGTTGTAGGTGGTAAATTGGTTCTAGAATAAGCTATTATAAAGACAAGGGAAATATTTGTTTCCGATTCTGCCACTTTTGGTACATTTTGTACCTAAAGACGTTTATGGAAGCAGCTATGCAACTTAAAACTGCTTCGTGAACTCTAATGCCGCTATTATACATCTTAAAGTTACAAAATAGGCTGCAATTTCCACCAGTGTGTTGGTTGGGTTATGTTAACTACCATTTTTTTATATTATCTTCTTTGTACTGACTATTTCGTTCCAATTGCTTTATTATAAGTATACATTAGGTTTAGATAAATAGATTATTGTAGTCCACGCGGATGTATCGCGGGAAAAAGCTAGTAATTGTTAAAATCGTTAAAAGGCATTTCCGGGAATTCCATTTGCCACATATTCTGAATAGTTGTTAGGATCCACTCCGAAGTCACACAGCTCGCTTTGTATGAAGATCGTCATCAGCAAGTACGAGTAGAAGATATAACATTCCTTTACTACTGTAAACAAGTTAGCTCTCATTGCAGAAAGTTCTGCTTGTACAGTTGGATCTGTAAAATAAACCACCATCAATCTCATTAGCTTTGGTTCATACAAACAGTGATTATTGGATAATTTGGGCATCCCTGCTTTGTCACGTTTTTTTTGTGTTTTTTTATATAACCATTCATTCTGGACGAGCAATTCTTTTAGATACAGCATTTCCCAAACGATAAGTGTGATGCAAAAAATAAGTTGAGATCAGATAAGCACAATTTTAGGTTCCTCTATGAAATATTATGACAACACTTATTTGAAAAATTAGTAGCTTAGATAAACTTGGTAATTTGGGTATTATTAATACAAATTTAGTGACTCCGGTGGTCTGACAAACTCTGATAGCAAAGGCTAGCAATACCTCATATGACAAATAAACCAACAGACTATAACTCTGTTTGATAATCACACTTCACACTTAAATTATAAATACAAAAGTAAAAACGTGTGTAACGATGTGTGTGTGTCTGTGTGTGTGTGTGGAGGGGGGCTGGGGTATGTTAAACTTCATAACGCTGAAACGGCTCGACAAAATTTAACGTAGATACTTTAGGTCATAAATAGCACTGATACTTTACATCATATTCTTCGTCCACGTGGGTGAAACCGTGAAGTGCTAATAGATTGAATGTCGGGAGAAGTAACAGGTCAAAATAACAGTTTTGCTCAGTATAAAAAGGGGTACCTACATTTGAAAATGTTTCGGAGGTAAGCACGGTTATGATTAGAAAACAGTCTTCTTACCATCACTTGTATATATTTTCGGACCAATGTAACCCTGTGACGGAAAGCTGCCAATGTGAGCATATATTTCTGCATACTCTAGGCGCAAAAAGGGGACTTTAGGTATCACCACGGTGAAGAGCACATTGTCTGGAAAATGAAATGTAATTGGTTTCATTAGGCAACAATATAACATACTATTTAAGGCATTGCATCTCATGTTGTCGGCTGATATTATTGTTCAAAAAAGGACAAGAACCTGAAAAATTGTTGAATATCGAGGCCCATGACGTAATATCAATTTAAATGTAGCTCATTGGTGCGGTGCATATCTCACATCAAGGATGCACGAGAGCCACAAAAAACGCTCAATATTCTCGTAACTGTCCCGCGGTTTCCACGTATTGGCATAATTTTGAATTAAATAGGAAACAAATAACTTTTAAGTAAAGAAAAATGACTAACCTTGTTCAATCGTAAAGTAATCAGCAAAAGCGATGGGCTCCTTGGCAGGACGTTGGTACGACCAAAAAGACTTTTCTGTTGTCAGGTTCACCTTAGGAACAGCGACGGCCAGCACAACGTTGCCTGTTGTTCTACTCAAGCTGAAAATAATACATAATCTATACTTATAATAAAGCAATAAGTACGAAAAAGTTTGTACAAAGAAGATAAATAAACAATTAGTATAATTAAAAAAATTAAGTTAAAAAATGCTTATTGTGTTTCTTTTTAAATCACATATTATATACTAGTTTTCCCGTCCGCAACTTTGTCTACGCGGACTACTGTTTATCGCGAAAAAAGCATCCTCTTTTCTTCTGGGATATTAAAAACCAATACAAAAGTTGGTATAGCACCCATAGACATTATATATATATATATATATATATATATATATATATATATATATATATGTTTTCCAGTAGAAACTTACAATTTTCCGGGATTAAAAGTATCCTATGTTTTATTTCAGGGTATAACTATCTCCATTCCAAGTTTCATCAAAATCCGTCTAGCCGTTATCGTGTGAAAGCTCCCCAAACAAACAAACAAACAAACAAACAAACAAACAAACAAACAATCAGACAACGTTTCACTTATACATATTGGTATGGATACATATTATATTATATATGTCATATTATATTTTCATGTATTGTTGTCGATTTGTGAGCTACCCTGAAAGTATCAGCCGTATAGATAATCGGGAAGTGCTCATTATTTGAGTTGCAAGATTCCAGGACAGAAATACATACATAGATACAAGTAAAGATATACTTATAAAAGCTTAAACTACAGAACAAGAATAATATTTTTTTTTAAATCTGTCTGTCTAATTGTCTGTATGTTTGTTTGTTCACTCATCACGTAAAAACTGCTAAATTGATTGCAATAGAGTTATCACTGTTAAATAGCTTCGGGTTTGACTTAAAAACTGGTGTAATTGGTATCTCAATGCGATGAGTAAACGCCGAGCAATCGATAAAAATATTTTTGACTGCTGAAGAAATTTTGATTATTTGTTGGTATATTGGTATTTTAGGTCCTGGAAGAGCACATATAGTACTTATAACCTAGATAAATGTCCACGCGTATGAAGCCGCGTGTACAGTTAGTATAATAATGCGCATTAAAGAGCAATGTTCCACTTGTGCATGAATTTTACCGTAAGAGTTCGATAAAATTATCGATCGGGAAACAATTCCTGTTTATCAATTTTATCGTTAGCCGGTGGCATGGGTCAAGCTTCAATAAAATTAAATAGTCACGTCTTACTGGTGTCTAAGCGCCAAAAAGCGATTAAAAAATGGCTATGAATGGATAATTGATCAATACGGTCAAATTATATTATGCAGATATAGAACTTTTAACCTAGATAAATGACCACGTGTGCTATCTTCTGTTGCAAAAATTAATATAGATTTGATTTCTGCGGCTTTAAAGCAGAATGTAACTACTGGGAAAGAAAGTGAAATATGATACAAATTTTGCAGTGGTGACATCATTTTACGTACAGCAAAGGCTGCAGAGCTCAATCTTCTATCTGTCAATATATATTGAGAACCCAAAAGTTTTTGAATTTATATTACCGTCACCTAAAATTGTTGTTGACTGCTCAAGGTACCTCGAACAGTCTTCTGAATTTTTAGGTTTCCAAAGACTCACTATTTATTAAAATACATTTGTTGGTCCCTTAAATATGTTAAATTATATATTGGCCATGGATAACTTAACATATTTAATTTTAGTCTTCTTAGCATTTAACATTAACATATTAGTAAGCAATAGATAAGAAGACAAGAGGCCTACATTCAAGATGGGATTATAAATAGAGGCCCCCTATGATGATGATGATAATTTAAATGAAGATATAATAAGGGCATAGCATAACACAAAAGATGTCCAAGCTACACATAAAATATATGAAGCATGTATTAAAACATATGCATTATTATTATGGGTCTAGGCTAAAGTTTATGACAAAAAAAAACCCTAGATAATGTTTAACTGTTGCTGAATTATCGATATTATACTATCCGCTTAGTATTATTTTAAATCATACACTTACTAAAACTCGATAATCTTCGCGCTTCCAAATCCCCTGACTTCTATATCTGTATCTGTTGTTGTCATATTTGACGCTGGTAAATAGAACTTCATAATTGGTAGTTGTATTGGGTCAGGAGTATATCCAAAAGTCGGACTACACTGCGAGTTCAAAGCAAAGAAATCACGAATGCAGCTATAGTCGTGTAGGTCACATGGACGGTAGATGTTTTCCGGCGGCCGTTCTTGGCAGTCAGCATCTGTGTATACAAAGAAATGTATTAATATAAATATATTTTTATATCATCTTCGGGCATGGTTCATTTAATTTGAGAACCGATGCAATATCAGCGCTGGAAAAAGTTTCACTGATTTATCATGACGAGAAATTTGAGTTGTAAAATGAGTCAATTATTTTAAAGTAAATAGTTACATACCCTTGACATTTTCATAGTCTTCTAGGGCACATGCACACGAAATGTCTTCCTGCCCTTCTTGGCAGTCAGCATCTGTGTATATAAAGAAATGTATTTATATAAGTTTTTTTATCATCTTCGTGCATGGTTCATTTAGTTTGAGAACCGATGCAATATCAGCGCTGGAAAAAGTTTGAATGATTTATCATGACGAGAAATTTGAGTTGTAAAATGAGTCAATTATTTTAAAGTCAATAGTTACATACCCGTGAAATTTTCATAGTTGTCTAGGGCACAAAGACGCCAAATGTCTTCCAGCCCTTCTTGGCAGTCAGCATCTGTGTATATAAAGAAATGTATTAATATAAGTTTTTTTTGTGTGATCTTCGTGCATGGTTCATTCAGTTTGAAAACTGATGCAATATAAGCGCTGGAAACAGTTTGATTTTTTAAAAAGAGAATGTTGACTTATAAAATGAGACAATTATTTTTACGTTAATAGTTACATAACCGTCACATTTTCATAGTCGTCTAGGGCACATGGATGCTTAATGTCTTCCGACCCTTCTAGACAGTCAGCATCTGTGTATATAAAGAAATGTATTTATATAAGTTTTTTTTTATCATCTTCGTATGATGATAATAAAAACAAATGAAAAAACAAACTAAATGAACCATGAAAGCATGGTTCATTTAGTTTGAGAATCGATGCAATATCAGCGCTGGAAAAAGTTTGACTGATTATTCATGACGACAAATTTGACTTCTTAAATGAGTAAAGTAAATAGTTACATACACATGATATTTTCATAGTTTCCATCGTAGCCCTTAGCATAATATTCACAAAACCCTGAACAATCATAGAACTTGTACAGAATTATCAAAACATAAAAATATTTCATTTTATATATGTATTGAAAAACGTAGCGACTGGCCTTCTACTTATGCAAGACAATTGGATGCACTGCATTTGAGTTAGTTTGTTATGAAGAAATAATAAATTACAACCACTACATACATCATTATTGGCTTTTGATTTAATTGAATACTTATTTACTTAGAACTACATGCATTACATTATGTAGTAAAAACACGTGTGACATTTTGTTGAATAAATCTTTCATTATAATCAGTAATCCAATTTCTACCTTAATATAAATGATTGAAAGTATAAAACATTATTTTTTTGTAACAATTATATTAAATCCATACCAATATATAAAAGTGAAACGTTGTCTGTTTGTTTGTTTGTTTAAGGAGCTTTCACACGATAACAGCTGGACGGATTTTGATGAAATTTAGAATGAAGATAGCTTAAGCCCTGGAATAAAACATAGGATTTTTAAGGGCACGGGAAAACTGAAAAATATTGATTACTTACTCTAAGGTACGGTTGCTATCACAGAATGTTCTGTGGTTGCCATGGAAACGAAATAACAAGTCTGTCAAAAACATCAAGAGGATTAGTGCTATACCTACTTTTGCATTGGTTTTTAATATCCTAGAAGTAAATAAGATGCTTTTTTTCGCGATAAACAGTAAGTATAAATTATGATAATTATTTTATATAGTAACATTTTAAACTTAACTAATAAAGCAGTAATTAACACAAAACTGTAAAAAGAAGATAATAAAAAAAAAACTTCTATCGCCTATAAATATCGGCGAAGCAAGGGAAGGGTAATTTAAAAATGGTGTCTGTGTATTTGTCTGTCTTAGAAAGAAAGAAAATACATTTATTTATGACAACACTTAACATTATACAGAAAAACACTCACCAGACACCAGACACCAGAGGCCAGGACTACCTCATACGACAAACTAGTAACCAAGCAATATGTTCACGTGTCACGTCAAAACTGCTGGACTGACTGTGACTAGTTTTGTTGGATAGCTTAGGTTTTGACATAAAATCTGGTATACTCTGTACCTTCATTCGATGAGAAGAAGCCAAGCAATCGATAAAATACTATTTGACTGCAAATTTTGATGAAATGTTAAATATTGTACTTTGTAGGTAGTTTTGGTTCAGGAATAATAAGAAATGACCACGCAGAAAAAAACGGGAAACCAGCTAGTAAAAGAATAAAATGATGACAAGCATTTGCTTTCGCAGTCAAAACAAAAACAACAACATCAAAGGTACTATCAGAAAATTATGTGAAACATTTTACAATATTTTTGTCTATCCATCCATCCAGAAAGGTGTATTTACAACAAAACATTGATTGTACGCAAGATGCTCTTAACAACATAACTTTACCGACTGTTTTTTCCAAAGATATTAAAAATAATGTCACACCATCTGCACCTCGGTGAATCCGACAAAGTTGCTTCTTCTAACCACTCCAAGTTCTAAGATTAGCATATTTTAAAAGTAATTCGCACCTGCCTGGATCCAACTTTGGAGTTCAAGTTACCGCGGCTTTGGGGTAATCCTTCTTGAGATAGGGGTTAATTTAAATTTCGAAGGTTTGATTCGTAAAATTATGATGCAGTTTTGTTTTGTTGTTGTTTGTATTCAAGACTTCCATTGAATATTGAATTCAGGTTATGATCAAGATTCAATGTCACAATATGTTACAAAAGAAATAATAAAATCCTAGATTTCGGGAGATGTGAAGAAAACAATTGGAAACAAGTTAATATAAAAACATTTAAAAAAAAGTTTTTATGAATTAGTCATGTCATGATGAAAATTAGAACGGGCTTTAACATTATTTTTTTTTAAATTACTGTCTAGGCAATCGTTTGACCACGATCTCACCTGATGGAAAGCGATAATGTAGTCGAAGGTGTAGCACGCTTGATGCGGATACAACATATCGTGTCTATGCTGTTAGCCATTGAGGAATTCCTTAATCAGGAGCCAACCCGAAGAGCAGCAACCATGTCATGGTAAAACTACAAACCGGCTAGCATAATATAATGCGTATACAAAATGTCGTGTCTGTGCTGTTAACCGTTGAAGAGTTCTATAATCAGGAGCCAACCCGGATTGTAGCAGCCATGTCATGGTAAAACTTCAAACCGGCTATCATAACCGGTTAAGCAAAATTTTGGCAACAGGAGAGGCCGCGTGTATTTACCGGATAATATAATGCTCACGCAAAATTTCGTGTCTGTGCTGTTAACCTGCCTCTGTCCTGATACCTAATAATGAAAATAATAAAAACTTAGAAATTACGATCAATTTTTAAATAGAAAACGTTTTAAATTGTCTAGATCGAATAACCTACGTGCGAACGTGGTGCGATCATATAACATACCAAATTCACAAATTTTCTAAATTAAACTATTCTATATTAATATATTTCTATATATTATATTATTACATAATATTATTATTATATTCTATATTATTATATTTCTATTATTGATAATTCTAGATTAAAATAATATTGATAATTCCAAATTGAATTTGACATGTACAAATAAAATAATTGAAAAAGTTGACGAAAGGACTATGCCAGATCTCCAAAGTGACTTAGGTTCGATGTAAAATTATCGCGGACACAACTGAATAGTATTTTTATTTTTAAAGCATTATGTTTAAAGCTTTTGTGTGTTATTAGTTTTTTCTGGGAACTTTTCAAAAATAAGTTATGAGGAAATAAAGTTAACTTTTGTGGTTATGTGACTTTCGTTACATTATGACACGGTCTATGGTCACAGGAATAATATAGCCAAGATAATTATTGAAATCTAATATAAAACTGATATATTATGTAGGTACCTACACATTACGATCATGTTTAATATCATTTATAAAGTATTATTACCTACCTATACCTGCTATAGTAGTAGGCACTTAGGTATTCAATCTGAGAATCGAACCCTAGGCCTTCTCCGCTCTTGTCATGAGCTTGGTACTTAAACCCCTAAAACATTAACGAAATTAACGAATAATTAATTAACGTATAAGCAGAATAAAAAAAATACGAATGCGTTTATTGTTGTTTATTTCTAATATCCTAAAATAATATACTGAAATGATTCCTATTAGAATAAACTAAGATGGCCTGTAGTTTTTTTTATTGATTTTGTTTATTGATTTATTAATAGTTTATTTGCTCTAATTACGAGTTATGGTGTCAACACTATAATTCGTAATTAGTATCAATTCACAGCAATTTCCGGTCATTTCTATTCATTTTAATTCTTTTTTTTTCATAACTGTTTCCGAAAGTTATTATTTTACTAAGAATTAATTACATTAATTTATATGGTCAATAATGTGGATAGATTTCGTGTCCGCAGCATTTAACTTTTAAAAGTCTTGCACAGCTATTTCCGGTCATTTCTATTCATATTAATTGTTTTTATTTTAATTACAGTTCCAGAATGTTATTGTTTTAATAAGAATGAATTAAATTATTTTAAATAGTCAATAATGTAGATAGATTTCGTGTCCGCAGCATTTAACTTTTAAAAGTCTTGCACAGCTATTTCCGGTCATTTCTATTCATATTAATTGTTTTTATTTTAATAACAGTTCCAGAATGTTATTGTTTTAATAAGAATGAATTAAATTATTTTAAATAGTCAATAATGTAGATAGATTTCGTGTCCGCGATATTTAACATTTAAAAGTCTTGGAAGCCGAAAGCTGGCATCCTCCTTTAATTTCTTGGCATTACACTTAAATCAAATATAACAAATATTTAAATTGGAAGTCGCATATTTATGTTATGTGTAAAAAAACTATCGTTTCTTTTTTGCCATAAAAAGATTGAGACGCACAGCGGGACAAAGCGCTGCACTGTATTCCGGACCCAAGGCACCCCTGGAAACTTGGATTTGGACCGTGGCATCCCCAGGTCAATTAATGCAGTGCTTTTGAATGTATATAATTGGTATTAAAACTATGTATTGTAATTCGTATTAATATAAGATTTCATTTTTAAAGTGAAGGTAATGTAACGTAAATTTTAGTTATGTATCATGGATATGTCACCTCAGTTTTAAGATAAATATTCTCATAGTCTGGGGTAACTCAACAGATGTCAGGAGAAGTGTGTGCGAGCTGTATGTGGAGTCAGCTTACTTGAAACTTGTAAACCACATTTCAGGAAATTAAATCTACTAAGCATAACAGGATTATATATTTTTCAAGTTGGACATCACTTTTCGATCAGTGCAAGGACAATACGAAATCAAAGATAAAAAATAGAGATCCGACTCGATTGTTGTTGCCTGCTTGCAGAACTGTTCTATTTAGAAAGAAAAGTTTAGTTATGTCTGTAAAAATAGTTGGCTAGCTGAAAAATGATTCTATGACATTAAAGAATTGCTAAATTGATTGTTATGTCAAATTAACATTAATTTTCTTTGACATTTAATAATTCAAATAAATATTCTTATTAAATTCCTTTATAATGTAATTGTGTATTAATTAATGTGCATGTTATTATTATAAATATTGTACGTCCTTAGTTGGACAAACTGTTGAAACAAACAACATTGTATTTAACAACTCTTTGTAACACAGTTTCTGCAATAAATACATTTCATTTCATTTCAACAGTTGAGGAGTTCTCTAATCAGGACCCAACCCGGAGTGCTACAGCCATATCATGGTGAAACTTTAAATCGGCTATCATAATAAAATGTGTATAGAACATTTCGTGTCTGTGCTGTTTATGGTCGAAGACTTCCTTTATCTGGAGCTGTCATGCAAAAATTCAACTTCGTAGGATAAAAGGAAGTGATTCTAATTAAGCTTGCAAGATTTGACCTAAACAAACATACATAAATACATACATACATACATACAAGATACAAAACAAACATTGCAAGTTAAATAAAAGCTTTTAAAAAATAACAACTACAATGTATAACTCTTGGCGAAATAAGGAATTTCCTATTCAACATGCTGTAAAACCAGAAATAATAACCATTCTTGTTTATTTGTCTGTCTGTCTGTTGTTCCAGGTGGAATCTTTTAACTCAAATTTCGAGCACTTTTCGATTAGCTGAATTAATTGAAGACATCCTAAAAAAATATGGATTTTAGATTAGTTTTCTTAGTTTTCTACATTTGCTGCTTGTTACAATACTTATTTAGTCTGAACTTCATATTCTTCACTCCATTTTTATTTCATTTATAATATTTTACAAAAAATAATTGAAATATCAGCATTTTTTTCACAGCTTCCCATAGTAACCCGTCTCAATATATTTTAAAAAAACTTTCCTCTGATGTAGCTACGTGTGAAAGTTTGGCATATTGTTACAGAGGTGAATGGATGAGTCGTTATATTAAACCACGGGGTGCCTCACTCAATTTCATGAAAGAACTTCGGATACGCCTCTAGACTGAGGTTTGAAAAAGTAGATACGGCATTTTTATACGGTTTTATTTATCTTCACTTGATATCTGACACAAAACATGGAACAGATTTTTCAGCTGCGATTTTCATTAAACTTCGCATACAAATTCAGTAATCTAATACAAAATTACAATAATTTAAAGATTTGAGTCTCAAATACTGATTTCAAAGTCAATGTCAAAGTATTTTATTGTAAATAGGCAAAATAATAGCATTTTTTACAAGTTAAAATTAACATCTCATGAACAAGGAGAAATATTGTAAAAAGATCAAATCAATAAAAATGTAGGTGAACTCTTTTTAGAGTTTGAGAAGGAAATTTCCCTTTCATGTGCAAACAAGTGTTAAATCTCACACTGGAAAAGGAAATACCCTTCTGACTCTACCGGTGCTTCGGAAATACGCCCGTTAGAGAAGAGAGCCGAGAAACTCTTTGGGGATGTTTGTTTTTTAATATTTGTTAATTGTTTATAATTTTTTTTAAATGTCACATATATTATAACAAAACTTATAACAAAACTATGTTTGGTGATGTTGGAGTATTGCTGTAAGTATTAACATAACTAATGTTTTCGGGAGCGCCTGCAACGGAGCCGATATATCTAGAACTCAAAACAAATAAAATATAAATATCCCGTTTGTAATGATAATTCTAATGCTAGTGACCATGACAGTTGTGAATATTATGTTGCTGGTATTGATTCAAATAAAACGTAATGATGAACAGCAACAGAAAATAAAAATGGCTCCGCAAAATCCAATAACATCTATATTGCTAGGAAAAATTATGAAAATATTATACTATTTCTTGTTCCATTTTTGATATTTTTCCTAAAGTGGTTTAACCCTTTTATACCTATTTACTCGATTACGGCGAAGCAAGGGGAGGGTAATAATGAGTTAAACAGGCTGAGTATGGATGTATGTATGTATATATGTGGATGTTTCACAATAGCGACGCCCCTATTGATCCGGTTTTGACAAGCGAGGTATCAATCGATTCGTCTTCGTTTATAAAGCTTCGTAGTCATAGCCTATTTATTTTTTACCCGATTACAGGGAAGCAAATAAAGGGTTATGCGTTCAAACTTAAAACTTGGTCCGATTTTGACATGCGAGGTATTAATCGCAAGAGTTGTCTTCATCGCAAGAGTGTCTTAGGCTATTTTGCCCGACCGTAGTCGTAGTTTTAGGTTTTGGAACATAAATCTAGTTTTAATCGAGATTTTAACTGATTACTTATCACATACACACAAATTGGTAAAACCTTAAAAATGTGTGCAAAAACGTCAACAGCTGAATATTATTTTTGAATGCTAGATCTATTTCTGAAATTGAAAAAACAACACAACAAACATTTGAAATTATTTGATCGAACATCCACTACTATACTTAACGCAAAGGCACTGACAACTTTTTGACGAAGTCATGCGAAAGGCCCTTTTTTGTAAGTGTTCTTTTACAAAAGTTGCGGATTAAACTCCTCACTTTTTGACACTTCACGGTTCCGTGTCGATAACTTTGGACAAACATATTTGCAGATGTGATTTTGGGTTTTGTATGGAGAACTAAATAAGAAACAATTTCAACTCAATTTTTAACCCTTTGGTTCCAAAGACCGTCTTTGTTGAAGAAACAACTTTGAGCACTTTGACGTATTGAAGAGAAATAATGATTAAAGATTTCATCCACTTCGTTCCTGAGACGTATGCGTTAATCAAGTCCTAGGGCGTGAACGCTCTAGGCAAACAGTTTGGTTTCGGTTGGCTGACCTAACTCTGCACATACCTAGATCATCGTTGACTGAGTGACCGACTGGACTTTGGCTGCTAACCAGCCACTGACTGAACGATTTGGTGAAAGGAACGCGCAAACTGCGTCCTATAGGTATGCATTGTGTGATTCGTTATATTATTTGTAATAATTATATTCCTATTCCCCGAACTCTTGCTCCACTCAATGCTGTTCTGGGCGCAAAACCTGAATTTGATGTGTTTGCTAATGAATTGAAGAAGAGTCTGTCTGGGTACTTGGAGTATTGTTAGAAGAATGTTTGAAAGTGTTTTATTGACTCATTGATTTAAGTTTTATATTCTTATATTATGTTATAAAATGTTGTTATGATTGTTTTATTATTTATAAAGGACGTAGAGAGTGCTGGGACAAAGGAAATAAGCAGATTCCGCGTGTGGCGTCCGCGCCACTCTTTTTCCTTAGCAGTCATCTCCCAAATGTTGCATATAGAGCTAGTGTAACCAATGTATTTAAAACTATAATAAAATGTATCGTATATGAAGTAAATACTTGAGCACAGCCACTAGTGAACACCCATAGACAGAACTATACATCTACTGATATAGGCATTTCCAATTGTGCCTAAAAAGGATATCACTATAAGAGTTCACTGAATAAATAAACAAAATATATAAGTCAAACAGATTCAAACTGTTTATACAGTGAATCCACGCCCTAAACGAAACAAAAACGCAAGAAACGTAAACAAAATCACCTTTTACAAAAGAGGAAAATTAAAAATAATGCAACTCAATAAAACCTTATTGTCCTCAGTTATATCTTTGGCCGGTGTAAAAACGGCGTTTATTACCCGACTACTGCAAGAGAGGGTGTTATTTTGTTAACAATACTTATTTTGTTTAAAGCGGACCGCCCGGAAGCCCTTTGTGGGGTCACCCATATCCTTAATTAGTTCAACGTAGGGTCGACAGAAAAAGTTTCGACTAAAACTTATACATATTTTTTTTCATGCTGTTTTTGCCGTAAATAATTATGAACTAGTTATATGTCGCGGAAATTATGTTTTTTTTCATAATTACCTCAACAATGCTCAAGACGCTTGTTCTAAATTGCGAATATAATTGTCCCAGAAACAATAATTTGTGTCTTTACAACATTTATATCCAACTTTAAATAGAAGGAGACCTGCTATTTCGCACTAAGTCGCTCCAAGTACCTACTCTGTTTTGTGCAAAACAGTTATATAAATAAATAAGATGGTTCTCAACTCAACTGAATTTTCTGTTACTATCTACGAGTATTTTAGTGGTACCAAGGGTTGAAATAACTAGCACGGTTAGCAACAAGTAACCGTGGTATGACTGGAGGTACCAAGGTCAGCAAAAAGTAACCTTGGTACCACTGGTGGTAAGACTGGAGGTACCACGGATACTAAATGCTATTTTTGGGATGTCAAACCGATTTAGATGATTCTTTATTTATTGGAAAATGTCCAGGGAAGTGTAACATGAGTAATAATGCAGTTGTCTATAGAAGTGTTATTTTATTTTATTTGATTAAATGGCTTGCTCTGATAGTAAGCGTCCATAACTTGCCCATAACATTTGAAGTGCCACCTAGCACTTGCGAACCCATTCGTGTCATCCCCTGAGTCATTGGTTTTTAAGTTTCATTGACCAGTAAATTCGCTGGCAACATTTCCTTTCAAACCTAAACACAGAAATGTTTACACACTACTGTTTGGCGGTTGAATACCTGACAAATATGTACTTCTTCCTTAAGTCTAAAGAACATTCAAATTAATTTAACTTTAGGAGGCGATGTGAACACAGTCGCGAAAGATTTCGAAAATTTAACAAGACAATTCAAAACAATAGGTCTTACTCTAAATTTTTCTAAATGTGAATTATACATTTCAAATCCAATCATTTCAAAAAACGACACTATAGATATTTTTAGAAAAATTGCTCCAAATGTTAAAATTTTGCAAAACAGTTCACTTCGTCTTTTAGGGGCCCCGATTCTCGATGAATCATTACCAGATTTCGTTGAATAAAAAATTCAAAATTTTCGATTTATTGCTGACCGCTTGCATAAAATTAATACACATATGACATATTTTATAATTCGCTACTGCCTTTTTGTCCCAAAATTTATGTACTTCTTAAGATGTTGTCAATTTTGGAATCATACCTTACTTATACAACAGTTTGACAGCATTTTAAGAGATACGCTCACCGCCATCCTCAATGTACCTTTCGATGATCGCTCTTGGTGCCAGGCCTCACTACCAATAAGGTGCGGTGGTCTTGGCATACATAAAATTTCTAGTGTATCTCTAACAGCTTTCCTATCCTCAGTTTATAGTACACAAAAATTAATCGGAGCTATTTTATCTCCCTGTATTGCAAATTACGAAATAAGTTTTTTGACTGAGGCTAGGGATGCTTGGAAAATAGCCTGTCCAAATCAGTCATTGCCCAAAGCACCTCCTTCCCAGAAGCATTGGGACGGGCCGCTCTGCGAAATTGAACGGAAAAATCTTCTTGATACATCTGTTTGTTCTGCAGAGCGTGCTCGCCTCCTCGCTGTTTCACGTTGGGAATCAGACCTTTGGTTGCAAGCACTTCCATCAAAAAACATTGGCAATTTACTAGACAACCAGACATTCCGATTAGCCGTTTATTAGATTAGTTTTTTGCCAAGTCCCACACCGTTGCCTATGCGGCGATATGGTGGATCGGCTTGGCCATCACGGACTATCTTGCTACAGAAGCGCATGAAGGATTCCTCGACACGCCAGTTTGAATGAAGTCATCCGTCGGGCCTTTGTCAGTGCCGGCGTTCCGTCAATCTTAGAACCAAACGGCCTGATGCGGGACGACGGTAAGAGGCCTGATGGTATGACTTTAATTCCTTGGAAGATGGGACGGCCTTTAGTTTGGGATGCAACTTGTGTCGATACCTTGGCGCCGTCTCATCTTCCAGAGACAACAATTCGGGCTGGCGGCGCTGCAACCAAAGCAAAAAACCTCAAGCGGTGCAAATATGGGAACCTAGACCGGGGTTACATGTTTGTGCCATTTGGGGTTGAAACTTTGGGTCCGTGGGGGCCAGGTGGCCACGAAATTTACAGGGACTTGGCAAAAGGTTTAGTGGAAGTGACATGTGACCAGAATGCTGGCTCCTATTTAGGCCAAAAAATTAGTATTGCAATACAGCGTGGCAATGCAGCCAGTATTCTGGGCACTTTCCCTTCCTCCGAAGGACTTTTAGATAGTTTTGTGTCAATAGTTAAGTTTTTTTTTTTTTAAATGATCTTTTGTTTTTTGTATGTTTTATCTTGTAAATAAATTCCCCATTTAATCGTATATTTTTAGTAAATCATATCAAAGACGGTTTTTAATTCAAAGATATTGTTAACTTTTCTTCTGACCGTCCACTGCTCGCATGTAATTAGCTGTAATGTTCGTCAGCTACTGACGCTACCATCAAAACAGCACCGGAGAGTCAACATTCTGTCGTTTGTGGCTTTTTTAACCAAAATTAAGAGCATTTTCATGCGTTTATTCAGTTACAGACATGTGTATAATTATTAGTGATTTGGATGATTATTTTTGTTATATGAAAGGTTAGACTTTCCATGTGGTCCCATCCATATACATGTTATCAAAATTGGTTTATTAGTTTTGTTTAGTATTATATTATTATTAAAAGCAATAAGAATGCACAAGTCTGTAGAAAAAAGATAATTTAAAAAATATATATCTAGGTTACTCAAAATAAGCTACTGACAAGAATACTCGTATAACAATTTTTTAAATCATGCCTGTATGTTTGTTCGCGCATCACATAAGAACTACTGGACCGATTGCGATGCAGTTTTCACTGTTGGTTTTGACTTAAAAACTGGGGTACTTGGTATCTTAATCCGACGATTAGATGCCGAGCAATCGATCAAAACTAATTGACAGCTGAACGGATTTTGAAGAAGTATAGTAGTATATTATTGTACTTTATGGGTACGGTTGGTCCTGGACTAACACGTATGCTACTTTTAAATGAAATGACCACGTGGGCAAAGCCGCGGGCACAGCCAGTTATCTATAGCCGCGCTAGCTTACCGTGTTAGGCTCATTTTAGTTAAAATATACTAAGGCCGGAGTTCACCAACATTTCTAACATATTTAAACAACAGTTAATAAGCTAAAAAAATTAAAATATCAAAAACCTAGGTTGATGTTTTCGACTATATACTCATACACGTGAGTCATAGCCGGTAGTGATATTTTAAACTATGTATCAGGTTCACGAAAACATTAACACTTAGGCTCAAAAATGTTTGAAATATTTTTGAGAACTCCAGCATGCGCGGGCAATTTTATTTTTACTTATGTATTTTGGTATGAATTTATTTAAGCTATTTCCGAATTGTAGGTTATTGAAAAAGCTCCTAATTTTCACGACCTGAAACTAATTATTTTCTAACACTATTTTTTAACTAATTATTTTTTATACAGCATACACATTTTTTTGTGGCTAGGAGAGTTTAACAATCAACTTATTAGATACTAGTTTTCCCGCCCGCGACTTCGTCCGCGCGGACTACAGTTTATCGCGAAAAAACATCCTTTGTTCTTCTAAGGTATGAGAAACCAATGCAAAAGTAGGTATATAGGGCCAACGCTCTTGATGTTTATTGACAGACTTGTTATTTCGTTTCCATGGAAACCGTTCTTTACAGCGAGTAATCAACATTTCCCAGTTTTTCGGTGGAAACTTACAATTTTCCCTGATAAATAGTATCCTATGTTTTATTCCAGGGTATATGCTATCCCCATTCCTTTCATTAAAATCCGTCCAGTGTTATTGCGTGAAAGGTCCCCAAACAAACACACAACGTTTCTGATTTCCTCCTCAATACAATTAATTTCTTTAGAGAAAATTTAACAGAAACTAACAATGCTTGCTCCACACTGTAAACCTACCAGTCACGCTATCTCATTCGCTCACTCGTTTATACACAGCATAATTAGTATTAATTACTATCCAGCTTAATTAATGACTTTACGGCTATTTTGAACAAAAGCATCGCCTTTCGCTGGCTCATTGCGAGAATATTAATTTTTATTTAATGATGAGTCTCGCATTTCGAAATATGAGGGATGTTTTCGAGAAAGTCTATGATCTACGCTTTCGGGACATTCTGGCATTACTTCTAATAACTATTTCGTTATCACGCAGGTAATATCTGAATCTTATTCAGATTTCTTTATTGATCATAATCAATGTAATTTTACCACGTTTTTATTAAGGCACTTTCGTCATTTCTGGTGGAATCTTGCAACTCAAATTACAATCACTTCCCGATAAGCTATCCGGCTGAAACTTTCAGAGTAGCTCACAAACCGAAGAGAAAACATTAAAAAAAAAGGCTGATTTATATTATTTTTTTAATCTACATTTGGTGCTTGTTTATATTTCATATAATAACTAATAGTTGAATAATCTCATAATCATAATGGGTAATTAAATTAACAATATCAATCTTGCACTGTGAAAGATTATGTTATATAATAAATGAATAATTTCAGTACTTCCTTGCATAGCTAAGGTATTTTTTTTTGTTCTCTTCATGCACATTCATAAATTAATAAAAAGAAGAAGGTATCCTCCATCTTACGCCAATCATCCTAACTTGAGCCAATCTTTGCCACAGGTATCTCATACATAGGTGTATTGATATAATCGACCCATTGCTGCACTTGGTCTTCTACGGATGCGCAATCCTACATACTCCAGCTGCCTTAACTACAACATGCCGTCTCAAGTCTTTTACTATTTGAGTATACGAACAGAGTATAAAGGTGCCAATTGTGTTGGCACAAACAAAACGATTCTAAAGCAGCTTTAGAGATATTGCTACGAGCAATATCTCGTAATGGTTTAATAGCTGGACTCGGCGGTTATTGAGTACGCGTACTGGCTGACACACACACGGGCGAAAAAGATTGCAAAAAGATTGTAAATACATGTTTTTTCTTATTCGTACACGTCTATGGTAAGCTTCAGAACTGTTAGTACCTAATTGTGAATTTAGCATCAATGGTTTCACATTGTTTCTTGTTAGATTCTCCGTATAATTTACTAAAGTAAGTGCACCACACAAACTTACACCTTACGAGATACTACACCAAGTGTAGCTTGTACGGCGTCTCATCCCGTAATCCCAGATAATTAAGGTATACAATATTAAGGGAATCCCGTGTACATCGCGTCTATTATTCAAAGGATATGCCCGCCTTGAGAACCGAGCGTGCGATGGGCGAAATCTCGGCGATAAAGTAGGTTGAATTATTGAATGCAGTCGTAGAAGTTTAGTGCAGTTCTTTCGGTAGTAAGGGATGACATAATTTCTGGGGGTGTAAGAGTATGTATGTATAATATTTTGCGCCCAATGTTGCTCTATTTTAAAAGCCTTTAAGGTTATGGTAGAGCAACATTGCCGACTACTTTGTTTTACTGGCAAATGAAAAAATACTTTGGCTTATACTTTTCTTTCTACCAAGAAAACGACGTGTACTACTTGGCATAAAAAAATTGGATTTAAAAAAATACTTAGGAAGGACCTATTTAAGGTCCTTCTTAAGTTATTTTTTAAAACTTTCTCCAATTAGGTATTTACCTGTTTCCCAGTAATTAAGGCATACTTATAACTGGACTATGAAAACTTTCTAAAATTACCAGAAGCATAATTTCCAAGAAACTATGGCCTAATTATAGATGCTTTGCAGTCATTTTAATAAGACTTGATTCACGTAATCGAACAGTAAGAACAATAGCGACGGGGGCCTAACTGTTCTATAGTGCAATTTAGAATCCAACGATACCGGGTTCAAAACTTAGGCTCCGCAGCTATGACTTTTCTGAGTTATATGCGGTTTTCTATCGCTCCGTGCTTCGGAGGGCACGTTAAGCTGTCGATCCCGGCTTTTATTGATTAATAGCAGTCTTTAAGCCATGACAGAGGCCCCCGGGTGGCTAGACAAACTCTGACATCAGAGGTCAGCACTACCTTACACGAAAAACAAACAAACATCGGACAGTTTTCATGTACTTACGAAGACAAAATATCAATCTAATAAGCAGAGGTACAATCTAGATTGCACCCCTAAATAATAAATACAATAGCCATGCCCCTGAGCACCAAACGAGGGTAACAACATCCCTGCAGGTCAATTCCACTACGGTCTACGTTTCGTAACTAACCCGACTGGTTACGTGCTGCTTGCGTGAAATATTGAATTTAGAGTCAGTTTACGTGCTGCATTTTGAGATATGGAGGTAGAAACCTAGTCGTCTATTTCTATTTGCAGTAAAATTAGGTTTAGTATTTACATGGTTGGAGTATGTTTTTATTTTAAAGGGAGCTTTAGGCAGTGCTATAAAGGGGGCTCTACATTATTGGGCATTTAAAAGATCTCGATGTCACTGCAATTGTTAAACTAATCAGTTGCTTTAAAAAAAGTTTTGTTCTTAGTTCGTATGTTATCAATATTTAAAAGTGAAACGTTGTCTGTTTGTTTGTTTATTTGTGAAAGCTCCCCAGCTTTCACTCGATAACGGCTGGACGGATTTTGATGAAACTTGGATTGGAGATAGCTTATAGCCTGGAATAAAACATACGATACTTTTATCCCGGAAAATTTTAAGTTTCTGGGAGGTTTCACTGTAAGGAACGGTTTCCATGTAAACGATATAACAAGAGCATTGGTGCTATACCTACTTTTGCATTGGTTTTTAATATCTTAGAAGAACATAGGATGCTTTTATTTGCGATAAACTGAAGTCCGCGCGGACTAAGTCGAGGGCGGGAAAGCTAGTTAGTAGATATAGTAACGTGTCCGCAAAAAAAAACAATTAAAACATGAATGGTAAAGGCATCATCGGTGCAATAAAGTGGAGTAGGTAAATACACATACCAATTTATATTTAAAGCAAAAACTACTTAAAAACGAATGAAAAAAGTCTTAGGTATAAAAAATAAGATTTTATAATCCTGGGGATATGTACATACACAAAAAAACAGTCGAACTGAAAAACTCATTTTAAAAAATACAGATAGGCAAGAATGGCTTACAGACATAAGTTACTTTCTGTAAGTCCATCTTGTCAAACTATATCAATAGTCTAACAAAACATATTACTACGATAAAACCATCCAGACACGTTGATCCGCCTAAGAAGATAGTACCTAACAAAAACACTTACGCATGTCGTCCCTCATGAAACGTAGTACTAAGCATTTTTCACCGTTTTTCGCGATCCAATACCATTCGCCGTTCGCCGAGGGTCGGTATCGGATTCCTCTATACCAAATACAAATAAATGCGGCCTACTGTCACACCGAATAGCTTCTTTTCTAATAACCCGGAGCTGAGAGAAAGCAGAATTTGGCGATATGGTTCTTAGCTACGTTTGGAAGAAATCAGTGCAGCCGTTCCCAATTTATGGCTATAAAGGGAGAAAATCAATAATAATAACACTGCAATAATGTACAAAACGTCAGGATTTAATAGTAGTTTATGAAACGATTGCATAATGAGGGGTATCTAACACGAGAGTGAGTTTTTTAATAGTATCACTCGAGTGTTTTAATACCTAGTTATGTGCCGTCTCATACACTACTTTATCTACACTCATGTCATAGGAACGTACATTTAATGGAAAAAAAAAACGTCATATTTTTATGTTTTTTTTGTTGGTAAAAGCTCGTTCGTCATGTTCGTTGTTGTTTCCGTGATTTCAGGTGGAGTCAAATCCTCCTCACTAACACAGCTGTCGGACATTTTTAATCAGGATAAAACTTTTGAAAAAAAAAACACATTAAATTGGTAAAGTACTAATGTATATTAAATTATGGCGCCAAAATCCAGTTCACAGCGAATTCGCGCGCATTCGGTAGACCGCACGCGCCGCCAAATAGAATAAATGCCCAATACTCTCGTGGTAAGGAGCTAACCAGTGCTTTTATGGAAAAAAATATTATAACATATTTTAGTTCAAAAAATAGTGTCATAACTATTTTTTTCTTATTATAGACGTGCCGTGCGTAATGTATATCATTATGCCACCATTTTTGAGTTCAAAATCTTGATTTTACGATATGAGTGTAGATAGAATAAATTATTAAACGCGATATAAACTACTACATTATAGTGAATATATGAGTATATGAATAATAATCACGCAAACCAAGACTCAATATTTATTTATATTGTATATATTACTAGCTGTGTGTGGTCATTTCTATTAAAAGTAGCCCAAACGTGTTATTCCAGGACCAAAATTACCTATAAATACAATATACTACATTTCTTCAAAATTCGTTCACCCGTCAAATAGTTTTTATCGATTGGTCGGCATCTAATCATCGGATTAAGATACCCGTTTTTAAATCAAACCCTGAGCTATCCAACAGTGAAAACCGCATCGCAATCGGTTTAGTAGATTTTACGTGATGCGAGAATAAACATACAGACAAAAATACAAACGACACGATTTAAAAAATAAAGTTATTCTTGTTCAGTAGCTTATTAACAAGCAAGCGAAGCCGACGACATAGTAGAACGAAAAAGTCTATACAAAGAAGATACTAAAAAAAATTACCATTTTTTTCACCCAAGGGTACTTAGAGTACTAAGGGTACTTAGAATACTAAGGGTACTTAGAATACTAAGGGTACTTAGAATACTAAGGGTACTTAGAATACTAAGTATCCTAGATAGAGCATTTTTTTTTATTATCTTCTTTGTATAGACTTTTTCGTTCTTATTGCTTTATTCTAAGTGAAAACTAATGCAGATTTTATACGTGCTAAAAGGCGAAAACGGGAGCATCTCACATGTATGAGCTAAATTATTCCAACTATAGTTTTAACCACATCGCGAAAGTGTCTGACCTCGCAACCTCTCTATTAAACTAGTTGGAATAATTTCACTAATATACGTGAGTAACTCCCGTTTTTGTATTTTAAAATATAATATATATATATTTTGTTTCTAAGTAAAGATAAGGCAGTGTCAGGCCGGTGACCGCTTAACTCAAAGCTGTAGCGAAGAACTCTAGGCGAATTTCATTACGGCTGTAGAAGGTATTTATGGTACGGAACTCTGAATGCGCGAGTCTCAGCTCACACTTGGTCAATTTTTGTTTTAAAAAGCTGCCACACCCAAACTTATTAGCTAAGTAGCCGTAGCTGTAACACTTTTAACATAATTTTTCTTTGTCTCATTAAAACTAAGTACATTCTTTGTTACGCCACGTTCTAACCCGCGCCGCGTTCTAATGCAGTAACAAGTAGTGAGTTAATTTAGTTGAGTGGATTCGCCCGTGCATTGTCGCTTGTTTATCGTCCCTCCCTCCCCCGGCTGTCGCAACTTAATGGTATTAAACTTTTGGTATAAATGTGTTTGAACTGTGGATTTTTTGCTTTGTGACGTGACAAAGGGTGGCGACATGAGTCGCCAAGTTTGGCGATGCGATTGTTCAGGTTTTATTTGCCGCTGACAAGGAAATGTAGAGAAGGCAAGAATGTTATACGTACCTTCTAAACGCTAGAGAGTAAGGTGTACTCTGCTTTGGAGACCATATCATCAGATTTTTAAAACTATTTATATTACTTTGAGTGACGAGATGGGCAGGTCGCTTGCCTGATGCTAAGCGTCACGCCTGCCCATAACAGTTGCAGTGCCACCCAGAACTTTGGTTGTAAAATCTTGCGCGCCACTGCACTGCGCTCGTCACCCTGAGACATTGGTTATTGCGACTCATTGCCCAGAATTTCGCTGAAAACATTGCTTTTCAAACCGAAGGTTGCTTGGAAGAGATCGCTGCTTAGCGATAAGGCCGCTGATTATACAACTTTTAGATCTTTTTTTGTGTTACTTTTGATGCAATAAAGTGCTATCTATCGTTCTATCTATCTCCAACATTTTTCTTGTCCGTTTACATGACTCGGCTCCTACGTAAGCGCTTGAGTGGAATTATAGTGGATAGTGGCTGTATATCGTTAAGTCGGTCTTCTTTACGCATTTTATTGCAAATTCATGTTGACACGTAAATAAAAGTGCGAGAAATGAAGTCATGTAAACATGGCATTAGTTCGCTTACCTTTGGGTAATACCTTTGGGTAATACCTTTGGGTAATACCTTTGGGTAATACCTTTGGGTAATATTATAAGGACTATATATGTACTACTAGGTTTCGCCCGCGACATTTTATCGCGAAAAAACATCCTACGTCCTTCTAGGATATTAAAAACCAATGCAAAAGTAGGTATAGCATAGCACCAACGCTCTTGATGTTTTTTGACAGACTTGTTATTTTGTTTCCGTCCTTATAACCGTCCTTCCGTCCCTTACAGCGAGTAATCAGAATTTTCCAGTTTTACAATGGAAACTTGCCATATTCCAGGATAAAATGTATCCTATGTTTTAATCCACCTGTCTCCATTCCAAGTTTTATCAAAATCTGTCAGCCGTTATCGCGCTAAAACTCCCCAAACAAACAAACAAACGTTTTCACTTTAATATATTGATGTGGATATTATTCCTCTTGTTTTAGGAAGCTATTTCTCTGATATGCGGCGTTCCTTAGCAGCGAACGTTGCCAAGTCAAATAGGCGCCACGAAGTCGCGACATCCCGTCTCGCATTCGACCCCTCCCGGAAACTTATACATTTCTATAACTATCCATAACATTAGATAAGAATATTACACTGCACGGAGTACGAAAATAAATTTGTTTCGTTTATTTCGCCCCTAAATTTTAGGAGATGTTTTTTTTATAAATAGGCAGGAGTAAAAGGCATTTGAAAAACTGACGTTTATCGGGTGAAATGCTTCTTATGGCTTTATTCGTAGATTTTTAACAATAAAAGAAAAATAATTACACGATGTTTTTTTGAATTATATTTAATGTGAACAATGTTTTTTCCGCGATTTTTGATTCTGCTGCTTATAGAGATTCAAAACAATTTTTTTTTTCTCTAAATTAGCTAGGAATTAATGAAAATCAACATCTTGATTTTGTATTTCCTATAGGTATAAGTCACAAGAAAATCGATTTTTCAAAAAAATAAAAAATTATTAAGATTATACATATATATATATATTTCTATTTTTATCATATCATAGCTGCCATGTTTGTTTGTTTGTTTGTCGTATGAGGTAGTGCTGGCCTCTGATGTCAGACTTTATCAAGCCGCCCGAAGGCCTCTGACATGGCTTAACGACTGCTATTAATCAATAACAGCCGGGACCGACAGCTTAACGTGCCCTCCGAAGCACGGAGCGATGGAAAACCGTACATAACTTAGAAAAGTCATTGGTGCGTAGCCTAGGTTTTGAACCCGGTATCGTTGGATTCTACATTACACTACAGAACCGTTAGGCCACCATCGCTTCATAGATAGCTGCCATAGGTATCCCTGTTAAAAACTTACCTGTGTATATTCCACATTGCATGCTTTAAAAATAGACCTTTTATAAAATGTGGTGTATTAATAGGCATATACATAATTATTAATATATGCGTATACATAGTTTATAATAATTATTCAGACAGTTCTTCATGTTATTTAACGTATATTTATTATGTAACTGCAAAAAAATATGACATTGTGACCCGACTAAGCTTTTAGTCTACAATAAACTTTTTGCTATTGTTGTGTATAAGCAATTTATTTCAGGCAATTTTTCAGGTTCTCTTTTTCCGTATCAACCCATTATAATCTATGCTAACGAAGTAACATAGAAAGGCAATGCCCTTAAGCCTAGAAAACTAAAGGATGATTCTCACGCTAAGAGTACTTATTAGGTATTTGATTTTTAGAAGAAACAAAGTTTTATGCTAGGTTTAATATTAAATATAGCACAAATGAAAGAACTTATGGACTTAATAAAACATAGTATACATAGCTAGATATCCATATCAACTTTGACGAAACTGTGTTTGTATGTATGATCATCATGATCAAAACGGTCAACTTTTAAACCTTGATCCGAACAATACAATACAATACAAATAAACTTTATTGCACACCAAAAAATAATACAAAAAAAAAAAACAAAAAAAAAGACAAATACAAATATTAATTAGCTTTATAATAATTATTAGTTTTCACCCGCGACTACTGTTTATGGCGAAAAAAAGCATCTTATGTTGGATATTAAAAACCAGTGCAAAAGTATAATAGCTCTGGATGCTTTTTGACAGACTTATTTATTATTTCGTTTCCATGGCAACGTCCGTTCATTACAGCGACATTTTCCAGTTTTCCCATAGCAACTTACTATGTTCCGGGAAAAAAGTATCCTTTGTTTGTCTCTATATTGTACAGTACATATTTACAAAGTATCAACAAAATCGGGGAACGTTTCACTTTTATAAATTGATATGATATGGATTGATTTTTAATAAAACAATTCTTAAGATCTTATTTGTACCATGATCCGGAAATACGAGCAAAAGTTTTTTTGATGAGCATGATAATGTTGTAACATAAAACTTAATTAGTAGAATTAAGTGCTACTCGAACTCATAGTGTGTAAACCAGTCTTAAGTTGAGACCTACATCCTGTAAGCATCGAGCTTTGTCTACCGACCGTGTTGACTTCCGTTACAGCCTTAACGACTCGAACAAGAAATTAAAGCTATTTGAAACTTAAGCTTTAAGTTATAAGGTGTAGATTGTGACCGCAAAAATGCTACGATAAGATTTATGACTGTTACAAATGTATTTTATTTGGTGCTTTTCTCGTAAAAAGTTCTGTTTAATGAGCCACATTTTCTTTTGTTATGTATATTTTTTGTTATGTTACTTGACTTGGATATTAATTTGTAATTTTGATTTATTTGATATGTGTGTACCTATGGCGAGATTTCGAACGAAATTACGAAGATTAGGAACAATATCTTTAAGTCTTAAAACAAAAAAAATACGAATGAAAAAAATTAGACCGATTTTTTATCGTATAAAACTCAAAAAAAATAAATAGTTCAAATTTGATATTATGGATAAACTCAAAAAATACTTAACCGATTTTAAAAATTCTTTCAGCTATTGAAAGCTACATTACCAGCAAGTAGCAAAGATATATAAAAAAATTCAAATAAAATATCCTTTCTAAAATTGCAATAATGTAACCCAAGGTATCAAACATTTGCCTGTAAAGTCACTATTTGGCGTGCGCTGCGAAAACTATTAATGATACATAAAACAATATACTACATGTTTATAGTACTCATTATTACCCACAAAAAAGCCCGGAAGGCTTTATGTCTAACTATTATAGTTAAGTCACTATAACCGTTTCAAGTTCAAATATGTCATTCATAACACTGGTAAAATCATGTACAAAGAGAAACCCTTAGTGCGGAGCGGAGTCGCTAGTAACTTATAACTATAAGAAAACAAAGTGGCAGTGAAACGAAACATCGATAACCGTGTCGCCAGACTGTCTGGCGACAGAGTCTGCGACTGTCTACGTCGAGAAACGCTTTGCACAATGTTTGCCGATGGTAACTACTTACAGACAGGATTCATTTCATATTTTTATGTAAAATATTGGTTCATTGTAAAATTTGAAACGGGATGTAAGCTCGATAGGTATTTTTTATAGGTACCTACCCACTTTTAATTGTAAAATACTAACATTATTAAATTGTTGTACCTATTTTATTACAAAAATAATGCAAAATTGTTACTTTACACGTGATTACAATATCAGCTCCTTTAAGTTTCACTTATTTTTGAAACAATAGGAAAACAAATAATTTATGATAAAACTAGCGGCTTCGCACGCGCGATCATTTCTCCAGGTTAAAAGTACTCTATGTACTATTCCAAGGCCTGAAATATCAATATTTGATCAACATTTCTTCAGCTGTCATCAAGTTTTTTATCGATTGCTCGGCTCCCACTCATCGGATTGACAAACCAAGTACCCCAGTTTTAAGTCAAATCCTAAGCTATCCAAGAGTGAAAACTGCATCGCAATTGGTCCAGTAGTTGTTACGTGATGCGTGAACAAACATACAGACAAACAGACAAACAAACAGACAGACATGATTTAAATAAATGAATTTTCTTGTTCAGTAGTTTATTTTGAGTACCCTAGACCGTTTTTTTATAATTATCTTCTTTGTACAGACATTTTCGTTCTTATTGCTTTATTATAAGTATAGATAGATCCATACTAATATATAAAAGTGAAACGTTGTCTGTTTGTTTGCTTGTTTGTTTGTTTGTTTGTTTATTTGTTTGTTTGTTTGTTTGTTTGTGTGTTTGGGGAGCTTTCACGCAATAACGGCTGGATGGATTTCGATGAAACTTGGAATGGAGATAGCTACTTAGGATTTTAATCCCGGAAAATTGTAAGTTTTCACGGGAAATACCAAAATCTGGTCAAATATTGATTACTCGCTGTAAGAAACGGTTGCCATGGAAACGAAATAACAAGTATGTCAAAAAACAACAATAGTTACGCCACAGAATAATAATACTACGTAGTGGTGCTATACCTACTTTTGCATTGGTTTTTAATATCAAGAACATAGGATGCTTTTTATCGCGATAAACAGCAGTCCGGACGGGAAAACTAGTATATAGATATAGATAGATAGTTAGATTATGATTTCACTAGCTGCGCCCCGTAGCTTACCCTCCTAAGGATGGAATTTCATAAAATCTTTCCTTAGCGCACCGCTAAAGTATTCAGGCGAAAAAAACGATCCAATTTTGCAATCAATAATTCATCCACTTCTACTGAAGCTATCGGGCTGAAATTTTCTCCACGCGTTTGGTACTCGTGACATTACATGGCTACAGCATTTCTTTTCTTTTTATGTTGTCCTGTTTTTTATTGAAATCTACCTAGAAATAAAAGCGCTATAAGTATATTAAATTCATAACATTCACTTCCTTTTTGAAAATTCATCTAAAAAGGAGGCAAGAAAATTATCAATGAGTAGATTTCAACCACCCCAGTGGCACAACCAGGTCAAAAAAACACCACACGATTACTCCAAATTCTAAACTAAAGTGGCAATCACTCCAACCACCAATAAATCACAGGAAAACCACAGCTCTCTCCAGAAAATGAATACAAATGACAGCTCGCCTCGTTAAAGAGCTGTTCACCGCCGGAAGTGGATGGTATCGGCGCGCGTTACACCGGAAGTGGGCGGGGCTAACGACTGAAGATTGCGCCCCGACACCCTTGGAGATGGTGTGAAGTTTCTGCTATTGTGGTGTGAATAATTTTGGAGTTCTAGATGTTACAGTTACTGTTGAATAAAATTGGTGGCAGGTTTTATTATGAATATTTAAAACAAATGTATGTGACAATTATTTGTACATAGAACAAAAACACAAACACAAAAACTTAAAAGCAATTTTGGCATTCTAAAAAAAGAGTACATTATATTAAGTATCATCAAATTTTTATAGGCCCAGTAAATAACATAATTGAATAAAGTTGTTACATAATGATCTTTTTTTTTTAATTCTATGTTAACCAATAAGATCAATTTTTCCCTGTCTCTTATACTTTTTTGTTTGTCGTGTGAGGTAGAGCTGGCCTCTGGTATCAGAATTTGACAGGCTACTCGAGGGCTTCTGACATGGCTTAACGACTCCTAATAATCAATACCAGCCGAAACCGGTAGCTTAACTTGCCCTCCAAAGCGCGGAGCGATGAAAAACCGCACATAACTTAGAAAAGTGATTCGGAGCCAAGGACCGAACCCAGTATCGTTAGATTCTAGGTTGCACTATTGGACTGTTAAGCTACCATTGCTCTTATGTAGCCTCTATACCCACTACAAATGTAGATAATGAGTGTGGCATATCCTTTGATCGTCTGTATTCAACAAACACCCAAAGCTGAAGAAGCACTAATCAAGAGGTTCCACGTTTCCCGGAACTATCTCTTTAACCATCCTTGAACTCCAGCCTAAGTAGGTTTAGGATTAAAACACTAATGCCAATTTAATTCACCCCATAATTCATATCTATTTCAAACGTAGTCACATTCCCCATAAATCCCCAAGCCCGATGGCCGACCATTGGCCGGCCACAATAAATTGTGCTAAAACTCCGTGTTTGCATGTCCGACCGCGATTAACAGGCCCGCCGTGTATTTGTCTTTGGTTAAAAGCTAGTCGCTGACTAATTGCAGAGGCTAGTGGTGTTGGTCAACCGGCGGTATTGGGGATGAACATCGAAATATAACAAGTTTTCAACAAAAAAAAGAGTTGCGTCGCCGAACATAAAAATGAGTCTCGTATGACGTGAACGACATAATTCCATACGAAATCCAGTACTTTCCCTAACCGTGCATTTTTATCAAAAACACTATCAACATCTCAATATTAACTTATCATATTATATTATTCTTGTGTGAAGCATCAACATTTTTGGGCATACCAACATTCTATAACATTGTTCATGGTAGGTACTAGCGCAGTGCAACGACGTGCAAGATTTCCAATTCAAAGATGTAGGTGTCATTGCAATTTTTATGGGGCTGCCAGTTGTGACGAGGTCCAAACCTCTTTCATAATAATACTCATTTGATCTCTTAATTCTTTCATAATCCATTTTTTTTTCATTTTTGATAGTTGGTCATCATTGATTCATTATAAATACAAATGACCTGTCATTCGAATATTGATTTTTGGAAAAACCGAAATAATATTATAAAATTCATAAATAAGTTTATAACAACTTGAATTACTCTTTTAAATATATATGTGATAATACCTACATAAGAGGTTATTTTCATCCGTATTTTCACCACTATATTCTCCAATTGCTCCCTATTGTTCCTGTTCCTGTAATTCTGTGTCACTAAGGTTTGGGTCCTGGGCTAGTGGGACAAGCCCAAACCCTGGGACAGCCTCGTGACCACCGGTTATGATTTTAGCACCGTATGTATCTTCGTCTGTCTGTTTGTCTGTTTCTTTGTCCCCCATTGTTAAACTCCATAACTGATTTCAATTGGGCATCATTGTTTTTTTTTTAATTAATACCTTAGCACAAAAAGTGTACATGGAGGACTATGGAGTGACATGGAATTGACTAGATTGTCTTTATACAAACTGTAGGCCGTCCGCGGTACTCCATAGAGTTATAAGTTTCTCTCAAGATGGGAATCGAATTCAAGAACTTTCAAAAGAGTTTTTCAAAATATGTATAAAAGAATAACTGTGCCGGTCATTTCTCTGGATTGAAAGTAACCTATCTGTTATTCCGGAACAAATGTGCACTTAATACGTTTCAACAAAATTTGTTCAGCCGTTAAATAGTTTTTTATCTATTGCTCGGCTTCTACCCATCGGATTGTATGAAAAAGTTCAGCAGATTTGAAATCGAAACCTAAACTATCCAAAAGTGAAAACCGCAATGCAAACGGTTCAGTAGTTTTTACGTGATGCGTGAACAACATTATTAGATAGCTTAGGTTTTGATTTAAAAACTGGCGTAGTTGGTATCTCAATCCGATGAGTAGAAACGAGCAATCGATAAAAAATATTTGACAACTGAATGAAATTTGGTATATCGTAGGTATACCTTCTAGTTACATTGGTCCTAAAATAACACCTATGTTACCTTTAACCCAGAGAAATGACCACGCGGGCAATGCCGCGGGCACAGCTAGTCGTAAATACAGTTAACTTTCTTTATCCTGCCCGTTGTTATCCTTTTCCTAGACAAAGCCCAAAGTAAATCTTATCTACATAAAATTTAGCCGCAATCCGTAGTTCAATGATAATTAGCGAGATTCTCGCGGCGCAATTTGGACCGCATTAGGGAACCCGAGACCAGATTGCGGTACAGCTTAGCAGATAAAGGGTAATTTCCCCTTGTACCGAGCAAGGGGTTTTTGTAGTCTTTTTTAAGATAAGGGGTCAGATTAGAAGCTTGCTTCGGTGGTACAAGTAAATAAAATGGTAAATGAAGAACTCTCTCGCATCGATGGTTTTGTAAGTAGGTTATTTGGGTCTATGATTAGAACTTTTTGTATCTAAGCAGTCAGAAATTAAGAGAAACACGATTTTTGATTGTCAACATCTGTAATCGTATAAAATATCAATTATCCAACTGTTTCATGTAGTAGATAGGCAGGAAATGGGTCATCCTGTCTGTATGGCAAAATCCGAAACTAGTGGACGAAGAGAAAGTTCTGAGAAACAATGCCATTGAGTTTTTAGTGCTTAGAAATAAGCAAACAAAAAATATCGAAAAATAGAGGGGGAGGGGAGAGGACCCTCTTCCTCTTCCCTTTCTTCTCACCACCCCTCCCCTCCAGCCTCCTCCTAACAAAAACAAACCCTCCCCCACCTCTTTCCCTTCTCCTCCAATCCTCTTCTTCTTCCTTTCCCTCTCCATCCCTTCCCACCTCCTACCCTTTTTCTACACCAACCCTCCCCCTTCTTCTCCCCTTTCCCTACTCTTCCCCTCCCCTTTCGCTTCTTCCCTTTCTCTTTTCTCATCTTCCCCCACTTTCTACCTTGCAAAAACGTAGGCTATTTATAAAACGAACAAACGCTATCGGATACTATGTTGCTCTCGAAAAGATACCCAAGAACGCTTGGAAACTCAGTTTCTATAACTGCTTTGTGAATTTTGCTACCGTAGTTGTAACCGTATGGTCAGGTAATTAGGAACGACATCAAGTTCGACTCGAAATCGATTTCGATAAGTTCATCGTCAAATCGACTTTTCTGAATTAAACTTGTACTCGTACGATGTCTAACCGTATCTAACCATAACATATCGTGAGGTTCTGAATCGGAGGGCCGCTCTACAGTCTTTAAAAAATCGCACGGTGTTTTATAATAATAAAATTGTAATGGCTCTATCTATATTTATAATAAAGCAAACAAACAAACAGAAAGATCAGATTTAAAAAAAACACTATCTTATTTTAAGTACTCAAAACCATATTTTTTATTATCTTCTTTTTAAAGACTATTTCGTAGTTATATAAGTACGAAATAGTCTTTAAAAAGAAGATATCTGTTTGTTTGTTTGTTTTTTGTTTGTTTGTTTGTCTGTATGTTTGTTCGCGCATCATGTAAAAATGAAAGCGATGCGATTTTCACTGTACAATAGCTTAGGGTTTGACTTAAAAACTGGGGTACATGGTATCTCAATCCGACGAGTAGAAGCCGAGAAATTGATAAAAATATTTGTGACGGCTGAACGAATTTTGAAGAAATGATGTATATTGTACTTTATTGGTACTTTTGGTCCAGGAAAGACACGTGTGGGCTACTTTTAAATGAAATGACCACGCGGGCAAAGCCACGGGCACAGCTAGTCATTTGATAAGTACTATCAACCTACTAACACAATTAAGACAGCGCTCTGCAGTGCTGTCTATTGATGTTCTGCGCAATCTCTCGCCCCCTTGATAGACTCTGGAAAGGTCACTCAGGTCTTGCTCTTTTATCTTGTCGTTCTAGAGATAAGAATATCTGGAAGGTATGCAAACAATTAGACAGATACATTAACTCATAAGCGGCACAGTGCTATTCCAATTAAATATAGATACATAATTTAATGATGATTTTGCGTTTGCTTCAGAAACACCTCCCGATGCGGCATCAGGCGTAGCTACCGTCGCATCTCCACGATGCACCAATGCTCGCTGCTCATCCTCACGCTGCTATGTGTTACTGTCAAAGGTAAATATTCCAACAAAGTCAAATCAAATTGTGTTATTAGATAAAGTAAAAATATCGTTCAACTTTAAATTAGATCCTTACATGTCTCGAAAAGTTTAGTTTAGTTTAGTTTTGTTGACTTTTCTCTAAGTTGAGTGTATTTTAATTCATTTCTAGTTGTAGTTTACAGATATTGTAAATATTTGTTTGTTATTGAGTATTAATGATTGTAATTAACTTGATTTGAATACTAGCTGTGCCATTGGCTTTTCCCGCATGGTACTGGTAATATCTCTGGATTAATAATAGTCTGTTTGTTATTCCCGGAGTACCTATAAAGTACAAAATCCCAACTATCGTACAGCCATCGAAAAGTTTTTATCGATTGGTCGGCTTCTTATCATGTGATTAAGATACCGGTTGGTCTAGTGGCTAGTGACCTTGGGAACGAAATCAAACGGTCGTGGGTTCGAATCCTGCAAGGTGCAATCATTTGTGTGATGAGCAGAAATGTTTGTTTCCGAGTCATAGATGTGATATTCGTATTTATGTATGTTTATCCGTTATCTAATGCCCATATTACAGGGTATCCTAGATTGGGGCTAGGTAATTGGTGTGGATTTGTCTCAAATATATTTATTTATTTATTATTTATTATTTTTCATAAATTTTAAGTCAAATAAGCTATCCAACAGTGAAAGCTGCATTGCAATCGGTCTAGTAGTTTTTACGTTATGCGCGAACAAACACACAAACAGACAAAATGACACAATTTAAATAAAAAGTATCTGTTTATAAGCTTATTTTAAGTCCCCTACACAATTTTTCTTGAATTATATTGCTTGTTCCGAATTTTTGTTGCTTACTGGTTTACTATATGTATACAAGTATATAGATTTTCAATGTTCTCAGTGAGTGCACAGTTCAACACACTGGGTAAAATGAATTTTGTCACGTTACAGATATCTCCGGCAGCTGGGAAGAGTGGTGGACGTACGATGGGATTTCAGGTAAATAATCAGTAATCTCTTTTGAGTTATTTTGTCATTTTTGAAAAATGTCATTTTTTGCATTGATGGAAAATTCTAGGCTACAATTTACGCAGCAAATCCCGTCATTTTAGAATGTTATTTTTAATATACTGGAATGAAAATTGAACAGCGTTCTGTTAACTTTATCAACGAAACTAGACTAACAAGTTTTTTTTTAAATTGCTTTATCGTCCCCGTAAGACGGGTTAAGAAACTAAAGAGAAAATTTTGGATTATGATGCAGGTTACGGTAGCTGAATTGGTTAGAGGCATGTGTCACGCAGAGGCGTGGATGTATGCGGGTTGGAATCTCGTCCTTGATCCAAATTTTACCTTTAGTTTTTATTTTAACATAAATTCAATCTAAAACAAAGTAACACAAGCACTAAGAACAAACATAATTATTTTCAACACGATAAAATGTTCCCTATTTTTTTTTTATATCTTGTCTTCACCTTTTTTCTTTTTATTTTCATATCATATCAAAACACTCGTCCCCACCTAATATCATAAAGCCATTCACCATTCATGTCACCTGAAAACGACATAAACGACCAAACCCTTGCACCCAAAAAAACGACGACATCAACCCATATAATGACAAGTTGACACTTTATAAACAGTAACGTAACACTCGTTTAATTTGAGTCTACAGAAATCGCACCTAGTTGAGCTAAATGAGGCGAAATTCGCGTTTTTTTAGGTATCAATAGCACGACAAATCGGTAATTTATCTAGCGAATTTGCATTATGTTGATACTGATACGAAATAATTAATTTACATAAAGTATTTATAAATTGTTAAATTAACAAATTATTTTACTGTTTCATTTATTTGCGTTAATTGAGTATTTTTATTGGTGTTAATTGAGTGATAAATATCATTTGCTGCGTCCTATAGGCGCAGAAATGAATGTTTCGTGTTATATGGTCAAACTCTATATAGATTCTATATATATTCGCAAATGCGTTAATAGAAGTTGACAAAATTGCACGCGATCATCACAAACTTCAAGTTTATCTTCTCATAGAACAATGAAGGGCTCGTGGCTCATACTTAATTTGTAGTATGAATGGAATGACTGCAAGAATTGTAATGTCCATGGACATAACCATACACGAGTACGTTTTAAAAACATAAATTAAGCTGCTTCGTCACTTAATTAATCCAATTCCTTTATTCACTTCGCTTTAAAGCCCGAATAACCATTTTGTCAGAGTCCATACTGCTTATATTTAAGATCGGGGTAATGATCACAGATACAATCTTAATGATAGTGTGCGCTCACCCGTATCATTGTATGGGGCTCACCCGACCTGAACTTGGTATTTTAACCCTGCAGAGATTTCTTCCACGGTTGATTTAACTAGATCACCAATCGGAGCTCTTGACCGTACTAATAAAGGTAGTACTCTGTACTCTGCTCTACTAGTGACTTTAGCCAGCGTCAAGTATTGAGATATTACAAGTTGTATGTATTTTTCACTAATTAGTCTTAATGTCCAGTCTCTGTCAGTCAAGTATTCAAAAGTCTAGTCAAGTCACAGTCAAAGTCATGATTCGGTAGAGCTTTACTGAAACTTCCTAGGGAATTTCGGAGAGTACACAAAATGGCACGTTTTTGCGTTTGTATGATTTGCTTACACTCATGCACGTAAACAAACACCTATGGTTAATATTCCACCAATGTATATTAAACATTAACACTCGAACTAACTCAAGATTCAGAAAATAATTTAAAGCAAAACTTCGATTACAATTTTTCCCGACGAAAAAACTAATAAGAATGTTGTATTCAAACAATCGATAAACACAGATGGATTTATTGATTGTTTTGAAGTTGATTGATATATAAATTGTACTAGATGGAACAAAGTATTAAAACCATGAATATAATATGACAAATCGATGACCTACACACACGAATCTAAAAACGTATGTGAACAGTGAGGCCATAAACGAATACGTAGGTAGTTAAATGAACGTTAGTTTTGATATAGTTAGGTAAACATAGTCATGTGATGTCACGCGCGCCATTGAAATGTTTTAGTCTGTGACTGTGACTGGTAATGATGTAGGTACCAGGGTAATGATATCCGTCTCCACGACACGTATTCTTATGACAGTGATGAAGGTTATATCCAAAGAGCATAATAAGTTGCACAGAACAGGATAATATGTTAAGGTGAAGCCATAGAGGTCGAATTACGCATACAAACATGTAGCTGCCCTGCCTAAGCATCTTAATGATACTTTCGGCCGGTTTCTAAAAAGTTTGGATCATTCTCGTTAGATCCAGTGTTAAGATCCATAATAGATCTATCGAGATTTTATTTTCTCATAAGCCGATCTCCGATCATAAATATATAGATGTAAAATGTATCTATGGAGTTTTTTTCTCATTAGATATGTTATTACAAAGTTTTAATTTTATATGGAACTTTGGATAGATTATTTCGTGTCATTTGGTTAAATCACTGCCGTGATAGACAGATATCACCGAAAATGAAATTGAAAAACGTAATGAGCTTTCTGAGGCACAAGCACGGCCGCTATAGATATAAATTCATACAATTACCCCTCATTACTTATCTATATCATTCGTGCATAAATGTGTATTGCCGTCTTGCTCACACAAAACTTGCACGGTGCTTGTGCCTCAGAAAGCTCATTACGTTTTTCAATTTAATTTTCGGTGATTGCTAAGTTGTTGCTAAAGAAGAATCAAAAAAATATATAAGAGTGACTGAAATTATTTGTCAAAAAAACCTTTATGTGGATGCATCCACGTACGTTCATAAGGATTAAAGCAAGCTTTCATCTAGAAAATATTAACCCCTTAGCATATCATTATCACCTCCTGCATTGAGAAATTCTAGACATTTCTGTGATTTTGTGTCACTGCTTTGCACTGTACCGTGGAGTTACCCTACCACATTACGCTCGATTCAATACACTATGATGACCAAATTTTGCGGTGTCCTGAATTTCTATTCAGTGCGATATAGAGGAACTATATGTGACACTGAATAGCGATTTCCATTTGAGTGACGCTCCGACCCGTCATTTTGGTTTGTCACCGTTTAATATTAGGTGGGTAGTTCCAAATCGTATCTTAAAACCGATAACGATCTGGACAGAAATATTGCCCTAGTACTTGCATGGTCACTAATATTAAGTCAACATTAGAAACGGGATATTTACCATTTTATTTTTTTATGGTCCAACTGATCAAAAATTTTAAACTTTTGAATTTAAATTTTATCTTAATCCATTGTGAAAGAATTTTGAAATAAATTGAAAATAAATTTATTAAAAAGTAATTTTTATTTT
Source organism: Alsophila aescularia (assembly GCA_946251855.1). Taxonomy (NCBI): domain Eukaryota; kingdom Metazoa; phylum Arthropoda; class Insecta; order Lepidoptera; family Geometridae; genus Alsophila; species Alsophila aescularia. The sequence goes on from OX276381.1 coordinate 17,288,381, forward strand.
GAGTTAATAAATGAAAAAATGCTAGTAAAGGCAGGGCAGGTCGCACTCCACAACAAGTACAAATAAATTCAAGAACCCAATATTCGGGTCCGTTCAGTCGAGTGTCAAGCGTGCGCTCGATGAGTCGCGCGCCTTGTACTTAGCGATAGAGCACCTACTTACGTAAAGTTATTGACAAACTTTATTCGTGTTTTAATTATGAGTACCAAGAAGAAAGCTAGAAAGTACTGTATAGCATTCGGCTGTTTGAATAGTGATAGAAATGACGAATTGTCATTCTTTACGCTTCCAAAGGATATTGAAAGGTAATAAATTGTAATACCTATAATAGGTCCTAGTTATGTATTTAGATATTGATATTTTTTTATTACCTATAGTTTTATGTTATTTCATTTGTGTTCCATACCGAAGCTACGCATATTTAAGGTTTTTCCGCGCAGAAATAAAGTCGTTTATTAAATCGATCAACGTAATTTTATAATTGATTATAGTAGGTATTGTTGATCGGAAAATGAATTACTGTGCTGACTTAGTAAGTAGCCTACATACTTTTAATACCTTTTATTACGTAGGTAGCAATTTATTTTTCACTCATTAAAAAGCATGGAATTCAGACAGGCACCTTTATTCATCAAAGTGCAATACCTATAGGATATAATCATAATCAGCCAACGACACGTAGGTAGGTATCTCACTAAACTTATCGGCGTTCTGAAAACGGGATAGGTAGGTAGTAAAAATGAGGTAGTCGGTCTATTCTGATAAGAATGTCATTGTATGTAATAGAACTTTTTTAATTTATAATAATAAGTAATAACATAATACAGTATTACTTATTTATTCTGTTACAATATCTAAGTCATAACATATCACAGAATAATTAGTAGTACAAGTACCTAGTTATATCTTAATACAACCCTACCTAGCGAAAAAGGGACAGAGCGATTCTGAAACGGAAGGAGCAATGGAATTTCTCGCGCGTTGTGATACGGTGCATTCTAGCCTGCACGCGGTGGGCGAGCGCCTTCTAGGTAAATATAATTGAAAGCTCGCAGCGCCGTGCGAGTTAAATTGCTCTTTATAGCGTTGTAGCGAGAGTCGCTATTTATTTAAATGACTTTACTCAGTCAGTCTGTACTTGTACTATTATTTATTCTGTGGTATTATCTATTTGTTTTGTTTTGAGTTCTCGATATTTAGGCACTATTACAAGTGCCTTGATCACGAAGCGTAATGCGATAGAAGCGATCCGCTTGACGGAGCACTTCCACATTACACAACATCCTCAATGTAATATTAAGTGCATTGTGGCACTAAGGAGGACGGCGCGCGGCGGTGCGGTGCCATGCGTGATACGCCATTATGTCTAGCATCTCGCAATAGCAAGTTCCGTTTATTGTTATCTACACTAATATTATAAAGAGGAAAGATTTGATTGTTTGTTTGTTTGTAATGGTTAGGTATACTGAAAAAATACAGACCCGATTTAAAAAAATATTTTACGTAAAGAAAGCTAAATTATCAGCGAGTAACACAAGCAGGATTTTATTTTTCAAAAAATTTGAGTTCCTTTCGAAAATTGCAATAATGAAACCTGAGGTATTAAATTTTGCAAAAATACTCGACTACTTTGTATCACAAACCAAAGAGTATATAAATACTACGTAAGATCACAAACTAAGAAGGAGATAAAGGTCTTTGTCTAAGGAACGTTGCCATTGAAACGAAATCACAGAACATCTAATAATAATTGACGTAGGAAATGCTCTATGCTAATAATACACGAAATAGTAACCGTAATTCAACCTCCTTGTGTTAAACAGAATAATATAATCAAGGAAGTTATATGTACTTGCGTACAACTGGATTGATATCTCTATAGTACAAAAGTGGTCGTACCGAAACGTTCACGAAAGCGGGAAGTCTCTTTCTCTCACGTACAACGTTTCACATTTTTCGCACAGACTATAAAATAAACTTGCTGTCACTTGAGATTGCCAGTATAAATAAGAAAGAGACAATAACGGCTTCCGTTAACTTCCTTGTCTCTTTTACTTTTTAATTCGTTTTCAAGGTCAAATAATCGATACCCCGTTTTTACTTTGAATAAGTCGTTCCAGTTGTACGCAAGTACATAGAACTTTCTTGAATATAATAGACGAAATGGTACGTGAGTATAAAACCTATAAACATAAACATTTTGTGTAAGAAATTGTTCTTGTGCTATTTGTCCAAATAAAGTACCTACTAATTTTATATTTCTATATATATATATACCCGTGCGAAGCCGGGGCGGGTCGCTAGTGTTAAGATACATATATTATATCTAATAATTTTCTACAGGAAAAAAATGTATCGTATTACGAACTAACCAACCAAACACGGCTAATATTATATTGATTAACTTCTGTCTGAAAGATAACGCCTCTATTTTTTTTATTTTTTTTAGTATTACGAACTACCAAAAAAGTTGGTAGTTCGTAATACTACTAATAGATAGCGTTACCGTCCCCATAAGACGGGTTTAAAGAAGCTAGTGGAAAGATTTGGATGACGACGCATAGATCTCGGTAGCCGAATTGTGGTAAAGGCATGTGCCGCGCTGAAGCACATTATGTGAGTTCGAATCTCGTCCGTGATCCAATTTTTTCCATTAAAAAATTATTATATATAACAATACAATCATTGTAACTTTAAGTAAATTTTCCGGGATATAAAGTTTTCTATTTTGGTTTCTTTGCTATACAGCACCTACAAACAAAATTTCATTAAATACACTCCTGCCGTTATCACGTGAAAGCGCCCAAAACAAACAAACCAGCAAACAAACAGACAAAGTTATTAGTTATATGTTATGGTACAATTATTGAAATAACTAGAAATTACAATAAACTATTATAACAACATCAAATGTAGTTATGACACCCATACAAACAGTCTACAGTCCTGTATGGAACATTTCAAGTGGTCGGGCTCGTTAGATACTATCACCGCCATTAAGTCCGCTGCTGAAATGTCATCGTTTACATTTTAGTAGCCATTGAACTAATGATGATGTGTGTTTATTGTAGAACTAGTTAATACTGCGGCTTTGCACGCGTGGTAATTTTAATATACATACATACATATATAGCCTATGACACTCACAAATAACGTGGCTTCCAATTGGTAAAATATTTTTTTAAATCGGTTCTGTAGATCCAGAAATTACCCCGTACAACCTCACAAACTCACAAACTTTAACCTCTCTATAGTATTATATATTATACTAGTTTTCCCGCCCGCGACTTCGTACGCGCGGACTACTGTTTATCGCGAAAAAAAAACATCCTATTTTCTTCTAGGATATTAAAAACCAATGCAAAAGTAGATATAACACCAATGCTCTTGATGTTGATTGACAGGCTAGTTATTTCGTTACCATGGCAACCACAGACCATTCTTTGATGGCAACCGTTTCTTACAATGAGTAATCAACATTTTCCAATTTTCCCGAGGAAACTTTGTATTTTCCAGGATAAAAAATATCTTATGTTTTATTCTAGGATATAAGCTGTCTCCTTTCTAAATTTCATCAAAATCCGTCTAGCCGTTATCGCGTGAAAGCTCCCCAAACAAACAAACAAACAAACAGACGACTTTTCACTTTTATATATTGGTATGGATAGTATATAGTATATAGGTAGTATAGATGTATATATACGCAAAGTTAAAGTCAACATTAGAAACGCGATATTTACTATGTACTCCTTTTGTTTTGAGTTTCTGATAATTCGGAACTGTTGCAAGCACCATGATCACGGACAAATTGAAGTAAATTTGGGTGGGTCTTTTTCTGTGAGCAGATACAACGGTCTACCCTCTTACGTGCCTATTTTTCCGTACCTCAAAAGGAAAAAAGGAACCCTTATTGGATCACTTCGTTGTCCGTCCGTCTGTCTGTCTGCCTGTCAGGACCCTTTTTTTCAGGAAGGCGTGGAGTTGAAATTAATATCAAATACTCAAGTCTGCAATCCTTGGAGCTGTGAAAAAACAAACTAGTTAATGAAATCAAAAGATGCGGTCGTTTAAGTCGCATATTTTGACACTCTCAAGGGAATCAAAACCTAAAGAGTACTTCCCTTTGACCTAGAATAATGAAATTTGGCAAGATCTTATAGCGCAAGTAAAGGAAAAATCCGAAAACATATCGGTAAACTGACCGCGACATATGTCGATTTATGGGGGACAGCAGTTTTCCAACGGCAATGTTTGTAAGGAACCCTCGAAGCGCGAGTCTCACTTGAATTTGGCCGGTTTTTTTGTTCCTAATGTAGACTTTATATTAGTGACTATGTTAGTGACTGTAGTCTTTTTGGAAACGTTTGGGGTAAGTCAAACCGTCAATACCTCAGTTAAGATACAAAGTATTTTTTTTCACAATTGTGATTTATTTACAGGATAAAACGTACAAACAACAAATGTTCATTTTAAAATATAAATAAAAAACTTAACTTTTACTATTGTTATTTTTGGTTTTTAATCTACTTCACAAAAGGATACGGTTGTATTTATGTTCGACTGTATATAGTATTTTTTTTTTTTTTTTTTTTTTTTTCAAATGATGTTGGTAGGTAATCCCATATAAATTGTATCAAAATTGGTTCATTATTTTTTCTAGAATAAATAGTATTTTTTAGTAAATCCATTTGATTTATTTTTTTCAAAGGATGTAGGTAGGTAATCCCATATAAATTGTATCAAAATTGGTTCATTACAACTATTACTTTTTATTACTTTTTCTAGAATAAATAGTATTTTTTAGTAAATCCATTTGATTTTATATTTATATTACCAAAAATCTCTAAGACTTCTAAACCGATTTGGATGGTTGTTGCTTTATTCAAAACGGCACACTTTCAGTGCAGGTAGTCCCTTTTAAACATCATCAAAATTGGTTCAGTAGTTTTTATTAGAAAATTTATTTGTTTTTTATGTTCTCTAATATCTTGGGATTTCTGAACCGAATTAGATGATTGTTTTTACTTGAAAAAGAAGACCTCCAGTGAAGTACTGTATAGCTTTAAACAAGTTTTTATTAGTTATTAGCTAATCCATTTGATGTCGATTTTTTGTACCATTGTGTTTTGTATATCACTTGATTTTCCATACCTACTCTTCTCTCGTCCCCAGGTCCCGGGTTCTGGGGGCTGATCAACCCGCAATGGAGCATGTGCAACAAGGGCCGGCGGCAGAGCCCCGTAAATGTGGAACCGGACAAGCTACTCTTCGACCCCTGGCTGAGGGACATACAGTTTGATAAGCATAAGGTACGTAGACAAATTGGACGGAGCCGAGATTTTAATAAAATAAACAACAAATTAAATTTGAAGTTAATTTTATTGGTCTTACTTTTGACCGTACAATTCAAGCGAAGATAAAATAATGACAATTTGTACTTAGTAACTTCCTTATATAATTTTTATAAACGCGTAGGCGATTTCTAGTACATTCTTCATTGTAATAAACAACTAAGTAGTTACATTTCTCATACTTTAGCGAGAAAAACATCTAAGTACATAAATGCTTATTCAGCTATGCGCAATTAAATCAAAACAACATGTAGAGTACCTCTACTGCGCATTATTCATAGAAAAACAACATAAGTACAAAAAGTGCTTACTTGGTACTTTCACAATCTAAGGAAGTACCTACTTGTATGATTAAATATGTCGCAATTGGACTTCGGTAAACAACGGTGGGTTTGTGGTACATATAACTTCTCCACCCTGAGATTGAAAATTATCTGAAAGTTCATTTTCTGAAGTCAGATTATTTTCAATTTTACATAATTTCAAAATCACATTTTTATATTTTATAATAAAGTATACAATAATTAAAATCATTATAATATAAAGTATTAATGTCCATAAAATAACACTTTTTATTTGCACTTTATTGACCATTTCACTCATTTCACTATATTCACTGTTTTCACTTTTCTTCAAAATATAATTCAGCATTTGTAGATTTTCCATGTTTACTCCATCTAAGTTGACAGGTTTTCTTTTGAAATTATTTGTAACTGGAACACTTGGTAAATTTATCAATGGTAGTTTAGGAATATGTAAGTTCATTCCTCGGAACAATTTCTTCCGTAGAGTAATATCTTCAACTTGTATTTTACAATTATCGTCCAAGGTTAAAATATAAGTTCCAAGGATTTTCTCTCGAGTAATCTCATTTTCACAGGTTTTTGTCAAGTACGTTTGGTAACTTGCAAAAATTATCCATATGTTCATTTCAATTTGTTGAACTTTTATCTCTGAAGTTTCGATTAAAATTGGAGAACACGACGTAATATTCAACGTAAATTTCATTAAATCAGTTATACATTTATCTTGTTCCAATACGACTGCACAACTTTCTTTACAAAGAAATATTTTCTCATCAATCTCGTCGCATGGCTTGGAGAGCAATGTAATAGAGTTCAAATCCTTCACGAGGATAAAAGGATATTTAGGAAGTATCAAGGATGTAATATTATTAGAAGTATCAAGGATAGGTAAGGGGAATAACTGGTAATATTTGTAAGTGTTTTTGCGTACAATTGGAATTGCCAGTACATATGTAATTTGCCTACCCTTAATATAAGCTTTTATCTCTATATTTTGCTCTATGTTTACTAAATTTTCATAATTAACAGGGAAAATTAACTTATCTGTTCTCTCAATATTTTTTAATAATTCAAATAATTCATTAGTATCAATTATAGATCTATGTAATATCTTATTTTTACTTAATGCGATTGCTGTATCAATCTCATCTAACTTAGAAAGAATTATTTGAAAATTATGAGTTAACAAACTATAAGCATGAGATACTTTATTTTCAAAATCATTTATTTTACTTCTATTCAATGCTTTCTCTATATCAATTAAATTATTCTCAAATTGTATAAAATTATAATAAGAAGTATTAGTAAAATTTACAAAACCATCAACCATTTCTGCAACCAAAGTAACTTTCTTTGAAATAGCATCTTGCTTAGCTTTAATTTGATTAATTAATTCATCTTGATTATATCAACAACAAAAAAATTGCATTTCGTTCTTCTTGATTCATATGATTTAATCTAAGTTTCAATAGATTTTCAGATAATATATCATTTAATTCACAATCTGTTTCCATTTTCAATTATATTATTAACTTGAATAAAAATATTTTCAATTGTAGCCATGTCGCTACTTTCATTTAATAGTGAGGCTGCTCTGCCTACAACTCTACTTAAAATTACATAAAATAAATATAATTAATGTGCTGCTGTTACTTCGGATCCACTTTAGCTACGCACATATTCACATTTTGAAATAAATAAATTTAATAATTTTTCATTCCCATCAAATTTAGGAATCAATTTCACAATTTCATTCGTTATAATCCTCATAGGTTCCATTTTAAATTATTATTTAAAATAAATTCAAATTATTAAAATTGAGTATGCGTTTGTACAATATAACACGTATAACACACAAAAATTCAAAATATAATTAAAGAAGAGCACATAAAAGTTCAATAAAAACACAAAAAAACAATAAAGACACATTAAAATCAATAAATTCACATAAAAAATCAATTATGACGCATAAAAATCAATAAATTCACATTAAAATCAATTATGACGCAATAAAATCAATAAATTCACATAAAATTCAAATAAAACAGCATAAAATATCAATACATTCACATAATAATCAATAAAGACATAAATTCACATAAAAATCAATAAAAACATATAAAACGTCAAAAATTCACATAAAAATCATAAAGTCGCATACAATAAATCAAAAATAACAAGTGTATTGGCAATGTTTGTCCAAAAACACTAAGGGTCGAATAGCAGGGCAAGAATACGGAAAGTGAATGATTTTCGACTCACTTAAAACCGCTCGATCCCATGCCTCGGTGATTATTCCACTCGCTGAATTGTTTCTCAACTCCTTTTTCCAATACAGTCGTATTTGTTTGGTTCGGGTATTTTTTTTTTGTGGATTTGTCAGGAACACACTGAAGTTATTCAGGACAGCTGCACCAAATATGTAGGTTGCGCCAGACAAATTATATTTCACAATTGTTGAAGTAAGCGCCGGACAAATTAAATTTCCACGACTTTAAAAAAAAAATACAACCGGCTGCGCCAGACAAATTGGACGGAGCCGAGATTTTAATAAAATAAACAACAAATTAAATTTGAAGTTAATTTTATTGGTCTTACTTTTGACCGTACAATTCAAGCGAAGATAAAATAATGACAATTTGTACTTAGTAACTTCCTTATATAATTTTTATAAATGCGTAGGCGATTTCTAGTACATTCTTCATTGTAATAAACAACTAAGTAGTTATATTTCTCATACTTTAGCGAGAAAATATCTAAGTACATAAATGCTTATTCAGCTTTGCGCAATTAAATCAAAACAACATGTAGAGTACCTCTACTGCGCATTATTCATAGAAAAACAACATAAGTACAAAAAGTGCTTACTTGGTACTTTCACAATCTAAGGAAGTACCTACTTGTATGATTAAATATGTCGCAATTGGACTTCGGTAAACAACGGTGGGTTTGTGGTACATATAACTACGTTGTTGTGCTGTTGTGGACCGCAATGTTTCTTTCTTTCTCTTCCGCTCTATGTCTGTCTCACTCTCTGAAAACTACAAGCCAGTTTGTTAGTATAAATCAAATCAATACATTTTTGTATATAAATAGACTAGCTACGAACCTTCTTCAATTCTCGAATTCATTTAACGCAATAAATATTTTGTTATTTTTTGTGTATGTCCTTGTTTAGCCATAAATCTGAAAGTTTTCTGAACTGATTTGGATTACACTTTTGTTTTTCAATTAATTTAAACCTCCTATTTGGTCCCGTAGTCATTACGTAAAAATAATAACTTTTTTTAAGCTGATTCAAAAAATATTGTGTGTCTCGTCGTCTCATCTCAAGGCTATGCTCAAGGTCTAAGTTTGGTTTGTCATCATCAGTGTCAGTTGAAGTTTTTACAAAAGTCTGTTTGTTTTGTTTGTCGTATGAGGTATTGCTGCCGACAGCTTAACATTAAGTAACTTAGAAAAGTAATTGGTGCGGAGCCTAGGAATGAACCCGGTATCGTTGCATTCTAAGTTGCGCTATTTAATTATTGGCTTTTAATCTAATTTTTGGTGTAAGGACATATTATGTAACTAAAAAAAAAGGTAAGTTAGAAATATTCATATATTTTTAAATTACGGTTCAAATTGCTCAACGCAAAATGTGTTTTGGTTTAAGGTTATTTTATAATTATATTGAAGTTCCTTGAATTGGAGAAGTTCGCTAAAATGTACCACCAGTAGTAGTTATTATTCATTTATAACCCATAATAACTTAAACATGAAAAAAATACAACCCAATTGTTTGTGCCCCCTATGCTTGCATGTAACGCTATAAAAGCACCCAATCTCTCCACTATCGCAGTTTTAGCTTACCATGTTTTAACATAGGATTAGCGCTGCATCGCTTCGCGCCGAATCGCTCCAGTGGAACTGCTGCATAATTTATCAGTTACGTAACTGAGTAAGTATCTAGTTTTTGGGCCACACGAGTTTAATTCCTATTCAGTGTTTTGTAAATCTTTGTTTTATGTCAGATCATAAATAAACCAATAAACAATATTATTTAGAACCTCCTAAGGCTAGGTACTCTCTTGGCTGTCATTGAATAATAATAACAGATCTGAAAACAGTAACACAACGAAACAAATACAAACCTTCTATTGTTTTTATGATTTTAGCAATGACGCCCAAAAAAGCCTGAATTATTACTTAGAACTCCTGTCCACGAACAAGATGCTAAACCTTGACCGGAATACAAAATATGGTATGGTGAGGGCTGTAAATCGGGGGAAAGGGGTGGAACGTGGACCCTAATTTAGGTGCTTTGAAATCGTATGTTGGTTCGTTTATATCAATTAAGATAAAACAAAATAATAAACTAACTAAAAAAAAATCATTCAGAAATAGTTAAAGTGGGAGTTGGAAGACTTAATTTAAATTTTGGTATAACAATTTAGCAATTGGTTACCTCTACATGTACTTAGAAATTAAATATACAGCTGTAATATTGCAGTTGTATATTTTATTTAAACAGCCTGACAAACTATGATACCAGAAGCCAGCACTACCTCATACGACAAACAAAAAACAAATATATTGCAGTAGTAATACTCAGGGCGATGATTAAAGAACTGAATAGGGCAAGCCTCAAGGTAGGCTCAAAGACGTATGTTAGAAGTTGGAGGAGTTGAAATTGAGTATGTCTATGAGTACTTATAACTTACTTACACTAGGTAAGTAAGTTATAAGTACTCATAGACATATATATATATATATATGTCTTTTCAGGCGAGACAAGAAACAGGAATTGCTCGACGTACCGAAAACCATGGCCCATAAAAGAGCTGAAGGTTATGCTTCCTTTAACCCTTAAAAATGTAACTCATGGACATATGTATTCTCCCTATTCTCAAATAAGATGCTCAGGCACCGGTGCTTGGTACGTTTGACAGAACATCAAGAGCATACTAGGGGTTTGCCAGCAATCAATGGAGCCCAGTAATCAAACCCCGCAGACCGCAGGGACTCAAACTATCAGACCGTAGGGACTCAAACTATCAGACCACATCAGAAACAGTATACTAAGCTCTAAGACCCAAATTACCGCCTAACGTCGGAACGCTAACGTTAAAAAGCTGCCAGTTTGAAATTGAACTGGGCTGGACACATTGCCGCATTTTGGATGAGCTGTGGGCTTGTCTTACCACTGAGTGGAGCCTACGCAACGTTAAATGACTTCGTTGAAGGTCTAGAAGGAGATGCCGGGATGAACTGTACTCTTATTGGAAGAACGTGATTCATTGAAGCCTAGCAGATGGTCAAACCAATAATTTTGCAATAGTAGATACGTTAACCCGATCGTTCTTTCACTCACATTATATAATGCAATTTACACTTTGCATACCCACAAATATTCTTCCGTCAGTACCTATAAAAAACATACCATAACGTATACCTATCCTGTATCTTAATTCAATTTAGTTAGGAAGGAGATATACAAGTCATCAACATCACCAGCCGGAAGAATTCTATTGCAGAACATCCCTCATAAATGTTGAATATTGCTCATTTTGGAAGTGAGAAAGGCCCCAAAATTATGCTCCTCCTGGCTACGTCTTGCAAAATATGCTCGCTTTACAAACATTTTGGCTCGACCTCGCCGTCTCTAGATAATTTGGTTGAACTGAATTCCGGCTGCATAGAAACTGTGCCAGTTTATATTTTATCTTTCATGGGTAGTCTCCAAGCGCAGGGCTTGCTGTCTGAACTTTTACCAACTGATCTTAATAATATTTAAATTACTAGTATTCTGTCCCAAACTGATACCTTGTGATGTACCTTTTAATCATAATTTTAATTATCTCAACAATCCCCGTCAGATTTATCTCCTAAACAAACTTAAAAATAAAATTATCTGTAACTACCTAAAAACATGTACATAGTTAATTCCACTGAATATTGTAACAGGTTTACGTGGAATTATTCATTTTGTGAATTACATGCAATGGTAATGCATGCTAATGTATTCTGTTGATAGCGTATCGCGCAATCTGGCGTTTTTGCAGTTCGGCCTGGTGCAGCCCTTATGGGATAAAACTGTTTTTTTTTAGTGACTTTTAAATATAAGAAAGAAAAGCTCTTTACTAAAAATATTTTTTGGTGCCGTCAATTTAATAATTATCGACACCATTGGAACTTTATACAGAAATAACATCTTAGTAAGTAAAATTATTAAAAAATACAAAAAACCCGACTGCGAATAAAATGATTGAATACGAGCTGCCGCCAAAATAATCACACTAATGTTATAGAATCGAAAGTTTGTATGTATTTAAAGTATTTCTGTGTGTGTTTGAGTGAGTGTGTGTGTGTGTGTGTGTGTGTGTGTGTGTGCGTGCGCGCGTGCGCGCGTGTGTGTGTGAGTGTGTGTGCGTGTGTGTGTGTATGTTTGTTACTTCTTCATGATTAAACGTTGAACGGATTTGGATAGCATTTGATATGGATGTAGCTTATGCCCTGGATTAACACAAAGAATTACTTTCTATCCCGTAAAAATGCATGGTACCTGAGGGACGCGGGTGAAACCGCGGGGCGCAGCTAATATGCTTATTTTACTTTACCTTAATAGTTGCAATTGCAACATTAGACTATATTATAATACATTAACTTGAATAATTTAAATAGAAAATTTTATAAGAAGCTTACAAGACTATTGCTATTGTTTAGGTATGAATTTGAATTTAACATTTATACTTTTTTTTATTGCATTTTAAGGTCCTTCATTTTGATACCCCACTCGATAGGTTTTGGTAATTTTTTGTTCCGTCGGAAATATAATATGGCAGCTGTAAGCCACCATAATTATTAGTTTTCTTGACACTTCATATATCAATCACTCTCGTGGTCAAGACAAATCCAATGATACTCGTACCTCATTTGAAGGGTACCGGGGCAAAACAAGGAATGTCAGAAAAATAAAATCTTGAGTAATTAGGTTTTTATAATTTTCAAGTTAATGAATAAGTAAATTATTTTAATTCAATCTTTTGTTGAACTTGATTTACCTCTTTTATCATTTCGAGTATTGCCCGTCGCTTTCAGGATGACTTTTGGAGATGCTCAAGTTTTCCTTTAGCGATACCAAATATAGGATAAAAATGCCTTGTAGCAAATGGGTATTTATTTTCTCTCATCTTCTTTAATTCTTACTTTGTAGGTGAAATGGGATTGGTTAAAATCAGCATCGATTTCATTCATCCTGCTTCGTTTCCTTTTTTTAGGACAATACATTTATCAAACTACATAAATATATGTTCCGTTCATCTGTGCACTTCATTAACTTCATATTATTAAATTCTTAACAAGTTAATACGGTTTTCTGGACTAATTCTATCAAAACACTTCAATCTTTTACACTTGCAAACTTCTCCCGGCTCGTGTGTAAAAACTCTCATTTTTTTCATTGCTTCACGCATTTTTCCGGTCTTCTTTCGCTTTTTAGTAACTTTCATAATATTAGCTGACAATGACATAACACTAATTGACAATGACAGTTAGGACCTTCCTTGTTACATTCCTTTACACCATGGATTAGTATTGTGCGTGTATAGGGGTATACAGAATTGGTAAAATAACAAACTATGACTGTTTTAACACTTTTTACTCAATGTGGTATAGAAATAGGCGGGAAAATCTAAATATAAAAATTACATGAATGAAAATCTAAATGCCGTATTTACTTGTTTTTTCGTTTTTTTGTAACATTCCTTGTTTTGCTCCTGTAGTCTTCATTTATCAAAATCCATCCGTTTAGGCTGTAGGACGAACCTAAGAAACGTACAAACGAACAAACAAGCAAGTGTAAGCACTTTATTAGGTTAAGTAAAATTAGGCCACACTATATTATGCCATTATTTATTTTGCGTATCGATAGTGAACCCTTAAATACTCGATAAAGAAAACCGCTTCATGCCATGAATACTAGGAACCAGAGGCTATTTGAATAAACTACCTCAATGTCAATAGACAGGCCATCTTCTTTGGGCCCAGTCATTAAATTAATTCAGTATCTACCCTACAAGGCCTATGAACACTGAGCGATTACTGCGTGCTTAAAGAACGTTTCTATTAAAATTTTAGGCTTGCTTTGCTTTTTGCATGAGATGCTGGCCTCTGGTATCAGAGTTAGTCAGGCCGCCCTAGGAACTTTGACATGGCTTAGCGGCAAAAAACTTAGGAGGTACTCTCTGGCAACCTAGACAACGGAGTTTCCAACTAGTTGTCTAAAAATTACATATAATCTTGCTACGCAGCGAGTTGCCGAAGATGATGTTCTATTACTGATTAAAATTCAGTTGACTACTAAGAATTGATTTATCGGTAGTTATAAGTGTCTTAATCTTATAGACTCTCACGAGTTAAGCGATCGTTTTTTGAATGAAAAATAATTTACCGTCGTAAACGCGTCGAACAGATGCGCAATGAGTAGAAACCTTTAATTTGTATTCCTACGACCACACTACAAAGTGTCGCCGCAAAGTACTACATATAGGTATTAAAGATTTCTGTGTCGTAACGTCAGGAATAATATAATACTAATACATAATAAAAGACGTTCAAATGTGACGTCTTTAAATTCAATACAACAAAACATTTGCCTATGAGCCAACTTTATCCATAATTCACCAAGTCCTTTATATGTACGATAAATTGGACACTACAAAAGTGAAGATCGAGCCCCTATAACTACAGTATAATATATCAGGTGAAATTGGTGGTTTTCAGCGGGGGGCGATCCTATCAATCAATGACCGCGCCTTGATTAAAGCGTGGCAACTTATGCGCTTTGAAGATGACATACTGCCGCTAGACACGCGAGTGGAGGTGTGACGTAGCTTTAGAGTGCTGGATATGTCTTTGAAATAGAGTTTTAATTTTTATATTTAGATTTTCATGAACTTCTTTTAATGAGAATACGCTGACACGTGTACACAGAGACAGAGAACCAAGGTAACCGACATAACTTGGATAAGCTAAAGTGGCAGTGGGCTGGTTCAAAATTTTTCGAAGAACCCATAACCGATGGGGTAGATGAGTTCTCGAGTCGAGACCTCGTTTAGGCTTTCGTAGTGTGGGAAGTCCTGTGGCCAGGTGGAGTTATAACCTACGAAAAGTGGCTGGCATAAACTGGATGCAGAGAGCTGAAGACCGATCTCAGTGGCGTGCATTAGGGAAGGCCTACGTACAGCAATGGGCAAATATATAGGCTGATGATGTTTTTTTTTAACACTGTCGCCGGCGGTCCTACGAGTGTTGCTCCACCAGCACAAGAGGACAACTCACAGCGGACAATAATCAGGAACAAGGAGCTAGCCGGGCAGAAGATTATAGAAAACGACGGACGCTGGAAAGGAGTATGCCAGCTTTCGGCTTCCAAGACTTTTAAATATTAAATGCCGCGGACACGAAATCTATCTACATTATTGACTATATAAAATAAATTAATTCATTCTTATTAAAACAATAACATTCTGGAACTGTTATTAAAATAAGCACAATTAATATGAATAGAAATGACCGGAAATAGCTGTGTAAGACTTTTAAAAGTTAAATGCTGCGGACACGAAATCCATCCACATTATTGACCATACACAATAATGTAATTAATTCTAATTAAAACAATAACTTTCGGGAATTATAGTTACAAAACAATATATTAAAATGAATGAAAATGACCTGAAATTGCTGTGAATTGATACTAATTACGAATTATAGTGTCGACACTATAACTCCTAATTAGCGCAAATAAACTATTAATAAATCCATAAACAAAACGATTTAAAAAACTACAGGCTATCTTAGTTTATTCTAATAGAAATCATTTCTGTAGGTATATTATTTTATGATATTTGTAATAAACAACAATAAACGCATACGTAATTTTTTATTCTGCTTATACGTTAATTCATTATTTGTTGTATAAACGTTTCAGTGGTTTAGGTACCAAGCTAATGACAAGAGCCGAGAAGAGCCAGGATTCGATTCTCAGATTGAGTACCTAAGTGCCGACTACTATAGCAGGTATAGATAGGTAGGCAGGTAGGTAGGATACTTTATAAATAATATTAAACATGATCGTAAAGTGTTTATTTGTCTCTTATTTTGATGTCATGGAACCTACATAAAATATCAGTTTAATATTAGATTTCAATAATTATCTTGACTATATTATTCCCTTGATCATAAACTGTGTCATAATCTAACGAAAGTCACATAATCACAAAAGTTAACTTTATTTTCACATATTTTATTTTTGAAAAGTTCCCAGAGGAAACTAATAAAACACAAAAGCTTTCAACATAATGCTTAAAAAATATAAATACTGTTCAGTTGTGTCCGCGATAATTTTATTTCATTTAATTTTACATCGAGCCTAAGTCACTTTGGAGATCTGGCATAGTTCTTTGTAGTTATTTCAACTTCTTGAAGCTCAATACCACTCAAATTAAACTTGATAAGATGCTGGTTATATCTGTTATTTATTTACAAAATTATTTTGAAATTGATAATGGAAGTGTGGAACATGTGTGGACAGTGCTCAGTGAACTTTAGAAGTCGATTAAAAAATTGTAGTTTCTTCCAATAGATACTCAGAAAAATGAATTACAATACGACTTCTACTTTTTGTTATTAAAGTTTGATACACGGCCAATGGTAAACCATTGTATAGTAAATAGAAATGGGATATAAAAGATTGAGACTACAACTTTTTTTTTTGTTTCTGATTTGGCAATCGTTTGCCCACAATCGCATCTGATGGAAAGTGATGATTTGTTCGAAGGGGTAGCACGTTTGCCTAGTAGATACCTATTCACTCTTGACTTTAACACACCTGGGTTATATTTACCTCATCTAGAAGTCCTAGATCCCGTCCACTACATAGATAAAGTAGGATTGCTACGCCCTAGTTAGTTCTAGAGCTGTTAAAGATAGTAGTGGATATTTCATTAAAATAGAATTTTAGAACTGAATTTGTTCAGTTAGAAAGACAATTTCGTTGAAACTAAAGGAGAAATTCACGGAAATAGTAAATACCATTACCAAAACAATTTACGTTTTAACTGGTGAGACCGGTATACTTTGTAGTGGTAGGCCTATTAGGCAAGAGGCCCCTGGGGAAGTACCACACCTTGGCCAGATATTCAATCGCCAAGCAGTAGTATGTAAAAAAAAACTGTTTTACGGTTTGAAGGGCAATGTTTTTAGTGAAGTAAACTGGGCATTAGGGCTTAACAACCAATGTCTTAGGGTGACGAGCGCAGTGCAGTGACGCGCAATATTTTGCAACTAAAGTTCTGGGTGGCACCGCAACTATTAGGGATAGACGTGACGCTTACCATCAGGCAAGCGACCTGTCCGCCTTGTCACTATATGATACAAAAAAATATAAAAAAGTTATCTAGTGCGACTTAGAATCCAACGTTACAGGGTTTGGACCTTAGGCTCCGCTCCAATGACTTTTCGTTATGTGATTTTTCATCGCTCCTTGCTTCGAAGGGCACGTTCAGCTGTCGTTCCCGGTTGTTTGATTAATATAAATAGTTTAGCCATGTCAGAGGCCCTCTGGTGTCTTAACAGCTCTGATACCAGAGGAAAGCATGCTTGCTTGCTTGTCCTAGGATGCAGTCTTGCTTGCAGTCACGCAGTAGTTTTTTTACCTAAGTCAGTAACGAGGCGAGAAGGTTTGAATTCAATTGAATTGAATTTCTCTTCAATTGAACCTGCCAGTAACAATTGAAGGGGTTCCCAAAATGTTATGTTGCAAAATCTGGTGCGCTCCTCTGAGACATTGGTTATGAAAACCCATATTATGTCCAGTAATTTCGCTGAAAACAGTTCATTTGCAATCGGAACAGTAATATATGCAGCTTGATGTATGAATATCTGGCGAAGGTGGTCCCAGGCGCACTCTATTAGAAGTGACCCTACAAAAATATCTTTGTTAAATTAGTCCTTGTTCTTTAGGCATTATTCATAACAATAAATTTCCTTCCATCAGGTCAGCGGTGTTCTCCAAAATACGGGCCAGTCGCTGGTCTTCCGGGTGGAGAAAGACTCCAAGCACCAAGTGAACATCAGCGGGGGTCCACTGTCCTACAGATATCAGTTCGAAGAGATATACTTCCACTACGGCATGGAAGACAACAGAGGGTCGGAGCATCAGATTGACCATCACACGTTTCCTGGGGAGGTGAGAATCTAGACTGATATGTAATTGCCACACTCATAGATGTTAATTACGGATAATCTATTATTATGATTTTAAAATTCATATATAAAAATATATAATACTTGATTACTGTTAAATTATATACCCGTTTGTGTGAGGCAGTTAGCCGAATAATAAAGAATAATAACACCATACATTCACACATATACCCACAACCACTGTCATGATTTACTATGATGATGATTGTTTGAATTTTGCGAGCTTAATCGAGGGTAGTTCGTAATTAAACTCCATCTATACTTTATAATCTACTAGCGTTCGACAGTCTAATATGGTCAATGCGACACGCGCCTAAAGGTCGTTACTCTTCAATAACCTGCTGAATCCTTGACGAACACCGTTGTGTGAACTATTGGAATCAGCCTAGTTCTAACAAAGGGTGCTGACTGCTCGAAGTGTTTTTGAAGTTATTTGGTGCAACCGACGATGGCTCAGTTTGGCCAAGCGTGGCTGCGACAGATGCTGCTACCCTAAGCGGGCGTGGACAAAGGGTTGGTGGAGTCTCTTTATTACTCTCATGTGCAATAACAACATCAATACGAGCGGTTCTGGTAACAGGTTCCTGAGTTTGAATCTTGCTTGCAGAGATGTTCATAGGCCAATATGGATGGTTTCCTTAGGCGATCTTACAACGTTATTTGTGCTTTGACATTAGTATGTACATTAAAACATAGTTGCGGCGCGCCCTTCACTTAACCTCACAACTAAAAAAAACATTTTTCTTTATGGTTATATCATTCCTCACCTGGTTTGCACTACGCACTTCACTTCTTTTTTTAAGTACGTACCTCCCCTGACACTGTGCGTTAATCGTACAAAGATGTACCTACATATAGCAACGTTTTTTAAAAGCATATTTCGAAGTTTTAAATAAAATATGTGTAATTCAAAAAAATAAAAGTGTTTTACGGTTTTTTAATGAACGTCATTTTTTTGTTATCGGTTAGTGAGCTACCCTGAAAGTTTCATCCAGATAGCTAATCGGAAAAGGCTCGAAATTTGAATTGCAAGATTCCAGGACAGACAGAAATACATAGATATGTACATACATAGATACATACACGAGAAGTTAAATAAATGCTTTTAAAAACGGGCGTACCACTATTCTGCAAGTACTTCCTACTAATATTTTAATGCGAAAGTAGCTGTCTGACTTAACGGGCTTATCACGGCAGTATAGTATTTACATGGTTTCAGGATACTTATTAAACTTCCCCGCCGTTACTTCCGAAAGTTTTCGAGTTCCCCAAAGTTCGGCATTTATTACCCGCTGTTTTACAAATACAATAATTACCGTTCGTTAGGTGTTTATTATAAATTAACACCTCGAAGTTCCATCGAAGCGTCGTTATTGGTTTCTAAGGCGGCCAACTTGGGAAGTGGGTACCTACTAGGTAACTTTATTTTGTTGCGTATTGGAAATCTTAGAGAAATGGTGGAGAATGATAGATGTAGTATTTTGTATTTTCTTCGACATTCCTGACACAGACTATGATATATCTTTACTTATAATAAAGCAGAATCTACGAAAAAATACAGAACTGTACAATACAGAAAACTAACAAAAAATTGGTCTTGAGGACTTAAACTAAGCTACTGAACAAGAATATAAATATTTTTAATGGTGTCTGTGTGTTCACGTATCACGTAAAAACTACTAAACCGATTACAATGTGGTTTTCACTGTTGAATAGCTTAAGTTTTGACTTAAAAACTGGTGTGCTTAGTTTATCAAAGAGATGAGTAAAGCCGATCAATCGATGAAAAACTATTTGACTTCAACACAATTTGGTAAATTGTACCTAATAGGTACTTTGGTCCTGGAATAACATATAAGATACTTTTATGCCAGAAAATTGACCAAATGAAAAATGGGCATAGCTAGTAGTACTTATAATACAGAATATTGGATATTGGTTTGTTTGTCGTATGATATAGTGCCGGTCTGTAGTGACAGAGTTTGTTTGTCAGGCCGCCCGAGGGCCTCTCGACTGCTATTAATCAATAACAGCCGGGACCGACAACGAAACAAGGAGTGATGGAAAATCGCACATAACTTAGAAAAGCTTAGAACCGAATCCGAAATCGTTGGATTCTAAGTTGCACTATTGAACCGTTAGGCTACCATCTTTTTAAATGGTGTATTTATGTCTGTCTGTTTATCTTTATGTTCGTGCATCAAGTAAAAACTACTTGACTAATAGAAATGTGGTTTTCAATGTTGGATAGCTTAGGTTTTGATTTAAAAACTAGTGTACTTGGTATTTAAATCTGATGAGAAGGCGCAGAGCAATCGTTACAAAGCTATTTGACGTCTGAACGTTTTTTTTTGTATGTTTGGTGCGTTTGTACTTTTGGTTTTCGAATAACTCATAGGATCTGTATATCATAGAAAAACGTTAATAATAATCTATCTATCTATCTATACCTATAATAAAGCAATAAGAACGAAAAAGTCTGTACAAAGAAGATAATAAACAAACAATGGTCCAGGGTACTTAAAATAAGTTACTGAACAAAAATAGTTTTTTATATCGTGTCTGTCTGTTTGTTTGTTCGTTAGTTTGTTTGTCTGTATGTTTGTTCGCGCATCACGTAAAAACTACTGGACCGATTGCGATACGGTTCACTGTTTCACTGTTGGATAGCTTAGGGTTTGAATTAAAAACTGGCATACTTGGTATCTCAATCCGATGAGTAGAAGCCGAGCAATCGATAAAAATATTGTTGACGCCTGGAATTTTGATCAAATGTTGGTATATTGGTATTTTAGATAGATATATAGTATATAGAGTACTTTTAACCCAGAGAAATGACCACGCGTGCGAAGCCACGTGCATCAGCTGTTAATAATAATAGTATTTTAGACATTAGTGATTACCTTTTAAATGAATGTTGAAACATGTCTGCAAAAGTCTTTACCTAATAGAATCCTACGGTATCTTCCAGTCTACCGCATTAGAGTCCGGTGTCGAGTCCCGTAATTCAAACTATGCGGCGCTCCTGACCGCACTCCCGCTAACTATCTCGCATTTCCCAGTGTCGGTACTTCTGTATTGTCTTCAATTCCTAATTAACTTGCATTTAGATCATTGACCTACTTTGTTCTAACCTGGTAGGAAATATTGTTCAAAACACCGAACCTACCGAATTTAACTCAAAACTCAGGCAACACTTCATAGGCTAATTTAACGTTATCACTGCTAAAATCGAGGTTTTATAAAAAGTATGCGCCTAGGGCATAGATATAATTAAAAGTGGGAAGATAAGGTAACAACTCCTCGGGCGTGGACTGCATAAATAAGGTGCAACGAACACAATTTGTCTGTTTTTTTTTGTCTTTGTACTCGTTTTATCAGTTAATCTTATTCGCGCTACAGTCTAAGTATGTCTGTCTCTTTGTGTTGTTGATGCACATGAACCATGACGGTGCGAATGTAGCGGTGTGGGCCTGTAGCTGTATCTAGTCTAGTTTTGTTTACGTAATATTAAAGCGTGCATATCTTCCCGCCTTTAACTAGATCCATGGCAAAGGGAAACATATTGAGAAACAAATAAATTAAAATATATTATGTCATTGATCTGTAACCCTGACTTACAGTACCAGTCACTGTCAGTCTTGCCGTCACCACTGCCAATACTACTTGATCGAAACGTTGAGATTAACCAAAATGTTACTACTAAGTAGTTATGCGCGAATATACTGTTGTTTTGTTTGGTAAAATATGAACCCGACTTTCGTTTCTATTCAAAGTATTTTGCAAAAGCTATAAATTTTAACAAATAATTTGAAAATAGTTATTTGGAATAATTTAAAAGTATATCTTACTGGCTTAGGCAGTTATTACAAAAATAATATAAAACATGATATACTAGTGGCTCTGTGATTTGTAGACCTCACGCTTACAAATTTAGCGGTGCACAGTGGCGCCATCTAGTTACCTTATTGTGAAACTAACATCAATAACCAAGGTGCTCCATCAATCCCTACTTTAGGTAAAGGGCTGATTCCACTGGTAGAAACCTAAAAGTGAGAAATTTACTGCATTTTTAGGAGCTATTCTGGTCATCACGCCGACGATCCTCATCAGATCTTCACCAAATTTTGATGAGGTTTGTCAGGCCGCCCGAGGGCATCTGATTTGATTGATTAATAGCAGTCGTAAGCCATGTCAGAGGCCCTCGGGCAGCCTGACAAACTCTGGCACCATAGACCAGCACTACCTGAAGACAAGCAAGCGCTCTCCCAAAATTTGACAATAATCTAGTTCGTAAAATAGTCATAGTTATTAGAATTTTATAATGGTGTGGCCATAGATTAAAACAACCACAACTTTCGCGATTCGATTTCATCCTCGTTAAATCAGTTAGACATCAAAAGTCGCCAACATTTCAACAAATATCGTCCTAATTAAATTTTCCCTTTGTCTCCTTTTCAATTTGTCGAAACAAAATCTATTGGCCATCAGAAACCATCTCTAATTCTCCCAATTAACGAAGTGGCATTAAATGGCGAATTTCGATACCCATTAATCGATGAAAATGGTTAGTTTGAGAGCTAGCATTCATTCTAGATCAGGAATTATACCAAAGTCACTTTGATGTTTCAGACAAAAACAAATCCAAAGTAGCTGTCACTTATATTTTGCTATTTACATTATGTATATTGCCATACGTTCTTCTGTTGACACCACCGCCAACTGTGCGACTATTTTATAAACTAATGCCTGAAGATGGCACAAAATAAATAATAGTACAAGTAACGATGGTTAAAGACCTGACGGCATCACTCATTCTGTGGAAGATGTGGCTGGCCTTTGGTGTGGATCACTACTTGCGTTAGCATCCGTGTGCTTCCTGAAACACTAAATAAGGCTGCGGCGGCTGAATCAGCGAGGATCATTGTATAATGATATATCAAGGCATCTGGTCGAAGCCACACGTAACCAAAATGCTGGCCTGTTTAGTGTTTTTGTCCAGAGACGAAGCATTGCTATTACCCACAAACGTACCCACAATACACTCACATTTTGGGAACGTTGCCTACTGGTAGGGATTTGTTAGCATAGGTTTATTTTTAGTTTAATTTGAGGTTAGCATGGTTTCTGTGTAATGATTTAATAGCAGAGATTATTTCCATTTTTGTTTTGTATTGTATTTTATTGTTATAGCAATTTTCTTTATAACCGACTTAAAAAAAAGGTGTTTCTCAAGTAGATGTGTATGTATGTAATATTGTTGAAAATTTCGTGTCTGTATGTATGTTTGTATGTATGTATGTGATATTATCCAAAATTATGTATATTCATATAATATGTATGTATATTAATCTATGAGTATCTGAACAAATATACCAAATTTCACGACTGTATGTATGTTTGTCCACGTATTTCTCGGAAACTACAAGTCTGATTGCAATAATTATTTTTGTAATAACGTTGGTATCTTTAAACCAAGTTTCATCAAAATCGGTTCAGTTGTTTAAAATATATAGACTGTTAAATGTTTCCAGCAGGGCTTTTTTCTTAGAGAACGGAATAAGTACTTCATTTTACTTAGGCCTACTTTAACGAAACTAAAAAAGTAAAGGAATAAAAACCAATAAAAAAAAAATTAAACGTACTTCAAATCGTATAAAAATTAAGCGAAACAAATAATTCAGTTCTTTTGAGGTCTGTGCCAGATAAATACCCACTTACTTTTACATTATTCGGTTTGGGCGTAGCACAGATCTCAACAAATTTGAATTAATTATTTATTTTAATTTTTTTTACATTAGTTTTTATAAATTCCAGATTGAAATACTTTAGCAAAATAAGTTATATTAACATAATAAAACTGCAGAAATACCATTCAAGTCCGTCATGACTAAGGACTTCAGTATCAAAAGCAATAGCTCTCAGTCTATGTAGACGTCCTTTGAGGATCCAATCAGTTGATTGTCGACCTTGCGGTGGTGTCGGTGGCGATATAATCGCAAAGATATCTGTAATATAGGTATAATGTATATGCAAGTACGACTAAAACTGCTTTTAAAATAATTGAAATTGAATGGATTACCTAGCGGACTCGATACAGTTACTGGACGAAACAGTTACAGTTAGTGTACAGTTACTGGTGGGATGGACAGCTTGTTTGGTTTTTAATGTCTTTATTTATATTCAGTACTAGTTTTCCCGCCCGCGACTTCGTACGCGCGGACTACTGTTTATCGCGAAAAAAACATCCTATTTACTTCTAGGATATTAAATGCAGTAGGTATAGCACCAATGCTTTTGATGTTTTTGACAGACTTGTTATTTCGTTTCCATGGCAATCTGTGATGGCAACCGTTTCTTATAGTGTTATTATGTGTGTTATCAACATTTTCCCGGATTAAAGTATTCTTTGTTTCATTCGAGGTTATAAGCTATCTCCACTCCAAATTTAATCAAAATCCGTCCAGCCATATGAAGTTAACAGTCTATGTATGTACGTTTGTATATATGTGTGTATGTATGTATGTATGTATATATGTATGTATGTATGTATGTATGTATGTATGTATGTATGTATGTATGTATGTATGTATGTATGTATGTATGTATGTATGTATGTATGTATGTATGTATGTATGTATATTTGTGGATGTTCCACCATAGCGTCGTCCTTATTCGTCTGATTTTGACAAGCGAGGTGTCTATCGATTCGTCTTCAGGTATAGTGTCCTAGGTTATTATTTACTTATGTCTTGTTTGTGAACGGAAGAGAGTCTAATTCTAGGCATTCAAACCTAGCTTTTCTGTACGTGTGAGAGATTTCGATTCGAATAATATTCTGCTACATGCATGCATACATACAACAAGTACAAATAAAAAAAAAACTTTTCACCCCCCCCCCCCCCCCCCCCCCTTTATAGTTAAGAACCATCTCATTTACCTCAGGTTTGAAACATGAAAGACCGCAGCTAAATTGGTCCATACGTTTGGTAAATACGATTCTCACCCCTTTTTTCTCGACTCTCTCCCCTTTTTTCTCGACTCTCTCCCCTTTTTTCTCGACTCTCTCCCCTTTTTTCTCGACTCTCTCCCCTTTTTTCTCGACTCTCTCCCCTTTTTTCTCGACTCTCTCCCCTTTTTTCTCGACTCTCTCCCCTTTTTTCTCGACTCTCTCCCCTTTTTTCTCGACTCTCTCCCCTTTTTTCTCGACTCTCTCCCCTTTTTTCTCGACTCTCTCCCCTTTTTTCTCGACTCTCTCCCCTTTTTTCTCGACTCTCTCCCCTTTTTTCTCGACTCTCTCCCCTTTTTTCTCGACTCTCTCCCCTTTTTTCTCGACTCTCCCCCCCCCCCCCATATAGCTAAGAACCATCTCGAACATATCAGTTTTCGAACATAAAAAACCGCATCAAAATCGGTCCATTCATTTGGGAGCTACGATTCTCACCCCTTCCCCCTCCCCCTTCCCCCACCCCTTCCCCTCCCCCATTATAGCCAAGAACCATCTCGTTTACCTCAGCTGTCAAATATAAAAACCGCAGCTAAATCGGTCCATTTGTTTGAAAGATACGATTACACCCCTTTTCTTAACTCCCCCCCCTTCTATATAGCTAAGAACCATCTCGATCACATCAGTTGTTAAACATAAAAAATCTCATCTAAATCAGTCCATTTCTTTGGTAAATACGATTTTCACCCCCGTTTTCTTACCTCTCCTTCCCCCCTCCCCCTCCCCATATATCTAAGAACCATCTCAATCACATCAGCTTTCGAACAGAAAAAAACCGCATCAAAATCGGTGCATTCGTTTAGGAGCTACGATCATCACCCCATCCCCCCCCTCCACCCTCCCCCATTATAGCTAAAAACCATCTCATTTACCTCAGCTTTCAAATATAAAAAACCGCAGCTAAATCAGTCCATTTGTTCGAAAGCTACGATTTTCACCTCCCTTTTCTCACCCCCCTTTTCTCACCTCCCCAAAAAAAAACCCCTCTATTATAAGAGAGGCCGATCATCAACAGTGGACGTCTTTGGACTGATGATGACCGACTACGTTATAGGATCGTCTTTCATCTACACTTTTTCGCCAACAATTTGTGGAAATTGAAAATGTTTTTGTTCCTAGATTCAGTTATATGGGTTCAACAAGGAGCTGTACCATAACATGTCTGAGGCTCAGCACAAGTCTCAGGGTGTTGTTGGCATCTCTCTTATGGTTCAGGTATGTTGGTTTCTGTATTGGACTATAAATATATTATATCTTTTCAGTCTTAAAAGCATGTGATCAGAATTGCCTATAGAAGTGATGATTAAATCGATCATCATATTGTGTTGACATGAAAGTTTGTTGGTTTTATTCAATGGATCCTTAGAGGCTATCAAACTAGTGTGTAAACTGTATTTCACTGGCCAGGCTTCTCCCAATAATGGCATCATAATTATATTATACCTATAGATATATAAGTACAGCCTAAATTGGTGGACCTGGAGATGCGAAATTTGGAGAAAATATTCCTTGAGTCACACTACATATCCACCCTCCCACCGTACCCATTACATCTCATGTACCTATCGCATTCTGTAAACAGGTTCTTGTACGTACATGAAGATATGAGTGAAAGTTATCCACGTGACAGGCGATGGAAAAAACACTAATGAAATATTTTTTCACAGACTGGGGAGCCCATAAATAAAGATTTGAGACTCATCACCAGTGCGTTCAACAAAGTAATATTTAGGGGTAAGAAAGAGATTTTTATGTTCGGTAATTTAACATAACTTAACTATCTATCAGATATTAACTTTGAGATATAAAATTTGATGTCTCGGAGGCTTTCGTTATCTCCTTTCTACATTTGCTGCCTGTTTCTGTCCATATAATCTAAAAAAATATGTAATTGAAGCAGCATTTAAAAGAATTTTGGAATAACGTTTGTATGGACAATTCATCCTCCATAAGCTAGTTTTTAGTAAAGTCTAAGTCTAGTAGTTTTTAATAAACAAACATGGATGCTCACCTCAGAGACTGCATCGAATGTGAGTTGTACAGAGAGCTACTATGGACCGAGTCCGAAATACGAAAATCCAAAGAAAGACCAAAGTCCCAGACGTTGAAGACCTTATTACCTATAGACTAAAGTGGCGTTAGGCAAGACACTGTGGGCAGGACACTTAGCAAGGCAGGTCGAATAGAGCCCTCATGAAATATTTGCCAAGAGGGAATAAAACGGGGTTTGGTAGACCACCTGCATGATGGGTCAGTAACATTGAGGTGGTCAGAGATAATACCTGGATGAGGTCGGTATAGTCCAGAGATGAAAAATGCAATCTAGAAAAGGCTTACACCTGAAGAGTGAGTGGAGACATGCTAATGATGTTGATAACCTTGTTGTTCGTTATAGGTAGCTCTTTCCCCATCAAGCACCTACCACTGAGTTCTCTGCTGCCCAACACTCAACAGTACCTGACGTACGAGGGATCTACAACACACCCGGGTTGCTGGGAAACAGCTGTTTGGATCATCTTCAACAAACCTATTTATATTTCTAAACAAGAGGTAAGCAATAAAGCCTGCTTGGTAAGAAGTATACACATGAGTTAAAACATAATCGGGTGCAAGATCGATGTCGCTGTCGTGGCTTTCTGTCAGATTTTTCATAAGTTCTTTTGTTTAAACCAGTCAGTTTTTTCAGTAAAGCCCAAATTAGAAAGAAAGAGAGATAAAATAAAGAAAATACGTTTCTTGTGCACAAACAAGATACATGTTACAATATATAATAGTAAAGTACTTAACTAAATAAACATTAATGCATCTGCTGTGCATAAAAGGTGCAAGTTCAGCATAAATGCTGCGAGGACAGTAGTCTCGCAACGCTGGTTTTCAACTGGCTCCTTTCTCACATTACTTTCTTTAAAAAAAAATATGCATCCATGACTTTCTGAAACCCATAAAATAACTATGAGAATATATATATATGTGTGTGTACAATGTATGTGGCAATGTGGTGGCACATTGCCTAAAAATATTTTATGCGTTGTAAATCTAAGAAACTACTTTTTGTAACTCACGTTTATATAAATCAAATAAAAAAATGTTACGACAAAAAAAATTTAAAAATTGGTAAAATTGTTAAATTTAAATTAGTAATTAATTGTTTAATTTGGTAAAATTGTTGTCGGCTGTTGTTATTACGGATAAAACCGGCTGCAAAACATTCAAATGTCGCTAAATCTCAAATTGATGTGTATGTATGTAATATTGTTGGAAATGAGTTATAATCATAATTATGTTAGTCTCTGTGGGTATCTAAACAAATTATTTCGCCAATGTGTATGTATGTGTGTATGTATATATGTATGTTTCTCCACGTATTTCTCGGAAACTACAAGTCCGACTGCAAAAAATGTTTTTGTAATAGGTTATCTACTTTCTATCCCCAACTTTCTAACCTAACTTTTGAATAACTCCACCAGATGTACGCCCTCCGTCGGCTGATGCAGGGGTCTCAGTTGACCCCTAAGGCCCCTCTCGGCAACAACGCGCGGCCGGTACAGCCTCTCCACCATCGCACCGTCAGGACCAATATCAACTTTAACAAGCAAGGATTACAGGTAAAAAAACAGTTTCGGTTGGTGTTGGGTATCTCGTTTGGCTGATAAAACATAAAACTGTCAATGACGCATCATCATCTGATAGTTAGGTACTTTATAATCGACTTCATCGAGGATGATGTTCTCAAATCGTCTGTATTTTATGTTGAAGTATGTTACCTCATTTAAGTCAGTGTTTCCGGTAAATTATAACCCCGGTGTATTCAAGTCAAGAGTGAATATGTATCTACTAGGCAAGCGTGCTACACCTTCGACCACATCATCGCTTTCCATCAGGTGAGATCGTGGTCAAACGATTGCCTTGCCTGTAATAAAAAAAAAAAAAAGATTTGGCTGATTATTTTTTATTAACCGACTTCAAAATAACTAGCTTAAAAGCTAAAAAAACACGCCTGCCTTCCAAAAAATAACTTTTGCCAATAAATTATATACTGTTGGAATGTGCTTATCAAGACCTTCAATTTGATACCCGTTATGAAAAATTCTAAGTTTTTCGCATTTGAAAATGGAGCTATACTCATGCCATATTGTATTTTTTTTCAAAAGTTAGTATACCCTATGTTACTCGGGGGATGTAAGAATTCTAACGATAGTCCATACGTCTAAATCTGTTGAGGCGTTTAAAAGTTATGGTGGAATAAAGAAACTCACATATATACAAACATAAAAGGAGGTTCTCAAGTTAATGTGTTTGTATGTAATATTGTTGAAAATGCGTAATATTCATATATGTAGTGTGTTTATTGTTCAAATACTCGTGTGTTTGACGACCGGTTGATCTAGTGGCTAGAGACCCTAGGTACGAAATCGAACGGTCGTGGGTGCGAATCCTGCAAGGTGCAATCATTTGTGTGATGAGGAGAAATGTTTGTTTCCGAGTCATGGATGTGATATTGGTATCTTTGTATGTTTATCCGTTAGAAGATCCTTATTGTGATGTTGATTGTGGAAACGCCCGAAAATAAAAAAAATATAAAATGTCTAAGAACATGAGGTAAATTTCGTGTATGTAAGTGATAAATAAATAAATAAATATATTCGGGACAATTCCACACCAATTACCTAGCCCCAAACTACCCTGTACTATGGGTACTAGATAACGGATAAACATACATAGATACGAATATTATAACATCCATAACTCGGAAAGAAACATTTCTGCTCATCACACAAATGATTGCACCTTGCAGGATTCGAACCTCGAGACCAACCGGTCGTCAAAAATTCATAATTCATTTTGATAAAGTCATAAATTCTTAATATTCATGTATCTGAACAATTTATCCAATTTGACGAATGCATATATGTTTTTCCGCTGATTTCTCGGAAAGTGTGTCTGGTTGCAATCATTCCTTTTGCAATAATTTAAAAATATCAACTTATACAATAGTTTAAGTTTCATCAAAATCGATCGGGTAGTTTAAAAGATATTGGTAGCGATTTGGCCAAACACTAAACTAAACTTAATTTCTTCTAATGCAATATAAACCTTGTTGGCTTCGTAACAAAGTATTCTTACCCCTGGCATCTATTCCTGACTCACTAAACTATCACTAAAGCCTGTCAGCGTAAAATCAACTTTGTTTCCACGCGGCGAGAGTCCCGATTTGTCCAAACGCTGTCTCAAAACGTGTCCGAATTAATCCAAAGGCTGTAAGACAGCATGTTAAAAACCTGTTTTAATTACGTTATTTTAAGCAGTGCAGTTTAAATTGACGTAAGTTTAGAATAGATGCCAGGGGAAAAAATAACTTGTTACGAAGTCGACAAGATTTAAATTACATTAGAAAAAAAATAGTCTAGTTTAGTTTAAGGATTAATATGACCAAATTGCTGCCATTGACTGTTAACTCTTTCCAATATGGTTTTTGATCTTAGCGAACGGATTGAGTACTTCATTTTCTCAGGCTTACTCTAAAAAGTAAGAAAAAACAAATTAAAAAAAAGTCTTCAAATCGTATAAAGCAAATAATTCAATTTTTTTGAGGTCTGTGACTGGTAAATCCACATACTTTACAATAGTCAGTTTGGGCTTAGCATAGCCCTATTTTTTGAAATATTTATATCATAAAGTTTATACGATATAAAGTCGGTTTAATTTTTGTATATTAGTTTTTATTTGAAAAGGATAAACATCTAGTGCGGTCCCACAAACCATACCATACCACACACATACCACATCATACCACAGTGCCTCAAGACAAAAACCTTCAATGAGTGCGACCTACTAACTACGAACCTATGGAGTCTGAACGTGGTAACTTACGTCAGACTTGTCCACTAATTCAAGGTCGCTCAGCTATGTAGGGCTATGCTTGGAGTTTCTCTGAAGGACAAGATTCGTAATGAACTGAGAACCAAGATAACTGACAGGTCTAAGGATAAGCAAGCTAACGTGGTAGTAGGCTGGTCAGATTTCCAGAAGAACCGATAACCGCTGGAGTAGACGAGTTCTGGAGTGGAGAGCACGTTTAGGCAAACTGTGGCCAGGTGGATTGACGACCCGCTTAAAGCGGCAGAGAAAGCAGACCAGCAGACCGAACTCTGTGGTTTGCATTAGGAGAGGCCTGCACCCATCAGTGGAGGACAAGTCATAAGCTGAGATGTGGTCCCGCATATTAATATTGGTTCTGTAGTTTTTTAATACATAGTAAGATTATTGTTTCTTGTGAATGCAAACAGAAAATGTAACAGGTTAATATCAACACGAAACTAGTTATTTTTTTTTTAAATCCCGCCTCACGTATAAAACTCTATCCATACCAATATATAAGTAATATAAGTGAAATTTTGTTTTTTTTTTTGGGAGCTTTCACGCGGTGCTGGACGGATTATGATGAAATTTGGATTGAAGATAGCTTATACCCTAGAATAAAACATGGGATACTTTTTATCCCGAAAAATTGTAATTTTCCACGGGAAAACTGAAAAATGATGATTACTCGCTGTAAGGAACGGTTGCCATGGAAACAAAATAACAGGTCTGTCAAAAAACTTCAAGAGCATTGGTGCTATACCTACTTTTGCATTGGTTTTTAAAATCCTAGAAGAACATAGAATGCTTTTTTTAACGATAAACTGTAGTCCGCACGGACGTAAGCTAGTACATGATAAAATAAACCGCTTTCAGTATGCATGATTCACGTTCAGACAATATCTAGGCCTCTACTTATCTTTCCGTTACTATGTTTACTGCACAAGTCTTATCTAGTAATGAACGCGCAAACTAGAGGCAGTAAATAAGCACATAATCACAAACTCGGTATACAACGTGTTTATTGTGGGGCTGCATGAGAATTCCATTGAGATTATGTTTATAGTGAGGAAAGATAGCTTGCATCGATTAACAAATTAATATAAACAGATTGATAAACAACTTTATATAAAAAAAGAAAACCAAAATTATTGAATATAAACTGACCGCCCGCAAAAAGTGGAACTGCGGGGCGCAGCTAGTATTTATTATATTATTTATTATTATTTAGTATTAAACGTTTCTTTTTAGAAAAGAAAATAATAATTTGAAGCTTAAAAGAAAATAATAATTTTACTTGTATTTACCCAACAAAAAAATGATCTGATCGGATAAGAAATAGTTAGTAAGATATGAGTTCACACATAAAATGATCCGATCGGATAAGAAATAGTTAGTAAGATATGAGTTCACACATAAAATACAGTCGAATATAAAACCTTAAATGTTTTTTTTAAACAATGCCACCTTGCTTCCTAAGTTTCTTTGCTCTCTATTTTGAGATACATAACCACATTTGTGAATAATTATTCAGATATCTCATATTATCTATTTTGAATGTGATTACACTACATTCCGCATTGAAAACTGTAACCATCCCACTAATATTATAGAGGCGAAAATTTATATGTATGTTTGTATTACGTTAATCCTCTGATCGCTCTGAGCGATAAGACCGCCCATTGTGATACTTTTTAATTTTGTTTTTTTAGTTGTAAGATTTTATTTATTTGTGTGTTTCAATAAAGAGTTATCTATCTATCTATCTATCTTTCACGCTCAAATAGCTGAACAGATTGGGATGAAATTTAGTTCCAGGATAGCTTATACTCGTATCCTGGATTAACAAATGGCTACTTTTGATCCCGAGTTAAGTGAAACAATATATTGTTTTTTCTAAGGGAATTTCCAATTTGATGTCAAAGTGACAGGTGTCAACCTTAGGGGGTGCAACAAGGAGGGCATTAAGGGATAGCATTTGCTATGGGCAGGCGTGAAGCCTAACATCAGGCGAGCGACCTGCTCGACTCGTCACTCAACGGAATAAAAAATTAGAACATTCCGAAACCTATGTATTGTACAATGTATTCAATACTTCATTATTAAAACAACATTATCTGAAAAAACCTTAGCACCAGAACCAACCTATTATAGTACAGAATCCAAGGTAGAGACAATTTAGATTTCGAATGCGGTTGTATTGTAACAAAGTTAGGCTTGGAATGATAGGCTTAACTGCAGCAAGGACGATAAATTCTCCAGAATCCTGCCAAGAGCACTGGGGACCGATTCACCCATTAACAACAAGATCTCCATGTAGACATAATTCCGCATAAGTTGGAATGAAAACCCAAGTTGGCTTGACAACAATCGAGATAAAAGTCGGAAATAAATAACAGTAGCTTCTTAGATATTCACTATTCATTATTCAATCGTTTATTGCATCAGAATAATTGTAACATTGGTAAAAATAAATTATTGCGACATACCTTATATTTTTGGAGCATTGCAAAATGATCTGGTTTGGTATATACGGTTTCGTCAATAAAGTATCCTTAAAAAAAGACCCAAACTGCTGTTGCTTATTTGTGTACTATTATGATTATTAGTTAGCAATTTATTAAGTCTGTTTTCGGTTTGTTTTTTTTTCTTTATGGGGAACGGGTTGGGAGGGGGAGGGGGAGATAGATGGGGAAGACAGAGAGGGGAGGGGTGATTACGCAATGGGGAGAGGATGGCAAAAATTTTACACGTGCATAGCCGCGGGGCGCAGCTAGTCATGGAATAAAAAGAATTGGTTGATTAGATTAAGTCGTGAAACAGAGAATTGCCCCCCTGGTAGAAGTCCGGATAATAACTCACGGTTGTATCGGACTTAAATTATCACAAGTAGCTTAGGCTATACCACAGACTACACTGCCCTTGTTCGAAGGATCTTGATACTTTAGAAACGTCATCTTTGCACAATAGGTATTGAGTAAATGTATTGCTATCTCACCTCCTCCCCCCGATCCCCAATATAAGCGATAGAGAGAGTGAGCATTAATATTAAACCCCCATTCCTATAAAAATGAAACGAGTGTCTTGTTACTTTTTGACGTTTTTTGTATAGCATTTATGTCAAAAGCTGACGGACAGTAAGTGAAAACGGTTCGTTTTAAGATATAGGAACCGGCCTTAAATCTTCATAACTTTGTATACGATAGTAGCTTCCAGTTCGCTATAGTATTGGTATATATATTTTTTTCACCTCCCAAATATTATCCAATTAGTTGTTTTTTTTGCATAAAGTTGTTTAATTAATTAGCTACGCCCATACGTATCCGTTTTTTAAAAATTTTCAAAATCTTTTAATATTAGCATTCGATTATGGGGTGGCGATATATCGCCAAAATATGTACTGAGTAACCGCATTAAAGCGGTAGCAAGCAAGGCACAAGCAAGTTTTAAACATGCGGTTATAAGCTGGCGGTTTTTTGCGCGCTGAAACTAGGAGTATGACAAATTAAATCTAATCCTGGTCGTAATGTTTGATAAGGTTTTTGTGTGTTATATTTTAAATTTCAAGTAATTTTAAAGAAAAATATGAAAGGTATTTATCTTATTCATTTCAACCCCAGAACTCGATAAGAGAGGTTGTGTATCATCGCTTTGCCTTGAGGTGGAGCGCTCTAGCTAGGTTCGAGCAGTAGAAGCCGGTAAAGGCCAACAGCAAATACAGCACATAAAAATAAAATAAAAAAATGCTTTGCCAATTTGTAGACTCGCCAAAAACGCCAAGAGTTTTATCTGTTATAGTTTATGGGATTACAATTCATTACAAAAGTATGTTGCTGAAATCAATAACACATCCCTATACTCATTTAAGCGTAAACATAAATATATTTTGACGCAGAGAGAATTGTATTCCCTAAAAGACCTTTAATATAAGTATAGAACTATGATTATTTATAAATCTATACTTAATATGATCTTTACATATTTATCAATGTCAAAGTCAAAGTATTTTATTGTAAATAGGCAAAAATAATAGCACTGTTACAAGTCAAAATTAACATCTCCTGAACAAAGAGATATACATAAGATATTATAAAAAGATCAAATCAATCCAAATTTAGATAAACTAAGTATTCTTTGAGTTTGAAAAGGAAATTTCCCTTTCATGTGCCAACAGAGTTTAATCTCACACTGGAAAAGGAAATACCCTTCTGACTCTACCAGTGCTTTGGAAATACGCCCGTTAGAGAAGAGAGCACCAAGAAACTCTACGGGGATGTATTTTTCCCATATTTATTCATTCTTTATATTTTTTCAAATGTCACAATTATAACAAAACATGTAAACTACAAATATAAAAGGTAAAAGTGACAATGAGATATCCCACAAACATCAAACAATCATACAGGAAAAAAATAAGGTAAAAACTTCTAACTCGATAATTATGTTGTATAAAACAACGTGATCTCATGGTATGTTTGAGACATCTCACAAAGTACTTTGAACATTTCATTCACTTAACGTTAACATCGAAGCTATCACTTATTATTATCATGGAGCTTGGAGACATCAGGCCATGCATTTCTGTCATTAATATAATCATTTACATTGTAATACGCTTTCTTTATGAGATTTACTTTAACAAAAGTTTTAAACCTAATTGGTAATTAATCAATGGCGTCAGGTAACTTATTAAAAAATCGTATACAGTTCCCCATATATGAACCACTAACTTTCTTTAACCGAAATCCAGACACTTTTAGTTTATTTTTATTTCTAGTATTAAAATTATGAACATCCCTATTTTTAACAAAGGTATTAATATTCTTCCGAACATACATTATATTTTCATATATATATTGACAAGCCACTGTAAGAATATTGATGTCTTTAAAACGTTCCCTAAGAGAATCCCGGGATTTCATATTGTAAATGGAACGAATTCTTCTGTAGCACAAATATTGATTGAATTTCCGCGGCCTTACCCCACAGCAAAATGCCATATGACATAATACTGTGAAAGTAACTAAAATATACTAATCTTGCAGTAGCTATATCGGTAAACTGTCTAATTTTACGTACTGCATAGGCTGCAGAGCTCAATCTACCAGCTAACAACGATATATGAGGACCCCACTGTAATTTTGAATCTACAGTAATACCTAAAAATGTGGTTGACTGCACAAGGTGTACAGGCTCAATATTTATTAAAATACTTGAATTCGTAGGAACCCCTCTGACATTGGGTAGTGAAAATTTGATACATTTAGTTTTCTTAGGATTTAACATTAAATTGTTAGTTGTAAACCAACTAAGAACTAGCGCGAGCATGCTTATGCGTAAGCATGTATCTTTGATACCTACTGTTTGACATTATGTAAGTAACGCTCCCAAAAAAAATAGTTAAAAAGATTAGGAGAGGCCTACGTCCAGCAGTGGACAGATATAGACTGATGATGATGATGATGTGTTCGAAATGCTTGTTTGCTATAATGAAGGTCGGTTTTTTTTTTATTTGTGCTTCTTATTTCAGGGATCAAGCAACTGCCCCGATATGTATCGCAACATGCACTATACAGGTAACAGTAGAAGTATTTATATGTGCAGATTTTTATAGAAAATAACAAATGTGGAGCATGCGGTTTGCAGCATGGACTTTAAACAAACACACATGAAAACGTCTTAGATGTATCTATATCTTTCATACCCGTTAATATAAGAAAGAGATGCATGATATAAGAAGACAGAGGAGGTCGGGTAGAAGGGTATTTCACTAAGCCCGCCAAAACGAGCACCAGTCTTTACAATGCACTATAAAGCACGAATTTTGTACATTTTTATATCCGTTTCAGGAATACCAGTTTTCAATAAACCGTCCAGGAATGTTAGTGGAACTATTCTAATACAATTTTGAATTATTTTCAGCACGTTATTCTCGGAAGTCACGCTCGAAAAAAAGCGTTGCATGCAAACGGAACACTGTTCCTAAGAAATGTCACAAAAATAGGTATAATTGTTTGATGCATGTCGCACTTGTTGCTTCTGTTTTATTTGCTTTGTCTTTGCGTTGTATTAATCACTATAAGGCGTCGGCGGAGGATGAATTTTCCATACAAACGTAATATTATTCGGATTTGGATAGTGTTTATCTAGGTTCCCAACTGTATGTGGTTTTCCATTTAGCATATTATCACTACAAACATACAATTTGCTTACATTTCGGTACAGGTAAGTATTTTGAAAACAAATTACAGTTGGGAAGCTGGATAAACATAATCTGAATCCGAATAATATCTTAACACTGTTAAAATATGATCCAATTACAAATGATTTTGGTATTACGTTTATATGGAAAATTCATCCTCCGCCAGACTCTTAATGCTATTAAGTGTAATATGTAGTGAAAGTTGTACATTACATTCTGCAGTCGTAAGTCGGTTAACAAAAGTTGTACATTACATTCTGCAGTCGTAACTCGGTTAACAAAAGCTTTAAGTAGTTGTAAATATATGCATGTAAACAATAATTTGTATTTTAGATTTTGTATAATGAGTATTCCTATAATTAACTACGTAGAAATAATAAGATGCTGCTGTAGAAAGAATATAATTTATTACAGATAATATTGATACACAAGGCAAATATTATATTCATAGTTCTGATAAAATATTTATATTTTCTAGAAATTCATGTGAAAAATATTAGAAATAGAAAATATTATATTAAAACCTACCGCAACACCTTTGGATGCACTACGTGCATACAGGTGCGGTTGGCTTGAAGCGATGTGTTGTTATTTCGCTTCGTTACATTCCACGACGTTCATCGGGTTTTACGGGTTATTTCCTCCAAACTAATAATAAATTATAAATTAATGCTTGTAGGTATTTCATTATATAATATGATCACGTTAATTTAAGTCTGCGACTACGACTACGTGAGAGAATTAAAAAAAAACACATAAAACAAAAAATTATAATGGCTTGATAAATAATACGCAATATGATTTACCCTTAGTAATTCACTATTTTTTAATTGAAATATCGATTTTCGTTCAAAGCTCTAAAGGGGATATGATTAATTATAATACAAGTATTTATATGATCATTAATATTTTTATTCCAGCAACCCAATGGCCCCGGGAACACAGCATGCGATACAGAAGCGCTGACGACCTGACCATACCTCTAAATTAATATTATATCGATATTAAAAGATATATGACACCAAAAACTTGGACAACCCAAAATTCAGCTTTGTATTACAAATGAGGCTATTTTAATTCAATATTTGTGTCGAGCTAATGATATAATTTATTTTTAAAAACTCATTGATTTCATATAATATTTTTTTAATAATATTGAATAGCCCTATTTTTTTCTCTAATCTAGATTTGTAAATAATACAAAAAATATAATTATAACCCTATTATTGTACATGTTAATTAGTGACTGCTTGTGTTACATTGCATAATTGTGTACTTTTTCTAAATTTAGCTTAGAATTTAGAATACATATTTTGGGTCAATTAACGTAATGTTAAAGATAAAGGTCACAACAAACTGACACGAACTGATGCACGTTATTCAGCTTTTCCTTTGTTTCCAAAAAGTATTTCATTGCGTGAATAATATCCTGTATTATCGTACATATTGTCACATTTATCTATTAACTTCTCTAAAGTATGGTTTGCACAACATTCTTTAGTAACAACTAATACATCCTAAGTCTTTAAATTATTTTATTGTGTTATTTTTATTTTTATTGTTTTCTTACATGATTTTGTGTAGCTATTAAAACGTCAATTTCCTAGACAATATCTTTACAAATGCCTATATTTAAGCAGTTTACCAATACTGTAACATATTGCTTTCAATGTGGCTACGAAAAAATAATAGAAAAATAACCTAAGGCTTAGACGTTAGTAATTGTTATGTGGTATGATTAGAAGTGTATAAAAATATCTAAGTTATAAAAGTATCATAAACACGTCCACACTGTAAAGTGTATTTACTGCAAAATTATAAATTAAGCTTATATAATGGTAATAAGAAGTTTGTAATAAATCAAGTGGAAGAATACAAAATAGATTATATAGAAATAAGGCTCAATATGCGCGGTAGCTTAGGTTACCAAAACTCAGTACAAAAACTGGTTTTTGCACGCGCGCTTTTATTGGGCCTTTTTAGAAATATAATATTAGTGCTTAAGTAAAATAAAGCTAGACTAACTATTAAATTAATCATTTGGCAAAATATTGTTCACTATAAACATGCTTTGAATGTTTATAGCCCGCCCAAGTTATTATGTACAAATTGTACCGTAAATTTTCTGATATTACTACGATTTTCAATCATTACAAATCTTATGATTTATTTTTAAAATTTAATACCAAATTTGATATCGTAATATTTAGTAAATAAGAATATAATGAACTGTTTTTGGTAGTTTCTTAGCAAAGTATGTATATTTATAAGCTGAATGTATATTAAAGTTACCTGCGTATTTATAGAGTGTACCTATATAATATTTGTAGCATAGAAATGGTAGATATAAAATGTTGTGTATATCAAAACTCCGGTCGTATTCCTTACAAAATATATTATACACCAAATACAATGTATAAACATAACAGTAACCTAGTAAAAGTTGTATTAGCTCGCTGATTTGTGTGACATGTAAAAAAAGGGTATGACATAAAAGTCTAGAAACATAATTATTCCGAACTTGCTTACAATGCTCTTAGAAGACTAGGCCTGTGTTAAGATGAGTTTATGAATTAAACGTTTATCATATTCCCACAATCAGTCTTTTATTTGGTTGAATATAATTTATTAGAAGTCTATAACAAACTGACATTATATAAAACTGGCCGCCTGCAGTCTCGACATAGATAGAGATTGCTTTACAACCGAAATCAGTAGATATACCACGAATGCGATGGCTACAATGTCGTCGGTCCATCGTGTGGGGGGGTCTCCTTACACTTCGCTTGCTTGTTCATGGTCGCCATTCGTGAACCTTTATTCCCCAGTGGTTGTCGGTTCTGCGAACTATATGGCCTGCCCATTGCCATTACAACATGCAAATTGTGAAAGCTATATCGATGACCTTGGTTCTTTTACGGATTTCCTCGTTTCGGATTCTATCAGGTAGTGAAACACCGAGCATAGCTCTGTCCATTGCACGCTTCGCGACTTTGAGCTTGTGTATGAGACCAATAGTTAGTGACCACGTCTCAGTTCCGTATGTCATCTCTGGCAACACGCACTGATTATAAACTTTCGTCTTGAGGCTCTGCAGTACCTGTGACGAGAAGATATGGTGTAATTTTCCGAATGCTGCCGAGTTGGATTCATTGGTTGACCTCTTTGTCGAAATTGGATCTACCCAGTTGGATCGTCTAACTTAGAGATACATAGTGATCAACAGCTTCGATAATGTCGTTCCCAACATAAACCGGCATGGGAGCGACCTGGGCATTTGTCATGATATTCGTCTTACCCATGTTCATCTTAAGACCCACCTATTGGGAAACAATATTGAGGACACTGAGCATTGTGCTTGGGTTTTCCAGGGTTTCTGCCATATTGACTCTATCATGAAAATTGAAGTTGAGTGATGTATTTGCCATTGATATTAACTCCATATACGTTCTAGTTCAGAAGCTAGAATATATCTTCCAGTGCAGAGGTGAACTGTTTCGGAGAAATAACGTCTCCCTGTCTCACCCATTTTTGCAACTGTATAGAATTCGTGCTCCGATCTTGAAGATGGACAGTCATGGTAGCCTTGCTGTACAAACACATGAACACTTCGAAGTACCGTTAATCAATCTGGCACCACTGTAATGACTGTAGTACTGCCCAGGTCTCGACTAAATCAAAGGCTTTCTCGTCGTCCACAAACGCTAGACATAGTGGCCGATTATACTCTTCGGTCTTCTGTATAACGTATGGATGTGGTCTACGGTCCTAAAGCCTTTCCGGAATCCAGCTTGTTCAGGAGGCTGAAAGTCATCAAGCTTACGAGCGAGACGATTAGTAACTACTCTCAAAAACAGCCGTGAGACAGGCGTGGCTCAGCAGCGAAATGGGCCTATAATTCTTCAAGAGGGTGTTATTACCTTTCCTAATGAACAAAACCTACGCTCCTGTGCCACGCTTCTGCATAAATGCATTGTATTCCCTTTGCTACGAGTATAATGTTTTGTATAGAGGTTTTATATTGACGTACCATTTTGTCTATAGCACAGTCTATATTATTATCGCAAGGAGGTTGAATTACGCTCACTGTTAAAAGATTTAACGCCAGTAAGCTTAATTCAACCTCTTTTGGTTTAAAAACCCGGGTGGGAAGAAAGCGTAATTCATCCTTCTTTGGTTTAAAAAACTGGGTGGGAAGTAAACTGTGTTGACAATTTTGACGTCCAAACCGGAAACGTCATTGTATTATATATATTTTTTGACCTGTTGGACAGGCAACAAGGCCGGTTAAACATTTTAGGAAGGAAATTAAGTTACAATTTCATGATTTTTTAAATTGATTTGTTAACTTGGGTTTTTCTAGCTTACAGGCTATATTGAAAAAACGTAGAAAAATAATTACTTAAGTTCTGTAAAAAATGATATGTCAAGACACTGCAAGATTTATCGCATAAAATTCCACCTATGTTCTTTCCAAAGTTATGTTAATTTTGAAGTAATAAATATCTATACTTACTTATAATTAAGCAATCAGTACGAAACTAGTCTAGACAAAGATAATTAAAAAAATCAATACCAGATGGCAGACGTCAACTTATCAGTTTCATTACAATTTATTGGAAAATTTGACGGTTCTCGAGAAAAATTAACTCCATTTCTGAATAATTGCCGCAATGCAATTAAGCTTGCTTCAGACTCCCAAACAGATATTCTCTTCAAGTTCATTTTGAGCCGTCTAGAAGGTAAAGCCGAGACGTCATTCGCCGTTAAGGATTTCACCGAATGGTCCCAGCTCGAGGAGTTCCTGAAAATTCAATGGTGACGCGAAACATTATGCATATTTACTGTCAGACCTTCAGGAATGCAGACAGGGTCGCAACGAGTCTGTTAGCCACTACTCTCTGAGAGTAGAGGCTTGTCTGGCTAAACTTCTAACTGAAATATATATTTCAATTCCCACTACAAAGAAGGACGAACTAATTGGCCGTGTAGCCGCTATGCAGGACTTAGCTCTAACCGTGTTCACGATTGGTTTCCAACCGCAGTTGTCAACAGTTGGCAGATGCAGGAACCCTTACACTTTGAACGAGGCCATAAACCTCGCCACAGCCGAAGAAAAAATTGTAGGTATAATAAATAGAAAAATGTAGGATAATCTAC
Organism: Alsophila aescularia; assembly: GCA_946251855.1. NCBI lineage: Eukaryota > Metazoa > Arthropoda > Insecta > Lepidoptera > Geometridae > Alsophila > Alsophila aescularia. Next base: position 17,330,510 of record OX276381.1, read on the forward strand.
AAGTACATTTAACACCAATCGTTCTGAACAACGCAGGCAGTATAATAATCCCATGCCATACTCAAGGCCGATTTTCAATGCTCCCGTCTGCAGGTATTGCAAAAACATAGGTCACACGATTGAAAACTGCAGAAAACGGGAATACAACAACAACAGAAGACCTAACTATACCCAAAACCAACAAAACATAAGTCGCCAACCTCCAAATAATTTCCAGAGGCGAATCCAACCCATAAACAAAAACATTCAACTCACCACACAGAAGGTCTCGAGTTCAACTATCATGATAATTTAAACGAACAGGCTTTCCCGACTGGTATCGTGCGGGAAAATTAGAAAGGAAAATCGATACGACCCAATCAAAAACGCTGATTCTTACGAATTCACTGAATCTCACCGTATCTAGATAAACCCTTACTTAATCTTGTAAACGCGTTACTAATGTTCCATTTCCAGAAACTAACCGACAGGGTAACCAGCCCCAAACCGACAGTTTCCCAATTAAAAATACTAAATCCTGTGATCGCGATACTAATGTCCCAGTTCAAGAAACTAACCGACAGGGTAACCAGTCCCAAACAGACAGTTTCCCAATTAAACATACTAAATCATGTGATCGCGATACAGATGTTCCAGTTCCAGAAACTAACCGACAGGGTAACCAGTCCCAAACTGACAGTTTCTCAATCAAATATACTAAATCCTGTGATCACGATACTAATGTCCCAGTTCAAGAAACTAACCGACAGGGTAGCCAGCCCCAAACTGACAGTTTCTCAATTAAATATACTAAATCCTGTAAACGCAATACAGATATCCCAGTTCCAGAAACTAACCGACAGGGTAACCAGCCCCAAACTGACAGTTTCTCAATTAAATATACTAAATCCTGTAAACGCAATACAGATATCCCAGTTCCAGAAACTAACCGACAGGGTAACCAGCCCTAAACAGACAGTTTCCCAATTAAACATACTAAATCATGTGATCGCAATACAGATGTTCCAGTTCCAGTTCCAGTTCCAGAAACTAACCGACAGGGTAACCAGCTCCAAACTGTCAGTTTCTCAATTAAATATACTAAATCCTGTAAACGCGATACTAATGTCCTAGTTCTGGAAACTCACCGACTGGGTAATCAGCCCAAAACCGACAGTTTCCTAATAAATAAACCTTCCAAATTCTGCGAATGCGACGCGAAAGTTGAGAATCTTAATCACAATGATGATTCAAATGCTACTGAAACAAAAAATAAACATGATTATATATATGAAATTTCAAAAAATACAAAAAAACTATACTTACCTTATATCAAGGTTCCAACTTCAGTATCTTCAAAACCTATGACTTTCTTAGTCAACACTGGCGCTAGTATAAGCCTAGTTAAAAAAACTGCAATGAATAAAATGCCTAAGATCATTGAACATAAACTATAAAAGGTATGGACTCAACAAATGATAATTGTATTATGACACTAGGACATATTCCTATCACATTTTTATCCAATGATGTTACAACTAATCATAATTTTCATGTCATCCCCGACCTTGAACTACCTTACGACGGAATAATAGGAAACGACCTGCTATCTAACCAACAAAGTAATATAGACTACGTAAAAATTATCCTGAAAATTAATGATGCTAAATTTCACATCCTATGTAACGAGCCCGTGTACACTATTCCTCCAAGAACTGAAACAGTAATGGAATGTTGTGTTTCCAATCCCGAGCTTAAGGAAGGTCTCATCATCGATCAGAAACTTCCTAAATGTCCTAAGGACATTAAATCCTTTTTAGGACTTGTATCCTATTACAGGCGATTTATTCCTGATATCTCAAAAATAACTAAGCCCTTGATACACCTATTAAAGAAAGAAACACATTTTGAATGAAAAAATGAGCAGCAACTAGCCTTTGACACTTTAAACGAAAAATTATTAACAGCACCTCTTCTGATAAATCCAGACTTTTCACAGCCTTTTATTATTACCTGCGACGCATCTAATTACGCCATTTCAGCCATTCTCTCGCAAGGCCCTATTGGCAAAGACCGACCTATAGCATATGCTTCCCGTACCAAAGCTGAATGCAATTACAGCGTAACAGAAAATGAATGTTTGGCCATCATTTTCGGCACAAAAACCTTTAGACCATACTTATATGGGCACAAATTTACTATAGGCACCGACCACCGTCCTCTAAAGTGGTTATTTAATTGCAAATAACCAGGATCCAAACTTGTCAGATTGGACTTGGAGACTCAAATTAGAAGAATTCGATTATAAAGTGATGTATAAAAAAGGAAAAATCAACAGCAACGCCGACACGTTGTCGCGTTACCCGGTTAACCCAATCCTTCCAAACGAGATAGATCCACAACCTTCTACATCAAGGTTAACCATCCCACTCAAGAGACAGAAGTTTCTACAGACATCCTTGAAGATTTGATCGAGCTAGGTGACTTTGGTATTAGCCCACTTGGTGAACCAAACCTAGACTTTACTCCACTGAATCCTCCGTCACCTACAGATTCTCTCCCTCCACCGGATTCTATTCCTCCTCTCAACCCTCTTTCTCCGCCGGATCTCCCAATGGAAACACACAGACAAATTGATGAAACACCTTCTAATTCCAGTAAAGAATACTCCGAATTCCTAAAATCTTTTGCCAATAAAAATGAAACCTACAACACATACATAAAAGAGCATAACGAAAGCCTTCTGAAGAGTAAAACCAATACTATACTTGTCCCTATATCTATTGACTACGACGAACCAAACCCTTACCTTCAAGACATTATTTCCGCATCCGATGACTCGATCCACGATGGTGAACGCGAACTTCACTCTTTTAAGAAACACATTATAAAGGGTAAAACTTACTATTTCCTATTTACGAAACTTTACTATTTCGATACTTGTTCTTATCCTGATATTTTCAAAACGCTAAAATCAGTTAGAGATGATATCTTACTCAATGGTAACATCAATGAAATAGCAATATCTGATTTCAGAAATCCAATTGAACAAAATTTGTTTGTGAATATCTATGGCATGCTCATGTATCTGTTCAATAATACTAATATAACTGTTAACATTCACCACAATACAATTATATATCCTACCCCATCCGAAATAGCAAAGATCCTGAAGGAGAATCATGATATCCCTATTGCCAGACACCTAGGCTCTAATAGAATGTACGACATAATCAAAGAGCGCTATAACTTGAAAAAAATGCGTTCTGAAATAGAAGACTACATCAAAAATTGTAAATTATGCCAATCTAATAAAGCTCTCCGTAAAATCAACAAAGCTCACAACCACTCCCACTCGTCCATTTGAAAGAATCAGTCTCGATATCGTTGGCCCCTTACCTGAAGCTAGACTTCATAATTTGTTTTTATGAAGTCGTCTTGAAGGGTCTTGATACTCACCCTTCAAGACGACCTCACGAAATTTTCTCTCGCCTATCCTATCTCAAATGCTACAGCGGAAGAATCTTGTTGATGTCTAGTCCATTTTGTTACACTCTTTGGCATACCAAAATCAATACTTACAGATCAAGGTACCAATTTTACCGCTGACCTATTTAAAAAAACTTGTGACTTTTTAAAAATAAAGCAGATCCGGTCCTCACCATACCACTCCCAAACACAAGGAGCACTTGAGAGAAGCCACTATACTTTAAAGGAATATTTGAAATCCTACGTAGATGAGAACCAATCCAACTGGCATAAGTTCGTGTATACCGCTATTTTAACTTATAACAGCACCGTCCACACTACAACGCGTTTTACCCCAAATGAACTTGTTTTCGGACAGAAACCTTTAATTCCTGACTCAGTCTTCAAGCTGCGCACTGATATCACGTACCCTGATTACATCAAAATGCTTCACCACCGTCTCAAAATATATAGGGAAAAAGCATTACAAAATATTCAAGCTTCGAAAGAAAAATCAAAAACCTACTATGATAAGCATAGCCGCCCAGTACATTATAAAGTTGGTGGCTATGCATACTTAAAACAACATCTCAGACTTCGAAAGGCTCTTTCCCCTCTGTGGAAAGGCCCCTTTAAAATTGTAAAAGTAAACAGTAACAATACCTTGACTCTTCTTATTAATTGACGTAATGTCACCCATCATTTTGAAGAGGTAAAACCTGCAAGTCAAAATGATTAAAATAGATATAATTAGACATAAGTATATACATCATTATTATAATTTTTTACAACCTAATTTTATTAATAAAAAACTTAGTTACTAATTCCTATAAAAATAATTATACAAGTCAAACTAGCGTGGTTATTACAATTTACAGAATCATCGCCACTCATTGTAGCACCGCCCTGGCAACTGATGACAACAAGTTTGTGGAACCAATCACTAAGAGTCCTGGTATACTCTTCGACCCCGTTGGCACTTTAAAAACAATTAATGATCAATTTCATATCGTTATTCCCATGAATGTCTCCCCATATAAAAGCTATATTGAAAACATTCATGACGTATTTAACGGTATTCGGTTTCAATGTAGAGAAAATAGAGAAGTAGATTACACTAAATGTCAAAATATGCTAGAACCGTTAGATTCATTATACAAAGACATTTTACGCAACTTTGATTCCATATCACACATAACATCTGATAGAATATCCAAACGAGCAGCATGGTTTGCTGGCGTAGGAGTTGTATTTAAACACATATTCGGCACAATTGATGAAGACGATGCTAGATATTATAATGAGGCAATCCAAACTCTGTACAACAACGATAAAAACATAACAAATGCAATAAAGAAAAGTATTGTTGTGTCCCAAATGGCTATATCAAATATAAATCAGACTTTACACGAAATCAACACTAACCAAGCTAAATTGAACTATGCTATTGACAGAATATCCACAATTGTAAGTAACATATCTAAAGTAGTGCAAACTGATGATTTCCAAATATATTTAAATTCTATTCTAAACATTTTACAATCAAATTTATTGACATTTTCATTTAAAATAGAAGATATCCTAAATTCCATTCTGTTTGTTAAAGCCAATATCTACACCCGTCTGTTTTGACACCAAATCAATTGTATAAAGATATTCTAAGTAATCTTAAAATAGTCCCTATGTATAGAGATTTCCCTGTGAACCTAGAATTAAATAATATTCATATGTTACTAAACGTTGCTGACTTGATATGCTACTATCTTGATTATAAGTTAGTTTTTGTAATTAAGATACCTTTAGTAAGTGCTCTAGAATATAACTTATATAAAAACATACCGTTGCCAACTCCACACATTTCTGATACTGCTAATTCATTTGTGATGATTCTACCGTCTGAGGAATATGTAGCCCTAAGCAAAGATAAATCGACATTTACCTTTCTTCAAAATCTAAATTCTTGCAAGTATATTATTACTACAAAAACTTACCTCTGTGAGATGACTAATGTTTATACCGTTACTGGAAATCCATCTTATGAAATATAAATTATTACAAAAGCTGTAACAACACTACCTGAAAGTTGTCAATACAAAATCATTCACGGTGACGTGGATATTTGGCATAAATTATATAATGAGAAATGGATATTTGTACATTCAAAACCAGCTAAACTCTCTATTGAATGTAAAAATAATTATATTACCGAACTTGTCATATCCGGTACAGGTGTACTTAATATTCCATTAGAATGTATAGCTTACCATAAGAACTCTAGATTTGTAAGGAAGATTTCTACTAGTGTAAGTGTCCCTGCCATATCCTCTAATTTTAATATTCTTAATGATAGCTGCTGTAGCTTAAGTCATATTAGAAAACTAAGTTTGCCATTTTCCAATATACAAAATATTAACTTAGATAATTTGAAAACATTAAAGTCAACTTCAGACCAGATTCTTAAGGAATTAGATTAAGTAGAACCTCCAAATAACTGGAATAACCATATCAGTTTTCCTATTTTAAGTGTATCATCCTGTATCCTATGTCTTAGTCTAGTATTAATATATGTTTGTAAAAAGGACCAGTATTTCAGAAAATTATTCAAGAAATCTAACAAAGTAATAATTAACGACATTGAAAATCCTGATCATGAAATAGAAATGGAACCAGTCCAGGCTCAATCACGTATACCCATTCGAAAAAAAATCTAACGAAAACTTACTTTTCGGTAAGTTTCCTTTTAACGTGGGGGTTGTTATACCCTTACTTTTGTATTTAATAACAGATGAAAGGTGTTTCATTGCATATTTGCAATAGTAGGTCATCAGTTCATCATTCATCACAGTCAGTCGATCTAAAACCTTTTTACGAAGTACTTCTCATTTTCTAAACCCAATTTAATTTATATATTATTTGAAATAATACAATTTATTTTTAGCGATTCAAACCATGATCCCGGATACCAGTACGAAGGGTACAGCTAGTACTTATAATAAAGCAATAAGAATGAAAATATATGTACAAAGTAAATAATTTAAAAAAAACGGGTACTTAAAACAAGCTACTGAGAAAGAATATAAATTTTCAAAAATCATGTCTGTCTGTTTGTTAGTTGTTTTGTCTGTATGTTTGTTCGCGCATCACGTAAAAATGGACCGATTGCCATGCAGTTTTCATTGTTGGATAGTTCAGGGTTTGACGTAAAAACTAGGGTACATTGTATCTGAATCCGATTTGTAGAAAACGAGCAATCGATAAAAATATTTGACGGCTGAAGGAATTTTGATCAGATGTTGATATATAGGTATTTTAGGTCCTGGAATAGCACATAGAGTTCTTTTAACCTAGAGAAATGACCACGCGTGCGAAGCTGCAGGCATCAGTTAGTAAGTATTATTGTAAGTATAGAAGATTCATAGATAGATACATAATTTATCTGTTGTTATTGGGCACAAAGTTCACTATTATCTTTGCACTAAAAATCTTCTGTAAACAATTAATTTGATAATATTCAACTAATTTTAGTTTTTTTATCGTCCCTGTAACTCTGTGACCCAGGGTCACATGTAATCTATGTTAAGTCACGTGGTAGATAATCATAAGTACACAGCTTTAAGCCTGCAACTAAGGAGTATACAAATACTACGTTCCCAACTTCAACTTACTTTAAATTGCAATGTTTGTATGTATGCATGTATGTATGTTTATCTTTATCTATGTCTGTATGTATGTTTGTTTAGGTAAAATTTTGCAAGCTGAATTCGAACCACTTACTCTTATCTTACGGATTTGATTTTTTACATGTTGGTTCAGTTCCAATGGAAATGCATTTTTATGGTAAGCATGACCTGAATTGACATCCAGTACATGTCCAGATAAAGGAACTCTTCAACGGTCAATAGCAAAGTCACGAAATTTTGTGTCCGCATTCTATTATGATAGCCAGTTTGAAGTTTTACCATGACATGGCTGCTTTACTCCAGGTTGGCTCCTGATCTCCAGGTTGGCACCTGACTAGTGAACTCCTCAACTGTTAACAGCACAGGTACGAAATGTTGTGTACGCATTATATTATGCTAGCTGGTTTGAAGTTTTACCATGAACTGGTTGCTGCACTCCAGGTTGCCTCCTGATTAGGGAACTCCTCAATGGTTAACAGCATAGACATGAAATGTTGCATAGGCATTTAATTGTGATACTCCGTTCGAAGTTTCTTCATGACATGGCTACGGCATAAAATCTTTTTTTTCCCCGGCTACGGCAAAGCCAAAAGGAGGGTTATGATTTTAACCGGTATGTATGTATATGTATATGTATGTATGTGGGGAGGGGGGGTGTATGTATGTTCAGCTGTTCCCTCATAAATTCTAAACTATTCATAATAATTTGACAATTGAAGTATCATTATCATCCGCTGGTAAGCTATGTGACGTCACATTAAATTGAATATGGCGCCTTCTAAAAGACATAAAAAGTGAATTAAACATATATTTTTTCTATGATGCTTTGTTTGGTTTCAATTGAAAAGGCCTAATTAGCACATTTCGAAAATATATAATACTAGCTGTGCCCGCGGCTTCGCACGCGTGTTCATTCCTCGAGGTTAAAAGTACTCTATGTGCTATTCCAGGGCCTAAAATACCAATAAAAATTCCTACAGCCGTCAAAAAATTTATATCGAAAAAAAATATATTTTTTTTATGTCATTTTAATAACGTTACAATAGATTACTGTGCAATATTAATAACAATTTACATTTCTTGAAAAATCTGACAATCTTAATTTTATGTTTTGTCCAGATTACAGTGGAACTTTTGGACCTACAAAGTTTCCCTTGTACTCATATTAAAGTTTAATAACTGTTTTACAACTTTTTCCAATGCTTTTTCTCGTAGAATGAGTATTATAGCCGATATTCTGCTCGGAAGGCTGCTAAAACTACAATTTCGAACTTATTAGGAAAATGGCCAATGTTTGAACTACCGTATCTCAGGTTTTTCAATAAGTAACAGTGCCGTTTGAGCTCAAATTTTAGGAAATTTTGTTTTCTTTATAAGTGTTACAGTTTTTTTTCCATGGGAGAAGTGATAAGCCAAAATCTGAAATAAAAAACGAAAAATTCGTGTCATGCTCCGCAGCAGTGCCACCATAATTTATAGAGATCAGTCATAGCGGAATGTAATGTACGTTGAACGTACATCATGTACATAAGTCGACAATTGCTCTGCATAGAACAGATAACGAAATAATAAACATTTTATCGTGGCGTTGCTGGGGAGTATACTCCCCAGCAGCGCCACTTAGAATTCGTACTTAGCAATATTATTAGAAATTATTTATTATTGAAAACTAGTGTACGAACTCTCCTTATAGTGTGCGTGCTGAAAATATTATGATTTAGTAGTATTTAATGCATTTAATTACATTGGGAAAAAATCGGGTAAGCAAAATATTTTCTGACAGAATTTGTGTAGCCATAGATATACATCAAACTAGATACCTAATAGGTGCACCGTTAATTGCTTCCAAACAAAAGTCGACAACATTGTCGACTCTATTCCGTCCACCCGCTACACGCCAATAACGTTTGCAGCGACAGTTGGTGCATTTTCATTTAGAAATAAAATAAGTTGTAAATGTTTTAAGATAAACGGTTTTATTATAAAAAAAAAAACATAAGAACGAGGCAGGTAATGAACAAAAACCTAAAATAAAATGGCTGTGGCGAGACGCCTCACTTATGTGAAACATCGAATATCGTCGAGCTGAGGCGGAAAGAGCCGACGAGCCACGAGCGGCGCGTTGCCCCGCGCCGTGGCCGTTTTTTGGCAACGACACTATCAGTAGTGTCGTCTACAATTAACGACACCACCAAGCCCATTTTGGATAAAATTAAACACACAATACAATAAAGTACAGGACTATGTCATTTTATGTTCTTTTTTATGTTTTTTATAGCAGTTAGCGCCTACTTAGCATAAACATAAATAATAATATTTGTATACTATAAAAATAATTATATTCTTAACTATATAAAAAAAACTTTAAAAAAGTTGAAGCTGTCTCTTGGGGGTTAGTCTGGTTCTACTATTTGTTCTACTATAGAAAAGATACCAGAAAAAAACTGGATTGGAGAAGGCGTGGTCGACCCAAGCAGACCTGGCGGCGCTCTGTCATTGCAGAGACGAAAGACATCGGCATGACCTGGAGCGAAGTCAAGCGGGTGGCCCATGACAGAGTGGAATGGAGAAGCCTTATATCTGCCCTCATCCCCGACATGGGGCCTTAGGAATCAAAGAAGATACATTTTGACTTTCATCCCCTCTCCCAAGGGAAACATGCTAAATGTCAGGATGAAAAGTATCTAATCCATACTTCGTAGTATAAACTCCATTTAATACCAAATTTCATTTGAATTAATTCAGTAGTTTTGGCGTGATGCGCGGTCAAGATACAGACAGGCAGACAGATAGATAAAAATTAAAAATAAATGTTTTGGCTTCAGCTTCATTAGTTTTTAAATGAACTTATTATAATGGTACTACGTTCCCACAGTTTCCCTTGCAATCACCATTTTACATAGTGTCACAATGACACAAGTGTTGCGTTTATTGGCAACGTCACTACCAGCTGCACTACCAGTAGTGTCATTGCCATATATCACTTCTGTGTAGAAATAACTAATCAACAATCAATAGTTTCCGAGTAATAGCTGTTTTAAATTTGATAGCTGTCACTTTGACACCTGACCCTTTGACGACACCTGTCACTTTGAAGACACCTATCACTTTGATGACACCTGTCACTAAAGACATGAAACAGTAATGTTCCAAAATTATTTAAAAACGAATATTTAATTTTTTAAATAGTTCATAATATAGCATAGTCCTGTAGTTTTGTTTGTTGTCTGTACAATTTTATTCTAAATGGGCTTTGGGCCGCACTAGTAGTGTCGTTTATTGGCAACGACACTACTGGTAGTGCGGCTGGTAGTGTCGTTGCCAATAAACGGAGTGTTGCAGTTGTCAGAGTCACAGAAGTCACGTCCTCAATCTCAAACACTTTTCATTTAGATGGTAGGAAGGTACTTTATTTCATAAGTGGGTCTACGAACAAGACATAAATTCAAAAACTAAAACCCGACTACAGTTTGGTAAATATAGCCGATGATACTATTGCGATGAAGACGAATCGATTGACACCTCGCTTGTCAAAATCGGGCCAAGTGTCACAGACGACTAAGATACTATAATATTTTATCCTAAGATAAAATATCGCTCACCATACAATTTATATGAACCATCACAAACGGCGAGCATAATATATATTTGCATCTTACAGTATCTTAAGATATCGAGCGATATGTTTTTTTTAAAAGATGTCATCTTAAGATACGAAATATATCGTAAAAGATACAAAATATATATTAATATACTATCATAAGATACAAAATATATCGTAATATGCTCAAAAAACAGAGCAACCTGTAGTTGCTCTGTTTTTTATTCGTGACGGTTTTTTAACCCCTGAACATAGAGACGGGTGTTATAAGTTTAGGGTGTGTATTACTCTGTGTGTGTGTGTGTGCGTGTGCGTGTGCGTGTGCGTGTGCGTGTGCGTGTGCGTGTGCGTGTGCGTGTGCGTGTGCGTGTGCGTGTGCGTGTGCGTGTGCGTGTGCGTGTGCGTGTGCGCGTGCGTGTGCGCGTGCGTGCGTGCGTGCGTGCGTGCGTGCGTGCGTGCGTGCGTGCGTGCGTGCGTGCCTGCGTGCGTGTGTGTGTGTGTGTGTGTGTGAGTGTGTGTGTGTATGTGTGTATGTGTGTGCGTGTCTGTGGCATCGTAGCTCCCAAACGAATGGACCGATATTGATGCGGTTTTTTCTGTTCGAAAGCTGATATGATTGAAATGGTTCTTAGATATATGGGGAGAGGGAGGGGGGAGGGGAAGTTGAGAAAGAAAAAGGGGGTGAAAATCGTGGCTTTCAAACAAATGGACCGATTTAGCTGTGGTTTTTTTATGTTTATATGCTGGGGTAAACATGATGATTCATAGCTATAATTGGGGAATGGAGGGGGGGGGGGGGAGTGCTGCAAATCGTAGCTTTTGAACGAATGGACCGATTTAGCTGCGGTTTTTTATGTTTGAAAGCAGAGGTAAACGAGATGGTTCTTAGCATACTGCAAGTCGTTATTCTGTACAAATTCTCTCCCGCATGTTCGTATTTTGTTTCACTATATCTTCCTCAATCAAATTATGAATTTCGAGAAAAGTTTCCTTCGACGTCTTACAATAAGTTTGATTTCTTTTTGTAGAAATATCAGCGTAAAGATTAAATTCACCGGGGCTTTTTCTAAATTTAATGTATTTTTCTATCCAAATTGATCGCCTTTTACAGTGCGCTAATGCAATTTTCATATCAAATTCGAAATCAGAATCGTCGTCTGATGAGCTATCTAATAAATCTAATAGTGAAACCGTATTACTCATATTATATATAAAGCGGTGAAGAAATACGTGTGGCACCTAGGACGGCCTGCGAGCGAATGAATAATTTCAATATATAATCGTGTGTGATAAGATGCTATAATATTTTATATGCAGATATCTTAACATCAAATATTATAGTATCTTAATAGTCTGTGACGCCAAGTAGGTGAAACTGCGGAGCTCGCTAGCTTGTAAGTGAACAAACATTTCCTGTAAGTAATTAAATTATATTAGATCTCCTTTGACTGTTCACATTTCTATTAAAGTTTATTTATGTTAATGTATATACCTAAATTGATAAGCTTGTTTGTGCACGCTTCAGAAATGAGGTATCTACCTACATAGTTATCCATATTTTATGAATCTATATATAATCGAGAAGTCAATCTGTTTATCTTTATTGTGAAACCAACCAGACGCATCACATTTTTAAACATGTACACACATTATTTAATTCTTATTTTAATTAGTGCTTATGTTAGTTTTAGTTTTGGAAAAATTAATAACGAGGAATATAATGAGAATAATGAAGAAGACATCATAAACCAGTTCGAGAAGAAAATGAAGGCACTATTCGCTAGTTGGAAAGCAGAAACAAATCGGAAACTGGAATCAATAGAACAAATGATTCCAGATTTGGAAGATACATTAAACCGGAAACTATATAGTTTTAAAAATAGTATTATTGATAAACTAGAAGTATATATTTATAGTAAATTCGACAATTTAGAGAAAAATATTCCTAAAATGTTTAAAAAAAACATGGGTTGCAATCCAGATGTATTAAATAAGAAAGTTGAAGATTTTGAAGATAATTTAAACTTCAAATTGGCAGTACTAGCTAAAAATATTTCAATGGAATTAGATGGGGACATCAACTGCAAATCAGAAGCTTCGAAGAAGATTACTGATTTAGAATATAATTTGAACAGAAAATTTGAAGATTTAGCTAAGAAAATACCTGTGAGTTTCGAAGAGAGTATTAACTTTAAAATAGATGCGTTGGCCAATAACATTTCAAAGGAGTTCAAAGAAAACACCAACTCCAAATCTGATGTTTTGAAAACGATAACTCAGTTACAAGATACTATGAACCGAAAATTAGAAGTCTTTAGATAAGAAAATACCTACGAAATTGGAAGAAAATATGAATTTGAAATTTGATGCTCTGATCAAAAACATTTCAAAGGAGTTGGAAGTACGCAACAACTGCACATTCAATGCTTTAAAAAACGTAAACATTGCGAATTGGATGGAAATCAAAACAACTCATCGGAAGCACCTGTGATTATACCTGAAAAACCTAGTAAGTTCGAAAACTTTCATATTATGTACTACAAAGCTATCCAGATTTTTTAAACTGGTATGTGCCGTGCAGAATCATAGATGATGCGGGTTCAAACTAGTCTGTGGTTCAAATTTTTCCATTAGTAAAATTAGGTATGTCCTCGCTAATCACGCGTTAATAATAAAATCATAGATATATTATGCTACATTCCTAAACACAGATCAAATTGAGCACATCAAAATTTTTAAGTTGGCTTAGAATATAATTATTTCTGATAATTTGGTCTATATTTTATTTAATGATGAAATGAAATAAACATGAATTTGTTTCCAGGGTTTCCTTGTATTAAGGAGGAGTCAGTTCCCTTTGGTGCGTATGGCAGCGAAACTCAGCACTACGCGGTGGACGATGTGACTTTCAACCACTTCGGCAAGATGAAGAGAAACTCCACTGGACACCTCACGTTCTTTGAGTTATACTTCGCAGCACAAACAGAAAGATGGTTGGGAATCTACCTGATGGATGGAACAAGCTACTCTGGTATTACATATGGTTTATGTGAGTACTTACACCTACGTAATAATATAATTGTTAGAAACAAATGTAATAGTAGAATGTGGTTACAAACCAACCTACTAGCTGCGCCATGCGGCTTCACCCGCGTAGACAATGATAAATTGAAATATATTTATTAAACCAAGTTTTATCAAAACTACGAGAGTTAGCTGTTACGAAGCTAAATGGCAATAAACATATTGACATAGCGATCACCTAATTGACCGAGTGAGCGCGAAGCGCGAGCGGTAATAGGTAACTTTAAGCGGTAGTTAACTTAGTAGGTAACTTTAAGTTGGTCTCATAAAAATTTGGTGAAGATCTGATGAGGATTTTCAGCGTAATGAGAAGAACAGCTCTTCAAAATGCAGTAAAAGGCTCACTTTTAGGTTTATTTCTGTGAAATCAGCCCTTTACCTACTAGGTAGGGAATTAGGGATTGATGGAGCACCTTGGTTATTAATATTAGTTTTACAAGGTTTTTTCTTAAGGTAAATAGATGGAGCTAATGTGCACCGCTAGATTGTTCGCAAAAAAAGTTTGTGCTCGCGAGGTCTACAGCTCACAAATCCACTAGTAATATTGGTAGAACTAAAATAATACATATTAATTTAGTATAAGTATAGCATAGCATAGTATTTATAATGTTGTGATTATTGTCAACAGGGATGGGAATTGATGATGGCCAAAACTCAAAATTGTTATATAAGGGGAACGAAGTTGAGTTTGTTAACACACCCGGCATACTGTCCGCTACTCAATTTAAGGTTTTTTATTTAAAAATAGATAATGGTAAGTCGCACCTAATATAATTTTTTTAAATTAAAGCTAGGAACGCTCTATTAAGTCCTTCCTGAAACTTGCTTGCATTTATGCTTATAGTCAAAAAGTTTTTATCGATTGCTCGGCTTCTACTCATTGGTTTGACATACCAAGTACACCAGTTTTTAAGTCAAACCCCAAGCCATCTATCGGTGGTAGCTATGTTTAGCTACCACCGAATATTTGAATACATAGCAACCGAATATGAAGATTTGAATACATAGCACATAACAACAACACACGATAACATCTTTGTCCAGTGATCGCTTAGAGCGACAAGACCGCCCATTGAACCAATTGAATTTACTGTTGTAAATTTGTGGGATTTACAGTTTAACGACACCCGGTACGAATCTCGGCCGATAACTTAGTAGTATAATAAAATAGGGCGATGCTGACTTGGTTTTGTTTAATGCTACTAAAATGCAGGCGTGTTTATTCTCTGCTAAAAGGAGTCTTCTAAACTGATCTCCATCTTTGCGTTGTGTAACAATACTTATAGGCGACCATCTGGAGCTTTTGTGTGTCGAACTCCCATCAAACCTAATTTTTGGTCTTACATTGAATCCAAAGCCAAGGTAGCTGCAAATAAACTTGATATATTCATGAAACTTACGGTATTTCACGCCGTGACATCTTTATCAAGCACAGGTCTGATCTTGTACTGCTGCCACCTCTGGGACGTATCAGCTCGAGGCTTTCTATTCAATTGAGAGAAGTGCTATGAGGCTGTGACGAGGTCAAAACCTCTTTCATAATAATACTCTTTTGATCTCTTAATTCTTTCATAATCCATTTCTTTTCATTTGGATAGTTGGCCATTATTCATTCTAAATAAAAATATCCTGTCATTCATACATTGATTTTTGGAGCAAAAGGGAAATATGATATAAAATACATAAATAAGTTTATAACCAGTTGAATTACACTTGTAAATATATAAACGATAATACCTACATAAGAGGTTATTTTAATCCGCATCGTCGAAGTACAAAAGTCTGATCATCTCCTCCTGTTCCTGTGCTTCCAATAGTTCCTGTAATTCTGTGTCACTGAGGTTTGGGTCCTGGGCTAGTGGGACAAACCCAAACCCTGGGACCGCCTCGTGACAAGGCTCTTTGGGTATAACACTCTGGTAAGCTTCAAAGTTCGAATTATCAACGTGAGGCAGCAAACCTGTCGGTATTCTACAGATTGCACTATGGAAAGTGTGCACAAGAACTGCAAAGGAGGATTTTTCTGATTCCTTCATAACCTTTCCATCACCGTACGACTGATGGCAACACCAGAGACGATCGGCAAAACACCACCCTTTTCGGTTGAAATTCCTCTTACAAGAACTGCAAAGGAGTGGAATGCTCTGCTCTCGTTAATGTTTTCGTAAAATATAATCCAGGTGTGTTCAAGTCAAAAGTGAATAGGAATAAGCAAGCGAGCAAGTTCATAAATATCACAGAAAATAAGCGGATTTACATTAATTCATTAAGATCGTGTCAATTCTTTTTAAAAGATTTTATTTTACTTCACTTGTATGTATGTATGTATGTATGTATGTATCTATATCTGTTTATTTTGTCCTGGAATCTTGCAATTCAAATTTCGAGCACTTTCCGATTAGCTATCCGGCTGAAACTTTGAGGGTAGCTCACAAACCGATGACAAAGCAACAAAGAAAAGGAAAAAATGAAAAAAGTGAAAATGATCTATTTTTATGTTTTTTTTTTCTAAATGATACTTATTTTAGCACTATTTCAAACAATGTTTTGTACAAAGAAATATTAGTTAGATAAACCCCTTAACCCTTAGACACCCATCAAAGCCGGGGCAGGTTGCTAGTATTTGCGAAACGGGCAGATCGTTCGCCTGCTGGTAAGCGCCTCGCCTGCCAGTAACAATTGCGTGATGGATTATGTCACATCTCCTTTTTACCCGACTACGGCGAATCAAGAGAAGGCAAATTAAGTCTACAGTCTATGTATGTATGTATGTATGTAAAAACGTGTCACTGAATGGCCTTATAAGCACGTAGCAAGTTTGTTTTGATCAATCATGTAAACGGTTTGGTTTACGTGTGCAATGATTGAATACATAGTATTTAAAATTCCCATACAAATGTAAAAGTTAAAATTTGCGACAACCCTGTTTGTTATCACTTAGCAAAAAGTTGGTACATACAAACTGCTCCGTCTGTTGGTTCAGGTTGCTAGGCCTCTCCACTCTTGCGCGCTGGTGAAAATACTCCGTTGAGTGGAAATTGTTCACTAGTACGAGCAGATGTGGGTAGAGCAAGCCTATGGTCTCTCAGCACGCTCTTACATTATAGCTGAAGAAAACACCGAAGGCTTAAGAAACGCCAATTTTATGTAGGTAACACTTGAAACTGATAACAAATCTAAATATATATTACGGCATTGGGTATATGGGGACGTGCTCGGCATAGCTGTGACGGAACTTGTTCGGCTGCCCCTCGGCCACCGCTGGCACGTGGAAGTACCGCTCTCGGTACTCCTGGTCTCGCGGTCGAACAAACTCTCTGTCGCCTTCAGGGAACTCCAAAAGCCTCGAGCGACAGAACTCCCGCTGCCTGTCGCTCAAATGCCTCCTCCTCTCTTCAATTACGGGCTCTATGATCCAAACCTCGTCGGTCGTCGAACGTACGGTACAGAGAGTGTACCTCCCGCACCGCATTCGAACCGCTTCACTCCATCCAGTTTTCTCCCTGCTAGTATTGTATTCTCTTTGCCGACTCGTAGAAGAAAATATTCACTTTTAACAAAATAATAAAGAAAACTAAATATGACGTATTTTGACTGTAGTCTTTGGTATTTTGACTTTGACATTCGACTGACCACCAAAGAGAATACAATACTGACCACTGCGCAATGCGCAAGTTCTGTCAATCAAAGTTGTCAAACAGACCACAGTCCGACCAACTTATCTGTGAAATGGCGAATTCTTTTTATCTTCTTTTTTCTACCGGACTGCAGCGAAGCAAGAGAAGGGTAATGAGTTTAACAGTCTGTGTATGTACGAGTATGTATGTATGTATTTATATATGCGGTTATGTGGATGTTCCACCATAGCGTCGGTCCTATTGATCCGATTTTGACAAATGAGGTGTCAATCGATTTGTCTTTTGGTACAGTGTCATAGGCTTTTTTTATCCGACTACGGCGGAAAAAGGGTTATGTGTTAACTTGGTCCAATTTTGACAAGCGAGGTGTCAATCGATTCGTCTTCATTGCAAGAGTGTCATATGCATTTTTTTACCCGACTACGGCGAACCAAAGGAAGGTTATGTGTTCAAACAAAAAACTTGGTTCGATTTTGAAAAGCGAGGTGTCAATCGATTCGTCTTCATCGCAAGAGTGTCGTAGGCTATTTTTTACCCAACCGTAGTCGGGTTTTAGTTTTTGAACTTATATCTTCTATCTATCGATTGACTGGACCATTCAGTTCACAGATAAGTTGGTGGAACTGTGGCACAAATTCAAGGTTAAGGGGGGTATTGTTTCTTTCCCGGCTGATTACTAGGGAGTACCATGCATTATTCTGTGCTACTACAGGGTTTGAATAGTGTCATAGGCTATTTTTTACCTGACTGTAGTCGGGTTTTAGTTTTTAAGTTATGTCTTTTTAAAAGCTTTTATTTAACTTGCAATGTTTGTATGTTTGTTTAGATCAAATCTTGCAAGGTGAATTAGAACTACTTCCTCTTATCCTACGGAGTTGAATTTTAATATGTTAGTTCAATTTCGATGACAGTTCATTTTTATGGTTGCATGACCTTTTTGACATCCAGGATTAGCTCCAGATAAAAAAACTCTTCAACGATCAACAGCACAGACATGAAATTTTGTGTGCGCATTTTATTATGGTAGCCTATTTTAAGTTTTACCATGATATGGTTGCTGCACTCAGGTTCGGGTGCTGACTAGTGATTTGCTCAACATTTAACAGCACAGACACGAGATATTGAATACGCATTCAATTATAAGATTGAAGCCCATTCTAAGTTTCACCATGCCATTGCTACTGCATAAAAGCTTTTTAAAAATGTTTTTATCTAACTTATTTTATGCTCTCTCTCTCTATCTCTTTGCAATAAAAGCCTGAAAGAAGCCCTCTGTCAGCAATGTGAACGTTTTAGGCTTATGATTATGGTGGCAAAGACAACCATAACAACAAGAAATGAATTTACTAACATTAATTCACCACCTCAAAACACGTATAATACTAATGTAAATTCAAGCGGTTTTATTTTTTAAATTGGGGATTTTTCGTGTATATGTGCCGGGGCCATTAAATTGCTTATTTTTTAAGTCTAAATAGTTGTGGTGCTTTTGCATAATACAGATGGACTTACTAGGTGATCTTATAAGTTCCTTGTCGTAATAGGGAACTCTACTGCTCTAAATGTATGTATTTTTTCAGGGTCTTCACGAACAATTGTTCCCGTATGGTCATCTGACACAACGCGTCCTACTAGTCTCAGATCCTCGCTATGCATCGTACTGAAGCAGCTACTGACTTATCAGCCATTTTAAAAGGCAAAAACGGAAGTAACGTGTATTGGTTGAATTGTTCCAACTATAGTTTTGAGCACATCCCCGGTGGTCTTTCTCAAGGTGAGTGCGGAACGCTCGTGACCGTTTCCAGCCTTGCACGGGTCACCACTCGCAGCGAGTGCGATGACAACTACTGGTGCGACTTAGCAGTCATGCAGGATGACTCATAATTTTGATGACAGTCGAACAATCTTTCTAAATATATATTTTTCTGAAGAATAGTATCTTCTTCTGTCAATGTTTTGCTATATTTTAATGAACTATATTTCACTAAATTACGCTACTATTTACTTTACAATGTTACTGTCGTTTTAGCGTTAACTAGATGTGCTTGCAGCTTTACCCGCGACAAACTTTCCCACCCCCTTTCGCCCCCATAGAACGCAAATTTTCAAAATTCCTTTTTTATTGCTCCCCTACCAAAGGAAACTACCCTGAAGATTTCACGTCTCCTTCACTACTCTGTGCGCTGATTGTCAGTCAGTCAATCAGCGACACGACAGAATCAGAGGATAACAAATACGCTCCTATAATTTAAAACTTGAGATTCCAGTGACAGTGAAATCCGGTATTTTGTTAATTCCAAGTGAGTTTTTTTTTAAAGTATATGTCGTTTGTTTTTTCATTTATACAAATAGGTTCCTTAGGTTAATTGCATAGGTAACTATGACAACAACCTATTTTGTATAAGACTGGTGCCTGAAGTAGGTTTCCGAAGAAACCTGTAATGCTCTCTGGTTACATGTCTGGTCACCAGAAAAATACTTGGCATGCGCATTAGCTTGAGTTGAGGTATAAAAGTTTGGGTTTACTGATCCACTTCCTGACTCTGGAACCATAGACCCGCTAATCTATCTCAGGTATGTTGTACCCTACCACATAACTTGAGTTGAAGTGTAAAAGTTCGGGTTTAATGATCCACTTCCTGACTAGATACCCGCTAGCCTCTCCCAGGTATGTTGTTCCCTACCACGTATTTGGTGTAACATTTTTATAGTTTTTTTTTTAACGGGGTTTTTATTTCGTTTTTTTTTCAGTCGATAGGACACACCGCAAATTATCGCGGGTGCCCGAAAGCCCCAAGGAGCGCAAAAGGCCCAGCCACCGTCCCCTCACTCGCCCTCTCCCTAATCCAGTCCGTTTGCAACGGTTCACCCCTAAGGTGAACCTAGCTCTCCCGATGCCAGATTCCTGGTACGGCACTTTACCAGAACCGACTCACTATCCGTTTAATCCTGACCACAGACCCGAAATACTGGACATACTACTCCTAAAGAACGTATCCCTCGAATTCCGCTCGATTCAAGTACTCCAGGAGATAGATTCGGACCACCGTCCCGTAATCATGCGCCTTGGCCCAGACCCAGCCAACCGCTCCTTCCCTCCGCCGACAAAGACGGTAGTGGACTGGAAGCGTTTGGGGCAATCCCTCAAATCTATCAATTCACCCTATATCGATCGCATCCCCGACGACGTTGTCACGACGGACGACGTATCCCGCTCAATCGATGCCCTCACCAGCCACCTAAACACCGTTGTTGGTAAATCCTCTAGACAGGTCCCAGCAAAGGATCACCTCCGCTCTGGGCCCTGCCTGAGGACGTGAAAAGACTGGTGACGGCAAGGAGCACAACCACGAGGCACTGTGACGCAGAGTCCATCCCAGAACGCAAATCTTAATTGCAATTCTATCATCGCGCGGTCAAGAAGCGCATATACGATTTGCGTAGTAATCAATGGGACGATCTGATGTCTGACGTTACGCCAACTCAACAGGTATATTGAAAGTTGGCGAAAAAGTTCAAATCATATACCCAATCCGTTATGCCCACCCTCAAAAGGGTCGACCTCCCTCCGGAATTTGAAAACGAGGAGAAAGCCGAGTGCTTGGCCAAGAGCCTTGAAGCCCAGTGCACCCCCACCGATGATCACGTAGATTATGTCCACATCACCGCGGTGAATTGCGAAATTGAACGTAGACATTCCCAACCTCCGACTGACCCACCCTTCGAGCCCGTGAAAGCGGCCGAGGTTGAGTCGATCATCATGGGTCTCAAGGTACGGAAGACCCTTGTCGCTGACGGTATCAGCTATAGGGTGCTCATGCTCAAGCAACTCTCTGTCCCGCTAGTTTATCTCTTAGCATTTTCAATGCTGCTATGAGTGATTCCTCGTTCCCGACGTCTGGAAGATTGCTGACGTCATCGACATTCACAAACCAGGCAAGAAATCTACCGCATCCTCAAGCTACCACCCCTTCAGTCTCCTCAGCTTTCTGGGGAAGATTTACGAGCGACTTATTCTGAGTCGCCTCTGGTCCATTGCAAAATCAAAAAAACTCATCCCCCAACGAACAGTTTGGGTTTAGAGCCAGACACTCTTTTACCCACCAAGTGCACCGTATCACGGAGCACATTCTCGTTGGCTGCAAGCCGGAGTCACTCAGGGATCCGTGCTCTCCCCGCTCTTGTTTTCACTGTACACCAGCAAGTTTTCGCGCCCTCCTAACGTAGAGATCTCCCTCTTCGCTGACGATACTGTGATTTACTCAACAGGATGAAGCCACATCCAATGGGCGCTGATTGCCCTCAGAATTTGATTCTGAAGATGGCGCATATTGGTGAATCCTGAGAAAAGCGCAGCAATAGTCGGTCCTTATCCAGTCATATAACGATGTTCGATAAAAACATTCCGTGGAAAATGTCCACCAAGTATCTAGGAGTGACCTTTGACGATCGACTCCTATTCCATAATCACATCAAAATCGATTTTGATGCGGCCTTCTTCAAATGTCGCCCATTCCATCTCATTAAAAAAGCGCAAGCACAAACAAAAGTAAAATGTCCCTTAGAAATAAGGTGACACTTTACAAAGCCTGCATCCACCTCGTCATGACTTACGCGTCCGTAGTGTTTGCACACGCCACCCCGTCAACTCTGGAACCGCTCCAGATTATACAGAATAAATTCCTTCGAAATGCAGTAGGTGCCTTTCCTGGTATCAGAAAAACGTCAACCTGCACCGCGATATCGAGTTTCCGTCGATCCGTTAATTCATGAAAAATGCCTCTCGCCACTACTTTAATGCGGCACCCCATCACCCCAACCCCCTTGTAGTCAAAGCCGCGAACTATACGACAGATACGACAGCCCTGCGTAGATGCGCGATGTCTAGGACATCGCAGCCAAAGTACAGGCGACAATGGCCTTGCCCAATCCTACATCCTCTGGCAACCCACTAGGAGGAATCGAGATACTTAGACACAGACACCGAACTCGCTGGCAAGGTCGAAGGTCTCGTAATTAATTAACTCGCTTCTATTTGCCTTCGAGTTTCTTGTCGATTCTTTTTGAAGGTGTATTATGAATTAGCGGTCAGCTATTTAAATCAATCAAAGGGCTTCTAGCCATTTTCTCAGGACCCCCTGGATCACTACTAACACTAGCGACACTACCGGGTGTTTAGTTTGTTCCCCGTAATCTAGGCGACCGTCCAAGCCGAGCTCGTACCCCCTGGGTGCCCTTGTGCCGGACGCAAAATTTTAACTTTGGCGTGCGCCTTCTTTGTCACGCACTAAGGCGGAGCGCTTTAGCAAATTGTAAAAAAAAAACGACAAACTATGTCAAGTTGTGTATCATTGAATAGGTATTTGAAAATCGTCTTCTTCGTTTTTCATATTATTTTTAATTTTGAATGACCATTTAGGTTCTATAACGATTTAAAGTTGGTTAGCAACCATTCTCACTAATTCTCATATATATATATATATATATATATATATATATAAACTAAAAAGTATAATATAAAAATAAGTTATTATAAAAAAACAACTACGAATAAAACTAAAAAAAGGTGGACAAGCTTTAAATTTTAGATTTTGAAACATAAGATGCAGATATAAGATGCGAGGCGTGAAGAATTAGCTCGCCAGGTTCTAGCTGATTCCGCTAAAAGAGAAAAGAAATGTTAATGCCTCCGATTGCATCTTATATTTCAAAATCAAAAATCTAAAGCTTGTTTGCCTCTTTTTAGTTTTGATAGCAGTCGGGGTTTTGTATTTAAAGGAAAAAAAAATTGGTCGTGCATTTTGTACGATGCGTATTTTCTGTGCGCGAGTTCTAAACACACGAAGTGTAGACTACACTTGTTGGCAACCGTGATCGGAAACGATGACGGCGATGAGCAACCCACTCCTCAGCAAGGTCATCTTGGTTGCTCACCCTGTAGGACAGGTTTAAACCTAGCATAGGAACTTGCTCTTAAGGCCTTCCGCAAGCATACCAAGAAAGGGGTTTAACGACGGATTTTCAGCTTGTCTTTCTCTAATTTTCTAGATTCTAGAACATTATATTTGACAGTATACATAATGGTTTAGCATAGATTAGCAGAAGCATAAAGGAAACGCTGCGATACAGAGACGTATGCTGCACCGGAAATATCCAAGCGGCCATGTTGTCTGCGGCCCTGGCTTCCGGCGGAACTACGCTTGCTACGAAACTCTACGCTGTAGCTACAGCTACGGCCGTGGCTACGGAGTGTAGATGCAGGGTTTGCTCTTTGGTGTTATTATTTGGTGAAATTTTAAATGGGGATCAAGTATCCAAATAATGAACGGAATACTGAAATAACTAAGACCATTATCAGATTACTCCTGGACACGCGTCAGCCCGTACAGGCAAAATTTTTAAAGATCGCCCGTACAGGCCAAATGCGACTATCTTTGAAAATTTTGTAAATAAATGAAAGTGACAGTCAAAGTCAACTCACATTATCAGTATATTCGAAACACTCTGATAATAATGTTAATAAATAGGAAAATCTAATTATAGGGCATTGTTTAGAAACAACAGTAAAAAAATATTAGACTACTTCGTAAAACATTAAGTTATAACGTTTTTTTTCATTAACAAACTGGAATAATTTCCATCCAAACAGATCATAGAAGTATGATAAGTTGGAAAAAACGAATAGTTTCATAATCTTCTATACATTAATAAACCAGTAAGTAACAAAAAGTTTGTACAAAGAAGATAATTAAAAAAAATGCTCTAGAGGACTTCAAATAAGCTACCGAACAAGAATGTTTTTTTTTAAACTGTGTGTTTGCCAGTTTGATCCCGCGATTACAATTTACGATGCGGTTTTCAATGTTGGATAGCTAGGGTTTGACTTAAAAACTGGTGTACTTGTTATCTCAATCCGGTGAGTGGAAGTCGAGATATAGACATAATTAAAAAAAAACCTTCTTCAAATCGTATAAAACTTAAAAGGATGTTTTTTTTTATCAAAACCGACTAAAATAAGTAAGTAGGCACTTAAAGCCCACTTGCACTTAGCCTTAGCCCCGGGCTAGTGTCTAGTCTGGGCTAAAAATTAAGACAATTAGGATAGAGATACATACGCATATAGTAGCGCGAAAGAGATAACAATACTCTTTGGACTAATTAAATTCTTTATTTTGTTTTTGTGCAAGTGGGCCTAACTGGCACAGACACAAAAAAACTTTCAGGTTAGTTAAATACAATTTAAAGTAAAGAAAATTAAGTACTTATAGTTTTCGTTATGAAAAAAACATACTGGAAAGTGTTAACAGTCCATATCTTTTAAGCTACTGAACTGATTTTGATAAAACTTAGATTATTCCCTAAGTTAATAGAAACTGAAACTAGTTCAAAAAGAATTGTATGTTCGGATACTCATATAGACAAACATATAATGAACATTAGGCATTTTCAAATATATTACATACACATTTTGTAGTGGGCCTCTTTTACGCAAGAGTCCGCCTGGGGAAGTACCACACCTTTGTCAGATATTCAATCGCCAAGCAGTAGTGTGTAAACATTTCTGTGTTTTGGTTTAAAGGGCAATGTTTCCAGCGAAATTACTGGGCAATGAGACTTAACAACCAATGTCTCAGGGTGACGAGCGCAGTGCAGTGACGCGCAAGACTTTGCAACCAAAGTTCTGGGTGGCACTGCAACTGTTATAGACAGGCGTGACGCTTACCATCAGGCGAGTGACCTGCCCGTCTCGTCATTCAACGTAATAATTAAAAAAAAACATCAAAATGAGAACCTCCTTTTTTTGAAGCCGGTTAAAAAACAATCAAGTATGAACAAAGTCCGATATATTAGTACTTTAGCCTCTGGAATTTGCCTTTGGATCCATAGATCCCAGAAAAATAACCACTAGGCAAAGTCGCGGGCACAGATAGTTCTACTCGTAAATATTCAAAAGCAACTCTCTGACTCTACGGCCGACAACATTTTTAGACAGTTTCAAGCAACAAAAGGCTGTTTAAAAGGATATTACGCATTTTAAAACTAGTTAATGTCCCACTGAGTTCCGTAGCCGGAAACTCAGCGGGCGGAAGTGGCTGGCCGCCATATTGTTTGCGAGTGAACTTCCGGTGCAAGCCTCCACTTGTCTTGTTGAGTTGCATGCATGGGGCACTTTACATGTTCCCTTTTAAAATAGTTTTTGATATCGCAGAGTAGAGTGACGAAATTTCAAGGGAAAGATATTGTCTGTAAAATATATGAATGTATTTTTTTTATAATTTGCGTACCGCTGATGTCTACAGAGGTCAGGCTCTGCATTCTCAACATAGATAGAGATTGCTTTACAACTGAAATCGGGACATATAACGATGACAATCGTTAGCTTTGACATTTATTGTCAAAAGCAATCGAATGTCATCGGTATCTGTACTGACGTTAATTATGTCTGACATAGATATTTGGTAGAGACCAAGTAGAGACTACCAAATATCGTTATAATTGGACTTTGCGACCGATTTTGGTTGTAAAGCGATCTCTATCGATGTCGAAACTGCATACCCAGTACTGTCATGCCAATTCCAGTTATCAGAAAACCAACTTATTAACTTTCATGTGTTTACAACTGAATCCTCCATCTACAGTTTTCAATAATTGAAAGTTATTTACAAAAACACTTACCGCTCTGAAACTACTGGACGGATTTTGATGCACCTTGGCAGTCATAGTTTATATGATGGGTAAAAATTGAGAATACTTTTTATCCAGAAAAAATAAAGGGTTCCTGTGGGATAGGGGTCCAAATTCTATGGAACGAAGATATTTTGTAATGTTTTTAGGGGCTGGTCTATATTCGTACTGAAGCCAAAACTTTTATTATTCAATTTTTTCTTTTGTCTGTCTGTCTTTATCTTGGACGAGCATCACGCCGAAACTACTAAATGAATTCAAATTAATCTTGGCATGATTTGAGTTGATACTACGAAGTAGGCCTAAGGATTCTTTTCAACCCGAAAAATTTATGGGTTCCCGCAGGATAGAGATTCAAAGTTATTTTAACGAATACATATCACGCTGAAACTACTAGACCGATTTTAGTTATATAATGGGTGAAAATTAAGGGTACCTTTCATCCCGATAAATTAAAGGGTTCCCGCAGGATAGGGATTTAAAGTTATTTAAAAGAACACGTATCACGCTGAAACTACAGCACGGATTTTGATGCAACTTGGCATAGTTATAGTTTATATTATGAGTGAAAATTGAGGATAAGAGTACTTTTTATACCAAAAAAAATAAAGGGTTCCTGCGTGATATGGGTCCAAGTTCTGTACATTGAAGATATTTAGTAAAAAATGTTTTGGTAGCTTTTCTGTTATGCGTACTGAAGCCAAAACAGTTTTTTTTTCATGTCTGTTGTCTGTCTGTCTATCTGTTTCTTGGACCACGCAGAAAATACAGAATGAATTCAAATGAAATTTGGCATGGTTTGAGTTCATACTAGGGTAATAGGGTACGGTTCATATCAAAATTTTTATATACCAAATTACAACAAAGTTTTTTTTTTGTTCACTATTAAAAAAAAACTCTGGGGAGGTGGGGTGTTGTGACGATGTCAAAACCTCTTTCATAATAATACTCATTTGATCTCTTAATTCTTTCATAATCTATTTCATTTCATTTGATAGTTTGTCATTATTAATTCTAAATTCAAATAACCTGTCATTCCGATATTGTCTTTTGGATTAGCAAAAACTGCAATTTTACAAAATAATAATGTTATAAAATACCGAACTATGTTTATTACAACTGGATTTTTTTAAATATATATGATAATACCTGCGAAAGTGGTTGTTTTCATCCCTATCGTTGAAGTTAAATTGAGAGAAGACTGAATAGAATAGTCGAGTGCAAGATCTCTTTCTATCAACATCTCCATGTACTTATATTGTTCCTGCAATTTTGTGTCTACTGAGGTTTGGTCCCTGGGCTAGTGGAACTAACCCAAATCCTGGACCGCCTCGTGACAACGCATCACGTAAAAACTACTAAACCGATTACGATGCGGTTTTTATTATTGGATAGTTTAGGGTTTGACTTAAAAACTGGTGTACTTATTATCTCAATTAGATGAGTAAAAGCCGAGCAATCGATAAAATCTTTTTGACGGCTGAAGGAATTTTGTTTAATTGTTGATATATTGGTATTTTAGGTCTTGGAATAGTAATAGAGTTCTTTTAACCTAACGCCCACGAGAAATGCCCACGTGTGCGAAGCCGCGGGTACAGCTAGTATTTTAATATAATTCCAAATAACAATTTTTAAACTTAAGGAAATAGGCAGTACCTATCCAAAACGGTTGTTTTTGGATTTTGATAAAGTTTAATTGGGTATTTACACAGATCTGAGAACAAATATTTACTTAAAGACTAATACAGCTGAAGCTTAGTTGGTTATTGCCCAAATAATGAAATCCCTTCAACAAGTATATTTGATTTCTGTAAAAAATTTGATGTGGAGCGCTAAAGTGCCGCCTAAGTAATTCTATTGTGTCTTGTCGAGACGGTGGAGTAGTATCGTTGGCAAAAAAAAACATGTTTTTTTTTCTGAATTTCTAGTGCTGTAAGTGCTTGGCTTTTTATACACCTACTTGGGTGCTCATGTACCTGGAAGTTTATTGAGTACTAGCTGATGCCCGAGGCTTCACAGGCGTGGTCATTTCTGTAGGTTAAAAGTAATCTTTGTGCTATTGTACCTAAAATACCAATATACCAACTTTGATCAAAATTCCTTCAGCCGTCAAAAATATTTTAAGCTATCCAACAGTGAATCAGTCCAGTATTTTTTACGTGATGCGTGAACAAACATACAGACAGACAAAACAACAAACAGACAGACACGATTTTTTTATAATGTTATATTATTTTTCAGTAGCTTATTTTATGTACCCTAGACTATTTCTGTTTTTAATTATCTTCTTTGTACAGACTTTTTCGTTCCTATTGCTTTATTATAAGTATAGATTCTTTAAAATTTTGATATGAGGTTTTTTTCATATTTAGTGTCATGTTTCAACCATTGTGAACTGAGATTAGTGACTTTAGTCAAAACATCGTGTTTACAGGATTAAGCAACAAAACGTAATCTTTTAGAATCGTTAAAAGTATCGATTTATTCTTAGTTATTTTTTACTTATTCGCAAATATCTCATATATAGGGTCCGTCTCCTTTTTTACAGAAAAGTGAAGTATATTTTTATTTCAATATCGTTCAAATCTTTTTTAAAGTTAAGCCTTGTTATAAATTAGTTATAGTTAGTTATTCGGTTATTTTAACCGAAATAACTTTTTTTTTTTTTCAAATAGAATTTGTTGTATTATCGCTCATACATAAAATATTTATAATTTTATTTCAGTTTTGAAACTAAATAATGCATGGTTACAATACAACTAATTCACTTGATTATCATGCTTCCAATGTTTAAAAATGCATCAGTAGTAATCATACTACTACTATAACACATTATAAAAGATTTTCCTTGATTTATATAACTACTTATAATCGAGTTGCGGTTATGAAGCATCTTTTATTTGGTTATAAAACTATAATTTAGCAGTTGAAACTGTAAACATTGTATCTACTAAACGTAATTTGCAAGCTTCCACTCTAAAGTGGATCTGTAACTTGATTATTTTGCCGACGGTACTCCGGTCGCGGCACAACCAAGTTAGCGCCCATCGACGGCGTAATGCACAGCGCACACCACTTATTGCTCAAACAACTCACTTAGCGAGATAATTCTGTGCATATTAATAGGTTACACAGTACTATGCTAAATACTTGCGATTTTTTGTTATAAACCCCTACAAAAACGTTATTGTTCTCGTTGAAAAATATAAGTAGAAGTACCTAATACTAGTTTTATATAACATAATGAAATAGCCTTTCTTGATTTGTTTGTGGATATAACGATATATTTTATGTTAGGTAGCTGCGCCCCGCGGTTTCACCCACGTGGATTATGATGATGGATGATGATGACGCTGATGATGATTATGATGACGATGATGATGGATGATGATGACGTTGATGATGATGATGATGATGATGATGATGATTATGATGATGATGATGATGATGATGATAAAAATAGCGCATTTTTTAATCCAGGATACCAAATCGTGCGATCGTGGATCGTGGCACCAAATTTTATCCAAATCCATTCAGCGGTTTGAGCGTGAAGGAATAACAAACATACTCACACACACACACACACTTCTAAAGATAAAAGATAGATGGCGCTAATCGGTTTTAATGCATTTTATAACGTTCCGAATGGACTTTCAGTTCTAATGTTTAGAGTTCTGCATCGCGCAAACGAAGTTTTCTGCTCGATAAGAGAGTATTCATTTTTAAAACTCTAAGCTCTGATTGACCTGTTTACGATAATGGCTATATTTCTCTGATTTATAACATTAGTGTGATAACATTAGTGTGAAAGTGTGATAATTTAGAAGCTGTGTGACTTTTGAACTAACAACATTGTAAATACTAACTTTATTTTATTAAATACTAGTTTTCCCGCCCGCGACTTCGTACGCGCGGACTAATGTTTATCGCAATAAAACCGTCCTATTTTCTTCTAGGATATTAAAAACCAATGCAAAAGTAGCTATAGCACCAATGCTTTTGATGTTTTCAATGGCAACCGTTCCTACTAGCGAGTAATCAATATTTTTCCAGCTTTCCGGTGGAAACTTTCCGTTTTCCAGGATAAAAATCCTATGTGTTATTCCAGGGTAAAAGCTATCTTCATTACAAATTACATCAAAATCTGTCCAGCCATTACCGTGAAAGTTCCTCAAACAAATAAACAAATAAACAGACAACGTTTCAGTTTTCTATATTGGTACGGATATTTTCCAGCATCTCCACCATTTACTTCATTAGCATAATTTCAGACATCATGGTTATGTCTGAAAACATTACTTCTCGGTTTTCAATAACATAATATCACACAATCACTTCGTACAGTTCGTAATAACTAAACTGCCGATCTTAAACCCATACGTCCGATCGATGTATTTCACGACATGAACCGCAGATCCAATACAATACAAAGCCGTCTCTTTGACCGTCCGTCAGCACAAAAGTGTAGACTCAATCAAACCGAGATTGTGTGGAAGAAAAAGTGTGTGCAAACTGGATTGTCGCAGTTTCAATTCCATTTCGGCGGGCGCGGTTTGTCTATGATAAGGGCTAGAGCTGAGGGATGGACGGAGAGAGCTAGATACTAGCTATCTACTAGCTTTCACCCACGACTTACACCGCGGACTACAGGGCCATTATTCTCTATTGCCAATAAGACACGTTACGCGCCGCGTTAAGATATCTGCGTGGCAATCGTACGGCAATTGCCGTACTGACGTCACACGTTTTCGGCAAGGAATTTCATGCGGCATAGTGAAAAAGCGCCCAGTTTAACGTGAAAAAAGTATCAGTTCTAGAATATTAAAGACCAATGCAAAAATATTGCACCAACGCTCTTGATGCTTTTTGACATACTTGTTATTACCTCGTTTCCGTGGCAACCGTTGCTTACAGTGAGTAATCGCCAACTTTCAGTTTTTTCAACAACAAAAACCTAGTCTTCTATAATATATACTTATAATAACAGAATTTTTGGTGCTTACTGATTAGTAACTTAAAAGCTTATGACTCAAGGTGAAGAGCAGTTTGTGGCCAAGTTAGGGAAACACTGCCACATATGCCTACCTTGTCTGGACAAGCCGGTAACAGACAGTAACTAAAACTCCATCACTACCAGTTGCCACAACAATTTTTTGATCCCTGGTGTACGAAAACCATAAAAAACGCTTTTCTCTACAACTAAAGACACTCCCTGTACTGTGTTCGAAAGTGTAAATCACGGTAAACAGCGAGGCCCACAGTTCCCTCGTCGCTTTACGTGATTTAGCTCGTCATTAGTGGTCTACGGTACAGGCTTTATGTACCTACACTTACGTTGGCTGTAGGTAAGATGGGTAAGTATATTAGAGGCAAGAACGTTTAAAAAAAATACAGTTTTACACCGCCAAATAAACGTGTGAAGCAAATGGTGGCTGCGTATGTGTGCATGGGTGGATAATTTGTGGTTGATACAAATTTCATCACAATTGACTGCATTGTTTCTTATGTTTCGTAAGAACTTTATTGATTTAACACGACACGAGATCTTGCTACGATGTAGCGTCCGATCGGCATAAAATGGTTTAAGTGTGCGTAAGGCTTGTGCGTACGAGCTGATTGGCATATCTTAGGTGCTTCACTTTCAAATTAGGGGTTTGAAATCCGTTTTTTTAACATTCTTGATTGGAGGTGTATAACATACAACTTCACAGATGCAAGGGCGTAATGCTATTACTGTTGAGTAACAGCTTTAATGGTGAGATAACTTTGGTATTGAACCTGCTGATCACTGAGACATCCCTGAATATGTGCTTGTTGTCCGCAATGATGAAGTCAATCTTATTTTTACTCACAGTCTCGGGGCTTTGCTGAGTCCACTTCCTCTGAGATTGCTTTTATACGAAACGCTTCCTCTAGGGTTGCTTTTTTCCCAAATACGTGGAAACCATAATAATAATTAAAAAATTCTAGTACAATATGGTGAGACCCAACAATACACCGTTATTATACTCGTATTATAAAGAATAGGCTGTAAGACTGCAGTTACACAACGGATCTATTGGCCAATAGGAATGTCCGTCCACGTTGATCCGATCAAGATATCTACGCTGCTACTGATCAATTTGATTTGATACCAGCACCGACCGACCGCAGATCGAGCGCGCTCTATCTAGTTGGTCATGACAAGACTTCGTTGTCACTAATGGCAAATTATTACACGACTGTCAAAAAAGGGAGTGTAATGTTTTCAGGACTCATATATGTATGTATGTGTGAATTTATGTGAGTTTCTTTAATTCGCCATGACTTTTAAATGCCTGAACAGATTTGGATGTATGGGGTATCGTTAGAATCCATACATCATCCCGAGTGACATAGGCTATATTTAAAAATAAAACAATATTTCGTATGGCTCGAAATTTAAATGCGATATAATCTTCGACTTTTACAATATGGGCAACAAATTGATGGCCTTGATGAGCACATTCCAACAATATATAATTTATTGGCATTAGGTCTTTTTTGGCAGGGCAGGCGTGTTTTTAAATTTTTCAATTTATGGCTTGTTTTGGACCTTACAATGTGTTATGGTTGATTGTAAATTTAAACATGCTTTTAAGTAGTATAGTGGAACAATATTTACTTTGTTTCGCAGGTTGCGGGCATTCAAGCCAAACATGATATCCCATAATATTGAACTCTCCCATCTTCCGTTCGTGCCGACTCGTTCTATTTGTTATGTACAGGTAGTGTCCGTTCTTGCGGTTCGTTAACTTTCCTTCTAATAAAGAAAATGAAATAGTCTGTACAAATAAGATAATTTAAAAAAAATGGTTAAGTGTACTTAAAATAAGCTACTGTACAAGAATAGAAGAACTTTTTTTTAAATCGTGTCTGTCTGTTTGTCTGTTTGTTTGTTAATTTGTTTGTCAGTATGTTTATTCGCGCATCACGTAAAAACTACTGGGTCGATCGCGATGTGGTTTTGGTTATTATTGGATAGCTTAGGTTTTGACTTGAAAACTGGGGTACTTGGTATCTCAATCCGATGAGTAGAGCCGAGCAATCGATAAAAATATTTTTGACGGCTGAAGGAGTTTTGATCAAATGTTGGTATATTAATATTTTAGGTCCTGAAATAACACATGGAGTACTTTAACCTAGAGAAATAACCATCCGTGCGAAGCCGCGGGCATTAGCTACTTCTTAGTCAATGTCTATAACTTTTTTAGATTTTTCCCGAAATCCCCACTGGTGGGGACGGTCTGGTGGGGATTTCGGTAATAATCCTAACTCAAATATATACCAATCTCAAGTCTACCGTTAAATCACCAAACATTTATTGATACATATTAGTTTTTTTTTACGGAGTGCCCACATACCAAAAGCAAACTTTCTAAATCACAAATAGGAACAATAATAGCGAATGCCTCTTGACACTAAACTTCAGCAAAGTAAGCAAAGATCATTCCGTTAATCCACCGTTAAGTTTGTATAAACGAAGTATTAAGGCAACATTGAGTTGGAGCCGCGCTTATTTTCTGTTGTTACCCAAATTGTCGACACTTGAGTACAGATTAGCTTCGTTACCCCGCGGCATATCCCGTGCTTGGGTGCGAGAGATGGGACACATTTTGAAATTAAATATCGATAGAATTTGTCATGAGATCATGACATGATGTTACGTTGTTCTATAGAACTATCTACTTGCGCGACGTTGGTATATGTTTGCTTTGCAAGTTATTCAAAACCACCGACATTCTATATCTTTTACTTTAAAATATGTTATAATCATAAATAATGTGTACTAAGCCCAACAAATGTTATACTACTAAGTTTATTTTTAAGTTTCTCATGTAAGTGAATTTTATTTTTATGAGAAATAAAACATTTCTTAAACCTCATACTTATTTACAATTTTTACTTTATTTTTCCCAGTTTGTATGATGATTGTGGGACATCTTATTGTCACTTTTATCTTTTGTATTTTATTATAATTTCTGACATTTAAATAATTATAAAACAATTAACAAATATGAAAAAATGACATCCTCGTAGAGCTCCTTGGTGTTTGCTCTTTTCTCTAACGGGAGTATTTTCGAAGCGCCGGTAGAGTCAGAAGGGTATTTCCTTTTCCAATGTGAGATTTAACTCTTTTGGCACATATAATATATATATATACAAATACAATACAAATTAGTTTATTAAGCGAAATACATTTTTACAGAATAAAGAGTTTCCAGTGGCCACCGCACTAGGTCAAGCCTGTATCGCGGGAGGCCGTTACAGATTAACAAAACATATAGGTATGTTATGTAGTAAGTATGTATGTAGTGTTCGTTTAGATTATAACAGGGGTGTGTGCATGTGTATTGTTATGTTTTGTGTGTGTGTGTGTGTGTGTGTGTGTGTGTGTGTGTAGATGTTTAAATGTTTTGCAAGTATGTTTATATTTACTTATGCTATTTCTGAACGATCAGTTTCATCATAATCCAAAGTGAGGAGCCATTTCTTCACTTTTTCTTTGACACCGTAAAGCGAGCTATCAAGATTGCAGAGCTTCATTATGCGTCTATATAAGAATGGAAGTGCATAATAACTAAAACGTCTAGCGTAAGTAGATTTGACAGTGGGAACTTCTATTTTTATTCTGCGTTTTTTGGCTGATATGTCTGGATCTCTATTAGTATGTTTAGTTGTTTTATGGAATGTTAATACAGCCCTTTGAATGTAAAGCTTCCGAACCAACAACGTTTGAGTTACCTTGTATAGTGTCTTAGTTGGATATCTAAAAGGTTTCCGAAACATTACTTTAAGGATTGATTGCTGAGCTCTTTCGACCTGTATCATGAAAGTATTTGCAGCTCCAACCCAGGCTAGAATAGAGTAACTAAAAATCGATTGATAGAGTGCTGCATAGACCAACATGAGAAGTTCTCTATCAGGCCCTTGTCGCAGCAACTTCATTATAGGGATTAGTTTTCTGACACGTCCAGAAAGAGAGTGTAGGTGAGGCTTGAAAGTGAGCTTTTCATCAAGAGTAACTCTAAGGTATTTAATTGAGCTAACACGTTCAAGTATCGGGCAAGAGCAAGATTGAGTTTGCATGTGGTCTAATCTTTTACACTTTGTCTTGTGAATTCTAATATTAAGGGATATTAAGGTTCGTGTTAGAGGGATTAGAAATGTTTGTCTTTTGAAAACACAAGTATTTCGTTTTTTTCGCATTTAGCGTCAAAAGATTTTGGTCGAGCCAGGATGCTACAACTGACAAACCAGCCTCTAATTCTTAAAAACAGTGTCTCAGGACTTGTCTTTAAACAAAATTGCAGTATGGTCTGACATGTTGGTTGCTCACGAAAACAGACGATTTGGCTGTTTTCGTGAGTAACCAACAAGTATTTCTGCCAACTGCATTCTTAAATGATGGTAAGTGATGACGTCGGCGGTGGTGGATCTCGCCTAGATCTTTTCACTCTCTATTTATACATAGGATTTTCCTATGTGAGAAATAAATCCAAAAAGCTAGGTGTTTCTCTTATCCAGAAATCCTGCTGAGGGGCTTCGGGTTGGGATGAATTATAGACGGCTGGCTGCAAGTCTTCTATTTATTAGTGTCCAATGACGTCGGTGTATTCGGTGTAAAAGCCGAGGAAAGAGGGCGCAGCATTTCGAGTTGGCACTTTTATACTTCCGAAAGGCGCCCTCTGGTGACGATTTTGGGAACTAACTTAGATTGTAGTATGCTATACATCGATTGAGGTGTCTTTGTTTAAGCATTTGAACATAGATGGCGCTGTTCTTAACACTAGGTATGTACTATCAGTCTTTACTGATAGTAGATACTAAATATTTTAAGCAACATTAATATCTTTTGAAATTTGATTCATTTAGAATTTTCATTGAAGTATTCAATTTTCAATTACCAATTCATTTTTTTTTGTAAAAATTAATCAGTGTTAAATGGTACATACTATTTGCAGAAGTCTAATTTTCTAAGATAATATATTCAAATAGAGTGCCAAACTACCATCAATCTCATAAAAATACAAGGTCAAACGTTGCTCTGGATACGAATTATTTAAATGTCACCGAGAGTTGAGCTTATGGTGTTCCAGGCTATCTTCCTACCATCCAACTGATCGTCCAACCTTCGAAAAGTGGAAGTGTGGTTCGTGCAAGTTTGACATAGTTCGTTCGAGTTGTCCCGAAATCGAAAAGGCGGTAAATCAACAACACTGAAAAAGATCTCCAACTACTTGTACCGGCTTCATACATATCGAAGGTTGCCAAAGTTGGTCGGACTTGCTTTTTTTTTCACGTCTTATTCAAAATATATGCCACATTTACGATGTATTAATAGCAAGCATCATCTTCGTATACGCATGTATTAAAATTTTTAGTCTTCTGTAGGCTTGAATACACACCACCTATAGCTTCGATATTTGGTCGAACGTTTTGAGTTGGAGGGTTGAAAGATAGTCCCATAGATTAATTCAGAATGCAAATTTGTATTCAATTCATTCATATAAATGCTATAAACATAGGTATTAATCTCGACTACTCATCTTTTGAGAAAAAATATCGATATCGATATTACATAGGCATTAATATCGATATCAACTCGTTTTAAAGGAAAAAAAAATATCGATGTCGATTTTGTATTCATCCATCTCTAAGTTTCCAAGTGGTCGCGCGAGGTAGCTCGCGGAATAATGATTTCTTTGAGACCGACTGTTTGAAGAGTACACCATTACTGGCTCTCAGATACGTTTGTGCTGAACTTAATGGCGGATCACAATGCTCCTCTAATTGTTTTCCTTACCTTTGTACGTTGAGGTAGTATGTTTACGATTTTTGAGGTCTTTTGTGATCTCTGTGATCTCTTCTTTTTTTATCATAATATTTTTTGTTAAAGTGGAGTTTTTAGTCTAGTTCAGTGTTTCGTCCTAATACGAATCACTGACAAAAAATAATACATTTTTGACATTCATTATTTTGTCCCATTGTTTTATCCTCATTTCAAAACAAAATCTGTATAATGTACTGACATCAACAGGAAAAAAAAATATAATATAAAAAAAAACAAAAAAAAACGATTGCGAACATAACTAAAATGAGGCAAACAAATAATAACAGTGTCAAAAAGCACCACGAGCGTAGCTGCAATACATAAAGTAACTTATATATAGCTGCTATACCTATTTTTGCATTAGTTTTTATAAACCGTTTTTTGTTCAAATTAATCAATCAAAAAACGGGTAGAATCTTATACAAATTAAGAGAAACCCTTAGCTACCCGTGCGAAGCCGGGGCAAGCCATAAGTTTATAATAAATTCGGAGAATTTCAATATTGGGAGGAATGAGGTATATGTTGCCAGGTTTTAGCTGATTCTATCAAAGGAGAAAGGAGGAGAAATCCATCAAGCCGTTTAGGCTGTGAGACGCGCCAAAAGAACACACAAACATACATACGGCCCAAAAACATAACCCTCTGCAGTCGGGTAAAAATGGTTGACGTTATCGTAAGTAGTTAGGTTTAATTTAATTATTTAAGATAGAAACATTACTCAATGGCAACTGAGAATACATAAAGAAAGAGACAGCACTATTGTAATGGCCAATCTAATTTTTACAGCATCCATAAACTTCATGTTTTCGAGATGAATCAGACAACATCTGCTGCAGCAACTATCGGTTCGACATCCTTGTCAACTTGTTTAGAATTAGCATAGCCATGTGCCGGGTGTCATTCGCTCTCTATTCTGAATATTTGACAGATAGCTGTGTTGTACAATTTCAATAGGTACTCAATTATAAAATATTACCGTGTTCCAGTCAATGTTAACGAGAATCTAAAATGTTATAAACAAAGTTCTACCAAAAGGCCAGCTCTGCCAGTGTTATGGGCAGGCGTGGCACTAACCATCAGACCAACAACCTGCTCGTCTCGCACTCAGTAGTATAAAAACATAAGAGCTAGATTCTAATCTAACGTGCATAAAAATGTGATCAGAAATGATGACATCTTCCACAAACCTTTATATTTCAGTCTTTGTGTAAAGATCCCAAGAAAAGGTTAAAGTGAGCTTAATTAGAAGAGCTAGCTGCACACCGTGGCTTTACCCACGAGCAAACTTTGCTACCCCCAACCACCCCAGGATATGAATTTCAAAAAACCCTCTTCACCCCGAGGGTACTCAAGGAATATTTCCACCTAATTTCAAATCTCTAGATGCACCGGTTTAGGATGCGTCAAAGATTTTGAGTTAAGCTTACTGGAGTAAAATAGATGGCACGCTAATCAAATTTTGTTTTAGCAAAATGTCGCGTTTTATTTGGGCTAGATGGTCTTTATGCACCCAAGGGAAAGTTACCACAATGCACGAAAAAATGAGATTTGTCAAGTATGACAAGCATAATTCAATTTATTATGAAATTATTTTGTTATTATGGAAAATATCATATTTATTCCAAAGCATAGCTTGTTTTCTACTGTTGTGCAAATTAAAATCATCAACGAAGCAAATTAATGCAGCGTTCTTCACCGTTTATACATTTTCGATATATTTTATGCGAAATATTTCTTGATTCTGTACTAGCTGTGTCCCGCGGGTTTGCCCGTGTAGACATTTGTTTGGGATAAAAGTATCCTATATCCAATACCAAAAGTAGTAGGTACCTATAAAGTCCAATATAAGTAGTACCGTTTATTTATCGAATTAAAATTCAAGTACACCAGTTTTACGTAAAAACCTAAGCTATAATAGTGAAAACCGCATTCCAATAAATTTATTATTTTTTACTTGATGCGCGAACAGGCAGATAACATTTTTTTATTGTTGTTATTCCGTATCTTACACATAATAATATCTCAATGATCTTAATATCTCAATGATTTTTATTGTACAGAATTTTTGTTACTAACTCCTTTATTATAACTATAGATGCGTCATAAAGCCTCTTCCAATGTTTAAAACCTTCACGTAAGTACCAACTACAGCTGTACAAAGTATCAACTTAATCGGATGCATGCAGTGTGCGCGCAGGCATAGAAGTCGAACAAACAAACAAACATCACTTTTTATATAGTAGATGTATAAAGGCAAGATTATCTCTAAAAATTTACGTTGTATTTTTAGGGTTAAAATCGTCCAGCAAATTCTTGAGGAAAAAGAATGTTTAAATGTGCAAGCAGTTTCTGTTCAAATCAAATTAAATCAAATAATTTTATTTGTCAACTGGGACTGGCATTTAGTATAACTACGTCTGGTCTTCTGGTCGTTCATACAGCAATGCATAAAGACAAAAGTCTTCAACGCTTGCGCCCTACTGGTTACGACTTACGGAGTCAAAATGTAGACACTCACAGTGAGGCTGGTCCTTAAGTTTAAAGTCGTTCAGCGAGCTATGAAGAGAGCTATGTTCTGAGCTTCTTTGAATCCAAAATGAGATGATCCGCCAGAGAACCAAGGTGACCGACATAGCTCAAAGAATTAGCAAAGTGAAGTGGCAATGGGCCGGTCACATAACTCAAAGAACCGACAACCGTTGTGGTAAGCGAGTTTAATAGTGGAAAACACGTTTAGGCAAACGTAGTGAGACCGCCGGCCAGGTGTAGTGACGAGATGAATGGCGTGGAGAGCCGAAGATCGGGCTCAGTGGCATTCTTCAGGAGAGGCCTACGTCCAGCAGTAGATGAATACGGTCTGGTGATTTGATGATGATTATTATTGATGATGTTTTACCAGTTTCCCTAGTATGTTATGATATTCATCGGTCCATCACTAGGATTGCAAAAACAGTACAAGCTTTCAAAATGGATGCTTGACAATCGTACGTCTGTCTTGTTCTGTCAGAACTACCTTTCTGATAAAAGACTACTTCTATTCTTTTGTTTTTCTATGGGCTGTGCATAGTCTGTCAGATAGTATGTCAATGATGTCACGGTTTTTATACAAAGAAGTTGAACAACGCTTACATTTTTTTTTTAAGTACCTCTAAAGAAGAAGACAGATAAAAATAAACAAATGAAAACTATGTTTTAATAAATTGTCATCGTTTCTTGGCTTGTTAACCGCGAAGCCACCTGCATACCCTTTGCCAACTCGCTTAGTTTGCCCCCTCCGTCCACTTGGATCCATAGCTCGGCTCCACATGTGAATCCGTGGACACCTTTATCTCCTCTTAAATCCACAGGTGGATCCGTGGATACTTTTCCGTGGATATTTTTATTCCTTTTCAATCTACCATACAAAATATACAAATATGGCTGACATATAAATTATTGTTTTCTAATAAGTGCAGCTTGAGCTAAAAGTTATCAACCAGAGCACTCGAGAAAACTGGCTGTATATTATATTTTGTTTGTACGTTTTAGTGACATATTGTTTGACATATAGTTTGTCACATCACCGTCAGCTTGTCAATGAGTAAAAATTATAATAAGTGAAGTCTAAGATTGCTTTTGGTTTTATATCGATGAGATATTATATCACTTTTGTAAAGAAACTACTAGTCTACGATCAATGGTTTCAGAGTTATAGCCCTTTTAAGTTTGACATCTGTCATCCAAAAAGAAGACATGGATGAGAACTATCACTTCTGTAAAGCAACTACTAGTCTAGGATCAATAATTTCAGAGCTATAAGTCTTTTAAGTTTGATATCTGTCATCCAAAAAGAAGACATCGATGAGACCCATCACTTCTGTAAAGAAACTACTAGTCTAGGATCAATGGTTTCAGAGTTATAACCCTTTTTAGTTTGACATCTGTCATCCAAAAAGAAGACATGGATGAGAACTATCACTTCTGTAAAGCAACTACTAGTCTAGGATCAATAATTTCAGAGTTATAGGTCTTTTAAGTTTGACATATGTCATCCAAAAAGAAGACATCGATGAGACCCATCACTTCTGTAAAGAAACTACTAGTCTAGGATCAATGGTTTCAGAGTTATAGCCCTTTTAAGTTTGACATCTGTCATCCAAAAAGAAGACATTGATGAGACCCATCACTTCTGTAAAGAAACTACTAGTCTAAGATCAATAGTTTCAGAGTTATAGGTCTTTTAAGTTTGGCAGCTGTCATCCAAAAATAAGATATCGATAAGAACATCACTTCCGTAAGAAAACTATTAGTCTATGATTATTGATCATAGACTAATAGTGATTAAGTTTGACATCTGTCATCCAAAATGATAGGGACGGTCTGGTGTGGATTTCAGGAATAATCCCTTGAAATAGACTTGATAGTAAGCGGATTGTGGATTCAAAAAAAAAAGTAGCATAGAAAAATATGTTTAGAATTGAATCCACTCAATGGTAGATTTAAGAGGATGTAAAGGTGTCCACGGATCCACATGTGGAGCCGAGCTGTGGATCCAAGTGGACGGAGGGAGTTTGCCTACCTTTGAAACATTCCCATTTAGAGTCCTATTTCATTTCCATAGACTTATAGTTACTTTTCGTCAACTTTTTGATATTTTACTGGTTTTATACTCATTATAAAGTCTCTCATCACAGTGTTTTTCTTGCTATTCTTTTCTATTCGTACCTTTTACTCAAATAATTTAATAACAGTAACATCATCAAGTTTTAATTCCCATAAAAAAAATACAAAAGTTTGAAAAGAGCTTTTATTTTTCGCAGATCTTTAAATCATATTAATTACTGTTAAAGTAATTAACGCTTTCACGGCTTTCGTTAAAAACTAGTCTCGCCGCGACGCTCTCTTGTTGAGGGCGTTATGCAATATAGTTCTATCATCAAATCAAAAGTTATTTTAAAATTTCTTGGCTTGAACTATTATAGTCGATTGCGTCATAAATATACTGCTTGCCAAGAAAGTTTAAGAAAAAAATATGAACAACGGCGAAACTTTATGCGATAAATCTTGCATCGTATTGAAATATCATTTCTACAGAACTAAAGTAATTATTTTTCTACATTTTTTCAACATAATATGTAAGCTAGGAAAAGCCTGGTTAATTTAAAAAATCATAAAGTTGAAACTTTTATTTTCCTTCCTACAATGTTTTACCGGCCTTGTTGACTGCCCAACGAGTGAAAATATTTATATAATACAATGACGTTTCCGGTTCGGACGTCAAAATCGTCAACACAGTATACTTCCCGCCCGGTTTAATAAACCAAAGGAGGTTGAATTACCCTTACTGGCGTTAAACCTTTTCATAGTAAACGTAATTAAACCTCCTTGCGATAATCAGAATAAGACTATAGTCAAAATGGTACGTCAATATAAAACCTATAAACAAAACATTGTAGCAAAGAGAATAAAATGCATTATAGTATAGAGGAGGAAGTGTAAGGAATTGTTGTTAGGTTATGATTATTTATTTATTAAATTATATTGCACAAAAATAGTGTACAAGGAAGGACTTAATGCTAAGCAGCATTATCTACCAGTCATCGAGGTTGTGAAAGTAATACTAGTACATAGGGCGTGCGGTTTAAAGTATTGAACAGTAAATACAAAAAACAAAGGTTTGTGTATATAAAGTATTTAGTATAAGGAGTTGTTGTAAAACATTTGTGCTAATATTGGACAACTGTTTCCCTGCACAGTGAAACAGCAGCAACATATCTAAACATATTGTTTTGTAATCTCGATAGGCAGTATCAGATTGAATATAATAATTATTCAAAAGCCTAGTCTGTTACACTAGGTAGGTAATTGAATAGGTATAATATCTGTTAACATTATTTATATCACGCATAAGTACTTAATTGTCTACTTAATTTAAGCACATAAAATAATTGAAATTTCTAAGACTTGTTTCAAAAGTCATTAACAGTAACATAATCTACAAAACTTTAAAGCCTAATAACAATTATTCCTGGCCTCCCCAATAAAAAATTGTTATACTAACAATCTCAGGAAATGATGCTGAATTACTAGCGTTTTTTTGTTGTTGTAAAGACGTCAATTTTACTGACATAAGAACATGTATAGGAGTTCGCCATTGTTCTTTGATAGTTTTAAACGTCTTATTTTCATTTGTTTTATTGTGTTACTAGCTGTGCCCGCGGCTTTGCACGCTTAGTCATTTCACTAGGTTAAAAGTATTCTAAGTGTGATTCCAAGACCTAAAATATTAATATAGTGTTTTATCGTTTGCTCGGCTTCTATTCATTGGATTGAGATACCAAAATCTCAGTTTTTAGGTCAAACTCTAAGCTATCCAACAATGAAAACCGCATAGCAATCAGTCCAGTAATTTTTACGTGGTGCGTCAGTTTAGACGTACCAAACCGACTAAAGTAAGTAAAAGACCACTTTCCTGGCACTGACCTCAAAAAATGAATTAATTCTTTCTTTTAAGTTTTATACGATATGAAGTCATATTATTTTTTAAATTTATTTTTTCTTGCTTCCGTTCTGCATTGGCGACGCCCGCGGATGCTGCTTGGCAACATCTTGTACTAATTGGTCCGCGATGCGAAGATGTTCAGACGAGTTATGGCTCGGCTCAGCACCTACCCGACTATGTGCTATTTTAAGAAATTAATATAATTCCATGTTTTGTTTTAGGACGAAGTTAAAGAGATATTAGAGATTTTATAGATATTAGATTGACTAGAACCTAAAAAAGAAGGTAACAAAAGCAGTTGACCAGGTAACTTTTCAATTTTTAACCATATTGTTAAAATTTGATTTCAAATTTAAACAATAGGGCTTGATTTACCATAAGAAGTATAGTATTGAGGCTTGCAATTCCTTCTTTTCCTCATCCTAATTCTACCACAGCTAAACTACACGAAGGCTGATCTACGAGCGATTTAAATTGCCCGCCACCGCCCCGGTGGCGTTAGTGGACTGTGAATTTCACCGTGTGCGTTTTGAGAGCAAGCCGCTGTGCTCCTAAATTATTACATTTACTAAAATATCCCATCAATACTTTATGGGACCTATTGAAACATTGTAGTGTGATTACGT
The DNA here is from genome assembly GCA_946251855.1 of Alsophila aescularia. Lineage (NCBI taxonomy): Eukaryota > Metazoa > Arthropoda > Insecta > Lepidoptera > Geometridae > Alsophila > Alsophila aescularia. Next base: position 17,374,605 of record OX276381.1, read on the forward strand.
AATACAATTAGACACAGACACCGACCTCGCCGGATGCGAGGTCGAAGGTCCCGTAATTAATGTCGACTTTATTCGCCTTCGAGTTTCTTGCCGATTCTTCTCGAAGGTGTATTCCGAATCGGTGGTCAGTTATGCAATTCATTTAAAGGGCTCCAGCCATTTCATGAGGGCCCTCTCGATCACTACCTAACAGTAGAGATCGAGGGGTGTTTAGTTCGATACTCCCCAAGTAATCAATGGCAACTGTCCAAGCCGAGGTTCGTACCCCCTGATTGCCCTTGAGCAAGTGGCCAAAAACTTAACTTTGGCGTGCGCCTTCTGCGTCACGCATTGCGGCGGAGCGCTTTTGCGCCCGCCCCACCGTCCGGTGACGCTGTAGAGGTCAGTTATAGACCAACAGCACATATCCTTTCTAAAAAAAAAAAAAAAAAAAAAAAAATAGATTACGTAATATATTCGTGTGTAGAACTGTATAAAGCCAAACGTCGGACTCAAAAGGATAGAGACTGCGGAACAAAGGCCAGGTCTCCTATTGTCCCTAAACCACGTTTCTACTACTTCGCCTCCTCATTATTTTAATTTAAGCAATTTTCATTATACCGATATTTTAGATTCCAAGTCTAACCAACCAGTTATTAACCATTTAAGGTGCCGTTAAATATGTTTCCTTACAAAAATCCTTACTGAAACTTCGCATTTCCACAAAAAAATAATTGAGTTAGAAAATGTACAACCTGATTTTTTAATTTAACTTATTTTACGCTTCTTAAGAAGCCTATTATATATCTTTATAATTTGCGATTGGATTATAATGTTTGTTATGAACCTATCAAAAATGTTATACACAATGTTAAAATTAACACCGACACAGAATTTGCTTCGTAAGATATTTGACGCTTCAAAGAGATATAAGTTTATTTCGTTGGCTTATGTACTACAAGAAATCATTAACTGTAAAAAACACATAGTGCAATTAATTAATACCTACGACAGATGAACTCGTCTCAATGAGTTCTTCATTATGCAATAACTCACTTATTTCTAGGTTTTCAAAATAAGCCAGTTTGCCAATAATTTTAATTTAGAATTAGCTGATTCCTTGAAACTCTTAACATTAATAGTTTTTATCCAAAATATTACGTATATTCATATTTGGTTGCATAAGTAATTTATGTGACTAGCTTTTTTAAGTATTCATTATGTTTATGCTCTTTGAACTGATTGTAGCTTAAATTCGTTTTGTGCACATAATGACTTGCTCAAGGGATCGTATCTGAGATGAGGTATCTGGCAGATAATGAAAGTCACCGAAATAGCTCAAAGAATTAGCAGGCTGATGTGAAGAAATTGGGCTGAACACAGACGTCGAAGAACCGATAATAGATGACGACGACGACGAGTTCTTGAGTGGAGACCACGTGTAGACAAACGTAGGTCACCCTCCAGCTATAAGGAGCGACGACCTGCGTGAAGTAACTGGCAGCAATAACATGAGAAGAGCCGTAGAGTGGGCTCAGTGGCACGCTTTACGAGAGGCCTATATCCAGCAGTGGACGAGTATAGGCTGATGATGATGTTTATATTTGTTTGTTGTTTGTCCTAAGAGGTAGTGCTAACCTCTGGAGTCAGAGTTTGTCAGGCCGCCCGAGGGCTCCTGACATAGCTTTACGACTGCTTTTAATCAATAACAATCGGAACCGACTGCTTAACTAGTCCTCCAAAGCACAGAGTGATGGAAAACCGCATATAACAGAAAATTCATTGGTGCGGAGCCTAGGACCGAACCCGATATAGTTGGACTCTAAGTTGCACTATTGAACCGTTAGGCTACAATCGCGCTCATAATGTCGAAGAACTCTCTTTTACAGTTTTCTTCAAACTCTCAATGACAAGAAATTACTACCTTTGTTTTTTAAATTTTTTAATGTTGCTATTTGTTCTGTTCCAGCCGATTTCTGTAGTAAATATATGAAACTATTTATTATAGTCGTTTTAATTTTGTTTTCAAAAAACAACAAAACATTTTGATATATGCAATTCTATAGAATCAAAAGTACCTAATTAAATTGTTTGACAAAAGTTTTGTATTAGTTAGTGAGATCATAAGCCGATTATTTATTCCAATAAAACTTTCTATTTAATAAGACTTTGTTTTTTTTAATATTAACTACTACCTTGCTCGTGGGCGCCAAAGCTAACTCGAGCACTACGATGACTCGATGTATTCAGTATTTTATTCCAGAAGACTTTTAATTCAAGAGACATGTAGTAACTTCATCAAGCAACAGAAACAAATTGCTGGGTCGGACGCAACTTTGATAAAAAAATTGTTGCATTTTCGCACAATATTTTCTTATTCACTGAAAGTTATGATTGGGGGAAATCTTACTAGCGGGATCGCCAACTTTGCCTTATTATAGCATAGTCTGATGTTGCGCGCTCTACCTGTCTGGAGTAGAGTGGACCTTCCTTGTTTTATTTTTTGTAGAAATACTGGCATTTTTTTTCTAGTAGGTACTTCGTGGCATTGCCAACTTTGCCTTATTATAGCATCGTTTGATGTTGCGCGCTGTAAGTACCTGCTGAGAACCTTTTTTCTTTTTACACGACTGTCCAAAAAAAAGAAGTGGAATATTTTTAGGATTCATGTATGTTTGTATGTATGTTTGTATGTATTTTTGTATGTATGTTTGTGTGTATGTTTGTATGTGTGTTTGTATTTTCTTTATTCCACTATAACTTTTAAATGCCTGAACACATTTTCCTATAAATACATTTTCCTCATATCCCCCCCGAGTACTTAGGCTATATATTTTTTGAAAAGATTCTCTGTGGCGACACTGGGAACTATTCATACAATGGAATGCGTAATTACAGCTTTTTAAATCATTATAATTGTTCTCATAAGGCGACCTTTACCTCCAAATATTTTGGGAACGTGACACTTTTGGTTAATATATTACATGTCAATTTTTGTCAATGTCAATTTTTGTCAATGTCAATTTTTGTCAATGTCAATTGTTTTGTTTAATGAATGAATGAATGTCATTTATTTGCTGTAAATATGTGTAGAGTATTAAGGTGATAGGTATAGTTAAGTTCCAACATATTTTACCATTGCTGGTGTGCAAATATTGCTACAAATTAATACATTACAAATACATATCGGTTAATTAAATATCATGTCAATGTTAAATGATTAGTAAAGATGTCACACAAAGTAAAATAATATTAGATGTCCTTATAACTATGATACAATTTTCAAAAATGATCTCGTTTTTTATGTGTTCATGTTAAAAAACTCATTAAAGGAATATAAATTATACGATAATAACCATTTATGGATTATTGTTTTAAACTTATTCAAAGGTAAATCCGCAATTGCCATCGGTAATTTGTTAAATATCTTTACAGACATTACATAAGTGTTTTTTCGGTATAGGGCCAGTATGCAATTTGGTAAACGGATTTTATTTGCGTGGACTGTTCTATGTTCTCTCAAGCTAGTCATTGCTAGTGTACTAAAGCACTACCTTTAGGCCTGCGTTTGACCTTATGAAGTGACCATATTCCGTTTATGAAATCTTTGAACTGAACCCTATTATTTATTCTGCATATATCTGAACAAGTAGTAGGTACTATTATATATTCTTTGACTGAACACACTCGAGATTTATGAATCTTTGACTGTGACATTATTAAACTTTTGGCTACATGACTAACTGGACATTTTGACTATTTGTTGAAAAAAACACAACTTGTAATATATTTATCCTTGACAATGGCTAAAGCGGTGGTCTTGCGGAGCAAATCATAAAATAAAAAAACACAGACTTAGGTTACGGATTTGTTACAAATATGGTTTGTCGTATCCATGCAATGCTTTCCCTCCCGACTCCGGACCTGTACTCCAGTCGCGTATGAAGAAAATTAGACTTTTTAAACTTGCCTCTAGAACTTCGATTTTACCTCATTTCTCCAACTTCGGATTTTCCGGCGCTCAGGTGAGCTGCATGGTTATTACGCGTTTCTTTTCACATTTTATAAATCTCACTCTTTTATGCAGTGCTATTTTTTGGTTTGGACTTTTCTGATAGAGAAAGAGAGAGAGAGAGAGAGAGAGAGAGAGAGTGAGAAGTGTTTCCCAGCAGCGGGAAAGATTATAATTTTTCAATTGATGCTTAGAGTTATTAAGACAATAATAATTATAGATGGATTGGAAGTATCTACCCTACTTACATGTGCACAAAATTTAAAACACAAATATTAAAATGGATTTTACCTGCAAATTCTTTAACAAAATACTTTATCCTTTTATATGATTTTGTTTTGTTTTATATACGTTTTGTAGTATTTTGGCAGGATACAATAATTTGGTACACATCAGATTTACAAGAATTTGCGTGAGTACCTAGACAAAACCTCTTTGGAATAAACATAAAATAAATACTTCGAAACAATTTAGTTTTTTTTATATATCAGTGTTACACTACATTTTTATCAACGCGACCAAACAAAATTTCAAGGTATGCGCTTAAAGCGAAATATATTGAAAACGATTATGAATATCGACAAGGCTTTGTATGATATAAGTTAATATAAGTTTTACATAGCGATTTTAAAATACAATACATATACAATACTCATCTAAATTTAGCCTACTCCCGAAATACTCGTAGAATCACATCTCCTGCCCAGCTTGCATAACGGTCGGGTGGGACAAAAAATATATCTAACTAACCTTTGATTATATCACTTTCGGGGTGGATACTTTAGATGCTGATTAGCTAAATATTTATCATCATCATCATCAGCCTATATCTGCCCACTGCTAGAAAATTTAATAAAACATATCAACTGAAATGTTTCATAAGTGTTGTTTAAACAGTTAAGAGTATAATATCGTAATATCTCCAAAATCCTCCTTGCCCAAAACAGGCATCAATAGCAAATCGATGAGGCATTACAGAAGGTATTTGTCGAGGCGACCGCAGCTTGCTGGCATCTTGGATATTCGACAAGATGTCTGCATTCCATTTACAGGCAGCCAATCTGAAGACGAAGGTAATAAATACAAACAAGGCGAAAACCGGGATGGATTAGGACGGCCATATTCATAACAATGACAAATAGATATGCCGTTAAGCTTGATTTTGGAGAATATATAACCATTTTTAACTTGACTATTTTTGTTTTTGACGGTGAATCAAAAATCATTCTGTAATTCACGTGTTCATAATGGTAAAAAGGTGCACATTAATAATTAAAGATAATAAACCTGTTTATTTGTTAACGCAAAAGGAGTTATGATAATTACGGAGCAGCCTTTTGCAGTAATTAAGAGCTATTTAGCAATACTAAATTCAGTGGACCCGACGATCAAAAAAACATCGTTTTTCAACACCAAAGAAGTACTGAATTCGCTTTTAACCGACTTCATACAAAGAAGATTAATGTGACTTCAAAATAAAGGAGGTTATCAAGTTCATACGTATATACCTATGTAAAGTTGTTAAATATGTGTAATTTTCATATACTTCTGTTAATCTACATGTGTATAAAACAAATATATCATGAGTATACTCGTATATGTATGTTTGTCCATATATTTCTCAAAAAATACATTTTATTTGCAAATAATATTTCTATAACGGTTTTAGTATCTTTCGGTTTAGGGATTTTTTAAGTTTCATCAAAATTGGTTTAGTATTTTAAAAGTTTTGGTCTGTTAACTGTTTTCAGTGTACAGAATAAATTAAGCATTTCAGTTTTCATAGCGTAACTAAAAGTTAAGAAATAAAAACTAATAATAAACAAAACAACTGACATCAAATAATATAAAACTTAATAAAAATATATAATAGAAATATGAAATCAATGCCAGGTTACTTTAGGTGTTGCGGAATCGCACAGGCCAACTCTTTTTATTAAGTTTTAATTTTATTTTAAAATATGAAGATCTAGATTCTATATGGAAGTGTTTTGTTTTAAATTTTTTATTCGTTGTAATCCCCTTCTACGCCACAGTCTACACCCTCCGTCTCGCCTGGACAGTTCTCACGTGCAAGCCGAGAAATGTGCAGTCCAATCTTCAAGTCAACAAGATGCGCTTTTGAGCTTGCGGGAGCTACCGTCCTCAAGCACGCGTTTACCTATGTATACTGGTTTGTACAGGTACGCGCGCAGGCAAGACGGAGAGTGTATACGGAGCTTTAGATTAGCCCTTGATCCCTATCTCACCGGGTATTAAGTGACATGGTCAAAACACAAAGCAGAGCAGAGCACAGAGCACAAAGTATTGCTACCGGAACACCCAGAAATTAATCAATAAATATAATTTAATAATAATATAATTGAGGACAATTTACTCTAATTACTTATAGGTACTAAACAACGCACAAACATACATAGATATGAATATTACATCCATGACTCGGAAACGAACATTTCTGCTCATCACACAAATGATTGCACCTTATGGGATTTGATCCCACGAACGTTGGATGACTTCGCAGTCAGGGTCACTAACGACCAATCACTGACGCCTCTAGCAACTCGGCAGACTCGAACACGGCATGTTTATGTATGTTAAAATAAATACAGTTATGAATGCGTCACGGCGACACGTCTGCGTTGGCGTCACGTGCGAAAGGGGTATATTTTTATGGAATACGTAATTCTGTTTGACTTCATACGCGATGTCCATATTTGCCGAAGACTCGACGTCCTACATGCAAAGAGCGTTGTAAGTGTCCACTGACATCAGTCACGAGTTTTAAAAGCTTTTATTAAACTTCACTTGTATCTATGTATGTATGTCCAGGAATTTTGCAATCAATATTTCACCCACTTTCACCGAAGCTATCGGCTAAGCGAAACACAATAAGTAAAGTGACGTCATTCTAAATCCAAAATGGCGGACGTTACAAAATGGCAATTTATAATTACCATAGTAATTATGGGTTCCCTATGATTTCCATAGTAATTATGAATTTTCTATAATATTATGGGTATCAAATGAAAAAGGTTGATGAGCGAAACACAATAAATTAATACTAGCTAGCACATTGGGTACTGCATAGAAGCTCTTTTTATTTTTATTTGTTTTTAAATTAATCATATTTACCTTGAACTCAGAAAAACAATATAAAAAAACTGTCTTCGCTTTGGCAAAAAGTTGTCATCATCATCATCATCATCATCATCATCGCCATAGTCATCATCAACATTATGCCAGCCTATAGAAGTCCACTACTGAACATAGGCCTCCCCCAAAGAGCGCCATGACGAGCGATCTTGTGCCACCTCCATCTACCGACTTCCTGCGATAGCTATAATGTCGTTGGTCCATCGTGTGGGGGGGTCTCCCCACACTTTGCTTGCTTGTTCGTGGTCGCCCTTCGAGAACCTTTATTCCCCAGCGGTTGTCGGTTCTGCGAACTATATGGCCTGCACATTGCCACTTCAACTTGCAAACTCTGAGAGCTATGTTGGTAACCTTGGTTCTTCTTCAAAAAGTTGTATCCAGTTCTATTATAGATCTGTCAAATTTGGTTTTTTATAAACGACTTTTATGGAGAAGTTCTCTAATTTCCTTTATCAGTTATAGTAGTTGATTATGTGTGCTGACACGTAGAACACGTCGCGTTAGGAGACGAATTCTAAGGCATTGCTGTAAACACTCAAAACGTATATTGGTGTTATAGAAAATTAATGGCCACAACATTTCAATTTTAGAAATTCTTCTTTTTCTTATCACAAAACCGTATGAGAATGGACAAACACAGCGCCTCTAACGAAACAGGTCTTAGCAAATATAGGGAGACATCGACTGATAGAAAAATTTCCTCAAGAGCTTTTTGGCTGCGAATAGACAGACAGAAGGTCCCTTTGAGCCGCCTTTGAGACGAGGAGTTTTACGTACGGTATGAAAGTGATGTGTACTTGATTGAATAGTAGTACATTTTAAGGTATGTTAAGGTTTAGTGATTTATTGGTTGACAAGCGTTGCAATGCTGAATTTGTCCGTGTCTTTTAGAATTGGGATCCATTTGATATACATGAAACTAGATACAAAGTGCTTCCGAGAGAGCCGAGCTCAGTGACATGGAGAGGTCTCAGCAGTAGAAAAGTATAGGCTGATGATGATGACGATGACAATTACACACCGAGCTTATCCAAAGCATACTCACATATAAGTCACAACCTTTCGCCCGCGACTTCGTCCGCGCGGACTACAATTTATCGCGAAAAAAAGCATACTATGTTCTTCTAGGATATTAAACATACTTAAACAGCTCTTGATGTTTTTTGACAGATTTGTTATTATTTCGTTTCCGTGGCAACCGTTCCTTACAACGCGCTGAGTAATCAAAACTTTCCAGTTTTCCCGTGGAAACTTACCATTTTCCGGGATAAAAAGTCTCCTTTATTTTATACCAGGGTATAAGCTATCTCCATTCTAAATTTCATCAAAATCCGTCCAGCCATTATCGCATGAAAGATCCCCAAACAAACAAACAGACAACGTTTCACTTTTATGTATTGGTGTGGATTGGTGAGTCCCGCTAGCAAACTCGAATAACTCGCGTAAATGAATAGTTTCGTGAAATGCTGCCTTTTGTAATTGTATTATTATTTGTGTAAATGTATTACAGCATTTTGTGAATACATCTAGAACAAGTATAGTATTATTAACGCCGCACTTAATTTTAAAATCGTATCTCAATAACATTAATAAAAATTGTGTGTCCGAATAACAAGGCAATCTCCACTTACTGGTTTGCAGTCGAGGCAGTATTCCAATAACATTCTCTTAATCAGATTCATCCGACCGAGGAAGCAGCTTGTTTAAAATACCATTTACGCAAAGGCATTGTTTATTTAAACAAAAAGATTTTTTGTTTACTGTTGTCACTTGGTAAGATGCCGCGGACTCATTCTCCGTTATTTATCGAGATGGAGCCGTCATCTTTTTCCATTGTTCATCCAACATTTATAAAAGTAACATCGTTAAAAATGCACCTAGTTTCGAGAACGGCGAGCTTTGCCAAATTATTCTTACTTCTCAGCTTCTTTGGTCTTATTATGTACAGTGTACTCGCTGTTTACACATTTCAAGTCGCATTTACAACTGTGACAAAAGCGGAAAGAACACAACAGAATTTAAAGCGTTATCCAGTGCCCGAAGTAACGTACAACAAAGATATTAAATACATTTTACTATGGACGATACCAGAAATAAAACATGATCCAATTGAGGATGGACAAAGTACTTTCATTGATAATGATTGTGAACATTTAAACTGCTTTTTGACAACAAATAAAACGCTTTTAAATGATGTGAAAAAATTTGATGCCATAGTATTTAGTATCACAACTTTGAAGCAATGGAAAAAATACTCTCCTAAAACAAGATCAGCGAAGCAAAAATATGTTTTCTATTCCATGATTCCGGCTAGCACATTTCCTGTTTGTAATGTCAAAGCTGATGATTTCTTCAACTGGACGTGGACTTACAAACTCTATTCAGAAATATCTACCCCATTCATAGAAGTGAAAGACTTGAAAGGCAATCTGGTAGCACCAAACATGAATATTGAATGGCCTGATGATTTGGTTCGCAAATTTAATGTTTCTAAGACTAGGAATAGATCGAAAGCTATGATGTGGCAAATCGAAAAGTGTGACAATGTACACGCAATTCAGTTTGCTAAGGATCTGCAAATTAATTTAAAAGAGCACGCATTAGTTTTTGATATTTATGGATGTGGAAACAAAAGGTGTCCCAAAGAAGGTTGCTTGGGAACTATTGAGAAATACTCGTTCTATCTGGCGATAGAAGATGCTTTTACTGATGATTACGTCACAACAGAAGTTCTGAAAGGGGTGCATCATAATACAGTTCCTGTTGTAGTGGGTGGTGCAGATTATAGCAAGTAAGTAATTACTGCGATCTTCTGTGTTTATTATAAAAGTGTAGCTGAGCAAATTCTGTAAGTACTTATTTAAGTTGAGTTTTTCACATAATCAAATTATCCGTTCGTCGTTAGTCAACACTTTCGATAGATATAAGTAACTTTAAAAACTCTGTATTTCGTCTATCACATACGTAGTTTCTGTTAACTAACTAAAATATATGTACCTAGGATATATAAAACGATACGTAAGAAATAGGATGATGATTATGCAACACCAAGATAAGGATCAAATGTATAGTACTTGCAATGTCACACATCCCGTTACAGATATAAATGAAACATATTTTGATTTTTATCGTAGGAATGACGAGATTTTGCTTTTTCAGGTTCCTCCCTCCAGGCTCCTACATTGACGCTCATTACGAGAGTCCTGAAACACTTGCAAGTCTCTTGGAATACATCATTAGAAACCCTACCAGCTATAACAAATACTTCACCTGGAAAAACTACTATACGATCAATGAAGCCAGCATCCAGAAAGGATACTGCCAACTATGTGCCTTACTTAATGATCAAAGACAAATGGAAACGCATAGCTCTTATGAATCGTTTAGAAAGTGGTGGTTTTACGGCAACTTGAAGGAAAAATGCTATCCCAAAGGCGCAGAAAATATGGATGATGTACTGTCGTTTATAGACGATCCTAAGTTAAGAATGAGATACAATCTACAATCTCTTTAAACAAACTCAAGGGATTGACCGTTCATTTGAAGTAATCGTTGTAGTTTTTGTTAGAGTGTTTGGTGATCTCTCTTGTATTCTTAAGTTTTGAAAGGTCTATTTAGGTGTATGTGTTAGAAAACTTCAGATTGAATAAAATAAAACATTGAGTTTATAATATTATTTATTTATGACTATTTCGTGAAGTGACGACCTGTGGTAGGCAGCCAGCAGAAACTGAATAAGCAGAGCCAAATATCGGGTTCTGTGGCGTTCAATGAAGAGGCCTAATGTCCAGCAGTGGACAAATACAGGCTGGTAATGATGATTATTATTATTCCAATCTGTATAATAGATAGATAGATAGATAATACTTTATTGCAACTAAAAAGATATTAATACACATAAAAAAACTTTAAAATAAGTACAATGGGCGGCGGTCTTATTGCTAAGAGCGATCTCTTCCAGACAACTTTTCGATGGACAGTAATGGAAGGACAAGGAGTAGACGGTGCATTGAAATAGCATTCTAATACATAGATACTTTTATAAAATACAATAAATCAATAACTATTTATACAATAAATTAATACATGTTATTACAATAAATTAGTACATTTTTATACTCGTATTACTAATTAGGTTTAAATACATACTTTTACGTAGCAGTGCTTAGATTGGAGAGATAGTGATTCTTTACCATATTTTTAAATATAGGTAATGTTTTAGCTCGTCTGCTGATATCCAGCGGAAGTACATTCCACAGTTTCACAGCTTTTACTGTGAATGACTTTTGATAGAACTGTGAGTATGGGGAGGTGTCTTGAGTTGAAGAGTTTCTGAGGAACGAAAGCATCGGAAGTGAGTAATGTGCAGGAACACTAAACGTTCTTTGAGGGAGTAGAAGGAATGAATAAAATATTGAATAGAATAGAAAGGATGTGAGCATTCTGGCGAAAGCGAACCATTTCAGCTTTTTGCGATATTCAGAAATATGGTCACATTTGCGCAGACCAAATATGTAAGCTGTAAGCGTGCAAACTTATTGAGCTGTTCTTCGGTTAAATCTAAGTATGAGGCGTCAGCATAATCTAATATTGGGAGCAAAAGGGATTGTGCAAGGAAATTTTTTGTGGTAGTATGCAGGAAATTACGTAATCTCTTAAGAAATAAATTGGGTTTTCGCTGGACTGGCTCTGAGGCCATACGAGTTACTCCAGTTGGATATCATTCGTAGGTCACCGTTGATTGTACACAGAGAGAGCCACCGATAATTTATCCACAGGAGCCTGAGTGTTAATTTGTAAATCAGCCGCATAAAGGTGATAGGAACAAGAAAGCTGTTGAGATATAGAGTTAATAAAGATTGAAAAGAGAAGAGGAAATAAGACGCCGCCCTGAGGTACACCAGCAGTCGTTAATACGACTTCTTGTGTACCTCAGGGCGGCGTCTTGGTGTAATCACCAAGATGAGAAGTTCTCATCAATGCGAACACGTTGTTGGTGACTATGCAGGTAACTATGAAACCAATCATTTACCGTTGGAGCAATGTAATAATAATTATCATTTGCTGCCATTTTTAATCGAGTACCATTTCAATTCATTTCTTCTATTTTTTACAAATATATGTATTAACAGCCTGTATTAGTCCACTGCTGGACATATGCCTTTCCTAATGTGCACCACTAAGCCAGATCTTAGGCTTTTCTCATGTTAATGCTGCCAGCTGCTTTGCGTTTTTTTTCGCTCCATCTGGCCCTACACGTTTGCCCATACGTGGACTCCACTCAAAAACTCGCCTGATCCCTAATTAGGGTTCTTTGTATCTAAGGAATTAAGAACTATGATGACCTCAACATCCATACTTAGAGCATAAACTTGAGGATCTCATAAAAGTTTTTGTTCTTCACGAGAATCGAACCCGCAACCTCACGCTTCACAATCGATTTATCACCAACTACGCCACGGAGCTTTCTAAAATAAAAGTATCAAGGTTCTTTATGCTAAATATTGTTTCTTCATAAAGTACCTAAAAGGATTATCGACTCATTCATTTAAAAGTATAAAAAGTATATTTTCTAACCCTCTACCCTTTAAAAAGGTTAAGCTTTGTCAAAGACTCTGCGATAGGTATTTTTGAAAGAAAACGCTGACATTTATATCCATTGATTATTTTAGCCCTTTGTTTGAAAACTGCTGAAACATTATTTTGTTTAGCTCACAAAATTTTATATGAATTTTAATATATTTAGCGATGACGACTGAGAAAAAATGGGCACACTTTTTATTTAAGGTGAGAAGAAAAAATACATTAAAATATTGAGCAAGGTTGTTAGTAAATGTAGCACGAGTTATATTATTCATTTATGCATTTCAATTCATAACCTATCTATACTTATAATAAAGCAGTAAGTAACAAAAAGCCTGAAACTTTTTTTTTCTTTATGATAATTAAAAAAATATGCCTGAAAGACTTAAAATAAGCTAAACAACAAGAATTTTTGAAATTCATGTCTGTCTTTCTGTTTGAATTTTGCGTATCCCATAAAAACTGGACTGTATGACATTTTTTTTCACTAATTGATATCTAATCTTTTGATTTAAAATCTGCTGCTAAACTCCATATTATCTCAATCTGAAGAGTAAAAGCTGAGCCATCTTTACAATTCTTTGTAACGTTGGCTTATATGATCTAATTTGTTATATTGGTATTTTGGTCTGGAATAACACATACTGTCTTACTCAGAGAGATCAATTAACTAAATGCCATTAAACTCTGTCAAAATCGATTTAATTCTTGATTTGGGTTAAGTGACGTTTATGAGTGCGTGAATTTGTGAAACTTTAACAATGATAAATGACTAACTCTGGCACAGCTAGTAAATTATAATAAAGATATTATTTTATAATTTTTACATATTTATTTTATGAATATGTTTTTTTTATTATTTTTGATATATAGTTACTTCACAGTTTATTTTAAATTTAATTATTTTCCAAAAAAATCAGATGTTGCTTGTTTTCATAATGAACACTGAAAGTACTGCACAAACCTTAATAGGCAAATGTCAAATTATTACCCGACTACGGCGAAGCAAGGGAAGGTTAATGAGTTTAACGGTATGTATGTAAGTCTATGTATGTATGAATATATGTGTGTATGAATATATGTAAGTATATAATATGTGAATGTACCAACATAGCGTCGCCCCTATTATTCCGATTTTGACTAGCGATGTATCAATCGATTCGTTTTTATTATTGATAGTATCATAGGCTTTTTTTACCCGCCTACCGCGAAGCAAATTATGTGGTCAAACATATAACTTGGTCCGATTTTTTACCCGCCTACCGCGAAGCAAATTATGTGGTCAAACATATAACTTGGTCCGATTTTTTACCCGCCTACCGCGAAGCAAATTATGTGGTCAAACATATAACTTGGTCCGATTTTTTCACTCGATGTATCAATTGATTCGTCTTCATCGCAAAAGTGTCGCTATTTTTTAACCGACAGTGGTCGGGTTTTTGATTTTGAACTTATGTCTTGTTTTAATTTAGTAGTGCACCAATATAGGTAGAAGTGGGTGCTTACAATGTTTTTTACAAAAAATGGAGCACGATTAATTCTCCTAATTGAAGTGTTTTCGAGGTAGCCTCATGAATTTTGTTTTTCACCTTCAATAGGGGAGAGAAAGTTCAAAATCAAACGGTTGTCGCGCAACTCAAACAATCTGACGTCACTCATTTCCATAGTCGGAGTCTCTGAGTGGTGCTATTTAACTACCAGACAGTAACCTAACTTCTGCATATATTTTAGATTTGGGCAAACGTAGGCAGATTAGAAGAAAAGAAGAGAAAAATAAAAGAAGAGGAAATAAGAAGAAAAATAAAATTTATTAAAACAAAAAGTACAGCGTTTCTAATAGTGACTTTTACGGTTTTCGTGCATTATTTTTACACTATTAATAATACGTCTGATATTTTCCTTTGACGGTACGCTTGCGGAGGCTCTATACGTTAATACTGGGTGAGGTAATTGCTTTTCTTATTTTGATAGGTACACCTTTGTAGGTTTTGATAGATTTGGTAGGAGTTTATTAAGCCTTTATATCTTTTTAGGAATCTCTGCAGTCACTACTCACAAGTAATGAACATAATGAAAATATACGTAATACTGTATGAAGTTATTGCTCTTTATATTTTGATAGGAACCTACACCTTTGTAGGTTTTGATAGATTTGGTAGGAGTTTATTAAATCTTTATATATTTTTTAGGAATCTCTGCAGTCACTACTCACAAGTAATGAACATAATGAAACTTGTAATACTGTATGAGGTTATTGCTCTTTTTAATTTGATAGGTACACATTTTTAAGTTTTGATATATTTTGGTAGGAGTTTAAAAAACCTTTTCATTTTTTTCGGGATTTCTGCAATAATGAAGACAATGAAAAGAAAATAAAATTAAATAGTAATTTTTAAAGTTATAACTTTACTATACCCACCGATATATATAAGTGAAACATTGTTTGTTTGTTTGTATGAAGAGCTTTCACGTCAATACTGATGACCCGATTTTGATGAAACTTTGTAAATAGGTACTGTACAATATAATCTATTTTTTATTTTAGAAAATGGTAAGTTGCCACGGGAAAACTGGATAGTGTCGATTACTCAAGGAACGGAATGACACGTTGCCGTGGAAACGAAATAATAACATATCTGTCAAAAAGCATCAAAAGCATTGATGCTATACTTTTGCATTGGTGTTTAATATCTTAGATGAACATAGGATGTTTTTTTCGCGATAAACTGTAGTCCACGCGAATTAAGTTGCGGGCGAGAGCTAGTAGCAGATAATCACGAAAAAAAATTGTTAAGAATAACTGCCTATTTTTTGTGATGAAAGAATCTTCTCCCAATATCTTTACTTAGTTGACATAGGGTAGGACATTTTTATGAAACAAAAATCTTATTATAAAAAAATAACAAAAAAACTGTAACTCAGACAAATGATAAATGAATAAATAAAATTACTCACGCTAACCAACCCTTATCCAAATTGAACTAAAGTAAAATAAAATATGCGCCCAACAGGCCCTATCTGCCTATTTTACTTCCTACCCAATATATGAAACCCTACTTAGAATGTAAATATGAATTTCCGCAAAATAATGCCTGAATCTATCAACTATCCTATGTTAACACATCAAACTGATTTCCCTACCATTGTATGAATCTTAATCACTCTCTCTCAGTTACACCGTGGAAGTAGGGCCAGAGACAAAGAGCTGTTGAATATTCGAACAGGCGACGATCTCGACGATATGCTAACTACTTGCGGACTCCACTTGACTTGCCGACGGTACTGCGCGTTGAAAAGTATGAATTTTTCAAGGATTGCTTACCCTGTGCTATTTTATCAGAGTCTGGCGCCAATGACCTTTTGAGGGTGATGAGATAGAAACTTTGAGTGAAAGTGACTTCGAAGTTTTAATAAAATATGTTACTGGATAGAAGTGTGTGAAGGTGTTTGAAGAGTTTCTTGTAAGGATGTCATTTAAATGATGAAAGTTCAAACAATCGGGCTGTAATTCTGCTAGCAACTAAACCAGTAGTCAGAATTGTGTAATAAAGAATTTCAAAATCATCGAAATGAATATTGTTTTCGCCTCAAAGGTTTTGGGCTTTCAAAGGCACCATTATCGATAATATCATCATCATCATCATGTCAGCCTTTAGAAGTCCACTGCTAAACATAGGCCTCCCCCAAAGAGCGCCATGACGAGCGATCTTGTGCCACCTCCATCCACCGACTTCCCGCGACGGCTACAATGTCGGCGGTCCATCGTGTGGGGAGTCTCCCCACACTTCGCTTGCTTGTTCGTGGTCGCCATTCGAGAACCTTTATTCCCCAGCGGTTGTCGGTTCTGCGAACAATATGGCCTGCCCATTGCCACTTCAACTTGCAAACTCTGAGAGCTATATCGGTAACCTTCGTTCTTCTACGGATTTCGTCATTTCTGATTCTATCACGTAGTGAAACACCGAGCATAGCTCTCCATTGCACGCTGTGCAACTCTGAGCTTTTGTATGAGACCAATAGTTAGCGACCACATCTCAGGGCCGTACGTCATCACTGGCAACACGCACTGATTATAGACTTTCGTCTTGAGGCTCTGCGGTATCTGCGACGAGAAGATATGGCGTAATTTCCCGAACGCTGCCCATCCGAGTTGGATTCGTCGGTTGACCTCTTTGTCGAAGTTGGATCTACCCAGTTGGATCGTCTGAACCAAGAAGACATAGTGATCAACAGCTTCGATAATATCGTTCCCGGCATGGCGTATAATTGTACATAGAACTTCTCGAGCTCACTCAAAATCTCTGGCTTCGACGAAATGATGCTGCCACTGTCCGTTTCCAGCTTCGTTAACAGGCTTTGCCCGATAGACAGATCTCTTGCGAACACTTTGGAGCCCTTGTTCCGCTCTATTGCGTTCTTAATACAAGTAGTATTATAGGAACGCAAATCGTTTCGTATTGACTCGGAGATCTGTTTATTAAGCAAGCTGTAACTCGACATATCCACTGAAAACTGCAGCCTCATTTCGCCTCGTTCGGCCATAAATTTGAGTATATGCACAGGGAGTTTCTGTGTTCTATTTTTGCGGTGGATCTTGAAGAACTCCAACCCGACTGCGTGAAAAATTTCCAGCCGTTATGAATCATTTAATCTAAAATATACCTATTTAATTGTAGTGCTTATTCTATTTAGATTAAAAGCAACAGCATTTATAGTAAGAGGCTCACTCTTACCATGCGGTGATCACTGCCGGTCTTAACTCTGTTGATCACAGAGACATCATTGAATATATGCTTATTGGTCGTCAAAATGAAATCTATCTCGTGCTTATGACCGCCGGGGTGCAGCCATGTCCATTTCCTGGAGGGGCGCTTCTTGAAAAAGGAGTTCATCATAAAGAGTCCCTCCTTCTCCATGAAGTTGGCCAATCGCTGACCCCTTTGGTTCCGCTGTCCAAATCCAAACTGCCCCACTCTCAGTTCATCGCCATTCCTCATGCCCAGCCGTGCGTTGAAGTCCCCCATTACCACTGTGAAGTGTGTTTTCGAGGCATGTATGCCATAAGAAATGTCGTCATACATAGCCTCCACTTCATCGTCCGGGCGTTTCGAGTGTGGGGCGTACACCTGTATGACCTTCAACGAATACCGTTCGGTAATTCTGAGTATAAGGTATACCACCCTGCTCAAAACGCTTTCGCCATGTTGTTGACGAGGGACTTGTGGACGAGAAACCCGACACCACGTTGGGACTGCTGGTCGCCCTCCCGGTAATAGAGTAAGTTGCCGGAATTGAGGGTCATCGTATCCTCTTCGGTCTTCTGATAACCCTATAATACCCCAGCGCAACTTACTTACTTACTTACTTATCAATAACATTGTATGACTATTAAGTAAGTATGCTTTTGATTAGCATTGGTTTTAGAATGCGATGATGCTTTTTCTAATTAAAAGCTTTTATTTTAATTTACTTTTTCTTATTTTAGTGTCCTTGTTTGGCCTAAAAGGTGGCCACATTTATGGCTCAGTCTGTGGCTTCCATTAATTCTACTGGCATGCAGATGTAGGGGCTCGAAGGGCAAGATATTAGGTGTGGCATTGTTTGTGTGGGTTCTCCACATACATATTGGCTGTATGAAACTTGTGCAAACCCCCACTTGCACATGTTACTCCTGCAGCGACCCAATTATGTTCGTAGCCAGATTAGAGATTTCCATACTGGCCACGGGAGTTTATGGCCAGCTGGGAGTGTTTCTGCGGGAGCAACAATGTCATTGTGTGGTTTGTTTGTTTGTTTGTTTGTTTGTTTGTCATGACGCTCTTGCCACAATTTGAGACTTGCCCCTCCAGCATCACCAGAGTTGGGTTCAGTAGTTTTTATAAAACTCCTGCTACTTTTAAGACAACTTCTTGGTGTAGCGTGTCCGTATAGCGGGTGCCTGCTATCTGTCTCTTGTCTGTATTTTTCCCAGCTGCAGGTAACCTCTCTTCTCACGGAGGGTGGGGCCACACCTGCTAGTGGATAGATCTTAAACAGCCAGTAATGATCCTGCAGGTCTCATTTAACTTCACTTATGTGTATGTATCAATGTATGTATGTATCTATATCTTTTGTCTGTACTGGAATCATGCTATTCAAATTTCAAGCACTTCCCGATTAGCTATCCGGCTGAAAATTTCAGGGTAGCTCACAAAGCAAAGACAAAGCAATAACAAACTTAAAAACGTAAAAAGTGAAAATGAAAAAGAAAAATAAAGAAAAAAAAGCCTAAAAAGTGAAAATGTATCTTTTTTTTATATATAACAGTATAACTTAAAACGTGAAATGCATTTAAAAAAAACCCTGGTTACTTATTATATTATTCATTGTAGTCTAGACTGAACTTTAAGACGATGACTCAAAACATAATTCTCTTTACCAAAATATCGACATCATTTGGACTCACTGAACCAATTTTTGACGAAATTATTTGACATTCTTTAAGTCTTTTAAATAAAAATACTAATTTAAAAAAACAGGCTTCTAATGGTATAAGACTTAAAAGAAATATTATTTTTTTTGCTACGCCCCTACCGACTACATTGCCACCAACTTATCTGTGAACTGAATGGTGGTGTGAGTGTTCCAGGAGATCGAATCAATAAGTAGACAAATCAAAAAACAGAAAATATAAAAAATGTGAACCACATTCGTAGCGGCTGTAGTTCCTTTTTTTGCCACTTCACAGATGTGTTGGTTGGACTGTAAAGTAAGTAGGCACAGACATAAAAAAATTGAATTATTTCTTTCTGTTAAGTTTTATACGATTCGACCTCATTTTTTTAATATTGTGTTAATTAGTCGATTGACAAATATATACATAGAAATGGCGGCCGAGGCTTTCTTACACAAAACAAAAATTAGAGATGATACGTATTTTGAGAGTTTACATGGTCAACCATAGACATATGGTCAACACAAGGCTTTCTAACCTTAGAGTATTATCCTGACTTGTCTGCTAATCCAAAGTAGTTGTATAATGCATAACGTAAGACAATGTTAACGACCCTCATTAAACGAATCATCCAATATGCAAAAGATATTAACGCCTAGTTTGCTAGACCTAGCCGCGTAATCAAGTCAGGCTGATGAATATTCGAGGAGGTTCTTCACTCGCGTCGAGACGGCAGAGGGCGCCACTGAGCCCACGATTTGAATTATGCCTGCTCAGTGCCCAGGCGCTCGAGGACTGTTGATTAGAATATGAGGTCAGGACAAGGAGTTCCTGCAGCATTTTTTCATCAACATCTATAGATGTTGTATGATAACACAAAGATGACGTCAACGTATATGTGTCAATAAGTAGGTGTTTCGATCACTTGCTTTCGTGGGTACAGAGCATGAACACACAAAACTAATAAATTTGTAGTTTGCTCTGTTGATTTAGGATACAAGGCGGAGCCTGAGTGGCGTTTTAGTAAAACGATCCTGTTTTTACCCGACTACGGTAAAGCAAGGGAAGGGTAATGAGTTGAACAAACTTTGTATGAATGTATGTATGTATGTGGGTATATGGATGTTACACCATAGCGTCGTTCCTATTAGTCCGATTTTAACATCAAGGTGCATCAAGCAAGGTGTTAATCGATTTGTCTTCAGGTGTAGTGTCATAGGCTATTTTTTTAGCCAAAAGGTAGGGTAATGTCTTCAAACTAAAAAGTTGGTCCGATTTTGACACGCAAGATGTCAATCGATTCGCCTTCATCGCAAGAGTGTGATAGGCTTCTTTTTTTACCATACTACGGCGAAGCAATGGTAGGGTTATGTGTTCAAATTAAAAACTTGGTCTGATTTTAACCGTAGTCGGGTTTTAGTGTCTTTTTAGGAACCTACATTATCCCTGAGTAGCCAATGTTAAATATAGATACAAAATAAGTTAAGCTTAAAACCCGAGCGAAACCGGGGGCCGTGCTACTCGTAGTAGATAATATATGAAAGGACTAGCTATGCCCACAGCTTTGCCCGGGTGGTAATTTCACTGGTTATGAGTTATTCCAGACTGCGCAACGTAAAGGCCCGGTCATGTGTTTGCCAGCCTATGTATGTATGTATGTATGTCTGTTCCTTTGTCTGTTTCCTCTATTAGGCCGAAAGCGTGGACCGATTTTGATGATTCTTATGTCAATCGTTTTGTCTTAATCTCGCGAGTGTTATTAAAGACATGACATTAATCAAAATTCAATATGGCGTCAACCAGACACCATAATGTCTGGTTGACGCCAGACAACCAGAACAATTGAATTTGATTTTTTTTTGATTGTTTTTTTTTGAATTCCAAAATGGTAATTTCGAATGACCATTTTGGATCTATAACGATTTAAAGTTGGTTAGAAACCATTCTCACTAATTCTTAAGATATAATCAAAAAAGATCAAAATAAATATAAATTATTATAAAAACAAAAAACCAACTGCGAACAAACTAAAAAGAGGCGAACAAGCTAGTTATGCATCCCGGCACCATCCTTATCAGCGCATAGCGCCCGGTCGCCCACACAATTCCGCTTAATTCAATGACTATGTTTTATTCTGTGCGATTGTTAGTTGTCGACTTGGCACTTTTGTTAGTATGTAAGGTGTTTATTATTAAGTTTAGAGAAGCTCAGTCTGTACTTAGCATTCAATCAATTAATACATCAATTTAACTTCAAATTTGTATTTTTTAAAACGTCCCATGGGTCCGTCGCAATTTGAGTGGCGCAGCCGGTAGGATATCCGTTATCCTGCTGCCGGGTTGACGCTTAAGGACCCTAAAATCGGTTGTTCGCGTCGAGTATCCTGCAGTGAATTCGGGTATCCTCGAACCAAAATAATAACTCTCCCGCGACGCGTGTGCAGCGAAAACAGTTCAATCAGTGATCGGTTTGTGCACCAGACCCGAGACGAGGCGGATTGGCCCTGGACAGACTCACGCAAGGAGGATATGGGATTGAGCAGTTTGTGAGTAAACCTCTTCACACCTGTTTTCATAATACCCTATCTTTTCCGTATTTTCCGACCCCAAATCGTTGGCCTAACTAATTACGTCTATCTGATTTTGTTTGATTCAAGTATCGTTATATTCGTAATTGTTAGTGTTTATTAATAAGTTGTGTTTATTGATTATCGAAATCAATTTAGTGATATTAATAGTTGTTTAGTGATTATTGAAATCAGTAGTAGCTAAAATGGTTAACGAACAAAATGAAACGATTAAGATGATCCCTAGGGAAATATTGTGTATAATTCCTATGTATGATGGAGACGAAAAACTACTGAACTTATTCATTACGAAATGTGAATATGTTATTAGAGCTTTTCAACTGGAAGGAAATACGTCACAAAATTTGTACGTATTTCATTCTGTAACGAGTAGACTTACGGGTAGAGCTGCGACTCTACTTAGTGAACATCAAAATTTAACATCATGGACTGAACTTAAACAAATTCTTACCCAACATTTTGGCGATCCCCGCTCAGAAGAGTGTATAGCGATTGAATTGGAAAGTTTGAAAATAAAACAAGGTGAATCACATATCCAGTTTTGCCATAGAATACAGAATGTTAGGAGTTCTTTAATTGCGAAAGTAAACATAATTACCGATGAAGGAGTTAAAGCAGCGAAAATAATTATCTATAACAATACAGCTTTGAACGTATTTCTATATAACCTTCCCGAAGATATGATTCGTATAGTGCGATTGAAGGGTTGCTCTACCCTTGAAAATGCATTAAGCGTAGTTATTGAGGAAGTAAATTTTCTGCAACAATATAACGCAAAAAATAACAAAGCGAAACCGGCCACATTGCTACAACCAAACCCACAAAATTCACTGAGACCTCTGAACGATATTAGGCCTTCGTTAAGCCAAATGCCTAATCAACCTAACTTTAAATTTGGCATTCCACAAAACCAAAACTTGCCCGGATTCAGGCCAAATTTCATCCAGCCAAATAGGTTTGCACCCCCTCAAGGTTATCGGTTCGGTGTGCAACCAAATATGCCCCAACGAAATTTTAATCAGGGGCCTACTCAACAGCTACGCCCTCCATTCCAACAAGGTGGTTTTCGATTCGGAATTCCTCAGCAACAACATTTTAAATATGGTGTCCCTAACCAACAGCAGCAAAACACAAATCAGTTTAAATTTGGTATTCAACACCAACAACAACAAGCACCCAAAACTATGAATGACCCCGATGTTTCAATGCGCACGGCACCTGTCAGACAAAATATGATCACCAATGACTTGTTTTATAGCGAGGAACCTTCAACTTACCAGGATTATTACTCCGATAACTATGACAATAACTATTATGAGTTAGCGCCTATTGATTATGTGGAGAACGCCCACGCCGATGTTGACTATCCGGATTATACTGGAAACATTGTAAATGAGGAAATTAGTGTCCCTGAAAATTTTCAAGCACCAGCCTCGAACGACGCGGTGAAATGATAAGCCTCAACTATTGCGATAGCATTTTAAAATTACCCCACATTGAAATTCCTGAAATTAATGCGAAGTTTCTTATTGATACAGGAAGCAGTAGATCATTTATAAGTCCTGCTAAAGCCAATGAATTTTTCACTGACTTCAAACAACACGAACCCTTTACAGTCGTAAGCACCCACGCCCAAAGCATTCACGATGAGGTAATATGTATACCATTATTGAAAACGTTCAAAAGTACACTTCCACACAAATTCTTCATTTATGACGTCGACAGTAGATACGATGGACTTATAGGATCTGATCTGCTTAAGAAACTGGCAGCTAACGTAGATATGGGAAATCAGATTTTACATACACTCAACACTGATATACCCATAATATATAATCCACCCTATGAAGTTATGTTAGAACCGAGGTCCGAAACACGAATTAAAATACCCACCAATTATCAAAACGGTGATGCTATTGTGGATTTTACGGAGTTTAGTGAAGGAATACGTATGCCAACTGCTCTTGTCAAATGTAGCAATTTCTTTGCTACAACAGTAATTCAGAATATCTCGAACGAAAAGGCTACGATTACTTTTACAGAACCATTTGATGTGACAGTGTTTGAAGGTGAAGAGTGCAAGCTAAATGTAGTGATTGATGACTGTGAGATCGACGCTATCCTAAAAGAGAATTTGACTAAATTAAGGCTGGAACACACGAATAAAGAAGAGCATGAGAGTATTTCCAAATTATGTTACGAGTACCGCGATATATTTTATTGTGACAAAATTCCTCTCTCTTTTTCTAATCAAGTGAAACATGAAATTCGCACGGTTAATGAAAATCCAATTTATATTCGACCATATCGACATCCACATTCACAGAATGAAGAAATACAGAACCAGGTAGAGAAACTCCTCAAAGATAATGTTATACAAGAATCCCACTCACCTTGGAGTGCGCCGGTTCACTTGGTACCCAAAAAAATATACG
This sequence comes from Alsophila aescularia, assembly GCA_946251855.1. Classification (NCBI taxonomy): domain Eukaryota; kingdom Metazoa; phylum Arthropoda; class Insecta; order Lepidoptera; family Geometridae; genus Alsophila; species Alsophila aescularia. Next base: position 17,398,790 of record OX276381.1, read on the forward strand.
CATCAGGTGAAAAGAAATTCAGAATGGTCATTGACTACCGCAGGTTAAATGAAATCACGGTAGACGACAAATACCCCTTACCAAATATAACCGACCTTTTTGATAGATTAGGTAAATCGACATATTTCAGCACAATAGATCTCGCTTCCGGGTACCACCAAATCGAGGTCAACCCCGCGGATAAACCTAAAACTGCATTTACAACCCAGTCAGGACACTTTGAATTCCAACGCATGCCCTTTGGTTTGAAGACCGCACCGGCTACATTTCAAAGGGCCATGGATAATGTGCTACGAGGCCTTCAGGGTTTACACTGCCTAGTATATCTAGACGATATTATAGTATATTCATCCAGTCTACAGGATCACATTTCAAAATTACGTAAAATTTTTGATCGTCTCAGAGAAACCAATCTTAAAGTAACACTGGACAAATGCGAATTTCTCAGGAAAGAAGTGTTGTATTTAGGCCATACCATCACCAAAAACGGCCTTATGCCAAACAACGATAAAGTGCAAGCGGTGCTTAATTTTCCGATACCACGAACGACCACAGAAATTAAAAGTTTCCTTGGCTTGGTTGGCTACTACAGAAAATTTATCAAAGATTTCGCCAAGGTCACACAACCGTTAACCTCCTGCCTAAAAAAGCGAAATAAAATTGAGTTAACTCCGGAGTACAAAGATGCGTTTGAGAGGTGTAAGGAGCTATTAACTAACGCCCCCCTTTTACAATTCCCGGATTTTACCCGACCATTCGTTCTCACGACCGATGCATCAAACTTTGCTCTTGGTGCTGTTCTTTCACAAGGCCCAATCGGAAGTGACAAACCCGTGGCATTTGCAAGTAGGACCTTGAACGAAGCCGAGTCACGATATAGCACAATAGAGAAGGAAATGCTAGCGATCATTTGGGCCACAAAACATTTCCGTCCCTATTTATACGGAAAGAAATTTACTATATATACGGATCATAGGCCGTTGGCTTGGTTGAAAACGATGGATGAACCTAATAGCAAAATTACGAGGTGGAAGTTACGTTTGTCAGAATTTGATTTTGACGTTGTATATAAAAACGGAAAGCAAAACAGTAATGCCGATGCATTATCTCGTATAAGGATTAATGCGTTAGGCGGAAAGGATAATGAGTCAATGGAAGTAAATTTGGATGAAAATGAACAAAAGCTCCAGCGACAATTGGATGAAGTTATTGAGGAATTAGTACAAATAGGTAAAAAACAACACCAAAGTGATGCGTGTGAACGACCAGCGTCCCCAGTTGTAACTTTATCTGATTCAGAGAAAACCATAAGCGTTATAGAATCCAACGATCGACGATCCCCATATCCAATTCCGTCTGTAAACAGTAGCACCGACACGGCGCCTGAATGGCCAAGTAATAGTAGTACGAATACAGTTCATTCTGCACGCGACTTAGATTCAGAAGGTATACTCATCTTACAAGAGGCCATAGACACTAAGCCGAACCAAATACTCGTATATACCTGGAACAAAAACGAAATTGGAGTTAAAAACTTATCAAGACCGAAACAAAGAATACTAGAAGTCCACTTACCTGTAGATAACCCGAATCTCGTCAAACAATTCCTCCTGGAATACATAAAACCCAAAGTAAAGCATTTTTTTTACTTTGAGAGTGAAATTCATCGCAAACAATTTTCCACGGTTACCGCATCACTTTTCAAAAAGGACTCTGTTAAAATTTATGAGTGCACCCAACGAATCATTTACGTAGAGGAAGAAGATGAACAACGCCAGATTGTCGATAAGTACCACACAGGTAAAAATAGCCATAGAGGTATTAAGGAAACGCTAGTACACCTTAAGCGTACGTTTTTCTGGAATAACATGGATCAGACAGTAGCTAGTATTATAAATGCATGTGACGTATGTAAAAAGATGAAGTATGACCGGAAACCATTAAAACCAGAATTACAGCTATCCCAAACGCAAACAAAACCATTTCAGGAAATATTTATCGACACCTTTACAATAGAAGGAAAAATATACCTTACCATAATCGACGCTTTTAGCAAACTGGGTCAGGCCATTGAAATTAATAACAGATCCACCCCTGAGGTTGTAAGAGCGCTAATAAAATACTTCTCCATGTACGGCATCCCAAGCAGAATAAGTTCGGACCCCGGCATGGAATTTAATAATACATTAATGAAGGAAATGTTGGCTTTTTATAAAGTTGACCTTCATATCGGCACACCCCATAACCCGAATTCGATGGGTTTAATCGAAAGATTCCACTCAACTATAATAGAAATATACCGAATAGCAAAATATGAACAAAAGATCACCGATGCTGCATCCGTTATGATATACGCAGTTATGTCATATAACCACACAATACATGCTACTACAGATTTGACACCATTCGAAGTTGTATTCGGGCACACCGAGTCCAATAGCACATTTGCGGTTGACTTTAACAAACAGTTTACACAACAGCTCGTTAAAGAACACGTTAGAAGGACTAAACATTTATACGACTATTTGACAGATAAAATTATACAAAAAAAAAACAATTAATGATAGAAAAACGTGGAGGTGAAACAAAATTCGCAATAAAGGACGGAGATTCAGTTTTCATTAAAGGAGCAAACACTAGGCGTAGCAAAGACAAACCGCGCTATCAAAAAGCTCAAGTCATTGGAGAGATTCGTAGAAATGTTGTACCAGTAATTACACGTGACCGAACAACTAAAGTACCTATTAAAGACATTAAGCGTCCTTCGCAGGTTAATACTTCTGGCGATCCATGCGATCCAAAGCCAGGCCCTTCAACTGCACCCGATTGACAAGAACCCCGGGCTGTTACCCATCCGGGAAGGCCAAGCTTTTGTCAGCTACGATAAATGGACCGTTATCAAGATTTTAGATTTAAAATTAGTTTATGAGGAATTAGAATTAAATATAAACAGGTACATAACGCTTAGAAACCAAGTTCACAGCTGTATTGATAGTAACGTTTTAGATTCAGATTTAATTAACGCGGAAGTTCAAACAGATTACATAATGAATATAACCATAGAAAAGTACAAGCAGTTAATTCCTTCAGCAAGGGTAAAACGTGGTTTATTAAACCCTCTTGGTTCTTTGGTAAAAATGATTACAGGAAATCTGGATAATGATGACGCCTTAATGTACGAAAAGTTAATTAATAATTTAAATTCAAAACAGGACGCTGTATCTAAGAAAATGACAATTATCACTGAAATGGTGGGTACCTTTACTAAAATAGCGAATTTTACTAGAAGCAACTTTATTCAGATTGAAGAAAGCATTCAAGAAATAGATTTGTATTTAAATGAAACAAAGACTTACCAGAAATTCAATAAAATTATTAATAATTACGGTACATTTCTTCATAATTTTCAAATTATCTACTTTAGATTAGATGAAATTGAAACTGCCATTGCTTTTAGTAAGATTAAAGTATTGCATCAATCAATTGTTGATACGAATGAATTGTTACTACTGTTAACTGAAATAGAAAAAAATGGTAAATTACTGTTTCCTGTTAATTTAGAAAATATTGTTAAAATAGAACAAAGTGTAGAACTGAAAGCTTACATCAAACAAAATCAGATTAAATTTATTATGAACATTCCACTAATTAGAGACGAAATTTATAACTATTATAAACTAATACCACTACCAATTTTAGACGATGCTAAAGGTCAAACTACCCTTATCCTACCTAAATATCCATATGTCCTTATGAAGGGGTTGAAAACAGTACCGCTCTCTCAACCATGTTCCGAAGCAGATGAAGACCATTTCCTGTGCTACGAGAATGACGTTTTGCCTCTGGTTAGAGATGACTGCGTCACTGAACTTCTACAGTTTACCACTAACATCTCGAGTTGCCATCCGATTCCTGTCATTATTAATGATGTCAAGGTCAATCCTGTACAGCCAAACCGCTGGATAATTTATACGAACACTGAGACACTACTTACAAAGTACTGCGAAAATGAAATAACCCAAGAAACAGTTCGCGGGACGTATCTGTTAATTATGAATGATGATTGTGTTGTCAAAATTAAAGAAGTGACCCTGAAAAGACATCAAATTAGTGGGAAAGACATAATTTACGAAAAGCTGCCAATAATTCAATTACCAAAAATATCCAACGTACCGAATTCGCAAAGAAAACCAGTTAATCTCAACGGAATTAATCTCGCCGACGTCCAGTTCCTGAATTACTTATTGCAGAAAAGTGGAAGTGAGATTATTAGTGATAGTGAAAAATTTGAAAGTTTTTTTAAAAGTGTTAGTATAGAAAACATTGTAATTTGGTTAATTATAGCATTAGTAATTGTAATCTTAGCCCTTAAGTATATGATTCGTAAAGCATATTGTGTGAGGAAAACTCGAGATGGTCCTTCAGACAATCTCGAACTTAGGGAGGAAGGAGTTATGCATCCCGGCACCATCCTTATCAGCGCATAGCGCCCGGTCGCCCACACAATTCCGCTTAATTCAATGACTATGTTTTATTCTGTGCGATTGTTAGTTGTCGACTTGGCACTTTTGTTAGTATGTAAGGTGTTTATTATTAAGTTTAGAGAAGCTCAGTCTGTACTTAGCATTCAATCAATTAATACATCAATTTAACTTCAAATTTGTATTTTTTAAAACGTCCCATGGGTCCGTCGCAATTTGAGTAGCTTTATATTTTTGATTCTGAAATATAAGATGCAGTCGGAGGCATGAAGAGTTAGCTCACCAGGTTCTAGCTGATCCCGTCAAAGGGGAAATGAAATGCATAATGCCTCCAACTGCATCTTATATTTCATAACTATCTTAAAAGCTAAAAAAAAACGCCTGCCCTACCAAAAATTAACTTATGCCAACAAATTATATACTGTTGGAATATGCTTATCAAATTGATACCCGTACTGTAATTATTTTTTTTGGCCCTATAAAATGGAGCCATAGATAGATAGATAGATAGATAATACTTTATAGTACATCAGTTTTCAAATAAATTACAGCAAATAGAAACAATCTTATAACTAAAGTACAACGGGCGGACTTATCGCTAAAAGCGATCTCTTCCATTCAACCTTTGGATGGAAAGAAATAATGGAGTGAGAGAGGATGGCGGTGTAAACAATTAAAACAAATATTTATATATATTGAAATAATAATAATTATGAAATAATTAATAAAAACAAATAAACATATACATACATGCCATTAAATACAAATACACAAACTATAATAAAATTAAACAAATAAAAATAATAATAATATATATAGATTCCAACACATAGATACCTCTAAAATTTAAGGAGATACTAGTTACGTTCCTAGCCATACTGCAGCCATATATAATTTAAAAAAAAATAGCCCATGTTACTCGGGGGAATGTAAGGGTTCTAACGATACCGCATACTTCTAAATCTGTTCAGGCATTTTGGCAATTTTTGGCCCTTTAAAATGGAGCCATACTGCAGCCATATATTTTATTTTTAAAATAGCCCATGTTAAACGTGGGAATGTAAGGGTTCTAACGATACCGCATACTTCTAAATCTGATAAGGAATTAAAAGTTATGGTGGAATAGAGAAACTCACGTACTTACATACAAACATACATACATGAATCCTCATTACACTCCTTTTTTGGGCAGTCGTGTAAAATACAAAAATCTAAAGCTAGTTAACCTCTTTTAAGTTTTGTTCGCAGTCGGGTTTTTTGTTTTTGGAAATAATTTTGCTTAGGTCAAATTTTGCAAGCTGAATTAGGACCACTTCCTCATATCCTACAGAGTTCAATTTTTACATGTTGGTTCAGTTCCGATGAAAATGCATTTTTATGGTAACCCTAACCTGAATCGACATCCAGGAACAGCTCCAGATAAAAGAACTCTTCAACGGTCAACAGCACTGTCATGAAATATTGTGAACTCATTTTATTATGATAGCCGGTTTGAAGTTTCACCATGAAATGCCTGCAGAACTCAGGATTGGCTCCTGACTTGGGAACTCAAAAAATACAAAATTATAAAATCAAAATTATATCAACGTAGATAGATTATCTTGGTGCTTTATTATAAAGATAGTTTACCAAATGTATTTATTTGGTTTATCTAAAAGTAGCTGTGCCTGCCCACGGCTTTGCCCACGTGGTCATTTCTTTGGATAGTTTCCTATGTTTTATTCCAGGACAAAAGTACCAGTAAAGTATAAAATACCATATCTCGTTCAAACATCAAATAGGTTTTTATTGATTGCTCGGTGTCTAACCGTCGGATGGAGATACCAAGTCAACCAGTTATTAAGTCAAGTCCCAAGATATCTAACAGATAACTGCATAGCGATAGACTTTCTGTCTGTTTGTCTTGCTTTGCAAACAGACTACCACATCATCGCTTTCCATCAGGTGAGATTGTGGTGAAACGATTGCATAGTCCGTAATAAAAAAAAACGGAAAGAAAGGATTTAAAAAGTTTTGTACCTACCCTAGACCATTTTTCTTAAATTATCTTCATTATTCAGACTTTGGTACTTAGGTACTGCTTTATTATAAGAAGATATATTTTAATAGTTTTTCCACTGTTCATGTGACGTTAAACTTACGTCTTGTAAAAGTGCTATGTATGTTGCATAATAACAATAAAACACTTTGACTTTTAACGTCCAGTGTACCCTGGGCAGCTGGATTGCGTCATCGGATTTTTTATTAGACATAGCCTTCTCGTTCCACTGCTGAGTACAGGTCTCTCTTTCACACTTGCCTCGGTCCTAAACCAAACAGATCCAGGTACAACCCGCGATCATAACTTTGTTGACTCATCTCGCTGACGGACGAACAGCGTTTCACTTCCCCTGTCTTGGGGCCACTCTGTCCCCGCCACTCTACCTATCGTAATTTTTTTTTAATCGTAATTGGGTCCTAAGGGTACAGAAGCCTCAATTTTATCGAATAATACATTATTTATAAAGAAATCAATCGAACATATGCACTTTTGAGAGTTGTTAAATTGATTCGCACAAAAACGGCCCTAGCTGTCATGGCGGCCGTATGACGTCAGTGCTCGCAATTAGGTGTACATAAACGCTAGCTAGTAGTCGCAGCGGAAGTTTGTGTCTCGGAAGTTGTCTGCAAGTCGCTGCGCAAACTGCTATTTTTCAGGCGCAATCTCAATCTGTTGAAGGTGAAGACAGCGTTGTATAACTGCCTCGCTCACTCGCTTACGTTTTTCGCATATTCTATCTCAATCTTACTTTATGCTGTTTTATCCTAAAATTATTAATGAATAATGTTAGAATCCTTCAGAAATACTCTATTAATGCAATGAATCGTTATTTTTCTCATTACTTTCAAGTTCCCTATTATATTCACTAACTGCAAAGTATTCTTTCTAAACTTGGGCCTATAGAGCTAGTTACGAGTACTAGTAGGCATAAACAGCCTATAACTCTTGCTCAGGTGCAGATTCGTACGCGAACAAGCATTGTGTGCTTAATTAGATAGGCACTCGTGGAACAGACCCTAATATTGTTTCACTACCTTCGCGGAATTACTCCGGCAAGTTCAAATTACAGGTGAAGTTGAAATTATACCTTGGACTGTTCAATGAAGCTTAAAATATCGACACAGGTTTCGGACATTTCTGAAATCCTTCCTCTGCTCTTGGGTTTGCCTCCAGAAAGATATTTGAATACCAAGGAGGCTTAAAAAAATACAGAGACACAACCAAACAGACGAGTGAAGCTTAACAAATGGCGGTTGCGAATGTGTGAATGAGTAGATAATTTAATGTTTTGTGGTCGATACACAATTTAATCAGAAAACACTGCACTATTTTGGATTTTCTGTCAAAACTTGACAGAATTAAAGCCAGGCTCCAAGGTTACATTTTCCCACTCCCCACTCCCATGCCACCTCCCCTACACTCTGCCATCCGCTACCCGCAATAAGCACCGAAGTGCCTGCGTAACAAGGTTTAATATCGCGAGCGCTGTTTGAACATACAATTTAGCTCGGAAGTAAATGACGTAAGTCTCAAAAGTTATTTATTTTATTGGCAAGCTAATAATTTAGTTACGTAAATTTGAACTGAACAGTAGAATACACTATATTTTCTTGCTATGAGATTTATTTTAGAGATAAAACTTAAGGCGTTGAGTAGAAAATAGAAAATATTACTGAAAATAATATAACTTTTGTATAAGAAAATGTATTGATTGAAATTCTGTTAATCTCGTTTTTGTCTTAATCACAGAGAGATAAAGATCTCAAAAATATATATGTTAAGTTTCACATTTATCAGGTTTGTGGTTGACCCATGGAAAATTTTATGGAAAAAACCCTTAAAAAGAGGACCCTGGTCTTAACACGACTAACAAGGTCGATATCTTGCTGCGATGTGGCAGCTTACCGGCATAACAAGGTGTGTGCGTGACGCGTGTGTGTACAAGCGGATATCTTGGGTGCCTAACTTTCGATTTGACGGTGTAGACTGCGTCTTTTTTTAAACGGTTTGTTGTTTTTTGGGTCAAATTTAGTAATAGAAATTTTACCCCGTTCCTGTTGACCGATTGATCTGAAATTTGGTACACGCATTTAGTTCTGATGACAATACAATTATGTATATTCAGTACCTATCAATTGACGACCGGTTGGCCGAATAGTTAGTTACCCTGACTAGGCAACTAATGGTCGCGGGTTCGAAACCCGTTAGGTGCAATCATTTGTGTGATGAGCAGAAATGTTTGTTTCCGAGTCATGGATGTAATATTTGTGTCTATGTATTTCCGTTCGTCGTAGCCCATAGCAAAGAATATCCTAGTTTGGAGCAAGGTAATGGGAGTGAATTGTAAAAAAAAAAGAAAAAACAAGATGGCCGCCGCTGCCACAAAATAGTGGAATACATTATTTCTTCAACCTTCTTATTATGGGTATCAAATGAAAGAGCTTAACTAGTAGAATAGAGTACACCAGAGTACAGAGTGAAAATTCCAAATCCAAGATGGCTGCCACCACAAAATAGTGGATTACATTTTTTTTCAATTAATCGCCTCAATATGGTATCAAATGAAAAGGACAAGTAGAACACAATACACTTTAGAAATAACTAAATAAAAAACTAATAACTAGAAAATAAAATAAGTCATTTTTTATGTGAAACTGTTTTATTGTAAAGAAACTTAAGATAAACAATAAAATATAAAACGTAGGGTGTAGAGTAATAGAAATTCGACTCACAACACGTTTTTTTATATATTTTTAGGTTTTAATACTGCATCATTATTTTACAATAAAACCGTTTAACTTAAAAAATTATATACCTTCTTGTTGAATACAATGTTTGTCTTTACATGTAGCCAAGTTGTATACTAGTGCGAGTGATACCGGGTTCAGTACTCGGCTGCACCAATGACTGTTGGATTTCCATCGCGTCATGCTGCAGTGCTGAGCTCTGGTGTCAGAGTTTGTCAGGGCGCCCGAGGGACATGGCTTAACGACTGCTGTTAATCAATACCAGCGGGGACCGACAGCTTAGAAAAGTGCCACCTTTTTATGGTTGTAATATCTCGCACAAGAATGAAGCGTTACGCTTCTTTCTATCTACTAGCTGTACCCGCGGCTTCACACGCATTGTCATTGTTCTCGGTTAAAAGTACTATTTGTGTCAAGAGCTTACCTAAAGGGAATTATTTTTATTTTATTTAATGTGGCTATTTTAAAATAAAACAAAATTAAATCATGCCAATATACGAGTACATATTATGCGCCCGTGAAAGTCAGCTTTTTGTAAAATTTTGTTATGATTCTTATCTCAATCAAACCTCTCTTGGGTTTGACTAAGAAACTTGACACTTATTTTCTGAACTAATTACACTTTATATTTTTACAGTAAATACTAACTTTTATAAGTACTAATGTTTAATATTTTTATTGTTTACTAGCTGATGCCCGTGGCTTCGCACGCGTGGTCATTTCTGTAGGTTAAAAGTACTCTTTGTGTTACTCGTATTCCAGGACCTAAAATACCAATATACCAACGTTTGGTCAAAATGTCTCCAGCAGTCAAAAATATTTTTATTGATTGCTCGGCTTTACTCATGGGATTAAGATATAAAGTACATCAGTTTTTACATACAAGTACTGTACTTTTTTTTTAAAATAATCTTCTTTGTACTGACTTTTTCGACCGTATTGCTTTTTTTGATATATATAATAAATCTTTAAAACCTAAAAATCTGTACAAAGAAGGTAATAAAAAAAATGACTATAATAAAAATATAAGTACAATATATCAAACATTCAAATTCGTTAAGCCGTCAAATAGTTTAAGATTGCTCTGCTTCTAATTATCTTAATTAGATTAATTAGCCAGATTTAAAAAAACGAATTAAATTGCAATCTGTCCAGAAGATTTTACGTGATCGAGAACAAACAGACAGACAGAAACCATTTTTAAATTCTTCATTGTATACCTTAGTATGTACTAGGTATGAATTATGCAGTGGCTGACACGTGGTGATAAGCAAATCTAATTCCACAGCAAGAAACTGTCCAGGGCCTGCAGTCCCGTCATATAGATAGTGATTGCTTTACAATCGAAATCGGTACATACCATCATTGTCATCGGTATGTACCACTATCTATCTCTCTATCTATTCAAAATAAGAAATAAGAATGAATAATATGTACAAAGAAGATAATAAAAGAAATGGTCTAGGGTACTTAAAATAAGCTACTGAACAAGAATATAACATTTTTTTAAATCGTATCTGTGTGTTTGTCTCTTTGTCTGTATGTTTGTTCGCGCATCACGAAAAAACTACACGACCGATTGCAATGCGGTTTTCACTGCTGGATAGCTTGGGATTAGACTTAAAAACTGGGGTGCTTGGTATCTTAATCCGATGATTAGATGCCGAGCAATCGATAAAAAAACTATTCGGCAGCTGAACGAATTTTGAAGAAATGTAATGTATTGTACTTTATAGGTACTTTTGGTCCTGGAATAACAAGTGTGGGCTACTTTTAAAATAAATGATCACGCGGGCAAAACCACGGACACAGTTTATTGTTATAATCGGAATTTGCGACCGATTTCGGTTGTAAACCAATCGGTGTAGATGTCGAGACTGCAGGCCTAGCGTGGAGATGTGATCGAGAACCTAAGGTAGGTTCAGAACAATGCACCCGGGCCCAGGTGCATTTGGCTAACACCCTCTTCGACACGTCGATCGATGCGCTCAATTACACCAATTGTGTTCGCAAACGAGCTGTAAATAAGCATGTTGAATGAACTGTAACTTTTTACTGAGTGAATGGGTTATACTTTTTTCTTTGATTACAAAAAGCACGAAGATCTCAAATGTTTTTACCCTGCTATATATATTTGTATGCTCTTTTAGCGCATTTTACAGCCTAAACGGCTTACGAACAAAAAACATTCTTACTATTTATTAATTTCAAACATAAAATTTGAAGTCCTGATTATCTCGAGAGTTGTGAACGCCACCACTTGTTACCCATAGCCCAAAGAAGAGAAGCAGCTGATCTCACTTTTTTGCATAATATTTATAAATAATATTAATAATAATAATTTTTCAATATTTTAATTTTATTTTTTTTAAATTTAATTGATTCGCCCTCATTACTATCTCAAATCAAACTTTTAGCTCCGTCTAGAACGGTTTGTCGCAGAAATTATCTTAAGCTGTATAGTCCTTCGTTCATGTTCATTTTTCTTACGTACCGTCAGTCTTTTTAATTCTAATTATTCGGAGCATGTAGATCTGTTTATGGCTAGGCAAAACATTTTCAAAGTTATTATTATAAAGAAATTCTTTCTAAATGACCTATTTGATTTTTCATCCCTATCGATTCCTTTTGTATAATTTTTGTCGGCAGGCTTCAGGTTTTCGTTGGCGTTATTTTTGCTTTTTTTTCTATTGTTGTATAATTTTGTTGCATAGCATTATTACGAGTATGATAACACAGTTCACTTTTGTCTATATATTTTTATTTTGTTCTATAAGTATAACTTTCCGGCGGCTCTCTAATGCCCATTGTCTTCAATATATGTTACCGTTTAGCAGCTGTTAGTTTTCCATTTAAATAAATAAATAAACGGCTTGATGGATTTTGATAAATGAGGTATAATGGGATTCGTCCTATCACGTGAATGAAATCCATACCAATATATAAAAGTGAAATGTTGTCTGTTTGTTTATTTGTTTAGGGAGCTTTCACGCGATAACGGCTGGACGGATTTTGATTAAATTTCAAACTCTGGAATAAAACATTTTATTCCGGAAAATTGTAACTTTCCACGGGAAAACTGGAAAATGTTGATTACTCGCTGTAAGGAACGGTTGCCATGGAAACAAAATAACAAGTCTGTTAAAAAACATCAAGAGCATTGGTGCTATACCTAATTTTGCATTGGTTTTTAAACTTTTTAATATCCTAGAAGAAAATAGGATGCTTTTTTACTGAAGTCCGCGCGGACGAAGTCGCGGGCGGGAAAACTAGTAGGATATATAAAGTGTCAAGAAGATCTGGCGGCTAGCAGCTGCCATATTGTATATCCAACGGAGCATAAAATTACAAAAAATTAATAAAATTTTCAAAATGAATATCTTTAGAAGACTATGACAAAAATATATCAGGGAAACAAAAATCTGGAAAAAAAATATAAAATCTTAAAAAAATATAAAATACCCGACTGCGAACAAAACTGAAAAATTTGAATCACGGACGAGATTCGAACTCGCAGACTGTACCTTAGTGCGGCACATGCCTTTATCAATTCGGCCACCGAGACCTATGCGTCGTCATCCAAATCTTTCCAACAGCTACTTTGAACCCGTCATAAGGGGACGGTAACGCTATCTATTAGTAGTATTATTGCACAGTATGCGAGTTCGAATCTCGTCCGTGATCCAAATTTTTCCATTAGAAAATTATTATACAATTATTTTTTTATTTTTTTTTTAAATATAAAATAAGCATCATGCATTTCATTTCTCCTTTCAGCTAGAACTGGCAAGCCACTCTTCATGTCTCCGAGTGCATCTTAGAGCGCTTACACATGGTGCCGCAGCGGCAGCGCTTTTTGCCGCCGCTTTGCCGCCGCTTTGCCGCAGGTGCCGACCAACTAAAATAGTACATTAGTTGAGAACTACTACTCAACTAATGTACTGTGTAACTGTTGGATCTTCAAATTTTTTTGGCTCAGTTGTTCTTGAGATTTAGAATCAGCCAGACCGGCATATGTATGGGAATAGTAATAAGTGTGGCTTCTATTGGATTGTGTAAAGCTAAGTATTTTATGTGGAAGTTAGTGTTTTATATAATGCTTTTTGGTTCATATAAAGAGAAATAATAATAAGTTGCTAATTTTAATGATAATGTGTCTGTGGGTCATCCTTTGGAAGTTATTTGAATGAGATTTATGATTTGTATTGTAATTACTTGTGCTAAATGTGGAAAATATAAATAATGGTTGGATATAATGTTTTATATTTCATCCTAATGCGTATAACAATTTGGAACCGCTCGCCGTCGCTGCGGCGCGCCGCCGCGGTCCATACAAATTTAAGGGTGACAAATACGACGATGGTTGTAGTGCCGACGCGTGGCGGCTCCATGTGTAATTGGCATTATATTTATAAAAAGTTCGGAGAATTTTAAAATTGAGAGGCATGAGGAGTAGCTCGCCAGGTTCTAGCTGATTCCGTCAAATGAGAAATGAAATGAATGATGTCTCCGACTGCATCTTATATTTCAAAATCAAGAATCTAAAGCTTGTTTGCCTCTTTTTATGTTCGCAGTCGAGTTGTTTTTTTTAACCATAATTTCATTATGCTGTAGGCTTTATTGCTAGCTTCATTTTATTTACGCACTAGTTGCGCCACGAGGCTTTTCCCGCGTAGACATTTTTCTGCGAAAAAAGGTATAAAATGTGTAAGGCTTTGTACCTTACACATTTTATACTTAACAATTCATTTCAATTAATTTCTGACGGTTCTATAGTACAATTTAGAATCCAACGATACCGGGTTCAAAACCTAGGCTCCGCACCAATGACTATTTGAGTTATGTGCGCTTTTCCATCGCTCCGTGCTTCGGAGGGCACGTTAAGCTGTCGGTCCCGGCTGTTATTGATAGCAGTCGTTAAGCCATGTCAGAGGCCCTCGGGCGGCTTGATAAACTCTGACACCAGATGCCAGCACTACCTCATACGACAAACAAACAAACAAAATTAATTTCTCTTTATTTCCAGTTTACTGTCCATATCTCGAGTGCACGCCTATACACATCTTTCTTGCACAACCAGGATGACTAGCAGAAAATGCTGTCATAGCATTAAGTCCTCATCTGTACACTGTTTTTGTGCATAAAGTATTAAATAATATTTTTTTTTATTTTTTTTTCTTTTTTATTCATTGCTCGGCTTCTAGTCGTCGGATTGAGATGAAAAGTACACCAGGTTTTAATTCAAGTTCTATGCTATCCATGAGTGAAAACGTGATTTCAATCGATCCAGTAGTTTTAAGTGATGTGAAAATAGATGAACAACACTAACATTAATGAAAACGTTATATTATTTTTCAGTAGCTTAATTCAAGTCCCCGAACGTTGTTTTTATTATATTAACTGTACAGACTTTTCATTACTTACTGCTTTATTGTACCTATAGATACATCTGCCGTATCCACCGTAAAACACTGTACTTAGAAAAAAAACGTACTATTTAAGCCCGATGATATGTCGTTCGCTAATATCATTATGCTCTTATTTATTCGCCTCCGGTCTCGGTGAATATTCAGAGTTGCTCAAATTTCAACTATTGAAACCATAAAATAAATTACAAGTATAGAGGCACACCAAATAACCAGTCTCCATTTTCACCTATTTAGTGTAGGCAGTTGTATACCGAATCAGTTTTTCCCCTCCGCTATCCTACGGGAGCTGTCGACAGCGTTAAATAACTGATTACGTCCCTGGCGACCAATCGCAGCCACGGAATTACCGAAGTGACTCGAAGTTACGCGCACTCAATGTGTTGGATGATGAATGGACAGGAGGGTATAGTCGTTACGTATACACTAATGCTGTAATCTTTATATACATTTACACATACACATACACATTTTATATCTTACTAATATAATAGATGTGAAAGTGAGTGTTTCTTTCGCCTACTCAACCGATAATCAAGAAATTTTGCACACATAAAATTAACTAAATAACACAAAATTGTTTGTTACATCTAGAGTTAGGAAAAATCAAAAATTCGAATTTCAATTTTGTTTGGGAATTTATATACTTTTATGTCAAAGTGACATGTGTCAAAGTGGCATGTGTCAAAGTGCCATGTGTCAAAGTGACATGTGTCAAAGTGACATGTGTCAAACTGACAGGTGTCAAAATAACAGGTTTCAAAGTAACATACCTTAGGGGTGCAATAAGGAGTGATTTATTTAAAGGGATGACGAAGGTGGCAAAGTTTGCACGCGGGCAAAGCTGCGGGGCGCAGCTGGTAATGATATAATATCAAATCTTAAAAAGTACCTAGTACTGACGACACTGCACTGGTAGGGTCTGCTAAGCTTAGTATGGCAGGTTCGAGTCCTGGTCGGATCAAACATTTGTATGATTATCATACATGTTTGTTCTCGGGTCTTAAAATTTTGTGGTGTGTTGATTTATGTCCGTGCCAAGAAGATTTATAAAAAAGACGGAGTCCACACCTCTAAACAAACGAGTGAAGCATAGCAAATGGTGGCTGCGTATGTGTGCGTGAGTAGATAATTTGTGGTTGATACACAGTTTCATAAACAAAACTTTCATGTTTTTTTTCGTAATTACTTGACAGAATTAACACGACTAACAAGGTGCAAGGTGTGACTAACTTGCTGCGATGTGGCGGCCGATCGGTATAATTGGTGTAAATGTTTGCGTACGAGTAGATCGGCTTATTTTGGGTGCTTCACTTTTGAATTGGTGGTGTGGAATCTGTCTTTAAACATTCTTGGTGCATGCCACCCGCGATACGGAATACTCGCGCGGGGGGTTTGAGAATGTTGTTATTATACGTTATTACGTTAGTAGTATTGTTGATCTTCAATTTGTTTTTTCCAGCATATATGTTTCTCGGTAACTATTATTTTTGAAACTTCAAATAGAGTGTGAATAGATTATCTTCTAAACAAGTGTGTCACAATCAAGACCGCATCATCGATTACCTTCAAGTGAGACAATAATCCACACCAATATTTAAAAGTGAAACGTTGTCTGTTTGTTTGTTTGTTTGCGGAGCTTTCACGCAATAACGGCTGGACGGATTTTGATGAAATTTGGAATGGAGATAGCTTATACCCTGGAATAAAACTTATGATACTTTATATCCCGGAAAATGGTAAGTTTCTACGGGCAAACAGGAAAATTTTGATTACTCGCTGCAAGGAACGGTTGCCATGGAAACGAAATTATAACAACTCTATCAAAAAACATCAAGAACGTTGGTGCTACACTTTTGCATTGGTTTTTAATATCCTAGAAAAACATAGGATTTTTTTTTTCACGATAAACTGTAGTTCGCACGAACGAAGTCGCAGGCGAACCCTATAAGAATGAAAAAGCCAATTTTGATTAATTGTTTTGATGCTAGATCGGTAACAATACGTAAGTTCAAATATAAAACCCGGGTAATAAATAGCATATGACTCTCTTGCGTTTAATACAAATCGATTGATACCTCGCTTGTCAAAACCGTATCAAGTTTTAGTTTGAACACATAACCCTTCCTTTGCCTAACCGTATTCGGGTAAAATATGTAAACAAAAATACAAAAACAAAAAGATACGTACATGCATACATACATAGACTGTTAAACTTATTACCCTTCCCTTGCTTTGCTGTAGTCGGGTAGCAACAACTTAATTGCATGAACAAAATTCTTACAATTTTGATTATAGACAAACTTGATTTTAGAAAGATTATATTCCAGTTGACCCTCGGAGTCGGAATGTAGATGTAAACTGAAACTGATCTATGTAGAAAAAATATTTAAGGAAAATAACCTGCACCCCTAATCGATTTAATCCAAATCCCCTAAACAAACGAACAAGAAAGACGGATGACCCATCACCTTGTCAAAGAATAAAGAAATAGAAAGGCAAAAGTATTCAATAAATCCGTGTCCCGAGCCGTCGATCACAGATGCCTCCCTGAGGACTGATATCGGCAGCCCTTTTAATGCAAAATGATGGAAAAGGAGGGAAACGACGGAAGTTAATAAAGGGTGCGTGTCTTTTTGTACAAAACTTAGGTAGTTACAGCTCTGTGACAAGCCTTGAATCCCAACCAACACTGGGTATTTTAACTACCTATGACCTAATTGCTGATACTGACATTAAATCAGCTCTTCATTAAATGAGTTAGGTTTTATTGATTTCGTAGCTGGCTTAACAAAATAATACCTACCTATAATTTAACTAAACTGTTGCTATATTAAACCTTAAAGGTACAACACACCGACACAGTGGTGGTGACGGCAGCAATCCCAATAAGCACAATGTTGTTATACAATTGAGTGAAGACACGAGCAGGTCGCTCTCCTGATGATACGCGCCACGCCTGCCCATAACATTTGAATTACCACCCAGAACTTTGAACTGCACTCCTGAACTGCGCTCATCATCTAAGTTCACTGAACGTAAATATTTATAACACTAATAAAAAAAAAAGATTTGTGACAACGCCAAACATTATACATACTGATAAACAAATAGACAGACAAAAAAAACATGCTGTGTGTTGTCACAAACAGGTCCGACTCAGCAACCACTAAGCCTTGGGACTACTGCTTGGTGCTACATTGTCCTTCCCTCGGTTGACTCCACCGTATCGATGTAGTTTTACTCGTATCTCACTTTACAAGAATAAGAATTAATTCGTAAAAGATAACTTACACATCATTTAACAATCAAGTAACTATATAGAATTAAATTAATAACATTAATCCTACTTACTATCACAAATGCGAAAGTTTGTGTGGGTATGTATGTTTGGCCTTCACGCTGAAATGGCTCAACGTATTTAGATGGAATTTGGTACATAGATATTTTAGGTCCTGGTATAACACAAATACTATCGGGTGAATCCGCGAGACGCAGCTAGTAATTTATATGGTTTTAAACTAACATGGTCACAACTACTAGAAGTATAAACATTAGAAGGGATACAATTTTTACTGAGTTCCCGATATTTTGGCACTTTTGCAAGCGCCAAGATCACGGATAACTAAGTAACTGCGGGTGGATAAGTTTTTACGATCAGACAAAATGGTATATTTAATTACGCGCGACGCTATTACCATTATTCACACTTTCATGAATAACTCGATCACGACACACAACACTAACAGCATCTCTCACCTCGTTTATTTAGGACATTTCTTCAGTTTTCACATAGACGGGTTTCACGCACCACTGGATTCCAGACACACAATAGTTAATAACCAGACTCACAATTAAAATTTTTGAATTTTGTTATTTTACTCGCAGTTCTAACCATTTTTGACATGACTGTAGCGGCGTTCTGTAGATAGTATCTGAGGGTTATGTAACTTGATCTAGTGGTTCTTCTACGTGTCATTGTTCTTGACTGCCCTGATGTGCTCCTTGAAAGTGGTCGTTTATTCTGGCCAATGTAAAAGCTCCTACTGCTGCTGTCAACTTTGTAACTCTGGTCTCTCTAAAGGAAAACTATCTTTTGGTGAGCGTAAATACTCTGACAGCTTTTTGAAAGGAGTGAGAATGGTTTTGATAGAGAATTTATTTAGAATGTTAGCGACCTTATCCACCCACAGTAACTCCAGGTATCCGTAATCATGGCGCTTGCAACAGTGCCAAAATATCAGGAACTCATTAAAATAGTATCCATGGTAAATATCGTTTGTATTGTTTATACTTCTAGTATTTTAAAGTTTCACATTCAAATAGTTATTAGCTATATAAGTATTGTTATTAAATACAGCTTACTCATTTTCATGTGCCTTCTCGTTTAGGTGTTCGTTGACCGAGTAATATTAGGTTTAACAATCAAAAACATTATTAATTTTATTTTGTATATATTTTTCAAAGGTGCACTTTTAATGTTTTCAGGCTAATGGTTAAAAATTAAGGTTTTTTTTACATAAATCGTTTTTTTTTATTAGCAAGCCTTCGGGTTGGTTCCAAAATATTGTGTCTGGTAGCCATGAGACGCACCTAAACATAGAAACTTATGTCGGTAACACAATAAATTACATACCTACCTTGCAACAAATATTAAACTATCCGTTTATGTCAGATGTCATTGATGAGTGTCGCTAAACATTTTATACAAATGATCTCCTTGGCAAGTATCTTTAAAGTCGGCGTTCCACCAGCGTCTTATTTCCTTATAACTCTTCTTAACCTTCTTATTTCCATTCAAATTGGTGCATAAGTCGCAAACGTAAGTCCTAGGTCTTGGAGAATACTGGTAGTAGTTTTTCCAGTCGAGGAAATACGAGTACTTTGTTGGGTTTTTGATTAAGTAGTCAAGGACTGCCCCGAGCTTCTCCAGATCGAAGGAACGAGCGTTGATGTAAGAGCCAGGAGGTAGAAACCTGAAAAGTATCACATGACATTATGAAAAGAAAGACTTATCGGAACGTTTCGAATGTCGAAGCAACACATGACCATAAGGCTTGTCTTTATTTTACCCAAAGGTTGTCCTTGCCAGATAAGCATTGCCAAACATTGTGGCAATTCTGCCAGCGTTGCCTACTGGTAGCGGTTTGTTAGCCTAGGTTTAGTTTTAGTTTAATATTGGATTAGGTAGTTGTTTTATTATGTCATTGTTTGTTCTGTAAATAAACCATTTGAGTAAAATAAATTTTAAGTGATTTTGTAAGATAAGAGCGATGGTAGCCTAACGGTTCTATAGTGCAATTTATAATCCAACGAAACCGGGTTCAAAACCTAGGCTCTGCACCAATTACTTTTCTGAGTTATGTGCAGTTTTCTATTGCTTCGTGCTTCGGAGGGAACGTTAAGCTATCGATCCCGGCTATTATTGATTAATAACAGTCATTAAGCCATGTCAGAGATCTTCGGGCGGCTTATCAAACTCTGACATAAGAGGCCAGCACTACCTTATACGACAAACAAACAAACAAGTGATTTTGTTGCGTTGAACGCATAATAAGCGAAAGAGGAAAACAATAAAAATTACTCTTCTAACGGTGTTCACGTACAACTCAGAAATAACGTATGACGCTTACTAAACGGTCAGCTAAGAAATTCATAGTCAGGTAAAGAGCAAGATATACTAGTATAACCTGGACACTGGAGATGAAATCTGGCGAAAAAAGGTTGGTGCGACATATTCCACGAGTAATCAAGGTACGGAGATGGAGTTAGGCTACCTATTAATAATCGCATGATCATTCCATGTCATATCTTTGGCTACAGGTCCTCAAGTGAAGACCTTGGGAGTACACCAGATTACGAGACTGCTCACTAAAACGATGGGTTAACCTGTCCCTTACCGAAACTGACTATCGTCAGCTCTTACATTATTATTTTACTGTTATAAAAATGGCTGGTCTGGACAGTTTTTTTAAGCGATGATTACACAGTTGGTTGTGTTGATGGTCGCCACCAACTAACTGTAGTACAGTTAGTTCCTTCACCAAAACGCTTGAGCTTTTGGTGAAGGGAAACACCGCTAAATTAATTAATGAAAGTCATCGAAGAATTGGATAAGATGTGTGCAGACTGGATCCATAAAGTCTTAAGAAGAAGAAACCGCCTTAACACACGCGTGTGGGCAGCTCCCACATTTTCTTATGTTCGTGCAGACGTGTCCCTAGGACAAAAGCATATGTGGGTCTATGTTGGTTATTCTTGACCTTTATTAACAACTACAAAAATAAAACTAGCCAATTATTAAATTAAACAGTTGGGCAACCCACATAAGTATTCTAGCCCACTACCCTTTGGCAGCGTAGGTACTCAACATGCTGGAGGCATTGTCCCGTTTAACTGCAAAAGTACCAGCAGTAGGGTCACCCTTCGCATTAATTAATTATTTGTAGGTAATATAGGAAAAAAAAGGTTTGTTGTTCACTTTATAGTTCCTTAGGTTATTCGACTGATAATTGGAATTCATATTGTCGTAGAAGATCTCTACAAAGAAAGTACCCATTGATATCAATCCAAATCTAGGTGGAATAAAAGTAAACTTACTTTGTGTAGTTTGACACACCGTTTACTATCGGCACAGAAAACAAAGTCATCGCCTTTGCCATCTTCTCGGTCACAAAATCATCTGCAAATGAATCTTCCAGCACAAGATTAAAGTAATATTCTTTATCAATAATTTTGAAGCAATTAACTATTCCACCTTTTGGACACTTCATCTCACTACACGGTCCAAACATATCAACACTATAGTTGTATCCTTTCAATTCCTTTTGTAGATCTTGTACAAAGACTTGATGTTTCTGTTTCAACTTGCAACTGCCTACCAACCAGGCAACAGCTTTAACTTTATCACCAATGTTACTTTTAAACTTTTCTGTATGTATCATATCTTTTGCCCAACCTACAGTTTTTCTTGGACCTACTAGATTGTTGTTGTCATCGTGAATGTTGATAAATGGATGAGGTATATCTGAATCTAATTTATAAGTCCACGTCCAGTTGAAAAAGTCATCAAATGCAGGATTACAAATAGGATGGTATTCCGAAGACTCGTGAGATTTAAATATATATATTTGATGTGGCCTTCTTCCCAAATTCATATTGTATACTTTTAACTTTTTAGTATTGTGAATATTAAACACTATCGCATCGAAGTTTTCTTCCGTGCCAAGTAAGCTTTTGTTATATGTGATGAAGCAATTGATATCACGACAGTTTTGTTTGATGAATTGAGTCTGTCCTGTAAAATATTCCACATCTTTCCTGTAGAAGCTCTTTTTCATGTTTTTCGGTTGTTTCCAGAATAATATATACTTCATATCAGTTGTGAACCTTTCACAACTCACATTATTCGTTTTGCTCGTTATATTTGGTATCAATCCTATAAGAATAGCAATACTGAGAAATATAAGGTAGACACCAATTTTGATCAACAATTTTCTGGAATTGTTTGCTAGTAATATATTTTTTATGTAGCAACTGTACATTTTTCTGTGATTTATAATTTTCATAACACCTTTCACGGCTGCAGCTGAACAATGACTGAATGTCGTTACTCCGAAGTTTACAAAATAGTAGTAAAAGAATGCAGTTTTTTAAAAGAATGCTGTGTTGATTGCTACATCCGGGCATCCACCGTAACAAGAATATGACTTAATCAACAGGAAATACCTGCTCCATATATAATCAAATAATCGCCTGCCAAGCGTGGTGCTTATTTGATTAACAGCGAGCAATCGCTCGATGTGGCGTTCTATGGGGGAAGCTGATGTTCAGCTGTGGACTTTTTCCGGCTGATGATGTAATGTGATGATGTGATAAAAAAAAACACAATCCATTAAATGTTACCTGCAAATAATACCTAATAGATATTTTTTTCAAACGCTTTTCTGATTTTTGTTTCTACTCTGCTGTTTTATGATTCAAGAGCACTTGCGGGAAAATAATTGTCTTCTTAAGCGTTTTCTTCTCTTGTTAACAAGCAGGAACTCATCAAAACTAGCCTAAAAAAATATTCTATAAAGAAACAGGATCGCTTTGCATCAAAAAAGTAATAGTGTAAATAACCCATTATGTGGCTGACTGTATTTTTTTTAATATATGTGATTGCAGGTCAAAACATCACCAAAACTTAAGGATAGCCTCATAAAAACGTTTTCTACAACAGTTAAGGTACATGCCCTCACTGCTGCATTTCAAAAATCCACCCGTAAAAACATACTAATGCATATTTTTTTAGTCTCTATCATATTTTGACTAAGCTCTACATGCCGGTGACAGATGGACAGACAGATTGACAAACAGGGTCGCCACTACAATAAGATTCCAATTGAACCCTAAAAAGAAGCAATAAAGTTTGATTCCTAACTAAATTACTTACCACCCTTATATTTAATTAATCCTTCCGTACCCAACAAATGGACAAGTTTCGTCCGTTGATAATTTATGCGTTTAATTTCGCGATATAAAGTCACCAGTTTAACCTACTGCCATATGAAAAACTCGTTTCCGTATACGCTTTCCGTATCCACTGGTTAATTTATGGGTAAAAAATATATTTCCAAAATGGTTAATATGGGAACATGTGCGTTTCTACGCGCTTAGGGAGGCTGTATTGCGTTGCCTTACTTATGATGATTTATTGTTTCTTTATGCTGTATTTCTATATTTTTTAAAAGCTTTTATCTGACTTCACTTGTATATATGTATGTCCTGGAATTTAACAATCAATATTTCACCCAGTTCCACTGAAGCTATAGGGCTGAAATTTGGCATACACATTTGGTTCTCGTGGCAATGGGATAACTTAGATGCTACCATTTTTAATCCAATAAGGTGTACGTTACAAAATGGTGATTTTCCATTTCTATAGTAGCCCCTTTGACATGGGTGACATGGGAAACACAATAAATAAAGTCACATTATTCTAAATCCAACATGTCTATTGCAATAAAGTTTTTTATTTCATTTAAATGTTTTAAATTAACTTATTTATC
Organism: Alsophila aescularia; assembly: GCA_946251855.1. Taxonomy (NCBI): domain Eukaryota; kingdom Metazoa; phylum Arthropoda; class Insecta; order Lepidoptera; family Geometridae; genus Alsophila; species Alsophila aescularia. The sequence goes on from OX276381.1 coordinate 17,422,538, forward strand.
GTAGATAATTATGGTGAATTATATTTTTGTAATAGGTCGGTTAAAGTCGGTTTTGTTTTGAAAAATTTAACCTAGCATTTAATTAATTCATAAAGTGTTAGTCGATTAGACATCCAGTTGTGTTTTTGGGTTAGTACTTAAGAGAACATTGTACGTACGTAACAAAATACCTAACACAAAATAGCATCAGCAACATTATCATCAACCTATACTTGTACACTGCTGGACGTAAGCTTCTCCTAATGCACGCCACTGAGCTCGGTCTTCAGCTCTCAGCCGAGTTTCGCAGGTCGTCCCTCCACTTGAAACAAGGCGTCCTACACTACGTATGCCTAAACGTGGTTTACATTCGAGGACTCGTCTATCCCAACTGTTATCGGTTCTTCGGGAAACGTGACCAGCCCATTGCCACTTCAGCCTGCTTACCCTTAGAGCTAAGTTACCTTGTTCTCCGTAGGATCACTACATTACGAATCTTGTCCTTCAGAGAAACTCCAAGCATAGTGCCCTCCGTAGCTCGCTGTGCGACTTTTAATTTGTGGAGTAGTCTGACCATAGGTATCCCACGTTGCCCAAAATAGCAATAAACTTTAATTTTACAAAGCTATTCATTAGCTACGTTTAGCTTAAATAGACAAATGATATATTTTGTCAATGTTTTTGAATGGGAAATTATTGATCGGGCAAATAAAATAATGATTGGCGACTGTTAATGGGACACTCTAAAGTGGAAGAAAAAACTAAGGTTGATAGAATTGCGCCTAAAAAACTAGGTAGTTTAGTTAGGTTGAACATGATAACTTTCGCACACAAAGTTTTTTTTTCGCCTGCTCCCTCTTGTATTTAATTCAGTCACTTGGAATTTTAATTACTAACAATTTGTATTTTCAAGTCGCCCTTTTTTATATTAGTATTTTTTCGCCCTCTTTTTATTTCAGTAAGTCATATCCACTATTTTTGACACATTTAATTTGAATTTATATTCCTTCATATAATCTGTCCAGCACCGGGCATTATTATAAGCTTTTTTTATCTTGAAATGTATGTATGTATATGTATGTTTGTTTAGGTCAAATTTTGCAGGGTGATTTAGAACCATTTCCTCTTATCCCATGAAGTTGAATTTTTACACGTTGGTTAAGTTTTGATGACAATGCATTTTTATGGTAAGATTAACCTGAATCGACATCCACGATTAGCTCCAGATGAAGGAACTCTTAATGGTTAACAGCATGAAATTTTGTGTACGCATTTTATTATGATAGCCGGTTTTAAATTTTACCATGACATGGTCTCCAGATAAAAGTAAACTTCGACAGTCAAAAGCAAAGACACGAAATTTTGTGTACGCATTTTATTATGATAGCTAGTTTTAAGTTTGCCAACTTTGCCAACTTTGAGTGGAACAACCATGATATGGTTGTTCCACTCAAAGTTGGGTCCTAACTAGGGAACTCCTCAACGGTTAATAGCACAGACACGAAATTTTGTATTTGCATTTAATTGTGATAGCCCGTTCTAAGTATAATGACATTGCTACCGCATAAAAGCTTTTTTTTTTAAATGTTTTTTTAATAACTTATTTTAACAATAGAATAACAATGCAAGAGTGAATGACGATAGTCAGTCACAGTACGTAACAGGTTAAATAATATCCCTTTTGATTCTAATAATGTAGTATTGTTGGCATGTAACTGATTTAGAATTGTAGACATCATTACCAGCAGTTTTTTATGGCTCATCTAATGATATTTACCTAGGTAAATAATTTTGCACACCTCGCGGTAAAAATATGGCATTCTATATTTATCGAAATATCTTTGTACAATAATTAGACAATTTAAATTTGAATTTGAAATTCAATAAAACTTTATGGAGAAAATATTCAGACTAGAAAAAGTTATCTAGTTCCGTGTTTCGTCCCAAGACCATGGTGGTGTAAATTGAGAGTAGTAAATGTAAACCGATATTGATGGTTGTATATTTATTAATGTACTTGCTGTGTCCGCGGCTTGGCCCACGTTGTCATTTTTCTGAGAAAGATGTATCTTATTATGTTATTTCAGGGCCTAAAGTACCTCTAGAAAACCATACCAAACTTCGTTCAGACGTAAAATTGACTTTTATCGGCTTAGGCTCATCGGATCGAGATACAAAGTATACCAGAGTTTAAGTCAAAAACTAACCTATCTAACAGTGGAAACTGCATTACAATTGGTTCATCCGTTTTTAAGTGATACACGAACATAAAGACAGACAGACACCTTTTTTTTAAATGTTTTTATCTTGTTCAGTAGCTTATTTTAAGTCTGTTATTCTATTTTCTTTTTAAATTTTCGTTGTTGTATAGTTTTTTTGTAAATCACTCCTTTATTATATGTTCTAGTTGTGCCCGCGGCTTTGCCCACGTGGTGATTTCATTTGAAAGTAGCCCATAAGTGTTATTCCAGGATCATAAAATTACATAAAAAAGTACGTTATACTACATTTCTACAAAACTCATTCAGTCGTCAAATAGTTTTTTATCGATTGCTCAGCATCTAATCATCGGATTAAGATACCAAAGTAACCTAGTTTTTAAGTCAAACTCTAAGCTACCTAACAGTGAAAACCGCATTGCAATCAGCCCAGTAGTTTTTACGTGATGTGCGAACAAACAGACAGACATGATTTAAAAAAAAATTATATTCTTGATCAGTAGCTTATGTAAAGTACCGTAGACCTTTTTCTTTAAATTAGTTTATTCATGTTTCTTTATTATATGTATAGATAGCTGGATGCATGTGTAGATACTATGTATATTATAAATGTCCGATCAGCAAACAATCGCTAAGACGCGTAGCGTAGCCGTAGCCGGCACCTACGTAATCAGCTACGCCTTTGTTCTACGACCGCTACGCCACCAATTCATCGCCGCACAATAGGCTATGCATCAAGTCGATAGCTGCGGCCTGATCCACACTGTTTAGGTCTTAGATCACAGAAATAAGGAGATGTGGGTTAGAATAACACATTTTCCTTTACAACTTTAATGTGGGGGGAATGCCATTAGGTTTTATATTCATTATGGTCGAAAATAAAAATAAATATATAAAAAAAACGATCGAAGGTATTTTTGATTGAAGGGCCCTAAAAACTTAAAGAGGCCCTCTTTAATCTCTTAATCCTCTTAATCTTAATCTCTTAATCTCTTAAATCCTCTTAAATCAATGAAAATAAATAAATAAATATATTCCTGACATTTCCACACCAATTACCTAGCCCCAAACTAGGGTAACCTGTACTATGGGCACTAGATAACGGATAAACATACATAGATAAAAATATTACATCCATGGCTCCGAAACAAACATTTCTGCTCATCACACGAATGATTGCACCTTGCAGGATTCGAATCCTGCAAGGTGCAATCATTCTAGGTACGGAATCGAACGGTCACGGGTTTGAACCCGCGACCGTTCGATTTCGTACCTAGGATCTCTAGCCACTAGACCAACCAGTCGGTTTGCTTTTCAATAAAAAGCAAATTCGAAAGACAAAATATTTCCTTAAATAATTATCCTAAAGTTCTTGTTTATGCTGGAGGCGAACGCGCCGAAGGAGCCGAAGCTTCTTTACGGCCTCGAGCAAGTGCGGATAGGTATCCTCTCCGAATCATCCGAATCGAATGAATCGTCCGGCAGACAGAATCATCATCATCATCAGCCTATATCTTGTCCACTGCTGGACGTAGGTCTCTCCTAATTCACGCCAATGAGCTCGTTCTTCAGCTCTCCTTATCAATTTTCTGCCAGGCGCTTTTCGCAGGTAGTCACTCCACCTGGCCACACTAGGTTTGCCCAAACGTGATCTCCACTCGAGAACTCTTCTACCCTGACGGTTATCGGTTCTTCGGGAAATGTGACCAGCCCACTGCCCCTTCAGCTTGCTTACCCTTTGAGCTATGTCGGTTACCTTGGTTCTCCGTCAGATATCTTAATTACGAATCTTGTCCTTCAAAGAAATTCCAAGCATAGCTATATCCATAGCTCGCTGAGCGACCTAAAATTTGTGGACTAGTTTGACCGTGAGTGTCCACGTTTCGGCCCTGTAGGTCATGACTGGTAGGACGCACTGATTGAAGACCTTTGTCTTCAGGCACTGTGGTAGAGACGACGAGAAGACTTGCCGAAGCATGCCGAATGCTGCCCAACCCAGCTGAATTCTTTTGTTGGCTTCCTTCTCAAAGTTACAAGATTTGCCCACCATTAACTGCAATCGGTTCCGGTTCAATAAGACCGTTGAACATTATCTTGGTCATAACTATCCAGCGTCTTAAATATATCTTCCAGGGCATTAGTGAACAGTTTCGGGGATATAACTTCCCCCTATCTCACTCCCCGGCGCAGTTGGATATGTTTAGACTGCTGGTTTTGTACTTGGACACTCATAGTCGCGGCGTCTTTCAGAAACCTCAGCACTTCGATGTATCGCCAATCCACTTGACAACGCTGCAAAAACTCCAGAATTGCCCAGGTTTCAACGGAGTTAAAGGCCTTCTCATAGTCCACAAAAGCAAGACACAGGGGCTGGTTATACTCTTTAGACTTCTGTATAACCTGCCTCACTGTGTGTATGTGGTCTACGGTGCTAAATCCTCCGCAAAAACCGGCCTGTTCAAGTGGCTGGAATTCGTCAAGTCTTCTTGCGAGACGATTTGAGATGAACCTCGAAAACAACTTATGGACGCGGCTCAAGAGTGAAATAGGTCGGTAGTTCTTTTAAAGGAGAAATCTCTAGTGATGCCACGAAACCGACTTAAAATGTGCGATAAAAACTGCTACACCATGGCAGTTAAAATCCATACCAATATATAAAAGTGAAACGTTGTCTGTTTGTTTTGGGAGCTTTCACGCGATAACCGCTGGACGGATTTCGATGAAATTTGGAATGTAGATAGCTTATACCCTAAAATAAAACATAGAATACTTTTATCCCGGAAAATTCCACGAATTCCGTGGAAGTTTCCACGGGAAAACTACATGTTGAATACTTGCTGTAAGGAACGGTTGCCATGGAAACGAAATAACAAGTCCATCAAAAATCATTATGAGCGTTGGTGCCACAGATTAAGTCAACAAACCACGAAGGCCATAACCAAGAAGTCTAAGTCTGATTTTGCATTGATTTTTAATATCCTAGAAGAACGTAAGTGGGATGCTTTTTTCGCGATAAACTGTAGTCCGCGCGGCCGAAGTCGCGGGCGGGTAAGTTAGTATATAATAAAATAACAAAAGATTATCAAGAAATGAGAGATGTAGAATTTAACAGGAAACTTTATAATTGGCTACGTGACAGATGTTTCTATTCTAATGACGAATATTTTAAATTAAAAAATATATGTAGCTAATGACATTAAATTTAATTCTGTTTATTGTTGAAATTTTCTATTTAATTTTGTTTATTTTTGACATTTGTTATTTTTGTGAATATTATGACTGAATGTGCATTTTTTGTTAATGAAAAAAATATTTTAGATTTGTATTATTAATTATAAACTAATTCTTTGCACGACTGAAAAGTCGAATATAGTGAATCCCTTACCTTATACCAACCCAATGTACCTACCTATATTCTGGCAAATAAAGATTTTATTTCATTTCACTAACAGACAGAGTGCGATCAGGGATTCTAACTCGATACCACAGGTGGTTTCCAGACATAAAAAAGTGCTTTATTTATAGATTCCCAAATAATTAGTGCTGATTTTATTGTACTAAAACGGAACTCTTTGTACATTATTAGGAAAGTCCAAGGCTACGGTTGATATTCAGGATTTTTGATAAAATTTGGAACCCTAATTGTTTCATCATGTCTGTTTTAATTGTCTGTCCGTCTGTCTTTTCATCTATTTGTTTATTACGGATGGTTTTCTAAGCAAGTAGGCAATAATATCCTTATGTGAAAGCCCAACAAGGACAGGTAAATACGTTATAATCAAAGTTCTTTTGTATCTCTTTACGTTCAATACTCCGTTTTGTAAAACCCCCTCGCATCAGCAATCATCAAACAAGACAAAGAAACAGTTATCATTTTATTACAACAGGACAATCAAACACTGACAAATCGTGTTAGGTACCTTGCCTTTGTCTTTATTCTCTCTCTCTCTCGCTCTCTCTCTCTCTCTCTCTCTCTCTCTCTCTCTCTCTCTCTCACACTCTTCCTGGCTATGTATCCCACATGGTGGTGGGGTCAGCCTTCCTTATCTTTCTCTTTCACTTCGCTCTATTATTAGTTCGCAGAAATCCCAAGTAAAGCAAAGTATAAAGCTAAAGCTGTTTGGTCTTTCCCGCGTGGTTTTTTCTGTGGTAACCAGAAAATACTCAACTGCTAAGGTTGCTGTTTAGTCTTGTGCCATTGTTTATTTTGTGATTTAGTGCTAAGTGCTATATGTTAGATCATAATGCTAAACTAATAAAAATAGTGCCCAATCTAGCACCGAAAGTGCTACGTAGGGAACACTGAACGTTGGTGCTATTATTTATTCTTTAACGCGGGCACGCCGGCGCTTCTTTCGATTCGGATGCTTCGAGCCTGCCGAGTTTGTCAAGTTGGCCGCATCGGATGATTACGTCATCAGAATCCGTACGGGTTCAGGCGATTCGCGCGTTCGGCTCGGGTAGGTGCGCGTTCACCTATAAGTGGACTAAAACTGCATATTATGTTCTAGTGTATAATAGTTGATTACTGCATCGAGCGGAAAGTGACTTAATGCTGTAGCGAGTGTTAGATTGGAGCCCGAGCTTTAGCGAGGGCTCTAAAAACTCGAATGCAGTAAGAAGTTACTTGAGCGAGTGTCAGTAATATACTTTTCTTTCCACTACAATGTAATATCACAATTGTTCACCTAAATGTAAGCAATACAATTTTCAGTCACATTGGCTTTTAAATTCGACTCAAATACCGTCGAACTCTGATTAAAAAAATTGTACATTCTATTTTTAAATCTCTATTGGACGAATGCGTTCATTCAATACTAGCTGCACCACGGTTTCACCCGCGTGAGGAATGATGATGAGGATGATGATGATGAAAAGTATCAGGGTATAAGCTAACTCCATTCCAAGTTTCATCAAAAACCGTTCAGCCGTTTGAGCGTGAAGGTTGATGATGATGATTATAAAAAGTATCCTGTGTGTTATTCCAGGGTATAATAAGCTATCTCCATTCCATTTACATCAAAATCCGTTTAGCCGTTTGAGCGTGAAGGAGTAATAATAATTTTCACACTCACACAAACATACATTATCCTAACACATCATTGGAAAAAAACGAAGAGAAATTTGTTCCGTACATAACTAAGCAAATAGCCTTTAAAACCTATGACAATTTCATGCATTGGCTAAGCGGAAAATAGTTAAATATTTACAATATCACAGTTCTCCCAATCGAAGTTCAAAGCAGAACTCGTATATAAAACAAGGCATTTAATCCTCGAGTTTAATATTTGCCCTCGCTGTCGGCTCGGGCGGATAAATATCTCAGATTAAATGGCTAGTTTTATGCACTTGTTGTACAATCAATTATTATTATTATTATACATAACGTTATTTAAAAAAAAGTTTTGGATGTAACCCCATACTATGTATCATTTTATCTAGTAAGTGCTAGCCATGCCCGTGGCTTTGCCTGCGTGGTCATTTTTCTGGGATATAAGTGTTTTCCAGAACCAAAAGTACCAATGTCATAAAGCTTCGCTCAGACGTCAAATAGATTCTTATCGATTGCTCGACTTCTACTTACTGGATTGAGATACCAAGTACACCAGTTTTTAAGGTCGAAGCCTTAGCTATCCAACAATGTAAACAAATCGCAATCAGTCCAGTAGAACGTGAGTTTACGTGATGTGTAAATAGACAGACAAACAAACAGGCTGACATTCATATATTTTTATGCGATATTTTAAAGCGGACTTAAAATATGCTATCATCATCATCATCATGTCAGCCATTAGAAGTCCACTGCTGAACATAGGCCTCCCCCAAAGAGCGCCATGACGAGCGATCTTGTGCCACCTCCATCCACCGACTTCCTGCGATGGCTACAATGTCGTCGGTCCATCGTGTGGGGGGGTCTCCCCACACTTCGCTTGCTTGTTCGTGGTCGCCATTCAAGCACCTTTATTCCCCAGTGGTTGTCGGTTCTGCGAACTATATGGCCTACCTATTGCCACTTCAACTTGCAAACTCTGAGAGCTATGTCGGTAACCTTCGTTCTTCTACGGATTTCCTCATTTCTGATTCTATCACGTAGTGAAACACCGAGCATAGCTCTCTCCATTGCACGCTGCGCAACTCTGAGCTTTTGTACGAGACCAATAGTTAGCGACCACGTCTCAGTGCCGGATGTCATCACTGGCAACACGCACTAATAATAAACTTTCGTCTTGATGCTCTGCGGTCTGCGATGTGAAGATATGGCGTAATTTCCCGAACGCTGCCCATCCGAGTTGGGTTCGTCGGTTGACCTCTTTGTCGAAGTTGGATCTACCCAGTTGGATCGTCTGACCCAAGTTGACATAGTGATCAACAGCTTTGATAATATCGTTCCAGACATAAACCGGCATGGGTACGACATGGGCATTTGACATGATGTTCGTCTTGCCCATGTTCATTTTAAGACCCACCTGTTGGGAAACCATATTGAGGTCAAAAAAAATATGCTATTGAACAATAATATTACTAATTATTTTTTATTTTTTTTATTGTACAGACTTTTTGTTACGTACTACTATGTTATAAGTATAGAGTACAGATATCATGGTCGAACAGCTTTTCTAGGAATGTATTACAATTTAACCATTTCTGTTCCATCATGATATAACATAAAATATCTCCCTATTTCCAATATCTTACATTTATCTACACTCACATGTATAATGTTATTGTGTCAGATTGTATATAATGTAAAGCTAGCTTTCAACTGGTCAAGATTAATTAATACTAGCTAGATTATTAATTAATACAGTTGAAAGCTAGCTAACCAGATTGATTACCCGTAGAGAGTAATCAATCTGGTTACTCTGAAACACACAGAGTGCTGTTTGTTTAACATAATAACATTTATACACGTGAGTGTAGATAACTTTAAGATAGCTCTCAACTGGTAATGATTAATTAATCCTTACCAGTTGAACGCTAGCTTACCAGTTGAAAACTAGCTGACCAGATTCATTACACATAAATACTCTGTTTAACATTATCGGGAGGTATCCGTGGTCAAATCGCTTGTTAGATTGATCTGACCACGGACACTGTTTTTGACTGGTAGGATATTATGAAAACAAATATGGCGGCTTACAGCTGCCATATTGTATTTCCGACGGAACAAAAAATAACCAAAACCTATCGAGTGAGGTATCAAGATGAAGGTATTTAAAAGACCATTCCAAAAATATTCAATTACCTAATTTACCTCAAAAGTTTAAAATGAACATTAAGTATTTAAAATAATACAAAAACCCCACTGCAAACAGAACTCGCAAGAGGCAAACAAGCTTTTCTCCTTTGATGGCATCAGCTAGAACCTGGCGAGCTACTCCTCTTATTTCAATATCAATAATCTAAAGATTGTTTGCCTCCTTTTTGTCTTGTTTGCAGTCGATTTTTATATATAGTATTTCAGTGATTGCTGTTCGTAAGACTTGAGATAGGAGTATAATAGCTATTCTCTGACCTGAGGTAACAAAAAGAAACTTGTGTTTTTTTACGGCATTTTATTTCAAAAATAATACAACATATTGTTTCTGTTCAATATATTATAATTAAAACGGTCAACTAAATTTAGACTCACACATTGTTGAAGTAGCCGTCGATTGTTTCATACAATGACTGTTTGGGCGAGGTTCTTATGATAAAACGTAACACATGCACATGTTCAGTTCACCCACTTGCATGGGCATCTGTCATGAATAGTATCTACAGACAGACGTGGTGGCAAAGCCGATCCACCAAAATTGTAACCAATTTTTGGGGCATAATTTAATATTTTGCTGACAACTAAGTGACTCATACTAATTCTACTCATATCTCAAAAACTCATCAAAATCGGAAGAGATCTAGATAGCAACATACACAATTTCACATGCAAACAAATAAACATACACACAAACTCCATATCAAATGCATAACACCCCTGACTATTGTAGTCGGGGTATAAAAGAATAACACCGTACGTTGCCATGTTGTAATCGTTCAGCCCCCCGATTCAGAGCCTTTCGATAACGAACCGAATCGATTCGATTCGATATTGTGAATGAAAAATGTATTGAATTGAACGATTTCAAACCGAATCCACAGAATAAATAATACCATATCGATCGACAACTGAGTTATCGAAGTGTTCTGAATCGGGGGGCTGATCACAATCATGTAGCTATTAGGGTAAGCCCACACATCAAAGGCAAACACAGAAACGCGACGATACGAGACCAGTCGCCTATTCTACAAAAATCGAGTAAAGCACTTATTTTACAACAGTTAAGATGCATATTTCGGTAAAAGTTTTCAGGCGATTAGGGTACGTCTCTAGGTACCGCCCACGCCACGCGGCGCCGCTAGTAATTACTGTTTGTTTGTTTGTCGTATGAGGTAGTGCTGGCCTCAAATGTCAGAGTTTGCCTGGCTGCCCGAGGGCCTCTGACATAGCTTAACGACTGCTATTAATCAATAACAGCCGGGACCGACAGCTTAATCTGCCCTCCGAAACACGGAACAATGGAAAACAGCACATAACTTAGAAAAGTCATTGGTGCGGAGCCTAGGACCGAACCTGATGGTACCGTTGGATTCTAAGTTGCACTATTGAACCATTAAGCTACCATCGCTCTTGCTAGTAACTACTAACCATATTTCTGTCTTCACGAAAGACGAGATAGTAACTTTAATATGTTACAAATTTCATAATTCTTGTTCCTGTGCTTATTATTTAAGTATATAATTATACAGATGTTCGAAAATGATCAAAAATTGCTGAAAGAGGGAAACCCCTCCTTAAAATATTGACACTACTACGTCATACAAAGTGCACGGAGTGACTATGAACTCCGAATCGTCAAACTACAATATTTGAGTTTTTGAGGGTTCACGGATTCTTGTTTGGTCTGATCACTGCAATTATTATTCTTGTGGACACGTACTTGGCAGCTACTTGCGCCTGCTCGTTTCGTCTCGTTTCGTCTCGTATCATCTCGTTACGCTGCGTTGCGTCCAGTCTCCTTGAGTGAGTTCACGCTAAGCCACACTTCAATAAATGGTTATGAAGAATAATTAAACAGATCGGGTGAGCCATCAGATGCATTTATGCATCCATAAGAATTAATAATATTTTAATAACATCGTGAGGCGACCTCACGTAATGAGTGTTCCATACAAAGTCAGTTAAAATAAAGTAGGTACTTAATAAAACCAAATACAGATAGACTTAATTTAACTTTGACTTAACCTTAGCGTACTAGTTTACACTAGACATGAACTTAATCACTTAAAACGATACTTTCTTAATACTTTATACAGAGAAACTAATAACATGACCTCCCATTTTTTGGAATTTGATGACCTAGTTCAGCATTTTGTGTATTATGTATATAATATGTCAAACATAACTTTACAATAATCTTACAATGTTTTTGTATTTGTTAAATAACCTAAGTAATTCTTGGAACAATCCGTGCTGACATCCAAATTTTGCGGTTTTAAGTTAACTACATTTAAAAGAGTATTTAATTCTTCTCATTTGTGCCTAGCTTTCATAATATTGCGAAATAATAATAATATTGCTAAGGTTGTGAATATTATTTTCCGTTAGCGTTGTAATAATTATCTAAAATATCAAAATTATGATGATAACCAATCATAGGATCCATTACAAACTTTCACTATGTCCAATTTAAACTTGATCTTCTCTTGCTTATACCGTTACAAGTCGAGGTTGTTGGCGTTGTTGGAGAATCGGACATCTGTGGCATCTTTATTCGTTTGATCATGATTTTACAAGTAACGCCTGCTTAGCGAAAATATCTCTAATAATTGTATCAAGGAAAAATCCCCCCGTCCCCGTAACCGTTACCGTCCCCGTAAAATGGGTTCATAAAATAAAGAGAAAAATTTGGGTGATGATGCAGTGGTCACGGTAGCCGAATCGGTTAGAGGCATGAGCCGCGCAAAGGGTTTGAATCCCGTCCGTGATCCAAATTCTTCCTTTAGAAAATTATTTGCATTATTCATATTAGCATTTTTGGTACGAACACTAATATTAAAACAAAAGATTGTGCTACCTTGACTTTATATTATGGACTATGTGATATCGCTCTAGTGTGTCCGTACTTTTTTTTTATTGTTTAAAGTCAAGCGTTTGACTTGGATCGCTAGAAGATTGTGGTCGATGAATGGTAAGCACGCTCGTAGAATGGGAAATGACTTTCAAGGACGGGCTAGTCATCAAATCCCCATTGACTTGCCCTTGAATCGGGATTTCCATCCATCCCCTAATAGCAACAATTTATTTCAAATAAGGACTACTGACCTTGCGAGAAAGATACGAGGTGCTTTATGTATATTTTGTCCTAAATGGCCGGTTCTATAGCCTTTCTGGGTTTTTAAAGCGTAATCTGTCCAGTACCGGGCATTTTTATAACAATAGAATAACAATGTAACTATACTCCATATGGATTGGTCTGTACTGGAAGAGTTGTATTTTTTTCGTATCAATGTTTAGTTTTTCGACAGATTCTACATATCTCATAAATTATCATAATGAAGAATTACGAGCGGAATTCGAACCCGCAGTCTCTGCCTCTGCGGAGCATATTCTCCAAACCTCCAGTTATGTTATTTCTTTACAAAAATGTAATGAATATGGTGTCATTAAGCAGCATCACTGCTAGAACCATAATAGATTCTTCATCAACTTCATCTACTCGTAATGTCTAGTAGAGAAAACCCCAGAAAGGTTTAATTAAACCGTTCTACTTGTTCATTATCTCCTAAAAGAATGAGACAGCAGACGTCTGATCGCGTCAAAAATAGATTTGAACGTCTTCACTCTAGACCTAGGGAATAGTATATCTAGTATTCCTCTTTGAAGATTCTTTAAGGGCACCACTTTCACGAACACATCTTCCGTCGTTGTAGTCGATGGTTTGGGTGTAGTTTTTTTCATAAAGGTTGAGTTGATCATATCCTTTGGAAGTAGAATTGTCACTTGGACAGTCGTGGAGTCTTGTTGAAATTCAACGCTTTCTGTGTTTAAGATTAAATTCGTTTCAGTACTATCTTCAGTTTCTTTAGTTTCTGCAGATTGTTCTGTTGCTTCTGGGGTTGCTTTGATCTGAAAAAGCATAATCATTAATGGATGACCAAATAACTTACGTATTCAGGTTTCTGCACTTCAAAGACCATACCTATTTCTATAGCCGAACTAATAAGACATTTTATTAAAAGTAAAATCAAGTTAATTAGTAAAAGAAAAAATGTTTACCTAAATATCTACAAACTAGCTTTCCCGCCCGCGAATTCGTTCGCGCGGACTACTGTTTATAGTGAAAGAAACATCCTATGTTATTCAAGGATATTAATAACCAATGCAAAAGTAGGTATACAGCCAATGCTCTTGAAGTTTTTTGACTGACTTGTTATTTCGTTTCCATGGCAACCGTTCCTTACAGCGAGTAATCAACATTTTCCAGTTTTTCCATGGAAACTTACAATTTTCCGGGATTAAAAATATCCTATGTTTTATTCTAGGGTATAAGCTATCTCCATTTCAAATTTCATCAAAATTCGTCCAGCCGTTATCACGTGAAAGCTCCCCCAAACAAACAAACAAACAAACAGACAACGTTTCACTTTTATATATTAATATGGATATCTAGACAAATTGGATGGAGCCGAGATTTTAATAAAATAAACAACAAATTAAATTTGAAGTTAATTTTATTGGTCTTACTTTTGACCGTACAATTCAAGCGAAGATAAAATAATAACAATTTGTACTTAGTAACTTCCTTATATAACTTTTATAAATGCGTAGGCGATTTCTAGTACATTCTTCATTTGCAATAACAACTAAGTAGTTACATTTCTCATAATTAAGCGAGAAAAACATCTAAGTACATAAATGCTTATTCAGCTATGCGCAATTACATCAAATCAACATGTAGAGTACCTCTACTGCGCATTATTCATAGTAAAACAACATAAGTACAAAAAGTGCTTAATTGGTACTTTCACAATCTAAGGAAGTACCTACTTGTATGATTAAATATGTCGCAATTGGACTTCGGTAAACAACGGTGGGTTTGTGGTACATATAACTTCTCCACCCTGAGATTGAAAATTATCTGAAAGTTCATTTTCTGAAGTCAGATTATTTTCAATTTTACATAATTTCAAAATCTCATTTTTATATTTTATAATAAAGTATACAATAGTAAAAATCATTATAATATAAAGTATTAATGTCCATAAACTAACACTTTTTATTTGCACTTTATTGACCATTTCACTTATATCACTATATTCACTGTTTTCACTTTTCTTCAAAATATAATTCAGCATTTGTAAATTTTCCATGTTTACTCCATCTAGGTTAACAGGTTTCCTTTTTAAATTATTTGTAACTGGAACACTTGGTAAATTTATCAATGGTAGTTTAGGAATATGTAAGTTCATTCCTTTTAACAATTTCTTCCGTAGAGTAATATCTTCAACTTGTATTTTACAATTATCTTCCAAGGTTAAAATATAAGTACCAAGGATTTTCTCTCGAGTAATCTCATTTTCACAGGTTTTTGTCAAGTACGTTTGGTAACTTGCAAAAATTATCCATATGTTCATTTCAATTTGTTGAACTTTTATCTCTGAAGTTTCGATTAAAATTCGAGAACACGACGTAATATTCAACGTAAATTTCATTAAATCAGTTATACATTTATCTTGTTCCAATACGACTGCACAACTTTCTTTACAAAGAAATAATTTCTCATCAATCTCGTCGCATGGCTTGGAGAGCAATATAATAGAGTTCAAATCCTTCACGAGGATAAAAGGATATTTAGGAAGTATCAAGGATGTAATATTATTAAAAGTATCAAGGATAGGTAAGGGGAATAACTGGTAATATTTGTAAGTGTTTTTGCGTACAATTGGAATTGCCAGTACATATGTAATTTGCCTACCCTTAATATAAGCTTTTATCTCTATATTTTGCTCTATGTTTACTAAATTTTCATAATTAACAGGGAAAATTAACTTATCTGTTCTCTCAATATTTTTTAACAATTCAAATAATTCATTAGTATCAATTATTGATCTATGTAATATCTTATTTTTACTTAATGCGATTGCTGTATCAATCTCATCTAACTTAGAAAGAATTATTTGAAAATTATGAGTTAACAAACTATAAGTATGAGTAACTTTATTTTCAAAATCATTTATTTTATTTTTTATTTAATGCTTTCTCAATATCAATTAAATTTATCTCAAATTTTATAAAGTTATAATTAGAAGTATTAGTGAAATAGCATCTTGCTTAGTTTTAATTTTAATACTTAATTATCTTGATTGCATCAATAAAAAATTGCATATCTTTGTTCTTGATGCATACGATTTAATCTAAGTTTCATTAGATTTTCAGACAATATATCATCTAATTCACAATCTGTTTCCATTTTCAATTATATTATTAACTTGAATAAAAAGATTTTCAATTGTAGCCATGTCGCTACTTTCATTTAATAGTGAGGCTGCTCTGCCTACAACTCTACTTGAAATTACATAAAATAAATATAATTATTGTGCCGCTGTTACTTCGGATCCACTTCAGCTACGCACATATTCACATTTTAAAATAAATAAATTTAATAATTTTTCATTCCCATCAAATTTAGGAATCAATTTCACAATTTTATTTGTTATAATCCTCATAGGTTCCATTTTAAATTATTATTTAAAATCATTTCAAATTATTAAAATTGAGTATGCGTTTGTACAAAATAACACATATAACACACAAAAATTCAAAATATAATTAAAGAAAAGCACATAAAAGTTCAATTAAAGCACAAAAAAACAATAAAGACACATTAAAATCAATAAATTCACATAAAAATCAATTATGACGCATAAAAATTAATTATGACGCATAAAAATCAATAAATTCACAAAAAAAACAATTATGACGCATAAAAATCAATAAATTCACATAAAAATCAATTATGACGCATAAGAGTCAATAAATTCACATAAAAATCAATTATGACGCATAAGAATCAATAGATTCACATAAAATTCAAATAAAAACGCATAAAATATCAATACATTCACATAAAAATCGATAAAGACATATAAAATCAATAAATTCACATACAATTCAATAAAAACGCATAAAACGTCAAAAAAAATCACATTAAAATCAATAAAAACACATAAAACGTCAAAAATTCACATAAAAATTCAAATAAAAACGCATAAAATAAATAAAAAATAACAAGTGTATTGGCAATGTTTGTCCAAAAACACTAAGGGTCGAATAGCAGGGCAAGAATACGGAAAGTGAATGATTTTCGACTCACTTAAAACCGCTCGATCCCATGCCTCGGTGATTATTCCACTCGCTGAATTGTTTCTCAACTCCTTTTTCCAATACAGTCGTATTTGTTTGGTTCGAGTATTTTTTTACGTGGATTTGTCAGGAACACACGAAGTTATTCAGGACAACTGCACCAGATATGTAGGTTGCGCCAGACAAATTATATTTCACAATTTTTGAAGTAAGCGCAGGACAAATTAAATTTCCACGACTTTAAAAAAAAATACAACCGGCTGCGCCAGACAAATTGGACGGAGCCGAGATTTTAATAAAATAAACAACAAATTAAATTTGAAGTTAATTTTATTGGTCTTACTTTTGACCGTACAATTCAAGCGAAGATAAAATAATAACAATTTGTACTTAGTAACTTCCTTATATAACTTGTATAAATGCGTAGGCGATTTCTAGTACATTCTTCATTTGCAATAACAACTAAGTAGTTACATTTCTCATAATTTAGCGAGAAAAACATCTAAGTACATAAATGCTTATTCAGCTATGCGCAATTACATCAAATCAACATGTAGAGTACCTCTACTGCGCATTATTCATAGAAAAACAACATAAGTACAAAAAGTGCTTAATTGGTACTTTCACAATCTAAGGAAGTACCTACTTGTATGATTAAATATGTCGCAATTGGACTTCGGTAAACAACGGTGGGTTTGTGGTACATATAACTATCTATTACACGTTTCTATTATTTGTTTTGTAAATAATTATAATTACTTCTGAAAATAGGTTTCAAGGTACTGGAGCGATGTTAGCCAAGGGGGTAATACTAGTGTGCATTAGAATCCAAAGATTCCGGGTTTGGTCCTTGGCTCCGCACCCATTGGCAATTAATAGAAGTCGTTAAGAGGTGCTCGGGCGACCTGACAAACTCTGATACTAAAGGCCACCGCTACCTTAAACGATAATCAAATAAGCAAGCTATAGAATGCTGCAGTTCTATTTGGACCCATTGAGTAAGGACTCCTAAGATATTGTACGGTATTGAACAATTAACACACTACTATGTAGTACCATTATTTATTCTCCACAACTCGCTGAGAATTAATAAATCATTGTTAGAAGTATGTTTTCTACGAAGAGTCTTTCAACATTGTGCGATGTAAACATATCAGCATTCATGCTGCTCGTCTATAAACAAATAATAATAAAGATCAAAAGTACGAACTGAACAGCTACAAAAAATATGTGCAGTTTATTTTTTTAAACCCGGACTTCAACGAGAGGAGTGTTATAAGTTTAGGGTATGTATTAGGGCATGAATCCCGGAATCTCGGAATATCGCAACTCCGGAATCTCGGAACATTAGTTCCGATGTTACAATTCCGATACTGATCCAATATCGAAACATCGGAATCAATCAAATTTTCTATTTGAGTTTTTAAATATAGTATAGTCTGTGCATAAAGAGAACCGACGTACGTGGTTTAAACGGGGTATAACATTAAACTATTATCTAGCAAATATGTAACACTTCTTGAGGTGTAAAAAACAAAATAAATGAAAAATTGTATTAGTCAGACTAAATTATTTCCGAACTGACTCTTATCATTTAACTCAATTAACTCATTCAACTGAACTCACGCCAACAACCCGTGCAATGCAAAAGCTATGATGATTTTTTAGTGCGTAATCTGCACGTTTCTAATACGTCTATAAAAAACCTCTCCAGCTCCTCACAGGCCTTAATTTGACTGACCAGCACTGACTTGATATGTATTTATGTATGTATAATTATACACTTATATGTATGTAAGTTTATAATTACTTATTTTAACATAGTATTTAAGTAACTATTACTGTGTAGTTTATTTTATATTTTATTTATTTCTTATTATTTACATTAAACTTGTATAGGAATTTAATATTGCCACACTACTGACCCTTATTAGCAATTAACTTCTTTCCATCCAAAGGTTGTCTGGAAGAGATCGCTATGAGCGATAAGACCGCCCATTGTACCTATTGTTTAAGTTATTTCTATTTTGTAATTTGTTTAACTGTGTGTCAATAAAGTGTTATTGTATTGTATTGTATTGTATTGTGTTGTATGTCTATGAAATACATATAACTCACCTAATATAGTATAAAAGTAGTTTTAATTGTTGATTATTGCTATTTTAACTTACAGTTACATTATTCAAAAGTTTTATAGAAGTTAATATTGAGTTTTATAGTTAATTAGTAGAGGATAATAATGAGAAATCTGTGATTTGTTACATGTATACTACATTCCTTAGTAAAGAAAAAATGTTTTTGTGCAAAATTGTAAGTAGGTAGACTGATTTAGAATTATGGTTTTAGTTCGTTCAGTGAGACCTATATAATGCATTTTAATACATTAGGTTGCACTCATAGAGTAACAGATATTTCTTAGTGTCGTTGGTTGCACTACGTTCGGTTGAACGAAAAATGTTATAACGTTGATTTTTTAAAAGTTGTATGATTAAAAGAGTTTGACTGAAATGATAGTTTTCTGTATCCAATTCACTTTTTAACAAATTTGTGCAATTCCGCAAATTTGTAGCTCCCAAACGAATGGACCGATTTTGATGCGGTTTTTTTCTGTTTTAAAACTGATGTGATCGAGATGATTTCTATCTATAATGGGGGGAAGAGGGGAGGGCGTGGGGATGAGAATCGTAGCTCCCAAATGATTGCACCGTTTTAGATGTGGTTTTTTATGTTTGATTGCTGAGGTAATCGAGATGGTTCATAGCTATAATGGCGGAAAGGGGGACCGTAACTACCAAACGAATGAACCAATTATGAAGCGATTTTCACGTTTGAAAGATGATGTGATCGAGAAGCTTCTTAGCTATAATGGGGGGTGGGGAGTTTGGGATTATATAAACTTTTGTTTGTTACTTTTACTAAAAATAAACTAAAAGAACACAGACTTGACTCCTTTTATTGTTCTCCATTGATTAAAATCGTAATAGGCTATTTCGTATTTTATTTTGATTTTTCCGGTAGTGTATTATTAATTATCCTTAAAGCGTCTGATAATCTGATATAATTAGCTCTAGAGTCAAATCTCTATCAATGGACGACATTTTTGTGTCGACTTGAAAATGATAAAAAACTGAACTTTTAAAATAACACCAAACACCGTCTTTTTTTTCAAATTCTTTGCAATCGCGTTATTTTTTATTTTTTTCTTATTCTGCCAGTTCAATTTTAGAATAAACTCTCTTTACGATGCCCGTATCAATGCAAAGAGTCATACCAATTTTAGCGTTCCAAATTCATATCACATTATATCCCTTGGGAGTTTCATAGAACATTATATCCATTGGGATATAATGACTTACTTTGCGTTGAGATTGTGTGATATGTAATTAGACATTGTCTAGCAGGTGGTATGAAAATTTGTCTGGAATTTGATGAAAACGCTGATTAGGAGCAAAGTAGGTCTTTCCTGTTCAAGATTTTCAGCGAGGGTAGTAATGAGTTTTGAATTTGGAACGTGAAAGAACATAGGCGGAATTGTATGCGATAAATCTTGCAGTGTCTTAAAATATCATTTCTACAGAACTTAAGTAATTATTTTTCTATGTTTTTTCAACATTGCCTGTAAAGTAGAAAAACCCAGGTTAACAATTCAATTTAAAAAAACATGAAATTGTATCTTCATTTCCTTGCTACAATGTTTAACTGGCTTTGTTGCCTGCCCAACGGGTGGAAAAAATAATATAATACAATGACATTTCCGGTTTGGACGTCAAAATTGTCAACACAGTATACTTCCGACCCAGTTTTTTAAACCAAAGGAGATTGAATTACGCTTTCTTCCCACCCGGTTTTTTAAACCAAAGGAGGTTGAATTAAGCTTACTGGCGTTAAATCTTTTAACAGTAAGCGTAATTCGACCTCCTTACGATAAACAGAATAATAATAGTCAATATAAAACCTCTATACAAAAAATTATACTCGTAGCAAAGGGAATACAATGCATTATAGTTTAGGGAGAAAGTGTAAAGAATTGTTGTTATAATAGGGTATGTTAATTTCTTTAATTGTTTTGCACAAAAATAGTGTAGGTACAAGGAAGGACTTAATGCTAAACAGCTTTATCTACCAGTCATACAGGTCGTGAAAGAAATAATAGTAGTAGTACATAGGGCGTGTTAGTTAAAGTATTGAATAATAAATACGAAAGAAACAAAGGTTTGTGTAAATAAAAGTTGCAAAACATTTGTGATAATATGGGACAACTGTTTCCCTGCACAGTGAAATAGCAGCAACATATCTAAATATATTGTTTTGTAATCTCGGCAGGCAGTAACAGATTAAAAATAATTCTTATTCAAAAGCCTAGTCTGTTACACTAGGATAGGTAATTGAATAGGTCTAGGTACCTACAATTTCATCTTGAAACATTATATTTATCACGCATAAGTACTTACTTGGCTACCTAACTAAGCGGATAAAATAATTAAAATCTCTAAGACTTGTTTCAAAGGTCATTAACAGTAACATAACCTACAAAACTTTGAAGCCTAACAACAATTATACCTGGCCTCCCCAAAAAAATATCTTATACTAACAATTTCAGGAAATGATGCTGAATTACTAGCGATATATTTTGTCTAAATACGCCGTGAATTTCACTACATAAACGTATGTATGGGAGTTCGCCATTGTTCTTTGTTCATTGGGTCGCGAAGTAGGTCTTTCCTGTTCAAGATTTTCAGCGACGGCAGTAATTATTTTTGAATTTGGAACGTGAAATTTGGTCATTGGGTCGCGTGGCAAACAGTACGTATTTGAAAACAAAACACGTGAACGTACGGAGAGGGGAAGATACTGAAATGCGCGTGAATTAAGATATCATCGTCACGGAGACAAGGAATATTGACAGTGCAAAAACTAAATAATTTCACGAAAATGCAAGTCTAGCGAAGGTGTTATACTACTTACACCTGAAAATACTACGCAATAAATGTAATACAGAATCTATTACCAACTAAATCCCGGGAAAAATATTTGAAAGCTTATTACAATTTTATCGAGTCGGAAAATGCAAAAGAAGCGAAGATTTTTTCGGAAACTTGTACCTATTTTCAAGGATTACCTAAATGTAAGCAACCCTTGGCGGCCAGTACTACATTCTAATCGAGATCTACACAAAATTTAGAACACAATATCTGAAGAGACTATCTGAAGGACGTAAATCAAAGAAGTACAAAGTGAAAATAAATTGTTTTTTCCTCGGGTGACGTATTTTGAATCCCCCGTTTTTCAAGATTGTACTTAAGAATTCCTCACTGCGCTCGGGATTCTATTCTAGACTACATCACTCCGCTGTAGTATCAAAATATTATTTTGCTCCCGTGTCATACAATCTACTATTACTATTCTAGTTCACAAAGCTATTCATGTCTAATAACTAATTGCGCCAATTTACGCCAGATTCCCTGAAGCTGATCTGATTCGATTTGGGAGTTTCCCCCAAGTTACCTCGAACCCCCAAATCTGAATCTGATACAAAATCTGATCGCTTAATTGCTCTGATTCTAATACTAGTGACTCTAAATCTAAATAATACAAGAAAGCAGGCCGTGCACAGCGCGTAATTCCACTATTTCGTATGTTTGTTTATTTGTCGTATGAGGTAGTGCTGGCCTCTGGTGTCAGAGTTTATCAGGCCGCCCGAGGGCATCTAACGTGGCTTAACGACTGCTATTAATCAATGACAGCCGGGACTAAAAGCTTAACATGCCCTCCGAAGCACTATATCCTATTGTACACTAAAATTGCCGAAATAGATGCCAGAAATAGATATTCGATGACGGTACGTCTTGTATTTTTTCTTTACTCTCTCGTATTCGGGCACTAAACGTAAATTCTCGACTTTAAAATGACTAATTTGAATAATTTTTAACTCCCTTAATCATAATAAGCAAATATTATCGCAGACTTCTACTCTGAATTTAATCGATTTTAACAAAAATAATTTACTGTTTTGGCGATAATTCCGTACACAACAGGTGGCAAGTTTAGAAACGGATTCTCGTTCCACGGGATGTGATTGGCATATAAATTAATTGTTATCCTATTATTTCAAAACTATAGTGTAACTTTAAAGGTTAAAGGGTTTTAGAGTACTTACAAGTATCATGATGACTGCCCAGACCTCCAAACTGTGACGCATGACTACTGATACCCTACGGTTCTCTAGCACTGAGACACAATGTCATCTTCGCAGCCAAACGTATCTGACTGTATTGTATAAAACAATGGCATGTTTAAATAACACTATTAACTTATTTATTTGTCCGTGGCTTTGCTCGCTGTTGAAAATATTTTAATATTGCTATAGTGTAGTAATAGTAAGCATGAGATCAATTGATCAAAGGTTTGTTATGTCTCTGAAGATACAAATACTGTCACGTTATGCTTAGAGACACTTCTCACCTCGCTATAGGTTACGGGTAATTATTTAAGAATGAGGCAAGGGTAAAGTTTAGAAAAAGAGGATTAAATCTGCTAGAGACTAACGGATCACCAGAGTAAAAACTACAAAAATCTAACAACAGATCGCAAAACTAGGCTTACATGAGTCCTATTATTGTCAGGCACGGTACAAACGTCAGTCACTCGTGACCGAGTCGTCAGTCACTGATAAAATATGCTGAAAAGTAATCGAAAATCAGAGTTGAAAATCACTAAATTTGGTGGGAATTATTGGGAGGTTTTTTTTTGAGATACTTATGGTACTGCATAGGTGTACTCATCATCTCTCATCAAGATGCTGAGATGCTCATCTCTACATTTGCGAACAAGGCGCTATTTAGTTACATTCGGCTATACTAAATAAATGTAATTAAATCAAGGATATTTCAATTTTATCTTAGTACTAGCTGCGCCCCGCCAGCTTTGGCTTCGTGCAAATAAACCCCCCCCCCCCCCCCTCTCCCGGTCACCCATTACCACCTTTTCAGTTTCGGTGATTGCCATACAGGTCTAAGTTGCGCAAAGGTTGCCCTTGTCTTGGTGATCCATGAAGTGATTTCCTCTACAGTATCGCCTGTTTGTGACAACACGACACTTCTGAGATACGTGAAGTTACGAACACGTTCCATTGGCTCACTACCAATGACTATGGAGTTACGTTCCTCGCACCAGATCTCATTTCTTTAGTTGTCTTTGTGTTGATCTTAAGTCCTGTGGCTGCTGGTTCTCTCTGTAGGTCTTCGACTTTTCGTTGCATGTCTTTGCAATTGTGACTTAGGAGGCATAAATCAACGGCATAATCGAGATCGTCTAGGATGTCCGATAAACCCTACTCTATATCTCGGTGCTTGTTGTTATTGACATGCGTCATTATGTCATCGATGACAATCAGGAACAACAAAGGAAAGAGAAGACATCCCTGCCGAGCCCCAGCATGCATCGCTATGTCATCGGATACAAGGCCGTCATGTGTCACTTTACAGCTATAGTTGGTATGAGATGAGACGCTTGGATGAGTATGATTATTTTCAGCGAAACCTATTTTTTTGGAATCTTATTCATTTACTTGTCCATTGCACTGTCAAAAGCTTTTTCTAAATCCACAAATGTGAGGTAATGTTATTTTTGCCATTTAAATACTTGCTCTATTATGATGTGAAGTGTGTTTATCTGATCAATACACGATCTATTTGCACGAAATCCAGCCTGTTCTATACCCAGAAGTAGGACAATGGCTTTGGACAATCTTCCAATATTACATTGCCATAAATCTTGGATAGCACCAATAGTAAGGTTATATCCCTCTCCAATTTTTACACTAGCTCAGGTCATCCTTTTTTGAACAGTTATTAGCAGTCCCTTGTTCCAGTCTTCAGGGAGGGTCTTGGAGGTCCAGATTTTTGTAAGCAGTAGGGTTGGGGTTTCAACAACTGTGTTAAGGTTGTCTTGCAGCATTTCCGAAACTATGAGGTTTCAAACACGAGGCTTTGTGGGTCTTCAGAGAGCAGATACCTTCACCACGTCATCTTGTGAGGGTGGTTTGACGCTAATATCCAAGCAGCATGTTGATCCAGTCAGTGACTCTTGTGGTTATTGTTTACCCGAACTTTGACGGTAGACCTCCTCAAAGTGTTGACGCCATCGATGAATTCGGCCCTCAGCAGTACCAATAAGTTTCCTATCCTGTCATGGATACTCTGCACCCCTGTGTTAACCCCAGGGAATATTTCCTCCAAATTTCAAATCTAGGTCCACCGATTTAGATTGTGCGTTGTCTGCTACCTAATAAGATTCGGATCCCTTGATTTATAGAATCTCTACAAGAAAGTACCTTACTAGAAGCTTTACTTTATAACATAGATTATAGTATATATGTTTAAGTTGTGTTGTTTAGTTTGTATGTTTAATATAATTATTTAAATGTACAGACTTACAGGCACATCTTTTATGTGATACATTAATTATTGTCATAGTGTTTTAGTTTTATTTATGTAAACAAGTACACATATTTACATTACAATGAACGGTTCCTGTTATGCGATGTCTCAGACTGAGGCATTTATCTTCGTGTTATGAAATATGTATAATATGTCTCTGACTGACTCAATTACAGACTAGTAGAACTTGACTGAAAATATATAAGTATGACATGAAAAAAACGACCACAACGTTATTAATAAAAAAAAACAAAACAAAGAGTTCTGAATTATAACATAACGCATAAGTGTGAGGATTTTCTTTTTTTTTACACTTTCTGAAAATACGACGTGAGTGTGACCGATTTTTGTGATCCACACCAATATACAAAAGTGAAACGTTGTCTGTTTGTTTGTTTGGGGAGCTTTCACGCGATAACGGCTGGACGAATTTTGATGCAATTTGGAATGGAGATAGCTTATACTTTGGAATAAAACATACGATACTTTTTATTCCGGAAATGGTAAGTTTCTACGAGAAAGCTGGAAAATGTTGATTACTCGCTGTAAAGAACGGTTGCCATGGTGACATGGTGTTGGATTGTTAGAATAAAACTAAGAATCCAACACCCAATTCTAGTGGCCGCATCCATTTCAAACTGGAAATGTATGTAATTCCTTAGTTGTAGATGATGATGATGATGATAATCTAATAATATGGTGCCATAGAGCTGGTCTGTCAATGGAGCTGGAAGGTGGGTAACTGAAACCTTAAATGGCTTCTAGCAAACCCATCTAGTTTGGTCTCATCAGTTTTGTCTTAACGAGATTTATTAATTTCACCAGAGGACAAAAAAAACCTGTACCTGGAATATCTACTGTATAACGTATGGAAGCTTGCGTATGCGTAGTCTGTACCCAAAAAGGTAGATTCTGCCAACTACAAGCCCAACTCAACTGAGCAACGTCCATATTAGATAACAGCATGGAAGATGTACTTGACAAAAAGTTTTTATTATACAGTAGCTGCGCCCCGCGGCTTTGCCCGCGCGCTATCTTCAAATAATATTAAAATAATGTTTTTTTAATGTCTTATGTTTTTTATTTGTATACATTTTATTGGCCATAAGCCCTCGTGGGTGTCATCAGAAGTCCCAACCTCTTTGACTCCAGTCATTTTGACAAAAGCTTCAAAACCTTAATATTTTTGGTCAAATTTGATTCAAAAGCTTCAAAAGCTTCGAAAGCTCAAAACCTTAGGATTTTAGGTTTGATTCAAAAGCTTCAAATGCTTCATGTACTTCAAAACCTAATGAGAAAGCTTGTTTTTTATTATATATCTAATCTTGTATTTTTTTCTGAATTGTTTTTTTTAGCCATAAACCATTCCGGGCGTCATCAGGAGACCCTGCCAAAGTTTCGTCACAATCCGTTCAATGGTTTAGGAGCGCATCGCGCACAGACAAACACATTCATTTTTATATATATAGACCTATACCAATATATAAAAGTAAAATGTTTTCTATTTGTTTGTTGGTTTGGGGAGTTTAAACGCGATAACGGCTGGATAGATTTTGATACAATTTGGAGTAGAGATAGCTTATACCCTGGAATAAAATATGGGATACTTTTGATCCCGGAAAATTGTAAGTTTCCACGGGAAAATTCTAAGTTTCCACGGGAAAACAGGAAAATATTGATAACTCGCTGTAAGGAACGGTAAGGAAATAATAACAAAGCTGTCCAAAAAAATCAAAAGCGTTAGTGTTATACTTTTGCATTGGTTTTTAATTCCTAAAAGAACATAGGATGCCTTTTTTCACGATAAACTGTAGTCCGCGCGGACGAAGTAATCGTTAGTGATTACGTCTTTAATCGACAAGCACTTTTATAGAGGTATTTTCACTCAAATAGCTTCTGCACTCTGAGGTAATTCGGCAGAGAACTAAGGTAACCAACATAGCTCAGAAAATTAGCAAACTGAAGTGGCAATAGGCTGGTCACATTTGTCGTAGAACTAATAACCGTTGGGGGTTATACGAGTTCTAGGGTAAAGACCGCGAATCGGCAAACGCAGTGTTCCTACACTGCGTTTGCCGATTCGCGGTCGATTCGTTTGCGGTCGCCCTCTGGCTAGATGGAGCGACTATCTGCTCAATGTAGCTGGCAGTCATTGGAAGAGATGAGCCGAAGGTCGGGCTTAGTGGCGTGCCCTGGGAGAGGCCTATGTCCAGCAGCAGTCTAATACATTATGTCGACTGTGATGCCAAAAACCTTCGAATTATTACACTCCTCTTTTCACGTCGGGAGATCTCTTTCAGTTAATTTTCCTCACTGAATAATCAAATGAATTTCAAAATACTGTACTAAACACGCTTCTTTACACAATCCAACTATCACCATGCGGGCTTATTGATAGCTTCGTTTTAGCCAAACTATAGTCAAAATACTACGCGAAAGGCACTTTTCGATAGCGTATCTTACATCCAGCACATCCGCGAGTCGGGTGGAATCGCATTTGGCTGCAAATAAAAGGAAGCGAGCTCAACCTCGCTCCCGTTTGTGATATGAGGGGCTCGGCTCCATTGTTCTGAGTAGGACGATATTTTTGAACGGACGTCTTTTGTTAATTTCACCAGATATTTAAATCCATACTCGTACCAATATATAAAAGTGAAACGTTGTCTGTTTGTTTGTTTGTTTGGGGAGCTTTCACGCGATAACGGATGGACAGATTTTGATGAAGTTTGGAATGGAGATAGCTTATACCCTGGAATAATACATAGGATACTTTTTATCACGGAAAATTGTAAGTTTCCACGGGAAAACTGGAAGAACTGGAAAAAAAATTACTACTCGCTCTAAGAAACGGTTGCCATGGAAACGAAATAACAAGTATGTCAAAAAACATCAAAACCATTGGTGCTATACCGACTTTTGCATTGGTTTTTAATATCCTAGAAAAACATAGGATGCTTTTTTTTCGCGATAAACAGTAGTCCGCGCGGACGAAGTCGCGGTCGGGAAAGCTAGTAGGTCATAAATGTGTTAGAAATTTTGCGAAACACAAGATTCTACGGGATATGATATTAACGCTTTTTTTTAATTTACTCTGCAGTTATGTAGCCAGGAGGTCATAACACCTTTTTGAAATTAGCTCACTGCTCAAAAAGACAATTTGAGACACATTTAAGGGACCGAATAGAGTGTTTTTCTAGGGACAGTGTCAGTTTCGTTGAGAGACTGAATAAAGGTAACTCGTTCTCCATTCGACAAAGAAAACACGCCAGGTTCAGCGTGCCCCGTAAGGATGCTCATGATGCGGTGTTGCAAGTTATTTAATTTCCTTTAAGGCATTACGTGGAAAAGCGTGTTTTCAAGTAGCCGCCCGCCCTACGCCTGCCGCCCGCCCAGGCACTCAGACACGCCGAGCTGTGTCGCCCTTTCATGTTGCGAATTTTATTATTGTGATAGAAATTTAATGCAGTAAGTGCTTGGAAAACACTAAGCCAGATTTAAAGCCAATAAAAATATGCAGATGAATTTTGATCAATACTTCGATTTTCAATATATATATCTATATATAAAAGCGTGTTTTTTTAGCATCTAAGCTAGTTATTATAATTTATGTTTGTTTGTTCCTATTCGCGACTTTTATTGTTGTTATATTAGTACTTACAGTTCTGAAATAATTCATAGGACTCACATATCCTAGAAAAAATAAACGCGGGCTGCGCCGCGGGCACAGCTAATAAGATAATTAACAAAACATACGTTAATAAACTAAAACCCTACTACGGTCGTGTAAAAAATTATCCTAAGACACTCTTGCGATGAAGACGAATCGATTGATTTCTCGCTTCTCACAATTGGACCAAGTTGTAAGTTTAAACACATAACCCTTCCTTTTTTTCGCCGTAGTCCAGTAGAAAAATAGCCTATGACACTCTATAAATGAAGACAAATCGATTAATACCTCGCTTGTCAAAATCGGCTTAAAGCTACAATGTATGTTCAAAATTTACAAAATAGCACCGCACCGTGTGAATATTGTCGCTCCAATCCTTCAACACTTTCTTTTGAGTTACATTTTAGTGACAAATTGTATAAGATATTCACACTCTGCGGATGATACTGGAGTCTCCTTGGAGATTCGATTGAGACGTTTTTGTGTTCGTTTGAGTGAGTTTATTCTATTCAAAGAGAACATATATCTAACTCGTTTCTCTATTCGTTACGAGAAAGTGTTCAGCTTGAACATGAATGTGTTCAGAGTCTTTTAAAGCTAAATTTTCTTGTGCTGTCCTTGTTTGTTATTAATCGTCTTTCAAAAGGTGTAGGTTCTTATTTAATAGACTTCAAAAAAGGAGGTTATCAAGTTCACGCATATGTATGTAATATTCTTGAAAATGCGTAATATTCATGTACGCATGTACATGAAACGCATGTTACACATGTATGTTATATGTTTATAGTCTATATGGGGTAACAAATTTACCAAATTTCACTAATGGATCTCTGCATATGTGTGTGTCCACATATTTCAAGAGTCCAATCGCAAAAACACATTTGTAATAGTTTTGGTATCTTTCAAATTAGGGAATCCATACCAATATATAAAAGTGAAACGTTGTCTTCTTGATTGTTTGTTTGGGGAGCTTTCACGCAATAACGGCTGGACGGATTT
The DNA here is from genome assembly GCA_946251855.1 of Alsophila aescularia. Classification (NCBI taxonomy): domain Eukaryota; kingdom Metazoa; phylum Arthropoda; class Insecta; order Lepidoptera; family Geometridae; genus Alsophila; species Alsophila aescularia. The sequence goes on from OX276381.1 coordinate 17,452,244, forward strand.
TGATGAATTTTAGAATGGAGATAGCTTATACCCTGGAATAAAACATTGGATACTTATTATCCCAGAAAACTGTAAGTTTCCACCGGAAAACTGAAAAATGTTGATTACTCACTGTAAGGAACGGTTGACATCACAGAATGGTCTGTGGTTGCCATGGAAACGATATAACAGGTCTGTCAAAAAACATCTAGAGCATTGATGCTATAGGTACTTACTTTTGCATTGGTTTTTAATATCCTAGATGAAAATAGGATGCTTATTTCACGATAAACAGTAGTCCGCGCGGACGAAGTCGCGTGCGGGAAACTAGTATTTCAATATTCATCAAAATCTTCTTTGCTCTCGCCTTTTCCCGTTTTTCGTGATCGGCTTTCCCAGTCATATGGCACCAGCTATCTCGCTTTAACAACCAGACTACGGAAAAAATGTATTTTCCATAGTACAGTTGACCAGACTACGGAAGTTTTTGTTTCTGGCGTAGTCCGGTTGACTGGACCATGGATGACTAGTTTAAACTTTTTGTAGGTTTGACCTGTTTGTTCAAGTTATTGTCAGGTAAATAACCATCATCACTAAATTTTAGATTTAGTTCATTTGTTTATGTAATTTTTTGGTGTACAATCTATCCATCATCCAGAAAATATTTGTAATAAGAATTACTTATAAGTTTGATAATATTAAAAGTTTTTTTTTTCGTTAAACATTTGTTTTACATTTACGGCATTCATTTGTTTTTTTAGGCTAGTTTTTGTTCACGCCTTGGAGTAACTGTGGCAAAAATTAAATAATTATTTATTGAGTATCTCGGCTTTATACGGTACGTTTTTTTTCTGTAGAAAAAATAACTAACACTGCAATTTTGAGTCTCCTTTGAGTTTCAAACAATTTAAAAATATATAACCGGACTATGTAAATTTTTTTTTTTTAATTTTACTGGTCTATAATTTTTTGGTTGTCAGTGGAATATATATTTTATCTGTAGTCCAGTTGACCGGACAACTGAACCGTACTATGGGCAAAGAGTGGGAAATCGGCGCTTATTTACCATTAAAAGGACATACAAAATGGAAATGAAATGATCAACATTCAAAAGAATTTTTTGAAAGCCGCACTTAAAATTCTTTTAATCCCCCTTCGTCAAGAGTAATCAAATCATGTACAATTGCCGAGTTTCAACGGAACTACAGTATACCACAGTGAATAAGGTTGATACAAGTCGTGGAAGCTACAGAGACCGGCAAACATCTTCAACAGAAAATGGCTTAGTGTGGAAAAGCGGTATCTCACTCGCGTAGTCGTATGTTCTTTCACTCTCCCTTTGCACAGTCATTTAGTATTTTTCAAGATGTTTGCCGATTACTGTAATTAGAAAGTCAGCATATTAGCAAAGTATTTCCCCTTGTTTATTGATTTTAAGTTATTTAGGACGTTTACGCTCTCAAATTTTCGCCCTGCAAATTTTCGCCCTGGGAAGGGCCAGGTTGAGCGGGAGAGGTGATGCCGCTCTGCAGCAGATTTTATATAAATTCATTTACTTTGAGCGACACAAGAGAAATCTAAAAATATCGAAAAAATGCTGAGCATGAAACTAGATCAACTTAAAAACTATCTTACAGAACAAATTCCTGGTTGATATTTATAATAGTTTTAAGACATTTTGCTTTAAGACCGAAAAATAGAAAACTAAGAAAACTATTATATTTTAAAAAACTATATATTTTTCAATAAAAATATAGGGCTTTTGCTGCTCACAGCCCATTAACTAAATGCTAAATTATGTTGTTTATTCATATTTATATAGAAAACAGTACCGTGACATACTGACTGACAGAGAACGCACAGCCTAAACCGGTAGACCTAGAGATTTTAAATTTGGCGGAGTATTCTTTGGGTACCCTAGAGTTACAAGAAGAAAATATTTTTTGAACGAGGGTGGCAAAGTTTGTACTCGGGCAAAGCTGCGGGTCGAAGCTAGTTGACAAAACAACACTATAGATATTAATATTGACGTTTATCAAAATCAACAATATTGGTTCAGACATCCCGGATAGACATCCAGGTAGCATAAAAAAACTAGTCGTATTCTCTGTGACAGTTTCTTTTAAAAATCTATTGATATTATAACTTACTGATTCGCCTACATAACGAATATGAAACACTTTAGTTCAAGTGCGCAAGATATGTTACTGTTACCGAGAAGTAGACTGCCACAAACTCTTTAATTCATCCAAGTTTTGTTACAGTCGGCTTCCGCGCCATCGGTCTCACCCTATTAGTGTTAATTAAATCTTCAGATTTGTATTCAAAGGCCTTTCGCGGTGAAACTTAGGAACGTTTTAATTCGACCCGTATTGTAATCCTATCTTCATTTTAATTAGAATTAGTAAGGCACAATTATAAAGGGTAGTAATAAAGCGGGCTTTTGGCTTGTCTTTTATAATATTCTGTGGCTTTGGTCTAATAGAAAGCGATTATGATGATTGTAGGTATTTAGTTTGAACGAGTTTTTATAGTGGCTTGGCCCGAACTTGAGACCTTGCTAAGTACCGATTCTTTTCATTATAAAATGTTGAAACCTGAAACCACAACAGATGCAGGTGTAACGCTTACCTATCAGCCGATCGACATGCTTGTCTCGTAACTCAGCTGTAATTAGTATTGAAGCTTTTTTTTTTATTGCTTTGTCATCGGTTTGTGAGCTACCCTGAAAGTTTCAGCCGGATAGCTAATCGGGAAGTGCTCTATGAATTGCAAGATTCCAGGGCCAGCAGTCTATCGACAGCGATTGTTTTATTTACAACTGAAATCGGTCGTTAAGTTCGATTATAACAAAACATACAAAACAAACAAATTAAAAAAAAAGTTGCACTTTTTGACTATTAAAGCATACTATTCTATAAATGAATTTCTCAATGATAAAATAGATGAAATTAATTAGTTGATTAATTAATCTATTTGTTTTAATTTACATTTTTGTAACTTAATTTTAATATCAATATTATCTATTTTGACATTAATTCAAAAGGAACCTAATATTGAAGTTCAGCACAGGGTGATTTTATGATAGTCTAATAGTTTTTTATTTGTGTTTTATATTTAAATGATTATATAGTAATTGTATAATATTTGCACACCATAAATACCATGGTAGAATATACTGGACCAATTGTATATAATTGACAACTATGTAAACACTATATTCTTGCAAATAAATGAAACTGATTGATTGATTGATTAAATTGAAGTTAAATAAAAGCTTTTAAATAGAATAGCAATCACACTCAATCACTGAATACTCACATGTAAATAGAAAATTGATTCACCAGATTAAAAACCGAAAATGTAAATGTAGCTGCCCGCCTTTTATTTTAACAAACCGATAAATTCAAACCAAAAATCATCAAGAAAAAAGCGGAGGTCCTCAAAATTTTATGCGACTTTGGAACCCCAATTTCTTTCTACGTCAGTCAGTCCCCCGATATCTCGTGAATATAAAATTATCACCACCCCGCCCCCGTCTTACTCAGCGGGTTTAACACAATTTTAATAAAAAAATCGACAGAAGAAATAATACGTCGGACTTGCCAATGTCTCTGACTGCTGAGGCTGAGTTTTTTCAATCGCTGGGAATCTTGATCATTTTATTGAATTTATGTTCTGTGAAATAGCAAAGATAAGGGAATCAAATAAATGCTAAAGGTTTGTGTTTTTTCTTTTATTTTTCAGCAGTTTTTTTTGATAAGGATGTGTAGCCACCGTCTAAAATTAAAATTACCGCTCACACTGCAATACAACAATAATTGAAACATGAGTGTAGAATGTATACATTGTAATGGCTTTATTGTAAACTAGTGACTCGCCTCGGCTTCACATGGGTAGGAAAGGAATTATATTTATTTGTAAACGATTCTACCCGTCATTTAATTGACTAATTTGTTCAACAAAAAACTGTTATTGTGACTTAACTATAATAATTAGAGGTCTTTTTTGTGGGTATTTATTAGTACTATAAACACGTAGCACGTCCATTATTTTATGTATCATCAATAGTTTTCGCAGCGCACGCCAAATAATTAATTTTATAGGCGAATATTTAATACATTGGCTTACATTATTGCAATATTCGTAATCATTTTTTTTAAAGTTACTCGCTGATGTTGTCGCTTTCAAGAGGTGAAAGTTTTTTTTTAAATTGGTTATGTTTCTTTTTAGTTTATCCATTACAAATAAACGAACATACAAAAAAACAAATATTTTCTCTTAGAATAATAGATATAGATTCAAATCATTATTTTAGAATTTGGCACGTAGTTTCTGTCTGTATGATTATGTTTTCTTTTTTCTTGAGTATATTTTAAGTATTTACCTACCCTATTTTAATATTTCAACATAGCTATCAATTAGGCTAAAATGTAATTTAAATTTAAGTTAAACTGTTACATAGATCGACTACAACAGTTATGCATGTGTCCAATAACACTTTTATTAAAACACTTTGTTTTATTAACAAAACACTTTATACGTAGCATTTTCACCACATTACGCATAAAAATATAATTACCACTAGACTAACTCAAACGGTTTTGTTCTTTTGAGTATTCTCACTCTGTCCGAAATGAAAATGAAATTATGAATAATATTTTGAATTAGTATTACTATTTGTTGTGTGTTATTCTAACATCTATATTCTAACATCTTTAGAAATTACCAGTAACGTACTTTTTTATGTTGTACAGAGTATAAATTAACAAATGTTGGTTCATTACGAAGGTACTATTAATAATTGAATTTATTCTCCTATTATTGTGAACTGCATCTTTAGCACTAACCAAACACTTTCAGAAATAGCCTAACTTTCTCAAACTTTCTGTGTTAACGTTTGGCTTAAATCCAAAAAATTAATTGCAGGGAGCGGCGCTTAACATGGCTCTCAAGCGCTGAAGCGCCGCTGCTCAAGCGACGTTCGCTTAAGTGTAATTAGTGCAATCAGCGTGAATCACGTTTTAGGTAAGTGCGCGCTGTTGTGTTGAGTGTAGTGAACCTCTTACTACGTGTATTTGGTACGAGTAGGGTTCGAGAACATCAAAACAAGGCGATCTGTTGGCGCACAGATTTCAATCAGAATACCATTTTGACTAACCTCTTTGAGGATGAGGCATCTCGTCCTAATTGAACGCTATTACGCGACCATCGCAAATTTGCGCGAATTTTGAATATGCTGAATACTGATGTCGAAATAACATACGCGCGACTAAAATGTTTGTTTTATTTATGGTTCGTTGGAATAACTAATCGCATAATAACATTCAATAAGAACGACGCCTTACTCGTTCTGACTTTAAGGGAAGTCAAAATGAAATGTTGTTCTAAAAACTATTTATATTTAAGTATTGTGTCAAAATAATTCATAGGAACTGATTAGGTATACAAATTAATTAGCTCCTCAAAAACCAAACGGCTTAAGCACCAAAAAGCGTTCAGCCACTACATGCTACAACAAACGCTGAAGTACTAAAGTGTGCGCTTTGTGGTATTTAAAAACACCTAGTTCAAATATATAATAATTTTCCAATAGAAAAATTTGGATTATGGACGAGATAAAAAACCATTTGACAGTTATTATATATGTTTACGCTAAGCAGGCGTTAACTGCTAAAATCATCTCGTTCACTTTCAGGAGTGAATAAATACATATCATGAACATGAATTATTGTTGTTGAGTTATGCTTGTTACCTGACGGCATTGATCAATTACCAATGCATAGGTTTAAAACTTTTGTTAAAGTAAATCTCATAAAGAAAGCGTTTTACAATGTAAATGATTATATTAATGACAGAAATGCATGGCCTGATGTCTCCAAGCTCCATGATAATTAATAATAAATGATAACTTCGATGTTAACGTTAAGAGAATGAAATGTTCAAAGTACTTTCAATAAAGTGTTATTGTATTGCATTGTATTGTACTTTGTGAGATGTCTCAGACATACCATGAGATCACGTTGTTTTATACAACATAATTATCTAGTTAGAATTTTTTATCTTATTTTTTTCCAGTTTGATTGTTTGATGTTTGTGGGACATCTCTTTGTCACTTTTATGTTTTATATTTGTAGTTTATATGTTTTGTTATAATTGTGACCTTTGAAAAAATGTTAAGAATTAACAAATATGGAAAAAATACATCCCCGTAGAGTTTCTTGGTGCTCTCTTCTCTAACGGGCGTATTTCCGAAGCACCGGTAGAGTCAGAAGGGTATTTCCTTTTCCAGTGTGAGATTTAACTCTGTTGGCACATGAAAGGGAAAATTCCTTTTCAAACTCAAAGAATACTTAGTTTATCTAAATTTGGATTGATTTGATATTTTTATAATATTTTATGTAAATCTCTTTGTTCAGGAGATGTTAATTTTGACTTGTAAAAGTGCTATTATTTTTGCCTATTTACAATAAAATACTTTGAATTTGACTTTGACTTGTAACATGCTTTGCATCTAGGGAAACTAAGGAAGAGCAAAACGAAAAACTTTAGATTGTTTTCTGATAAAGAAAAAAACATCATATGACACCAGAAAACCCTTTAATTTCTGCAAGAGCAATGATTTCCAAAATCAAAAATGAAACGAGACACTGAGACGCCTTTATCAACTTTGAACGTGTGTTTTTCTGGAATTATAATAAGAAGGTACGAGTATAGTGTTCTACTCTTGACAAACTCAAATGAGTTCCGGTAGTAGCGGACTCTCAACCAACACATTCCGTGTTAGAGTGGCTGTTATCCTGTTTTTAACGAATTTCTGTATTTTACAGGAGAAAAATCAAAGATTTTTACATTCTCATAATAATAGACAGGATAGACAAAACGCTTTAATAGGAACTCCATAATCTATCATCTCCGAGCATTATGCTAACGGAACGTAGCTACGGTAACCCTCCTATCCGTTAATAACAAAAGTTCGTTTTATGTGTACAGTTTCAACTTACGTCTGGTAGAAAACAAGATATAACTTCAAAAACCAGAACTCGACTACGGTCGATTAATAATATGCCTAACTTGCGATGAATATAAATCGATTGATACTTCGCTTGTCAAAGGCGACGCTATAGTGGAACATCCACATACATACATAGACTGCTAAACTCATTACCCTTTCCTTGATACGCAATAGTCGGTACACTGTTCGTTACTAAAACGAGTTGTTCTATACATATATGAACCAGGCATTAGCCTTATATATGGTGTCAAACAGGAGTGACTTTTAAATACGATAGACTAGACTACAGTCTAGTCTAGTCTATCTGACCGTATTGGCATGGTTTTTAAAAACTTTCTAAGTACAAAATTTCACAGGGTAATTTATTTTAAGTAGTATTTTTTATTCGATGCACGCTTATAACGGTCGGTTTCCTCTTGACCTACCAAGATACAATTTTAGCTACCAAGAACAAAATTTTTGAATACGAGCTGACCGCCCGCGGCAATAATCACACTAATATTATAAAGGCGAAAGTTTGTATGTATAAGGGTGTGTGTATATAATGTATGTTACTTCTTCACGCTTAAACAGTTGAACGAATTTAAATAATATATTCGGGACAATTCCACACCAATTACCTAGCCCCAAACTAGGATACCCTGTAATATGGGCACTAGATAACGGATAAACATACATAAGTACGAATATCAACATCCATGACTCGGAAACAAACATTTCTGCTCATCACTCAAATGATTGCACCTTGCAGGATTCGAACCCGCGACCGTTTGATTTCGTTCCTAGGGTCACTAGCCACTAGACCAACCGGTCGTCAAATGGAGGTAGTTTATACCCTGGATCAACACATAGGCTACTTTTTATCCCGGAAAACTGCACGGTTCCTGAGGGATGCGGGTGAAACCGCGGGGTGCAGCTAGTATTTAGATAATTGCAGCTAGTAATTGCTTCTTTTTTACATACATATTTTACTTTACATTAATAGTTGCAATTGCAACATTAAACTATAGTATTTACATTTACTTGAATAATCTAAAATTTAAAATTTTGTAGATATCTAGACAATTGCTACTGATTAGTTGTAAGAATTATATATTTTTAAATGGTATTTTAAAGACCTTCATTTTGATACCTCACTCGATAGGTTTGGTCATTTTTTGCAGCTGTAAGCCGCCATATTAGTTTTCTTGACACTTCATATATCCTATAGCACTCTCAGTGATCAAGATGAATCAAATGATACGTCATTTATCAAAATCTATCAAACCGTTTAGGCTGTAGGACGCGCCTAAGAAACGTACAAACAAACAAACATACATACAACCCAAACACATAACCTGCCATGCAGTCGGGTAAAAAACGTTATATTCTTGTTCTGTTACTTATTTTAAGTTCTGTACATCATTGTTTTTTAATTGCCTTCTTTGTACAAACTTTTTGTAACTGACTTCTATATTATATACTAAGTATAGATTATGCAATAAAGAGCGACAGTATACTCTATATGTTTGAGATTATTTTCCTCAGATAAGCAACTACTATTTAAGGTCAGACTCCAAGGTTACATTTTATCACTCCCCACCCCCCTGCCACCTACCCTGCACTCTGCCACCCGCTACCCGCAATAAGCACCGAAGTGCCTGCGTAACAAGGTTGAATATCGCGAGCGCTGTTTGAACACACAATTTAGCCGAAACTAAATGACGTATGTCTCAAAAGTTATTTATTTTATTGGCAGGCGAATAATGTAGTTAGTTATTTTTTTTAAACATTACATGATAAACTATATTTTCTTGCTATGAGATTGCGGGAATATCTTGGGTGAATATTACTGAAAGTAGCGTAATTTTTGATAAGAAAATGTATCGAATGAAATTATGTTAATCATGTTTTTGTCTTAATCTTAGAGAGATAAAGATCTCAAAAACATTTATGTTAAGTTTTACATATATCAGGTTTGTGATTGACCCAGCATATTTATGGAAAAAACCTTTAAAAAGCAGAGCCAGGTCTTAAAGCAAAAAAGTATAGCGCAATCCGGCTAAAGTTATGAACGTTCAATCATCAAACTAACGCTCAAACGAACGCTAAGTTTGAACACGTGAATCATATCAAGCAAACTAAACTCTAATTGTAATGGTCATAAAACAAATAAATGACAAACATATAAACTTAACCAAAAGTTTGTAAAAATATCCAGAAACACACCCTCCTTTCTAACGAGATTATACCATCCCCACACCGCACAAGCATTTAAATATTCCTATAAATGTTATTCATCAGTTCACGATATAATTTGAAATCTCTCCTCGTTCCCAAGTCGGACGCGTGCAACCGTTAAATGAATGAACTTTTATAACTTAAGAGTCCCTCTGAGTCGACCTTAATACCGACTTTGAAGCTCCCCGGCTATGATGAACAGCACCTTTACTTTTAATGACTTTTTGCTAATGTTCAGGACCTCGCTTTTCGTAAAAAGTTAGAAAAAGAGCTTTCGATTCTTGAACGAAGTTTGTACGCTTTACGTGTTATATTAAACGTGAAAGTTATGTAATAAACGATGGAGGTTCTTTGGTGGTGAAATTGGAAAATTGCCATACATTTATGTATGACTAGTGTGTGTGAGCATCTTTGTCCGCGTGACCCAGGGATTACATCAGCGATCAATCAGCCAAATAATAATATTAATATTATTATTTTTTAGTTTCTAATTTACCAATATAACAATTACCAATTTAATTTAAATAGTTAAAAAAAGAATATCATAACTTTCATCCTTTCGTAATATCAAACAAAATACGCGAGTTCTATACATAATCGTATTATAAACAAGTTTTGTACGCATTTTTTTTCCTAATATATTTTAGTGACATCATATAATATTTGGAACTCGTGACTCTTTAAACCAAAACTCCTAGAGATTGATAACTTCCTGAAAGTAATTCAAATCTACGTAGAAAAGCACTAAAGACTAACTCCATGCCAGACGCATAATACCATTGATGTTTTAAGAGCGATGAAAGCCTAACGGTTCAATAGTGCAATTTAGAATCCAACGATACTGGGCTCGGTCATAGGCACAGCACCAATGATTTATGTTTGATTTTCCATCGCTCCGTGCTTCGGAGGACACGTTAAGCTGTCGGTCATGCAGAGGCCCTCAGGTGGCCTGACCAACTCTGACACCAGAGGCCAACACTACCTCATACGACAACAAACAAACAAGTCGAGGGTTAATACCACCTATGTAATAGTTACATTATGTAGCTGAACCCGCGGCTTTGCCCGGGTAGTATTTTTCTGGGATATAAGGATCCTGTGTTATTCCAGAACCAAAAGTACCAATATCATCAAACTTCGTTCAGACGTTAAGATCGTTATGTAACGAACCATTAGGTAAGTTGCCACGGGGAAACTGGAAAATGACTATATTACTCGCTGTAAGGAACGGAATGACATGTGTTGCCGTGGAAACGAAATAATAACAAGTCTGTCAAAAAGCATCAAGAGCATTGGTCCTTTACTTCTGCACTGGTTGTTAATATCTTAGATGAACATAGGATGCTTTTTATACGCGATAAACTGTAGTTCGTGCGTGCGAAGTCACAGGCGGAAGCTAATAGTTTTTATTATGGTCTTTGGTAATTAGCAAATAATATACTACTCTCTAGCGAGAGGTCATTAGCATACGTGCCGTCACGGGCGGCAGTCGAATCGGCCGCGCTCGCCAGGACAAAGAGATTTTCATATTTAATTTTCTGTTTAGTATAATTGCCTACATATTTCCAGTCCTAACCGGCGGTTTTCACAGTATTTGCATTATGAAGATCCCAGTATTTAAATTATTTTTAACTGGAACTGAGTTTCACAAACAGAGTTCCAGTTCGTTTTGCATCGCTTCAGACAAAACATTCTCGAAAACAATGAGTGTTGTCTGTTGATGCATATTTTTGTAACTTACCAAACAAGTCCTCGCAATTGATCTTTGACGCCTCTCAATCATGTCCAAGATATTGAAGGTGATGCTTTTTTACGCCTATATTACCCTTTTACTTAATTACTTGAGCACAACGCTAATGGCTAGAAAAGACACAATCGAACTTGAATATCTCGTCCGACAACCAAGCTCTGTGAAGAAAATACTCAAGGAATTCAAAAGAAACGGAGCTAACCTGACTTTGAAAAAACTTGAAATGAACTTTAAGAGGCCAGAGAGATTTCCAACGGATTTGAAGTACATACTTAAATGGACGGAAGCATTTTCACACTACACGTCTTCGATCTTTCCAAACGGCCAATCTGTGTTTATTGGAAACAAATGCGAGTTCTTCAACTGTTTTATGACCAATGACAAAAGACTACTCGTAGATTTAAGATATTTTGACGCTATCATATTTGACGTGGAAAACAATTGGGACGACCAACCGGTTTTGAGGTCACCACACCAAAGTTTTATCTTCACAGCATCGGAATCAGCCAGCAACTACCCAATCTGCCCTAACTCATACGATTCTTACTACAATTGGACTTGGACCTACAGACTGGACTCCGACATTCGATGGTCGTTTGTTACAATTTTGGACAAAACTGGTAAATTTGTTGGCCCCAACATCAACATGACTTGGACTGAACCCATGAAACCGACTTCAGATAATATCATCCGAAGATTAGTTCACAAAAAAAAGGCAGCGGCGTGGTTCGTTTCTAACTGCAGATCGAGAAGTAAAAGAGAAAAGTTAGGAGCAGAACTAAGTGAGGCGCTAGCGAAATATAACCTGAAAATTGATATCTACGGTTGGTGTGGTCAACTGACTTGTTCCAAGGATCGTATGGAGGATTGTTTGGACCTTTTGGAGCAAGATTATTATTTTTATTTGGCATTTGAAAATTCCTTCAGTGAAGATTATGTGACGGAGAAATTGCTGTATCCACTTCTTCATTTTACGGTACCCATTGTATTTGGTGGAGCAAACTATTCAAGGTAACTACAATTCATTAAACTTTGTTAATTTTATCAACGGTATAATTTTTTTTCCATCTATGCAGATGGAAGAAAAATTATAATTTTTCTTCCATCTGCATAGATCCATCGCTGCGGTAATTTTTTAGGAACTGGTTCCAACGCTTCAAATCAATCTGTAGTTCATGATATTATAATAAGTTATATATTTCAGATTTATGCCACCAGGATCTTATATAAACGCAAGAGAATTGAACGCTACAGAAATAGCATCGATAATGAACGAAGCAATCAAAAATCCGCAATTATATAGGAATTATTTTAGGTGGGTAGCTCAACAATTTTAAACTATACATCAACATATATAAAAAAAATCTAATGGAAAAATTTGGATCACGGACGAGATTTGAAGTCGCATACTGTGCCTCTGCATGGCACATGCCTCTACCAATTCGGCCATATTTTGTTCAAAATTAATCAATACTACCCGTGTTTGGTTGGTTAGTTCGAAATACTATCAATAGATGGCGTTACCGTCCCCATAAGACGGGATCAATAAGCTAGTGGAAAAATTTGGATGCCGATGCAAAGGTCACGGTAGCCGAATCAGTTGAGGCACGTGCCGGGCAGAGGCACAGTATGCGAGTTTGAATCTCGTCCGTAACCAAGTGTTTCGATTAGAAAATTATTATATATGTTTACGCTTGGCAGGCGTTAACTGCTAAAATCATAAAAATACATCAAGATTTTTACATTACTATACCAGTCTACTACTTTCAGGCACCTTTTAGATTCACAGGCCTCACGCACAACCTCATCCAGCTGATTGATTTATATGCGAATGACCTAGGGTAGACATAAATCCGATCAACCTATAATTTTTCTGATTTCTCCTTCAGGTGGCACAATCACTACGTATACAAGGAGTCGCCAACAGTAGCTGACGTGTGCACCCTCTGCAAGATGCTGAACGATCCGGCACGAGGCCATACCGTGGTGAAGGACTTTAGGCAGTGGTGGAACTCTGACTATAAGAAGTTGTGCGCGGATGACCTCAAGCCGCTTAGAAATGAGGCAAAGTCTGTGACTCGCATATCTTTAGGTAAACGGCGCATATATTTATCGGGAAAATAGACGTCCAGATTTGAATTTCAGTAAAGCATTGTATTAACAAGCACAAATTAAAAACGTTTAATCGGTCTATTCGTTTGGGAGCTACAATCCTCACCCCCATTCCGAGTCCTCCCTCCCCACACCATTATAGCTATCACGATAACATCAGTTTTCAAAAATGAAAATTCGAATCAAAATCGGTCCATTCTTTTGGGAGCTACGATCCTCAACCCAATCCCCCCCCCCCCATTTCCCCTATATAGCTAAGAACCATCCCGAAAACATCAGCTTTCAAGCAGAAAAAAACCGCATCAAAATCGGTCGGTCGGTCTGTATGAAAAATCACACAGATTTTTTGTTGGGTACCTATAATCTGAAAAATTAAACAAAAGTTATGTTATTACCCGACTACGGCGAAGCAAGAGAAGGGTAATGAAGTTAACAGTCTATGTATTTATGTGGAGGTTCCACCATAGCGTCGCTCCTATTGGTCCGATTTTGATAAGCGAGGTGTCAATCGATTCGCCTTCAGGTATAGAGTGTCAGGCTACCCGAATACTGCGAAGCAAAGGAAGGGTTATGTGTTCATACTAAAAACTTGACAAGCGAGATATCAATCGCATCATATCGTCTTCATCGCAAGTTTTAGTCGCAAGGGCTATTTTTTACCCGACCGTAGTTGGGTTTTAGTATTTGAACTTATGCCTTGTTTCTATTCTTATTATTTACCTGGTGTGCCATGACCCTAACAGCGCCTCTAAGCCTCTTACAGTTTGCAATGAAACCTCATTATTCAAACGTCGAAATTCCGAGATAATTCCAATTAGAATGAACTTATTCCCGTCGTTTTTTCTAAAATATAATTAAAATTTTGCTTACGCCGTCTGCTTGCTAAGAATTACGTTTTGATAACTGAAATAATCGAATAATAGCAGCCTTAAACTAACAGGCTTTCAAATAATTATGTATTTTGTAGACCGCCTGTATTTTTTAATGATGTGCAATAGTAAAAGGCTCAGTACACCGCGTGTGCGCATTGTACTGAGTTCTGGTTGCCACAGCTACCGCGGTCTATCGGACGGTGGAGGTGTAGTTGTATAAGTACTTACTTTTGATACTTGTAGTAGCCTCCACTTTGTCACGGTTGCATGCTATATTATTTGCTAGCTTTCCCGCCCGCGACTTCGTACGCGCGGACTACTGTTTATCGCGAAAAAAAGCATCCTATTTTCTTCTAGGATATTAAAAACCATTGCAAAATACAAAATAGGTATAGCACCATTCTTGATGTTTTTTGGTAGACTTGCTATTTCGTTTCCATGGCAACCACATACTATTCTGTTCCTTACAGTGAGTAATCAAGATTTTGCAGTTTTTCCGTGGGAAGTTACAATTTTATCTGAAAAATATGTTTTATTCCAGGGTATAAGTTATCTCCATTCTAAATTTCATCAAAATCTGTACAGCCATTATCGCGTGAAAGCTCCCCAAACAAACAAACACACAACGTTTCACTTTTGTATATTGGTGTGGATCACGAAAATCGTTCAATCTCACGTCGTAGTTTTCAGACACTGTGAAAAAATAAACGTAAACTCACACTTATGCGTCGAATTCAGAAAAACTTTTTTTATTATTAAATTTGTTTAATAACGTATAGGTAGTTTTTTCATATCGTACTTATATTATTTCAGTCAAGTTCTACTAGTCTGCAGCTGAGTCACCTATGTATACTATGTTTTATTCTAGGGTATAAGTTCATCTCCATTCTAAATTTCATCAAAATCCGTCCAGCCGTTATCGCGTGAAAGCTCCTCAAACAAACAAACAAACAAACAGACAACGTTTCACTTTTATATATTGGTATGGATTATGTGCTTGTTAACGTGCACGTTAATAAAGGTTCACGTTTTTTGAAACGACAAAAAACTTGACTCTTTATGTTTTCAAAACTCTTCAGGAAGTTTCCGTAAAACGTCTACTATTTGGGACCGTATACTGGGACCTTATTCTCTATTGCCACTCGGCCACGTAACGCGCCGCGTTAAGATATCTATCTGCGTGGAATTGTTTGTGCATGTTCAAGAATTGCCGTACTTTTCCAAACGATTCCACAGCGAGACGCGTTACGCGTGTGACTGTTCATAAGAATAATGGCCCTGATTTGTAACTTTGACAATTATTGACTGTGACGTGACAATACATATAAATTACAAACTAAACTTAACATTGGTGAAATTGCTTGTAGGCCAGTGCCTTCCTAGAAGGCATTATAATAAGAAGAAAGAGATACAGTGCGACCAACTTATCTGTGCACGTGATTTTGTCCTTCAAAAGCGTAATAATAATAATAATAGGATAATGTGCCATGGACCATGGGATACTTTTGGTCGTACTTCATTAAGCAGTGTATGTGTATGGCTTCGCTTTATATTCTCGAAATAAGCAAATTTGTAAGAGCCAATGGTAGCGATTCGGACATTCACTAAACTAAACTTAATTTCTGCAAATGTAATTTAAACCTTGTTGGCTTCGTAAAATCAACTTTGTTTCCACGTGGTGAGAGTCCTAATTTGTCCAAACGCTGTCTCAGAACGTGTCTGAATTTATCCAAAAGCTGTTAGACAGCGTATTAAAACCCTGTTTTAATTACTTTATTTTAAGCGCTACAGCTTAAATTGATGTAAGTTTAGAATAGATGCCAAGGGCAAGAAGACCTTGTTACGAAATGGAAAAGGTTTAAATTACATTTTAAGAAATTAAGTCTAGTTTAGTGTATGCCCAAATCGCTGCCAATATCGCAGAATTACAAACTGTCGCTGACATCTATAACCTCGCAACAAAGACAATAAAAATCCCTAATAAACGCTTACACAAATGTAAGCAATCGGTATGGTATGTCGTCCTTAAAATAAAGAAACCTAAAATAGAGAAATAGAGTCATATGACGGGTTTACTTACAAACTGAAGGTATTTCTCTCACAAAACGCTTACTAATCAGTTGACGAATTCCTAAATGTTAAACTGAATTAAGACTGGTGTTCCAATATTAGATATTATTATTACACCTAACTAAATTAAGTTTAGTTTATTACGATTTTATTTTATTCAATTGACATATAACATTTTTTTTTATTAAACATGATATTGAAGGGTGGCGTACAGCTCATTTTTATGGCGGATGTAGTTCCTTTTTTTGCCACTTCATAGATAAGTTGGACGCACTGTACATTGCATGTACACAAACTGTATAGGAGATACGAGATATGTGAGCTGTCTATTCACAGATATTTTAGCTCAATGGTACGAGACATAAAATATTATGTTTATGGAATAAGTTCTTGAAATTCTGTTTACTTAGGTATGTGATAAAATCTAAAAGAAACTTAGTGTCTTCATTTTAGATCACGAGTTCCTGTAAATGTGTCCTCCATTTTTGGTTGAAGTCTTTTAGAATACTTCGCTATTTGCATATTCGGCCTCTCTATACTTATGTCACACTTAATTAACTTAACTTTCCCTACGAAAACTCAAAACTTGAGCACGCAATGATTTAAACATCTCGACAGTATTCCCGCGAACATTACATAGTAACGAGAGCAACATTCAGGTAAACAAAGTTGTGGAACTTCATCAAACTAGCAAACTTAATTTCAAGTTTCGCATTTGAGTGTGCTTAAATTTAAATTTAAATAAGCAAGTCCAGCGCCATACATCATTAGTCGAGAAAGTTGGCGAAACACATACGTCTCTGAAACATAGTTTGTTTAACTTTGAATAAGTTGAAAACGAATGCACGCGAATGAATTTACTCGGTAGACTAGCGTATGTGGATACACCATTCTACAAAAACTATTTTGATTGTGAATGTTTTTGGATGTTTAGTACTTACAATAACAAAAAGGGTTAATACAAATTAAGACTAGTGGCTCTGTGAGCTGTAGACCGCGTACAAACTTTTTTTGCAAACATTCTAGCGGTACACAGTACACAGGTGCCATCTAGTTACCTTATTGTACAACTAACATTAATAACCAAGGTGCTCCATCAATCCCAATTTAGTAGGCTAAGGGTTGATTCCACTAGCTGAAACCTGAAAGATAAATTTATTGCATTTGGAGGAGCTATTCTGCTCATCACGCCGAAGACCCTCATCAGATCATCACCATTTTTTTATAAAACAAATTTAAAGTTACTACCTCTCAAATAAAAAAGAACCATCGAAATCGGATCTTGTAAGGCGGAGATATTCAGTAGCCCCTTTTTTGCCCCATTTTGGGGAAAGTACCGCTCCAATCCAAAATCCCCGTAGACCAAAAAATTCAAAAAATTCGTTTAACCTGTAT
Source organism: Alsophila aescularia (assembly GCA_946251855.1). NCBI lineage: Eukaryota > Metazoa > Arthropoda > Insecta > Lepidoptera > Geometridae > Alsophila > Alsophila aescularia. The sequence goes on from OX276381.1 coordinate 17,469,657, forward strand.
ACCAAGTTTCATCTAGATCGGTTGAGAAATGCGACCTGTAGAGGAGAACAGAGATCCGGACGGACAAACATCCGGACCTACGAAAGCATTTTTGTCCAAGCTGAAACATTGACGCTTCGCTTGCGCTTCGCGCTTGCTAGGTCAAAAATAATACTTGACAGTAAAAGAAAAATAACTAGTTATATTATCTGCTTCCAAAACTTCACTGCTTCAAATTCGCCGTGGAGGTTTTTTGAAAAAATTCAAAATGTTGTGATGTGTTGAGTTAGATTTTATTCTCAATCTTGTGTATCTTCGAGTGTTAATGTGTAATATTGGTGGAATATTAACCATTAGGTGTTCGTTAACGTGCACGAGTGCGGACAAAAGAATCAAACGCAGAAATAAATGGCATTTTGTGATTTTTCCAAATCTCCCTCGGAAGTTTCAGTAAATGTCCACCATTTTACTGATTCGTGACTTTGACAATAATTGACTGTGACGTGACATTACTTTAAACTATACACTTGACATTGGCGAAATTGCTAGTAGGCCAGTGCCTCCGCAGAAGCCATCCAATAAAAAAAGAGGAAGAAATTCGCCGTTGTTTTATTTCTGTGTGGCTTGCGTTTTTGTTCACCTTCGAGAAGTAGTGACGTCATACTGTTGCCAAGATGGATGTCGTTTTGCCGTGATTCAATGTAACAACTCTCAAAAGTGAAAAAAAAATAAGCTGAGTTGATTTGCACAATGTCGATAAGATTTGCCAGGAAGATTTTCGTTTGATTTCTTCATAAATAATTTATTTATGACGAAATCAAACTAGTCAAATTAGTCAAAGAAACTAATGATTCATAAGTTTTTTTATTATTAAAACCCTGTCTATGTCGATTTTTTATTCTAAAATGTATTTATAAAACATATAAGTTAATTTAAAAACATTTAAAAAATAAACTTTTATGCGGTAGTCATGTCATGATCAAAATGAGAACGGGCTATCGCAGATAATGCGTATACAACATTTTGTGTGTATGCTGTCTACCGTTGAGAAGTTCCCTAATCAGGAGCCAATCCGGAGAGCAGCAACCATGTCATGGTACAACTTCAAACCGGCTAGCATAATATAATGTGTACACAAAATTTCATGACAGTGCTGTTGACCGTTGAAGAGTTCCTTTATCTGGAGCTAATCCTGGATTCAGGTCATGCTTACCATAAAAATGCATCGTCATTGGAACTGAACCAAGATGCAAAGATTCAACTCTGTAGGATAAGAGGAAGATGTTCTAATTCAGCTTGCAAGATTTGACCTAAGCCAACATACATACAGAAATACATACAGACATACATGGTAAAACTTCAAACCGGCTAGCATAATATAATGCACACAAAACTACGTGTCTGTGCTGTTAACCGTGTGACGATGTGAAACCTCTTTCATAATAATACTCATTTGATCTCTTAATTCTTTCATAATCCATTTCATTCCATTTGATAGTTTGTCATTATTAATTCTAAATTCAAATAACCTGTGATTCCGTGATTATTGTCTTTTGGATTAGCATAAACTGCAATTTTACAAAATAATATGTTATAAAATACCTAAAGAAGTTTATTACAAATATATATGAGTCTTTTAAAATATATATGATAATATCGTCGTAAGTGGTTGTTTTCATCCATATTGTGGCACCACGAAAAGTCTATGCTCCTGTTGTTCCTGTAATTTTGTGTCACTGAGGTTTGGTCCCTGGGCTGGTAGAATTAACCCAAACCCTGGACCGCCTCGTGACACTAGCGCCCTCTACGTGTCCTTACCCAGCCCTGCTCTACCTGACCGACCAGTCATCATGCCTACAAGTTCCTGATTCCTCCGTGTCTTCTTATCCGTGTGTTTTATTTTGTAAATCAGTGTTCAATTTTAAGTCGTCCCACAAAATTCTAAACGATACTAGGCCATCTTGATTTAATTTTGGAAATATTTGGCAAACCCAGAACAGTTTTTTATACTAAAGTCATAGACATATATATTTACTTTGAATTCTATGACTAAAGTGTATTTTATAATTTTATCCCTGTCATTCATGTAAGTAAGACATTTTCATTATTACGTACTTTGTTCCGAATTTCACTATTGACCTACCTAGTTCCGAATTACGCTAAACTTTGACGCGTTATTATGCGTGACGCATTAAGGCGTAGTTGCATTAACGCTGTTTTTTTTATTTTTACTTTTATTTTTAAAGTGTTATTTTCGCACTTAACGTAATCTTTAAAGAGTAAATACTTAATTTCATTTGCTGGTCTCATATTAATAAAAATGGACCCTGCGCATCTAAATAAACCAGAATTGATCTATGAATTAAAATGTCGAAATGCTGAGGCCCATACAACAGATACTGCAGAAAATTTACGATCAAGGTTATCGACCTTACTTTATAACTCGAATACTCAGGATTTTCAAAACCCGTATACATTTGAACAGGATACATACATACATTATGTACTATGAAAGTTACATTGCTTTCATATTCCTGTACCTTACCATATATTTAAATACCTACTTATGACCATTGTAGGTTCCATACTTACAAATAACCTTGTATTTAAGTTGTAAATAATGTAATTTTAATATAATTATATATATATATAGCACCACGAAAAGTCTATGCTCCTGTTGTTCCTGTAATTTTGTGTCACTGAGGTTTGGTCCCTGGGCTAGTGGAACAAACCCAAAGCCTTGGACCGCCTCGTGACAACCGTTGAGGAGTTCCCAGTCAGAAGCCAACCGGAGTGCTGCAGCCAAACTTCAATTCGGCTATCATAACATAATGTGTACACAAAATTTCGTGACAGTGCTGTTGATCGTTGAAGAGTTCCTTTATCTGGAGCAGTTCCTGGATGTCAATTTAGGTCATAATTACCATAAAAATGCATCGTCATTGGAACTGAACCATCATGCAAAAATTCAACACTGTAAGATAAGAGAAAGATGTTCTAATTCAGCTTGCAAGATTTGACCTAAACCAACATACATACAGAAATACATACAGACATACATACAAACATACATACAGACATACATACAAACATTGCAAATGAAATAAAAGCTTTTAGAAATAAGGCACTTTAATAAAAAGTCGGTATAACATGTCCGTGTTCTTCTTACGACTGGCACCCACCTCAGAGGCACGGATCTCCAATCATAACTTAAGCACATTTCCGTTGCAACTTGCTAAAATAAATAAACTTTATCTAGAAGAAACTTTGAAAGTTTATCTTAATATTTCGCAGAGTAATTTTACAGCAGCTGCATACTTTGTGATGTAAAAGTGTGAGGTTTACTTTGAAATTAAATTTAGAGGAAAACTTACAACATGGTTTGTCATGGTATCTAAGGAACTGAATTTCACCATCTGGTCTTATCCATTTGAAACTGCTAATAGTGTGTGTGTGGTTGCTACTTCTTCACACTGAAACGCCTAAAAGGATTTTGAAAAAAATTGGTATGTAAAAAGATACATTAGATCCTGGAATAACAGGATAATTTTCGAATTTCGGCTCATATTATATTTCATCCTAATACGAGCGTGTTTGATGTATTTGTTTTTTTTGTGCTCGGAGGTGAATAACAGTATAGATAAAATTAACTTATGCCAATAAAGGCCAAGGCCTTTAATTTGATACCCATATTGTAAAATTCGAAGTTTTAATTTTATTTTTGCAATTGAATATGGAGCCATACTGCCGAAACATCGAGTGTTTTCAAAAAAAAAGAAGCCTATGTTACTTGGGGAATGTAAGGATTATAACGAATAAATTTGTTCAGGCATTTCAAAGTTATGGCGGAATAAAGAATCTCACACACATACAAACATACATGAATGCTAACATAACACTCCTTTTTTTGGGCAGTCGAATAAAAACCTAGAGATACTTAAAAAAACTAGTAATTATTAAATATGAGGGTTAATAATGCATTTCTTATCACTATACCAGTTTCACGTATCTACGTTTTATATCGAGAAATAAATGGTGAATAGGCATAGGCGGATTGAAGAATCCTATAGGGTCACCTTTATTTATTTTAGATAAATACTAGCTGCGCCCCGCAGCTCTGGCTGCGAGCAAACATTGCCACCCTGGTTCACCCCTTTTGGGATGGAATTTCAGAAAATTATCATTATTGGACCTCCAGGATACTCAAGGATTATTTCTTCCAAATTTCAAATCTCCAGAAGGACGACCGCGGTTGAGCGATCTTAATCGCTTATGACGCCAATGCACTGTCCGTCCTTTTCATATCGTAACGCAATGACAAGAACGGACAGTGTATTCGTATCGCTACCGTTAAAAAAAAACTGGACAATTCCGCACCAATTACCTAGCCCCAAACTAGGATACCCGGTACAATGGATAAACATACATAGATGCGAATATTACATCCATGACTCGGAAACAAACATTTCTGCTCATCACACAAATGATTGCACCTTGCGGGATTCGAACTCAAGACCTTTTGATTTCGTAGTAGAGTCTCTAGCCACTAGACCAACCGGACGTCTATAGCGGTCACCGGCCAGGTCCAACAATTTAGGCTGTGTGTTATCTTTTAGTCAGTCACTATGTATATCACGGTACTTTTTATAGGTAACAGGTGAGTTTTTTAAAAGGGATCTCTATGGCAGATACGATAACCGTGATAGATAAAAATATGCTCAGAAATCCATTTAGAGGTTTTCAAACGTACTATAACATCATTTAAGAATATTAGATAACCCGTTTTTCTATCCGTAATCGATTAAACGTGTAATTTTCTTTAACGCGATATTAGATTCTGCGGCTTTTAACGTACAAAAAGTTGCACTTTTTTTTTAAATTTGCTACAACGTCTCCAAATTAAAACTTTTTATTTTCATACATTATGTTAGGAAAGAAAAACTCTAGAAAAGTTCTAGCAACTTTAGAAAATATTGTTCTATTTATACTTGCAAGATGTAACCCTAAAATGATAAAACCTTGATGTTGTATGGCCACGGCACATGCCACCGCTTCAGCGTGACCTTTACTTCCTGCCAGTGGTAAAGTTAACATAAACAGCTCAGAAAGTATAGTGCCAACGAAACTAATTAACAAGTTGAACTCTCGTTCCGCGGAGATTTCGTTAGCGGAATAGTTGTTTTCGAACTTCGCTCCTTTGCTAACACACGCACTTTCGCGTTCTTCTATGATGTGAAGGTACTTGCGAAAAGTAACCTTTATAGTTTCGCCATATCCATCCATCCGTCCGTCTGTCTGTCACAGCCATTTTATTCAGAAAGTATTAAAACTACAAAGTTGTAATTTAGCGCATGTGTAGATATTTATGACCGCTACACGTGTGTATTTTTTTTTCTATTTGCTCCCGTGCTTTAGAAGCGAAGAAAGAGAAGGAAAAAGAATTGTAACCGAGTGATCGTTGAATAGTTATTTTAAAATACATACCATTATATAAAAGTGAAACGTTGTCTGTTTGTTTGTCTTCTTTTTTTGGGCCTTCACGCGATAACGGCTGGACAGATTTTGATGAAATTTATAATGGAGACAGCATATAGAATAAAACATAGGATACTTTTTATCCCGGAAAATATAAAGTTTCTGCGGGAAACCTGGAAAATTTTGATTACTCACTGTAACGAACGGTTGCCATGGAAACGAAATTTCTGAAAATTCTGTTCAGTTATTTATTTAGATAGTTTAATTTTCTATCCACAGTATTTTTTGGTTTTCATAAACTTATTTCATTACGTCGTTCTCGACGTTTTGCTATTCGTCTTTTTGCTGATTTCGGGACTGACCCCGCCTTAAGCGTAATTCATCCCTACTCCACAAAGACTGATAACGAAGTAATAATTAGTTTACAATGCCAAAACGTAAGCTATGACACCAGTGTCATTTTATGAGATGCTATTACGAAGTATTACAGATTCATGGATGCTACATAACACGAAACTGGGGACGTTTATAAAGAACTAGTTTTCCCGCCCGCGACTTCGTCCGCGCGGACTACTGTTTATTGCGAAAAAAGCGTCCTATGTTCTTCCAAGATATTAAAAATCAATAGAAATGAAGGTACAGCACCGATGTTTTTTGACAGACTTGTTTTTTCGTTTCCATAGCAACCACAGACCATTATGTGATGGCAACCGTTCTTTACAGTGAGGAATCAACATTTTCCAGTTTTCCCGTAGAAACTTACAATTTTCTGGGATAAAAACTATCCTATGTTTTATTCCATGGTATAAGCTATCTCCATTCTAAATTTCATCAAAATCCGTCCAGCCGTTATCGCGTGAAAGCTCTCCAAACAAACAAACAGACAACGTTTCACTTTTATATATTGGTATAGAAGGCAGAAACATGATTATATTCTCTTTGGGCAGAAATGAACTTGGCACAGAGTTTTAGAGAACGCCTTCAAATAGAAACGGTCCACAGCTTAGTTCAATGCAAATTCAATAAAAATATTTCATTTTGAATTTCATTAGTAGGTATGTTATGGGTAAACCAGATCTGCAGAAGCAAGTAAAAAAAATATATTTAAAAAATGTAAAACCTATTAATTTATTTTTGATTATTGAGTGATTAAGTTGATTTAGTAGATTTTAAGTTGACCCGCATTGCAATCGGCCCAGTAGTTTTCACGTGATACGAGAAAAACAGACAAACAAACAAACACGATATAAAAAAAAAGTAGCTTATAATTATGTACCCTAGTGGTTTTTTAAAATCGGCTTTTTACATAATGTTTGGTACTTACTGCTTTATTATAAGCCTAGATAGACGTATATAGATGTACGTAAACATTGTTGTAATAAATAGTAAAATCAACTAAAAGCAGAGCACTTGTCAAAAAGATCTCAGATGATTCACCAGCGACCCAATTTAAATAATAGATGGCGACGGTCCCGGTAGTAGTTTTTTGGCTATTTGGGTTCAAACGTAGCGTTTAGAAAACCCCGAGCAGCCGGAACAAGGAAAGGGCGGAACCACTGAACTGATGAGTCGGCGGGAGGCGCATCGACTTGTAATAAAATGCGATACGGTTCGATTTAGGAGTGGAGACTTGGGAGGTAACATTTTATTAGGTTTGAAAGGTAGTGTCTCTAGTGGGTGCCTTTATAAAGTTAGGTGTTGTTGGCTAACACTTGAGTACTAAGTAAGGTGGTATGGTAGACACTAAAAAATACCCACTAATGGGACTGGCGTCGGACACATGCAATAAAATGGGTACCTACCGGCCGAAGAAGAGTTGCGCGGATCACTGATTTTGTATATTTATTACTATATTTTTTTGTTTTCGTTTTTATTCACGGCGCTTTAAAATAACGGTCTTTCTATTGATATAAGTTTGATATCATTTAGTGATGGGTGGGTTCTTTTACAAATTTATGTTTTTAAGAAATTCATTTTCAAGCGAATTCAATCATGTATTATATTCTCGCAGGGCAAGATACAATGTTATACTTTCATGTGTTATTTATTATTATTTGATTGAATAAAAGTTGCAGTTCCAAGAATGTTTAAAAAAAGCGGAGTCCACACCGCCAAATCAAAAGTGAAGCCAGGTCTGTCTCACTCGATGTACTTGCGTGATAATATCTGTAACGCCGGCGTTACTCTATCCGTGGCTTGCCACAAGATAGACTGAGATAGATTTACGCGTTAGAAAGAGAGACTCATATAAAATGATACGCATCAAGGTCATGCGAGCTGAATTGCACTTTATTGAGTGGCGGCAAGAGTCGCTTATTATTTAATTGTCTTAGTGGAGTGAGCCTTCTGTACGTTAGTACTATTATTTCTTCTGTGGTGAAGAACTCAAGATATGCCGATCGTACGCACAAGTCTCACGCACAGACTTACACCATGTTATGCCAATCAACCGCCACACCCCTGCAAGATCTCGACCTTGTTAGTCTTGTTAATTCAGTCAAGTTCTCACGGAAAATCAAAAACTACGTAGACTTTTGAGACGAAATTATGTATGAACCTCAAAACACCACAAATTATCCACTCACGCACACATACGCAGCGCGCCATTTGCTTACTTCAATCGTTTGTTTGGCGATGTAGATTCTGTCTATTTTTAAACCTTCTTGTGCAGTGTCATATACTTAATTATTTAAATGAGACTTAATTGCGCTGAAAACGTTATTTTAGTCTGAATTTGTACAAAACCAAATGCGGTTAGTTAAAGGCAACGCTCGCCCTTCTCGACGCTGACACCCGCTACTTCAGTCTTCTCGTGACCACGATCAATGCAACTTAAATGAAACGTCGAAGAAAATAAAATAACGTTTTCAGTGCGATTAAGTCCCTTTAAATAATTAACTGTGTTCAAATCGAGAAAGTTTAAATGTAATTACAGTTGCAGGACAGCTAGAATGTTGGTTGCAAAATCTTGCGCGTCACTGCACTGCGCTCGTCACCCTGAGACATTGGTTTTTAAGTCTCATTGCCCAGTAATTTCCCTGGAAACATGCTGCAATAAAAGTAGTTTTGGGTACATGACTGCGGTCGGGTAAAAAACACCTATGGACACTTTTGCGATGAAGACGAATCGATTGAATACCTCGCTCGTCAAAATTGGACCAAGTTTTTAGTTTAAATACACAACCCTCACTTTTCACTCACTTTCATCACTCATAACCCTTCCCTTGTTTCGCCGTAATCGATTAAAAATATGATATAATTAAAGAACTTTCATGCCAGTTTCACGAAGTTAAGTTATAACTGAACAGTTGTGGCTCGCTTAAGTGTCTTCGTGTCAGACCAGACTTCGTTAATTTACCTACGTCAATACTACCTTCACTATAATAATGAAGGCAATTTTGAGTGCAGACACCGAACTTAACTAAAGTGCTTTGTTTGACGAAGTAGTTCACGCGAAGCTAACGAGCGAATTCTACACGTAGGTACCTTACAAGAACATATTTACCGTATAAGAACAATCATAAAAGTCACAGGTATGTGTCGTCAGCCGAAAGATTGCTGATGCTGAACATAGGCCTCCCCCATAATAGGGAGGGGAGGGGGTTGTCATTAACACCACACTTGGCAGGCTGATGCTGCTGATTTTTGTTATTGATAATACACAGGAAATACCCATTTTCTAAATTCTCCATGGTGATTTTAGTTAGTGATAATACACAAAATATTCCCATTTGTATATTCTCCATGGTGATTTTAGTTAGTGATAATACACAGAAAATGCCCATTTACTAAATTATCCATGGTGATTTTAGTTAGTGATAATACACAGAAAGTGCCCATTTTCTAAATTCTCTATGGTGATTTTAGTTAGTGATAATACACAGGAAATGCCCATTTTCTAAATTCTCCATGCTGGTTCTCACAACACCCATCGTCGTCTTGTGTCCCCACTTTGCCCTTCATATAAAGGTTCCTATCCTCCACGGGATGAGAAGGGATGGCCTACAAAGTGGGTACAAAGTCACAGGTACGACTTTCAAATTGTTCTTGAATCTTGACGGCATTGGTCCCATTACTTGACTGTAAATAATTTACCAAGCGAAGATCTCCAATTTAACTTGCAAGAATCAGCGATTGATTTTTTATTGTTATAAACCGTTGATACTCTCGTAGTTATGACAGTAAAAATGATGAGATAAATTGTTGATAGATACATGGTCCATACAAGATCATTGGGTATAGGGCTTTGTTTTTACAAACTGCCACTGCCCGAAAAAGGAGTGTAATGTATTCAGGGTTCATGGACCTATGTGAGTTTCTTTATGCCACCATAACTTTAAAATGCCTGAACAGATTGTGATGTATCGGGTATTGTGAGAATCGTTACATCATCCCGACATAGGCTATATTTTTTGGATAATTTCCTTTTTTTGGCAGGGAAGTCGTGTTTTTTTATTTCTCTGATACATTTAATATTTTGTTGTAGTGCTCTTCAAGACCTTCAATTTTTAAACGTTTTCTTCAAATTTTACAACATGGGTATCAAACCCAAGTTGTAAAATTCGAAGAAAACCTTTTTTTATTCGCATTCCAAAAGCCATAGATCCGCCAAATTTAATTTAAAAAAAATAGTCTATTTTACATACTCGAGATGAGGTAAGGTAAGGATTACATCCACAGCATACATGCAAATCTGTTCAGTAATATACGGTGGATTAAAAACAAATATGATTACTGTCGGCAACCACCGTTCTGCGGAACACTTTTAATCTAAGAGGTCCCCCGAATGCAATGACAATTTTATTTATCTCTGATTTTTGACTTAGCAGTCGTGTTCTTTATATACATATTTATTTCTTAATTTTGTAACTATCACCATCAACCTATCTCCCACAGCCACCTGGGACTCAGGTCTTCTCTCTTTCCTCACTAGCGTGTTGGTTTGAGGACACGTCGTGTTGGTTTTGTCACTTTCCGAATATGGTTCTTGGACATGCCAGTATCCTAACCTCACGATGTTTTCCTCAGTTTCATTTTAAGCAAGCAATACGTGGTTCCTTCATAACTGAGCTGCGCCATCGTTGGTGGTTTTCCCTAGACTGCATTATTTTTAACTTTTAAAATACAAGCTCTGGGCAAAAAAAGCAGACAGTAATGGCGGAGCTAGTACATTTTTGTTTTGCTCCCACAAAGCGCATTCGGGCGTGTATCTATTCATCATTTAATTTACATTTGAGCACAGCCGCAGCGCGCTATCTACTATGCTGAAGGAGAACGCAGCATTTGCCATTTTCAGGAACGTGACAAAGCCAGGCGATTTTTGACAATCCGACAGTCAGACAATTACAAGATATAATTGATTGAGCGAGTGAAGCGAGCTTAAGTCTTTGCTTCAAACACAATCAATTTGCTTTCATCTGTCCGTTTGTTTGTAATTCTCTTCAGGTTGTATTTTACAGCCTATCTGGACGAAACTTGGTATGCAGCGATGGGGGGGAGGGGGGGGGGGGCTTTAAAAAAGATGGAAACTTTATGTTGGTCTTATAAAAATTTGATGAAAATCTGATAAGTATCCTGGGTTTGATGAGCAGAATAGCGGATTTTTGATTGTGCGGAGGGGATTACTTCCTCCGAAAATGAGAAAAAAGGGGACTACTGAATATCTTCGCATAATAAGATGCGCTTTCAATGTTTATTTTTTATTTGAAAGATAGTAACTTTTAGTTAGTCTCATAAAAAAATGGTAAAGATCTGATGAGTATCTTGGACATTATGAGCAGAATAGTGCCTCAAAATGCAGTAAATTGCTCATTTTTAGGTTTCTACCAGTGGAATCTGTCCTTTACCTAGTGGATAGGGATTGATGGAGCACCTTGGTTATTAATATTATTTTTACTATAAGGTCACCAGAAGCACCTGCGCTACTATGCACCGCTAGGTTGTTGCAAAACAGTTTGAGCTCACGATGAGTACTGTTCACAGAACTACTAGTTATAGATGCCTGGTAGTACTAAGTATTTCGCTTAAGTTTGGTAGCTAATGAAATTGAGTGTTTTGATCTTGTGATTCATATTCATCTGCGTAGGTACTTGTAATAAGAAGAGGTAGATGTACAACTTACCTGTTTTGAAACTACATTGATCTATTTTGAAAATTGTATTATCTTATGTGCCACGCACAAGTACCGCAGAACGGTGTTACCTTTGGGATTAATTAGCTTCCATGTTAATCACATGGATGAATTTCCTGGAACATCATTTTGTTTTTTTTGTCGTTTTGAAAATAATAAACTGACAAACTCTTTTTATAAGTGCGCCGGAGATTCTTATATATTGTACCTAATAATTGAAAGAACATTTTGAATTATTCGTCTTATTCAACTTTTAATTAGTCAAGCGTTGGCTGTTTAGTAAATGTTGTTGTATACCACGTTCCTGTTCACTTTAGCCAAGAGTCGTGAATTCTGTGTGTATACGTTTTTGTTTTAACGTGAATATTAGTTTGAAATCGATGGTTTGAATCCATTTGAATCCATTTTGTTGTGTTCTATCTACACCTATAATTAAGTTTAAGTATTGGGGATGAAAAGTAAAAAATAAATGAACGCAAATTCCCAGTACACTAATTCTAGATACATAGGCGAACTAAATAATTATTATCAGTGTAATGCGTTTGTAAGCCTCAAAAGTCTTTACTGGACCAACTGAGGTTAGAGTACTAGCATAGTCAGAAATCTATATATACTTATAATAAAACTGTAACGGGTCCAATTCTGTACATTGAAGATATTTTGGTTTTTTTTGTTGGACCTTACTCTAGATTTGATGCTGAACCCAAAACTGTTTTTTTTTTTAATTTTGTCTCGCTGTCTGTCTGTCTGTCTGTCTGTCTGTCTGTCTGTCTGTATCTTGGCTAGGCATCACGCCGAAAATACTGAATAAATTTCAATGAAACTTGGTATGATTTGAGTTCATACTACGAGGTAGGACATAGGCTACTTTTCATCCCGAAAAATTAGAGGGTTCCCGCAGGATTGGGGTTGAATGCTATTTCAAAAAACACTTACTCTGAAACTACTTGACGGATTTGGATGTAACTTGACATAGTCATAGTTTATATGATGGGTTAAAATTGAGGATACTTTTTATCCTGAAAAAAAAAAAGATCCTGCGGGATAATGTCCCAAATTCTGTAAATTAATCATATTTTGTAAAAAATTTTGGGGGCCGTTCTATATTCAATACTAAAGCCAAAACTGTTTTTTTTTTATTTTTGTCTTTCTGTCGGTCTGTCCGTCTGTCTGTCTGCACCTTGGAAGTGCATCACGCCGAAAATACTCAATGAATTTAAATGAAATTTGGTATGATTTGAGATCATACTTTGAGGTAGGACATAGGATACTTTTCATCCCGAAAAGTTAAAGGGTTCCTGCAGGATAGGCGTTGAATGTTATTTCAAAAAACACTTACTCTGAAACTACTTGACGGATTTGGATGTAACTTGACATAGTCATAGTTTATATGATGGGTTAAAATTGAGGATACTTTTTATCCTGAAAAAAAAAAAGATCCTGCGGGATAATGTCCCAAATTCTGTAAATTAATCATATGGGGCCGTTCTATATTCAATACTAAAGCCAAAACTGTTTTTTTTTTAATTTTTGTCTTTCTGTCGGTCTGTCCGTCTGTCTGTCTGCACCTTGGAAGTGCATCACGCCGAAAATACTTAATGAACTCAAATTAAATTTGGTATGATTTGAGTTCATACTTCGAGGTTCCTACCTCTTTTCATCCAATATTGGATACTTTTCATCCCGAAAAAATTAAGTGGTCCTGCAGGATAGGGGTGGAAAATTATTTAAAACAACACTTAGCACGCTGAAACTATTGGACGGATGTTGATGCAACTTGGCACAGACATAGTTTATAAGGTGAAAATTATGGATACATTTTGTCCCGAAAAAATAAAGAGTTCCTGTGGGATAAGGGTCCAAATTGTGTACATTAAAGATATAGTGTTTTTTTTGGAAGTTACTCGTTATTCGATTATGAAGCCTAAACTGTATGTTTTTTTCATTTTTGTCTGTATGTCTGTCAGTCTGTATCTTAGCCGCGCATCACGCCGCCGGACCTACTGGATGAATTCAAAATAAACTTGGTATGATTTGACGAGGTAAAACATAGGATAATAATAAATTTATGGGTTATTATTTAGGTGTTGAAACTTATTTAAAAGAACACGTACCACGCTGAAAGTAATGGACGGGTTTTGATGCAACTTGGCACTGTCTTAAGTTATATGATGGGTTAAAATTGAGGACACGTTTTATCCCGAATAAGTAAAGGGTTTCTGCGAGATATGGGTCCAAAGTTATGTTAATATTTAAGAAAAAAAAATGTTTTTTGGGTGGTTCTCTATATTCGATACTGAAGCCAAACTGTTTTACTTTTTAATTTTGTCTGTCTGTTTGTCCGTATCTTGACCGCGCATCGCATCCAAACTACTAAATGAATTCAAATCAAAATAATGCTCAAAAAATACTGAACCTATTTTAAAAATTCTTTCACTAGAGTAACATGGGCAATATTTTATTTTTCAAAACATTAGAGATCCCTAAGAAAATTGCAATAATGGCCAAGGTATCAAAAATACAGAACGGCATGACGTTGCCATGGAAACGAAATAATAAGAAGTCTGTCAAGTACGTTTATAATAATGCAGTTGTCTATGGTCAAAATGCACTGCTGCCAATGATTTTGAATAACGCTTACGGGTGTATTTTTAGATGTTACGACGGGTATAAAAATGCTAAAAGTAAGATAACGGCTAAAAGTAAAAAACTCGTGAACGGTCGCTGCTTGTGGGGACTGGTCCAGCCTGGTTTCTTATTAGTCATTTGTACTTTTATTATTTTAATCAGTTTGATGATTCTGTGACGTCACATTGGCACTTAAAAATATAATTAATACAAAGAATTGTCAAAAATTGAGAAAAGTCATCCTCCTTGAGTTTCCTGGTGCTTTCTTCTCTAACGGGCGTATTTCCAAAGCACCGGTAGAGTCAGAAGGGTCTTTCCTTTTCCTGTGCGAGATTCAACTCTGAGTCGGCACATGACAGGGAAGTTTCCTTTTCAAATTCAAAGCATACTTAGTTTACCTGTACTGCGCAACGCAAAGGACGGGTTTTATGTTTATCTGCTTTTGTATGTCTGTTTCTTTGTGACACTATATAGACCAAACGCGTGGACCGATTTTTAATGATACTTACGTCAGTCGATTTGTCTTAATCTTTCGAGTGCTACTATAGACCCGTAGAGAGACTATCAAGAATAAAGACCCAACCCGACCCCAATTCAATATGGCGACAGCCAGACAGACGCCAAAAATATAAAAGCGAAAGTCGGCGAACTATGTTAAGTGAGGTATCATTGACTAGGTATTTATAAATCATCTGAAGTTTTTGTTATCATATTTCATTTCATGACCGTTTAGGATCTATAACGATTTCAAATTTGTTAGCAACCATTCTCACTTTAATTTTTACCTCATATTTGTTTTTTTTTTCGCAGTTTGTTTATTAGCACTTTTGATAATGTCTTGTAATAATTAATGTATTTCTCTTTGTTCATAACATTTTAAGTTTTTACTTGTTAATGTCCTAAATTTTTTCTTATTTATTATAAGCTTTCTACCGCGAGCCCTATGTTAAGCAATGGACATATTCCAGCTGATGATAATGATGAACCTAATGAATCTCTGTACCTTGCGCTAGGTCCCTTTAGAGCCTGTATGGCATGATTACAGCGAACAGAACAAGTAAAAAAAAAAAAAATTTCCTACCTATGGAGTACCACGTTTCGCCTCCGTAGGTAGGACTAATAATTTTTTTTTCACGGTCGACCTATGGAGTGCCATAGGTCGCTCAGCGAGCTATGAAGAGAGCTACGCTTGGAGTTTCTTGAAGGACAAGATTCGTAATGAAGATCTCCGACGGAGAACCAAGGTGACCGACATAGCTCTTAGAATAAGCAAGCTATAGTGGCAGTGGGCTGGTCACATTTCCAGAAGAACCGATAACCGTTGGGGTAGAAGAGCTCTAGAGTGGAGACCACGTTTAGGCAAACGTAGTGTAGGGTGCCCTGTGGCCAGGTGGAGTGACGATCTGCGAAAAGCGGCTGGAAGATAATGGATGTGGGGAGCTGAAGACCAAGCTCAGTGGCGTGCATTAGGAGATACCTACGTCCAGCAGTGGCCAGATATAGGCTGATGATGAAATAACTTAAAATTGATTAAAAAAAACTGCAATATGTAAAAACACGTAGGTATAAAAACACAATTATTTTCACTCTTTTAATTAAAACTGTTTCCTTGAAATCAGTTACATGTGAAGCGAAGAAATGTTTGTTTCATTACGTTCTCAATTTTGAACGTGAAAAAGCGTTGTTTTTTAAAGTTTATTTATGTCTCCAATGATTTTGTGTGTCTTTTTGATTATGGTGAGATATTTTCTATTATAATGTAGAGTTATACATTGTTATTCTATGATTATGTCAAATCTTGTAATAAAATTTTATAAAACCTTTATTCCGGTTAATTCGGTATTTTTTGCAAGCATTTTACTCGTACTCTTCGACCTGGCATTGAAAGGATTTTGGATGCGTTGTAAGGTTTTGCGTGCAGTGTTTTTTTTTAATAGGGCAAGTGAATTTTTAACGAACTACCCCAAAATACAGCTAGCTACTACACTACTACATGAAACATTGGAGAATACACATGCCATAACAGGCTTTTATGTAGATCACTTGGAGATCTAGCCTACCAACAGTTTTTTATCGATTGCTTGTCTTCCAGGCATACTCGTACTCATCGGATTGAGATACCAAGTACACCAGTTTTTAAGTCAATACCTATGCTGGGTAAAACTGGTATATACTCGACGGAGTAGTTTTTTTTTTTTAATCCTCTTGCACATTATGTTGATGTCTTCATTTATTTCCTGGCGTGTGCTGGAATGCGTCTGGGAAGCCGAAACTTCGTCTTAGGTCAGTAGCGCAGTGCAGCTGACCCGCGCTGTTGTAGGTATAATTATTGTAGGAGGGCTTTGGAGGGGACTTTTGAGTTTGGCGTTCGTGATCAGGCTCTGTTAAGCGTTCTTCTTCGTAGCACTTTGAATTTGACGTTTACTTACGTCAAACCTGTCATCTTTGACGTTTACTTTCTTCACCGTTGATCGCCAAACCAGCAGCAGTCTCCTCCAAAAAATACTGAACCGATTTTAAAAATGTTTTCACCTAGTTGAGTAACATGGGCAGTATTTTAATTTTCCAAACATTAGAGATCCCTATGAGAATTGCAATAATGGCCAAGGTATCAAAAATACCTTGGCCATTATTGACATTTAACGGAATGACGATGCCATGGAAACAAAATAATAAGAAGTCTGTCAAGTACGTAAGTAATAATGCAGTTGTCTATGGTCAAAATGCACTGCTGCCAATGATTTTGAATAACGCTTACGGGTGTATTTTTTAGATGTTACGACGGATATAAAAATGCTAAAAGTAAGAAAATTAACGCGGTGTGAACGCTACCTTTGCAAAGCCGAGGCGAGTCACTAGTATAAGAATATATGTGTACCAAAAAACGCTAATTGTATCCGTTGCACACAATTTATGAGGTCCACACCCAAGGAGCTGGTATAACGAGTACCTAATCTTCCCACTTTTAATTATATCGATGCAAAATTATAAATAATTTATTTTTATTATAGATGCCCGGATATATTTCTGGATCTAAAGAAGATTTACAAGATGCCCCTAAGAATGCGTTTCAATTGGAATACCGCATAATGCCAGGTAGATTAGCTGAGTTGAAACAGAAGTCTGTATCAAAAAATGGGTAAGAAACAGAAATTATCAGCAGGTAGATAGATTTCTTAGAACTATTTTATTTATTTATTTGGCCATCAACATATTAGTTTTATAATTATATAACATATACCCATTACGTCGAAAATTTAAATAATAATAATAAAAGAAAAAAGAAAATATCTTCTATAACAAATATTTTGTAACTAGCATATTATATGAGCAAAACTGTGTTTGACTGATTAAATTTATGTTATTTCCAGTGATTTTTCGACAGACAATGTCCGCAAGAACGATCAGCCAGAGCAGACTTTAAGCTTGGCTACTATCGTATAAATGTGGGATACCAGCATTGATATTATATAATTATATACTTTTATGGGAGGCAGACATGACATATATAAACGTTCTAAGTGTCACCGCAAAGATGACTTAAAGGCAACTGTACTTGTGGTTCAATAAGCGTGAAAAAAACCAACGCAACGTGCGCAGCGCAACCAAATTTTTAACTCTATTTTGATGTCACTGTAAAGACGATTTAAAGTCGACTGTACTTGTGGTTCAATCAGCGTGAGACACACCATCGCAATGTGCGCAGCACAACCAAACTTTCAACTCTATTTGATGTCACAGCAAAGACTACTTAAAGTCGACTGTACTTGTGGTTCAATCAGCGTGAGACAAACCAACGCAACGTCCGCAGCGCAACCAAATTTTCAACTCTATTTGATGTCACAGCAAAGACGACTTAAAGTCGACTGTACTTGTGGTTCAATAAGCGTGAGACAAACCAACGCAACGTGCGGAGCGCAACCAAATTTTTAACTCTATTTGATGTCACAGCAAAGACGACTTAAAGTCGACTGTACTTGTGGTTCAATCAGCGTGAGACAAACCAACGCAACGGGCGTAGCACGACCAAATTTTGAACTCTATTTTGATGACAGTAGTACCTAAATATGGGTAACTTTAGGTAAAATATCATTGGGTACAGTCACTTTATTCAATACGTAAATAAAAAATAATAATTAAATGTTTATTATTGACATAGACCAATGTTTTATTCTTAATGTCTTGAGTTATTTCTTTTACTATATACACAACTGACAAATATAAAAAATAATTTACTCCTTTTAAAAACATACCTACACAAACAAACTAAAAAATACTTTTAATTAATATACAGTACCTAACAAAGAATATGAGGACTTTGCCGGGGTTGTACCACTGAATCTATCTGTACCAATATATAAAAGTAAAACGTTGTCTATTTGTTTGTTTATTTGTTTGTTTTTTGGGAAGCTTACACGCGATAACGGCTGGACGGATTTTGATTAAACTTGAAACGAAGATATCTTATGCCCTTGAATAAAACGTATGATACTTTTTATCCCGGAAAACTGTAAGTTTCCACGGGAAAACTGGAAAAACTGGAAAAATTATGATTACTCACTGTAAGAAACGATTGAAAAAGGATTTTTTTAGGGTTTACCTAAAGAGATAGAAAAAAAAATTTGAAATTTGAAAAATTTTGAAACTTTGCAAGATATTTTAGGGGACGAACTCATACTACAAATATTATAGAGTTTAAACATTTATGGAAAAAAAAACTCTGAAAATTGCTATTATACCTAGCGGCACTTAAGTTAAGTCTAGCGGTGAACGTAACGTGGCGGGGATCTTAGCTATATTAAGTAATCGGTATAGTGCATGTCTTCGCCCAGTAATTGAGTATATCCCATCTGACGAAGCTCATGACCAGTAATGGCACAACGGCTTAGAGACGCTTAGTCCTTTCTGTGATTGAATACTTCTGTGGCCGATTGTACGACTCGCATGCTTCTAGACCCGAAACTAGCACAGAGGATTCCCGCGCAATACTGACCCGCCACTTCACTGACGAACTGCCCGACGTCAGCCTAGACGAGATTGAGATGGCGCTCAAACAACTTAAGAATGGGAAGGCCCCCGGTGAGGACGGTATAACTTCGGAGCTCTTAAAGGCAGGGTTGAAACACGTACTTCGGGAGCTTCAGGGGTTATTTAGCACCGTTCTTAACAGTGGGAGAAATCCAGAGGCGTGGAGCAGGAGTTTGGTAGTATAGTATACCTTTCTTTAAAACAGGGGATAAAACCCTTTTAAAGAACTACCGACATATTTCACTCTTAAGCCACGTCTATAAGTTGTTTTTGAGGGTCATCTCAAATCGTCTCGCAAGAATACTTGACGAATTACCTCCTCCTGAATAGGCCGGGTTTCGCGGAGGATTTAGCACCATAGACCACATACACACAGAGAGGTAGGTTATACAGAAGTCTGAAGAGTATAACCAGCCCCTGTCTTGCTTTTGTGGACTATGAGAAGGCCTTTGACTCCGTTGAAACCTGGCGGTTCTGGAGTCTTTGCAGCGTTGTCAAGTGGACTGGCGATACATCGAAGTGCTGAGATTTCTGACGCCGCGATTATGAGTGTCCAAGTACAAAACCAGCAGTCAAAACATATCCAACTGCGCAGGGGCACTCCCCTGCGCAGCATGTCTCACTAGACATGGGGTTGTTATATCCCCGAAACTGTTCACTATTGCCTTGGAAGATATTTTTAAGACGCTGGATTGGAAAGGAATGGGCATTAATATCAATAGCGAGAACATCTCATACTTACGATTTGCCGATGACATAGTCCTAATAGCTGAGTCGCTACTAGACTTGCAAAGAATGCTGACCAACCTAGTTGATGCTTCTCGACGCATCGGTCTCAGAATGAACATAGATAAGACCACAAGATCATGTTTAACGATCTTATTGACCCAGAACCGATTGCAGTCAATGGTTCACCTCTTGAAGTTGTCCAACAATATGTTTACTTGGGCAAATATTGCAATTAGGTAAGAACAACTTTGAGAAGGAAGCCAACAGAAGAATTCAGCTGGGTTGGGCAGCATTCGGCAAGCTTCGTCAAGTCTTCTCGTCATCCATACCGCAGTGCCTGAAGGCAAAAGTCTTCAATCAGTGCATTCTACCAGTCATGACCTATGGAGCCGAAACGTGGACAATCACGGTCAAACGAGTCCACAAATTTAAATTTGCTCAGCGAGCTATGGAGACAGCTATGCTTGGTGTTTATCTGAAGAACAAGATTCGTAATGAAGATATCCGACGCAGAGCCAAGGTAACCGACATAGCTCAAAGGATAAGCAAGCTAAAGTGGCAGTGGGCTGGTCACATTTCCCGAACAACCGATAACCGTTGGGGTAGATGAGTTCTCGAGTGGAGACCACGTTTAGGCAAACGTAGTGTAGGACTCCCTGTGGCCAGGTGTAGTGATGACCTGCGAAAAGCGGCTTTAAGAAAATGAGGAGATGAGGAGAGCTGAAGACCGAGATCAGTGTTGTGCATTAGGAGAGGCCTACGTCCAGCAGTGGACAGATATAGGCTGATGATGATGATGATAGTGCGTTTATATTTTTACGGTTGAAGACGGATATATTGTAAATTGTACTCTCCGTTCACAGTTTTCGTTCGTGTACAATCTCGCTGGGTTTATTACAATCTGACGGTTATCTTAATATTGCGGTGACATAAGTACGTAAAATCACATACGGTAAATTTTTTCAGATACTCCCGCTGTTAGCCAGTTGGCTCAAGCGCGTAACGACAATGTCCGCCTGCCGGGATCACCATACACCGCGCTTGACACCGTCAGGGGAAGGTCAGCCGGTTCTGGGCCTGGGTAAGGATCTTCCATCTTTAGAGTTCTATCCCGGGACTTTTGCTCAAGTGCGTAACGCAATTTCCGCCTGCCGGGATTACCATACACCACCCTTGACACAGTCAGGGGAAGGTCAGGAAACGAAATAACATGTTTGTCAATAAACATCAACAGTGGTGCTATACCTACTTTTGCATTGGTTTTTAAAATCCTAGAAGAACATAGGATGCTTTTTTTCACGATAAACACTAGTCCGAGTTGAAGTCGCGGGCGGGAAAACTAGTACAACTTTACACCAATTTGGCGTCCCACAGGGTAGCATTGTTGGTCTAGTTCAATCGATTATAATTGTATTGTAAGCATAGCTGGAGATATTTGATTCTAGAATTATAAATAATATTAAAGTCCGCCAAAGATGTCAGTCAATGAAATATAGTAAGCATCAGAGCCTAATAAAAACGTCATAGCATTTTTATAACTTGTGTTCATTTTCAGTGGATGCGTGTTAATTTCAATCTAATACCAATTTATTATTATAATAAAGTACGATGTGGTACATTTAAGCATTTAAGAAATAATTGTAAATTTAACATTGTAGTTTCTAAATTTAATATCAAAATCAATTTATTGGCTATAATAATTTACATTTAACAATGTCACGGCTTTTTACGTCGTACGATCAAAAATGTGTATATAAAACACAAACACATTCGAACGTTTATTTATTCCTTTTCAGCATATTTCAAGAGCTAAAAGTGTTGAAAATGTATCAATTAGTATTTTTATTATTTCTGGTTTTGGTAAGTCGATATCAGTTTATTTTTCAAGTTCAGTCGAATGAGGTAATACCGATTTCTGGTGATGGTCAGGCCGCCCAAGAGCCTCTGACTTACGTACCCTCCGAGTCACGGAGCGATGGCAAATCCACATATAACTTATTAAAAGTCATTGGCATGGGGCCGAGGATCGAACCCGGTGTAGTAGGATTGCAAGAGCAACATGTTACGGCTCGGCTACATGTTACGGCTCGGCCACCATCAGTCTATTTAAATTGTAATTAGCAATGAAATACTTGACAAACATGAAATTTCACACGAATTAAAAATGCTTGAATATTGATGAAATTACCCTATATATGTTTTATAGGAAAAGCTAAAGATTATGCATCATTAATACAGACTAAGTTTTTAATTCACTATTAAAATTTGTTAATATTCAGATGGTCCAATACAATACAACATGCCATGCACCAAAGCTCAAGCCTCCATTGAGCCTCAAGCTACAAAACCTGACGAAAAGGCACCAAGTCCACCAATCAACATTCCTAGTGAAAACGCAATGTTTGACCCTAGAGAATTCTTTAAACCCGTCAAGATAATATCTGATAATAGTAAGTTGTTCGTGTATTCAATTTATCCTGGTAATATTATATATGTGAAATGTTGAAAGTGGTTATTTGGATGCTCGGTTCTCAATCACGCAATAAAAGTTTTTGACGTGAATGCGTCTATAAATTTGCTTCCATAGGGAGGCAATCTAAAAAATTTATGGTAATGAAGTCTGGGTATACAGTTTAGTGTTGCACCTCTATATCTATCATCGATATTCTAAAATTAATTACACCACTCGATAACTAAAAGATCAAATAATTTATTACGTTGAGTCACAGAATAAATAATAGTACAAGTACAGAAGGATAACTAAGTCAAGTCATTTTAATATATAGTAACTCTCGCTACAACGCAATAAAGTGCAATTTAACTCGCACAGCGCTGCGATCTTTCAATTATATTTACCTAGAAGGCGCTCACCCATTGCGTGCAGGCTAGAATGTACCGTATCACAACGCGCGAGAGCTTCCATTGCTCTAACCGTTTCAGAATCGCTCTGTCACTTTTTCGCTGGGTAGGGTTGTTAGTATTAATATATGACTAGGTATATTACTTGTACCTTGTACCATTAATTATTCCGTGATAATTATGATATGACTTAGACATTGTACTTACTTACTTATTACTATAAATTTTGATAGTTCTATTACATACAATGACATTCGTATCAGAATAGACCTAATAGCTACCTAATTTTTATCATCCCGTTTTCAGAACGCTGATAAGTGTAGTGAGATACGTACCTACGTATTAAGTGTCGTTGACTGATTATATCCTAATAGGTATTGTACTTTGATGAATAAAGGTGCCTGTCTGAATTCCATTGTTAATCATGAGTGAAAAATAAATGGCTACGTAATAAAATGTCTGTATGTAAAAGAAGGTAGGTATTCTACGAAACCTATCATCCATCACTGCTACATGAACAGACTTGCCACGACTTGCCGATTCTGGAGCGCGGTAATTGCGACCGTATGACGTATAGCAACGAGACGCATACATAACTAGGATCTATTACACTTAGAATAACTACTTATAATATATACATATTATAATAGGTAGGTAGTTATTCTAAGGTATTACGATTATTACCTTTTGATATCCTTTGGATTCGTAAAGAATAACAAGTCGTGTCTATGTATCATTCGGCTACTTAAATAGTAATATAATTATATTACTATTTAAACAGTCGAATGCTATGCAATACCTTCTAGGTCGCTTCTTGGTACTCATAATTAAAACAGAACAAAATTTGTCAAAAACTTTACGTAAGTAGGTACTTTATTGCTAAGTATACGGCGCGCGACTCATCGAGCGCACGCTTGACACGCTACTGAATTAACCCTAATATTGCGGCCCCGAAGTGTAGGTTATAATATTTGTACTTGTTGCGGAGTGCGACCGGCCTGGTTGAGTGAGGACTGTGTCGTGTCGCGCGGAGTGGAGGGGGAAGCGCTGCAAAATTAAGGCCATTTTTAAAATAAACATAAAACTGAATGATGAGTCAAGTAGGTTTTTTGATGGTAAGCAACGCCTGCCAGCAACTATAATTTTGTTGTTACTCAAAACTATGGACTGATTGAAACGGAGTAAAATTCCTCTTTTTGCGTCACAGAATGGGCAATGTGTCCGGGCATAAGTTACCGATAGTTCTTCAGTCGTAATCCTCATTACCGAGGTTCGTGACCACCTCTAAGTATTCCATCGTCTATCTGTTACTATATCTGGCGATCTGCAAAGCACCGTAGACGGGATCATCTCTACCTATACTGTACTGTTGTTATTCGTGTTCATTTAGCGATCGGTAGCTTGCAATGGCATAGCTATCTGTATCGAAACTGCAGCTACTGTCAAAGATATCGATTTTATCGGTATTATAATACATTTTATAGCAAACTTTACGATTTCTCATACTGTTTGCGAATAACTTTGCGTCCATTAGTGACAGCCCGCAAAGTTTTCGGTACACTGACGTCTAATACTCAAAGAAGTTGAATTACTACACACACACAGGTTGACTTACACTTACTTATTAAGTAAGTGTAAGTCAACCTCTTTGTACTTTTAAGCCAGTCGTAGACTAGTACGCGTATGATACGTTAGAGGATCTTTTAACATTTTCATATAAACTTAATTGAATAATTCGTATCTTTGAAGCTCTACGCTTTGAAGATAGTTCCTATTTGTATTCTCTTTGCTCATAATCACCATTGCCGCAGGCAAGATTATTTTGAGGGGGGTGCAAACATTACATTAAAATATATTCTGACAGCGTAAAAGTAAAATATCATTTCAAGTCTTAATGAAAATTTTAATGAATACAACTAAATGTGTGCGATCGAAGCAGCGCAAATAGTTTGTTATTTCTTTCTATCATTTTAGGAAAAAATGATATACGGGGCTGAACGATCTGTGCATGCTCAGTGTTTTTAAGGAAAGAGACTGAGAGGGTAGCGCAACTGCATCCCCTTGCACCCCCTCCCAGCGCCCACGATGATCACTCATAGATAATAGACGATATTGCTCGGTACCTCGGTTGCAGAGGCTTGCATGTAAACTAATCAACTGGTTTCGTTATTATTTAGCGATCGAAACCCTCGTTATCTATATCGAGACTGTAGGCCTGATTTCTCCGAACAAAACTATGACATTTAAAAATATCAACTTTTTTCTTGCAGTTAACCAACAATTCCAGAGCTTATTTAAACAAATTGGGTGACAGAGTGATATACATCCAAGAAATACTAGCGCTCATACAAACACCTATAAAATTTGGAAATTATGCGACGCGGACTTAGTCAGGATCTCCATACAAATGTTTGATGTTTTCGTGAGCTAATTATGAGACAATAATAAATAAAATCATGTACAACCCCGACAATCTATTATTTTTTATGTGTTTGTTTTCATTATCGTTTGCGTTTGAACTTGATATATGTATGTCAAGTAAGGTAGTGCCAAATTCTGTGTCAATGTTTGAAATGCCACCTGTGGGTTGGTTCAACAACTGCTATCAATTTGTCACAGACGCCTCATCAGGCCGAAAATGATTGAGGTTTGCCTTTATGCGCCGTCAGACGCCAATAGCTATCAACAGTGACCGACGGTTTTAACGTGCCTTAAAAGTAATTAGAGTGGGGCTGAAGAAACACTCCGCATAACATTACCGTGACTCCGCACACTCCATACAACCACAGTATCTCTAAGGGTATAGGTGTACCTACTGTGATACAACTGCATGACAACTGTGATTTAAATGCCTACTCTCACTCGGATAAACAGACGATGCTTGTAGGTACACGCGTCAAATGTGTATGTAAGTACATACATGGAGCTAAACGAGCATAATTTTAGACAGCTGCATTATTAGTATTACTCATGTACAAGAGATCAGTGAGCTTAGTATGACACTGACGTAACCAAACACAAACATACTAAGTGACAAAAACAAAAGCTACAATAAAATATTTCTATTCCTATTTCTATTTAAAGACAACCCGCTAGTATGAGGTTCATACAAATCTATTAAATTTGGGCGTGTACCTAGTATTTGCACAAAATACCTAGTATTGGATACGACCTTTTTGCGTTTGCACTTGTTTCACTGACTGAACATAATTCATATAAATTCGAGGCATGCCACTAACGACTATTGGTTACGGTGTAATGTGTTGATTTATCATCAAGTTTGTTTTGTCGATGTTCATGTGGAGGCCAATACGTCGGGGCCAATCTGTTTTCTTGGTCAGCATTTGTTGCAACTCTTGCAGCGGCTCCGCCATAAGGGCAATATCGTCTGCGAATCTCAAGTATGGGATGTACGCGCCGTTTATGTTGATGCCCATTCCATTCCAATCCAAAATTTTGAACATATCCTCCATTGCTCCACAGTTTCGGCGATATGACATCCCGCTGTCGTACTCCCCTAAGCAATTGGATTTGTTCAGTTTGCCGGTCCTGGATTTGGACGGACATCGTACTGTGTGAATGTGGTCTACGGTGCCATATCCTCTGCAAAATTCGTCAAATCTACACGCGAGACGATTGGTGATGACCCTTCAGAACAACTTATAGATGTGATTCAGGAGTGAGATGGGCCTATAATTCTTGGGCAAGGTTTGATCCCCTTTCTTGAAGAATAGTACCACCTCACCCCTGTTCCACGCTTTTGGAGTTCTCCCACAGTTGATGACGGAATTAAACAAAGCCTGTAGCTCTCTGAGGACAGGAGTACCTCCTGCCTTTAATAGCTCAGAGGTAATACCGTCCTCACCGGGGGTTTTCCATTTTTCAGTTGTCTCAAGGCCATCTCCACCTCATCCAGGCTGAAATCTGGCAGCTCATCGGTGTAGTGGCGGGTCAGTGTGTTTCTTGAATCCTCACTAGGGATTTCTGGTCGAGGAGCATGTGGAGCATATAATCGGCCATAGAAATCCTCGATCTCAGCGAGAATATCAGACAAAGCGGTTTTGCCATCAGCTCTTTTTTTATCTGTCTGTCTGCATCCTCGCCGCGCATCACGCCGAAACTACTGAATAAATTCAAATGAAACTTGGCACGGTTTGAGTTCATACTACGAGGTAAAAACAACAAAACATAACAATACGTAACATTGGATACTTTCATCCCGAAAAATAATGCGGGAACCGCAGGATAGGGGTAGAAATTTATTTAAAAAACATTTACCACTCGGAAACTACTTATGACGGATTTTCACTTGCACTTTGGCACAGTCATAGTTTATATGGTGTGTGAAAATTGAGGATAATTTTATCCCGTTTTTTTTGTCGCTGTTTTATTATTCGTACTGAAGTTGTTTTTTATTTATTTTGGTCTGTTGTCTGTCTGTCTTTCTGTCTGTCTGTCTGTCTGTCTGTCTGTCTGTCTGTCTGTCTGTCTGTCTGTCTGTCTGTCTGTCTGTCTGTCTGTCTGTATGTCTGTCTGTCTGTCTGTCTGTCTGTCTGTCTGTCTGTCTGTCTGTCTGTCTGTCTGTCTGTCTGTCTGTCTGTCTGTCTGTCTGTCTGTCTGTCTGTCTGTCTGTCTGTCTGTCTGTCTGTCTGTCTGTCTGGATATCGGATATTGGACACGCATCACGCCGAAACGACTG
The DNA here is from genome assembly GCA_946251855.1 of Alsophila aescularia. Taxonomy (NCBI): domain Eukaryota; kingdom Metazoa; phylum Arthropoda; class Insecta; order Lepidoptera; family Geometridae; genus Alsophila; species Alsophila aescularia. The sequence goes on from OX276381.1 coordinate 17,497,184, forward strand.
AATGAATTGAAATGTAACTTGGCATGATTTGAGTTCATACTACAAGGTAGGACTTTGGATACTTTTGAACCGGTAAATAAAGGGTCCCCGCAGGATAGGGGTATTTTATTTGGAATTGGTATTCATGTTTTACTGTTTACAGTTACTTCCGTAGTTCACCTCTAGGATTCCCAAGGAATATTCCTCCAAATTTCAAATACCTAAATCCACCCGTTTAGGCTTGGGTTTTTCTGTCAGTCAGTCAGTCAGTCAGTCAGTAGGTCTGTCACGGTACTGTTTTATAGCCATGATTAAAATAATGTAATAAAAAACATATTTTTATTGTTCTACCTAAAAGTGAAGGGCATCTATACTTATAATACGAGCATATTCATGTGGCGGCTAGGTCGGGGTGCCGGCCTGAGAAAGATTAGTCCGTGATTAAAAATGTTTTAAAAATAGTTTCTGCTAAAAGTTTCGTCTTTGGATAAATAAAATATGTGGACATAAACATAATAAACAGGAATAAATGTCCGTGAAGCTTTAAACAACATAACAACATAAATTGCGCAGAAGTGAAACTGGACTATTTGTTGGACACTAAAAAAATATTTTAGAATTAAAGATAGCAAACAAAGAAATTGAAAACTTAAACAGTGAAAACAGCGTTTTGAAACGAAAGTGTGTAGATTATGAAAATATAATAAAAATTTACAAATCCGTTGGCATAGATGACTTGAGTCACAGTAGTACATCTCAGAAGTTGTACACTCCTAGACACAGACGGTCGAAGGTAAGAAGTATAACACCACAGTTGGCCCAATTGTCACCAAAAACATCTTCAACACCTGAAGTTATCGCCTACTTGCCTATCGCTTGTATTAATAGTCAGAAGGACCCCTGCGTAATTATGAGCCCAACTCAGATTGAAAATAAGAACGAACAATGTTCTAGTGACCTAAAAGGTGAAAAAAAGAAGAAGAAGCATAAGAAGAAGAGCCAATGTTCAAGTGACCTTAAAGAAGATAAAAATAGTGGGCAATTTGAGCCAGAAAATAATTCTAACTTGGGCCCCAGTACTCATCCAGTTGCAAAGACAGTTACAGAGTGTAACTCTACCAAACATAACAGATCAGCTGCGTTTTTGATGCCGGACACATCTCCCATTAAGCTCCCATTAAGTGCCTCAACAATCGGCGAAAACAGCACTATTGTGAAGCAGCGTGTACTGATTTTGGCAGATCAGCTTGGACGTGGAGTACGGCGTGCACTGCAGAATCTTCTAGGCGACAATTTTAAAGTAACGGCATGGCTAAGACCTAATGCTGCATTAGGTCAGGTTATGATGTCTTGTATTAATACTTGTAAAGAATTTACATAATCTGATTATGTGTTGATTCTGGCTGGCTCAAATGATAATAGTTTTTTCAGTGTGAAATCAATTCTGTACCGTAATCTAAAACAATTAGTGCATACAAATATATTAGTTTGTAAAATCTATAATAATAGTAAGAACTTAAATATAATTGAATTAAATGAGCCACTGAAACGTGTATGCAACAATTTTAATAATGCTTACTATGTTTCTCTGGACAATAACAAACGTGATTCATCTATAAATTTCCATAAGTTGGAAGGTTGCCGATTAATACATAGAGAAATATTACGCATTAACTATAAAATAAATTTTAATAAATATGTGAGTAGTAAACTTGCCGTTGACGATCATTCAAATTCATTTCAATTAAAGAGTTGCATGACAAAAGACAGTTTTGTTCAAGCTGATGTAGCGTCATTAGTACATCACAGCAGTATCTCAAAGTTTGTAGAGGTCACTACACAGACTGATGAAACCCTAGAGCAAAATATGTTTTTTCGTTCCTAAACAAAATCATTCTATACCAACGAAATGTTACGACCTCACTAAAATAAACTTATTTCATCAGAATGTGTGTGGTATTAGCAATAAGACAGACAAAGTATGTTGAAGGGAAAGAATTGGATTTTATTTGCATAAGTGAGCATTTTTTAAATCAAAATGCAGCTAAATTATTTTGTTTTAAGAATTATGACTTAGTTTCTAGTAACACAAGATCAAATAAAAAGAGAGGTAGCTCATTAATTTTAAGCTTGAAAACCAGACAAGTGGAAAAAGTACAACATATAGACATATTGTATAAATTGGGGTGTTTCGAGATTTGTTGTGCAAAGGATGTTGAAACTAACTTGTTTTTGTGTTGTTGTTATCGATGACCAGATGATAAAAATTTTGATTGTTTTATGGAGAGAATGGAAAAGGTATTGGACTATTTTTTCAAGAGGAGGTGCATACTTTGTGGCGATTTCAATGTCGATTTACCGACTGAAAATAAAAAACGGAATGAACGGAGTTTTTGAGTCTTTTGGCTTGCTACAATTTTCGACCTCTTTTTTCTACTGTCACTTTCATTCTCAACCAATCATCTTCTTGCATTGATAATTTTATGACAAACCTTCCTGATGTTGCGATAGAATCAACTGAATTGGATCATAATGGCCTAGCAGATGGGCATGCAGGACTTTTTTGTAGCGTACTTATGGAAAGTCAACAAATAAAAAGTCTTCATAAAATTTACGTCAGTTAAGAATGTTTAATACCAAAACGAACGCACTTTTTAACAAAAAAATTGAATTACAAAATTGGAACAACATGGGAGTAAATTCTTTTATAACTAAATTAAATAATATTTTTTAAGGTTGTTACAGGACGAAAAAACGAAAAATTAAATTAAGTGTGTCAAATGACTTAAAATGGACATCAAAATGGCGTAAAGGTATCCAGTAAAATGAAGCGCTTTTTGTGTACTATTAGTGGAAATCGCTTACATAGCAGTGTCCTTGCCTATCGTAAGAACTTCGTCAGATTATAAAGAAGAATTGCAAAAAGGTTAGCGATAGAGAAATAATTAAAAGAATCTACTAATTTATGTAAAGACGTGTGGAAAATAGTAAATAGATATACGAAGAAATTGAAGGATAATAGATTAAAGAACTGTTGTCTGAAAGTAGACACTAAAATTACAGATAACCCTGCTGAGTTAGTGGAAGCCTTTGCAAATTATTTAAACACAATGTTAGTAAATCATCACTAGACATTAAAGGGGGAATACAATTTCTACAAAATAGTGTAGATCGAGTCGATGAAGACATGCAATTAAGGCCTACGGATGCATTAGAAATTGCTAAAATTGTACTTGGAATGAAAAATAATAGATCATGTGGCTATGACGGCATACCTATAGCAGTTATTAAAGAAAACGTTAGTATACTTGCAACACCGTTAGCAAATTTTTATAATAAATGCTTTGAGGAAGGCGTTTTTCCTGATCAGCTGAAAATTGCTAAAATAGTTCCAATATTTAAAAAAGGTTCCAAAACAGACGCGAAAACCTACCGGCCTATTTCATTATTGACTATACTTTCAAAAGTTTTTGAAAGAAATATTTAAAGCCGTTTACTGCGTCATTTAAATTTGAAAAGGGTTATTAATAGACGACAATTCGGTTATCAGAAAGGCGTAGGAACTGCCGATGCTGTCAATACTTCGGTTAAAGATATGGTTGGCCGTCTAAATAATAAAATAAAGGTTACCGGAATATTTCTAGATTTGAGTTCTTCTTTTGATACAGTAGACCATGAGCTATTATTAGTTAAATTAAACCATTACGGAGTCAGGGGTAAGGCTCTGGAATTACTTAACTCTTATTTACATAATAGAAAAATGTTTGTGGAAATAATGCATTTCAATAATAACCACCTTACAGAACACAAATCTAGCTTGGTCAATATAACTACCGGTGTACCACAGGGTTCAATACTAGGTCCGATACTCTTCATTATATTTACCAATGATTTGATAAATTTTATTAGTAGTAAAATAACAGATACAGAATTGGTCGTGTTTGCTGATGACACAAATGCCATTCTAAGTGCCAGAGAAATATAATCTCTAAATACAAAAGTTAATTATGCTCTTGTTTTGTTTAATTCTTGGTTTTCAGCAAACAACTTAGAGATTGATACAAATAAGACCAATATAATGCTTTTTAAATCAACTGCTCGTAAACAGGATAGCTTAGAAGTCAAAATGGATAATGAACAAATTAGCTTAGTTGAATCGACTAAGTTTTTAGGAGTCCATATTGATTCGTTATTATCTTGGAAACAAGAACTTTATGCAATTGAGAGCTCAATTAGTACATCTTGCTACGCATTAAGAAGTTTACGGGATAAATTGAATATGGAACAGTTGAAAATGATATATTATGCTTTGATCGAATCTAAGTTAAGATACAGCATACTATGCTGGGGTAATAGTTATGAGTACAATATCAGTAAGGCTTTTATTTTGCAGAAAAGAAGTATTAGAACGATGGTTCGCACACAAAGCGACAAACAACACAAAGAGATTCCTGTAGAGATTATTTAAAAAATTACAGATTTTGACAGTTCCGTGCCTTTACTTACTAGTCCTTCTTAATTATCTAGTCAAATATATACATGATTTTGAAACGGAAGATGAAAGGAAGGATAGAGATAGTACAAGAAGAAAGGATCTTAGGCACAAAATTCATCCGAAACTAAATATTACTAAGCATTCTACTACATATGAAGCTGTTAAAATTGTTAATAAGTTGCCAAAAGACATCATCATATAAATCAACATTTTTCAAAAACAAAGTAAATGCGTTTCTTCTGGAAAAAAGTTTTTATAGTATAGACGACTACCTTACAAATTAGGAGCACTGTACAACTTTATAATTATTAGCTTTTTCGTTTATGTTTCCAATTATTATAATTCTTTTTATTTTGATTTAAGATTTTATTATTTTGTGATTTGATGATTTTATTATTTTGTGATTTGATGATTTTTATTATTTTGTGATTTCATGAATTTATTATTTTGTGTTTTGATGATTTTATTGTTTTGTGATTTGAAGATTTTTGACTACATGATTTTAAGATATTATTTTAATTTTGAAATTTTATGTTTTGTTAGTTATAAGTAATTCATATACAATGTACTTTGTTTTCTGAATAAATACAATACAATACAATAAAAAGCAATAAGTACCAAAAAATCAGTAAAAGAAAGATATAAAAAAAAAAGATTAAATGATTAAATTAAATTAGTACTAAATATAAGCTACTGAAATTGAATAAAACGTTTTTAAAATTCGTGTCTGTCTGTTTGTCTGTTAGTCTGTTAACGCATCACGTAAAAACTACTGGATGGATTGCGATGCGGTTTTCACTGTTGGAGAGCTTAGGGTTTGATTTAAAAACTGTTGTACTTATTATCTCAATCAGATGAGTAGAAGCCGAGCAGACGAGCAAATCGAGCAAAGAGACTGACCAGTTAATAAAAATATATAATTAATAGCACGAGTAATAATAAAAAAGTTCTCCTGTCCAATAAATCTCACCGTCGAACATTCGTCTCTAGACAGACATGTTTGTGCGTCCGGAATTAGCTAATGGTTTCCCAGAGATAGGTCAGGCATTCTCGTTTGAATTATTGTAAGTAATTGCAATGCATATTCTAATAGGAAATTAATAGTAGACCATTCCAATAAATTCAACTCTCACTAGTCGTGCGTACGTTTTCATAATTAATAGTATATTACTGCATCGAGAGGAAAGTGATTTCTTGGCAGCAATATGGTAATTTTCCTGTTTAAACTAAACTAGACTAAATTTCTTCAAATGTAATTTAAACCTTGTCGACTTTGTAACAAGGTCTTTTAGCCCCTGGCATCTATTCTAAACTTCCGTCAATTTAAGCTGCACCGCTTAAAATAACGTAATTAAAACAGGTTTGTAACACGCTGTCTAACAGCGTTTGGATAAATTCGGACACGTTCTGAGACAGCGTTTGTCTCTGAACGTCTCCGAATTTAATGGAATTGTTGGTTAACTGCAAGATTAAAGTTTATATTTTTAAATGTCATAGTTTTGTTAGGAGAAATCAGGCCTACAGTCTCGATATAGATAACGAGGGTTTCGATCGCTAAATATTAACGAAAACAATTGATTAGTTTACATGCAAGTCTCTGCAACCGAGGTACCGAGCAATATCGTCTATTATCTATGAGTGATCGGTGGGCGCCGGGAGGGGGTGTAAGGCGACGCAGTTGCGCCCCCCTAGCTTTGCACAATTTAAGTATTGTTTTGTTACACATAAGTACATTATATATCTAACTTATGTTAAAATGGTTAGGTTGTGGAAAAAGTCATTGAATGAATAAAAAATTAAAGTCTGGGTTGTTGTCCAAAATGGATGACCTAATTGAAAATGTATACCAGTGTCTTCTTTTACCCTTTCAGTCCCTTTTCCTTAAAACCACTAAGCATGCACAAATCGTTCCGGCCCGCATATCATTTAATTTTCTAAAATGATAGAAATAAATAACTTAAACCATTTGCGCTGGTTTGATCGCGAATATTTAGTTGTATTAATTAAAATATTCATAATGACTTGAAATTATATTTTACTTTTACGCTGTCAGACATATATTTTAATGTAATGTTTGCACCCTCCTCAAAATAATCTTGCCTGCGATAATGGTGATTATGGGCAAAGTGAACACAAATAGGAAGTATCTTCAAAAAAACTGGCTTAAAAGTACAAAGAGGTTGACTTACACATCTTACTATACTTTTTTTTTTTTTTTTTTTTTGTGACATGGGGAAAATGCTATTTACGCATACCCGCCGCTTCTGGGGAGGCGAGCGGGTTATGTCGGACTCGGCAACAACTGTTGCCACTACCGACTAAAAACCCCACGATGTTTCTACGGGACGTCTAATGTCAGGACTACGGGGACGCTTGCGCACTCTTACGCGGCCCTGACGACGTTGGTCCTCAACAGGAGGACCCCAGCCCGTTGGAGTGAAGAGGGAGTTTCTCCACTCCATCTACCTTTGAGAGGCGCGCGGAAACACCGCGCGCGCCACCTCGAGGCATCTAGTGAGTGACGGACAACCCCAGAGTCCGCCACTCAAGCCTCTGTTATGGGGGACGGAGGAGGGTGTGGAAGGGCCTCCTCCGACGCCCGGTTCTACGTCTGCGAAGAGGGAGCTCGGAAAATATTTCCCTCTCAGCAGATTCCTTCTGCGACATCACGTCCTCACAGAAGGTGGAACTTACTATACTAATTCAACCTCTTTGAGTATTAGACGTTAGTGTACCGAAAACTTTGCGGGCTGTCACTAATGGACGCAAAGTTATTCGCAAACAGTATGAGAAATCATAATAATTGCTATAAAGTTCGTTATGATACCGATAAAATCGATATCTTTGACAGTAGCTGCAGTTTCGAAACAGATAGCTATGCCATTGCTACCGACCGCTAAATCAACACAAATAACAACAGTACAGTATAGGTAAAGACGATCCCGTCTACGGTGCTTTGCAGATCGCCAGAAATAGTAACAGATAGTAAACGATGGGATACTTAGACACATTGCCTATTCTGTGACGCAAGAAGAACAATTTTACTCCGTTTCAATCCGTCCATAGTTTTGAGTAACAGCAAAATTATAGTTGCGTTGCGTTGCGCATACCATCAGACGAAGGACCTACTCGACTCATCATTCAGTTTTATGTTTATTTAAAAAATGGACTTAATATTGCAGGGCTTCCCCTTCCACTCCGCGCGATGCGACACAGTCCTCACTCAATGTAATAAATTATTTGATCCTTTAGTTATCGAGTGGTGTAATGGATTTTAGAATATCGATGATAGATGTAGAGGTGAAACACTAAACTGTATACCCAGACTTCATTATCATAAATTTTTTAGATTGCCTCCCTATGGAAGCAAATTTATAGACGCATTCACGTCAAAAACTTTTATTGCGTGATTGAGAACCGAGCATCCAAATAACCACTTTCAAAATTTCACATATATAATATTACCAGGATAAATTGAATACACGAACAACTTATTATTATCATATATTTTCTTAACGGGTTTAAGGAATTCTCAATTCAGGTCAAACATTGCGTTTTCACTAGGAATGTTGATTGGTGGACTTGGTGCCTTTTCGTCAGGTTTTGTAGCTTGAGGCTCAATGGAGGCCTGAGCTTTGGTGCATGGGATGTTGTATTGGACCATCTGAATTTTAACAAATTTTAATAGTGGATTTAAAACTTACTCTGTATTAATGATTCATAATCTTTAGCTTTTCCTATAAAACATATATAGGGTAATTTCATCAATATTCATGCATTTTTAATTCGTGTGAAATTTCATGTTTGTCATGTATTTCATTGCTAATTTCAATTTAAATAGACTGATGGTGGCCGAGCCGTAACATGTAGCCGAGCCGTAACATGTTGCTCTTGCAATCCTACTGCACCGGGTTCGATCCTCGGCCCCATGCCAATGACTTTTAATAAGTTATATGTGGATTTGCCATCGCTCCGTGACTCGGAGAGTACGTAAGTCATCGTGCCCGTCAGAGGCTCTTGGGCGGCCTGACAATCACCAGAAATCGGTATCACCTTATTCGACTAAACTTGAAAAATAAACTGATATCGACTTTTAGCCCTTTTAAGTTTGATAGCTGTCATCCAAAACGAAGATATCGATGAGGTCTGTCACTTCTAAAAAAAACTACTAGTCTAGGATCAATAGTTTCAGAGTTATAGCCCTTTTAAGTTTACAGCTATCTTCCGAAACGAAGATATAAATGAGATCTTGACAGGTGTTGACGTATGACTTTAACGTTTGACATGTCACTGATATCTGTAACCTGTCACTTTGACACCTGTCACTATAGATATGAAACAGTAATGTTATAATAGCTATGTAGGTAGTGAGGGACAATGCCACATAGTGTCGATATCCACCACTGGAGGACAATGGGAATAATTTAGTATCGTTGTCCACCACTGGGGAACGGCGGGAATAATTTACTAGCGTTGTCACACACTGGGGGACATCGCTACTTTTTCTTCTCCACCAGTGGTGGACAACAAGTGGGGGACAATGGGAATAGACGAAATATTTGCCCTGGCCAAGTTTTGAACCTGGGGCACTAAAATCAATAGGCACTACCAACTGCGCCACATTTTTTTGTTATTTAAACAAAATAACATTACATAATATTATTTCTTATACACTATTTGAAGTCGGTATGGAAATTTCAAAGTCTTTACTTTTAGTCCTTAAAGTAAACTATTGAATTCCCAAACGATCTCGAAGTTTGGCCGCATGGAAGTTAGGAGCCGACGTCAGATCCTCGAAGAACTTTCGGAATTTTTTAACACTTTTATTTTTTAAATCGCAGTGAAAAGACTTAATGCTATAGGGATTTCGCATCGGCTTTAGGTTGGGGTTTTACGTAGTCTGGAACGGTTGAAGTTTTAAGGTGATTGTGGAATAGGCTATCGGTATTCCTTCAATAAACAAACATTAGCAGCCTTATTATGGTTGAAGGTCTAAACCTTGGTTCACGAATATCGGGACTAAGGAAAGTTTTGGTTTTGACCAGGTTTAGACCGGACTTGAAAACGTTGGTATTATGGTCGCGGGACTTCTGAAAGTTTGGATGATCCCAAGACGATCCCAAGCAAACTCCAGACCTACCACAGATAAGATGTAACCTTCATTCATTGAACAAAACTGCTCATTCAAAACGTTCCAATCATTAGTAAGTACAAAAAAGAGTAAGTATAACGGAACGGAACGCTAATTTACCTACATTACGTAATAATTATAATCTGATCGCAAAAAGATACGTAATTGCCCTGCACGAGCTTTTCAGTTTGATAAGTTCTTATCCATACTTGATTTTTCACGACTAAACGGCTGATCTTGATGAAATTTGGTATGGAGACTGGGGAAGGACATGGCCTGGGATTACCGTGATAAACCGTAGCACAGAATAAATAATAGTACAAATGTAGACCGCGCAGGCGAAACCGCGAGCAAAAAGTACATAAAAAAACCTTAAAATCAAATATTTTATTATTCAAGTCTAAGTAATATGATTGAATACCTTATATCCAAATTTTTTTATATTGGCTACTAGCTTTTGTCAGTGACTTTATCTGCGCATCCTCCCCTAGGGTTAAAACTATCCTGCTGTTCCCAGTAGTCTTACTAGTAAGACCTACCTATTGGGAATTTTCTTCCCAATAGTTTTACTAGTAACACTATTCAAAATTTTCTTGCTTAAAGACTTACTGGTAAGACCCCTAGGAATTATGTTTCCATCCTAAAATATAAAAATTATGATACCGTATATGACGAATTTTCATATCTGGTCAGTAATCCATTTCTACCGGGGCAACGAAAGCTCAAGCTATTTAAAAATAATGCAAAATTTCTATACTGCAGTAATCCACTCATAGACAACTAATTCGAAGAAAATATTTACTACTTACCCGCCTTCATTATATGCAATCAGTTACTCTTGGAACTCACTAATATATCTAGAATCTAGTAGACTACTACTATTCAAGTAGATAATAGTAACAAATTGGTTTTTCAAAAATTTTATGAATAAATTGCAAGCAGAAGTCTGTTTTTTTTTTAAAACTTTAACTATAGTGCCAAGAGAGAATTTCTTTCCCCAGTAGTCTTTTCCCAATGTATTTTTAATTTCGTACCTAGTTGGCCTTACCGTAAACTATTACTTATTATATTGCGATAAGATAAAAAAAATATGGCTTCTGCCTTTTCAGTCTAGATAATTAGAAGATCATTTTCAATGGTCTTACCAGTAAGTGTGTATACATTCCACACATTACATTTTTGTTTTACCAATAAGACTATTGAGAAGAAAATTACCAATAGTCTTACTTATAAGACTACTGGGAAAGGCCAAAACTATCTATATAATAAATCAGTTCAACTATTAAGTCATGAAAAGGTCACAAAATGACAAAGAGTTACTTTCGCTTTTATAATATTAGTATGGATTATCCAACATACATGAATAGATTTTAATGAAATTTGGTATATAGATAGGGCATGGATACATAGAATACTTTTCATTATCATCATCATTGTCCACGAGGGCAAAACCGCAGGGTGCAGCTAGTAATTAATAAACATGAAAATAAATTTAGTTTCTATTTAATTTCAAGAAACACCTTAGAGCATCATCATAATGTTGAGAATCACTGTTGTTGGCTTATAAGTTGTCGGGTAAATCAAACAGTACAGGCAAAACTGCCCCCCGATTCAGAACCTTTCGATAGCGAACCGAATCGATTCGATTCGATATTGTGAATGAAAAATGTATTGAATTGAACGATTTCAAACCGAATCCACAGAATAAGTAATACCATATCGATCGACAACTGAGTTATCGAAGGGTTCTGAATCGGGGGGCTGGTTATATAATTTCAAAAATATTTTCTAGGAACGATCTTCTTCTGAAATTTCCTCAATCAGTTTTGGGTGTATGATGGTACACACTTCTCCCTGCTCCTGGATCAGTACAATCTTCTAGTTCAGCCACAAGTGTGCTCTGCGAAGCCCTAGGGTTCCATAAAGCGCCGCGAAAATACTGGTCACAATGAAAAAAATAAAATAATAAAGAGGTACTTTATGAATACAGAGTAAAATAAAATCATTCTAAATATTCCAAAAAAGTTTGAAAAAATAAAAAAACAGCCTCCCATTAGATGCAAATGCTAATTTTAAGTAATATTATTATTATGTAATATACATAAAACCAGTTTTTGATTATTTTAGGGCTCAGTCAAATATTTAATTTTCTGAAAGGATTCCGTCACCAAAAAAGTATTTTAGAGCCGCTGCTCTAGTTGAATGTTTCTTTCATGTTGATGGCAATATCATGTACTTAGTATTATCACTAGGTACAACTACAGTTTTATACTGTTTCTACACTCTCAAATATTCCAGTTGCTTGCCACGCGCGCACGCACATGTCTGCGCTCAGTACTGCGCAATGTTAGCTATTGCGCCACCCGATGATCATGTACTTATGAAGAAACATCTCTCTATGGTATTCCAGGTGAAAATGTATGCAGAATTATATGACTCCTCGTGTGAAGTTTGCAGGCTGAGGATAGGTGTAAACAAATACTTAATGGGTGCAGGGATACCTGTTGTTACCCAACAGTACCTACTCTACACCATTGAAAGCTCCAGCATCAAACATCAAAGAGAAAGCCTGAAAGATAAAAAAGCATAATGTTAGTAAGCCGGACACAATAATTTAATTAAAAATGCATGAGGTTGTAGCACTAACATGTATTATACTAGTACACAGTAAAATACATATCAGTGGGTTGTGGTCATTGCAGATATCATCTAAATATGGATTACACGAACAATTTTATTTTGGTTATTTTTTACTTGATTAAAGAATATCTATCTCTGTATTAGGTAATATATCTAGTTATCTTGGGAAACTCATTCAAAACAAATAACACTTAACCTCTATAGCTAAATAAACCGCTATAAATCCTCTCAGGATCCTTTCTCCTCCTCCTCAGAAACCTTTTATTTTCCGGGATAAAAAGTATCCTCAATTTTAACACATCATATAAATTATGACTGTGCCAAGTTGCATTAAAATCCGACCAGTAGTTTCAGCGTTGTAAGTGTTCTGTTAAATAACTTTCAACCCCTATCCTGCGGGAACCATTTCATTTTTCGGGATGAAAAGTATCCTATAACCTACCTCGTTATATGAACTCAAATCATACCAAGTTTAATTTGAATTTTTGCAGTAGTTTCGGCGTGATGCGCGGCCAAGATACAGACAGACAAACATACAGACAAAAAGAAAAAAAAAAAAGTTTTTGCTTCAGTATCGAAAAAAGAGTAACCTCTAAAAAAATATCAAAATATCTTCAATGTACAGAATTGGCCCTATTATAGTTTTATTTTAAGTATAGATTGTCTTGTCAGAGGCCCTCGGACAGCCTGACAAACTGTGACACAAGAGGCCAGCAGCCGCCAGCACGACAAGTTAATTTGTGAATTGACATACCCGCATTACCCGAGCTAAAAGTGGATTAACTGTAGAACTCCTCCAGCCTCAAAGTCTATAATAAGATGGTATTATGATATTATGGTTGATGGCCTAAGGTAGGTTTTTGAGTTGGACTCAGGTTTAGACCCGAATCAAGAAGAAATGGTATTAGCGTTAGAGATTTATGTTAGGTTTTTGGTTTGGTAACATCGTTAAACCTACCAATGGCCTAGTTTATGTTTGGTTTATATTGACGTTGCAATTTTTTTGAGGTTAGGATTGTTTGTTTTATGTATTTTGCTGCAATTTAAACTGATTTGAATTGAAAATATATAGGTGATATTATTTAATATCAGATTTAATAGAATTTAATATAATATCATCAGAGGCATCACGGCGCAAGTGTTGCCGTCCGTGTAACAACAAAATACATAGGTACATCAAATTTGAGGATCTCGACAAGGAAAATAATCGTTTCACAAACCTTCAAGAACTATTGTGCATCTGATAAAAGACGATCTACTGCGTAATACATGAACCCAGTTGCACATAACTTTCACTACCTATGCAATTGAGCTCGTCAAGAAGTAGGTAAGTTTTCATTATCGGGCTTACTAGCGCGCTGCCCGAAGGTTTAGAAGCTATTTAGACGGTTTTTTTATAACAAGTACCTATTCTTTAGAGGAACAGTCGGAAGAATCCCCTAGTCCTTGCAGTGGAAACGTAGAGAAAAGTAGAACCAGTTTTTATGATGTAGCTTTCCGCTTTTTTTGATGTACTACCTACCAAATGCTTTGGTAACTGGTTACAGAGATAATTTACAAGCTGGTGTGAACTAGACAACTATATAGCCACACCATAATGTCAGTAATTTCACGTAATTATTCACTGTCTTAACATAACCAGTAGATACGGGTGCTTTCGCATTAGGGTCTTTGATCCACAGATACGTTCGTCTATTCTGATTCTCTGGAGTTTAAATGAGTTTTCTTTGTTTTCGAGCAATGCCATCGAAACCATACAACTTCTATCTATAGGTACTTGCATTCAATCAGTAATTAATAAAAGTCTGTACTATTAAGATAATTAACAAAAATGGTCTAGGGTACTTAAGAATAAAAAAAAATGCAAAACATTTTTTTTTGTAATTTTGTTCTATTTGTTTATCTGTTTGCACATCACGTAAAAACTAACCGATTGCGATGCGGTTTCATTGATGGATAGCTTAGGGCTTGACTTAAAAACTGGTGTACTCAATCCGATGAGTTGAAGCCGAGCAATCAATAAAAAACTAATTGACGACTGAATGAAATTTTAGAAAAATTTGGGATATTGATTATTTTTGGTTTTGAAATAACACAAAGGTTTCTTATATCCCAGAAAAAAAACGCGTGCATAGCCGCGGGCATATATAATAAATAGTAATTAACGAAAATACTGTACAATGAAGAGGGTAAATAAATTTAAAAAAATGTTCCAGGAGACTTAAAATAAGTCAGTGTGTCTGGCGTATCAAACCAGTACTCAATTAATTCACCAAAGCCAGGAACAATACCATTTTACTTCCAGAGAAAAGGTAACCAAAAAGATTGTAACCCTCAAACAACGTCTCAGTTTTTTCTTGCCTGAAGAAGAAGAAAAATATAATTTAAACATTCTTCATACAAATACTCAAGGAATAAGATCTAAAAGTTGACCAACTAGAAATGTTGATAACATATAGGATGTAGACATACATACATAACTAGAAATGTGAGGAACGTAACATTGACATATGTTGTTTTAGTGAAACATTTTTAAAGAGTAGTGAAAATGAAATACTGCAATTTGAGGGTTTCACTAAGGCTGCACATTTTAGTAGGAAAGAGAGAAAAAATAAATGTCGAGGTGGTGTGAGTATTTTTTGTTAAGAACGCAATTAAATTCAAGAAGTTGGATTGGATTTCTGATATGGCCATAGAAAAACACTTCGAGTGCTGTGGGATAGTAGTATCTGATTTAAACTATGTCGTCTTATGTGTATATAGAACTCCCGATAGTAACTTAGATTTATTTATTACTTCCCTAGAAAATATTCTACATAAACTCACATTAAGAACCAGAGCTAATAAAAATAAAGTAATAATATTAGGTCATTTTAACATAGACTTACTAGAAAATAATAAGAAAACAGAGTTATTTACAAATACAATAAAAATGTTCAACATGCAAATAACAATATCAGAAGCAACTAGAATCACTGCGCACTCTCAAACATGTATCGATAATATTATAACTAACATTAAACGATACAAAACTGAAGTTCTACATGTAGATATATCTGACCACTCTTCACAGCTCATTAGTGTGGCATCCAATTTGAGTTATAAAGAAAAATATTGGTATACTCAAAAAATAAATGTAGACTTACATCTAAAATTATTTTTAAAGTACTTATCTCAAACAAACTTTTCTGAAGTGTATAATTTTGACGAACCAAACAAAGCATACATGGAATTCATTGACTTGTTTAGTTTAATATTAAAATTGTGTATACCTGTAGAAAGACTAAAAGTGTCTTACAAAAAAAAGCCAAATTGGATAACATCTGGAATTAAAGTTGCGAGTAAAAATAAGCGGAAAATCTATTTACTATTACAAAATGACAAAAACAAAGAAAAGTACAGTGATTATAAAAAATATTGTAAAACGCTAAAGAAGGTAATATCCACATCCAGAAAAATTGCTAATATCAGTTACATTAACAGGAGTGCCAATAAAAATAGGGCTACATGGGGAATTATAAAACAACATACTTCCCAAACCAATAGAATAAAAACTACAATAGAATGTTTAAATAGAGACAACGAAAAAATTTCAGATCCATTATGTATCGCTTCAACCATGAATAATTATTTTATTAACCTCAACAAAACAAAAGATGCAAACCATACATTATACCAAAAATGTATCAACAAAAATTGTAAGAGTTTGTTCTAAAGCCCGGTCACTGTTCAAAAAGTTAAAAATATTGTTAAAGAAATAAAAATTAAAAAGAGTACTGGACATGATGAAATTTCCAAGCAACTAATAAAAAACAGTATAGATTACATTGCAGAACCACTCGTATACATTATTAACTTGTCGATTGAAACTGGGTGTTTTCCTAATGAACTTAAAAAAGCGTTAGTCAAACTTTTACATAAAAAAGGTTCTAAAAATGACATAGGAAACTATCGACCAATAGCACTATTACCAAGTTTCTCCAAAATATTCGAAAAAGCTATATATAACAGGATGATATCATTTTTAGACTCCAACAAAATTCTCAACGATAACCAATTTGGCTTTCGTAAGGGTAAAAATACGTCTCTAGCTATTTTCAAAATGTTGAAGCAAGTTTGGCAAGAAATTAATAATAAACGAACAAGTGTTGCATTCTTTTTAGATCTTTCAAAAGCCTTCGATTGTATAGTTCATACAATTTTGCTTAATAAATTAGAATCAGTTGGGATACGTGGAACAGCCTTAGCATTACTCGAGTCATATCTTAGTAACAGGAGTCAGTCAAAATTGCTAGAAGTATATAACAAGAATACAAAAACAATAGAAAAAGTACAATCTGACTACCAAAATGTCGTTCTGGGAGTCCCACAAGGTAGCATTCTTGGACCACTTCTGTTCCTTATATATATTAACGAATTACCACTTATCACTCAACATCTCTGCATTATATTTGCAGATGACGCCACCATTTTCATTCCTCAAGAAAATATTGACAGCAATTTCGAATCAGAAGTCAATAGTACTTTAGAATCAGTTACAACTTGGTTAGAATTAATAAATCTTAAAATCAATGTAGAGAAAACGAAAATCATACAGTTTAAAAACCTCAAAATGCCTACCTTACAGTTAAAAGTTAAAAATAAAGGTACAGTGGTTAAAACAGTTAACAAAACTAACTTTTTAGGCGTAACTCTAGATTCAAATTTAAATTGGAAGGCTCATCTAAGTAAAATAAATAATAACATCTCAAAATATTGCTATGCTCTGTCAATACTGATTGGTATT
This sequence comes from Alsophila aescularia, assembly GCA_946251855.1. Taxonomy (NCBI): domain Eukaryota; kingdom Metazoa; phylum Arthropoda; class Insecta; order Lepidoptera; family Geometridae; genus Alsophila; species Alsophila aescularia. The sequence goes on from OX276381.1 coordinate 17,514,215, forward strand.
ACATCTAAATCTGTAGCAACCAATGCTTATTATGGTTACGTATATCCTCAATTAAGTTATGGCATTGTCTTCTGGGGCAATTCTGTTAATATACAGTCAACATTTGTTCTACAAAAGCGTTGCTTAAGATGTATTTATGGTTTAAAAAACACAGATTCTCTTCGCAGTATATTTAAACACAAGAAATTTCTTACTTTAACAAGGTTTTTTTTATAACGTTTTTTTTTAAATACACAATCTAGTCGTGCGGGTAATCTTCGTAGCAAATATAAATATATCATATGCATTCCTCAGATTAATAATACATTGTACTATAAAAGTTCATTTATCAGTGCCATTAAAATATATAATCACTTACCAACAGACTTAAAATCCCTCAATGGAAATATGTTTAAAAAAACTTTAAAAGAATGGCTATTAAGTAAAGTTCATTATAATCTTAACGAATTTTTTGATACGATTTAATAATTATACTAGCCTTTTATGTGTTAGTGTTCCTGTAATATCATTATTATTTAGTACTGTAGTCAGTTAAATGTTCTGCCTGTACTAACTAAACAAATATTGTACGTCCGAAATGGATTTAAACTGTTGTTACTAAATAATTTTAAGACCTTTATTTTTTACACATTTTATACAATAAAATTTATTCATATTCTTATCAAGTAAAAAATTTGATCGAATACGATGCAGTTTTCACTGTTGGATAACTTACGTTTTAACTGAAAAACTGGTGTACTTGATAAAAGCCCAGCAATCGATAAAAAAATATTTGACGTCTCAACGAAATTATATGAAATTTTATATATTATACAAATAACACAGGAACAGGTTGGTCCAGGAATAACACAGTTGAAATTGATTTGTTAGTGTTGTGTGTCGTGACAATTCTGAATTTGTACAAAACCAAATGCGGGTAGTTGAAGACAACGCTCGACCTTCTCGACGCTGACACCCGCTAATTCAGCCTTCTCGTGACCACAATCAATGCAACTTGATCGAAACGGTGAGGTAAATATAAATTAAGTTTTCAGCGCGATTAAGTGCCGTTTAAATATTTAACTAAAACTAGTAAAAGTAGAGTAGGACGTTTTTATCAGCTGTTAAACTGATTTAATCAGACAGCGTGCCAAGTCGCCAATGCGAAACGTTCAAGAGTACGGTTTTGTCATGGTAATGGAGACCCCGACCCGATGCAAATTCCTGAATAATCTGCTTATTGAGATGCGACGAGACTCCTGTTCTCGAGAGCCCGACAGTTGTTTACCATCGATCGACTTTACATCTGTACTAGTTGACTATGAAGGAAAGACATTACAACTAGCTGATGCCCGCGGCTTCGCACGCGTGGTCATTTCTCTAGGTTAAAAGTAGTATATGTACTACTCCAAGACCTAAAATACCAATATATCAACATTTGATCAAAATTCCATCAACCGTCAAAAAGTTTTTATCGATTGCTCGGCTTCTACTGATCGGATTGAGATACCAAGTACACCAATTTTTAAGTCAAACCCTAAGGTATCCAACAGTGAATTGCATCGCAATCGGTTCAGTAGTTCTTACGTGATGCGCGAACAAACATACAGACAAACAAACTCACATGAAACAAACAAACAGACAGACACGATTACAAAAAAATATGTTATATTCTTATTCAGTAGCTTATTTTAAGTACCTACCCTAGACCATTTTTTTCTAACTGACTTTTTCGTATACTAATTGCTTTATTATGAGTATAGATTAAATGTATAGATAGATAGAAGAAGATATAGATAGATGGATAGATTGATTAGGACATGGATGACATGGTCAACCGCTCTGGGTAAATATAAATGTTACGAACCTGCATTAGCGCAGCTCAGTCGTTACGAAGCTTACGGAGTATGAAAGTTACGATGTGCTAATCTAGACCCTTCTAAGTTAAAGTAGATAAATATCGTATGTATCGCTACCACTCGCTCCGTCGTCAGTCAAAGCTTTTAACGGCGCGTAGACCGCGAGTGGAGGGTTCAACTAACGCCGTTAACGCAACCAAATCACGAGTTATGAAGTAGCCATCGGTACCCTAATAAGTATGCCATATTAACGTGCGCACCCTGAGCTGGTGCCGGTTCGGATTGTGCTGATAATTAATTATTGTGCTGGGAGTTCAGGAAACTGGCAGAAGCATTTTCAAAAGCTTTTATTTAACTTCACTTGTATGTATGTATCGATGTATCCACGTATTTTGTCTGTCCTGGAATCTTGCAATTCAAATTTTGAGCACTTCCTCATTAGCTATCCGGCTGAAACTGTCAGGGTAGCTCACAAACCGAAGACAAAACAATACAATTAAAAAGTAAACAGACATGAAAAAAAGAGTAGAAAACGTAAAAAGTGAAAAAGCAATAAATAAAGGAAAAATAAAAAGAATTTCATTAAAAAAAGCCCATAAAAGCTTGTTTTTTTTTTTATATTATACATATTCTGTGTAAGTTTTTACATTGGTCACCAAGCCGCTTGCCGCGTGTGATGGTTATGGCAAAAACTCCTCTCTTATGGGGAGGGGGGGGGGGGCGTGATGTAACTAAAGTACTTACGACAAGATACCTATTCACTCTTGACTTGAACACACCGGGGTTATAATTTACCGGAAACATTGACGAGGACAAAACTACTTGAACTATTATTTATTCTGTGACGAGGGCAGGGCATTCCACTCCTTTGCAGTTCTTATAATAAATGAAGAAGCGTAACGCTTCGTTCTTGTGCGAGGTCTAGTTAGCTTTCCCGCCCGCGACTTCGTCCACGCGGATTAAAGTTTAACGCGAAAAAGCATATATGTTCTTCTAGGTCCTAGAATATTAAAAACAAATGCAATAGTAGAGCACTAACGCTCTTGATGTTGTTGACAGACTTGTTATTATTTCGTTTCCATGGCAACCGTTCGTTACAGCGAGTAATGAACATTTTCTTTTTTCCCGTGGAAGCTTACAATTTTCCGGTACAAAAAGTATCCTATGTTTTATTGCAGTTAAAATTTAATTATCTCGTTAAAACTTGGGAAGTTTTAGCGATAACGGTTGGACGGAAACAAGCAAGCAAACTGATAACGTTTCTTTTTTATATATTGGTATGGATGTAGTACATATTCGTTTTTAAGGTGCGATTAATTTTCTAGCGAAGAAGGACCAACGGAACTACGCATCACACCTTGACGTTTGTTGTACGTTGATTTTTGTTTGGGAAATCCTGTTTAAACAGGCAACATATAGATCTTGCATTCGTTCTCTCTACTTTTACAAAATATTTTCTTATTCCGATAGCCAAGTCCGAACGGGGCGAATAGCAAAACTTTTCTCGTAAAATTAGGTATAACCTCACGAAGATCACTCAAAGTTGTAAGAGGAATTTGTTTTATGAAGAAAAATTGCGAGCCTTGAGGTGGCTGCGGCATACCTAATATCAGAAACTTCAAAATAAAATATGTAGCGAGTGTTTCAATACTATGGCAAATTCGAGAAATTTAATGTTCGATATAAATAACGTCGCGGTGATACGCGCGGTCGTTAGGCGTTGTGCAAAAATACTTTCAGCATTATCACCAGCCTAACATCAGCCAAACCTTTGCCAGATTTTCAACTACCAAGCAGTAGTGTGAAAACTTTATTGTGTTCCAGTATAAAGGGTAAGGTTTTCAACGAAATTAGTGGTCATGAGACTTATAAACAAATGCATAAGGGTGACGAGCGAAAAGCAGTGTCGCGCAAGATTTTGCAATATAAAAGCTCCGGGTGGCACTGCTACTGTTATGGTAGGCGTGACGCTTACCATCAAGCGAGCGACCTGCTCGACTCGTCACTCAAAGGAATAAGTAATTCTTACCTGTATACCCACGCTGAGACAGGCCTTCCTTGAGAGACAGAGTGGGGCATAATCCACCACGGTGACCAAGGCGGGCTTGGTGATGTCAAATGTCTTTGATCTTTGAGGTTCTGGGACGTGCTGGTTTCTTCACCATGTTTTCTCTCACCGTTACAAGTAATAGCTACGCTAGCAGCCTTTCGACGCAATATACCAAAAAAAAGCAAAATCCCAAAGACGTAATTTTTTACGTTTGTGGGCATTGTGCGGGCGCTATTTTACGTGGGGGGATGAAGGTTTGGGGATGTGAGGGAAGTTGGAAAAAGAGAGGATAGGGTAGTGGGAAGTGGACGAATGGTGGGGGATATCGGAGAAGGGTGCGCGAAGTGGGGCTGGTGGTGCGAAGTGGGGGAAGACTCTAAGGAAGAGTGGAGGCAGAATGAGAGAAAGTAGGAAGAGTGGGGGAAAGTGAAGTTGACGGCCTTTCTCTACCCTTCTCCCACTTCCCCCTTCTTCCTACCCTTCCCTTAATTCCCTACGACCTTCCTCCACCCTTTTTCATTTTCCCCCACCCTTTTTCACTTTCCCCTCACCCTTCCGCTTTTCTCCAACTTTGTCAAACCCTTATATTCAGTCTTCCCCCACTTTGCACCACCTGTCCCACTTTCCCCACTTCCCGCACCCTTCCCTTTACTTTCTCCCACCTTCCCTCACTTCTCCAAACCTTCCCCACATGTCCCCAGTTTTTAATGTTTCTATGTATGGCCACACCGAAAGGTAACGATCGCAATGCAATCACGTTACGGTTCGTTAGCTGAATCTGAATGAGTTCTGTGATGTCCACACCATTATCTTTAACGATTATATTATTCGATGCATTATTAAACTTCAAGTAGGTAAGTACGGCAATAATATTTAGGTGTTACTATAAACCAATTTAAATCCGTTTAATACGTCATTAAATTGTAATTGTGAAAGTTTAGGTGTTTTTTTTACATAATCAAATCGTAACTAATTAGACCATACATGTAGGGAAAACCAAGCCGGGATTCCGGTTTAGTAATCCTGAATTTGTTTCATACATCACAGGAAAATTCAATCAATCGCAATCGGTCCAGTAATCTACATGCAATAAGGATGAAAAATTCTGTACAAAGAAGATAATTACATTAAAAATTGTCTAGGGTACTTAACATAAGCTACTGAAGAAGTTTTTTTATATAGTGTCTGTCTGTTTGTTGTCTGTATGTTTGTTCACGCATCACGTAAAAACTACAGAACTGATTGAGCTGTGGTTTTCACTGTTGGATAGACTAGGCTTTGATTTAAAAACTGGGGTGATTGGTATATATATTTCTTCAAAATCCGTTCAGCCGTCGAAAAAGTTTTTTAACGGTTGCTCGGCATCTAACCATCAGATTTAGATACCAAGTAGTTTTTAAGTAAAACCCCAATCAATCCAGCAGTGAAAACCGCATCGCAATTGGTCTAGTAGTTTTTACGTGATGCGTGAACAAACATTCAAACAAACAGACATACCTTATTTAAAAAAAGTTATATTACTATATTATAGTATATAACTTTTTTAGTTCAGTACTATATTAGTTATATGGTACTTAAAATAGGCTAATGAACAAGACATTAGTCTATTTTAAGTACCAAAGACCATGTTTTTACCCGACTGAGGACGGTTATGTGTTTGGGTTGTATGTATGTTTATTTGTAACGTTTCTTAGGCGCGTCGTATTTCGAAAAGCCCATAAAAGCTTGTTTTTTCTTTTTTTTTACACACACACACACACACACACACACGAACACACACACTACCCTTTACATACATACAAACTTTCGCCATTATAATACGAGTATTAGTGTGATTATTTTTGGTCAGGAGCCTAATTCTCGCGCAAATAGACATATGTCGAATTCGAGATATGTCGAAAAAAAAGAAGCGTATGTCGATACAAAACTCAGACTACATTCGTCTGAATTTTTTAAGATTTCGAATTTATTTGATTATTTTACAAGAAGATAATTCAAGTGTAGTTCTACTTCAGATAAGAAACGGTTTGACCTCTCATTCGACATACATAAGTCTACTGCTCCGGACCACTCGTTGCATGTCGAGTGCTGGGCGTAGACGTTGGTATCTCTATCGTGACTTTCCGAGAATATGGAAATTAGTTTTGTATCGACATACGCTTTTTTTTTCGACATATCTGAGGACGATTTTTAGACAATTTTATCACGTTATTTGTGAAATTACTGAGGATTTCACAAATAACGTAGTTGAGGCAAAATTATTTTTAATTTGTTTTCTTCGTCTACGCTAAGTACCTACTATAAAATCAAAAAACATTAAACTTGTATTATTATATTATTGATTTTTATTTATGACTTAGTTTTTGGTCTTTGTTTTACATACATTTCTAAGTAGGTACCTAATACTAATCATCTTAGTTTTACGGTAAAAATAGTTAAAACACGTACGAACAATAGTATGTGACCGCTCATTAACCAGCGGGACAATTTCCTATCTTGTTGTAATCAGATTTTCATTATCACGCGCACTTAATGCGGCGCGTTAGAGTTGATATTGCATTGAAATCTGATTGCAATAAATCGCATTGGTAACAAGAAAGTGACTTAATAAAAACGTGGTAAAAAACATCATAGCCTCAAGAAGAAGATTAACACAGTATTTTAATTTAACCGGGTATACTGTAAGCTCTTGGGCTATGAAACTCCACCTTGCCTCGGCTACTGTTTTACTAAAGGTCGAGAACTTTCCTTGACGCAGCTCCTCGTCCGCCTCTATTCAAGTTAATAATCTTAGGTTCTGCGCCGAAGAAGGATTTTCCTTATTTTCCATGTCTAAAGCAATAAATATCTCACAACAAACAAACAAACAAGCAAGATCCCATGCCATGTATTAAAAATATTTGAATTCGACATTGTAGAAAACACATTTCTTTTCAGGCGAGTACTCTTAGAGTCTTTTCCGATTTTAAGGATAGAATTTGAAAATTCAATTCTTGGTCTGAAAATTGATGCAATTATGTATAAAATTATTTATTCCTTAATGTTGATATTTCTCGATTTTAGGTCAACACAGTCGAGAAAATGGAACATATTTACAGATGTCTACGATTAAGTATATGACACAAATGTCTATAATCACTGAAAATGCGAGTTTTTGATCCTGTCGACATTTTGGTGACATTTTTCGTAGAGATTTCAGATTAGAGATATTCTCGAATCCGATATATGTCTATTTGCGCGAGAATTAGGCTCCAGCTCGTATGCAATAATTTCGTTCGCAGTCGGGTTTTTTATATTCCTGTATTAATTTTACTTGTTTATAAATTATCTTCATTATACCGATTTTTTGGTACTCACAGCTTTATTATAAGTTTAGTGTAGCTTTTGTAGCTTTATGTCTAACCAAAAATACATCATGCACAATAAAACCCGTCGCAAGAATCTAGTCTTAACTTATCCTATCCTTCTGTAGAATATTATGTAGTTTGAATAACTGTTTCATCATCATCATCATCATCGTCAGCCTATATTCAGCCGCTTCTGGATAGTCTCTCCTAGCCACTGAGCCCAATCTTCATCTGACAGAATGAAACAAGACAAATGTCAGTCAAACTAACGAAATGTCGTGCTTTTTTGTTATTTGAAACGAAGGATTGGCGTATTCGACTGACAATTGTAGTTATATTATGATTTGTCGCGTTATGAAATAGGGCTGTGGAGTGAGGACTTGCGAAAAACGGCTGGCAAGAACTGAATGAGGAGTGCCGAATGACAATATTTGATAATCCTAAAATGAGGACCGGGATTGGATACTTAATTACCTATGTGTCAAACAAAAACACTACCTAACGAAACTTGGATGAAACATATCCCATTATAAGACTCCCAAACAAACACTCAACAGCAGTTTAAAAACTGAACCAAAACCCAATTAATATCAAACACGAGTTCCTAATCCAGTTTAAACTGGTTAGGCTTAGGCGCGACCGCATGGTCGGAGTTAAAGCCGCGGTCACACTCGCCGGACGTAATCCGGACTCCGGAGGCGCTAACTTATATTGAGAGATTTTAAAGGGTGATGGAGTGAGTTATTTGCGGGACTGAAGCACAGAATAAATAATAGTACAAGACTGAAGTTACATTTATTTTGTACTAGTTATGCCCGCGGGTTTGCTTACGTTGTCACTTTTCTGGGATTTAGAGATCCTGTGTGCTCCAAAACCAAAAGTACCAAGATACCAACTTTCATAAAACGTAGTTCAGACATCAACTAGTTTTTATCGATTGCTCGGCTTCTATTCATTGGATTGAGATACAAATTGCACCAGTTTTAAGTCAAAGCCTAAGCTACTCAACAGTAAAACCCGCATTTCAATCGGTGCAGTTGATTTTATGTGAAGCGCAAACATACAGACAGACAGACACCAGTTTTTATAATATTTATGTTACCTCATTGTTACACGACTACCCAAAAAAAGGAGTTTCTTTATTCCACCATAAGTTTTAAATGCCTGAACAGATTTAGACGTATGGGGTATCGTTAGAATTTTTACATCTCCCCAAGTAATATAAGCTTTTTTTGTTTAATGAATTTAAACAAAAAAGTAATATAAGCTTTTTTTGTTTAATGAATTTAAACAAAAAAAGCTTATATTACTTGGGGAGATGTAAAAATTCTAACGATACCCCATACGTCTAAATCTGTTCAGGCATTTAAAACTTATGGTGGAATAAAGAAACTCCTTTTTTTGGGTAGTCGTGTAACAATGAGGTAACATAAATATTATAAAAACTGGTGTCTGTCTGTCTGTATGATTGCGCTTCACATAAAATCAACTGCACCGATTGAAATGCGGGTTTTACTGTCGAGTTCTAAAAAATGCCGCTGCAGTATGGCTCCATTTTCAAATGCAAAAAAGCCTTCTGATTTTACAATATGGGTGTCAAATTCAAGGCCTTGATAAGCACATTCCAACAGTATATAATTTATTGCCATAAGTTCATTTTTGGCACGGCAGGAATGTTTTTTTAGCTATTAAGCTAGTTATTGACGTGCCTATTCAAGAAGTATCTGCTGCCTTCTTTATTGACACTATTCGAGTAACTGGCCATCTGAACCCGAGACCAGTCATTCCACTCCGACCACCTGAACTTACCAACTAGTTAAGCAGATTGCTTGATGAATATTTTTGTTCCAATTAATTCAACTGGTTGGTCAGATACTTACTTTGGTAAAATTTCGTTCTTAACGAACCAACTGGGTTCATACGTATTAATTAATGTGACTTATCAGGAATAGCGATGAATTTGTTTAAGTCCAGACGACTAGATATCTTAAATCTCTTAACACATACATAGCGAAAGCAACAAAACATATTCTTATTTATTTTTATTAGCGGTCTGAATCTCCCCACTCTCACAGCTGGGCAAACGCCTCATTTTGCTCTGCCCACGATTTACTGTGTATTTACGTTATTGGCCAGTCTTTCTGTTACTAACGATTTGAAAACCAAACTATATTTTATTCCGACTGCAACAACGCTAAGTCACAAATCACCGCGTTAAAAATGTAAAGCCTCGTTCACACGGAACGGGTAATCCGGCATATTCCCGAACTGCCGGAACCAAATCCGGACTACTAGTTATTCATAGCGTTGTCGCTTCACCGAGATGGTATTGTGGGTAACGACAGGTAGCATTATTTATTGCATTGCTATTGTGTGGAACTGCAATGCTCGAAGACTGATTTGTTATCCTCTATGACAGGTAGAGGGTATGAATAAAACATCACAATGGGTGATAGTGCGGAGTACGCATTAATGGAATTGGCAATGACTTGGTAGCATGTGATTATTTCTCAAAATTACTAAATTTGACTCAAAAAACAAAACTAAATAAATGTACATCTGTGGAAGTAAAAGTGTGCCCTGAAATAGTAAAAAAGTTACCAATTTTATTTAATCATACAAAGAAGCATAACTGTGAAGGAAAAATATTAAACTTTAAAACGATATGTCACGTTAATATTGTTCATTTTTGAACATACAGACCTTGATTAAATGTAGTTTCTGTATTAAAGTGATTTTCTATCGAGAGGGATGTTATAAGTTGTAAGTTTATGGGGTATGTGTATGTATCACTGTATCACTGTGTGTATCCTGTGTTTGTTTGTGGCATCGTAGCTCCCAAACGAATGGACCGCTTTTGATGCGGTTTGTCCTGTTTGAAAGCTGATGTGCGTGATCGGCGTTTCTATTGGAAGCACTGGTTTCGATACTTTAATATTTTAATAACCTTGAAAATTTATTAAAAAAATATATTATTATGTATTATTATTATTTTAATGGTTTTCTTTCTAATTCTATTTAAGCACATAAGTATTCTTTTATTTATTCTGTGGTATTACTTACCTATCAGGATCATTGCCCAGGACCATGCAAAGGGTAGGTTCATGGAACAACTAACATTCCCGTCTCACATCTACATCTTGGGGTGCCTCTCTGCATGTGCTCAGAAAATCAGGGCTGGTACTCTGGCTTCTCGGCTGCCAAATACGCGTGCCCTGTGTGGCATCGTTTTGCCCACGCCAAGAAAGTAGATGTTACCTTGAATGAGTCGTGCAAGACTATTACAGGCTGCCTCAAACCAACCCCTCTAAATATGCTATACTCATTGGGGAGTATCAGACGTACGCAGAAGTGTTGCTTGCTCAATTGAGAAACGCAAACAGGTGACCGACAGCAGACATCCGCTTTTCGGATCGCTAACAGCCGTTTCAGAAGCCACAATAGCTTTCTCAAGAGGACCGACGCCTTGACAACCCATCCTAGTGAGGCTCGACGCAAACTGTGGCAGGATATGCACTCAATACCACCCTCCTATTTAGTGCCTGCCGAGGAACTCCCCGATGGTCATGACCCCCCGTAGCCCACGTAGAAATCGCTTTGTAGACTCCGGGCCTAAGTGAGCCGCTGCAGGAGCAACAGAAGCAAGTGGGGTTTCATCGAACCAGTCAGGACACAATGTGACTGCCGTGCTCCTACGCAAACAATGGAGCATTTGCTATCGTGCCCTCAGTGCCCCAACATCTGCACTTTAAAGCATATCTACAAGTCGTCTCCTCTAGTGATAAAAGTAGCTGAATACTGCGGTAGAATTGTTTAACACTGTCAGCCCTAACTGCGGCTAAGGGCAGGGCAAGCGGTTACGCACCAAAGAACGCAAAGTCATTTAGAGTTACTTAAGCTAGCATATTACCAGAACAAAGTAATCATAAAGCAAAAGTGCTAGTAATGCAGTATAACATTACAGATTGTGCTATCCATCACCAGATCGAGTGTTCGCGGACAGGGCGCGCACGCGTCCGCCGCGATCCATCTTCATCTGGACTGGTCGCCGTGCGCATTGTCTCACGTGATGTATGGGCGCGTGTTTTGTTCCGGATGAATTGGACCTTGCTCTCATAGTGTGCGAATTGTTGAATTTTGTTTAACACTGAAGCTTGTATTCGTAATTATTCCTCACTCCTCAAACTTGCTCGAGTAATTTCTCGGATTTTTTGCCAATGAAATACAAAGTATTTGTGTATTTGATAATTTAATTATTTGAATCACAAAACCGGAAAATTAATCTTACTTCGAAACAAATGTTTATGTCATTAATAATGATCCACCCGTGCAAATTAAAGTAATCGTCTATACGGGCAAGATACGAGTAGAAAAAGCGCTATTTTTGGAATGAAAAATTCACTAAAATTATTTCAAGAAATTACTTTAGTATGTACCTGTTTATTTAGTCTGAAATAAGCTACTTTTATAAATATGTATTTATTTTGTACATTTTTACATAGGGAAAATACTATACCTCTATATTTTCTATATCTTAAAGTATTTAAACTTTTCTTTCTAACGCTCGAGCCGCGCTCTATCATAAAAACTTTAACGATATTGGCCCATGAACTCGCTACATATTTAAGTTGATCTAGTTTTATGTCTGGTGAGTCAATTTTTCGATCGCTCATTGCAAATCATTCAATTTAAATAAAATATACTTCCGATCCGCATCGCTTCTCCTGCTCAAGTTGCATTGGAGCGCATTAGCGTACCGTACCTACAGCCTCTTGAACGCCAAAAATCTTGTCGTCACGTCACTACTAACGGGAACAGTCCTTAGTTAGATTGACTGATAGCCCCGTGTAATGGGGAGCTGAGTGATCACCCTCCAATCTGACAACTTAGTACTCTTACTCCTGATGGATGGAGCGAAACATGTCAATGTTCCCTCGATATGTTATTGATTGACTTTTACACACTGTTTAACTGGTGATTAAGAGTGATTAATAAGATTTGTCCTGATTTTTATTCAAGACAAGCTTTTGCATTCGTTTCACTTATTCATCATCATCGGCCTTTTTCGTCCACATATAGGTGACCTCTCCCAATGAACGCTACCATAGCCTGGTCTTCAGCCCTTCTCTTCAAGTTTCTGCCGGCCTCCTTCCGCAATTCGTTACACCACTTGGCCGGTGAGCGTGCCACACTAGCGGACTCGTTTACGGTATCCCTTTATTTCGTTTCTTTTTTATACTAATTTACTTTGGCTTAATGAGTTAGGCATAACTTTTAATGACATAATATTAATTTTACATAAACAGTTTTTGGCATACTGTTAAGGTAGGCATAATAATCTTTTGGGCTTTATTAGATAGGACTACTATGGAGTCGCATAAAAGTTATAAGGCATATTATTAATTCGTGTAATATTTATTTGGTATAAATCTTGAGAGGTATAATTGAATTTTATAATCTAGATATATAGACCATACTGGGACAGTAGGTTAAGGTAAACCAAGAATATTTTTTTTAAGGAGTTCATTTTTCGGGCGTATTATTTTGTATGCTGACGGACATTATGCTTGAATATCGTTATGTGTTTATATTATTATTATGTTTGTTTATCGTTATGCCAACTTTAGATATTGAAAACACGATCATGACTAAACATTTATGCGTAATTATTACTATGCTTGCACATTATTAGGATAAGTAAAATTATGCCACACTAAATTATGACAATATATTTTGTGCTTATCGATAGAGATTCCTGGATCGTTTACCCCAGCGGTTCGCCCCATACACAAGCTCAAAAATTAATGTATAAAAGTGAAACGTTGTCTGTTTATTTGTTTGTTTGTTTGGGGAGCTTTCACGCCAAAACCACGGCTGACCCAAAATGAAACTTTGTAAATAGGTACTGTACAATATAGAGACCGACATAGCATACTTTTTATCCCGGAAAATATAAGTTGCCACAGGAAAACTAGAAAATGTACTCGCTGTAAGGAACGGAATGATATGTGTTGCCTTAGAAACGAAATCATAACAAGTCTGTCAAAAAGCATCAAGGGAGTTGGTGCTATACTTTTGCATTTTTAATATCCTAGATCAGTGATACCCAAAGTGGTATATATGGACCCCCAGGGTCTACGACGACCAGTAAGGGATCCACGTCAACAAAAAAATAATTGGGGATCGTGACTTTAACTTTGGCTTTCCATGAATCTAATAACCCACATACACATACAGATAGTAACTATTTACCTACATACATAAAAATAAATTGTGCCTCTTTGTCAACTTTTTAGCTAGCTAGCTCCAACTGTATCTGTGCAAAAGATCACGGAGGTTTGATGCTTAGTTTTTACGTGAAAACGTAACAAACAGACTAACATTACAACTACTACGGTTTTGTGTTTTGTTTTGTGAGTGTGTTATTAAGTTTTTCACAATAATCTTCACTACAGTTAGAAAGTTAAATCTTTCAAAGTAAGTATACCAGGCTGTCAAAAATATACTAGAAAAATATATAGGTTGAAAATTTAAAAAGAAAACAGTATTTTGTTAGCATATTAGGGGGGTCTACTCAAAACTGAAAAACATAGCAAGCGGTCTAAGAGACAAAAAAGTTTGAGGACCTCTGTCTTAGATGAACATAGGATGCTTTTTTCGCTATATTTTTCCCTTTTTAGTCAGCGCGGATGAAGTCGCGGGTGAAAGCTAGTAATTAAATAAAAGGCACGAATAAACAATTGAAGTTTTGGGTCGTCGTTATGCCCAAACCCAAATACATAATAAGTATTTTTTTTTAAATAAACACGATACCTGGTTCTTTTAGAAAATGTATTTACTTACTTTTTGTTTTTTTTTTGCTAGAATATTACAATCGTTAGACTGTAAAACACTACCAAAAAAAATATTATAAAATTGACATCAAGCTACGAATTACAAAAAGATTTAAAATAAAACAAATGTTGATATTATAATTAAATTGAAGATATACTCTTTCTTATTAAAAACAGAATCATCTAAAACAGTTTAGATATCCAGGAAATATAAGTGAACATACACAAGGAAAAATATAAATGAAGACGACCTTTAGAAGCCGATTAAAAATAGTATTGGGTACTGTTTTTAGTTTCATAGTGTTCAAAATATACTTAATTTTAGGAATATGATTTATTTCCAACTCCATCAAACTCAAATTCTCAAAATATCGATATAATTACAGCACGGCACTCGATATTTGGATAGAGCGCGCCTTGAATCCGATGTAGCGCCCAAATATGCAATATCGCAGCGCCGCCCGCCCTACCCGGTATCCGCTTTATATCAAACTATAGTTCGGCGCAATAGACAGATATAGAATGTGGTTTATAATATTTTCGTTGATTAGTTGAATACTATATTTAGCAGAGTCTCATTGTGTTGACCCTGTTTCTGTTTTTTTTATTACATAAGTGTAAATTAGGTAATAAATATGGGCGAAAGCTTGCGGTGCAAATGTATGACTTTTCCTAGTATTAATATTCAATCCTCAACAGATTTTATTCTGATATGTATAATATGTGTTTTTATTTGATATTCAGGTTAGTTTCATGCCATACAAACTTGCTCAATTGTCATTTACGAAATCAGTTCATTTTTTTTTAGAACCTTTTTATTTTTCTATTTACATGGAATGTGGTCGACATCATATTCTAATAGCACGCATAGTTCTGGAGACAGCATGAGAAAGGGCGCCTCTACGCTGCCACAATATGAAATAGCATTAGCCAGTCTGAAATCACACTTCCTATAGCTAAATAGTATAATTATTTTTGTTCATTTATAACTCTGCAGTGTAGTGTTCGATTCCACAGAACTACTCTAAAACCTAAGGGCATTAAGCTGTCGGTCCCGGCTGTTATTGATTAAAGTCAGAGGCCCTCAGGCGGCCTGACAAACTCTGACACCAGAGGCCAGCACTACCTCATACGACAAACAACGAAAACTCGAAAACTATCTTTGTTAGAAATAATTTCTACGTAAGCACTCCACGTCTTGGAAGTTCCATCAATTGATTAATTGCTGCCTGTCCTGAAATCCCTTACGATAACTGGCTTTCTTTTAACACGTCGTGTATGTCCGTAAATCCGCTCTACTCAAATCTATATCCTGTCCGGTATCTGCGTTATTTGAAGCTACACATTTATGACCAGGACAAGAAAGTTAAAAAAATACGGAGTCTATACCGCCCAACAAACATGTGAAGCATAGCAAATGGGGGCTACGTATGTGTGCGTGAGTAGATAATTTGTGGTGTTTAATGGTTGATACAAAATTTCATAATTTTTATTTTTCGTTAAAACTTGACAGAATTAACACTACTAACAAGGCCAAGATCTCGCTGCGATGTGGCGGCCGATCGGCATAACATGGTGTACGGTCGTACGTGAGGCTTGTGCGTACGAGCGGATTGGCATATCTTGGGTGCTTCACTTTCGATTTGGCGGTGGGGACTCCGTCTTTTTTAAACCTTCTTGGACCAGGATATAATTTTCTCACATAGTTGCCGGCAATACTGCCAACTATTTAGCGTTGCGTTGGAACTCGTAATTGATTTACGTTGCGTTGCACGAGGATTGCACTCTAACTTTGGAATTACTTGTTTTATTTATGTTGGGCTACTTTTAGTTTTGTTTAGTATATACTTACCTACAGTTAGGTATAATATAGCAGTAAATAACAAGAAGTCTGTACAACGAAGATAATTAAAAAATATATCTAGGGGACTAAAAATAAGCCCACGAAGTCAAAGGTCGCGGGTTCGTATCCCGCAAGATGGAAAACATACGTGTGATAAAAATAAATGTTGACTTCTGAGTCATGGATGATTTATTATTTATTTATTTATTCAATTAATTACACGGCCTTAGCCAATTATTATAATTAATTACATTACAAAAATATTAAATTAGATAATAATAAGAAACTATGTCAAACACAGATTAGAAAAATAATAATAATAATAATAGAAGTCAAATAAATCAGTCAAAATAAATTAAAATTAAAATCAATAAACACATTTTCATAAATTCTTCTCACAATACTCCAAGCATTCAGAAATAATCACCTTCCATTCATCAGCAAACACATCAATCTCAGGGTTTGTGCACAGGAGGGCATTGAGCGCAGCGAGAGTTCGGGGAATAGGAGATATCGTACTGATGTATGTTTATCTGTTGCCTAATAGTACCCATAGTACAGGAATTCTAGTTTGGGGCTAGGTAATTGATGTTAATTAGCCTGAATATATTTATTTTATTTTAGAGTACTCCTTGGCTTTTTAAAACGCACCTCAATGGACGTATTTCAACTAGAATGATTCTATGGTATTTAAAAGTCGTGGATCAATATGTCCTTAACATGAAACAACAGCTTCTATTGTTCTATTGTTCAACAGTCTCGGATAATAGTACAAGTTTTAATTACAAAGACCATCGATCTACTAGACTCACACACACTCCCCTATTACAAACGAAAGAAACTTTCTGAAAGGCACAAAAGAAAGCAAACATGAAGTAGTTCAACCGTGGACTAGGTAATCACAATGGACCGCTCAATGATGTGTTATCAAAATTATAAGTAGTGAAATATCACTACTCTAAAAACACAATAACTTCAACAAAAATCGGCATCTGCAGCATTTAGGCTGTAGGTTAAGAAACTCAATAAAGTAAAGGGCCTATATCTGTTTACTGCTGGACTTAGGCCTCTCCTAATGCACGCCACTGAGCTCGGTTTTCAGCTCTCCTCATCCATTTTCTTCCGGCCGCTTTTCGCAGGTCGTCATTCCGCCTGGTCACAGAGCATCCTACACTACAATTGCCTAATGGTGGTCTCCACTCGAGAACTCGTCTTGCTCAACGGTTATTGGTTCTTCGGGAAATGTGACCAGCCCAATGCAACTTTAGCTTGCTTACAATATTATTATTACAAATATAAAAAACTGATTGTTACTGGTGTAAATCCGGGACTTCAGCATAAACACAGTGGACTGTAAATACAGGTTAGACCAGTTTTTACCAAATAAATCCAAAGAAAAGAGCGCGAGTGGTACCGTCGGTGGCGTAGTGACGGGCCAGTAGACCTCGCGCGCCCGCAACGCTGCGCTAACATATCACGTATTATACGTTCCAACACTTAACTATGAGGTGTCTGTAGGTTTCTAGTCCATGACAGGAACAGTTAGTTTGGCGGTCAGTTAGCTAGTTAGCGAACCAGCGGTTCCCAAATAGGGGTCCGCGGGCCAACTAATACAAAGTTTGGTGTTCGCTATTTATCTAATTTCGTAGGGGTGATGACTTCGGTCGGTATAAGATCCTTTGGCAGGAATATGTGTTGATGAGTTCCTTTATAGGGCTCGTAGTTATATTTGCTATTTACGGTATTATGAGGCTTAAAAGTAGTTGATAGAGAGATGTAATGGTTATTAAAGATTGATAGATAAACTCTTTATTGGACATCTAGATATAGCTGAAGTTAATAACAACAAGTTATTTGGTTAACTTAAACTATTGCAACAAAAGAAAACTTTTTATAAAAAGAAACACCAAACGAGAAGCCACTTGCTGAGCAAAATGAACCTAAAAACAGTACACTATTACTTTAACCCTGGTAGTGTGCAGGATCCAGAATACATTTGTCTCAGAAGACGCAACGTAGGAAGGCTCCGCTACGAGGTGGACCGACCGACCTTGTGGGAGCCGTGAAAAGCCACTGGATGCAAACAGCGAGGACTGATGATGGAGGCCTATATTCAGCAGTGGACGTTTTCTATCATCAGCATATGCTTGTCCACTGCTGGACGTAGGCCTCTCCTAATGCACGCCACTGAGTTCGGACTTCAGCTCTCTGCAACCAGTTTTGCCAGCCGCCGCCCGCAGGTCGTCACTCCACCTGGCCGCAGGGCGTCCTACTCTACGTTTGCCTAAGCGCGGTTTTTACTCGAGATTCTTCAACAATTATCGGTTCTTCGGGAAATGTGGCCAGTCCACTGCAACTTTAGCTTGCTTATCCTTAGAGCTATGTCGGTTACCTTGGTTCTCTGTTAGATTACTTCATTACGAAACATGTCCTTTAGAGGAACTCCAGCAAGCTCTCTCCGTAGCTCGCTGAGCTACCTTTTTGTGTTTTTTTTGTATTTCTCATTTTTTCTGACTGTTTTGTACCTATTTATTAATTTTCTGACATGAACTCAAGTCCATGTTTCTGTGGTTGCTCCGTAGATCATGACTAGTGGGACGCATTGATTGGAGATTATTGTCATAAGTCACTCTGGAATAAATGTAAAGTAGTCTTGATGAAGCTTGCTGAAAAAATTTTTTTTTTTGGTTACTTTTTCGCTGAGCGATCACATCGTCCAGTTATGTCCGCGAAAACAAAATAACTAGTAATTATAAAAAACAATGTTTGGATAAGCCTTCGAATAAAATGAAAAAAAATAATGAAATGAAATACTTTTATATTATAACCATAAAAATACAAGTAAAATTATGAAGTATATAATCTATGGCTATAAAAAAAGGACGCAACTCAGCATAATTATGTTATTCGCAAGCAACCAACGCGCTGATTTTGAGTTATGAACTTATGACCTGTTTCCCAGCAAGTAGTTGCAGTAGTAATAAATAAGTAGTATACAATTTGAGATAAATTATAAATAGGTAAACAATCCAAAATAATACAAAGTACGTATGTATGTGCCAATAACATATTATAAACAGAAAATGTCACAAACTTACAATGCATAATATGATGCTTTTGATGATTATGATGACGATGATGAATTCTACATAGTCCAAAAATACTTCAGTAAAAACTAATTCCAGTTAAGTTACGTTACTCAATTCGTTTTTTCACCAAAACAAACAACACTAGCAGATGAGGTTGATCGATAGACTTAGCCCATCTCCGCGGTGGAGATTCGAAAAGTTCATTCATTTATCCTCCCCTTGCTACCCCAACTTACCCCCTCACTGACCGTACGGATTAAGCTTTTGAACAATAAAAAGGTTATTAGGAAAATTGAGGTATTTTCGGCGATTGAGGCATGCGGAAATGTTGGAAAAATAGTAAACTACAACAGGCGATAATAATTCATAGACAGTATTGGCTAATGCCGTAACAAAATTTTCGTATTTTCTCTCTTTTTTTTGTTATTATTTTTATTCCGTTGAGTAACGAGTCGAGCTGGTTGCTTGCGTGATGGTAAAGGTCATTCCTGCCCATAACAGCTGCAACTGTCTTCTTTTGACCACAATCAATTCATCTTGAACGAAACGTCGAGGTAGATAGATAGATAACTCTTTATTGCACAAGAAATGAAATTGATGATACAATAATCAAGTTTTAACATAGAACAATCGGCGGCCTTATCACTAAGCAGCGATCTCTTCCAGGCAACCGTAGGCTGAATAGATACACAAGGCTGTTACAAAAGATGGTAGTGTGCAGAATTATAAAAATATACCAACATATATAATTTATAATACAAATTACATAAATATTTATTACCATATAATAATACATACAAAATAATAATAATACACTTACTTATATACACCTACTGTTAACATAAAATAATTATAAATATTATATTACATTCAACAGATTAACAAATTGACAAGAACAGATTCACGACACGGTCTTTAAAAATGTACAGTGATGTAGCTTTCCTAATAGAGACTGGTAAAGAATTCCAAAGCCGGACTGCTCGTGTTGTAAAAGACTTACTATAAAAAGAACTCACGTGTGCGGGAATTTTTAGTTGGAGATTTTCTGATGACCTCAGATAATGAGTATTCGAGTAATGAAGAAATTCGAAACGTTCCTTAAGATAGCGCGGGGAATTAGGATTAAATAAAACACTGTATAGAAGTGAGAGAATATGAGTATTCCGACGAAGTTGAATGGGGAGCACTTGAGCTTAGTGCGAAAATAAGAAACGTGGTCATACTTACGCAAGCCAAATATGAACCTTATGCAGAAATTTTGAAGTCGCTCAAGCTTATTGAACTGCTCCTGGGTAAGATCAAGATAGCAGGCGTCAGCGTAGTCAAGAACAAGAAGAAGGAGAGATTGTGCTAGTGCAATTTTCATGGCCGTGGGTAAAAAAAATCGGAGTCGCCGAAGCGAACCAGCTGAAGCAAACATTTTACGATTTACGGCTTCAAGCTGAGGCTTCCATGATAGATCCTGATCAATTAAAATGCCAAGATTTTTTACCACACTACTATAAGGAATTGAGGTCCCATTCAAACTACAGAAGGAAGACTCCAGTCAATTTTTGATATCATACGCGAGCTACCCACAATTATGATTTGCGTTTTAGCTAGGTTCACTTTCAGACCAAATGTTGCACTCCACTGAGTTATGCGACGTAGGTCACCATTTATTGTTTCAATCGCATCAGGTAGATTGCTTAGAGGAGACTGAGATTAAATCTAGAGACCATCTGCATACAGGTGGTAGGAAGAAGTAATATTTTGAGAAATTGAATTTATGAAAAACGCAAAAAGGAGAGGTGAGAGACACCACCTTGTGGAACGCCGGCAGAAGTGTCGCACCATGAAGAAAAATTCTCTTCGAGGCGTACCCGCTGCCGTCGTCCATACAAATAACTATGGAACCAGTATTGCACGTTTGGAGATATGTTAATAGAGCGTAATAAACAACAAACACAAATTAAAAAATAATATAACCCCCGACCCCCCACGCCCCATTATAGCTAAGAATCATCTCCTTTACCCCAGCTTTCAAACATAAAAAACCGCAGCTAAATCGGTCCATTCGTTTGGAAGCTACGATTCTCACCCCCCCCCCCCCCCCCCCCTTTCTAAACAGGCAGGTCTTTGTAGCTTTTATGCTAGTTTTCATATTCATCCACCTTTTTTAGATATATATTTTTTATTGCATTGTCATCGGTTTGTGAGCTACCCTGAAAGTTTCAGCCGGATAGGTAATCGGGAAGTGCTCGAAATTGAGTTTCAAGATTCCACCCAGAACGACAGACAGTCAAACAAGAAGAATCATTCCAAGTGGTTCAGATTTTGCAGTCGATTGATAACGAAATCTTTGCCACGCTTGTAAATTTGTAAATCTCAAACACAGCATCCCCAAACCTACACTTTTCCGCGCCAATGCAAAAAACACTTATCACAACCATAAGTACCTTCGAAAGTGGGGTTGCGTGATTATTGTATCTTAAAAGCATGTCACCGCGGAACTATTTGTCATATGCTAAGTGATTTCCCTCGTATGCGCGTTACATACGTCAGATTTGTTGAATCATTGCTATGTATTATATGTAGACTATGTAGCTGTGTAGTGCATGTTTATGGTTATTGCATTTACATGAAAAATAGATGTTAAAGGTTTGGGGCATAGATCTGATTAAAAGTGGGCAGATTAGGTAGGTACTAGTTCTCAGGCGTGGACTGCGTACATTAGGTGCAACGCACATGCTAGCAGTGTCAATTATTGATACGAGTATCTCCTTTGCGCTACAGTCTGTCAAATATAGGTACCTAACTTCAGGCCGAATGCCTACGTAGGTTAGAATTTTAGAAATGTGGTATTTCAATTAATCTAATTATGCGTAATTTTGGGTTTCTATGCAACATTCGCTGCGTCCTCCGCAATTTGCGGCTATGACTAACTTTGTTATTGATGTACATGAAGGTGCACGACAGTAGCAGAGCAGCGTAGCTGTCTGTGCCTGTAGTTTGTTTCTTGTCCAGATTTAGTTTACGTGGTACGTTGGTGTTATATTGGATGTTGAGATGGTCCTGATGTCCGTTAATAAATATTGTTTTCAAAACAAAAGGGGTAGTTTTTGGCGAACTCGTAGGGCTCTTCGCTTCCAATTTAATTCATTTGTTCAATAGATAACTCATTGTTTTAGTAATGTAAAAAAACATAACATTTAAAATCAAGAAAAATAAGAAAAAAACATTTAAATCAATTGAAAATAGGTACATCAAATGAAAATTACATTCTAATAATATTGGTGAAATAAAAGACACATTCTAATTACATAATATTTGAAATATACATGAATAAATCAAAATCATTATTTTGCTCTATTATTTAAAAAGTCGTCTACACAGTAGAAGCACCCTTCAACTAACACTTCATTGGGAACTAATAGACATATCACGATTGAGTCTCAGAACAACATGAAAAATTAGTTCACTCCTTTCTTCAACATTTCAAGTTAATTAAAAAGGACAAACATACAAAGAAATATACTCCTAAATTTATGAGCACCTAAAACACTTCTCGAGCAATATGGTGACAAAAAGCTAACATCTCATATCGGCCGGGTAATGTATTCAAGGGCCCATTCTGGATGCTGTCCTGCCATGTGTCATAGACAGTGGCCCTCAGGGGACCCCTGGAGATAGCAAAAACTGAATATTGCAGATATGTTCGCATTATTGTTGTGAGTGCCCGTTGTTGGGGTTGATACGGCGACGATTAAAACGACGATAATCTCTATACAACAACGCCATCTTTGTTTTAACTCCTGGCGTGCGCCCTAGTATGGACGCCCTAGTAGATTTAGCTTGCCAGAACACTAAAAATAATAATAAAATGTGAGGTCGCAAGCCTGTCGGTATTCTACAGATTGCACTATGGAGAGTGTGCACAAGAGCTGCACAATCTAATTCCCGCAACACTTTTCCATCACCGTACGGCCAGACGATCGAGCGTTAACCTCCTTTATTTCTTACTAGCTGTACCCGCGGCATGGCTCGCGTGGTCATTTTATTTAAAAGTAGTCCCTACGTTATATTCCAGGACCAAAAGTACCTATAACCTATAAAGTACAATGTACTACGAGTACATATGTTCAAAATTTGAACAGACTTTTTTTTAATAGATTTTTCGGCATCTTATCATAGGATTAAAATACCAAGTACCCCAGTTTGTAAGTCAAACAGTGAAAACCTACGCTATCCAACAGTGAAAACCACATCGCATCGGTCCAGTAGTTTTTACGTGATGTGCGAACAAACATACAGACAAACAGAAACACACAATTTAAAAAAAAAAACTTGTTCCGGAACTTATTTTAAGTACCCTAGCCCTAGACCATATTTCTTTTAATTATCTTCTTTGTACAGACTGTTTCGTTCTTATTGCTTTATTATAAGTATAGATAAGAACTGGAAAGGAGTGGAAAGCTTTTTAAAGATAAAAACGGGAGTTATGTATAAGTTGTTGGATTATTTCAACTAAGTAGGTATAGTTTCAACCACATCCGGTGGTCTTTCTCAAGGGGAGTGCAGAACGCTCGCAAACGTGTCTTGCCTTGAGTGGAACGCTCTGCCCTCGTCAGTGTTTCCGGTATATTATAACCCAGGTGTGTTCAAGTCAAGAGTGAATAGGTAACTACAAGGCAAGCGTGCTACATCTTCGACCACATCATCGCTTTCCATCAGGAGAGATCGTGATCAAACGATTGCATAGATCGTAAAAAATATATGTTAGCACACAAGAACAGAAGCACAGAAGGCACTGGAAGAGACTTGCACAGGACCTAAAAGAAAGGCATGGACGAGAGGATGCCATTGCCCTTCTGTGGGTGGATACGGGCTTGGGTCGAGGTTTACTGTTAAGCGCTTTAAGTCGAGCTCTTCAAACAGCACAACCTGAAAAGTCTTAACGCTTTTTTTATGCCACATTACTCCCTGACCTATCCATTACCATAGTATTATTTAGTACTAGCTTTCGCCCGCGACTTCGTCCTCGCGGACTACAGTTTATCGCGAAAAAAGCATCCTATCCTATCCTATCTAATAGGCAAGCGTGCTACACCTTCGACCACATTATCGCTTTCAATTAGGTGAGATCGTGGTCAAATGATTGCCTAGCCTGAAATAAAAATAAACAAATCAAAAATAGAGTTAGTTCTTCTAAGATCCTATATTCTTCTATGATATTAAAAATACAATGCAAAATTATAGAACCAACATTCTTGATGTTTTTTAACAGACTTGTTATTTTATCGTTTTCATGGCCACCATTCCTTCCAGCGAGTTACCAACATTTTCCAGTTTTCCCGTGAAAACTTGCAATTTCCTGGGATAAAAAGTGTTTTATGTTTTATTCCAGGGTATAAGCTATCTCCATTCCAAATTTCATCAAAATCCATCCAGCCGTTATTGCGTGAAAACTCCCCAAACAAACAGACAACGTTTCACTTTTATACATTGGTGTGGATTATTATTTTGATTCTGTGCCATTACCAAAAATCTCGTACTATAATGGACACAAGCCTCGGTAACTTATACATAATGTATTAAGGGTGGACTAGTTTCAATAAAAGGATTTTTTGCATGCTCTCCTCCCGCTCAACGATATTGTAACGTCGTTCACGTCGCCTTTTTGTACAAATCATATTTCGGATGTCATTCATGCGACATACAGAGAATAATTTAGTCAAATAACTGTTGAAATTATTCCTTTGGGAATTAGAATTGGAAATATTTTTGAGACTGAATATTGTGTAGTTATGAATTTTATTAGTAGCCTCATTCATATTTTATCTGGTGTATAATATTGGAGTGAAGACCTCGTATATGGGCAAAATTATAGTGTAGGACGCCCTCCGGCCTTGTGAGGACCTGCGAAATGCTGCTTGGCTTATTGAATGCGAATTATTTATGCTTAGATTGGAACAAATAGAGTTCATTAGGAGAGGTGTACGTGCAGCGGTGGATCGATATTTGCTGATGTTATATAAAATAGAGTTATTCTTTATTTTTTTTCTACGCTCAGCGATAACACTCCTACTCAGCAGTGTATTTTTTTAGCTCTGAGTAGTATCTTACTGGAGTGTCTGAATTAGGTGTTTTTTTTGTCTTCAATATAGAGAACTAGTTGTCCCGCCCGTGACTTCGTACGCGCGGGTTACTGTTTATCGCGAAAAAGAGCATCCTATTTTTTTCTAGGATATTAAAAATAATTGTTTAATAAAACTAAAAAACACGCTTTATATAGAAAACCAAACTAAAAAATAGAAAATAAATTTTAATAGTGTAAATAAGAAAAAAATCGTAGGGTGCATGGGTCAATAGTTATAAATATTTCATTGACAGATATGAGAAGAAGGATTATCATATCGATAATATCTTAAAAAGCACCCCACGCTTTTTTTTTTTTTTTCTTATTACTATTAAAATTTATTTTCTAATTTTTAGTTTGGTTTTCTATATAACGCGTGTTTTTTAGTTATTTTAAACTATTATTTATTTTCTACTTATTAGTTTTATTTATTTTTTCATATTATTGCATTGTCATCGGTCTTCGACAAGTGTGCAAAATTTGAATGAAATCTGACCGTTTAAAGTGGGTCAAAATAGCGTCCAAAGGAGTCGGTTACAAACATACAAGTGAAGCTAATATATAGCGTATAAAAACCAATGCAAAAGTAGGTATAGCACCACAATCAAAGAGAATATAATCACTACGTTTATGCTCTGGATGTTTTTTGACAGACTTGTTATTTCGTTTCCATGGCAACCACAGACCATTCTGTGATGGCAACCGTTCCTTACAGTACTCACTGTAAGGAACTCAACATTTTCCAGTTTTCCCGTTACAATTTTGCGGGATAAAAAGTATCCTACGTTTTAATCCAGGGTATAAGCTATCTCCATTCTAAATTTCATCAAAATCCGTCTAGCCGTTATCGCGTGAAAGCTCCCCAAACAAACAAACAAACAAACAAACAAACAAACAAACAAACAAACAAACAGACAACGTTTCACTTTTATATATTGGTATGGATGGATAATCTCATATTTTGATTCTTTGTGTTTTTTGTAAGTTCACTCATATCACCGGGATTTCTTAATAGATTTGGATGTTATTATTAATTCGAAAGGGTAGATTCTAAGTATGATCCAATATACATTTTATCAGAATTGGTTCAGTACTTTTTTATTCCAAGAAAGATTAGCAGCTACACTAAACATGAATCCGAGACTTTCCGTGAGATATTTAGTAAGTGCCCAGTTTGAGTGATACCACATCAAAGTACATTCTTTGATTTTATTGATTTGTTTTATGAAATACTAGCTTTTCCAAACGCGACTTCGTCCGCGAGGACTACTGTTTATCGCAAAAAAAGCATATGTTCTTCTAGTATATTAATAACCAATGCAAAAGTAGGTATAGCACCAGTGCTCTTGAAGTATTTTTGACAGACATGTTATTTCGTTTCCATGGCAACCGTTCCTTACAGCGAGTAATCATCATTTTCCAGTTTTCCCGAGGAAACTTTCAATTTTCCGGGATAAGAAGTATCCTATGTTTTATTCCAGGGTATAAGCTATCTCCATTCTAAATTTCATCAAAATCTCAAACAAACAGACAACTTTTCACTTTTATATATTGGTATGGATTTTGCCTTAATTAACTAAATAATTTCTCTTTTGCCAACTAAATCAAACTTAATCACCACGTCCGTATTCTGAGACGTCATTATCAAGGAACGAGTTCAGTGGAGCGCGCCGCGATCTGGAATGCAAACCGCGAGCCAAAGAATCTCATTAGCGAGACGAGACCCGCTGTTGTCTAAGGTACGGGTGTATTCTGGGAGCTTGTGTTTTTGCTGTTTAGTTTAAGATTAGTTTATATTATCGTTGGTCCTTTTTTTAATTAGACCTTTGCTATTTTAAGAATTAGGTGTTTTTATCTACTAAACCGTTTGTAGAAACGAAAATTTTGCCATGTTGACAATGTTTTATGAAACGTTGCATTGTTATACTGAAACTCAATAGCGAGACAAATTCCGCTGATTTATATTTTTTTTATTCTCCTATCATTATGTTTTTTATATATCAGTATCGGAGTTATAATTATAATGTATTTTATTTTTGTCTCTCAAGCTGATGAAAATAATATCTGCAAGGCTGTTTTAAACAAAGATTCTGAGCCGTTACTATAATACTAAAATCAACGGAGTATCAGACACTTCGACTTTGATCTCACTTCACCTAGACAGCACAGATCAGACAGTATCAGATATTTGACGTCTCGTAGTAATCGACTCTACTCTGTTAGATTCTGATTCATCAGAATATAAATTATATATGATGACGTCATAATGTTATGTTGTCATTACATGGGTGTTTTGTTAAGGTTTCAAGCCGATTCCACTTCGAATTCTTTTAACTCCGAAATAGGTTTGCATTTAAATCGAACTTCAATCGATGATAATTCCTGAATACGTCCTTGAGTTCGGCACAGTGAAGACATCGCGTCTTGCATTCGTGCCGGCTCGCTCATTGGAAAATCACCGTTGCCTGCTGAATACTGAACAACCGGCAATACGCACGTATCACGGTATCTGCGTATTAAATCTTAGATACGGCAGAGCTCGTACGGGACTCGGGAATCGGATACGGCAGGCATTAGATTTTATAGCTAGTTGATGCAGTATATGTACATTTCAGATATCGGCCGTGATTGCACATGAGATAGGTACAAGGCAATTTTTAAATGAATTTGATCTCCTTGATTCAAAGAAATACAAAAGTGGAACATACATTTTACTATTGGTCGTAAACAAAAAGTAAGCAAAAATTATTATAATGACCTGCTATAATATGAACAAAATTTTGCTGGCAATACTTTTGTACCTACTTACTGGTTTCTTCGAAAATGTTTGAGACTGTATATGAAACAGTTTTTAGGCACATTGATATATATAATCAGATTATAGGCATTACATTTCCCAGATTTAATTACGTTTACTAATTTTCTAAACATCGTAAAACTCGTTCTGCCGTTTCGTATACACTTAACTGCATACCATTTTCGATTATAAAGTGGGTTGTAACTGGATGGGAATGATACCTTATGCAGTTATGTCACACACTATCTCGCAACATGAGACGAGATTATAATATGTAGGTACTTATTAAATACCAGTGACTCGCCCTGGGCGCTTATTCACTATGCTGCATGAAATTCCTTGCCAAAAACGTGTGACGTCAGTACGGCAATTGCCGTACGATTCCACGCAGATATCTTAACGCGGCGCGTAACGTGTCTTATTGGCAATAGAGAATAATGGCCCTGAAATCTCCCCAAACAACGCAATGTCATTCCGTTCCTTACAGCGAGTATTTTTTAAGTTCGATCCCCGGAAATAGGTATAGCAAATACGGAAATATTAATGGAATTATATAGTAATGGAATACGGGGATTATGCCGAGGTTCGTGCCGTTGAGCAAGTTGGCCAACATTTTAACTTTGGCGTGCACCCCATACGCCACGTTACTCGCTGATGAAGTAGCTTTCTATAGGTGGAAGATTTTATTAAATCGGTTCATTGTTTTTTGAGTTTATCCAAACCAATATATAAAAGTGAAACGTTGTCTGTTTGTTTGGGGAGATTTCACGCGATAACGGCTGGACGGATATTGATGAAATTTTGAATGGAGAGAGGTTATACCCTGGAATAAAACATAGGATAATGTTTGTCCCGGAAAATTGTTAGTTTTCATGGGAAAAACTGGAAAATGTTGATTACTCGCCGTAAGGAATGGTTGCCATGGAAACGAAATAACAAGTCTGTCAAAAAACATCAAGAGCATTGGTGCTATACCTACTTTTGCATTGGTTTTTAATAGCTTATAAGAACAAAAGGATGCTTTTTTTACGATAAACTGTTGTCCACGCGTACCAAATCGCGGGCGGGAAAGCTAGTCCATTATAAACAAACAAAAAACTAATCTTTATAATATTAATGTAGATGTAGACGTACTTATAGCAGACATTTTCAACATCGTCCATTGTGATAATAATTAAATAATCCCCACGTCACCTGAACACGGTGAAAATCTTCCGAGAGACCCTTACCTTTCCACTTTTACATTCATATGTCACAAATTCACAACAAAAACCACGTTTCTAAAGCCCCGTCCGTCAAAACGATTTTCTGGTACAACATTAATCGAAGCTATTCAAAAAAATACGGACGATTTTGTCCGGAGCTGTCCGGAACCCATGTCAACTGGACAATGAGCGCGTGCGATGTGTTATCGTCGTTACGAAAAATGTGCGGATCTCATTGTTGCAAATCAAATATATATTTTGTCGTATTCAATTATGCGTTTCTTTTGGCTGGATTTTAATTTTCAGTTGGTTACAGTTTTTAGATTGGACCTCTGCCTAACTTAAATAAGGTATGAGGTGGAATGATTATAAGTAGTCAACGTAGTCTCAACCAGTGTGTCCTACCCGTAATAACATACGAAGCCGAAACTAGGACACTGACGGCTGGTCCACAAATTCAAGGTCGCTCAGCGGGCTATGGAGCGAACTATGCTCGGGGTTTCTCAAGGGATCGCATCCAAAATGAGGTGATCCGGTAGAGAACGAAAGTTACTGACACAGCTCAAAAAATTAGCAGGCTGAAGTGGCAATGGGCCGGTCACATATGTCGAAGAACCGATAACCGATGGGGTAGACGAGTTCTTGAGTGGAGACCACGTGTAGGCAAACATAATGTTGGACGCCCTTAAGCTAGATGGAGCGACGACCTACGTAAAGTAGCTGGAGCTGAAGATCAGGTTCAGTGGCGCGCATTAGGAGTGGCCTACGTCCAGCAGTGGACGAGTACCTACAGGCTGATGATGATGATGAGTGAACGTAGTGGAGAACCAAGTTCCATAGCCATGCCCAATACCAATAACCAAAATACAACCTAGTTACATTCGAGGAGCCCTAATATCAATGGCTGTATGAGTTTAGGCCACCTATCAAATACAAACTAACACCAGCGAACTGCCTTAAGTTGTGGCTTCATTGAATCAAAATGTATCTGTTATTGAAATATCAAGTAACATCTTTACATACAACTATGACAAGCATTTAACAGTCGTTGTACTGCGTTCCGTGGTCAGTTTTGCGAAAATGCTAAGATTACGGCGAACAATTCGATTCCTCGAAATTTCACAAAGAGTAGTTAGTAAACTGAACAGAAAACAATACTTCTACAGCATCATGAGGGCATTTAAGAACATGATGTTGACGTTTTACCTCAGTTCTCAAAGATACGGCACAACAGCCACTGTAATATTTAGTGTAAGAAAAAAGACATAGGTCGTAACAAATGTTTTGAAATGAAGTTGTTCTAAAGAAACGTAGAATTTTGCCATGGCTCGATTACCAAAATTCTTTCGTTTTATCTCTCACACTCTTGCAATAATTTGTATAAGCTACTTCCTAAACCAAAATACATTAAACCCAATCATTAAAAAGAAAATAATAAGATACCTTCCTGATATCAAATACTTACTGATCTGGAGTAGCCTTCCAGGGATAAAAGGGAATGGCCAAAAGCATTTCTTGGACAAGAATTGTCATGTGTACAACTGCTACTTTACGACTAATAAGAGCTTATTAGGTGATCTTCGGTACTTCGATGGCATTATCTTTAACCTTCAAGACGTCAGTAGAGGGAGTCAAGATTTACCAAGAGTGAGGAGTAAATTACAGAAGTATATTTTTGCTGCGAACGACTCCGCTGATAATTATCCAGTATGTGAAGCAGTTTATGATAGTTTTTTCAACTGGACTTGGACTTACAAGTACGTATAGTTAACTAAAGAATGTAGTACTTTAGTTTTATCCTCTTATATATATATATATATAGCCCATATGCTAGATTCAGGGGATCAACTTTAATATTTGTCTAGGTAACTAAAGAATGAAGCACTTTAGTTTTACCCTCTTAAATATATATATATATATACGAGTATAGCCCATATGCTAGATTCAGGGGATCAAATTTAATATTTGTCTAGCATTTGACCAGTAACAAACAAAATATCAAGTAGATACTAAAATGGTAAGAGCAGTCAAGATCGTTCAATCAAGAAAGGCTCACTCAAGCTTTATTTTTCTCACTCAGGCTTATTCCATAAATCCCCTTCGACAATCTCCTGCGAAGGGGATTTTTGGACTTTTTGTCCAGAAATCCTCTTAATAATAATAATCATTTATTTGCTATAAATATGTGTACAAGGTAACGGTCGTAAGGTCAGTATGGTATCAACATATTTTACCATTGCTGGTGTGCGAATATTAATAATTGTACACAAAACAAACACATTTGAAATAAAAATAATCACTTCAAAAGATATATAAAGATGTCATGGTAAGAACAGTAATAAAAAAATAAAATATTAAGGACATAAGTATTAAAAGATAAATTCAAATTATTTCCACATGCAATATTTGCGTCTTTTTTGCTCGGTGGAAGGGGATTATTGGACAAAAAGTCCAGAAATCCCCTTAAACATTTATTATTAATATTAAATATTTTTTACAATCCCCTGCGAAGGAAGGATCCTGAAGAATCTCATACCACATTTTGTTTTTTCAGAAGTGACTCTACAGTCCCCTACCGGTTCATCACTATCTTCAATTTGGAAAATCAAGAACTCGGCAATAGATTCCACTGGACTGATATGAAGCCATTGAATGATAAAATGAAGCATGAGCTAGCAACTAAATCAAAGACTGCCGCTATATTCTTAGACAAATGTAAGAGTCGGAGTAAAAGAGAAGTCTTCCTCAAGAATCTCCAAAAACACTTGCTCAAGTACAACTTGACTATTGATGTTTTTGGCAAATGTGGTACGATGGAGTGTCGCAGAAAGTCCATGAAATCCTGCTTTTGGAAACTGAAGAAGTTCTATTGGTTTTATCTAGCCTTTGAAAACTCTTTTGCCACCGATTATGTAACGAAAACTGTGATATATGCTTATAAAAATAATGCGTTGCCAATTGTGTATGGAAAAGCTGATTATAGCAGGTAAAAATTAAAATACAATACTTGTTCGACATCCCTTACAAGTCTGAAACGAAGATTTATTCCTAACTTCGTGTGGCCGTGCCACTAAGTTCAAAGGGATATAAATATTAATCTTTGCACGAAAATGTTAACGTTTTAATATACCTACTCTAATTAATTATTGGCCCGGCCAATTATAGACAAAAATGTTTTTGTAGTTTACTAATTGCCCCCCGCGGCTTTGCCCGAATGTACATTTTCCCGGGATAAAATATGTTGAAAGCGTGATTGAAGAAGCATCTAAAAATACGGGTGCTAAAAATACTTATAATTTGGAGTTTTCAACAGATATCTACCACCTGACTCGTACTTGGACGGGCTTGCACTAGGCGAAGAGAGACTCGCCCTGACCATGTACCAAATAGTCTTCGACCGAGATCGATACCTCCAGTACTTCAAGTGGAAGAACTACTATACTGTCCAGGAGTCACAGGTTACTAACCTCTACGAACTTGTATCTTTTTATGCTGTTGTGGAGCTGAAGAGACGCGGAAATTCACTTTTCAGATAAATTTAATTAAGTGTTCATTCAAAGCCAACACTCAGAGCGTAACCAAACTTTGTAGAATATTTAGTTATCCTATAATTACTAAACCCATTTTTGTTTTGATATAACTAATGAGAATAAGTTATACCTAGTTGCCTAGCTGCTATACATAGTACTGAAAATTAAAACATGCTTTAAATTGTTTAGTATGTGTACCTATAAGTATTTTAAACCTAGATATGTTGACTGACTGATAGACCACAGCCTATACCGATGGATCTAGAGATTTTAAATTTGGAGGGGAAATTCCCCTAAGCTAGTTTTTATGTAGTAAAAATATTTAATTAAAATACAGATGTCAGACCATCTATATGTCTTAATAAAGCAATATGAATAAAAAAGGCTGTACAAAGAAGATAATAAAAAAAGATGGTCTAGAGTGCTTAAAATAATCTACAGAAAACGTTTAATGATTTTTTAAATCGTGTCTGTCTGTTTTTCTAATTGTGTGTTTGTTTGTTAGTTTGTCTATATGTTTGTTCGCGCATCACGTAAAAACCACTAGACCGATTGCGATGCGGTTTACTGTTTGATAGCTTAGGGTTGACTTAAAAACTGGGGTACTTGGTTTCCCAATTCGATGATTAGATGCCGAGCAATCGTTACAATACTATTTAACGGCTGAATGAATTTTAAAGAAATTAAGTTTTTGTTCCTGGAATAACATGTATGAATTACTTTTAAATGAAATAACCACGCGGGCAAAGCCGCGGGCACAGCTAGTACTTATAATAAAGCTATAAGTACGAAAAAGTCTCTACAAAGAAGATAGTAAAACAGAATATACTTAAAATAAGCTACTGAACAAGAATATATATATATTTTTTAATATTGTCTGTCTGTTTGTTTGTTTGTCTGTTTGTTTGTTCGCACGTCACGTAAAAACTACTGGACGATTGCAATGCGGTTTTCACTTTAGGACAGCTTAGGGTTTGACTTAGAAACTGGGGTACTTGGTATCTCAATCCGATGAGTAGAAGCCAAGCAATCGACAAGGAATTTTGATCAAATGTTGGATTATTGGTAATTTAAATCTTGGAATAGCACATCAGCTAGTAGATGATAAGGGATGATCTTGCAGGTTCTGGACGCCTGTTCTCTGTGCTTGGCCCTGAACAACCCCAACTGGCTGACACATCAGGTCACATACTCCAAGTTTCGAAGGTGGTGGAATGAGGATTATAAACGACGATGTGAAGAATAGTTTGGTAGGATGGTGACTTACTCGTTATTCACTTTTTTGAGTATTAAATAAACGGGATTCACTATGAATTCATCGAGTACGATATTTCAATCCCATAAATTACGATTCATGGATTACGATTACTATAATCCAAAATCTGAATAACATATGCCTAAGTTAGTAATATGTACATTACTGCCGCGGTCAGTAATGACTGCGTTGCTGGCAGCGATAATGATGGTCGAGAGCGTAAATAAGTTAAGTTCATGGCGATCACAGTGCGGTCAGCATTGCAGCCCTTGATGGCCAAGCTGGAATAAAGGCCGAGACCGAAGGTCGAGGCCTTTATAGCGCGGACAGCAAAGGCAGCAATGATGGCCAAGCTTGAAGGCCGAGAACTTAACTAAGCAAAGCTCGAGGCCATCATAGCGTGGCCAGCAGAGCAGTCATTGCGGACCAAGGCTTGTATAGTGCTTTACTCAAACAATAAGAGGAATTTAAATAAAACCAGCTTAGTATAATAATAATTTACTCAAACAATGCAACAACAACGAAAACAACAACGACAACGACAAAGACAACAGAAACAGAAACAACAACAACAACAACAACAATCACGATCACATCAACTTTCAAACAGAAAAAAAAAACAAAATCGGTCCATTCGTCTGGGAGCTACAACGCCTCTCTTTTCGCGGTCGGGGTTAACGAACCCACGGAATAAATAATAGTAATACGACAAAAGACGACAATAATGGATTTTCAAAGGAAATTGCTGGCCGCAAAACACGACAATAATGAAATTCCTTACAACTTTGCTGGCGCCTATTCAAGCAGCGCGGCAAGGTCGACTTTGCCCAAAGAAGGTTGTCGAAATTATGACCACATTATATTGTTTAAGTAAAGATTCAAACTTGAACATACTAACGCGGTTGGTAGTAGTAACGAGGGTTTTACTTTCGTTTTAGTTGTATTTTAATAATAACTTTGACATATCTATAAGTCCACCATTTTGAAAGAATCGCGAAGTCACGGCCTATCGATAGTGTAAAATAAAAGTGTGATAAGTACTAAGTTTTGAAAGCCAGTGAAGGTACTAGTATCTTATAGTGTATTTTTTCTGAGACATTGGAGCTCAAAGATAGCAGTGCCTTATACTATTATTTATTCTGTGCCGCTGCTGCTAACTGTATCTATTTGAAACAAAAAAGCGTGCATGCTAAATTTTACTAAGAAGCCGGGCATTAGAGTTGGTATTGCATTGTTCTAATGCATACAGTAGCAATTATAATTTCGTTATAAGGCGCATTGTAATATTAACTCTAATCCTTGGCATATAAGTGCAATTGAGCATGCACGCTTTTTTTGTTTCAAATAGCTACAGAAATTAGCTAATAGCAGCGCAGATCTATGTAGGTTAATTGTACATAAGCAATCTTCCCAACTCTCCGAACTACTTTCCACCGTGCGTTCTATGAATTATATTGCAAATAATCTGTACTAATACTTTAAGTACCAGGAATTCAAGCCGTTTTGTACAAAACACATTACCACAAGTGTACAACAAGTTGGTGAACAGGCAAAATGAGGATTTAAAGTTAGATTAACAGAGGAAGGCTTGGTGCACAAGGTAAGTATTATTAGGTATGATTCAATGTTTGCATCGACGTCATTAAGTCCCTATTGGGTGTATTCCCACACCTGGGAAATAGCTTGCTCTAGACCAGAGAGAGTATTTACACTTTGCCTAGAATGCTGTTTTTAGAGTTCCGTACCTCAAATTAAAAAAAGGAACCCATAATAGGATCACTTTGTTATCGGTCCGTCTGTCTGTCAGTCTATCTGTCAAGAACCTTTTTTCAGACGCGCGGAGGTATCACGTGGAAATTAATATAGCTCCGCAATCCCTTTGATCTGGGAAAAAAAACTTCTAAGTCAACGCAATCAAAAAATACGGCCGTTTATGCCGTATTTTGACACTAGCGAGGGAATCAAAACCTATAGGGTATTTCCCGTTGACCTTGAAGCAATATCTTATAGCACAAATAAAGGGAAAAAACGAAAACCCTAATTTATTATTTATTTATTTAAATTTACATTATCATGACAGACAAACCTAATGTGACAATGTACTTAATTACTAACACATTTAAGGGCAGCATCAGTGAATTTCACCAAAGAACATGTGAAAATGTCTAAATCACTGTGTTCAGCGTTAATTATATTCAATAGCCGGAGAGACCGGGTAAATGGTGCTTGGTGAAGCACATTGGTTCTACTGAATGGCACTGCAAACAGCTAGCGACAACGCGCACGTATATAGTTATTCGGTACGGTAACCGGTTCGGTTCGGTTGTAGTTATATCACAAAAAAATACATTAAACAAAATAAAAAACCTACAATTTTGTATGGAGCCCTCAGTGCGCGAGTCCGACTCGCACTTGGCCGGTTTTTTAAGTAGTAACGCCAGGCCGCCCGTAATTGTTATGTTTACCAATGTTTTATGCTGTGTAGGTAACTTTTACTAGTGTTTGTTTGTTTGTCGTATGAGGTAGAGCTGCCCTCTGGTGTCAGAGTTTGTCAGGCCGCCCGAGGGCCTCTGAGTTGGCTTAACGACTGCTATTAATCTATAACAGCCGGGACCGCCAGCTTAACGTGCCCTCCGAAGCACGGAGCGATGCAAAAACGTACATAGCTTAGAAAAGTCATTGGTGTGGAGCCTAGGATTGAACCCGGTATCTTTGGATTCTAAGTTGCACTATTGAACCGTTAAGCTGCCATCGCCCTTTTACTAATAATTTTTATTTTATGTTTTGTTTCGTCCCATGCGTGATTCAATATTTTTTCTTAACAATTCAAATTCAAATTCAAATTTATTTATTTCATGATAAGCACTTAATGATTCACAATAAAAAGTACATATAAGTTTAAGATTCACATTTTAGTGTACACAGAACCTACACTAAGCTGAGCTTGTGTTGCAGGTTTCTGTATTACCTTCGAGCACATTACAAAAACTATAGGTACTACGTTAACAAAGTAAGTACATGAAATGTAAGTTATTATTTTAACTTAAATTTGCTTTAATTATAATTTATATTTTATATTATTAATATAAATAATAAATATTAAGTATATACTATGTTATATAATAGTTAAGTTAGTTAATTAAAAGCATGGTTACAGTATGAGAGTGGGTATGTGTGATTTTAAAACGAATGAGTGAAAAATAAATAAATAAATAATTTTGGAATGAGGACTAAGCTGAATTGTTATGATATAACTTTTAATAAATTTTCTGAATCTTCATAATTTAAATAAGCTAACCATTTAATTAATGCACTCTTGGACTCCGGATTATTTAATGTTACAAAATTGTTAATAGCTTTGTTTATTTTAATGTACATATACGGACCAAGAAATATTTTTTGTCTCTTAGCCAGCTTGGTATTGAACTTAGACCTGTAGAAAACTCTATCTTTCCTTCTTTTCAAATAGATGTCTTCATGTAATTTGAGTGTTTTAGCTATTTTGTGCTGCGCCAGTACTAGGTTGTAGATGTACAGCTGTCGAACAGTGAGCACATTACAGTCCATATAAAGTTCACGGGTAGGATATGGTGTCAACAAGTC
This sequence comes from Alsophila aescularia, assembly GCA_946251855.1. NCBI lineage: Eukaryota > Metazoa > Arthropoda > Insecta > Lepidoptera > Geometridae > Alsophila > Alsophila aescularia. The sequence goes on from OX276381.1 coordinate 17,551,723, forward strand.
AACAAGTAAGCTTTACATGCACCTCCCCAAGTAGTGTTACAGTAAGTTAGAATTGATTTACACAATGCATCGTAGACATTAAAAAGTAAGTCTCGATCTGCCACTTCACGTAGGTTTTTAAATACAAAGATTAATTTACGTACTCGCTTGCTTAAAATATCAATATGCGGCTTCCAAGTCATTCTGTAATCAATGTGAAGACCTAAATATTTAATTATTTCTACGCGTTGTAGCTTCGTGCAGTCACAGTTGTTTGAAGAACAGTTAGAGTGTGCTTTGATTTCAATGTTAGGTAACCTACCTCGAGCATTTGAAAAAGTTAGGAACTTAGTTTTATCTACGTTCAAGGTCAGTAAATTATCCTGTAACCAACTTATAACCCTTTTTAGTCCTGATTCAGCATACTCATGAGCTTTTTCCCAGGTATTTCCCACAAAAATCAAAGCCGTATCGTCAGCATATGAGAATATTTTTCCATGATCCAAATTTAAATTGCACAGGTCATTTACGTAAGCAAGGAATAAAGTTGGTCCCAGTACACTTCCCTGTGGCACCACATAGCTTACCACTTCATCATGGCTGGTTGAGTTACCTAACCTTGTTCTCTGGGTTCCGTCTTTAAGGTAGTCTTCCATTAGAGTCAGTGCATTTCCCCGTACACCCATTATTTCTAGTTTCTTCAAGAGAATGGGAACAGAGACAGTGTCAAAAGCTTTAGCTAAATCCAAAAATATTCCAATAACTTTCTTTTTGCTATCCAGGTATTCTATTATAACATCAGAAAGATAAGTTATTACTCCTTCTGTTGATTTTCCTTTTCTGAACCCAAACTGGTTAGGCGACAGAATACTAAATCTTTCGAGATAGGATACCAATCGTACGTTGATTAACTTCTCCAAAATTTTAGAAAGTGCAGGTAGAATTGATATCGGCCTGTAGTTACTAACACTGTCTCTGTTTCCACCCTTGTGAATAGGAATTATGATTGAGGTTTTAAAAACTCGTGGAAAAAGTCCAGATGACAAACTTAGTTTACACAGGTGTGTGAACAGAGGCACCAGAGGCACCGGTGCAGATTGTTTAATTATGTTAATAATTATTATATACTTATTGTGCCCGCGGCTTTGCCCGCGTGGTCATTTCTCTGGGTTAAAAGTTACCTATGTGATATTCCAAGGCCAAAAGTACCAAATTTCGTTCAGCTGACAAATTGTTTTTTATCGACTCCTCGGCTTCTACATCAGATTACCCTAGTTTTCAAGTCAAACCCAAACGCATCACAATCGGTCCAGTAGTTTTTACATTATGCGGTAACAGACAGACAGACACAATTTTTTAAATTTCATGTTTATTCTTGTTCAGTAGATTATTGTACCGACGATTTTTTACTACATGTACTGAGTTTTTGTTACGAGATGATAGTTTTTTTTTTTTTTTTTTTTTTTTTTTTAATATTTTCGGGTCTATTCCACACCCACCATATAAGTATAGATATAGATAGATAGATGATTTCGTAATGTATTGTTACCGTTTGTGTTAATGTACGAGTATATGACGAATGTCCCTAAAATTTCATATTCTTGCCAATTCTTGTAAAAACATTGCGGCTTTCTCGTAAATGGCGCCAAGGATTTCGTTGAAAATCTCGGATTTCGGCTAGAAGTCGATGTGTCAGAGATTCTTCGAAAACTTCCAAGGTATTAAATTTTTTTTATTGGGTAGTTGGTACCTGCCTACTTATCTTGAATAAAAATGAGGTACCAAGCAACAGTGGTAAATAATTTTAGCGTGGCGGATCGAGCCTTTAGCTCTACAATATTGTGTAATACAATACCTTGTGTACAGCCCCAAAATGCCGACAATACCCGCTGAATATCGCGTTTTATCATACGTTTTAATCTGTTAAAATAATTTAAACTTTTAATCCTTGTTTGCTGAACGAACGCCATTCGTTCGGGCCCGATTACGGCCTCGTATTTTCGTACGGTATCCAAATATCCCATTCAAAAACGAATATTCTACTAAATGTGTACCTACTTATTAAATAAATGGAACCATAAAGAACCTACCTAAGAAACCTCAAGGAACCTTGCTAAAGTTAAACATAATAATGACGACCGGTTGGCCGAATGGTTAGTGACCCTGACTTTGAAGTCATCCAACGGTTGCGGGTTCGAATCCCGCTAGGTGCAATCATTTGTGTGATGAGCAGAAATGTTTGTTTTCGAGCCATGCAACATTTCATAGATGGATGTAATATTCGTCTCTATGTATATTTTAGCTTCCGTAAAAAAACGGTTAAACAGTAGGTAAACAAATAGATAAAACATACAACTAGATAAAATATACAACATAAGATAAAACAAACAATCTATCTAAACCTGTCGCTAACTGTAGGTAATTTTTCTTCTTCACAAGAGGAGGTACCTAGTTAGGTATGTAATCTATTTAGAAAGGGCGTGTTGCGACAGAGTGCCAATTTTCGAAAGGGACGTCCTGCGATCAAACCACAGAAAGCCTCATAGTGTTACTTACTGCACAATTTCTCTGCGTTTCTTCTTGATAGTACATTATAGATACGAGAGGTATGTACGTATGCTTTTGTTTAACAAATCGGTTAGATAATATGTAAACCACACTAAGATGTAATATAATCAAAAAGCATACAATATTATAATACAAAGGTAGGTGACGCGTGCCAAAGATAAAACAATCTCTTCATAAACTATCGCTAACTGTAACCTATTCTCAACCACAGAGAGGAGGTATTCTTCTAAGTAGTTATTTAACTTGAAGTCTTTGCTTCAAGTAAATTTGCTTCAAAGAATAACTTACTGCACAATTTCTTAGCGTTTCACGGCGGGAGCTTTCATTAAAAATAAAGGGGATTCCCGCAAACAGCTTAGTATTGGCGGCTTTACTTAAGCTGCAACTTGCTCTGACTTATAGACTTACCTCACTTACGGAGTCTATCGGCGGCTGCAGAAATACGAGTACCTAACTTATTTATAACTTAGCTTTTCTAACTTTTAGTTTGCTTCGGTCTGAATAGGTAATATCAATGGAAGTAGAAGCATTCAATGCTGCGCTATGTATATAATAAGTACCTACTTAACTTATACTTACCTATCAGTGACACATAATAGAATATTTTTATTGTATAAACTGTGTGGGTACATTAGATAAAATGAACAATAATAGTAGGTATAGGCCATTAGAATCGATATACCTATGGTGTCATACATAGGTATATCTAATGATTATTCTAAAAACTATTGCTTAAACGCTAAGCTTAGATAATTGAGGTTATAGAAATACTAGCTGTACCGCAGCTTCGAACGCGTCGTCATTTCCTATGTGCTATCAAAATTCATTCAGGCGTCAAAAAGTTTTATAAAGATTGCTCGGCTTCTACTAATCGGATTGAGACCCCAGTTTTTAAGTCTAACACTAAGCTATTCAACAGTAAAATCCGGCGCATTGGGCCAGTAGTTTTTACGTGATGCGTGAACAAACATGCAGACAAACAAACAAACACGCAGACATGATAAAAAAAAATTGTTCAGTAGCTTATATAAAGTACCCTAGACTTTTTTTTTGTATTTATCTTCTTTATATAGACTTTTTCGAACATATTGCTTTAATACAAGTATAGATAGAAGATTGAATGCACAATTAAGACCGAATGGCACCCCTAGGAACGAAATCAAACGGTCGCGGGTTCGAATCCTGCAAGGGGCAATCATTTGATGAGCAGAAAAGTTTGTTTCCGAGTCATGGATGTTGATATTCGTATTTATATATGTTTATCCGTTATCTAGTGCCCATATTGCAGGGTATCCTAGTTTGGGGCTAGGTAATTAGTGTGGAATTGTCCCAAATATATTTTATATATTATTTATTTATTTATTCATACTAAACTATAACCAAATCCAATAATTCAGGTCTCTTTTTATTAATCACAGAATAAACTACGTTTGTAGTTTTTATTTTTTCTTAATTTATTATAATTTTTCATTTAAACAGTACACAAACTTGAGAGAAAATATCGGTATTAAATCACTCATTAATTCAAATTGTTTACAAATTATGATAAAAATAAAAAACTACAAACATAGTTTATTCTGTGGTTAGTAAAAAGAGACCAGAATTATTGGATTTGGTTATGGTTTAGTATGGTAGAAACGTTTTCTCCCAAAACGAAAATGTATGGCAAAACATGTAGAAGCCGCGTGTGTGCCCTATCCTCTTAAGTATTACATGTTATTTGAACTAATTTGATGATCCTGGAATAACACACATAGAACACTTTTATCGTCATCATCATCATACATCATCACTAAGCGGGTGTAACCGCAGAGCGCAGCTGAGTAACCAGAGCGTAGGTACCTACATGTATAGAGGCGCAAGAACTTCCTTTCTCCTAAATCTTCCACAATCCAAAACATTAATTAAGATGCTAAATGGGTTCCAAGCCTCCCCTTAGAGTAGGAATGTAGTTTTTGTCGTCTGTGGAACCAATCTGCATATCTAATCTGTTCCTCCAGCCAAAGTACTAATAAATTCGAATTGGCCCAATTCATTATGGGCAAGACGTGTTGGTGAAAGAAGTTTACTCACTTAGTTAATTGTTTAATTTGTCTTCTACTTGTGACTTGTGACGAACGACAGTGATATAAGATTTAGGTAAGTAGGTTTCATTTTGTGGTGGCGGCCATCTTGATTTTGGAATTTTTATGGTGTACTGTATTCTACTATAAAACGGGACATAAACGCGCTGAAAACTTAATTTATGTTTACCTCGACGATTCGATCAAGTTGCATTGATCGTGGTCACGAGAAGACTGAAGTAGCGGGTGCCAGCGTCGAGGAGGGCGAGCGCTGTCTCCAACTACCAGCATTTGGTATTGTATAAAAAATTAAAAAATGTCACGACACTCAACACTAACGACATCTGTAGATTTTTCTGACATTAACCGCGACGCGAACACTTGCTTATCACGGGATTCCAGGACACAGCCAACTTGAAACCATCCTCCCAGTTGAAATTGGGATACTTTTTAATTTCAAACGCTTCGGATGTATTCTACTAGTAAAGCCCTTTCATTTGATACCCATATTGAGGGGATTGTTTGTTTATATATTCCACCATTTTATGGTAGCGGCCATCTTGAATTTGAAATTTTCATGGTGTACTGTATTCTACTAGTTCAACCCTTTTGTTTGATACCGATATTAAGTAGGTTAAAAAAAACCGCCATTTTGTGGCGGTGGCCATCTTGGATGTACAATGATACTGAATATGCATAATTGAATGGTCATCAGAACTAAAGGTGTGTGCAGAATTTTAGATCAATAGGTCAACAGGAACTAGATTTGACCCAAACAAACAAATAAACAAATGAACAACAACAAACAGGGCAAGCTAAATAAAACCGTTTAATTAATGAAAACATGTTTTTATCCATCTGGTCACAAATACTGTATTTTTTTTTAAATACCTTCTTTAATCAAGTACCTACGACACTTAAATACCTAATGGCCTAATAAAACATTTTGCTGATACGTAGATTCCTAATTGAATGATATCCACCGACTATGATTTATAGCAAAAAAATAACTATTGGTGTCTGGAAGATTTTGCCATGAGCGATAAGACCGCCCATTATACATATTATTCATAATACTTTTTTTTTTCTTTTTTTTTCCTTTTTCTAGAGTAGATTTTAAGTATGTACTCTATTTATATTACATTCTAGCCATCATTTAGGCTAATAAGAAATTTAAACTTAACTTAAACTGCTAAATTGAATAGAACTAAGAATGTGTCCAATAACACTTTTCTTACAGTCTCTATTAAGGCGAAGACACTTTGTTCATATGTTCTTTATACGTAGCTCTTGAACCACATTTCACTAATACACTAACACTAAACTAACTCGAACGGTTTTGTTCTTTTGAGTCTTCTCACTGTGTCCGTGTGGTCGAGGAGCTGGATTGCCTCGACATTCACATGATGATAAACTCTTTTTTCATGAGCTTCTGCATATTTCTTGACTACTTTATCAACGAACTCTACTTTAAGGTCCCGATGGAGATCGTCATTTCTTATGTACCAAGGTGCATTCACTATATCCCTCAGTACTTTATTCTGGAAGCGTTGTATTGATAATATATTGCTCTTTTTGGTGGAGCCCACAGCTGTATACCATAGGTCCACACTGGCATTAGGACTAGTTTATATAGTAAAAGTTTATTATGTGTTGACAGCGTAGAGTGTCTCCCAAGCAGCCAATACATTATTTTAAACCGTAGTTCTAATTCTTCTTTTTTCTTTTTAAAATTATTTAAACTGCAATATGTGCCAATGAAAAGTTTTGATATGATTTAATTTGAAAAAAACAGCTGTGTTTTCCATACAGCGTTTTATCTACCTAACTACTTATCAAGATTTTTTACGTTAATAATATAAAGTTGATGTATCACTAAATTAGTTCTAACTAACCACACAATTGAAGCTAATTTTTATCTCTTTTTTAAAGATGCATTATTTTTGCAGTGGACACTCGAGTCGAGTCGTGGACACTCACGTACGAGTAGTCCACCAATTTAAGGTCGCTCAGCGGGCTATGGAAAGGGCTATGCTCGGAGTTTCTCTGAAAGATCGTATCCGGGATGAGGTGATTCGGCAGAGAACCAAAGTTGTCGACATAGCCCTTAGGATTAGGAAGCTGAAGTGGCATTGGGCTGTCGAAGGACTGATAACCGTTGGGGTAGACGTGTTCTTGAGTGGAGACCGCGTCTCGGTAAACGTAGTGTAGGGCGCCCTCCAGCTAGGTGGAACGACGATATACGCAAAGTATCTGGCAGCAGTTGGAAGAGAAGAGCCGAAGATCGGGCTCAGTGGCGTGCTTTGGGAGAGGCCTATGTCCAGCAGTGGACTGACATGGGCTGATGATGATGATTATTTTTGCAGTTATGTACAGATTAGGTACATACAGATTTGCTTGTTTGTATTCTTAGGTAGTGCTGGCCTTTGGTGTCAGAGTTTATCAAGCCGCCCGAAGGCCTCTGACATGGCTTAACGACTGCTATTTATCAATAACAGCCGGGACCGACAGCTTAACGTGCCCTGCGAAGCACGGAGCGATGGAAAACTTACATAACTTAGAAAAGTCATTGGTGCGGAGCCTAGGATCGAACCCAGTATCGTTGGATCCTAAGTTGCACTATAGAACCGTTAGGCTACCATCGCTTACGTACAGGTGAAGACAGACAGAAGACCTAGTAGGTACCTGCGTACCTACTCCTAGTAGAATTTTAAATCTTGAAAACTTAGAGAGCCTTTTCTCAAAGCAGAACTTTAATTTACCTTTGCCATAGCGAGAGGACTCTTTGAAAACATTTTAATGGGGTTGCCTGTTTACCTAAGAATACAGTTTTCTGAACTTCTGTCGGAAAATTAGCTCGCCCGCCTGCCATCTTTTCTCGTTTGTGATAAATGATTACACGCTGAGTTTAACTTGGATAGTACTATTATATAACTAATTTGTGTAGGTAATAAAAAGTAATGTACCTAATAATGTCAGTAGCGAAAGGTGGTAGGTACTATTATATACTCTGCAGCAATAGGGTAATGTGCAGGTATGCTAGCAATCTTGCAAGTAAAAATGTGTACCTTTTAGGTTTAGTGAAAATACCCTTTTCTCAATAAGGCCCACAAGGATGTGCTATGGGCTTTAAGTACCTATTATGTAAAAATCAAAACAAACTTTACTATCAAAATGAAATCTCAGCTCGAGCTACGACGCGCGTAATGTCTATTGCGTGATTTTTACGGCGCATAGCAGTGTTCCCAGAGGCCGATAGTCAAAAGTAACACGACGCAGCTCAAAAAGTAACATTTTACGAGAAAAGTAACATGATCTTATTTTATGTAGAAAACGTCTGTAATACTGTAATATGGCACTTTATTGACCAAGCGAGCGTGAAGCGTCTCCGTTTCAGCTTGGGCAAAAATGTTTTCGTATGTCCGGCTGTTTTCCTCTACAGGTCGCTAAATTTTTAAGCGATCCACTTAATGTTCAATAAATCAGATCTAATAAGGTGGAGATATTCAATAGCCCTCTCTTGCCCCTTTTTAGAGGAAGAACGGGAGGGGGGGGGGGGGGGCCTCCCGAACAATCAATCGAAACTCCCATAAAAAAAAAAAAAATTTTGTTAAACCTGTATACCAAGTTTCTACTATATCGGTTGAGAATTTGACCTATAGACATAGACATTTTTTATTACGGTAAATACGCTGTTTTTACCTGCTTTCGATTACTACGTTCAGTTGAGTAAATACCAAAAATTACGCGAGCATATTAAAGCCCATTCCTTTCCAATCCAGCGTCTTAAACATGTCTTCCAAGGCATTAATGAACAGTTTCGAGGATATAACATCCCCTTGTCGCACTCCCCTGCGCAGATTTACATGTTTTTTTACTGGTTTTGTACTCGGTACACTCATAGTGGCGGCGTCATACAGAAACCTCAGCACTTCGATGTATTGCCAGTCCTCTTGACACCGCTGCAAAAACTCCAGAACCACCCAGTTTTAACGGAGTCAAATGCCTTCTCATAGTTCACAAAAGCAAGACACAGGGTCTGGTTATACTCCTCAGACTTCTGTATAACCTGTCTCACAGTGTGTATGTGGTCTATGGTACTAAATCCTCCGCGAAACCTATTCTGTTCAGAAGGCTGGAATTTGTCAAGTCTTCTTTCGAGACAATTTGAGATGACCCTCGAAAATAACTTATAGACGATGGATAGAATTTTGTTTTTTTAGTTGTAAGATTTTTATTTGTGTGTTTCAATAAAGAGTTATCTATCTATCTATCTATCTATCTATCTGTCCCCTTTTAAAAAAATAGTACTGTCAAACTCCTGCTCCACGCCTCTGGAGTTCTCCCATTGTTAAGAACGGTGCTAAATAACCCCTGAAGCTCTTGAAGTACGAGCTTTCCCCTGTTTTCAAGAGCTTCGAAGTTATTACGTCCTATCCTCTCCTTTCTATTCTTAAGTTGTTTAAGCGCCTTCTCAATCTCGTCTAAGCTGATGTCAGGCTGTTCAACAGTGTAGTGGCGGGTCAGTATTGCGCGGGAATTCTATGTGCTGTTCGGGCCTAGAAGCATGCGAGTCTTACAATCGGCCATAGAAGTCTTCGATCTCAGAAAAGGTCGGTCTGGAAACGATCTTAAGGCTATACCTTTCGGTCAGTTTAAGAATCAGGTACGCTACTCTGGTCGACACATTGGATACTTCTACATCATTATCAATGAGGACTTTATTGACGAGGAACCTCACACCACCCTGAGACTGCTGATTGCCCTCTCGGATGTAGAATAGATAGCCCAACTCTAGGGTTACTGTGTCTTCACCCTCTCTTTGGACTTCACTTTACCCTAGGATGTGCCACCTTATCTTGGTAGGTAAACTCCGTCTTGACTTGCGCCATTTACTCGTCAATCGTTCGTCCGTGGTACGTAGCCAGGGTCATTTGTTTTTGTTTTGGGTGGCCTACGGTAGCCCGGGGATTCTTCGCACCCCCTGCCCTGCTTTTTCCTTGACCACCACCTTGGTCAGGACTAGGAGGTTGGCTTGTAGCAGTAAGATATTATTTCGCTCCCGACACACACCAAACACAGTTTTATTTAAATTTAGCTCAAGTTCGAATGCCCATAATAGAAGTTCCTTTACAAAGGAACTGAGGTAACTGAGGTAAGCAACATTCGTCAGGTCTTATAGTATAGGACGGCTTGTGGCTGGGTGGAGTAATGACCTGCGAAAAGCGGCTGGCAACAACTAGATGCAAAGAGCTAAAGACGAGCTTAGTTGTGCGACCTCGTCCAGGAGTGGACAAGCATTGGCTAATTACGATGATGATGATAATGAAGGTAAGCATAAAGCTGGCTATTTTGATGTAAACTGCCTACCTCTACAACTTCTGCAGTCAAATCCACTCCTAGCAAAGAAGGTAGGTAGGTAGGTACCTAAAGTTAGTTGTCTCGAATTCAAAAGTATATAGCCTAGAAAAAGCAATCCTGCTAACTAGCTGGCGCCGACGCGGACGTTTGCGTACGTAAATTAGGTACCTAGTTGCTAGTTCTATCTGTGGACAAGTTAGATTGCTTCTTTGGCTTCGGCAAAGAGGTGATTTACGAGGTTTGTCGTATTTGTTTTTGTTAGATTAGCTATAACTAAGTCCTACTATGTAGGCGACTACAAAAATATAAATAACTAGCTGTGTACCTACAAAGTACAATATTATACTACATTTCTTTGAAATTCGTTCAGTTCAAATAGTTTTTTATCGATTGCTCGGCATCTAATCATCGGAATAAAACCTACAACTGTTATCCCCAAAGTTGTTATCTACCATTCCAAATTTCATCATAATCCGTCCAGCCGTTATCGCGTTAAAACTCCCCAAACAAACAAACAATCGTTTTCACTTCTAAGTATTGGTGTGGATGTAATAACGTTAGTGTCAAAATCTTCTTGGGTAAGTGTTGTGTAAGTGTACAATAATCGTTCTTACAGTGACAACCTTAGACTTCAGCACGTGTTCAAAACGACATCTGTGTAGTGTTGGTGTAGTGTCTATGTGGTAGTTAAACGCGGCTTTTGTTTAGAGATCTAGTCAAGTGTTCAGGGTGAGCCGCGAGGTGTAGCTTTGAAGCAAACGGCGAAATAACTGTTAAAAAAGCTAAATTTAATCACATTTGGCGTTCACTTTGGACACTTGATTAGCGTTTTGAAATGTTTTCGATCATCGTTCGTTATGCACATCGACCCTATACAAAGTTTTGCATGTTTAGATGACATGACAGTAAAATTTGACTTAGGATAAGCGACTTTATTCCGTTTAGTTATAGGATCGTTTTTCATTCGGTTTGGGAAGGATAGTTAGTGTCAAAAGTGGGAAGTGGAGAAGGTGGTGCGAATTGGGGAAGACTGAAAGGAAGTTTGGGGGCAGAGTGGGAGAATTAAGGAAGAGTTGGGGGAAAGTAAAATTGATGTATTTCGCTCAACCTTCTCCCACTTCTCCTCACCCTTCCCCCTTTCTTCCTACCATTCCCTCATTTCCCTGCGACCTTCCTCCACCCATTTTTACTTTTCCCCACCATTCGTCCACTTCCCCTACCCTCCCTTCAGTTTCCCCCACCTGCCCAAAACCTGCCCCCCACCCCCACCCCCCCCCCCGCAATGAAAATAACTGCTAAATGTAGTGGTCTCCCCAAATTTCCCAGTTTTTAGTATGGCCAAGCCCAAAGATTACGATCACGTTACGGTTTGTTAGCTGAATCCTACTGCTGACCGTGATCTGAAACGTTTCGATTCAGGTTTCAGCCAGTAAATATATGTGTTTTTTCTGGCCTCTAGGCATTATTTCATTAATATTTTACAATAGTTCAGTTTGTACAGCGTGGGTTTTTTTCATAGACATATAAATAAGCTGTTTTTTTTTTAGTTTAATTTTTCCATTTATCATTTGTCTGACTTACAGTTTTGGCGGAAGTAAGCTACATATTTTTATTTTGTTCATTTTAAATATGGGTTTCCGCAAAGTAGCGCCTGAATCTATCAATTTTAAAAATGAAATATTTGGACACCAATAGAAATGCCAAAAATTTGTCATTTTTATTAATGGACATTGGCTTTCGACGTAGAGGGATTATGCTTTGGACATTTTTCTTTTTTGACATTAGTCGTGCGATTAAAAAAAACCAGTCAAAATTCAATATATCCAATGGCAAACTTTATTCTCAATTTTGACGTCTGACATTGATATTTCAAAATTGACAAGTAATGTAAACAACAAAACAGCTGTGAATTTTGTGCTAAAAATAAACAATAATCCTTGCAAATTACGCTCGTGTATGTGTCTTACATCCTCAACACAACTCGTATCTTTGTATCAGTAAAGAGTTGGAAATATAAGGCAATTAAGAATTGGAAATATTCAATTCCTTTGTTATGAAAAGTTAGGTTAAGTTGTTATGAGTCAAGTCAAGTCAGTCAAGGTGGTTGTCTGTTGAGATGATACGAAGTTTTTGATGTTGTGCCTTCGAATGTCTGCCTTATATGGATAAGGGAGATAAAAGGGTTTACCTGAGATTGCGGAAGCCAGTTTTCAGTGTTTCGTCGACACGCTAAGTGTAAGAAGTAACTTGGTATTGACGAAGCTAGTTTTTGCTACAAACTACGCGTTATAAGTGTTCATAATGAGTGAACAAGAAGGTACGTCTGAGTCTGGATCCCAGGGCTCTGACAAGAAGCAAACAAATACGAGGACTCCCTCGCAGCCTGTGCCTACTGGATCAAGGTTAGTTGGTACCTTTTGTTTATAGAACATTACATTACCGTTTGTGATTCTAATTAAATATCTAGATAAATTGCATTGCCTCACAAGGCTTGGTCTGGTAGGTTTAACCCTACACCAAATGAAATTATGATTGTTCTATATCCAATACCTTTGTGGATGAAATGTTATAGCTTGATACAAACAAGATGTTTTTGTTGAATGCATGAGTTCAATTTGAGCAGTATTTATTTAAGGTTTCCATGGAGTGATTTAAATTGGTATTTTTTTGTACAAAACTTCCTATTTTATTCAGAAAATAATAGATTAAATCCAAACTTTGTTAATGGGTTGGCCTTAAACTGAAAATGGAAAACACTGTTGCAGCCTTAAGATTTTGCAATGAGATAAGTACCTAACACCATAAAACATGTCAATTATTATGTACTATCAGTAAAAGGGTTGTCTTACCAGTTTCAATACCATTTTGTTTGTAGTAAACATGGTGATCATAAACAGGATGTCCACAGATAATTCTAAAAAAAACTTGAGTTTTTCCTTACTTTCCCTGACCAGCCATGTTAAATTTAAAGCCTAATTTTTCTAATTTTCGTAAGATACCTAAAAATAATGTAATCTAAAGGATGAATCATTTCATAGCCTTCATATTTCGTAATTTTTTACTTCAAACAATTAATATGTAAACTAGAGCATGAAATATATCCCACATTTTACAATCACTGGGAAAGTGTGAAGCAAACAGTATAAAATCTTATTTATTCCCTGACTTTCCAGATGACCACCTTGAGTTTCCCTGACTTTAATTAAATAAAAAAACTATTTCAGTAGTAACAGAAACAACAGCAGCTATTATGCCAGTGAGCCAATCCAGTTCCGTATCAAAGGGAGCACCATCACTGGAGCTTCTCCGCCCAAGTTTGTTACGCTTGAGGACATCATGAAAGCCGCACACGGCATGCAAAACATGGCATTGGCGCATGAGATTGCTGTTGATAAGGACTTCAAGTTGGAGTGTTTTGAACCTCCTGATAACAGGTATGGTCTTTTTTTTTATTACGGACTAGGCAATCGTTTGACCACAATCTCACCTGATGGAAAGCGATGATGTGGTCGAAGGTGTAGCACCCTTGCCTAGTAGATACCTATTCACTCTTGACTTGAACACCCCTGGGTTATAATTTACCGGAAACACTGACAAGGGCAGGGCATTCCACTCCTTTGCAGTTCTTATAATAAATGAAGAAGCGTAACGCTTCGTTCTTGTGCGAGGTATTTCAACCATAAAAGGGTGGCACTTTGCTGATTGTCTAGTCGTACGGTGATGAAAAGGTGAGTTGATGGGGGAATCAGGTTGTGCAGTTCTTGTGCACACTCTCCATGGTGCAATCTGTAGAATACCGCCAGGCTTGCATGTTAAATTTGGGCACAAGCAGGTTATCTTAATATTGTAATAATTTCAATTAAACTCATCTATTATAGGAGATGAAATATCTATACTTATTATAAAGCAGTAAGTAACTTAAGTAGTGTAGCTCAAAGAATTAGCAAACTGAAGTGGCTATGGGCCAGTCATATAACTCAAAGAACCAAAAACCGTAACTTTAACCGTAACTGTTAGGCATATGTAGGGTAGGGGCCCGCCGGCCAAGTGGAGTGCAGAAGTGCGAAAGGTGGCTGGTAGCAACTGTATGAGGAGAGCCGAAGACCGGACTCAGTGGTGTTCACAAGGAGAGGTCCAGGACTGTACAAAGAAGACCACCGCTCTTTAATAAAAAAATGCTTCAAGGTTTTAAAGTGAGCTAAAGAACAAGAAAATAATGTTATAAAAAATCGTTTGTGTCTATATGTTAGCGCATCACTTAAAAACCACTGGATCGATTGAAATGCAGTTTTCACTGTTGAATAGCTTAGGTTTTGTCTTAAAAACTGGAGTACTTTGTATCTCAATCCAAAGAGTAGAAGCCAAGCAATTGATAAAAAGTAATTGACGGCTGAACAAAATTTGGTATGTACATTTGGTGATACTTTTCCCAGAAAAATATCCATGCGGGCAAAGCTGCGGGCACAGTTATTTCTAACATATACTGTGTGGGGCCCTCTTCTTCCTCATGTAGTAATTTTACAAAATGTGTCTACCTTTTTGCACATTGAGGTGGGCTGCAATGCATTAAGCAACCTGTATCTTTCATCTCCATCTCCATGTTATGTGCCTTAATATGTTTATGTTTTATCGTTTAAAGATACACATGTAAAGGATTTGTGCACGTTGGCATTTTTTCAGGGTAAAAAGTAAAAAACCTATATCATTAGATAGATAGATAGATAACTCTTTATTGAACCACACAAATAATCTTACAAATAAAAAAACAAAATTAATAATTAAGTGTCACAATGCACTTGACACACAAGGAAGATCATTCCTCATGGTGCACACTATTTTGTTATCAACTGTCATCAAAATCAGTTCAGCTATTTAGTCGTGTAAAACAAACAAGGACTTAGACTTTCGCATGTTAGATAGTGTTAAGTACCTAACAGTAAAAAAATATATTTTAATTCCAGTTACCAAAAACTTGTGAAGGAGACAATGCACAAGGCCTATTTTGATATTTTGAAGGAGCAGCTAAACTCTGACCCGCCAGAGTATAAGCAGGCTCTTATACTCTTGGAAGATGTGAAGCAGGTAAAATGTTAATACTATCTATAACTATACTTATAATAAAGCAATAGGAACGAAATAGTCTGTACAAAGAAGATAATTAAAAAAAAAAGTTTAGGTTACTTAAAATAAGCTACTGAACAAAAACAACATATTTTTCAAATCTTGTCTGTCTGTTTGTTTGTCTGTATGTTCGCGCATCACGTAAAAACTACTAGACCGATTGCGATGCGGTTAGATAGCTTAGGGTTTGACTTAAAAAGTGGGGTACTGTGTAAAAAGTGGGGTATCTCAATCCGATGATTAGATGCCGAGCAATCGATAAAAACTGTTTGACGGCCGAAGGAATTTCGATAAAATGTTGGTATATTGGTAGTTACGTAGTTGGAAAAGCACACGAGTACTTTAAATCTAGAGAAATGACCACGCGTGCGAAGCCGCGGGCACAGCTAGTTTAAAATAGGGTGAACGCGCAATACGCAGAGCCGATTTTAGAATTCTTTCTATGAAACCTTTTCGAGTCGAACGCAGCGAATCGGCAGAAGAATGCGGAAGGGGAATTCTTTCAGCGCGTTTTCAACCGCATAACCTCAATAAACACTTTCCATTCAAATATGGTGCGTATTGATATCGCCCGTTTTTTCATACTTATAATCACCAATGCGGAGTTTTGTTTGAGTTTGTTTGTCTAGTGGCTAGAGATCCTAAGTACAAAATCGAACGGTCGCGGGTTCGAATCCTGCCAAGTGCAATCATTTGTGTGATGAGCAGAAATCATTGTTTCCGAGTCATGGACGTAATATTTGTATCTATGTGTGTTTTTCCGTTATCTAGTGCCCATAGTACAGGGTATCCTAGTTTGGGGCTAGGTAATTGGTGCGGAATTGTCCCGAATATATTATATTATCTACGGAGTGTAAAAAGTATATCTTTCTTTTGCAATTGTAATTGGCAAAGGCTTACGTTCAGAAACACCTTTTCTCACTCTGTTGTATACATAATATAGAAAATAAACAAACCTGTTTATTTTCTACCACTTTTCTGCTGGTAGCATATTGCTGGTATTGCATAGATATTGGCAGCAATTCAGTCATTCTACTCATTAAACTAAACTAGACTAAATTTCTTCAAATGTAAATTAAACCTTGTTGACTTTGTAACAAGGTCTTTTTGCCCCTGGCATCTATTCTAAACTTACGTCAATTTAATCTGCACCTCTTAAAATAACGTAATTAAAACAGGTTTTTAACACGCTGTCTAACAGCGTTTGGATAAATTCGGGCACATTCTGAGACAGCGTTTGGACAAATCGGGACTCTCGCCGCGTGGAAATAGACTAATGAGAGAATAGTGATTTTACGCTGACAGGCTTTAGTGAGTTTAGTGAATGAAGTATAGATGCCAGGGGAAAAAACACCTTGTTACGAAGCTAACAAGATTTAAATTAGATTTGTAGAAAGTAAGTATTCTTAGGGGATGTCGGAATCGCTACCATTAATCGTCATGCATTGGATTGTTAATACGTGCGCTTTGAAATTCGACCACATCGGTTTCTATCCTTGGCCCCACACTGTCAATATAATTACTATAATTTTTTTTTTGCGAATTTACCATCGCTGCATGCTTCAGAGGGCATGTTATGCCGTGCGTTGCTCCTGCGTGGTTGCTAATCATTTATAGCAGTCGTTAATCCACGACAGAGGCCTTTTGACGGCCTAACAAACTGACACCAGATGTCGGTACTACCTCATTCGACATACATACATCAGGGTTGGCAATGTTGAAAACAATTGCTTAAAACACTGGAAAATAAAGACTTCTGTTTAAAACAAATTTTAAAACGTAGAACAAAAACATTATTGTTACTAGCTGTACCCGCGACTACGCACGCGTGGTCATTTTTCTAGGTTAAAAGTACTCTATGTGCTATTCCAAGACCTAAAATACCAATATACCAACATTTGATTAAAATTCCTTCAGCCGTCTTAAAGTTTTTAACGATTGCTCGGCTTCTACTTATCGGATTGAGATACCAAGTACAAATCCCAAGCTATCCAACAGTGAAAATCGCATCGCAATCGGTCCAGTAGATTTTACGTGATGCGCGAACAAACATAGAATACAGACAAACAGTCAGACACGAATTTTAAAAATGTTATTTTCTGGTTCAGTTGCTTATTTTAAGTACCCTAGACCAGTTTTTTATTTATATATCTCCTTTGTACAGACTTTTTCGTTCTTATTGCTTTATTATATATATATAGATAGTTAAACATTATAATTAAGTTAAATTGTATTAGGGCATCGCGAAAAACAATCATCCACGAGAAAACAACACTAAAATGTCAACCCTGCAAAGAAGTGTTAGTAATTGAAGCAGCTATAAAAGATTACAGTACCACCAACTTATCTGTAAAGTTACAAAAAAGGAACTACTGAGGCCATAACCTTAAATCTATTTACTCTGCTGTCAGTAATAGATACAGTATAGATTTTATTATAACAATATAACAAATTCATACCAATTACCTAGCCTCAAACTAGGATACCCTGTACCATGGGTACTAGACAACGGAAAAACATACATAGATACTAATATTACATCCATAATAAACAGACAACCATTTCATTGATTCGATCCCGTGACCATTTAACTTCGTAGTTAGGGTCACTAGCTACTAGGACACCCTGACACCAAGGTTTATAATAATGGTGGTACCCCGCTCGACTCTACCTTAGTGGTACTAAGAAACCCCTAACATCATCTTTGATAACATTTGATTTCACATCATTCACATGATCAAAGATGATATGAAGGTTTTCTTAGTGCATTGAAACAACTCAGCCTCGCTACCTAGTTCAGAACAGGAAGGAACTAAACAGTAGACTAATGAAGGCCAAATGGCATGGCCCTTTATGGTACCTAGTCATGCAAGTCTATAATATTCATTATCTATAGTTTTGCGATAGATTCTATTCAATGTAATTATCAAACTGATAGATTTATATCGAGACAGTTAAGATGTCTGCGCACAATGAATTGATCTCACAAACGTAATACCTAAAATTCAATCATCATAAATCATCAGCCTATACCAATCCACTGCTGGACATATGCCTCTCCTAATGATGGGTCCACACTATTTAAACTAGTAAAAAAACTGTTTAGAAGTCCCGAAGATAAGTCGTTCAAAAATAATTGAACAATCAGTGCCTTCACACTTCAGGGTCTCTTCTCCATCCTTCTTCCCCGCCACACCCGCATTCGAGAGATGATCGAGGAAGTCCTCGACACGAGTTTCATCCAGCAGCAGGCCGAGAACAGCAGCCTGGACTTCCACAAATACGCCACGTTTGTGATCGACCTGATGGCAAAGATGGCGGCTCCGGCAAGGGATGACATGATACAGGATATCACTAAGCTGACTGATACTGTAAGTTTGTTATTACAACTCTGTCTCCTTTTCATTATAATCTATCGTGTCCGTCATTATCTCTCCCTCTCTTTCATTATCTCCCGCTCGCCCTCATTGTTTTTTTTTTGCCCTCCTCTCTCCCTGATTCTATGTGTATGTGTTAAGTGTAATTTCTTCACACCCCCTCTTTTTAAAAGCTTTTATTTCATGTTTGTATCTTGTATGTTTGTTTAGGTCAAATCTTGCAAACTGAATTAGAACCACTTCCTCTTATCCTACAGAGTTGAATTTTTGCCAGTTGGTTCAGTTCCGATGACAATGCATTTTTATGGCAAGCAATACCTGAATCGACATCCAGATAAAGGAACTCTACAATGGTCAACAGCACAGACACGAAATGATGTATACACATTCTATTATCCTAGCCGGTTCGAAGTTTCACCATGACATGGCTGTAGCATTTCAGGTTGGCTCCTAACTTGGGAACTCTTCAATGGTTAACAGCACAGACGAAATTTTGTGTACGCATTATATTATGCTAGCCGGCTTTTTCTCGACTTCATTAGCTTAACGTCTTCTCACTATGTCTGTTTTCCTGTCATTTTTTTTCTCCCTCATTGCCCCCCTATCTCTCTCGTCCTCATTATCCCCTCTCATTGTCTGTCTTTCCCTCTCATTTAATTATGTCTATTTTTCTAATTAAATGTAAATCTCTATACAGGTAGATGTATTCCGAGCGATTCTAGAAACGCTAGAAGTACTGAAGCTGGACCTCGCTAACACTCTGATAGCTATGATCCGACCGCACGTGCAGCAAGAGAGCGTGCAATACGAACGGGTGAAATTCGACGAGATATTGAAAGTTACTGAAGGTAAAGTTTATTACTAGTGGCTCTGTGAGCTGTAGACATCGCGCGTACAAACTTTTTTGCAAACAATCTAGCGGCGCACAGTAGCGCCATCTAGTTACCTTATTGTACAACTAACATTAATAACCAAGGTGCTCCATCAATCCTACCTAGTAAGTAAACGGCTGATTCCACTGGTAGAAACCTAAAAATGAGAAATTTACTGCATTTTGAGGAGCTATTCTGCTCATCACGGCGAAGATCCTCATCAGATCTTCACCAAATTTTTATGAGACCAATTTAAAGTTAACGACCTTTCAAATAAATAAGAACCATCGAAATCGGATCTAGTAAGGCGGAGATATTCAGTAGCCCCCTTTTTGGAGGACGACAAATAAATACTAAAAATTCGTTTAACCTGTATACCAAGTTTCGTCTAGATCGGTTGAGAAATGCGACTTGTAGAGGAGATCAGACATCCGGCCGGACATACGAAAGCATTTTTGCACAAGCTGAAACGGAGACGTTTCGCTCGCCCTTCGCGCTCGCTCGGACAATTAGTTTTTTTTTATCAATCTGACTCAACTTTTTTTTACCCCCGAACTCGAAAAGATATGGGTGTTATAAGTTTAGGGTGTGTATGTATGTATCCGTGTGTCTGTCTGAGGTATCGTAGCTCTCAAATCAATGGACCGATTTTGATGCGTTTTTCTGTTTGAAATCTGATGTGATCGAGATGGTTCTTAGCTATTATAGGGGGAGAGAAGGAGGGGACAGGATTGTAGCTCCCAAACGAATCGACCAATTTTGATACTTTCTTTTTTGTTATGTTTGAAAGTTGATGTGATCGAGACGGTTCTTAGCAATAATGAGGGGGGAGGGGGGGTCGGGTTTTGTAGTTCCCAAACGAACATTTTATTTTTTTGTTGCTTGGTTAGTCGAGCATGACGCTCGCCTGATGGTAAGGTCTCGCCTGCTTGCAAAATCTTGCACGTCACTGCACTGTCGTCACCCTCATACATTGGTTTTTAAGCTTTTTTTGTCATTCTGTTTTATTCAAATTCTGTGCTTCAGAGGGCACGTTAAGGCCAGGCTTCAAGGTTACATTTTCCCACTCCGCACTCCCCTGCCACCTACCCTACACTCTGCCACCCACTACCCGCAATAAGCACTGAAGTGCCTGCGTAACAAGATTGAATATCGCGAGCGCTGTTTGAACACACAATTTAGCTCGGAACTAAATGACGTATGTCTCAAAGTTATTTATTTTATTGGCAGGCTAATAATGTAGTTAGGTAAATTTTGTCTTAGGCTTAGATAATAAACTATATTTTCTTGCTTTGAGATTTATTTTAGAGATAAAACTTAACCCGTTGAGTAGAAAAATATAAACATTACCGAAAATAACGTAATTTTTGGTAAGAAAATGTATCGAATAAAATTTTGTTAATCGTGTTTTTGTCTTAGTCTTAGAGATATAAAGATCTCAAAAACATATATGTTAAGTTTCACATTTATCAGGTTTGTGGGTTGACCCAGCATATTTATGCAAAACACCCTTAAAAAGCAGAGCCTGGTCTTAAGCTGTCGGTACCGGCTGTTATTGATTAATAGCAGTCGTTAAGCCATGTCAGAGGCCCTCGGGCGGCCTGACACACTCTGACACCAGAGGCCAGCACTACCTCATACGACAAACAACAATACGAATTTATTTACATGTTTACAGATGGCCTACAACACACTAAAGAATGGCTGATACCGCACATAGACAAGACGGATCTAAGTATACCGGTGACTGATGTGAACGTCATCAGAAACGTTACAGCACAGACATTGGCAAAGGCGTATCTCGAGCTCTTAGAGTGGGATGACTCGAAGAGTTATCCAGAGGTGAGATATTCTTATCCGCTTGAGCTTCCTACTCTCGTAGACTATTATTGCAGTATATCACAAATACAGTTGAAAAACTAATATCCGCTCAACATTCAAATCATTTCCAGTCCGATACTTTAATATTATACAATACAATACAAAAACTCTTTATTGCACACCAAGCGAAAACAAAACAGAAGAAACTTAAAAACTAAAATGTACAATCGGCCTTATTGCTAAATAGCAATCTCTTCCAGGCAACCTTTGGATGGAAAGAAGTGGACATACAAATTTATCGGTCGGTGGTGCATCAACAAAGATCAAGAAATAATATATACTAGCTTACCCGCCCGCGACTTCGTCCACGCTTTCCAGTTTATCGCGAAAAAAGCATCCTACGTTATTCTAGGATATTAAAAACCACTGCAAAAGTAGACTTAGACTTCTTGGTTATGGCCTCCGTGGCTTGTTGTTGGTATAGCATCAACTACAACAACAACAACATCTGTGGCACCAACGCTCTTGATGAGTTTTGACAGACTTGTTATTTCGTTTCCATGGCAACCGTTCCTTACAGCGAGTAGTCAACATGTTCCAGTTTTCCCATGGAAACTTCCACGGAATTCGTGGAATTTTCCGGGATAAAAAGTATCCTATGTTTTTTTTTAATTATTGCATGTCATATTCTATCTCCATTCCAAATTTCATCAAAATCCTTCCAGCGGTTATCGCGTGAAACCTCCCCAAACAAACAAACAGACAACGTTTCACTTTTATATTTTGGTATGGATACATAATACCAAACATAATCTACAAACTAAACCACACAATATATACCAATATAAAGTACACTATATACGTAGACATATACAAAATTAATGATTACAATGAAATAGATAAAAATAAATAATAGTTTAAAAAAACTAAAAAAAACACGCTTATAGAAAACCAAACTAAAAAATAAAAAATAAATTTTAATAATTTTGAATTAAGAATAGTGTAAAAAATTCTAATAAATAAGAAAAAAATGATGCGTGTTTTTATACGCTTTATATTAGCTTCACTTGTATGTTTGTTTGTATGTTTGTAACCGACTCCTTTGGGCGCTATTTTGACCCACTTTAAAGGGTCAGATAACAGATTTCATTCAAATTTTGCACACCTGTCAAAGACCGATGACAGTGCAATAATTCGAAAAAAAAAAACTCGAAAATAAATAATAGTTTAAAAAAACTAAAAAACACGCTTTATATAGAAAACCAAACAAAAAATAGAAAATATGTGAAGCACCCCACGTTTTTTTTAAATAAAACATTTTTTTCTTATTTACACTATTAAAAAATATTTTCTATTTTTTAGTTTGGTTTTCTATATAAAGCGTGTTTTTTTAGTTTTTTTAAACTATTGTTTATTTAGTTACATACAAGTGAAGCTAATTATGGAGGTCGCTGCCGGAGGATTTAAAAAAAACCGAAAAGATTTCTAATAAATTTAATTAATATAAAAGTTACAATTAGTTTATAATATAATACTAGTCTATGTTCGGACGAAGTGGGTACCGAAGTGAAGCCGCTGAATGGGTAGCTTAGGCTTGAAGGCTTCCGCGGGGCGAAGTGCTGCTGCACCAGCAATCTGCGCAGTCACGTACGCCAAAGGCTTCCACGAGGCAAGGGTGCTGCATCAGCAATCCACGCAAGTCACGTACGCCATCGCTCTATTGAGGTCACAGCGACCGTTTACGTGGAATGTGCATTTTAGGCAATTTTAGTGTAGGTAGATTGCCTAACACCTCCACCCTCAAATCAGCAACTATTTGAGCACTCTGAGCGAAAATGTTGCTGGCTTTGAAGAATGGCCTTTAAGTTTTTCAGGATCCTCGTAGGGGTGGTTTTCAGGTGAAATCTTATCATCAGATTGGGGGTTAGTCCCATCTCGTTTCGTGCACAGGCTATATTTCCGTATAATGATTAAGGAAATAAGTATAGCTGCACAGAAAAGTGTTCCATAAAATGGTATCGTCGTGTGGTACAGTGTGGTGTCCACGTGGTCCATTTGAATTGGTTGCTGCATAATAATTTTTTCTTCCAATAGAGTGTAGTCCTTTTAGATTTATTGAGTTCAGTTTTATATGTGGAATTTCGATGTGTTGATTGCTCTCATAATTATTGTTCGGTATTTCGGTTATCAGCAGGGGTTGACCTTTGACTCGATCGTTGATATTGATGATGGTGAATTCTTCAGTGCGTAGAAGACATTTCAGGGGTATGGTGGCGAGATAGCTTCCATGTAGGGTGATAAATTCCTGTCGTTCGCATTGCAGTTCGGTCTTCGTTGGTTTCGGGAAGATAAGAGAGTAGTGTTGGTCGTCTAGCTGCTCCATAGCTTCCTTTTCGAGAGTGACTTTGGTAGGGCGGCATGTCTTATCCAGGGTTTGGTGGATGATGATGTTCTGGATACAGTCTGGATATCCTCTCGGCAGATGGTTGACCTTTTCTTCACACAGGTGCTGGTGGTTGAACTTCGGGCATTCAGCCTCTATGTACATGAAAGTCTTGCCATTGGTTGCAAGGAATGGGTAAGGAGGAACAAAGGTTTGTGAGTTTTTGTTAGGAACTAGGGATAGTTTATAAAAATCAAACTGACTTGGTGAAACAATAGGAATTTTGAAAATGATGACTATCTTATTACCTGCATAATAATAGCCTGATTCTATGATGTTATAATATTCTCTTAGATCCGCCTCTAGTACCTGATCTTGGCTATATACTAACTTTAGTTTACTTATCATATTCCTTAAATTGTCTATACTTAACATGCTATGGTGTGTGCTCGATGCACGTATAAAAGCTAAGATATTTTCTATTCTGTTTAATTCTATGAATAAATCTTCAGCGTTTTCACTGATTATTGCTAATAGCTGAGCAAACTTCGCATATTTAAGAAGGCTGGTGTCAGCATAAGCATTGTTATCTAAAATTAGTTGCAAACTACCGTTAATTCTCTCCTGGTTTTCTGCTATTTTAGTAAGTAGAATTGTATGTTGAGTCATCCAATCTTTGTTAAGACTGATATGATCATTTACTTCGGACACCATCTTATTTTCGTTACTTTCTAATATCCTTATCGCGTCATTATATTTCTCGGCATCTGTATGGTCCAAATTACCAGTAATGCTTTTGACCAAAGATCCTAGACCGTCTATAAGGCCTCTCTTACTTCTTAAATGGTTGGGCTCTAGTGTGTTAAGTTGATTATTGATTTTGGTTAATTTAGTGAAAAGGTAGTCAATTTGTAGCTCGTATAAGTCAAGTGTATCGTTGCTAAGATGAGTTTCAAAAAGTCTCAGTTGGGAGCCTACCGAGTCAAGTCTATCTTTAATGTTGGTTAAGTCAATAAATTGAAGGAAGGAATGATAGTGCGTAATAAGTCGAGCTTGTCCTAGTTTGAAAGGAAGTATACCAGGTCCATTGTCAAGACTTTCAAGTCTTATCTCGTGTCCCAGCGTTAGGTGGATTATTATCAGGAATATCCTGCAACAATTTGGCTGATTTAGGTACACGTTTAAGTCGAGATTTCGCAATGGGTCCTTTCTTTTTAGAAGTATATATGTGAATAGGTAAATCCGCTAAAACTGTGTCTTGAGTGTATCGAGAGGCAAGTTTATTCCTGCTCGCTAAAGGGTTAGTTATGAAGACCTGCTGGTCTGGCTGATATTCGACCTCGGGTTCTCTATTTTTGTTCCTAGTCTCCATTATTTTTGTACGATTTTCTAGAGCCGTTTCGTTTAATTTATCGTAAACTGCTTTCATCTGGTCTCTGTGGGATAGAATGTATTGCTGCATTAAATGTCCAGTCATGTCAATGTCAAAAGGATCTCTAGGATCAAAATGTCCTCGGACTATGTCATGGGGCCTACATTTTGTAAAACTATGTACTGAGCTGTTGTATGCTAGGATGGCATAAGGCATTAAGTTAACTGTTGGTTCGTCCTTCTGTCTCAGTCTTAAGATTCGTAGATGTTCTAACAAGGTTGAATGAAATCTTTCTATAATTCCATTGTCGTTAGGGGCATGGGCTAAAGTTTTATGGTGGTTTATCTTATGTAGTCTTATAAATTCAGCAAACATCTGGTTTGTGAATTCGGTTCCATTGTCAGTCACAATTGTTAAGGGCAGGCCATGATGTGTACTGTAATTTAATAGTCCTTGCAGGATACTAACAGCGGTGCCATCACGTAGGTGGTAAGCTTGTCCATACTTTGAAAACGCGTCTACAAAGGTTAGATATTTCTCGTTATGTGCTGTGAACAAATCCATGTGTACAATCTCGAGGGGTTTTGTCGCGGGAGGTACGATATTAAATTGCGGTCTGATGGGATGTCTATCATATTTCATCTGACCACAAACTGTGCATTCATTGATGTACTTTGTTATCTCTTCTTTCATTTTAGGCCAATAGTATCTGTGCGCAAGAGCCAGATAACATTCATTTATTCCTCTATGATTGGTTTTGCCTTCGTGATAGTGCTTAATGATTTCCTGTTGTCTGAGATATTCTTTAACGTCCTCTAGTTCAGTCTTTGCTAAGACCAGATTCATAGCGGAACTCTTAAAGTTATTTTGGATGATTGGGAGGATCGAATACATTCCTAGAGGGGGTGTAATTTTAAGGGCAGTTTTAACCTTTGGGTTAACGTACTCTTTAATAGCATTAACTACATCCTGTTCGAGATTGGACTCTGCTACTTGTATGAATATGCGGGTGTGTGTATCAAAAGGCTTGGTTGCTGTCGTTCGTCTTTTAATGTCTCCTACTATAGTGAAACATATTTGTCGGTGAAACTTATTCAGGGGTTCGTCAGTAATGGGGACTTCCAGGACGGGATTCTCATTGCTGGTGTGAGCTGTTACTGTAGAGGAGTCTATTTGTGAGGGTGCGTTGTCCGTGGGGTTAGCTATCATTGAGTCTACTTCTTCATTATTAATTTCTATACGGGACAAAGCGTCGGCGTTCGTATTAATTTTTCCTTTCTTGTATACTACTGTGTAGTCATATTCGCTCAACTTGAGCCTCCATCTTGTGAGTCTGGAATTAGGTTCCTTAATGTTCATAATCCATTGAAGGGGCTTGTGGTCTGTGAAGATTTTAAATTTGCGACCGAAAAGGTAGGGTCTAAAATATTTTGTTGCCCATACTATTGCTAACAGCTCCTTTTCAATGGTACTATAATTTATTTCATTTTCATTCAAGGTACGAGATGCGTAGCAAATGGGTTTATCTGAACCTACAAGTCCTTGGCTGAGCACGGCTCCAATTGCCAAGTTAGAAGCGTCTGTGGTTAAGATGAAGTCTTTGGTGAAGTCTGGATATTGCAGAATTGGGTCGTTGGTCAGTAATGTCTTACATTTTTCAAAACAGTCCGTATACTCAGAGTCAAACGTTATCTTATTAGATTTCTTTAGGCATTTAGTCATGGGTTTAGTGATGCGGGCAAAGTCCGGTATAAATTTTCTATAATATCCCAAAAGTCCTAGAAATTGTTTTATCTGCTTGGGGGTCTTTGGAAGAGGATATTTTTTGATAGCTGCAATTTTATCAGGATTCGGTTTAATACCGTCTCTACTGATTATGTGGCCCAAATAGGCGGTTTCCAGCTTCAAAAACTCAGACTTGTCCATCTGGATTTTAAAGTTGGACTCCCGCAATCTGTTGAATACTTTCTCTAAATTAATCATGTGTTCTTGCAATGACGTGCTAAAAACGATGATGTCATCGAGGTACACCAGGCAAATCTCGTTTTGTAGGCCTCTGAGCACATTGTCCATCACCCTTTGGAAAGTTGATGGAGAATTTTTTAATCCCATTGGCATACGCATAAATTCGAAGTGCCCGTGTTCTACGTTGAAAGCGGTCTTGGGTACGTCGTTAGGGCTCATCTCTACTTGATAGAAGCCTGAAGCCAAATCAAGTGTAGTAAAATATTGGCATCTACCGAGTTTGTCAAGGACATCTGAAATATTTGGGATAGGATATTTATCATCGATAGTCTTGTCGTTCAGTTTACGAAAGTCTACGACTAGCCTCCACTTTTGCTTTCCGGATGCGTCTATCTTTTTAGGAACTACCCAAATAGGTGAGCTCCAGGCAGAATCAGAAGGCCTGATTATACCCTGCTCCAGCATCTTCGTGATTTGATCTCTAACTTCTTGACGATGTATAAACGGATAGCGGTAGCTTTTCGTATAAACTGGTAATTCGTCTGTAGTTTTAATTTGATGCTTGATTTTGTTGGTAAAAGTCAAGTTCTCGCCGTCAATGTAAAAGACGTCAGCGTATCGTCCGCACAAAGTCTCTAAGTTCGCTTTTTCCTCGGCGTTCAAATGATCGGTACGTAGTCGAGATAGTACTGAACTAGTCCGACTAGGGTCTTGTTCGGTACTTGTGCACTCAATATTGAACAAATCAACTTTTACAGTCCGGTCAAACGTCACAGTCATGTCAGAATTCGTTGGATTTTCAATCTCTATAATGCCTGTTTGGTCTGTTACTGCCGTGACGCATTCGTGAATGATGCAATTACACATCATTTGCTCGCAAACGTAGACATCACCATCGGGGTTGCAGATAGGCACGTTAATTAACCTAGTCGAATTAGCAGGGATTGTTTCCTGGTAATTAGCCTTTCTACAAGTGTAGCAGGAAAGGGGTATATTCGCGTGATCTGTCACTAAAAAGTCGCGTTTCAGATCGATTTGAACTCCGTTTAACAAATCTAACCCTAGTAACCCGTCAAAGTGATTGTGGAATTTGTAGACAAAGAGTTTAATTTCTTTATGATTGTTAAATTCAGAAAAGTTAGGTACTGTAATTGAATGGTGATGTGTGCTCGTTACCCGAGAATTAGTGACCTCAAAAGGATCAAAATTCAAGGGCACATGTGGAAAAAACTTTTCCACGGCTTCGGGGCTAATGAAAGATTGGTTTGCGCCGGTATCTACGAGGAGTTTAAGGGGAGGTTCAGATATCTGTATATAACGTAACTCCCTTTTTGACTGTAAATTAAGTTCTATTCTGGTTCGGGGTTGGTGCGACCCTTGAGAAAATCCGATTCATTTTGATGTTGGTTAGTCGAAGGTGGGGCCTCTAAGGCATTCGTCATGTCAGTATACTGGGCATTGTCGTAGTAACATTCGGGGCTGGTCTGATCGTAGTCATAGTAAGCGCCATAGGAAGGGTCATTGTAAGGATTGTCAGTCATCTCACTGTAATAATTTGGATAATAAAACGTCTCATCACCATCCGCTGTCTCGTTGAAGTTCATTTCGCGGGATTTAAAGTAGTTATTTGGCGGCGGGTTTCCAAATCTACGCCAATCATGTCCTGTTAATGCAGGAGGAAGTGTTTTAGTCACGAAATGACTTACACAACTCATTGGTTTTGGGCCTGTATTTTGAGGAACATTACGCGGGGGAAATCTGAACGCGTTCTGAGGGTTGTAGTTAGGCGGGGTTGCGCGGAACATCTGTTGGGTTCTAGTGGGCATACGTGGTTGATGAAAAGCAGGCTGATGGAAAGCAGGCTGCTGCTGCTGCTGCTGCATCATCATTGGTCTTTGCCAACTAGGTTGGGGATGCCCAAAATTAAACGGTTTAGGGGCTGCAAACGAAACCAAAGGAGAAGTCTTTTGTGTGCCGGCAGCTTGCTGCTGCTGTACTGATGGGGCCCTTCTATCAAATGATTCGGTCCTTTGTTGTAGGTACATCACGTTAAGTTCTTCCTGGACAAATTCCAGTGCCTTTTCAATTGTTGCGGGTCTCATACATCGAATACGAGACCCTAGAGGTTCTTTCAGACCCCTCACGAAAGATTGTAACGTTAATTTTCTATATAGTTCACGTTTGGCCTCGATAGTAGTGCCAACGTTTTCGTGTAAAGTGACATACGTCATAAGGGTGCTGAAAAGGTTCTGGCACTTGTCATAAAACTCTACAGGTGTGCTATTTCCTTGATTAAGTAAGGACAGGTCATTATATAGTGCGGTCTCATCTCGTTGGTCGGAAAAGTTGTTAACTAGAGCATTACGAATACCCAACCAACTTTCGGGTATTCCGTTTGAGTTAATAGTTCGCGCAGCATTACCAGTAATTTTGTTCAAAATTCCATTTATTAAGCATAAGTTGGTTAATTCTGCGCCCGCTTCCCTACTCATATATTTAGTCACTATCTGGTCACATATCCGAATAAATCTTGTAAGGACATTCGGATTGCCGTCAAAGTCCGGCACAGGGCGTAAAGCCTTATAAATCGTGTCTGGATCCATTTTCGTATAGCTAGATTTATCACAAAATAATCTATCTAAATTTAAATCGTCCTCTGATTCTAGAGAGCTTACACTTCTATTTAAATCTAGTTCCTTATTCCTACTAATCTGTCTTAAGGAGACAGATTTGTCCGTGTTTCTCCCGGGATAAAAAATCTTGAAGGGAAGGATTTCCAAGGAAGCAACACAATAGGTACAATAATTTCAATGTACTTACAACATTATCCTGTTCGGTTCCACTGAAGTTCAAGTGTAGTCCCCGGCCGCGCGCCTTCCAAAGTTCGGATCTTAGATGAGGTACTTGATAGTACGAGCAGCCACCATGCGGGATCTCTGGATAACGATTCTGGTTTGTCCTTTTTCTCGCGCGTGCACTGCTTCTAAGATCCTACCGACTGCGCCAATTATGGAGGTCGCTGCCGGAGGATTTAAAAAAAACCGAAAAGATTTCTAATAAATTTAATTAATATAAAAGTTACAATTAGTTTATAATATAATACTAGTCTATGTTCGGACGAAGTGGGTACCGAAGTGAAGCCGCTGAATGGGTAGCTTAGGCTTGAAGGCTTCCGCGGGGCGAAGTGCTGCTGCATCAGCAATCTGCGCAGTCACGTACGCCAAAGGCTTCCACGAGGCAAGGGTGCTGCATCAGCAATCCACGCAAGTCACGTACGCCATCGCTCTATTGAGGTCACAGCGACCGTTTACGTGGAATGTGCATTTTAGGCAATTTTAGTGTAGGTAGATTGCCTAACAAGCTAATATAAAGCGTATAATAATAGCTACAACGTAAATAATGAACTAAACTTCTGAAGAGTTTCGTTTTTAACCAATGACTTAAATGTCTGTAAATAATTTTTAACCAATTATTTATCATCTGTGCTTACTGTAAATTCCTCTTCAACAACAAAACGCATGTAATTAAGAAAACAAAGAAAAAGAAGAGAAATATTTATTTTTAAAAGGCTTAAAGGAAAAAAGATTAGCGGAGCACCTGGTTCCCACACTAGGCTCGAAACCTGTACTATAAAAGATTAGCGGAGCACCTGGTTCCCACACTAGGCTCGAAACCTGTACTATAAAAGCCAGGACTCTTTTGTCGAATAACAACATGCCTTATGCAAGGAACAAGTTACATAAAATAGGTAATAATATAATTTTAACAATTTAGTATTTACATTTTGTATTTCTATGTTTAATTTAAATTTTATCGAAATGGTGTTAGTAACATGAGGTAAGATAATTAATGATAATTTTAATTATGTTAGTACAGTATTGACAATTTCTTATTTTAAACATGGTACTAATAACAAACTAAAAATGAAGTACATACCTACCATAAATATTCGAAAAGCATCCCAAGATTTTGGATGCTCTCATCGCACGAACCATATATTTTTTAAATTTATAGTATTTATGAAAAACACCTAACTATGTTGACATAGGGATAACTCAATGATTTACCATTGCTTGTAGTATGACTAGTAAAAAATCACCTGACGTGCATGATATTGTTTTTTTTTAAAGTTTTTTTATAAAGCTTGAAAAAGGCAAAACCTACGATGTTTATCTTTAACACTAACGCGTTTTTAGAATAGTTTTCAGTTTTGTAAACGAAACATTTAGGCGAAAAATAATACAAAGAAGGAAAAAATACGTATCGCTTATTTTTCTATAAAACTTTCTAATAAACACATATAGATCCTCGTGCGAACACTCAATTAAATTAAAAGATTTGCGTAAACAAGACATTAGCAAAGCCATAATATACAAAACAACAAGTAATTAGGCATTGGTAGCGCTTCTTTCGAATCTTGCCACCCAATCTTTGTCTCACAATTTTCTCAAAGTAGATCTCTTTTTAAATCGCATTTAATTTCATTCATTCCAGACAATAACTCTAGATGCGCCGAGGTTTGCTGAACTGGGCACTCAGGTGTACAGTCTTATTTGCGTGGCGTCCCTAATGCTAGCCAGCCCGACGTGTAGCGCCGACGCCGACGTCGTTGCGAGCCACAAGCAAACACTGAAGCAGAGGATCACTGTCATACTCGACAACGCTTCTAACGACATGTAAGTAGCTGTAACTAAGCACTCGTTGCGAGTCACAAACAAACACTGAAGCAGAGGATCACTGTCATACTCGACAACGCTTCTAACGACATGTAAGTAGCTGTAACTAAGCACTCGTTGCGAGTCACAAACAAACACTGAAGCAGAGGATCACTGTCATACTCGATAACGCTTCTAACGAAATTTAAGTAGCTATATCTGAGAACTGCTCACTGTCATGCTCAACGACATGCAAGTAGCTATAACAGAGCACTCATCCCGAGCCACAAGCAAACGCTGAAGCAAAGGATCACCCTCATACTCGACAACGCTTCTACCGACATGGAAATAGCTATATCTGAGCACTTGTCGCAAGCCACAGGCAAACGCTGAAGCAGAGAATCACAGTCATCCACGACAACCCTTCTAACGACATGTAAGTATCTATAACAGAGCACTCTTCGCGAGCCACAAGCAAAAGCTGAAGCAGAGGACCGCTGTCATGCTCACAGAACATAGTCATACTCGAAAATGCTTCTCGTTATCAGCCTGTATTCGTCCACTGCTGGACATAGGCGAAAACGCTTACAGCGACATAAAATTAGCTGCAACTAACCATTCGTTGCGAGCCACAAGCATACGCTGAAGCAGAGGATCACTGTCATACTCTGCAACGCTTCTAACGACATGTAAGTAGCTATAACAGAGCACTCTTTGCGAGCCACAAGCAAACGCTGAAGGATAGGATCACTGTCATACTCGAAAACTCTTCTTGTCATCAGCCTGTGTTCGTCCACTGCTGAACATAGGTGAAAACGCTTCTAACGACATACAAGTAGCTGCAACTAAGCATTCGTCGCGAGCCATAAGCAAACACTGAAGCAGAGGATCACGGTCATACTCGACAACGCTTCTAACGACACGTAATTAGCTATAACAGAGCACTCTTTGCGAGCCACAAGCAAACGCTGATGGAGAGGATCACTGTCATACTCGAAAACTCTTCTTGTCATCAGCCTGTGTTCGTACACTGCTGGACATAGGTGAAAACGCTTCTAACGACATACAAGTAGCTGCAACTAAGCATTCGTCGCGAGCCATAAGCAAACACTGAAGCAGAGGATCACGGTCATACTCGACAACGCTTCTAACGACACGTAATTAGCTATAACAGAGCACTCTTTGCGAGCCACAAGCAAACGCTGATGGAGAGGATCACTGTCATACTCGAAAACTCTTCTTGTCATCAGCCTGTGTTCGTACACTGCTGGACATAGGTGAAAACGCTTCTAACGACATACAAGTAGCTGCAACTAAGCATTCGTCGCGAGCCATAAGCAAACACTGAAGCAGAGGATCACTGTCATACTCGACAACGCTTCTAACGACATGTAAGTAGCTATAACTGTAAACTCGGCCCGACTCACAAGCAAACGCTGAAGCAGAGGATCACTGTCATACTCGATAACTCGTAATAAACTGACTTATCTCAGTCAATCAGGCCATGAAGCTAGCAATAAAAGCGTAGAGGTATAACTAAAACAGAAAGATATTAGGCATGTAATAACTATTATACTCCTTTCCTTATCTTCAACTTTTCACTGTAGAGTAGGTACGGCTACGGCTCAATGTTTGTGGCGACCGGTTGGCAGAATGGTTAGTGACCCTGACTGCGAAGTCAATCAACGGTCGCGGGTTTGAATCCCGCTAGTTGCAATCATTTGTATGATGAGTAGAAATGTTTGTTTCCGAGTCATAGATGTAATATTCGTATATATGTATGTTTATCCGTTGTCTTGTACCCATAGTACCAGGGTATCCTAGTTTGGAGCTAGGTAATTTGTGTGAATTGTCCCGAATTATTGTACTAGCTTTCGCCCTTGACTTATAGAATATTAAAAACCAATGGAAAAGTATAGCACCAATGCTCTTGATGCTTTTTGACAGACTTGTTATTATTTTCGTTTCCATGGCAACAGTTTCTTGCAGCGAGTAATTGATATTTTCCAGATTTCCCCTAGAAATTTACCATTTTCCGGGATAATAATTATCGTATGTTAGTTTCTATATTGTACAGTACCTATTTACAAAGTTTTGGCGTTAAAACTCCCCAAACAAACTAACAGACAACATTTCACTTTTATATATAGGTGTGTTTTTATGTGGGGGTTTTAACATGAATTAATAATTTAATCATCAACATATGTACAGCAAACATACGCCTCCATAAAATGGGGGGGAGGGGGGCAATT
This sequence comes from Alsophila aescularia, assembly GCA_946251855.1. NCBI lineage: Eukaryota > Metazoa > Arthropoda > Insecta > Lepidoptera > Geometridae > Alsophila > Alsophila aescularia. The sequence goes on from OX276381.1 coordinate 17,585,512, forward strand.
GTGTAAGTATCGTTTTATGATCGATAGTTACTCAAACCAAAGTGCTGAAAAGGGGTATTTACTTATTAATTTAATTTACAGTGAACTGAAGGCAGTGTTGCCCTCTGTAGCGGAAGAAGTGGTGCTAGTGACGGACCAGCTGTTGGAATCCCTGAACCAAGCTGCGTTGACTGCTGAGACTAAAGATCTGATACGAACGCAGATAATCTCGCTAGGTGACCCGGACCATAGAGTTAGGGAGATAGTTCGTAAGTATAGTGTTACTATGTCTCTAGTCTAAGAACCACCACTATCATCTACATATTTTAAAATAAAGTCAAAAGACGCGTCTGTGCATAAGTATCTCAGAAAATACTTAACCTGCGCTGCGGTAAAAAGTCAGCTGTTCATCAGCTACTGTACCAGCGTCTACAACGTCGAATTGTGGACGCATTATAATAAGGCGGTTATGAGCGACATGCGAGTGCAATACAACGACGCGTTGTGTGCAATGTTCAGATTGCCGCGTTACTGCAGCGCCAGCGCTATGTTCGCCGAAGGCCGCGCGCCCTGCTGGCAGGCACTGCTTAGGAGTCGCTCAGCCGCTACGCGCACTGCGCTGTACCGCTCTACTAACACCCTGGTTGTCGCGGTGAGAAACTGGGACCTAAGCCCCTTACACCGCACGTGCCAATTATACCACGTGCCAATTACCTAGTTTTAATTTTCTCTCGTTTGTATTATTGTTGTGTAGTAATTAAGTAATTGGAAGTAACACTGGTAAATAAACCATTTCATTCACCGATTTTGTTCCGGTTCTCGGCTAGGCGTAGGTTGATTCAAGAGGATGGTTTTAAAGTATAATTCGTAAGTGGTTTGTATAAGTTTAGTGGAGTTATAGTGAATTTTCTCAACGAAGTCGAGAACTAAAAGAGCCGTCCCGGTATAATGATTTGCCAGCGTAGAGCTAGACGCTTCAAAACGTTCTAAAAAAATGGCAATCCTCATTTATTTTAGATCAATTTTGTCTTTTACACGACACTCTTATGACGAATAGTTTGAAAGTATGACGATTTTAATGAATAATCAGGTTTAAATTAGTTCTGACCGACCTGTTCTTGGTATCTACTATTAGTTTATTCTATGGTGTCATAGTGCAATGACGCGGGTGCGGGCGGGACCTGTTCAATATTGTATGAAAATATATGTAGAGAAACATCAGCTACCCGTGCGAAGCCTATCTACAATTATGCTATTTTGAAAGTATCGCAAAATCGCGGCCATTGATCAAACCTTAATAAATCGATAGAGGACTACAATAAAATAAATCTAATGCTTCCGTCCACTTGGCTCCCCTAACATGGATCCCCTAGGGGATTCATTTGAATTTTTAGTCCACACGGAGCCCCTGGGGATTCCTTTGGATTTTTTCTCAACACGGATCCCCCGGTGGATTCATTTTAATTTTTCTCCACACATCCTCTAGAACCTACAAATAATATTCCACCAAGTTCAATCAGTTGAAATTTAGACAAAAGAATTCCACTTAAACGACTTCGAAAAAGGTGCATATTATATGCACCTTTTTATGCACCAAGCAGGTTATAATTTAACTTTGGACCATGAGGAAGCCCTCTATTATTATTTTTTATTTATGTCCCAGCCCAAATAAATCCCCCAGGAGATCCTACAATGATTGTTATTGGCCAAGGGATCCGTGTGGACAACAAATCCAAATGAATCCCTCAGGGGATCCATGTTAGAGGAGCCAAGTGGGCGGAAGCCTTTTAAGTTTTGTACGATTTGAAGTCACTTTATTTATTTTTAAATTAGTTGTTATTTCTAACTTTATAGTTCGTTAAAGTGCCTATGAAAATTAAGAACTTAATTCCGTTCGCTAATAAAAAAGCCGTACTAGAAACAGTTAACAGTCCATATCTTTTAAACTACTTAACCGATTTTGATGAAACTTGAACTATTCCCCAAGTTGAAAGATACTAAAACTATTACAAAAAGTTTTTTTTTTAAATTACGGACTAGGCAATCGTTTGACCACGATCTCACATGATGGAAAGCAATGATGTGGTCGAAGGGTAGCACGCTTGCCTACTGAATTATTGTAATCAGACTTGTAGTTTCCGAGAAATACGTGAACAAACATACATACACATTTTCAACAATATTACATTCATACACATCAACATGAGAACCTATTTTTTTTAAACGGTTACAAATGGTGGATTTTTAGTTATGCCCAAAATTTATTCCTTTCATCAATAACTTTTTTTTTGCAGGTTCGAGGGTCCTAGAATTTTTAAAAGTAATCCTAGTATGCGCGGGAGGGTCGCGGCAGATCCCGGTCGGCCTGTCCGCGCTCGCGCCGGAGCTCACCTCAATCTCCGGCACACTACTACGCTACGTGATGCACAACAAAGCTGTGTTCACTACGCACTACATGGAAATCATAGAAGAGGAATTGAGTAAAAATTAACACAATATTGTCCCTTTTAGGGCCAATGCACACGAAGACTTTATCGCGCGCTGATAACGCAAGTTAAACGCGCTGCAAGCGTGACTTTTTTTTATGGGAAACTAGACAAGTGTTGATCACGATTTCACCTATGATGGACGATATGGCCGAAGATGTGAAGGTAATGAATTCGCACACTATGTACCTTTCTACACGTCATGCGATTCAATACCAATACGACAAAACACGCGGTGAAGCACGTATGTATCGTTTCACGCTCGTTTTAACCCTTAGAGCACCCCTCGCTCGTTATTGCACTTTAACGTAATGTGCGCTAGAATGCCCGGTGCTCGAAGGATAAAATAAAAACGCAAACAATCTGATCTTATGATCCTTATGCGGACGCAGCGCATGAAAAAGTCGTCGTGTGCATATGCTCTTACTATTAAAACGATAAACACGGTTATACATTTACCAATCTGTAAAATCCATTACATTTTTGTATAATAAGCGTATACTCTGCTTTAAACCCTGCATTCGAGATGATGAGATGGCGTTGTGGGCAGTTTCGATATGTACATTTTTAACAAGCCGTATGCTTTGAACATTTTCAACACTTTTGACACTAACGATCCTTCCCAAACTAACTGAAAAACAACCCTATACTACAACGGAATAAAGTCGCTTTTCGTTTGCCAAATTTAACTGTCATGTCAGATGACATCTTTCCGATCACCTTTCGTTTTGCATGTTTATCTAAACATGCAAAACGAACGGTGATCGAAAACATTTCATAACGCTAATTTCGCCCACTAATGTTCAAAGCGAACGGCAAAGTGATCATAGCGTTTTTAACAGTTATTTTCGCCATTTGCTTCAAAACGAACGGCCTATTTTATTATAAGTACATAGTACTATTATATATTCTGTGTTTTTAAGGGGATTACTCTTTCGCTGTTCAAACATAGTTTCTAATCAAACAAAAGTTTTAGAGCGAATTCATGTTTATATTAGAATCTATAGACATAAGGATTGTTCTTTTGTAACGTTTTTGTCGTTTGTCCGGTTACTGTCAAGTCGTAAAATGTATCTATAACCGAATTATATTGATTGAAAGAGTCCTTCTATAATCTTGACTAACTTTTCGTCTATACATAATGTATTCAATAGTAATAATTTAAAACATGCTAAAATAAAATCTTGGCTAGTAGTACGAATGGTGCTTAAATGCATTTATATTTGAAAAAAGCAAAAAACACAAAAAAATAATCTTTTAGTAAATTTAATTAACATAATACAAATATTACGCAATCTTAATAATTCATACATTTGAAGGTCAAATCAATAATATTTTTCGCCTACTACCTGAGATTTAAGTCCACCACCTACTGCGGCTACGTAAACGATAAGAAATGAAAAAATTATCGAAAAATGATTTGGAAGGTCTTCTACGTGACTCGCAAGAATCAGGCAAATAAGCGGTTTTTTCTCTTTCTCCCCACAGAGAGCACCATACGCCTATCAGACAAACCAAACGTTGGCACCCCTACCCAAATATTGGCATGTCACATAACACCGAATATTTAGACATTGAAGCCATATTTAGTGATGTTTACACGACTGCCCAAAGAAGGAGTGTAATGTTTTTCATGCCTGAACAGATTTAGATGTATGGGGTATCCCGAGTAACATAGGCTATAACTTTTATTGAAAAACAAAAATAAAATGGCGGCAGTATGGCTCCAATTACAAAAGCGAAAACATCTTAGAATTTTACAATAAAAGTGTAAAATTAAAGGCCTTAATGAGCACATTTCAACAATATATAATTTATTGGCATAAAAATAGTTCGTTTTTGTCAGGGCAGTCGAGTTTTTCTTAGGACTTACTTTGATGATGTACTTGTAAGAATTTTAAGAAATAAAGTTGAGTGGTAGAATTATTTACTTTCACTGTCTAAGCTTGATTTACTGATTATGGCTTCGAAGTCTTAATTTTCGATGAGTCCAATATTTGGGGGGGAGTGCCAACGTTAAGGCATGTTCCCCTACATTGATTGAACCCTTTTTTTGAGCCGCTTTTCATGTTGTATATCTTGTCGTGGCCATGCGCTGCAACGGCGCGCCAAAACTCTAATAAGGTCCCTATATAATTATAACCATGGCTGTGGAAAACAGTACTATTAAAATAATTTTAATATGACATTATGTTTTTTAAACAAATCAATTTGTTAAATTATTACTTAGATGTTTAGAATTGTTCAAATCTATCGATCTATATATTTAATAGGTACTTTTTGAAATTCTTCGTGTATGTAATGTTTTTTACAAAATTAACGGAAATGAGCACAGTATAGAAATGTAATATTTTTGAATAATGGAAATGTTTGATATAATAGCGTATTGGTTACGTTCGACTCGATTTTATTCTCTACAGTGTGATGGTTGGTTAGTCAAAAATATATTTCTGAATATATTTTTTGTTAAGTGCTCGAATAAAAATATAAAATTCCAATAAAATAGAGAACAATAAAGTAATTAAGGCTTTCAGTGAACATGTGCTTTGTTTGACTGTGATTTTATTTATTCATTTTAATCCTTATTTTTATTATTTCAATGAATTACTTACTAATACATCTTAGTCAAATACAATAATCTGCCACGCTATTAAACAAAGTCCTGCAGTATAAAAATATGTATATTACCTACATATCACAATAAATTCATAAATAATTACGAAATAAATCATACAAATAGTTTTATTATCAATTACTTTATGTACGTTTATTTACATTTGTTAAAACTGAGGACATTGTGTACCTAGCTATAGTTACTTGTTATTGTTATTAGAATAGTTTCAAGAAAACAATAATTACTTCTATAACTACGAGTACTCTCTGTGTTTGCAAATAATAATTATGATCTGTAAAATAGGAGGTTTCACTGCAACAATGCAGATAACATTTATCTAGCTAAATTCATCTTCATAGCTGGGAACATAGTCAGTAAACATACATAGATGTTAAGTTGAAATCTAAGCCAAAACCCTTGCGCCGAAAACTGTTTATGCAAATAATAATTATGATCTGTAAAATAGGTTTTCCTGCAACATTGCACATATCATTATCTAGCTAAATTTGCATCTGCATTGCTGGGAACATAGTCAGTAATCATACTTAGATGTTAAGTGGCAATCTACCCTTGCGCCGAAAACTGTTTTTGCAAATAATAATTATGATCTGTAAAATAGGAGGTTTTACTGCAACATTGCAGATATCATTATCTACTTAGCTAAATTTGCATCTGCATTGTTAAGGGAACATACTCAGATGTTAAGTTGAAATCTAAGCCAAAATCTGTGCTGAAAACCCTATCGAATACCGTGCAGCTAAAATTCTAAATGTCAAATTAGTATAGTAATTACCTGTTGAAGCGATGGTGGCTGCCTTGCATTTTTGCTTTGCATAAAACCTCCTGCTATGTGAGACTATTATTGTATGCGTATTTTCGTATCATTCCGTGATACGTGTATCCACCGATTCCGTACCGTTTCGAAGATAAAATATGATACGAAAATACGTATATAATAATTGCACTTTGAATAGTGCCAAAGTTATCTAATGGGAACAAATAAATTTTAATTTAAAATTGCAATGTTTGTATTTTGTATGTGATCAAGTGAATGGTGCACTAATAAATGCTTAGTTACGGAATGTGCAGTTTTGAATAAGATTCCTCCATACATAAATAGTAGATTGTACAACGAAATAGTCGTATCGCGAAATGGGCAATGTAAGAAATAGACTAATAGCGACATAAACGAATAGCTACTTAGTCCAAAGGATTATTTGAAATGACATTAAGGCACAGCGCGATTAAGGCACACTGCGTTTTAGGTAGCCAGCGAGCAAATGAAACAAACCATATTATCCGAGACATTTAAGGCGCTCTTCTAGGGCAGTATGTAGGTATGAAAACATTTCCTCAGCCCCTGCAAATGTTTCGAGCGTAAAGACGCAGCGAGCGAGAAACACGGCGCGAGTCGGGAGGCCACAGTATAGTAAATGCAGAAGATATGTAGATTGGGTTAGGGTATAATCTGGTTTAGCTTTTCACTATATTGGGTGGGTACGAAAGAGAAAATAAATTTCCTTTTCTACTTAGTACGTTTAATTGTAATGTAGGTACGTAGGTCTGAATTATTATTGTAATTGCAATCTAATCTTATAATAAATATTAAAAATTTGTGTGCAATTATGTACATTCAATGAGATAAAAATATTCATATTTGTTAGTATACCTAGGTGTGTCTGTTACTATTAAGCGCTGATATGGCTGAATGGATTTTGATGAAATTGTGTATATGTAATCATCCATCATCATTTCTCCACGCAGGTAAAACCACCGGGCGCAGCTAATAAACGTATACTCGTAGCTGTAATAATATCATACTATTGTGCCTATTTAATAAATATTTTCACTCTGTAATGTCGTACGGGTTATTACTCTGGGACAATGCTGCCGATACCAATAGAATTTTTGTATTACAGAAACGAGCTGTAAAGGCTATCTATAGGCTTAGCCCTAGATAATCGGTAAGAAACGTCTTTTCACAAGTGACAATTTTAACATTGCCTTGTTTGTATGTCCTCTTGGATATTCTGTACGCTCGGAAACATTTAAACAGGATTACAACATGGGATTATGAGACAAGGCACAAGTATAAACTTATGCTGCCAAAAACTAGAAAACTAGGCTATCCAAAATTTACCGATCCTTTTTTTAAACTATGTTCGTTTTTATAATTTAATGCCAAAAATACTATTAATTCAAACTGGCAGTGTATTTAAAACTAAAGTAAATGAAGTTTTAATGCAAAAGGCATATTATAACGTTAAATTCTTTTTAAGTGACAAGGCTTCATGGCTGAATTTGGACTGTACCTTAAGTACTAAACGATTGCGAGGGCCTCCCTATGTATCTGCGCGTACGCTTGTTCAGCCTTGGTAAGTTTCCTCGATACATATGCGACCGCTCGCTGCTCGCCGCGCGGCCTGCGCTGCGACAGCCGCCGACGCCGACGGCGCTGGCGTCACACGTGAGTACCAGATCGAGCGCCGGGTCGTGTGCAAGCACGCGGCTGCTCACCAACAGTTCCTTTACGCGGTCGAATGTCCTCGCATGCCTCACCGTCCACTCCCATCGCACATCATTCCGCAACAACTCATGCAGAGGGTGGAGTATATCGCATTCTTGACAAATCGCGCATCAAAGTTTACCATACCTAAGAATGATTTGAGTTCCGATACGTTATGTGGACTAGGCATACTCTTTATTGCGCGAAGTTTTCCCGAGTCCGGTCTGATGCCAGATTCGTCTACGATGAAACCTAAATATTTAATCTCCTTCTCTAAAAATGAGCATTTACTTCGCTTAATTTTCAAGCCCGCTGCCTCTAATTTTTGGAATAGAATTTCTAAGGACTGCAAATGGGTGGTCCTATTATTGGCAGTCAAAATTATGTCATCAGCGAAACATTGCACCCCAGGCACGTCTTTGACTACGTTACTGATGATTCGCTGGAAAATACCGCTACTGGACGCAAGCCCATACACTAACCGATTGTATTTAAACAGACCGCGGTGCGTATTGATAACGGTGAAATTTTTAGAGTCCTCAGAGAGACATATTTGTGCATAGGCCTGTGATAAATCAATTTTTGTAAATTCTTTCCCACCCGCGAGGTTCACGAGCAACTCGTCTGTCTACCCTCGGCAGCGGATATCTATCGATCAGAAGTACGGGATTGAGGGTTACCTTGAAGTCAGCGCTTATGCGCAGTGCGCCGTCACTTTTGGGTACCAACACGAGCGGCGTAGCACAATCCGAGCACTCGACGGGCTCGAAGCGGTACCGCATCATGGCGTCGAGCTCGGCGTCAACGCGCTCCCGCAGCGCGAAAGGCACGGTCCGCGCGCGGTGAAACACCGGCGCAGCGCCCTCACGCACCCGCAGCGTGGCATTTCCCCCCGTGTACCGTCCCAGGCCACCGCTTAATACATCTTTATGTCTGTCGAGAATAACACGGAGTTTGTCATTAATAGGGTCAATTTTAAAATTATTATCGACATCTGAAGAGTATTTCAAAACAGGAATATGTACTTGTAATTCGGCGAGCCATTGCCGACCTATCAATGACGTCAAACCCAGTATCGATTACAAAAAGATTTAGTTCCTTTTTAACACTTTTATATTGTACGTTGACCTTAATACATCCGATCGGTTTCACTTTAGATTTTCCATCATAAAAAAGTAATACATATTTGGATGTTTCTAACTTCACATCACTGAACAAATTTTGATTTGTGCGGGCACACCCTCATTAAGTGCCCTTTGTTCCTACAGTTGCTACAGACGAAGTTTGTGTATCTGCAGCCGTCTGTGTAATGCTGCCCGGCACATGCTCCACATTTAGAGCCTTGTTTCTTTTCCGCCGTCGTAGCTGGTGCACCACGCCACGCATGGTGCGTGCGGCCACGCGACGACGTCAAACGGAACGCATGCACCGCGCTCGTGACAGCCGCTGGCTCGCTGCTCGACGCTGCCGATGAGTTCACGGCTGCCGCGTCCTTTTCCGCAGCCTCCAGGGCTGTAGCTAGCGATATTGCCCTCGCGTACGTTAGCCTTGACTCGGTAAAGTCTCTGGCGTGTTAATTCGATGCTCACCCCGCACACGAACTGATCGCGCAAATTTTCGTCAAGAGCACTCGCGAATTCACAATCTTTTGCCATTTTCTTCAATGCCGCCAAATACTGCACAATACTTTCGCCGGTTTCCTGTCGCCTTTGTCGAAATTTGTACCGCTCCGCCATGACAGCCGGTTTTGGTTGCAAATGTTCGCGAATCAATTTGGTTAATTCTTCGTAGGTCTGATCAGTAAGCTTCTTGGGACTGGAGAGGTTCACCATTAGTTCATACAGTTCATCACCGACCAGTGATATAAGCGTTGGTAACTTTAGCTCGTCCTTTACCTCGTTGGCTCGGAAGTACATTTCAAGCCGGTCACAGGACAAAGTCCAGTTCCCGGCACTCATATCAAATTCTTTTATTTTGCCGAGCGGCATATTATCTTAACACTTGTGTCACTGGAATCACAATTAACGCGTTTTATAACAGTTTTTTAGCTCGTCGCCATAGGTGAATACGGGAATACTTAATTGGGATATCGGGCGCACAAAGAAACTCAATGGCTAGCAGCAAAGTGATTTTATTATTAGCGGCGGTACACCTACATTTCTTTTCTGTATGTTACCCTCATAATATACAATTCACAAATACCACAGTTTTTCCTTCTCGGAAAAAAATAATTTCGAAATTAGAATATTTTTTTCCTGCATTTCCTAAATATTAAAAAGCCACGTCTATTGGAATAACTTTCACATGGCTTTATGATAGTATCTCTTAACACCTTTTAAATACCGATTTAGAGTCATCTTTGGTTTTTTTTCTAACAATTCTTAATCACGTTTCTATCACTTACAATTTCTAGAGTGTATATTCAAATTTAATAAAACATATTTTTTTTATTATATTTTTTATTATTAAGTTGATTTACATAGGTTCAAAAACCTTCAAATGTAGCTCGCCTTAAGGCGGGCTTCTAGCACATTTGAAGGTTTTTGAACCTCTGTAAATCGACTAAAATATAAAAAAAAAAAAAAAAAAAATTTTTTTATTAAATTTGTATATACAAGAAAAAAAAATTAAAAGCGATAAAAATTGAAATAAAAATCAAAAAAAAAATTGTAAGCGATAGAAACGTGATTGAGAATTGTTGGCTCGATAAAAAATAATTCCAAAGAGGACTCTAAATCGGTATTTAAAAAGTGTCCTGTTAAGTGATACTATCATATAGCCATGTGAAAGTTATTCCAATAGACGTGGCTTTTTATTCTTTAGGAGCAGCATGACAAAAATATTCTAATTTCGTTCTTATTTTTTTCCAAGAAGGAAAAACAACCAAAATTTTGCATTTCGAGCACTAGTCGTCGTCCGTCAGTGTCCGCCGAGGCTTCTCCGAGGAAGGACCTGTGTCGTTTGTCTCCGCAAAAATACCCCTCGCGCGTAGTATGTATGATCATTGTAGCGTAGAGCCGTAAATAAATGTTTGGCGTAGTAAAGTTATCGTACAGGTAAAAATGGTGAGTATTTTTATTCATTGATGTTGATTTATATTTTCCAAAATGGGTAATAATAATAAAATCATTCAGATTGGAACTGAAAATAAAATTATATATTAAATAAATAAAATAAATACTTACTTACCTATCTCTAGGTATGTAAATACATGAAAAGTTGTAAGCAGGTAATATTTTTTTATAATAATAATTAGTAGGTAAGTATTTTAATTTTTAATTATGTAGATAAATTTTTTTTTTGTTTTAATTTTTTTGTTACAAAAAAGTAACAAAAAAATACTTACCGATACATAATCAATTACCTAACTCATTTATTTACAGTATATGATTTACGTTGACGACCTACATTGTTTAGGCACAGAATAAATAATAGGTTTAGGCAAGCATGCCACAGTATAAAAAAGTACAGTAGGTAAGAAATTCTGAACAGATTGTTACTTAGTTAAAATTCTTTGCTCAATTACCCCAAAACTAATACTTAGGTCAGTAATTCGGTATAATTGAAACGATGGGAAATGAAAAAGTAGTGTGGTAAGTTCACCAATTGTTGGCCAATTGCTAGTAAAACTGATTTTTTATTTGATATATAACTGAATATGCACATTTCGCTAGGTTTAGACCCTAAATCCAGTTTCGTCCACCTGCTGACTAGTTTTCGACCAATCACTGAAATCAAGGATAAAGTAGAAATAATGTTTTGATAGATGTAGGTAATTAACAAGTAAAAAATGTTATAAAAATACAAAAAACCCGAATGGTGTGCGGGCGTGGGGCGCGGAACACACGACGCAAATATATACTCGTGTTTTTGCTTTTCAGCCGCGCTAGCGGACGGACCTGCAAAAATGATAGTAATATAATTTTAACGTTTCATATTTACTTACATATTTTACTTTAATAGTTGCAATTGCAATATTGGACTATAGTACTAACGTGAATAATCTAAAATTAAATTTTTTGTAAGAAGCTTAAAATACATTTGTTACTATTAAGGAAAAAGAATTGTATATTTTTGGAATGGTCCTTTAAAGACCTAAATTTTGATACCTCACTCGATAGGTTTGGATCATTGGATGTTCCGTGGGAAATACAATATGGCAGCTGTATGCCGTCATATTAGTTTTCTTGACACTTTATATATTCTATAGCACTCTAATGATTAATACGAATCCAATGATACCTCATTTATCAAAATCTATAAAGCCGTTTAGGCAAAAAATTCATCTCCTAAGGCACGCCACTGAGTTCGGTCTTCAGCTCTCATCTATTTTCTTCCAGCCGCTTTTCACAAGTCGTTACTCCACCTGGCCACAGAGCTTCCTACACTACGTTTGCCTAAACTCGAGAACTCATCTACCCCAACGGTTATCGGTTCTTCGGGAAATGTGATCAGAGGCGACCTTAAATTTGTGGACTAGTTTGACCATGAGTGTCCACATTTCGGCTCCGTAGGACACACTGATTGAATACTTTTGCCTTCAGGCAATGTGGTATGGACGACGAGAAGACCTGACAAAGCTTGCCGAATGCTGCCTAACCCAGCTGAATTCTTCTGTTGGAGTCCTTCTCAAAGTTATTCTTACCTAATTGCAATATTTGCCCAAGATAAACATTTTATCGGAAAACTTCAAAAATAAACACCATTCACTGCAATCGGTTTCGGCTCAGAAAGATCATTCAACATGATCTTGGTCTCATATATGTTCATTTTGAGACCGATGCGTCGAGAAGCTTCATCTAGGTTGGTCAGAAAACTTTACAAGTCTTGCAGCGACTCCGTGACTGTGTCATCGGCAAATCGTTAGTGTGAAATGTTCTTTCCATTGATATTAATTCAAATTCCTTGCCAATCCAGCGCTTTAAACATATCTTTCAAGGCATTAGTGAACCGTTTCGGGGATATAAAATACCCCTGTCTCACTCCCCTGCGCAGTTGGATATGTTTGGACTGCTGGTTTTGTAGTTGGACACTCATAGTCGCGGCGTTATACCGAAATCTCATCACTTCGGTGTATCGTAACTTCACTTGATAACGCTGCAAAGACTCCAGGACCACCCAGGTTTCGGAGTCAAAGGCCTTCTCATAGTCTACAAAAGCAAGACAAAGCGCCTGGTTATACTCTTCAGACTTCTATATTACCTGCCTCACCGTGTGTATGCGGTCTTTGGTGCTAAATCCTCTGCGAAACCCAGCCTGTTCAGGACGCTGGAATTCGTCAAATCTTCTTGCGAGACGATTTGCGACCCTCAAAAACAACTTATAGACGTGGCTCAAGAATACAAAAGGTGGGTAGTAAAATTGAAAGGGTTTTATCCCCTTTTTTAAAGAAGCGTACTACTAAAGTCCTGCTCCACGCCTCTGGAGTTCTTCCACTGTTAAGAGAGGTGCTTAATAACCCCTGAAGCCCCCGAAGTACGGGTTTTCTCCTGCTTGCAAGAGCTCTGAAGTTATACCATCCTTACCGGGGGCCTTTCTATTCTTAAATTAATTGCACCATCTCAGTCTCGTCTAGGCTGACGTCAGGTAGTTCGTCAGTTTAGTGGCGGGTCATTGCGTGGGAATCCTCTTTGCTGGGTTCAGGTCTAGAAGCATGCGAGTCATACAATCCGCCATAGAAGTATTCGTTCTCAGACAGAATCTCATCACTTTCTGGGATAACCTGTACACCCTTGAGTTTAGATGGCATTGCTGCATCTACACACGTTCGCTTCATACCATAGTTTGTTTTGTTTTTTTCTCAATAATACGCCTGCGCAAGTGATTTTGTGTAAATGTGTTTGTGCTGCTAAGATGGTTGCTACAAAAACACATATTTTTAAAGTATATATGTCAATATTTATTCTTTTTGTCTTTGATTGATAATGAAACATCAGAAGGTCGAAAAATTGCCGTGAGGATAACACAAAAAAAGTGCTTTGCTTTGATGAGAAGAAATAAATACCATCAGCAGACCGTTGACGTGAACTCTGATTTTAGTTTCCATGTCATTCTAATTTGATTACTTTTGTTTCTGTTTTGATTTTCAATTTCAATTCATTTATTTCAATATAGGTACAACACGGTACACTTATCAGCGTCAACAGAGGAAACATAAAATACAAATCTGTTACAATTCAATTATTCGCAACTAGACCTTGGTCATCGTTTCAATTCTGTCAAGTTCTCATGAAACATCAAAAACAATGCAGTCTTTTGTGATAAAATTGTATATCAATCACAAATTATCCACTCACAAATTATTCACTCCATGTGAATTATAAAAACGAACATAGTTTTTAAAAAAGGATCGGTAAATTTTTGATAGCCTAGTTTTTGGCAGCACAAGTTTATACTTGTGCCTTGTCTCATAGTTGTGACGTTGTCCGCATGTTGTAATCCTGTTTAAATGTTTCCGAGCGTACAGAATATCCAAGAGGACATACAAACAAGGCAATGTTAAAATGTTCACTTGTGAAAAGACGTTTCTTAGCGATTGAGCCTATAGATATCCCTTACAGCTCGTTTCTGTAATACATAAATTCTATTGGTGTGTCGGCAGCATTGTTCCAGAGCAATAACCCGTACGACATTACACAGTGAAATTATTGTGAAATATTTTAGTTTATACATACAATAAAAATAATCTTTTTCTAAATTTACCCGTTCTTCCAAATCCATTCAGCCGATATAGATAACATAGTTTCAATCATAAATAGGCACAAACTTTATTAGTATGATATTATTACAGCTATACGTTTATTAACTGCGCCCAGTGGTTTTACCTGCGTGGAGAAATGATAATGGATGATGATGATGATGATAACATATACACAATTTCATCAAAATCCATTCAGCCATATCAGCGCTTAATGGTAACAGACACACATTCGGGACAATTCCACACCACCTATGTGTGTCTGTTACCATTAAGCGCTGATATGGCTGAATGGATTTTGATGAAATTGTATATATGTTATCATCATCATCATCCATTATCATTTCTATAATATAATGTTGTTGCTATAATGTTATATATATATATATATATATATATATATAGGTATACTAACAAATATGAATGTTTTTTATCTGAAATAAATCAAATTGAATATACATAAATGCACACAAACTTTTGAATATTTATTATAAGATTAGATTGCAATTACATTAATAATTCAGACCTACGTACCTACATAACAATTAACGTACTAAAAAAATATTTTCTCTTTCGTACCCACCCAATATAGCGAAAAGCTAAACCAGTTTATACCCTAACCCGATCTACATATCTTCTGCATTTACTATACTGTGGCATGCCCAAAAGCGCCGGGGCACGGTAACGGGGCCTCGCGTAGTATTTATATACTCTTTGCTTAAGGTGAACGCGCCTTTATCCGTCCGGGCCGATGACGAGGGCACGGTAATGTTATCTATCAGTATTGTGACTCGGCTCTGTCCTTGAAATAACTACCTACAGCCGCGTGGTACGCAAACACGCGATAGGGCTGCCCGCCAGCATTATTTTAATTTCATCTACCTACTTGAATTTCTTTCTAGTTTTGTGATTGTATATTTTAATATATAAAAAATAAAGAAATTCGTTGTGAATGAAATAGGAAGTGTTCAATAAAAATACATGGGTGTTTTTTTAATTAGTAGATTTAATAAAAAAATATACCCTTATAAATTTGATACAGAATAGTATTTGCGCCTCGACTGAGACGTACGAAAAGCTTTATTGTTAAATTTAATAGTATAAAAAATCCGAATTCAGATAAATAGTTAAATTAAAAATACTTTTGGGAAACATGGACAAGGAGGATACCGTACTCGCAACGTACCATCCCAAAAGCGAAATACCTACCTATTAAAAAAGGAATCAAATTACGTACTAAGTAGGTTATAATATTTTTTATAGTCTAACCTTTCAGAGTTTGCAGGTAATTTAAAAAATGTTATCTCTGGATGCGTTATTGAAGAATTCAAACAACCAAAAACAGCACAATATAGTATATTCGTGCTCTTTGCCATATTAAGTTAGTACTTGTACTTATTTCAGTAAAATATTCTCAAATCGCACGCTTACTGCTTACAAAAAAAAACACACCGTTCGTTAGTCACTGCGGCCACGACATTACCGAGCCACACCGAGCTGCGGCGCATTCGCGACCACAGAGTACCTTTTTATATTTCGCGACTGGCCGTGTACCGTATGGGTACCGACACGAGGCGCGTAGGTATAACTCACTTTCCGGCCGGTATGAAGATAGATTACTCTTTAGATAACATTACCGTGGCGAGGGTAAAAGTCGTTAGAAATCGAGGAATAAAGTGCCTTGTTTTATGAACGAGCTATACACTCTTTTTCATTTTAACACAGATGTTGCGGAAAATAGTGATATTGTAAATATGTACTTGTTTCCCGCTTACCCAATGCATGACATTGACATTTTAAAATATATTGCCTATTATTTTGGCGGCAATATCTACTGAATAACTTTCAATGCGTTCCTTTCCATTAATGTGTTAGGAGTCAGTATTATTTCATACTAACTTCATGTTTTTATTTAGTTATAATGCAAATTTAAATACTGCCAAGAAAAGACGAGAGCATTTTCCCTGCAACTTTCTACATGAAACATGCTATATATAGGTCATGCAGAACTCTGTCGGGGATCATAGAGAAGTACAATAGTCACAACGGATCTTTGTGGTTAAGAAGTTAGGCTCTATCAACGAATGCGCAGGTACAGCTGTGAGGATAAAACAGCATAAAGTAAGAGCGAGATAAATGATGCGGAAAACATAAGCGAATGAGCGAGGCAGTTATACAATGCTGTCTTCACCTTCAACATTGGGATAGCGCCTGAAAAATAGCAGCTTGCGCAGCGACTTGCAGGCCTACAATACACACATTTATGCAAAGCATAAAACTCAGTTTTAGTCCGCTTACTCCTTAACAAAAACTAACAGCATAAACAAAAACTTTACGAGCGTGAGAAGTGAAAAATAAGTTTTTAGCTAAAGCCCGGTCGCGATACAGAAGGAATTTCATGGAATGACCCCTTATTGCATGTCTCTATCGCTCGCGTACAAATGTATTGCTGTCGCACTCGGACATAAGTAATGTGCGAGCAGTCACAATAAAACACGAAAGTCAGCACTCAACTTTTATTAAAATTCCACTTTACACTCGCAACAAAGACAAATTGACACAAATCATATACTTGCAAATTCCACTGTATTTACAAACATGTATTATAGAAGTTTCAATTACATTAACGCTAGAGTATTTATAATTAGGTATCCTATTCGGATCCACTGTGATGAGACGAGGCACTTGAGGCAGAGCCGCTGCGGGAACCCTTAAAAGAAAAAATATAATAATAAGGTCGTACGACCGGATTCCAATGGTGCTTTCCGAGACACGCTATAATCGATATGATCACCGTGAGCGCGACAACGATATGCCTTGTGACGTCACGGATTACGTAATTACATCCGCCATCTTGCGATTACACCGACCATGCCCCAAATC
This sequence comes from Alsophila aescularia, assembly GCA_946251855.1. Taxonomy (NCBI): domain Eukaryota; kingdom Metazoa; phylum Arthropoda; class Insecta; order Lepidoptera; family Geometridae; genus Alsophila; species Alsophila aescularia. Next base: position 17,602,677 of record OX276381.1, read on the forward strand.
CATATCACCGTGAGCGCTATACTGTCAAAGTGACAGACTGACGGTTGTTTGCAAACGAAAACTGTTATTTGAATTCAGTTGTGTGTGATTTTCGTACATTTTTCCAAATATTACTACAGACAATTGACCAATTTTTAGATAGACTACTTTCCCCACGAGTAATACTTTGTAATTTGAGCACATTTTGAGGTTTGTTGTTGTGAGCGTGATTACAAATCACGCTCACGAGCGTTCCGAATGAACTGCAGCACTCAACTGTCATGAACGCGATATCTGAATCGGAACGCAAATTAGCACTGTGATCGCTCACAACGATTTTATCGTGTCTCGGAATGCATCCCAAGTTTTCGGCCATAGCAGGTCGATCTGTCTCAATGACAATATCGAACGTAAAGTTATTGAAATAAGATTCAAATGAGGGCGTGCTGCAATGTGGCGATGTGTTTTGTTTGTCGTATGAGGTAGTGCTGGCCGATGGTGTCAGTTTGTCAGGCCGCCCGACAGCCTCTGACATGGCTTAACGACTGCTATTAATCAACAACAGCTGGGACCGACGGGTGCTTCCCATTTGGTCCATGGAACTTGACGTCATTGGACAAAATGAGTCTATTTCTAACATATTTGTTCCATAGAACAACTGAAACTTTTTTCCTAACCTGTTCTATAGAACAAACATTAAAATCTTTCTGGTTTGTGATGTCATCACAGAGTCACTCCTTTTTCCACTTCCTAATCTCTTCTAAACTCATAGTTTTTGGCGATTTTTAATTTTATTACTTTTTAAAGTTACTCAAATGTGACAGGAAAATTTTACATAGTATGCAAGATTTTTGTCACGTGGAACAATTTGGGATATACCTACTAGATTCCTATTTAGTTCCATGACGTCACTAAGAAGTGAAGTAGGAAGAAATGCTAGTATATAGTTCTATAGAACAAATCGGTAAAAAAAATGGGAACCACCCAGACCACCACCCACCCAGCTGAACGTGCCCTGCAAAGCACGGAGCGATGGAAAAACGCACATAGCTTAGAAAAGTCATTGTTGCGAAGCCTAGGACCGAACCCGGTATCGTGGGATTCTAAGTTGCACTATTGAACCGTTAGGCTACTCATGCCCTCACTCATGCCCGCTCACCACGTCGCTCTGCGATGTGGTGAGCGGGCGTGAGACGTTTTCACAATTCTTAATTATGAATAAACTATTGTTTTAATGAATCGACACAATTATGTGGTTTATTAGAAAACTTATGGGGGCCAGCTACCTCATACAAGCACATGACATGTAATATTTATAGATAACGGTGTGGTAATTCTGGAGTAAAATAAACATATATTTTTTATGATCGTGTTACGAAAGCACACCATGACTAAAGCACACCATGACTAAAGGAAAAATTACCTGACTTTTTACGGCTTTTAAATTAACTTGTCTGTCTAAATAGACAAAAGTGGAATAAACTGCCCTTAAGCTGAATCGTTTTCGGTTATTGATATATCAGGAGTTTCAAAATTTCCAAATTAAACGAACATATTTAGTTTGCAATTATCAAAAATTGAATTTTGCAAATTACAGAATCATTTTGTTTAATTAGGCTTATTAGTTTATATACCTGTTTAGAACCACTAGCAGATCTACTGCGGGCCGAGGCGCTACCAGAGCCCGACCGCCGCGAGCTGGCCCTCGAGGAAGCCCTGGAGCCCGAGCCCTTAGAGGAGGCCCGGGAGGCGCGCGATGAGGCGCGAGATGTACGCTTGCTGGCGCGGGAAGACGCCCGTGAGCTCGCTTTTGAACTCGCTTTGGAGCCCTGTGAAAGATTGATAGGATAAATAAACATCACTAGCAAATTAATACATGGCATGCGACGCCATGACTTTTTCAATATATTTTTTATCCCCCGAACTCAAAGAGTGTTGTGTTAAGTTTATGGTGTGTATGTATCATTGTTTGTCTGTGGCATCGTAGCTCCCAAACGAATTGACCGATTTTGATGAGGTTTTTTATGTTTGAAAACTGATGTGATCGAGATGGTTCTTAGCTATATAGGGGGGGGGGGCAGTTGAGAAAAGGGGGGTGAGAATAGTATTTTCCAAACGAATGGACCAATTTAGCTGCGGTTTTTCATGTTTCAAAGCTGAGGTAAACGAGAGAGCTATAATGGGAGGGGAGAAATGGGGGGGGGGGAATGGGGGTGACGATCGTAGCTCCCAAACGGTTGGAACTGTTGTTATGTTTGATAACTGGTGTGATCGCATCTCGATCAAACCAGTTATCAAACATAAAAACAGGTTCTTAGCTGTAATAGGGGGTGGGGAGTCGGGGGTTATGTATTTTTTTTATTTGTTTTTGTTTCCAATTTGGTAAATTATATTCGGCTCTACAGTGACCTTTTTGCTGAACACTTTTACTTATTCTTAAACTCTCTTCTTACTGACGGAGATATACTCTTCAGACATCTGCGTCTGAAAAGTATATCTCCCGTCTCCTTTGATAAAAGAGACAATATAAGGTTTCACTAAGCTCGCCCGATTCGTGTTTCACCAAAACTCCGCGCATGGCCCGCTTATAGTGGAGACGGCTTCTTTAATTGGCAAACAGCTAAAAAAAACTTAATCATCATAACAAGTAAAAAGCCGCTATCCATAGTTTTGAGCCGGGGCAGCACACATAACTAATTGACTACGCGCGCTGATACACGCTTGTGTGCGTAACACGTAAATGTTTGTTTGGAGCGAACAAGCAAGCGATACGGGTTAATGGAAAAAGGATGGCACAATATCGCTTGCGATCTTTTGATGACGAACTGTGACGAACGGTTTTGTTCCACGCGACACGCACACCACAAATAGTCGCGTAGAATAATAGTAATAAGTATTAAGTGCTTGATCTTTATTTTGTTTCTTTCATCGAAGCCCGTCTATGGTCAATTATATATTCCCAACTGCCCCATTAACGTCCCCATCAATGGGACATACCCATACCCCGTAAATATATCCAGGCTAAATGAGAATAAAACAGACTTGATGTCTATTATTACCTTGCCGCTAGCCTTAGAACTGGCCCTAGATCCTTTCCCGCTGGCGGGGGAGCTCGCGCGGGATCCCTTCCCGCTCTTGGAGCTGGCGCGGGAAGACGCGCGCGACGCTGACTTCGAGCGGGACCCGGAGCGGGATCGGCCCGAGCCCGATCTTGACCTGAAAGTATTCAATAATAATCTGTGTAAATTGCTATTTTTAAACATTCGCGATTCAAACAGAATCATCATCAGCCTATATCTGTCCACTGCTGGACGTAGGCATCTCGCCACTTTGCACGCCACTGAGCTCGGTCTTCTAGTATCTGCCAACCGCTGCCCACAGGGCATCATACACTAAGTTTGCATAAGCGAGGTCTCCTCCGAGAACTTGTCTACCCCAACGGCTGTCATTTCTTCTGGAAATGTAACCGGAAATGTAACCAGCCCACTGCCAGTTCATCTCATTTACGAGTATCCTTAGAGCTATGTCGGTTACTTTGGTTCTGTCGGATCACTTCATGTCGAACCGAATATCATCATCTAATTTATACAAGACCTTAACACTGTCATACTCAACGTGAGGCCCGCTGTGCTTTAGAGAGTGCCTTGCGGCCAATCAAAAAATTCAGATAGGTACTCAGGAGATGCATTGCTGTTTATTTTTTATGTATACTGCCATAAATTTTCTACTCGCTTTGCAATTCTGTCTTGTCTTGTTTTTTCTGTCTTGAATGTTGTTGGCGACCGTAAAATACTGACCGGATACGTTTTTTGTAAATAGTTCTCTTTTTAAATAATATGTTTTTGATAGAATGTCAGTGTTCAATAAACTCTAGAAAAAAGTGATTGTTGTATAATTTCCTACTATTTTTCGATGGCGAGGCGATAGGTAGGCTTTCGTCCCTCGTCAACAACAAATGTCATAACTATACTATTACTTTGGCGAAACTTTCAAAAGATGATAGTGATAGAAAATCATCAAAGTTTGTTCACATTTTTCGAACGTAGGAGGCGGCTAATTGGATATTTGCCCAGGTCACAGAAACACTGTCCTTGCTTTCGAGTTTTGCCCTATGCCCATGTTACCAAAGTTACGGTGCGGCCCGGGTTAAGTAGAGTACATGTGTGGCCCGTGATAATAAAAGGTTGAGTATGGCTGCTTTAACCAGTCTGACTTGACTGACGACTTTGAAATAAGCTCCAGGACTTTTGGCGGGAAACAAGTGGAGACGGTTCTTCAGCTTTGAATTTTTATCTCAAACTGAGTGTTGGAGGAGCTTTCACGCGATATAGGATATAGGCTGCACGGATTTTGATGAAATTTGTTATAGAGAAGACTTCTATGGCCGAATGTACGTCTCGCATGCTTCTAGACCCGAACCCAGCACAGAGGATTCCTGTGCAATACTGACCCGCCACTACACTGACGAACTGCCCGACGTCAGCCTAGACGAGATTGAAACAACTTAAGAATGGAAAGGCCCCCGGCGAGGATGGTATAACATCGGAGCTCTTGAAAGCAGGGGGGAAACCCGTACTTCGGGAGCTTCAAGGGTTATTTAGCACCGTCCTTAACAGTGGGAGAACTCCAGAGGCGTGGAGCAGGAGTTTGGTAGTACTCTTCTTTAAAAAAGGGGATAAAACCCTTTTAAAGAACTACCGCTCTGCTCAAGAGTGACATAGGTCACTCTTGAGCCACGTCTATAAGTTGTTTTCGAGGGTCATCTCAAATAGTCTCGCAAGAAGACTTGACGAATTCCAGCCTCTTGAGCAGGCCGGGTTTCGCGGAAGATTTAGCACCATAGACCACATACACACAGTGAGGCAGGTTATACAGAAGTCTGAAGAGTATAACCAGCCCGTGTCTTGCTTTTGTGGGCTATGAGGAGGCCTTTGACTCCGTTAAAACCTGGGCGGTTCTGGAGTCTTTGCAGCGTTGTCAAGTGGACTGGCGATACATCGAAGTGCTTAGGTTTCTGTAAGAATCCGCGACTATGAGTGTCCAAGTCCAAAACCAGCAGTCTAAACATATCTAACTGCGGGATGTTATATCCCCGAAACTGTTCACTAAGATATGTTTAAGACGCTGGATTGGAAAGGAATGGGCCTTAATATCGATGGCGAGAACATCTCACACTTACGATTTGCCGATGATATCGTCCTAATGGCGGAGTCGCTGCAAGACTTAAAAAGTATGCTGACCTACCTAGATGATGCTTCTCGACGGATCGGTCTCGGAATGAACATAGATAAGACCAAGATCATGTTCAACGATCTTATTGACCCGGAACCGATTGTAGTTAATGGTGTGCCTCTTGAAGTTGCCCAACAATATGTTTACCTTGGGCAAATATTGCAATTGGGTAAGAACAACTTTGAGATGGAAGCCAACAGAAGAATTCAGCTGGGTAGGGCAGCATTCGGCAAGCTTCGTCAGGTCTTCTCGTCGTCCATACCACAGTGCCTGAAGACAAAAGTCTTCAATCCTACCATTCATGACCTACGGTGCCGAAACGTGGACACTCACGGTCAAACTAGTCCACAAATTTAAGGTCGCTCAGCGAGCAATGCTTGGAGTTCTTTGAAGGACAAGATTCGTAATGAAGATATCCGTCGGAGAACCAAGGTAACCGACATAGCTCAAAGGATAAGCAAACTGAAGTGGCAGTGGGCTGGTCACATTACCCGAAGAACTTATAACCGTTGGGGTAGACGAGTTCTCGAGTGGGGACTACGTTTAGGCAAACGTAGTGTAGGACGCCCTCTGGCCAGGTGGAGTGACGCCCTGCGAAAAGCGGCTGGAAGAAAATGGATGAGGAGAGCTGAAGACCGAGCTCAGTGGCATGCATTAGGAGATGCCAACGTCCAGCAGTGGACAGATATAGGTTGATGATGATGATGATGATGATGATGATGATGATTATTATATCCTGGAATAACACTTTACACTTAGGATACTCTTTTCATCATCATCATAATTATCATCACTCACGCGGGTGAAACCGCGGGGCGCAGCTAGTGTCCATTAGGTTTTATTAACATGCACGAGTGTGGGCAAATGATACAAATGCGGAAAAACGCAAGTTTCTGTAAATTTCACTTAAACACTCAGTTTACTGAATCGTGACTTGACTAGACTTTTGACTACCTCACTGACCGGGATTCGACATTTTGACTATTTGTTGCAAAATCATACAACTTGTTGTATCTCTTTACTTGACACTGGCTAAATGCACTAGTCGTGCGGAGCCAAAATCATACAACTTGTTATATCTCTCGACTAGTGCATTTAGCCAGTAAATGGACTAGTCGTGCGGAGCCAAACAATAAAAAAATATGTAAGCTCCAGATATACCATTATCTACTCATAATAAATTAAAAATGATCTAAGTCCCCTAACTTAAAATAAGCTACTCACTGAACAAGTTTTTTTTTTTAAACGGTGTCTATAAGCACGTGAAATCTACTGCACCGATTGAAATGCGGTTGTTACTATTGGTTAGCTTAGATTTTGACTTGAAATCTGGTGTACTTTGTCTCAATCCGTTAGTTAGAAAGATATATTTAACTCTTTATTGAACACCACAAGTACAACGAGAAATTATATCTAAAACTACAGTTTAACAATGATTGTAACAAGGAGCGGTCTTATAGCTCAGAGTGATCTCTTCCAGACAACCGTACACAGAGAGGAATAGCGAGTGAGTAAGGGTCGGTGGTTTACAGTTAATAAATAAATATATACCTACACCATAAAATATATAAATGTAATGCAATATACAAAAAAAAACAATCAATAAATAACTATTTGACGGCTAAACGAATTTTGATGAATTGTTGTTGTACCTTTGGTTCTGGAATAACACATATATGACTTCTAACACAGGGAAATGACCATGAGAGCACGACTAGTTATAAATATAATTATTTGCCTCGCAGATCTCGACCTTGACCGACATTTACTCAAATTAGACCGTAAACTTTTTCGATTCCGGAACCGACTGCAACAGTTTCAATCTGTGACTTGGACCGCACGAGACTGACCTGTTTAACTGAGAACTTTATTCAAATATTAATATTATTTACCTCGCAGATCCTGACCTAGATCCAGACCTTGACCGAGATTTCCTCGACCCAGAACGAGACCTGGACTTTCTAGATCCCGAGGCCGACCGCGACCTACTTCGAGACTTGGACTTGGACTTGGACTTGGACCGAGACTTCGAGCGCGACTTGGACCGCGACTTTGACCTGTCTGACCCGGCAGGGGATTTGGAGCCAGATTTTGAACGGGAACGAGACCTGAAAGATTAAGTTTGTTTTATCTACCTTTACTTATAATAAAGCACAAAAAAGTATTTACAAAGAAATTATATAAAAAAAATGGTCTAGGGGACTTAAACAATCATCATCATCATCATGTCAGCCTTTAGAAGTGCACTGCTGAACATAGGCCTCCCCCAAAGAGTGCCATGATGAGAGAAATAATGTTTTTTTTTTTAAATTGTGTCTGTCTGTTTGTTCACGCATCAAATAAAAACTACTAGACCGATTGCGATGCGGTTTTCACTGTTAGATAGCTTATGGTTTGTCTTAAAAACTGCAGTACTTGGAACCTAAATCCGATGATCCGATAAAAATTATCTGATGGTTGAACGAAATTTAGTATTTTGTACTTTATAGGTAAGTACTGGTCTAAGTACAGTATAAGTATATAATATAGTAATTTATAAGCAATTTATTTTGTATATTAAATCTAATATAGTAATAAGTACAGACTAAGTACAGGTCCTGGAATAACACATCTTTTAACCCAGAGAAATGACCACACGGGCACAGCTAGTACTTATAATAAGGTAAAGCAGTATGTAACAAAAAGTCTGTACAATGAAGATATTTAAAGTAATGGTCTGGGACTTAAAATAAGCTACTGTAACAAAAATATAATTATTTTTTGCCTCGCTCGGTTTTTTTGTTTGTGATGCGCTAGCATCACGTAAAAACTACAGGACCAATTGCGATGCGGTTTTCACTATTAGACAGCTTAGGGTTTGACTTAAAAATTGGTGTGATTGGTGTCTTATTAATCCGATGAGTAGAAGCCGAGCATCTCAAGGAAGTAAGATAATATTAGTACTTTGGTTAGGGAATAACACACAGGATCGTAAAAAAACCCAAAAAAATCAAAAAAAAACACATGGGCAAGGCTGCAGGCACAGCTAATGGTTATTCAAATCCATACCAATACATAAAAGTGAAACATAGTCTGTTTGTTCATATGTTTGGGGAGCTTTGAAGTGATAACGACTGGACGGATTTTGATGAAATTTGGAATGGAGATAGCTCAGAAAATTGCAAGTATCCACGGGAAAAATGTTGATAACTCGCTGTAAGAAACGGTTGCCATGGAAACGAAATAACAAGTATGTCGAAAAACATCAAGAGCATTGGTGCTATATCTACTTTTGCATTGGTTTTTAATATCCTAGAAGATGTTTTTTCGCGATAAACAGTAGTCCGCGCGGACTAAGTCGCGGGCGAGAAAGCTAGTACTATAATAAAGGATGAATTTGTAACTTTCAGGCGCTCGACAACCTACGCACAGTAGTGAAAGAAATGACTACAATTACCTTTCCTTCTCCCCATTCTTTTCTTGTTTATCTTCTTCCTCTTCGTCGTCCTCTTCCTCTTCTTCCTCATCCTCTTCCTGAAAATACACAAACAACAAACTGTTAGCAATTTTTGAATTAACGGTTTAGAAGACACCTTCTAAAGGTTTCAGCTTTTAAACTACTCGTCTCATCATAACCAGTTACACAAGACATCAAGCTGTGCGACCTATAAAAAAAATAATGACATACACACCCACACCACAATGTAGACTTTCTGAGGTTAGTTGCCGCGTCCGAGCGTAAATGTCACAGAAGTGACAGGTGTACAGATGTGACAGATAGTTTGAACCCGTGGCAGGTTATAGGATGCATTTTTTTCGCGATTAACTGTACGCGCAGACTTATGGCCGGTTCCTATATCATAAAACGAACCGTTATCGCTTACTGTCCGTAGGTTTTTGACATAAACGCCATACAAAAAACGTCAAAAAGTAACGAGACGTTGGAAAAACGACTCATTTCATTTTTATAGGAATGGGGGGTTATTCGCGGACAAAAGGTAGTGGGTATTCAACACCATACAAAACCGCAATACTATAATGGAATTTTAGTGCAACATACGACATGCAGCTCAAAAGCTACCATACAAGGTCTAAAAATTTGTTTGTTTGGGGCGCTTTCACGCGATAACGACTAAACCGAACTCGATGAAATTTTGTATGTAAATGCTGCACATAATCCCGGAAAATTGTACAAGCGGGCATAACGGCGGGACGCAACTTGTAGCCTTCTATAAATACCTGTGCGGGCTCCAGTTGTTTCTCGCGCAACCTCAGCATCCTGTGCTCGGGCGCGCTGAGGGGCCGGTGCGTGACGACTAGCCTCGTGAGCGCCTGCGCAGCCACGCCGGCGCGCGCGCGCCGCTTCGACAGCCGCACGCGCGTCTCCAACTCGTTGTAGTAGACGTTGTGATTGCGGACGACCTGAGGAAGATATACTTTTGATGTTACCACTGATCTTACTGATATTATTAATCAGAGAAGTGTAGCCACTGTTGTAAACAGGCCAATCAGAGCTTAACATTTAATAGTAGTTTATGAAACGGGTTCATGATATCTAGTTATGTGCGTTTCATACACTACTTTATCTACACTCATGCAATAGGAATTTACACTGAATGAAAAAAATAATGTTGTACATAATGTTTTCTTATTTTTCTGGTAAAATCTCGTTCGTCATGCTCGTTGCTGTTTCCGTGATGTCAGGTGGAGTCAAATTCTCCTAACTAACACTGCTGTCAGACATTTTTAATCTCAATTCTCATTCGTAATCAACCTACTAATAACAAGTCGTCACATAGCATTCCATGAGTCTTCACGGCTACGAGTTTACTTTGACCGAATAATGCAATGTAATTTTAACAGCTCACTGATGTTAAATTTATTTAGTAACACCATTATCTTTCAACTCCATGAATTATTCTAACGGAACGTAGCTGTGATAACTCTCCCATCCGTTAGTAACAAACTTCATTGTATAGGAACAGTTTCAGCTTACGTCTAGTAGAAAATGTCACTGTTCATTACTAAAACGAGTCGTTCCATAATACACTGAACTTCAAAACTTAATACCACACTTTCAATGTCTGTCTGTAAGCACATCACGTTAAAACTACTGGACCGATTGCGATGCGATTTTCACTGTTGGATAGCTTGGGTTTTTGACTTAAAAACTGAGTTTTCAAGGCCAATTTAAAGTTTTTTCTTTGTTAACACGAGACAAAATCTTTGTTTTGTGTTACATATAAAAAAATACTACTCACCAAGAAATAATTCTCTTCGTAACCCTTCGACGCCTTGCTCTTGACGTTCCAGTTGTATTCTCTTGCCATTTTATACTCGTATGTGTCTCCATCCAAGTAAGGAACATTTTCGGTGGTGTCTCGTCGACGTTTCAGTATTGTGTCTTCTGTAGGTAAGCAGTAGGCCACAAACTGTTCCCCACTTTCGTCCATCACACCTCTGCAAAGGTTTTTTTTTTAAATATTTGTTGAGTTGATAGACTGAGGTGTTACTTTGCGAAAATTCTTATTATAAAGGATTGAAGAGAAAATCCCCATTAATATATATGAGTGAAACATTGTTTGTTTGTATGGGGAGCTTTCACGTGATAAGGACTGGAAGGATTTTGATGAAATTTGGGGTTGGCTATAGAATCAAGAGACATGAGTTGGGGGGTGGTGGAGGTGGGGTGGAAGGCTAGTCCCAGGTACCCCCCCTTCTCCGAGGCGACGCTTCGTTTTTATTTAAATAGGATTTTAGTGTATGTGAAACGAAATGCGGCCGCAGTAGCGGCCGACAAGCACCGAAGTTAACTTTGGGCTGTTTCCCTCGTCCGCGGTGGGGAGAGTTACCAGAGGGCAGCCCTCCCCTCCCCCCCTCAACTCCTGCCCCTCGATTCTACATATTTTTGAATGGAGAATGGAGAACCTGAAATTTGGGATGCAGATAGCTTATTCCATGGAATAAAACCTAGGATACTTTTCATCATCATCCTTCACGCTCAAACGGCTGAACGGATTTTGATGAAATTGGGTATGGAGATAGCTTATACCCTGGAATAACACATTGGATACATCATAATCATCATCATCATCATAGCAGCTAGTATATTATGTAGTTTACTCCCTACAATTAGAAAGTCAGATTAATGATAGATAGATGAAATAAGTTCGACCACTGCTGGACGCAGGTCTCTCTTAGTGAAGGCCACTGATCCCGATCTTAAGCTCTTCTCATCCAGTTCCTACTATCCGCTTTTCGCAATCCGTCACTCTACCTGGGCCCCGATTCTGTAAGCTATTGAACCGCAATAACGCAAGTCGATCGCTTGAAATTTTTTGAGAAATTTTCTTATTTACCACGTAAAATCCTACACTATATTTGCCTATACATAATCTCCCCTCCAGAATCCCAACTTTCCTGGAGTCATATAAAACTACTTACAACAACAGACACTGCCCCACTTAGAGACATGAATTAATGTTAATCAATCATTCAATTGAGAAAATTCATACTAAAAAGTGGATTAATGCTTGATGAGCACTAAATCAACTATATACAATAGCACTTAGTACTCATTAGCTAATCCAAAAATGTCTTACCGAATCATAGCCTGAGACATGGCTTCAATCTGTCCTGCAATATTCTTATCTGAAGGCGCCGGATCTGTGTCAAATATGACTTGAGCACATGGGTACTTCCACATTTCAAAGTCTGGGAAGACATTCATGACTTCCACAGGAGTCACTCCCGGTTTACTGTAGTGTTTCTCTATAGGCTTCTTGTTATCATCAAACGTCTTCTCAATGGCCTTGATTTGACTCTCACGGTCCATGTATAAGGTTTCCTCACTGAATATTTTCTTGACATTGTAACCGACTTTTGCTTCAACCTAGAAATGTAGAGGTTCATTTAAGATATAGTTTTTTTTTCATTCATAAAAGAAACAGGGAAGTTTTTCGGCAATTATTGCTGCAATTGTATAAGCAGTGTAGAATGTAACTCTACATTGTTTCTTTATATTGCAGTAGCTTTTTAACTGTATGTACAATTGCAGCAATTATCTAGCTTTTAACTAAAAGGCTTAAGGCCGGCATTCCTTAATAACTTATTGCTCAGCTACTTTTAGTATGTTATTTATTAGCATCAATGAATAGGAATGTAGTCGCACATTACTGGTTTTGCACAACATCAAGACACTACTAGTAGTAGTAGTAGTAGTAGTGTTGTTGTTGTTACATAACCACTTTTTTAAAGCTTTTGTCACTATTACAAACCTTCTCCATAGACTGAGGCTGAAACCTCGTCTGTTCAGTCGAAATGTACTCCGAACGACGCAACCACGACACATTCTTGGCGTGATGACGCGACCTCTTCGAGTCTTGCGGAGTAAGTACGTCATCTTCGAGTAATTTCTCGTCAGCCGGGTCCAATACTGCATTGCCGTCTCCTTGGTAAATGTCCCGGTTTATCAAGTCTATATGCACGCCTAAATCATGTTCTGTGAGCACCTCGTACCTATAATTCTTCTCTAAAGATGTAGGATTGTACTGGATGAAACGCGTCGACGGAAAAGGGTATGTTATGAACTTCAAATCAAAGGGAATATCAGGAAGTGTGTTGCAGTATTTCACTCGTGTCACCAACTCTGATCTGCAAATGAGAGTAATCATGTAAATTTCAACTGATTCAGATCTAAGGCGAATTAGGCGAGAAACTAACCTTCTTTCCCCAGTCCTTTGAGGACGCTTGTCTCGGTCGGGCTCATTCGTTTGTACAGTTGGGGGCATCCTGAGCCTTTAAATGCACGTGTACTATAGTAAAACGACAGTCAAAACACCATGTTACAATAATAATACACAAGCAAAACAAACGGCGTAAACTTCTTCCAATCCAATCCAAGCCAAGTCACAGGCACAGCACAGAATAAATAATTACCCTGCGTTCGAGATGATGATTTGGCGTTGTGGGCAGTTTCGAAATGTAAATTTTTAACAAGCCGTTTTCTTTGAACATTTTCAACACTTTTGTCATTTTTGCAACTTTTGACACTACCGATCCTTTCCAAACTGAATGAAAAATGACCCCATCCTTGACGGAATAAAGTCGATTTTCCTATGTCAACATGTCATCGAAACTTGCAAAACGAACGGTGATCGAAAACGTTCAGAACGCTTATTTCGCCCACAAATGGCCAAAGGAAACGCCAATTGTGATCATATTTAGCGTTTTTAACAGTTATTTTCGCCAATCGTTACAAAAGGAACGGCCCTTTAGTATTTTGCCAAGCCTGCCAGTGAACTTCTGACAATGACAATTGACGTATTTTTTTGACATACTTGCTAATGTGTTGCCTGTAGTTAAAATACGGAAAAATCCAAAACATACAACTTGCCACTAAAACAGACCCAAACAAACAATGTATGATTAACCGACTCCGCCCGCAAGCAAAGTCGCGGACAAAACAAAGCACATCTATAAGTATAGTCTATTAGGCCGTTTGCTTTGAAGGAAATAGCGAAAATAACTGTTAAAAACGAACAGTTATTTTCACAATATGATCACATTTGAGTAGTAGTCCACTTGAATACAGTGGCCCAATTACAGAACTTGGCTACAATCGGATTATCACTTTTTTCATAGCAATTTCGACTCTATCGCAAGGCATTAGTGATATCGATACTGACAATCCAATTGAAGCTAAGTTATGTAATCGGGCTGCCGGTCTAGCTAAGTTTAACCACAAACCGAGAAAAACGCATAAAACTGTATGGCTTTAAATGTTGGTTCGTAAAGTTGCTGTTTTTAATCAGATAGTTTAGGATGGTATTAATATATTGGCAGTAATAAAAGGTTCATTAATCAACCAGTCTAAAGTAACCATTTATGCAGGTGGTTTCAATTTTTGCTTTCGATTTGTACAGAAACTATTCACTTTTGGAGGTTTATTTTAATTCTGTCAAAAAGGAATTCAAATGATCATTTGACTTCCATTAATAACTCGTATCCGATCAAAACTTGATATAGACCTGTTTGCAAGTGGACTACTCATTTGGCGTTCGCTTTGGATACCCTTTCTTTCTTTCAACACCCACAAAGGGTGAAGTTAGCGTTCTGAAATGTTTTCGATCACCGTTAGTTTTACATGTTTAGATGACATGACATAGGAAAGTGACTTTATTCCGCTTGATTATAGGGCACCTTTCATTCGTAGGCCGGTCATATAAGACATCGCTGGTCGCAATAATCTGAAAAGTCCTGCTTTTTTGGGATGTCGTTAGGATATATACCAATAATGTAAAATTAAATTTGCAGCTTCTAAAAACCTGTGCTAACTTCGTGGTGCTCGAAAAACATCATTTTTTTTCAGATTATGCCTTACTACGTCTAAAAAGTGGTATTAAAGAAAAATTATCTATGACGTTCATAAAGAAGACAAAACTTGCTATAATTTGTGCACAACCGCAACTCTGTAGGCCCAAAACAATTTGAGATGTAGTACTTCAAACATTGACCATTTTCCTTAAAATTATCGAAATGGTAGTTTTAACCACCTTCTGAGCGGAATATTGCCTATAATACTCATTCTACGAGCAAAGTCATGGGAAAATAAGTTTTAGAACAATTATTTAGCTTTAATTAAAGCACAAGCGGAACTTCGTAGAAATAGTTCCTCTGTAATCTGGACCAAACGACAAATTAAGGAAATCGGATTTTCAAGAAATATAAGTTGTTATTGATATTGCATATGGTGTTAACAACTTCGATTTGCTGATGATATAGTCATCATGGTAGAAACCCTGGAAGACCTAAGCACAATGCTCAGTGACCGCAATATTGTTTCCCAACAGGTGGGTCTTAAAATGAACATGGGCAAAACGAACATCATGTCAAATGCCCATGTCGTACCCATGCCGGTTTATGTTAGGAACGATATAATCGAAGCTGTTGATCACTATGTCTACTAAGGTCAGACGATCCAACTGGCTAGATCCAACTTCAAGAAAGAGTTCAACTGTCGAATACTGCTCGGATGGGCAGCGTACGGGAAATTACGCCATAATTTCCCGAACGCTGCCCATGTAGAGTCAGGATCTTCACTAAATATTCTTGAAAGGCCAACCGAAATCGCATCGTCGTAATCATGAACGCAAGTGCCCAAAAGTGGTTCTTCCGAGACACTTTTGTCATTACTTTCAATAGCGGGAAGATCATCTTTCAGAATACTGGCGATAATACTGTCAGTTATCTTCTTTTTCTTCGACATTCTCCTGAAATACCAAGTATACTAATGGGCAACAGTAACTATATTACCACCAAATACTACTAAGTTGATCTAACCGGGCAATGGTAAGAGTGTTACCACAGACTTTACGATAATTTGCCAATATGTACAAGTTTCACTTCAAAATTTTGTCTACGAGACATGCAGAGTAATATAATCAATTATCTGGAGGAATTAAAATGAAACATGGTATGATTTGAGTTCATACTACGAGACCTACGACATATGATACTTTACATTCCGAAAAATTTATGGGTTCTCGCAGGATAGGGGTTGAAACTTATAACTTAAGAACACGTACCACGCTGAAACTAATGGACGGGTTTTGATGCAACTTGGCACCGTCTTAATTTATATGATGGGTTAAAATTGAGGACACGTTTTTTGCCGAAAAATTAAAAGGCTTCTGCGGGATATGGGTCCAAAGTTATGTTAATATTTAAATAATATGTTTTGTATGGTTTTCTATATTCGATACTAAAACCAAAACTGAATTTCTTTTTATTTTTGTCTGTCTCACTGTTTATCCGTATCTTGACCGCGCATCGCACAGAAACTACAGAATGAATTCAAATGAAACTTGGTATGTTTTGAGTTCATACTACGAGGTAGGACATTGGATACTTTTCATCTCGAAAAATTAAAGGGTTTCCGCAATATAGGGGTTGAAAATAAACACGTATCACGATGAAACTACTAGACGGATTTTTTGATGCAAATTGACAAAGTTATATATGTATACGTATAATAAAGCAAAGGGTATGAAAAAGGCTGTAAAAAGAAGATAAATAAAAAATGCTCTTGGGTGCATAAAAAGGGTATTGAACACGAATATAAAAAAATGTTTAATCGTGTCGCTCTGTCTGTTTGACTGTATGTTTTTTTGTTCACGCATCATGTAAAAACTATTGGACCGATTGCAATGCGGTTTTCATTGTTAGATAGCTTAGGGTTTGATTTAAAAACTGGTGTAATTGGTATCACAATCTGGTGAGTTAAAAGCCGAGAAATTCATAAAAGTATTTTGACGGCTTTTGATCAAATGTTGGTATCTTTGTCCTGGAATAGCACATTATAGTACTTTGAATCTAAAGAAAAGACCACGCGTGCGAAGCCACGGGGACAGCTAGTAAATAATAGATATCCCGTTCGAGTCGTAAGGTCTGAGATAAGAATGCCTGAATATTAAACTATTGGTTTAGGGTTCAGGTTTTCCTGGCTCAGCTCTAAGGACCATTAATGGGCTCCGTATCATAGAATAAATAATAGTCCGCACTAAGCCATTTTGTAAAGTGATTATTGATACAGATAGAAATAAGACAAATGCTTAGAGAGCTTTAAAATTGCTCTAACCATTTCAAATTTGCTCTATCACTTTTTCGCTGGGTAGGGTTGTAAGTAGCTTACCCGCCTACGACTTCGTCAATGCGGACTACAGTTTATCGCAAAAAAAAGCATCGTATGTTCTTCTAGGATATTAAAATCAAATGTAGGTATAGAAGTTTTTTGATAGACTTGTTATTTCGTTTCCATGGCAACCGTTCTTTACAGCGAGTAATCAACATTTTCCGTTTTCCCGTGGAATTTTCCGGGATAAAAAGTATCCTATGTTTTTTTCCAGGGTATAAGCTATCTCCATTCCAAATGTCATCAAAATCCGTCTAGCTGTTATCGCGGAAAGCTCTCCAAACAAACAGACAAACAGACAGACAAGGTTTCACTTTTATATATTGGTATGGCTGACTAGGTACAGTTACCGGTGATAAATAATACACATCGGCCTTTGGAAAGAGACAATTGGCTGTTTACGACGATTTCCGAACATGTCCATTAATCAACGTATTTATTAAGTGTCATTTGCATATCAAATAAATACTGCACATAATAGACTTTATTAGTTTACGTCAAATCAATGTTTTGTAGACTTTAAATATCTATAGAGAGCTGTTGCAACTAGTAGAAAAAGGCTAGGATAGTAGATTGTATTACTAGGGAGCAAAATAAAATTTTGACGGCGAGGGTGCAATTTAAAATCCAGAACGGACTGAAGGATTCTAGAGTTGAATCCTGTACGTAGCGAGGGATTCAATATACTTCGCCCGAGGAAAAATAATTATGCGTCCGAGTAATATACTCTACTTTTCATCCCCCTCTATGAGTAAAATAAGTAAAATGCACTTTTAGATACTTTACAACTTATATTAGTTATTTAAAAGAATATTAAATAGACTAAGAATAAATAAACTAAAATAAACTAGGTAATTTACCAACACATCATCATCCACAGCCTTTCTCGTCCCACTGCTGGGTATAAGCCTCTCTTTTAATACACCATTCACCTCGGTCCTGTGCCAATTGGATCCAGGTTCGACCCGTGATCTTAACAATATCGTCGGCCTAAACTAAAAATTTATATTCACTTTGTTATTATTATTTAGTTTTTGCATTGTCAATATTCCTTGTTTCCGTGACGATGATATCGTAATTTGCGCGTTTTTCATTTTTTTCCTCTTCTCCGTACATCCATACATTTACATGTTTTTTTTAATACAGACATCGCGCCACGCGATCCAATGAACAAAAAAAATATTAGCTCATTGGTCAAATGTGAATCAGCAACCATCATCTGATCTATACTAAATTCAAGTCATAAGTCAATATCATAAGTCTGTACGGCTCGATGGAATATCGTTCAACTCCCGATCTTCAGTAGCAGAATTCAATTTCCAACTGGAGTGTTTACATTTTGCACATAAAAAAATTATATGTGATGACGTATAGCTTGAATAGAGCCGACGAGCCATGAGCGCTCGCGTCGCGGAACTGATTGATCGCCAACATTAAAAGTTCGCTTTCCAAATTCAAAACTCATTACTCATCTCTGAAAGTCTTGAACAGGAAAGGACTACTTTGCTCCCTCTTTACGAAGAACTAATCAGCGTTTTTCGAAAAGATGGGATGAAAAAATCAATTATGTATTATTTTGTAAATGAATAGATTTAATGTTGGGGAGTTTAAACAACTCTATATTATATATTTTCAGCTCAATGCGTCCGTACTCTATTGCACCTGTATAACGACTGACAAACAAAGTATATAACTGACAAATGTCACACAGGTGGGGTGTGACAACGCTCTACGAAGCCGAAATTTGCCGAGTCTATTTCCAAAGACCAATGTGCATTATTTATCGCCAAGTACTGAATAGCCATGTACTGTTAATTATTCTGTGATAATTAGTGTGACCCATAGAGAAAACAAAAGCATTCAACCTCCTTGCCTGGCTGTGACCAATAAGGGCTTTTCGTGTTGAAGAGAAATAATCAACATTATCAGTTAAAAACGCTAAATATGTTTCGATCACCGTTTGTCTTGAATAAGACAGTTAATTGTGACATCAGAAAAGCGACTCTATCCGTACAGTATAAGGTCGTTTTTTGTTCGGTTTGGGTAGAATCATTAGCAGTGATCAAATTTTGGGGTACAATTACTGGAATATATTGACGTTATCCGAATATGGATAAGCCATATAATCCCGGTATCCCGACATCAACGAATTTTAATGGTTATACTAAGTTGTTATATCGATTAAATAGGTCAGTTTTATCAAAACGTTTTTATTAAGCCTCTTTTAACTTTATCTGTCTGTCTGACGTTCCAGATGGAAACTTGCAACTCATTTCGAGAACTTCCTGATTAGCTATCCGGCTGATCCTTTCAGGGCAGCCCATAACTCGAGGACAAAACATTTAAAAAAAAAGATAACAAAATATATGAATAATAACAAAACATTAAATATAGATTCATTAACAATAAAAAGTAACGATTGTATGCGCCTTAAAAAAAGAAAAACACTCCGGGGCAAGAGGACATACACACAAAAATACACACCATCACCACATACATGCTTACAGGTAATTTTGAAAAACATGGCAGTCATCTTTACTACTTTACATGTTCATCTTTCGCCCCACGTTTTTCATGTATGTTTGTGGTATTGGTGTGTGTGTTTTTTATGTGTATGTCTTCTTGGGTCATCTTGGTTCTCTTAGTAGAATTCATAGCAGGATATCTACTAATACTATAGGTAGAAAAGAGGCAGAAAAGTAAAAACTAGTATTAATCAATTGCAAAAGTTTAAGAAATATGGTACCTGAAGAACAAGTTTTATGTCGAAAATCATTTTACAAAACAAGCTTTAATAAAATATAATTCCGTTCCAGATGATGTTGAAATTAGTAATCGGAAATGTGAGCTGATCAATATGAACCCAAACACGGCCAGTCTACTGTTATCCATCGAGGAGTACCTTCATCCACATTTCGATTTTATCATCAGATCAGCTCGTCATTATAAAATTGTATATTCATCGGACCATTACAGGCATGCAAATTTTCAACTCGATCGAGTAACTGCACTGAGGAACTGCGTAAAAATTGGTTGTCAAGGTTTGAACTATATGTACAAACAAACACACAAACATGCAAGGCATATCAAATCACTTACTTCAAAAAACACTTTATCTATAAATTAAGAAAAAAATACTTCAGAATTACAAAATCCCGGGCTTTGGGGATTTCCGTGGGCTTATCCACACTATTGATATTGTTTGAGGTTGTTGTTGTCTCTAAATCACACCCCAAAATCCGATCACTGAATAATTGGCAAAAAATTGCACACAAAACTGCCCTAAATGGCACTGTTGAAACTAGAATGCAGGATAGAATGAAATTCGAAAGCTTAATGGCAGACACGAACACCTCCACAATATTATAATATTGTGGAGGTGTTCGTGTCTGCCAAAATCATTTTACAAAACAAGCTTTAATAATTTATTTTTTTATATATATATATATATAAAATATAATTGGTCGATGACGAGTAATATATTACTCGTCATCGACCCCGATGTTACTCGTCTATATGCGCGCCAATCCAAAGTTCGCTTATGTCTCACAGCTACGCGAAATTCTACGCTCATCAACTTAACCGGGAGAAAAGGACTCTGGATGAATAATCCAACACCACTATGCATATGCCATACACATCACAGCAGAGAGCCACATATTGGAGCCTCCCTGTTACCCAGGGGTTGAAGCCCTCGTGTGAGTTGTAGCCAGGGAATAGAGTCTATTTCGTGTCCCTTCCCTGCTGCTAGACTCTACCAAAAGTTGAGAAATTCGGGCGGGAGATGAGAAAAAAAATAAGAAATAAAAAAACTCATGACATTGGCAGACGTTGGCAGCGGCAGCTGAAAGTAGATGTCATTGTCATGTCAATGCCAATTTGTCGATTAAGGTTGGTAAAAATGGCAAACAACAATAAGTAGATGTCATTGTCATGTCAATGCCAATTTGTCGATTAAGGTTGGTAACAATGGCAAAAAACAATAATTACTATTTACGTATAAAATATTTATTTTGGTATTCTGTGATAAGAACGTTCGGATTGGCATGTTTTAGGCAGTTACTAAATGTTATCTTTTTAACAAGCTATTCAATTTAACCCTTTGAGTATACATTAATAAGGAGCGCGAACATGGCCCCACGCCGCCTTGGTGGGAATCGTAGGCAGATAAGCTATAGCTAAGTACATCGATAGATCACGATTAGGGATGCCTGCAAGCATTTGAGCTTATCGATAAGGAGGGCGACACCTCACGACGCGTATTCAACGGGCACTGCGGTGCCTACCTATTACTCGTTCATAGATATACAAAAACCTTACAGCTTCCTTAAGTACCTACAAATATTATAAATTCAAAAGTTACTCTCTCTTGTTAACTAATCATAACAAAGTAAGTTTTTTAAGAGCACTAACCTTAAGATACCCTTAAGAGCACTTAAAGGAATATTATTGGTCTGATGTTATATTTTAATGTGATATGTAGTTAAATCAAGACAAAATTAAAACGTTTAATATTTGACCAGAGAAGAAACGCATATTTATGTAACATTTATTTTTTACTCTATTTGCATATTAAAAAAAGAAAATAGTGTTCACTAGTGTTTACTTGTGTAGTTTTGGCAAGTTTTCAAAAAACAAAAATAATTCAGCCAGCCAGCCAAACAAGCTCGAGGAACTTAAAAAAATGTATCAGTTTTATATGTGGCTTATGCATGTATGACCATGTCACACAATTTCGTGTTTAGTTAAAGTGGCTCCCTATTCACCTTCGCCGGAATGCTCACATCCTTTCTCTTCTCTACACTACAATGTTGAATCCTTCTTCCCCGCGCTATCTTAAGGAATGTTTTCAATTCGTTAATTGCTTCCACATCTTAAATCTGACGTCATCAGAATCTTCTCATGACTCCTCTACACAAGAGCTTTTATTATGACAAGTCTTTTGCTTTACAAGACTATGAAACTCTTTGCCAGTAGCCTTAAGGTAAGTGACATCGCTTCAATGTTTGAAAGATTGAAACGATGTTTGACTGATTTCAAACATTTACCTTTCAATACTTTGTCATATTTGTTATATGTATTTAATTTAATGTGAATTAAACTCATGTTGTATAATTTAATTTGTATGTAGGTACCTATTTATGCTTATGCACACTACTGTTCATAAATGTTAATTTTCTCACTATCTAACCTAACTTTGCTTGGAAGAGATCACTGCTTAGTGATAAGGCCACCTATTGTACTATTATTATTAATTATTAAGGTCAATGTTGACGTTTTATAATATTAGTTTTCTTAGTGCAGTAAAGAATTATCTAACTGACTTACCCGCTCAAAAGCAGATCGAGTACTGTTTGCGCTTGCCGGTGGTCTATGTTCTGACCTATGCCTAATGTGTGTACCCGAGTCAACGCGCTCCTTAGTAATATATACTCAAAGGTTTGACCAATTTCAACAAATTTGTAATTATTGCTACTTACATCCCAAACTGAACAAAGAACGACCCTATTCTCTACGGTATTCATTACGGAATATCATGTTCATGTCATTTAAACATTCATGCAAAATGAACGGTGATCGAAAACAATTATTTAATACGCTAATTTAGCTCACAAAATTCCAAACCGACTCATGTTTAGCGTTTAAATTGTTATTTTTGCCATTTGAATCAAAACGAACGCCCTGAATAATAATATTTTATTTGACATGACACTCTAGGCCTCTTTACTTTGTTATTTTACTTTCAATCAATGATTATTATTATAATATTTAATAATTCAAAATACTAATTATTTCCTTTGTTAGAAATAGCTTCATTGTACCTTTGTGGAGGCCAATAAAGTGAATAATGGAAATATTCAATTACTAGTTCGAAACTGATTTCAAATATCTACTTCCGGTTACCAACTTGTACCTCACTTCACGTAATTCGATTCAATTCAAATAATCAAACTTCATTCCATTCACTCATTTCATTTTGCCGTATTCCATCGCCATCTTTCTTTTCTCTAATTTGTCGGCACAAAGGTACGTTTTAAAATTGGAATTTTATCAAAAATAAAGGTTTTTGTGATAAAGCATCTGCTTCGTTGTTGGCTCAATTGCATAACAAGTGGATTCCCAGATCGTAAGTTCAACATAAATCGTATTTATTCGGAGATTTGTCTCGGCCATGTGGTCGGTCAAATTGGTTTTCTACAACTACGCACTATGTTTTACGCGTGAATTCGTGAAGTGGAACATTTTTTCCTTATTCTAAAAGTGCTACAGGTCTATTATTGTGACGTTATTGTAAGAGTTTGTCGATGTACGTTGTACATTCGGTTTCGGAAGCCGGTATGGCACAACTCAACGTGGCGCCAATGCCGCTGTGCTTACTCGTTGTCGTTTTTTTTTGTAGAGGGTATAATGGGAACCGTAGAACGCGCCGGCGATGACCACACTTCCGAGGTGGAGTCTGGAGAAGAAGAGGAAGTAGTGGGCGGCGGCGAACTGGCCCAACATCTCTTGAAAAGGTAACACACTATTATAACTAGGTTATTTTCAATGGGTAAACGGTTTCGCGCGTGTGGAATAATGAATGTAATCGCATGGGAAACACCTGTCATTTAGAAATGATTTTATTCTGTCACCTAGAGGAACAGCTGTATCATGCTGTTCCTTCTACATAATACGAATTTCGAAGCTACTACTCATCAGTTCAATAAATGACGAAGTCGTTTTACAGGACTTGACAAAATACTCCAGCATATCTTTGGCTACCTACCACAATCCTAAGAGATGTATGTAAATTATTAAATACGCTATATATTATTTATAATTTCCAATAAAAATTTTAACGGGGAGAACCAGCAAACATAGGGTTTAACAATCTGCGATAATAAACCTGGAAAATTGTGATCTTATAAACAGGTGTAACTCGTTGACAGCATCACTTTTAGGCGAGTGGCTGAATGCAATATTGTTGAAGAGAACCTCTTTTAGACTTATGGTTGGATATAAATCTAATGGTTTGCTACATGCCCAATCTGTATTTTTAGAGGGAAAATGAAATGATGAAATTCTGACAAAAAACAATATTTTTGTTGTAAATTTCTTAAAAAAACTGGCTGTTGATGTTTACGCGGAACAACATAGAGAAAATTAGATCTGCAGAAGTAATATCTTCTGTTCTTCTCAAGTTACTTATTGATTAATTTCCTTAATTTGTGTTCAACAAACATGAATCTGTATAGTATAATAACCTAACAGTCTTCAATAAAAGAAACAAATAAGGATTCGCTAAGTTCGCCCAATTCGTGTTCCACCAGAACTCTGCGCAATACATTAACTCTGAACATTGCCTCCTTATAGTGGAGACGCCTTCTTTAATTGGCAAATAGGTAACTAAACTCAATCATCATAAAAAGTAAAAAGCTGCTATCCACAGTTTTGAGCCGGATCAGCACACATAACTAATTGACTTATCACGCGACAAGCACACCACAAATAGTCGCATTTTGAATAAAAGGAAGTATTAAGTGCTTGATCTTTATTTGTTTCTTTCATCAAAGCTAACAGTACCAAAGTTGCAACATAAAGTGAAGTTTTAAATATGATGCAGGTTTTTTACCCACCAAAACCAAATGCGGGTACAAACAACCTCTACAAGTGTGAACATAGCACAAAGGGAAGTGGATCAAAGGTACCTGAACCCACAAGTTAAACAAGTTGTTTTTGTTGGTTTGTTAGCCATCCGTTTTTAAGTAAAATATCTGGTTCTGGCTGGTCTATGTTGGGTTCAGGGCTTTATTGAGCTCAGCCCATAATAAGGTGTAGCACATCATTACCACATTAAAGTCTTTGGATCATTATGATGACCGTCTTTAAGTAAAATATCTGGTTCTTGCTGGTCTATGTTGGGTTCAGGGCTTTATTGAGCTCAGCCCATAATAAGGTGTAGAACATCATTACCACATTGAAGTCTTTGGATCATTATGATGTCCGTCTTTAAGTAAAATATCTGGTTATTGCTGGACTATGTTGGGTTCAGGGCTTTATTGAGCTCAGCCCATAATAAGGTGTAGCACATCATTACCACATTGAAATCATTATGATGTTGTCTTTAAGTAAAATATCTGGTTCTTGCTAGTCTATGTTGGGTTCAGGGCTTTATTGAGCTCAGCCCATTATAAGGTGTAGCACATCATTACCACATTGAAGTCTTTGGATCATTATGATGTCCGTCTTTAAGTAAAATATCTGGTTATTGCTGGACTATGTTGGGTTCAGGGCTTTATTGAGCTCAGCCCATAATAAGGTGTAGCACATCATTACCACATTGAAATCATTATGATGTTGTCTTTAAGTAAAATATCTGGTTCTTGCTGGTCTATGTTGGGTTCAGGGCTTTATTGAGCTCAGCCCATAATAAGGTGTAGCACATAATTACCACATTGAAGTCTTTGGATCATTATGATGTCCGTCTTTAAGTAAAATATCTGGTTCTTGCTGGTCTATGTTGGGTTCAGGGCTTTATTGAGCTCAGCCCATAAGGTGTAGCACATCATTACCACATTGAAGTCTTTGGATCATTATGATGTCCGTCTTTAAGTAAAATATCTGGTTCTTGCTGGGCTAAGTTGGGTTCAGGGCTTTATTGGGCTCAGCCCATAATAAGGTGTAGCACAGCACTATCATTACCACATTGAAGTCTTTGGATCATTATGATATTTGATCAGTGGCTCCATTTATATTCCATTTTATGTTCACGGTTTGATCCCAGCTTTATATATTAGGTCTAAAATGCACAACCACTCATACATTTACATCTTTGAAGTCTGAGTGAGGGGTGGTAGGTGGAAGGGTTAAAAAGATAAATAAACTAGGAAGATAAACTGAAAATACTTTTCTTTTTATTACGTTCTAGGCAATTGTTTGAGCACAATGTTGCTTGATGGGAAGAGATGTGGTTAACTTAACTCATCACATTAACTTGTAACAAAGTTTGTGTTCCTTTGAGGAACTGAAACACCGCTGTGGGTAAACCCTAGAGCTACTCCAGAAATAGATGCTCACCAGTAGCAATTGATTGGTTAATTTGGTTAAGTTTTTGTTGGATTTTTGGAACTATAAACAAGAACAAAAATTTTTTTCAAGATCAGTGATGGCCAAAGTTAATTTAAAGGATCACAAAACTGAAAAACAAATCACACTGGATAGAACTTGCCAAAATAGTTATTATTAAAAAAAAAACTGTCAAAATTCTCATTTTTGTACCATGTGCTCATTCCTTCATGGTGAGTCACCTCTTACGACTGGAATGTGCTCCACAAGTAATGAAATCTTATTAGGAAGCAGTGACACATGCTTCATGTAGAGTTTAATTCATTAATTAGTAGACTTTATGCTATACACATTAGGGCGTGAATTTTCCAGCATTTGCTTACTCATACTTATATATTTGGACCATGTGAACATTTAGTAGCGGCTGCTCTTGTACTGGGGTACATTCCCTCTAAAATGGTTAAGGAGGAGGCTGGTACATAAGTCATACTCGTAAATGGGTTCTGCTTGTGGGGACTGGTCCAGCCTGGTTTCTTATTAGTACCTTGTTTTTTTATTTCATTCTTCATATTTTGTTGATTCTGCGAAATCTCATTGGCACTTTTATCTTTTTAATTGACTTGACAAAAAGAGGTTCGATTGCAAGTTTTTTTTTTTTTTTTTTTTTTTAATATTTTTCAATTGTGGACCGATTCTGAAAATTATTTTTTTTGTTCGTAAGAGTGTACTCTGGAAGTTGTCCCTTATAAATTGTTTCAAAATCGGATCAGTAGTTTTTTTGTTTTAGGTATTAGTTAATCAATTTCAAGTTGATTTTATGTACCATGGTATTTTGTACAGCACTTCTACATTTGTTTGTTAGTTTGTATGTTTGCTCGCGCATCACGTAAAAACTGCTGGACCGATTGCAATGCGGTTTTCACTGTTGGATAGCTTAGTGCTCGACTTAAAAACTGGTGTACTTGGTATTTCTATCCGATGAGTAGTAGAAGCCGAGCAATCGATAAAAAAACTATTTGACGACTGAACGAATTTTGAAGAAATGTAGTATATTGTACATAGGTAGTTTTGGTCCTGGAAACATATATGGGCTTCTTTTAAATGAAATAACCACGCGAACAGCTAGTCCAAAATAAAGCTCATAATATTTGTCCCAGTCCAGACTGGTAAGGCTTTAGGCCAAGCAGTAGGATCATAATACCTTAAACCGTACTAATACTATAAAAACGAAAGTAACTGTTGTCTGTCATCTTTTCACGACTAAACATCTGAACGGATCTTGATGAAATTTGTTATGGATATAGTTTAAACCCTGGGGAAGGAAATAGGATAGGTACTTTATATCGCGATAAACTGTAGTCCGCGCGTATGAAGTCGCGTGCAAAAGCTAGTGATCATAGACATAATGAAAACAGTATCATTGTACTATCCAGGGTCCTCATAGTGAACTTGTTGCAAAGCAACAGAACAGTAGTGGAAAGACATAAAATTATTTTCTCAGCTATCGCATTAGAGAACGAGATATATTGGTTAAAGATCTCATCTCAATACCTAGACTCAACAGGATCAATGTAAAATACCGCCCAAGACTCGCTCACCGAGGGTTCCGTTCAAATTTAACGTCGTTGGAAAACTGTTGTCGGATACATTGACATACGGTGCGGTCAGTCTAGAGCAAAAAAAAAACTGTTTTCTGATTTTGCCCTTTACTTGTAATGTATAAGACATTGCTTCATGCCAAATTTAAATCGTATCTTTTGCTTGCGTCAACTTAAAATTTTTACACATCTCCAGCAATTACAACTTGATACCTCCACGCGTTCCTGAGAAACACAGACAGACGGATTTTCCTTTAAGGGTTCCTTTTCTCCTCTTGAGGCAAGGAACCCTAAAAATACATAACTAGTTCAAATTATCTAACTAATCAATAAAACAAAAAAGAAATACAAATTACCAGTTAGCAATCTAAATAGCTTTCACAATATTTAATACTTATAAAAATATATTTAAAAATTTCAATAACTGCTCATTAGTATGCAAACCGACACTTAATTAAAAACCTAATTAAACATATCAAATCGACATTATAAAAAGTCTAGATAAAATGCTGAAAAAATCCGCCAGACATCGAACCACTCACAACATACCTCCTGGTTCCAATTTTATCATTATCTTCAGTTTCAATCATGTTTTTTTGACAATAACCGACCACAAAGGCCAAGACGTGATTAAGGGTCAATGGACTGGTGACTCATTGACGCTCTACTTGGCTGGTAAATTCTTGTAGAGTATCTTTTATACATGCTGCATGGATGTACTGAAGCGGATAACGTTGTTTTTGCTCTACAAATCGGTAGCTACATGATACGCAACCATCATCTACTGAAAAGTTTCATATTATGTACTAGCTGTGCTACCGCGGCTTTTTTCGCGTGGTCATTTCTATGAGTTAAAAGTACAGTGGAGTATTTTTTGTTTAATGTAGTTTTTGTTAGTGACGGGTGCGCCGCTAATATGCCTCAATGTTCATATTCATGCATTACGACAAGCGACCGTTAATAACGACGCGTAGGGAAATCATCCGTATATACCATTAAGAGTTACGAATGGCGTTTAAAGCTTTTGAAATAGTAACAAAAATGACGAATAGGAGTATTATTATTATACTATGTTGTGTTATTTCATGTTAAATGTAGGCCATACGTGTTAGGACCAAAAGTACATAAAAAGTACAATATACTACATTACTTCAAAATTTGTTCAGCCGTCATATACCTTGTTATGCATTGCTCGGCATTTAATCATGGGATTAAGATTCAAGTCAACCCCTAAGCTATCCAACAGTGAAAACCGCATTGCAATCGGTCCTGTAGTTTTTACGTGATGCGCGAACAAACATACAGACAAACAAACAAACATACACAATCTTAAAAAAATTGTTATATTCTTGTTCAATAACTTATTTTTAGTACACTATACCATTTTTTTTAAATTATCTTCTGTGTACATACTTTTCCGCTCTTATTGCTTTATTATAAGTACTAGCTGTACCCGCGGCTTCGCGCTCGTGGCCATTTCTCTTGGTTAAATGTACTCTATGTGCTATTTATTTCAAGACTTATACAACAATATACCAACATTTGATCAACATTATATCAACCGTCAAAAAGTTTTTATCGATTGCTCGGCTTCTACTCGTATTATTGAGACAAAGTATTATTTGACTTAAAGACTGTTGCACTCGGTATCTTAATCCGATGATTAGAAGCCGAGCAATCGCTAAAAAAACTATTTGACCTCTGAACGAAGTACCTAAATTGATACTTTTGGTTTTTGAATAATACGTAGTATCCTTGTATCCCAGAAAAAATGACCACGCGGGCACAGAAGCAGCTAGTTTTCAGTAAAACGTTCATTTAACGCGTACAGTATGCAGTTGCCGGCGTTTCGCTCGCTGACTCTTTCAGTCAGCGGCTTTTTTGCAGCAAATGTAGTGCAGTCGAGGATGCATTGCACTGAGTTAGCTGTATTTGGTTTTTTGTTTGTTCTCTGTAGTCAGCCTGCAGTCACCACAGTCCGCCGAAAATTGTGCCTGGTGTGTCTGCGACCTTAAGTCAACATCGATTTTCCTTTACAAAAGAGCTTGGTACTAATTTTACGAAAAGCTAATAGCTTCAAATTCTTCGAAGTCGATTAATGTACGATATGTCAGCTCATACTTGATTGCTATAATTATAGTCTTACATACTATAGAACTTAGCAACACATAAAATCGTCTGGACAAGAATACCTTGGATCAATATTTGCAAATAAGAGTTTAATGATCTATTGGATGTTCCCATAAAATTTAGCCATGCTGAATGTTAAATAAGATGTTTCAGTGTTTAGTCTAGCTAGGTACAAGAATGTTTTGTACTAATATACCTGCGCCAAATACAGTTCTACGATTAATATATTCGCTGCGGCAACTGCCTATTTCCGTATAAAATCTTTATGACCTCAGCTAAGATATTAAAAAAAAAAACGGAAGCACCAAATACAGTTCTACGACTTCTACGATTAAATTTATTGTCTTCGGCAACTGCGTATTTCCGTATAAAATCTTGCGCTTTGATTTATTACCTTATTGTCAGATACCTTGGCCAGATATTTGAAAAATTATAATCGGAAGCACTGAAATTGCCGAAGCGCATGACTATATAGTACTGTCACATGTGAATTGGATAAAGGATCCTCTGCTCTGAGAAAAGAAATGCCTCTAAGCAAAATAATTGTGAAGAAAGAAGATATTTATGAAGCGACAAAGCCTCTTACATGCGTTTGTGGGTTACAAATTACAGTCTTAATAGTACAATCATGGTCAAAAACCCATCATAGATTTATGATTATTCCCATTATTCGACTAATTATCACGACTCTTCTTATATTAGTCTCATGTACCTAATCAATAAGAAGAATTAGTGCACTAAATTAACGTTTGGTTCTAACTTCAGTCAGAAAGAACTGAACTTGCGTGATATATTTCGTAATACATGTTTGTTTTATATTATAACTAGCAACCCGTCCCGGCTTCGCACGGGTTGCTAAGGGCTGCTCTTCATTTTTACAAATCGTTATATTGACAACACGCCCGCGCCTCGGCCGCGCTTTTACTTTAATAGTAAGTACAAGAACGCGTCGCGCGAATTAATTGAAATTCGTTATAACTCTCAAACTACTCGTCAAAAAGTATGGTGTCATAGGCAGAATTTGAAATTCGTTATAACTCTCTAACTACTCGTCATAAAGTATGGTGTCACAGGCAAAATTTGAAACTCGTTATAACTCTCTAACTACACGTCAAAAAGTATGCTGTTATAGGCAAAATTGATCTACATGAAATGAGGAAGGTTACTGTGATATTGAATTCAGCACTTATATACGCAGCGTACGCAAAAAGCCGCTACCGGGACGGTTGTTTTGCCGACTTTGAGAAAATGTGCCCTAAACATCGACTAAATTTATACAAAATACTTATGAACTATGCATAAAAAGCTTGAATCAACATAGGCCTAGATGAAAACCGGAATGAAACGGTATAGTATTTTCTGAGATATATGTGGACAGACAGACACGTTCGGTAACTTTTATAATATGTAATGATTATATACCTAAAATAAAACTAAACAAATTCTTAGTAAATCTCATCATTACGATTTCCAAGGGAATTGGTGATGAGGTTGTTTATTTCTTGTGTAACGGAGCTATTTTCGTAGAATCAGGTCGGGTCTGTTAACTACGTAGATAGATATTGCGATAGGGGGTATCAGATTGGTATTTTTAACAAAGTTTGTGGAAGTTGATATGCTGTGGTATCTACGCATTAAATAAAGTCTCGTATTGAATAGTAGCTTTGCCCGCGTGGTCATTTCTCTGGGTTACTAACTAGAGTTATTCCTGGAACAAGTACCCCAGTTTGTAAGTGAACAAGTGGGGCCATACGTAACCTCTTTAAATTACTTTCATGCAAAAGCAGCAGAAAAACACATTCTACTACTTAACAATTTTATTGACGGTTTATATACAATAAACTACGCGTCTCCGCGATCTGGAAATGGTACCAGGGGATAGCCCTCCCATTTCCTTCACCTCCTTCACACCCACCCTCCCCTCAACTCCTTGGTTTTTTCTAAACTTTAAACTAAAATATCTCATAAACTAAGCGTCTTCGCTTGGGGGTATCTATAAGTACAGAACTGTATTTATTTCAAAATTTTATCCTCCTCATTATCGGAGGTAATTGGGGAGGGAGAGGGGGGGATTTCATCTATTTTCTTGTATACCTTTAAAACGTTTTTTTTAAATGAGACCCTCACAACAAGCCCTTTCATTTGATATGTCACATGGTACAGTTCAAAAAGTGCAAATTAAAACACCCACATTCACAATCATTTATTTGCTTTACACGTCACATACGCATGACTGTGACAGACAGACATACGAGTGATCCTATTAGGGTTCCGTTTTGTCATTCAGACGTACGGAACCCATGAACATAACCCTGAAAATTCTTAAGAAATCAACAAAACGACAGCTCTCTTCATCATCATCCTATACTACTGGTTCACTGCTGGACGTAGGCCTCTCCTAATGAACGCCACTGAGCCCGATCCTCTGCTTTTCTCATCCAGTCGCTATCTTTCGCAAGTCGTCTGTCCATCTGGCAGGCGGCGGGCGTCAGCGATAGCTCTGCAAAAGCCTTAACAGAAGAACTTTGAGAAGTCATCTCATGAACACAATACATCCGTTCTCGTGCAACTTTATCCATATCGATGAAATCTAAACCGCATCTCTCCCCGACAGCGGCTACACCCGCAACGAGATGCTCGCGGCGATCACGAACCGCCTGCACGCGGAGGCGCTGGCGCTGCTGCCGCCCAACGTGCGCCGGCGCATCCGCGCGCTGCGCACCATACAGAAGGAGTTCGTCGACATCGAGGCCAAGTTCTACAGCGAAGTGCATGCGCTCGAGTGCAAGTACGAGAAACTTTACAAGCCGCTGTTTGAAAAGGTAATTTGAGAATTATATGCAACATCTTCTAGATTTGAGACATTTTCGGGCACATCGTTGTTTTATCATCAGATCATATTTAAACTTAGGTTTAACTTGTGGAAGCACTGATGTTATTGGTCGAATGTGAACCTGCCAGCCATTTTTACCCGACTGCGCGGAGGGTAAGGTGTTTATCATCCTATGTATATATGTTTGTTTCTTTGTGGCTGGCTCTCTAGATACCAAACGCTTGGGCCGATTTTGATGAATGTTACGTCAATCGATTTGTCTTAAACTTGCGACTGCTACATAATACAGACATGATAATTTTGAAAATGAAATATTTAATTTTGATTACTGAATCAAAATTCAATATGGTAACAATCAGACACCAATACAATGAAGAAAAAAAAACTATGTGGGTAGGTGATAATCTATGTGCAATCTTGCAGCAAAATCGCGGATTAGGTATTTGAATAATGTTTGTTTCTCTTATAAATTTTCATTTCGAATGACCATGATCTATAACGATTTAAAGTTGGTTAGCAACCATTTTCACTTAAATTTTGTTTCATTTTAATTTTATTTGCAGTCTGTTTTTTTAGCACTTTCGAATAATTCGAATTTCTTGTTTTATATTCTGTTCTTAGGGTGCTTCAATAAAAAGGATTTACTATTAAAAAATATGTTTACCTAATATATTTTTTAAATTTTATATTTCCTTCACATGCTTTTTGCGTTTATTGATAGCGCGCGCAAATCGTCAACGGTGGTTATGAGCCCAATGACGAAGAGTGCCTGAACCCCTGGCGCGATGAAAATGAAGAGGAAGAACTGGCAAAGGCAGTCCAAAACGCAGCTATCACCGAGGGAGAAGAGAAGAAAAAAGAAGAGGAAACTAAGCCAGCCGAGTAAGTGACTACCTAGATTTTCTGAAGTACTGTCCCGATGGCAAAATTTAGATTTGCTTGGATATTGCTTAGAAGCCATAACTAATTTTAAGGTTTATGCGCTACGTATTATTTCTTTGTAAATGTATTTAAAATGGGAACTTGGGATTTACTTTATGGAATACGAGCTGTGCCCGCGGCTTTGTCCGCGTGTTATTTATCTGGGATTTAACGATCCTATGTGTTAATCAAGAACAAAAAACCCCAATATCATCTAACTTTGTTCAGAAGCAAAATTATTTTTATCGATTGCTCGACTTCTTACTCAAGTTCACCAGTTTTTAAATGAAACCCTAAAACAAACGGCATCGCGACGTAAACTATGGTGTCGATTCTGAGTGCACCAATTAAAACTAAATTTGACAGCTCTAAAATTGTTGCTGTGCCTTTCGTTTTCCAAAAGGATTGAAAGTGACAGCAATAATTTTAGAGCTGTCAAATTTAGTTTTAGTTTAAATTGGTGCACTCAGAATCGACACCATTACTTACTTATTTTAAGTCCCCAAGTCCAATATTTATCTTCATTGTACAGACTTTTTGTAACTTACTCCTTTATTAATACTGTGTTTTGAACGCTTACCATCGAGCGAGCGATCGCGTCTCATTACTTACAAATTAATTTAAAAAACTTACTATTTTCCTTAATTTTATATCTAACAAACCAAAACTCTTGACTTAAAAAAATAGAAAAATTTCTTGACATGATGACAGATCTATCACCAAGCACTGAAGAATCATGATTGATCAAACATGCACTACCAACTGAGGATTCTCACATCACCATACTTTCATGTGACATTCTCTTTGTTTCCGTTAAGTTTACACATTGTTGCAGACCACCAATGGACCCCAACGTTAAGGGCATCCCAGACTTCTGGTACACGATCTTCCGGAATGTATCTATGCTTGCCGAGATGATGCAAGAACACGACGAACCTATTCTAAAGACTTTGCTGGATATTAAAGGTATACTTAACAAAACAAATTCTGCTTTAAAAGAAACTGCACTTTATTACAAATCGATATGGAAATTTAAAGTTGACCATATTAAAAAATCCATATTATATAAAATAGAGATGAGAGACCGAATTTAGGAAACATTTAACGCTTGTACCGAACTTCGACTTCGGCCGAATTTAGTACTGCCGAGTGCTGAGAAATGTTGTAAATGTTTTGACAGCATTGTAAAATTACCTAAAAAAAATAACAAACACATTTTGCAATTATTCAATGCGAAACAATTATAATCTTCGAAATTCGGCAAAACCCACATTCGGTGCATCTCTAAATTACAAACTACAATGAGTTACATACTTATCTGAAGCTAAAATGATGACTGATCTATCACCAAGCACTGAAGAGACATGATTATCAAACATGCACTACCAACTGAGGCTATGCCTTTCTCAAAACAAACATTGCACTGCTGAACAAAAAGTAAAACAGTTCCTATGTTCACAGTGCAAATGCATGAAGACCCCATCGGTTTCACTCTGGAGTTCCACTTCGCGCCTAACGATTACTTCACAAATACTATCCTCACTAAGGAATACTCTATGAAATGCAAGCCTGATGATGAGAATCCACTCGAGTTTGAGGGACCCGAAATCTACTCCTGCAAGGTTTGTAAATCTATTGTATTTTGTACTAGCTGTGCCCGCGGCTTTGCCCATCATCAACCTATATTTGTCCACTGCTGGACATGGGCTCTACTCTACTCATCGGATTAAAATATCAAGTACACCAGTTTTTATATCAAACTATCCGTCAGTAAAAAGACAATGAAATATGATTTGCTAAAAACAATCTTATTAATATATAATAACACCAGGTTAAAGAGGTCACGCAATATCATGTAAAAAAAACTAATATTGATTACATTTGTGCAAGTGGATTCGATGACACCATTAGTACTGAAGCAATGTGATTGTTTAAACATGCCTACCAGCTCAATGCCACCGAATTTACTGACAAAGTTCCCAAACACATAACTAACAAGAGCTTCTTCACAGGGCTGTGAAATCAACTGGAAAAAGGGCAAGAATGTGACCGTTAAGACAATAAAGAAGAAGCAAAAGCATAAGTCGCGTGGATCGGTGCGCACCGTCACCAAGTCTGTGCAGGCTGACTCCTTCTTTAACTTCTTCTCGCCTCCGACCATGCCCGAGGACCCTAACTCCACTTTGGCCTCTGACATCCAGGTAAGACTTGATACATGTATTATAGAGATTATATTTATTATTCAATTATTATATTATTATTCAATTTTGATACATATTATTCAATTTTTATATATATTATTATGATCATTATAGAGATGTAATAGAAAGTCCGCGTGAAAGTTGTTAGCGTAGCTTTTAGTTGCATTTACACATTGTGAAGTAACAAGTGTTTAAGAGCGAAGTACGCAAGAGAAGTAGCATCGATACTAGAGATTTACCGAAATTCGGTTTACGAGTGTATTTGGTAGTATCCAAGATCGTCACCTTATACTGAACCGCATCAAATATGTTAACACTGATATGTTACTGTATTAAGATTTGCTAAATTTAACCGAACTTTTGCTTCGGCGCATAGCATTCGGCCGAATTCTACATTCGGCACAATCCACATGCAGTGCATTTATAATCGAGACTACCAATCACGGCGGAGTCGCGATCTTTCGTCTCACTCAGTAAGCTCCTGTACTCGCAGCCTACTTAGATATGTGTAAACGCAATATAAGGCGCGAGCAACGATTTGCGCTTCTACTATACTTGAAACGTGTCTGTTTTGAATACAAAATTGAGACCATTTAAACCTTGAGGCAGAATATGTGCCACCAATTAAATAATAAGGAAGAAGGTTCTAAAATCAACTGTATTTCTTTTTGTATCAACTCATTGTGATTCCTAAACAGATTTCGATGATAGAAAAAATTACCTCCAGAGCATATGCTCTGCATATAAAGCCTTCTAACTTTTGTGGTAGCTAGAAGTGGAAAAACCTCATAACATGACTAAAACTCTAAAATGCCACACTAAGGCTGGGTTGCAATGAATAGTGAATACATCTCGGGAGTAAAATTTAAGGTTTTTATTTATTTGTAGGAAAATTAAAGCTTAGAACAAAAAAGTGTCTTACCATTTTCTCAATAATAATAAGCTATTTATCTTGGTATATCTGTGATACCATTTAGTGACGGGATCTCTTTCCAATCAATGTTCTAAGCATAAAGTAGTGTTACCTTTGATTTTATTTTCGATCGAGTCAATTGATACTAATCATGTTTCTGTGTTCACAAAGTATTTGATAATATGTCAAATTTTGATGTGATACCAAATTCATAATTCTGGGTTAATTGTAAAAGTATATACAGATGTTCAAAAATGATCAAAAATTTGCTAAATATACTAGAACCGAGCCTTAAGATACCAGTGTTCTAACATTTTATTTTTGCATTGATTTATAAACGTTTGATCAGTGGCTGACTTTTTTTAACTTGTAGCTAGCTATGTAAGGTCTACTTTCTTTCATATATAAACAATATAAAAAGTCACAAACTATAAATAGAAAAAATATATACAAAAATATGATATATAAATAGTCCATAAACTTGTTTATATTTGTGTGAGTGTACATGATGACAGATCTATCACCAAGCACTGAAGAATCATGATTGATCAAACATGCACTACCAACTGAGGCACCACACATATACTACACATTGAACAAATCTGCTATGCTATACACGTTGAACAAATCAGTTACGTTGTCACGGTTGTACAAACTAGGCGCTGTTGACTGCTGACTTCGAGATTGGACATTACATCCGCGAGCGCGTGGTGTCGCGCGCAGTGCTGCTCTACACTGGAGAAGGACTTGATGATGAAGATGATGACGATTATGAGGAGGAGGTCAGTGCCACATACTTAGTTACTGCTGTGGCAGCTACTTTAGATTGGGAGATTCGTATAGTCTAGAGATTTTCAATCAATCAATTCTGATTGTTCATCGTGAACTTAGGAGGTTATTAATTTAAAGTAAGAGATTAATAAAAAACAATAAAATTCTTAATGTATCATAATACAATTGAAATTTAATTCCACTGACAGACTACAGTTTTTTTTATAAAAGAAAATTGTGACTTCAATAGCATTTTTCTTTGACGTCATTACTGTATTTATTATTTGAATAGATAAACAAAAAAAACATTTACTGTATTTAAGAAAAAAATAATTAAATGACATTAACAATTAGGGTATCTCTTCTTATTAGAAGAAAAAATTGTATTATCACATTTTTCTTCAACATGAAAAGAAAACCTCAAGCAACCAGAAATCTATAAAAAAATAAAACATTTAACTACTTCAGATGGATTTCTAAGAACAAATCTCTAACAGTTACAGTTGGAGATTAATAAAAAACAATAAAATTCTTAATGTATCATAATACAATTGAAATTTAATTCCACTGACAGACTACAGTTTTTTTTATAAAAGAAAATTGTGACTTCAATAGCATTTTTCTTTGACGTCATTACTGTATTTATTATTTGAATAGATAAACAAAAAAAACATTTACTGTATTTAAGAAAAAAATAATCAAATGACATTAACAATTAGGGTAACTCTTCTTATTAGAAGAAAAAATTGTATTATCACATTTTTCTTCAACATGAAAAGAAAACCTCAAGCAACCAGAAATCTATAAAAAATAAAACATTTAAATACTTCAGATGGATTTCTAAGAACAAATCTCTAACAGTTACAGTAGCTGCCATAGACCCTGGTTTAAAAACTCACCTGTATAGATCTTCTACGTTAACATGACAAATATCAACCAATTTAATAACAAAACAAACAAAAAACTATAATTGGGTTTATGTGTTGTTGAGGCACTCACAAATGTTTGTAAGGCTTGGTGGCATTTATGTAGCAACCAAGCTCGTGTCATGTTCACGTGGACTATCTACTATCATTTGGCTAGGTCAATTCTGCAGAGGCCAACGGTATCTCACATATATCTAAAATTCTTCTACTTCTCTCGACAGACTGATGAATATTTTAATAGTCGTGATTTGGATTTCATTCAACGAGAAATTTTGACCTTTGGTCCTGACGAAGTGAACATCAATGCCATTCGCCCCAACTGGATTGATGGATTGGTGCAACATTGTAAGAAATAGGTATGGTTGGACGTCATTTGTAATTTGGCCTCTGGTGAGTTTTCCTTTCCGAAAAGATAGTCCCATCAGTCCAATATAGTAAATTGTTCATTTGCTTCTGTAATTTTATGCACTTTATAATAAGAAGTATTTTGACTTGCTTGTGGTAAAGGAGAAGCTTTTAAATGCATATGCCTGTTGTAAAAGAAACAAAAAAACAGGAAAAATTGCGACAAGCAGGTTAAAACGGACAAGGTCGTTACATTGAAGAAATCTAGTGTCGCTTTGTAATGTAAGGCGCAACCAAAAATAAACTCATTATTTATGTGTATTTGTATTGCTAAAACTACAAAGATATATTGCCATAAGTTACCTATTAAACTGGTCTCAATGATGAATTGATCTTACGGAGTACCAGTTTAAAATGGACACGCTTTTTGCAAAATTAGACAGTGAATTCTACAGCCATCTTAGTATTCCGTAGTTTTACCTGCATGGTAGATTTGATAAGCTTGCTTAGTTTTTTATTTAGTTGCCTTCCCGAGACAGACGAAGGTACTCACAACGGATTTTTGTGGCGCTGAAGTTAGGCTCTGCGAACTGTTGCGCTTGTAAGCGAGATAGGATGACGCGACAAAAGTAAGCGAGGGAGCGAGACAGATACACAATACTGTTTCACCTTCAACATTTAGAAAAAGTTGGGGATTACGTTATGTTTGGACCGGTTCTGCACTATTCAAATTATCTAAACAACAGAATGTGCTAGTTATAATTGCATGCCCAAAAAAGGAGTGTTATGTTTTTAGGATTCATGTATGTTTGTATGTATTTTAGTTTCTTTATTCCACCATAACTTTTAAATGCCTGAACAGATTTAGACATGGGATATCGTTAGAACCCTTACATCCCCCGAGTGACTTTTTTTTGAATAAAAAATATTATTGCATCAGTATTATGGCTCCCATTTCAAATGCAAAAAATAAGTTTTCTACGTATTTTACAATATGTGTAAGAACAATCCAACTGTATATAATTTATTGCCATAAGTTCTTGTTTGGCAGGGCAGGCGTGTTTTTTTTACCTTTTAAGCTAGTTATTTTTTTTGTTTGTACATTAAAAGTTTACAAGCGATTTGAGTGAATAAGCATCTATCTAGATATAGAAGAGCGTGCACACCTTGTCACGTTAATACAATTATCGATTATGTCAAATGTTTTTTCTAGTTTTTGTTAATTGTATAAGAATCGCATCACTTGCCTCCAATCCGACTCAAAAATATCAACTGCGCAGCCACTCGCAGGCAACTTCAGAGCCATAAAGATCTGCTGTGGTCGTGACGTATTAGTGTTTTGAATCTGTTCGAACTCGTCCACACGAACTTTCCGGACATACGATATCTACGTCTGATGTCGCGGGCACGCAACCAAACGCGGTATGTTATGGTTTCAGGAGGATTCGTACGAAGATTCGGGAACGGAAGAAGTGTCGGATGCGGAAGATTGATGCACGACGAATTTCCGGTCGCCCTTAGTGTTAATATGCCCCGAGGCGTCCAATTCGCCACCAAGTTCAGTCGCGTCCCTTTGATCTTGGCCCGTAGGACTACAGAGCAGCCGTGCTTATACGTGTTTCATATCTTAATACTATTTTTTTACCAAATATGTGTACTTTCGCCAAGCGAAACGTGATACGCCGCGTCCCTTAAAATTCTTAAGTATTCATACGCTAGTTGTAATTAAAGAATTCTCGCATTTTAAGCTAATTCTATGCATGATTTATCTTTCATGATAAAATATGTTTTAGAATTGTGCGTATTATTTTAAAAGCGAGAAGTGTATGGTGCCTTCTTTATTGTATAAATAATGCATGATAACTCGTTAGATGTCTGTTATACGGTGCCTATTATTGCATTTCTAGATTAGATAAACATATTCTCGTTTTTATTTAATATTATATTTACAGTAATTATAGCGTGTATTTTTGTTAACGTTTTTTAAATGTTCGTTTGTGTACTTTGAAATTTCTTGTGATATTAATGTTCTCTTAAGGTTTGTTTCCTACATAATAAAATGTAAGTACCGTCATTCCAACGAAAGTTATCTTTTCTTGGTGGCCATGAAAAATAAAACGATTGTATCGAATCTCGTGCCAAAACTCATTTCCACATCACTTGAATGCAATCTGTGATCTTTCTAATATATATGTGTTCTTTTATATCTTGACAATAGATAGGTCGAATTATAATAGAAATATTTTTATATATGTAACTTTCTATTGAAGTTAAATTATAGCAGCTCGTCAGGTAATGGCTTAGTTCCGGCATGTATGGTGACATTAAAATTGTATGCTTATTTTTTATTCGAGTGTTTTATTTATTTCTTATCCTTATTTGCATGTTATTGTGAGAATGCAGATGGTTGAAGAATTCACGAGGTAACTAGTGTTCTAGAGTATTCCTTCGTTTTCAATAGGCTATTTGACACCAAAAGTAAATAAATGATCGACATATCGGAAACTATCAGTTTATTATTCACAAAAACACAAAACGCTGCCCGCCGTGGTGACCGGATGTGATGTACCTATAGGAAATACTGCCCGCCGTGGTGACCGGATGTGATGTACCTATAGGAAATCTACAATTTTTTGCAAAGATTGACGTCACAAAAGAAGCTACATTATTAAGGCGCAAATTTAAAAAGCTGCATTTATTTAAATACTAGTATCTAATACTAATTTCAGGTATCTGCCAGTGAAAGTCCCGTTAAAATAGGTCCAGCTATTTCGGAGATTGGCCGGAACAAACAGACGGACAAAAAAAAACAAAATTTATTTACCATTTATAGTTCCATGTGCATTTAGTAAAAAGCTTATATCTTGACATACAAACAGACATTTCAATTTTATTTATTTGTATGGATTAATCCTGCAGTTACGACGACGTGAATATATTTATAAATGAGAGTCAAATAGCCTATTGCAATGTATGTGTCTGTAAAATTGGCATGTCCTGACGGTTTGTTCGCGTTGTCAGGAGGAGGAGGAATGCTCGACGGAGGAAAGCGAAGACGAAGAGCCGGCGCCGCGGCGGCGCCCCAAGAAGCCCTCCAAGGCGGGTCCCACGGGGGCGGAAAACCCCGCCGAGTGCAAGCAACAGTAGCGCTCCACCGCCGCGACTTCGCCACCAAACGGGCTTTACTTCGCGCGGATAACATCAAATGTTAAGCTAGGCTAGTGGAATCGATTGCCGTGACAAGTATAACTCCGCGGCAACATGACTGATAGATCGATGTTTCTGGACGCTACCGTTTGTAGAACCTCGCAGTAAATTCGCAGTGAACCTTCACATTCCTCGATACATTTTGTATTTATGAAATAATGTAACGGAATGTTGTTTTGAAGATATCCGCCTTATGCCGTCTTATTATTGTCCATTTGTTGATCAACCTCGGGTGGTGCTCCAGGCTCTTGAATAGCTGCTGGGTTTGGAATTGTGATGTCACACTGCCTTTTTGGAAACAGCTATCTTTTGAAGTCTAAAAGACGGTATTATTGTTGTTATTTTTACATGTATAACTCGCTTTTCCAGATGCACGTTAGGCCAATTATCCAAATTAAAGCTAACTAATGATCTTTAGGGTAGAATTGTGTCTATAAGCTATTTCTCCTAAGCGTATAAATTAATACTGTTCTATATATCAGGCAGAACAAGGCTAATGTAAAACGCCAGTGGTTTTGTATGAGTAACATTGG
This sequence comes from Alsophila aescularia, assembly GCA_946251855.1. Taxonomy (NCBI): domain Eukaryota; kingdom Metazoa; phylum Arthropoda; class Insecta; order Lepidoptera; family Geometridae; genus Alsophila; species Alsophila aescularia. The sequence continues at coordinate 17,644,982 of OX276381.1, forward strand.
TAGTAGAGATAAGCTGCATTACGTACACCAATCTGTAGGTTATTTGTACACTACGTTTTTAAAATAAATACAATGATGGATACTTATAATTTATTTCATTATTCACACTCCAATATAGAGTAGGAACGCTTGGTCAGAAATGCTTTCGTATGTCTGTCTGTCCGGTTGGATCTCTGTTCTTCTCTACAGGTCGCATTTCTCCACCGATCTAGACGAAACGTGGTATACAGTTTTTAGTCGTCGGGGATTTTTTGGGGCGCGTTTCCTCGTGGCCCAACTGGGCAGCCTAACTGATTTGGGCGCGACCGACTAACCTTCACACTGGTGTGATTTCGTAGTGTGATGGTTAGGAAGAAAATTTACTAACCTTAACACTGTTCTTATAGCAGTGTTAAGGTTAGGAAATTTATTTCCTAACGTTCACACTAGTGTGTACGATAGGAAGTCACAAGTTGTTGCTTCTTTTGAATACTCCGTTACTTTGGAAGCTATATTTTCTACAAACAAAAAACTCAAAAGAAAATAGTCATAAAATTAACCAGTTAGGGATAAGTCATAAACCAGTGAAGGACACCTAGTTATAAACACATGTTCCAGAATTGAACACCTGATAATGGACACGTAATGACAAGAAAACAAATTTTCACATAAAACGTTTTATTTTCATGTGGGTACCAAAAATATGAATAAACATCAGTAACTGTTTAATCTTAACAGTATTCGAGATCAGCCTCACAAAATACTACTCGCGTAAAGTTAAATTCATAACAAACATTAGTAATATTCAAATTTGCCTTTGATATCAGCCTCACAAAACATCGTTTAAAGATAAATTAGTATTTTTTGAGTGGTTACGTAACCTATTATCTATACCTTTTTTTATTTATTTCCTTATTTTAGAAAGTGCTGCTGCACATCCATCCATTTTCGGATTTACCTATGGCCCAAGAATCCGGAACACCACCTAAAATATGTTTTGGAACTCGTTCATATGAAAACACTATCATAGGTGGAGCAAATTCCCCGGCTGCATTAGCTGTTATAAGCACGGTCATATTTTCTTTTTCATTTCCTGAAATAGTGAGACATTTTTATGTCCTTTCTTCACTAACACATGCCCAGGATTTGGATATAAATAGGCACTCTCATCCGTATTGAAAAGTCTGGTGTGGTCCTTTATTATATCTTCAAGAGAGTTTCCTTTTAAATAGGTACTCATGGATTTCTGAGAACCAATTGGATATATAGATATGTTACGACTGTCACTCACCGAGTTATTTCGTGGAAAAATTTGTACTGAAGATGGGCCCATGGAACAGATTGGCTTTTGCCCGTGATTTTATTGCGTGAAGTTGTTTTTTTTTGCCATATGACATTTTCCCTTCTTCTTACCGCCTCCATTGCACGACCCATTTGAAGTGGTGTGTAATTTTTTCACCAGCCCCATGGCTGAAACAATTACTTATTTAACATGGTGATGGAATGGACCAGTGTTGGACATTCCGATAGTGAACATCCCTGTCCATAACTAGAAATTTCCTTTAGAAAGCCATCATAAATATATAGTTTATCGTACTTATCGTAAAAAGTCGGAATATAGTTTAAAATAAACAACATAATTTTACCATTAATGGACATGTCCATTACTAGATAAAGTCGCCATCACGTGTACCAGTAATGAACATAATGTTAATACAACTATACGAATGTTATCTAAGTATTTCTAAAGTAATATGTATGAAAAAAGGGTTTATCAATACCTCAAACGTAATCATCACTCAAAAACATTAAATATATTTTAAGAAAAAGTCTTACGCAACTCGCCTCACTAATGAATTTGCTAAGAAATCTAACCGCCACGGATCCGCTGTCGATTCACTAGCCACCATTTTGGAACTGAATGATTGACAAACGTCAACTGTCATATTTTGATAGTTGGGTACCTGTTGTCTAAGGTCATGTATTGCCATGAATCGGGATATTAGTAGAATTCTTATTTTTGTAGGTTTCTTTAAAAGTGATCATTACCTACTGGGACACATTCCATTACTGGTACACTTACGTTACCTACTTTACAATTTCAATGTCGTGATGACGTCACGTCGTGATGTCGTGATTTCTATTTCGCCAAATATGACTCAATTGATTTATTATTTATTTATTTAGACACATTACTACACCATTACAGCATACGCACCAATGCGATGTTATAACTAAAAAAACAAAACTTTACGTACATTCTAAATGTTTCTGTGCAATTTACGTGAATTTCATCAGGCTGCAGTGAAAGATATCAATATCCTTTGAAATTATATTAATCAGACGTATAGCGCGTGACAGGGGAAAACTTCAACAGATTAGTCCGCGACGAAGGTACGCTGAGCGTAGCAGGGCGACGGCGCGCGCCCACGCACCCGTCCGGCGCGCGCAGCCGCAGCTCTGCCAGCATCTCCGGATGGTGCACTTCCCCACGAAGTACCCTAAACGTGTATTTGACGAGCGCGAGGTCCCTCCTCACCTCCAGCCTGTTGTACCCGACCATGCCTATAACGAACAGACTCGAGTACATCAGGGGATAGTAAGGATAGACGCCGTACTCCTTCAAATATAAAAATCGTGTATTTTTTTTTGAATTTTTTACACCATGAGACTATATTTAGCCTCATGGGGATTCCAAATAATAGCGCTTGTTTCCAAACGACTCCGGACAAGTGCATTATATAGAATTTTGATGACATCTGTACTGTGAAAATCCTTACACTGTCTCGTAATAAAACTTAAATTCCTGAAGTATTTACCACAGATGTCAACAATATGCCTACGAAACGTAAGCTCCGGCACCATCTCGACGCCAAGATCCCGCACGTGCGATACTCGCGGCAACACCGCGCCATCCACCTTGTACTGATAAGGCAGCGGGACTCGCGTGCGGCTGTAGGTCATCATACCGCACTTAGCAACATTGAAGTAAAGCTTATTGATGTTACTCCACTGTACTACCTTAGTGATATCCCGCTGGAGTTTTTTACAGTCTGAAGTGTCCGCTACCGACAAAAACACCTTGAGGTCGTCAGCAAAAAGTAGACACTTCGCCTCCGCTACGACCATCGGAAGATCGTTAATCATAAGAATGAACTCCAACGGACCTAAGTTACTCCCTTGACTCACACCCGAAAACGTGTAGTAAGGGTAATAGGTTCGTAACCCGCGTACTCAACGTACTGTCTGCGCTCCCCCAGGTAGCTCGCGAAGAACTTCAATAGGTGCGGGGTGAAGCCGACAGCCGCAAACTTAGTCAACAGTAAGTCGTTATCGACGGTGTCAAATGCTTTCCGGAAGTCGAAGTACGCGGCGTCTACCTGCCCTCCAGCGTCAATGACCGGCGCCAGGTACGTCATAAATGACAACAGGTTACACCCCGTACTACGACCCGGCCGAAAGCCGTGTTGAGCGTCGTTCAACTGTGACCTCACCTGCGTGTACATACATTTATGCAACTCGGACTCATACACCTTAGCAAACGCAGACAGTACCGCCACCGGCTGGTATCCACTTACATCCGAACTTGATCCACCCTTCGGTACCGGGATCACTTGTGTGGTTTTCCAATTGTCCGGATAATGACCCTCCTGCAGACATAAATTAAAAATATACAGTAGGGGTCGTTCAAAAACCGAGCGACAGTCTTTGACTATGTATGGCGGTATACCGTCAGGGCCCGCCGAGTGCTTAGGCTTAAGGTGCAGCAGTGCGGCGCGAAGGTCGCGCAAGCTCAGCTGCCCGACGTGCACGCGCGCCGCGCCTGCTTGCGCGCCCGCACTACGCTCCGCCTCCACAGGATCCAGCACCGGCTGCACTTCGCTATACACCGAGTGAAAATACGAAGCAAAACATTCCGCACACTGTTCATCACTCAACTCTTGTCCGTTATTTGTGATTTTAGTTCGATTGCGTTTGGATTGTTTGCTTCTGATGAAATTCCAAAAAGACTTGGGATCATTTTTAATATTTAGCTGCAATCTATGTTGGTAAGCTTCATAAGTAGACGCGAGTTTAATTTTAATGTGAGATCGACAACGTGAAAACATCGCGTAGTCACTAATGTGACCCTGTTATTTTATATAATTTATGATACCTCCACTTCCGCTCGATATCCCGTATCAAATCGAACGTGTACCAGTCCGGATAGTTATACCTAGACTTATCCGTACCTTCTATACGCCTCTTTCTTGGAGTATAATCATCAATGGCCTGGTTAACTACCTTATAAAAATATGTCAAAGCCTCCTCTGGGTCCTCTATTTCATATAACAAATCTCAATCAATTAATTCAAAATTATAATACAACATTGAAAAATTTGCTTTAGTAAAATTCCAGCTCGGTTTGTCGTTAATTATAATATCTCCGGCCTGGTTGAAGACTGGCATAGCCGCCTGCTCCTGGCCCCTGTACAGCGTGACGCTGGCTACCAGCGGGGGATGCTGCAAGTCTATGTCGACTAACGGCTCATCGGACACTGATACATCCACGTCACACGCTAAATACGTTGTCAGCACTAAATCTAAAGTACGATTGTTAATATTGCACACTGTATTTACCTGACGAAATCCACAAAAAGCATTAACATATTCCAAATAGCTCTGAATTTATACAGATGTAGAAGGCATATTGAAATCTCCAATCACTAACACATTATTATACTTTACACATACATTGTCTAAAATATGAAATAAATGCATATATTCATTAGCATCACACTTAGGTGGGATATAAACTACACAACATAAAAATAAACAATTATTTCCGAGATGTACGGTCGCACAAACTAACTCGAATAAGGCCTTGTCCACATCAACGACGGCAACTCGATTTAAAGCAAGACGTGAAGTTGCAGCTAAAAATACTCCTCCTTGCTTTCGCCCATCTGCTCGATCACATCGTAAAATTTTGAACCCACGTGGAATGCATTCGCCATCATGTATCGAATCATTGAGACCCGACTCGGTGATTGCAAAGAGGTCACACGTCGAATTCAGTAAATTAGTACAGAATGTCTTTGTTGTCGTTCATAATCCCCGAACATTCTGGTATTACACTTGAATGGATTTAATAGTGGCCTTTGTTGCCCTTTGCTGATTTTTGGGAGTTCCGAAACCACACCCATTCATTAAATTGTGTGTTTAATGGCCAACTATCTACACTGTTCACCTTATCGAATTGCGATTCTGGGACTCCAACCATAAATGACGAATAGTCTCTTAGGGTTTTAGGCATAATTTTTTCTATCTTGACATCCTGTGACCCACAGATCTTCGCAACATGGTCCTTAATTGAAACATCCGTAGTGTCCGGATGCAGAGACCATACATGCAAAAACTTCTTCTTTTGGATCGCTTGAAATGTAGAAATCTGCGCGTTTCCACCTATTTGAACAGTTTTATGCAAAATTTTCTTGGCTCCCTTCTGGTTATTTACAACCTTCCATTCTTGAGACTTATCTTCCCTAGATAACTCAACATCTTTAGGAGTGGTATTTCCGCTCTCGCTCCTCTTATGCCGTATAGGCGCAGCCTTGGATCGCTCGGTCGCGCGGCGCGCTTGTTCCGTGTTTTGCGATAACATATCAACAGCTTTCTCACTCGCACTCTGCTTAATATGTGTCTCGACTGATTCCTCTGTCCCACTCTTCGCCGCAACCACTGAGGAGGACGTCACTAGCAGCTTGTCAATTTTTGCGGATAAATCTTGAATTACCCTCGTCTGCTCACTAATGGTAGAAAAATAAGTATCGATTGTTCCCTGTTGATCATTAATCTTCTTATTTTGGGATTCAATCAACGTTGATTGAGCTGCAATTTTCATTGTCAATGCTACAACTTTCTTTGATAAATCGCCAAAAGCAGTTTCCACGTTTAATTTTGACATTATTACCACAAAACAATAAAATCACGGAGACAATGTTCTCGTGTCAGTTGACTATATACTTTACCAGGTGTTTTGATGATACAAAACACCTGGTTCAGGATTCCCAACTAGTAATTATCAAAAATCAAGTATTACATTGAAGCTAGATGTCGTACTTGAGGCATAAACTCAAAATAAAATAACTAGGTTTTGTTGGATTACTTTAGTCTGTAACTTCGTTAGTTCTGAACGAAATTAAAGACCAAAGGTACCGGAAGAATCAGAAAAATACGTTCATTCCATTTATCACATCAATATAACGTACATCGGTAATCATTTTTTCTTAATAAAACCACAGCTAAAAACGACATATGAAAAACAAAACGTCAAACACCAATACGGGGGACTATTAAGACATAATTGTCTCTTTTTTTGCTTGTGGGGAAGAGAGATAGAAATATGTAGTGTGAAGTTCGTACAATCGAGCTTCAAATTTTTATATCGTGTGAACTTCATTTGAAAACATGAACTCGTCCTACCGATTACACCCAAAACTGTTAGTTTAGCGACCTCACGAAACTTTTTTCCGTTTTCTTAATGTGCAAACCCGTACTAGGCGTACAGTTGTCCGAACTAGTGCAACCTTTCACGAGGCAATAGTCTGGTTGGTACAGAGCACCGAACTATCTATACCTTTTAGAAGCAATAGTTGGGTTAGTATGTAATGATAAGAAAAATACAAAAGTATTACAATATAACTGTTTCATATCTAAAGTGACGGGTGTCAAAGTGAAGTTGAGGAGAGAGTGGGGTAAGTTGGGGGAGGATGTGGATGTGAAGGGAGTGTCGGAGAGGTTGGGGGAGGGTGGGCGGATGTGAAAGGAGGATAGGGGAAGTTGTCAAAAAGTTAGGATGGGATTTAATGATGGGAGGGAGGAAAAGATAACATACCAATTTTGAAATTAGTCATTTGACTAACATTTTACTTTCCCCACCTTCCCCTACCTTTCCCCCTCTACCCTTACTTAATACGGATTATTTCCGAAATCCCCACCCGACTGACTGGACAGACTGTTCTGGTTGACTAGTACTTAGTAGTTTATTTACAGAAGTGATAGATCTTTTCGATATCTTTGTTTTGGATGACAGTTGTTATATGAAATGAAGATCTTGATGAGATCTATCCCTTCTGTATAGAAACTACTAGTATAGTCGATAGTTTCAAAGTTACAGCTCATTTAAGTTTGACAACTGTCATCCAAAATGAAGATAGGTGTTGACGTATGTCTTTGACATGACACTTTGACAAATGTCACCTGTCACTTTGACACATGTCACTTTGAGATGCAGCTAGGTGTGAGAGCAGAAGGTTAGTCGGTCGTGATCAGTCATGAGTGTGAACGGGAGAAAATACTAATATACGGTGTTACGGTTAGGAAAGCGAATTCCTATCCTTAATACTATGTAGTGTAACGGTTAGTAAATTTTCCTAACCATCACACCAGTATGACAGAGCAGTGTGAAGGTTAGTCGGTCGCGGATTTGGGGGGTACTTCCCCCAAAAAAGGCTACTGAATATCTCCGCCTTATTAGATCCGATTTCGACGGTTCTTTTTCTATTTGAAAGGTAGTAACTTTAAATTGGTCTCGTAAAAATTTGGTGAAGATCTGATGCGTATCTTCGGCGTGATGAGCTGTCACTTTTAGGTTTCTACCAGTGGAATCATCCCTTTACCCACTAGGTGGATTGATGGAGCACCTTGGTTTTTATAGTTGTAAAAAAGTTTGTACGCGCGAGGTCTACAGCTCACAGAGCCACTAGAATAGGTTTCGCGTCATGTAAAAAGAACGCTGGAAGAAAGTGGAGTGGTGTTTTTGAGCATGGGGTACACTCGCGCACAAAAGGTGAGCGTCAGGACTGCGGGTGTACCTACGACTTAATACTTACGTACTAGGCCTATTGTTTTAAATAATTATTAATTAGCCTTTCGCTCGCAGCTTCCAATATTGGTTAAGTATAAGCCGCACCTCGTACCACAAATAGACCGATAAATCTCGTAATGCGCAGCCTAACCACCAGCGTTCTTTTTACATGACGCGACCTGTACTTATTTTGTCAGGTATATCCACTTGAGGATGTTAACTGCTGCACTGTAGATTAGAAATACTGGTTCTACATAGAACAGATTGGACAAAATAAAACAATCTGTTCTACTGAGCAGTATGGGCGTTTTATGACATATTGGATCCAAACAAATTGTGTATTGGCCGTCCATGCTGTTCTACGATAGAACAGAATGGACAAAAAAAAACAATTTGTTTTACTGAGTAGGTAGGTAGCAAGACATTTTAACGTGACAAGTGTCTAAGTGAACTTGAGGTAAGGGTCGGGTAAGTTGGGGGAGGGTAGGAGAAGTTGGGGAGGGTGGGGGATGTGAGGGAAGGGTAGGGGTAGTTTAGAAAAGGTGAGGGGAGGGTGGGGGAAGTTAGGGGAGGGTAAAGATAAATGATGGGAGAGAGGAGGAAGTTTGGGGGAGGTGGGTAAAGCTAGAATAGGGTGGGGGGTGTGAGAAGAAGGTAGGAGAATTTGAGGAAAGGTGAGAGGAGGGTGGGGTAAAGGATGTGATGTCGGAAATCGTCTGACACCATTTAAATGATTTTGGAGCTATGTACATTACAAAAATTAGTGTATCACGATTTCGATCCTTAGTCATTAATCAGATTTAGTCAGATTCAGTATTTACCTACTATGTTCATTTAGTCAACATTCGTTAAAAAACAAGGTAGCTGTAATTAACTCATGTCAAGAAAATCATCCGACACAATTATTATTTTTTTGGAGTTATGTGCATTACAAATATTAGCGTCATAAATTCCCCACCCTCACCTCACATTCCCCATCCTCCTCCAAATTACCCCACCCTCCCCTCAACGGCACTTTGGCACATGTCACTTTAAAATGTCTTACCACCTTCTCAGTAGAACAAAATGAATAAATTGTTTTTTTTTGTCCATTTTGTTCTATCGTAGAACAGCATGGACGGCCGATGCACAATTGGTTCGGATCCAATATGTCATACTGCTCAGTAGAACAGATTGTTTTTTTTTGCCTTATAGAAGAAACAATGTACTAATTAATTATTATGATTCTTTATTTATAAAAGTGGAATTATATTACAGGCTTGTATGCAACAAGAGCACAACAAGAGACAAAGTAAGGGTTGGGTAAGTATTAACACGTTAATACTAACCCCGCCGATTTGTTAATTATTGCCGCAAGGGTACTTTTTTAGTAACTTTAAATACTGACTGAATAAAGGCTATTACTATTATTATTATTATTATACATTTTACATTAAATAGTTTTACTAAGGTGCTTACATAAATTACAAATTCAAGCTTACGTTTCTTTTTCGCCAAAAAGGTGATAATTTCATCGATATCCAGGTTAACATCTTTGTGTACATCGTCGTTGGCGAGTGAGAATTCACGTGACATTTTTAGGCAAAATGAGTTAATGATGTCAAAGTGTTTTTATACCCATTATCTACCCTAAAGAATAATAATAAGAGCTGTTTTTTTAGTATTTCCGATAATAAAACAATGCCAGAACTAAGTACTTCTCAAACAAAAAATCAGTCTATCAAAATCATAGATAATTTCTTACTGTCATTGATCCGTAGTACGCATTGATCAAAATGAACTAACGGTACTTGAGTAAATTATGACAATCGTTTTACTGACTTAATGAAATACTAGGCAGCACTGCGCTATTAATGGCTCTTATTTATTTCTGGCAGAGGAAAAAGTTTGAATAAAATGCAATTCTGTGGTTCGGTAAAAGTCACCAACAGGTCTTAAGTAATTTACGTATATGAAGGTAACCGCATGTTTTTCGGTATTTACGTTCTCTGAAATCGAACTAAAGTTTATTAATTAAAGCAAAACCAACTCATTTTTTTTTTAGAATGCTGTGTTTAACTATCATACTTTTTTATATATCTCAGTAACGTTACAAATATTTAAATAATTTATTCATTATTAGGCTGAGGGGTAAAAATAACAATATTTTGTTCATAGAAACCATTTTTGTAACCATAAGCGTTGATGAGTTATGCCTATTATAAGAACAAAAACTCGATTATCTACAAACTAGCTTCTTGCACTTATCTAATGACTTCTCGCTCGCCAACGACGATATTTAGGAGAGCTTGCCCAGATAATCTTTCCTGTGCCAATGAGGCACGCAACCAAGTGTTTACTCTGCGAAGAGTAGAAAACAATATCTCTGCGGTAGCTATGCTGACCGGGAGAGTTGCCAGTTTTTTAAAGTTTTTTTTATGTTAGGCTACAAATGTTGGTCGCATGCTTCAGTGAAATGAGCTAGGTACCAACTCTGTATTGCGGAATTGTTTTCATTTTATTTTTTTCCACTTGGTCATCTATAGTCGGTATTCATTTATTACAGTTGATTCTCTGGTATCTGGACCACTTTTTTCACTGTCTCGATATTGATATCCCAGTTCCTAACATTTAGATACACACTAACATTTAGTTTAGGTAGAAAAACTCCCAACTGAAATAGGTTGAGCATCTCCGGAGACAATCTTTGCCCCAAATCATTAATAACGGAAACTAATAGAGGTATGTAAATTGATTTCCGAAAGTAACATTATTTTTTGCCGATTTCGCATTAGACCGTGAAAGTGTGAGGTTACAAGTCTATTAGGGTTGTGGGCATGCCCACCTTGCCCACAACGGTGGATCCGCGCTTGTTTCTCATTGTCCTCAGTCTTCTGTATAACCTGCCGAGCTTTGTGGATGTGGTCTATGGTCCCGTAACCCTCTCGAAACCCGACTTGCTCTGGAGGCTGAAATACTTCAAGTCTTCTCGCTAGACGATTCGAGACTACCCTCGAAACAGCTTAGACGTGGTTTAGAAGTTCTGCCATGGAAAGTGCGAATCAGTAGTGTAGTGCTGTGGAGGATAAATGATACCTGCGTCAGCTCAGAGTTTAAATTTATATACCAGCAAGCAGCCATAAGCAGTACCTAGGGGTACGAGATTTTATAGTTATCGAAAACGATATGCAGTTTCGTTTAGTTCCATACATTTGCTGCAGTTCCTGGCAAGTTTCCGCTAGAGGCGTTGCCTGTAAATGTATGGAACTAAACGAATCTACATTTCGTTTTCGAAAACTGTAGAACTCGTACTAAACCCTCAGGTATCTGGCTCTTTAACACTCGACGTGCTAAAAGCAGCGTCACCGAGGCATATCACCCTTTGAATAGAAATATCTCGTAAAGTATGCAAGTACTAAATGCTATATTTTTGGGCACTACCTACAGAACACTTGAGAGCACTACATTTTGTGAAATTTTGGGCTGCAAACAAAAGGCCGGCTGTAATGAAGGACACCGTTACATAAACGTGTCGTCTCTATAGTCCGGTTATGAGCACAGTACCTGAAATGAAATATGCCACTGCAGCAATCCTACGTAACACGCCAATTGATTAAGCAGCTAATTGCCCAATTATCAAGACGTATACGTTGTTTCCTAATCAAAGATTTCTGCCTACTTGTTATTTCGTCTACGAATTGAAATGCCTAAACAGAAATACTTATGTATGTCCAGTCTAATGCGCAGATATGACTTTTGTTACGGCTTGTTTGATTAAAAACTTCCTTTGTTATGCATATTATTATACAATAGGGCCGATTTTTTAATGCTCAGATAAGCAATCAGATTGAATTATTCGACTGAATTTTTCAATAGTCAGATAGGCTTTATTCGACGATCAACTCTTTTAACTGAAGAATATATTTATCTACCCGTTCGACGGCCACACAAAACATTGACATTTGAATGGAATGAATGATTATTGAAAAATAGGTAAACTAAATATCAGACCGTAAACAGTACATTAAAATTAAATTAAATTCCTCGAACACAGAAAGCCCCAGTTGTTGCCAGGAAACCTTTTTTTAAAGGCCATTGGCTATTTATAGTCCCAATGCATAGTAGACAATTAGCTTCTTATTCAATAGGCATCATAGGTATTATTGAAGCAGTAGGTACCTATCATCTTTCATTTAAGGTACTGTACTTCATAACCGCTATTGTCCTATTACATTGAACGATTTTCAAATCATAAAAGCGTGGCTGACATTCTCGCCAATCTATAAAACCTTTACTATTCTAAGAGTCTGAAGCACAGAATAAATAATAGCAGAAGTTGCACTTCGCGCAATCATTAATAGAAATAGCGACTCTTGCTACTAAGCAACAAAGTGCAATTCAGCTCGCATAAGCGCTCAGTGCCTAACGCGATATTCACCTAAACGTTGCCGCTCTCTCTCTGTCGCTGTCTGGCGCGGAGTGACGCGCTAGCTTTGGCGCTAGGGTTGGTCGGCTTACCACTGCTACTATAATATTCATCGTCTATCTACCTACTTGACCACGTAATCTATCTTATGTTTGATGCGTATGATGACACGGTCAATTAGGTAGATAGAAAATGAATATTAAAGTCCGTCTTTAGTAATTAACAAATGAAAATAAACCTTCAATCTTTAGGCTACCTAGATACCTCTTTGTTTAACATTCCTCATTAACTTAAAATAATAATATTTTCACATTTTGCAGTAATTAAAAAGTTCGTAGAACAAACACATAAATAACACTCCTTTTTATGGGCAGTCGTGTAAAAAAGCTGGTTGTTTACATTTTCACTATACTAATTCTTAATTATCTCCTAAACACGTGAACCGATTGACATGATTCAAACGGATAAAATGGTTTTAGACCTAGACATTTCATTTGAAATCGTTAAGATATCTCAACAAACAAAAAATCACATTTTCAAGTTACTCTTGTAATTATCCAACATGTATGAAGCGCGTAACAATTCTTTTAACAACTATAAATAAATTTATATATATAAATTTATTTTAAACTGGGTCTAATTCAATAAAAAAGGAATCAAATATTATTTGTGTACAACACGATAATCTAAAATACTTAAGTAGGTAGGTTTCGCCATTACTAGCGAAAGTTCAAACAAGCGACACGGTAAGCGTCTGAATGCAAGCGCGCGGCCGCTGGCCTCGCCTGATTTGTAGCGCCGGGGCTCAGCAATCTGTAGGTTATTAGCTCGCGTAAGTAGGTAGAATGAAAGATGCCTGTCTGAAGTCCTATTGTTGTCGCAGCGGAAGTATGTGTCTCGGAAGTTGTCTGCCAGTCGCTGCGCAAAATGCTATTTTTCAGGCGCAACCCCAGTGTTGAAGGTGAAGACAGCATTGCATATTATAACTGCGCGCTCACTCGCTTACGTTTTCCGCGAATTCTATCTCGCTCTTACTTTATGCAGTTTTATCCCCACAGGAGTACAGTGGTCGCAGCCAATTTATATGTTTGTGAAGTTAGGCTCTGTGACGATTGCGCAAGTACTGCTGTGGTGATAAAATAGCATAAAGTAAAAGCGAGATAGAATATGCGAAAGACGTAAGCGAGGGAGCGAGGCAATTATACAACGCAGCCACTAGCAGATAACTTCCGAGACACATACTTTCGCTGCGCCTACTATACCTGCGCAATCGTTCACAGTTCGTTCTTGTTCTGAAGTTCAAGAGGAAAGCAGATCCAACCACACAAAGTGCGGAGGTGATAAAAGTATAGGCATTCAAAATAAACCCAACAATTTCGTAAGATCGATTTATTCAACATTCAAAAGATGTAACAATGTATTTATCACGATTTGTCTTTTATTACACCGCGATCAGATCTGGGGTTTATAAATAATACATTTCGATTTATATCTAGGGTCTACTTTGTGGCCATCATCAGTAAAATAAACTTCACAACGCTAATGTGCAAATACAAATAAACATTTGGGTAATCTAACTAGGTAGGAAATAGGATACAAATACGACACGTGCATTGCCAAAAAGTAGACCAAATTATTATCTAAAGACCTTAAAACTTACTAGGTATCTCAATAAATGTGACAACTGGGTCTCAAATCTGTTAGCTATTGAAAAAAAGCCTTGCTACTGCGATTGGACTGTCATAGTGTCACATTTGGTAGTCTGCTAAATCCAGCACGCTATCGCAGTTTTATAGAAAAAGCGCAGCCGCGATTCAGGAAGAAATTCGTACATTGACCCCTCACTACATATCTCTATCGCTCGCGCATAAATGTGTATTGCTGTCGCGCTCGCACATATGTGCGCGAAGGCGCTATCGGTTTATCTGTCTATCGCGGCCGTGCCTTAGCCAAAATCTATCGATAGCAGCTATGGGACTGCAATCGAGCCAAAAGCGAGCAGGCTACAAAAACTGACAACATCAGCGATTTTCATGCAATCGACTAGCGTTATCGCAGTTCAATAGCTACCAGACTTGGGGCCCTGGACAAGTGTAGTATGGCTGTAGATATGTACACTTGTCAATAAGTAGTTTTTGTACTCTAACCTGTGTAAGCACTAAGGGCGAGATCTATAGGGCGAATTGGCCGCGACAAGTAACTGCATAGAGATAAACCAAGATACGAATAACTTATGAGACAGCAATCAATCTATAATAGGATTTAGTGTTGTCAGACTGCGCCCACAAATGCTTGTAAGGCTTGTAGGCGCTTTATGTGATAGATGCTTATTTTAAAGCTAGCTTGGATTCATGCTGTCGTGGTTTAGGTACAAACCAAACACTTGTAATTTCCGATCTTGTTCAGCCCGTGTAATTTTGATACAGTTGACAAACCACTCAAATATTACGTTCTTGATTATTTGCAATCGTGTGATCGTATTCGAAATAGGATTAAACTTCATATGTTGTGTGAAGCACGCTCACGACCATACAGATGTCTATAAGTGATAATACCCTCAATTACAAATTATCTTCTTAAAATGTAGCCATGATTCGAAGTCTCACTGCGGTGATGGCATTTTAAGAACGCTCTATAAACCTCGTAATAACAATGTAAGTACAACTGGGAAATGTTCCCTTCGTACCATAGAAGAAATAAATGCAAAACCAACTCATCTTGAATGGTACAGCATTTACTTCTTCGGTACTTTTACGTACAAATTGATTTTACTATGTACAATATATTACGTCCATTCTTACTTCAATAAAAATGGGTCGGAGCTAAACGCAATAAACAATTGAATACAATAATATTACAACAGACAACAGCGAATTGTAAATGTCTATAAAATTTGAGCCATTAGTGGTTCAGTCTGAACTTTAGCACCGTATTGTCTTAAAATTAATCAAAATTCTCATTTACATTATAATGTTTGTTAAATATATACACATTTTCTAATGGAAAAATTTGGATCACGGACGAGATTCGAACTCGCATACCGTGCCTCAGCGCGGCACATGCCTCTAACCAATTCGGCTACTGTGATCTATACATCGCCATCCAAATTTTTCCACTAGCTTCTTGAACCCGTCTTATGGGGACGGTAACGCCATCTATTGGTATTATTTCGAACTAACCACCCAAGCACGGCTTATATTGATTAACTTCGTGTCGGAAAGATAACGCCTCCTAATCTATTTTTTATGATATTAGCAGTTAACGCCTGCTTGGCGTAAACATATATAATAATAACAATGATTGTAAAACTTAAACTTCAAAAGAAAAATGTAAAAGAAACATTAAAAATAAGTCGTTTGATTCATATTCATGGCAAAATCTTGAGATGTGCGATTTTAGTAAAGGATTTACAATAGCATATTTTAAGCAAAGAACTGATAAGACAATGAATGGTAAGCGCCAAACCAGCAAACAGTTGCAGTGCCTTCCAGAATATTGCATTGCAAACTCTTGTTTGTGACTTACAGTGCTCGTCAAGTTTTTAGGAATATTAATTTAAAAATAAAAAAAAACTCACGAGGGCGTTGCATTTGTTTTTGGCATAGCAACATTAAAATTTGACAGATGATAGAGTCAATGTCAATGACATGGTCTTTTCCCCATCAAGTTGTCATGACAATGAAGTCAGCGATGTTGTTGAACCGAATAATATACAATTGTTTTCCTTTGTCTGTACAACATAATTTATCATTATTATTATCCTCCATTTTTTCTTCACAAATGGATTGTTTTCGGCAATAAATGGCGACAAAAAAAAAAATGTGATAACCACGCGCAAACAAACACTTTACTTTGTTAACAATGACGGATAATATGAATAGTAATGCCAGTAAAATTAATTAAATACAAAGTTTATTTTTATATACTGTCTTTAACAAACATCACAATATAAATGAGCTACAATTTATAGGGACAATAATAATATCGCTATCATAGCTAAAAAAAACAAAAGGGAATGATGCGATATGGTAAACATTGATTGTTTTAAATATATACAGAAATAATTTCACTAGCGACGAAAATACACTGCAGATAATATTTATTGAGTTATAATTCATGAATAAACTCTTCTAATGCCATCTCTTTTTTATTATGTCAAACTGAGGCAGACAGCATGCGACGTTGGGCCAAGAGCGAGGTGTCAACAGATGGCGCTAATTGTTAATATTTGCAAGATTTATTTTTAGGCCATAAAGTTTTTTATTTTACTTAACCATAGAGATATGATAAAATTTATTTGCGTCTACTAATAAACTTTATAATTGTCTACTTGTGATTGGTCTACCTACAGTTTTATTGATCAATTAATATTTTAATCATATAATTTGTTTCATACATTTATATGGTTCAATTGAAAGGTGCTAATATTAAATGAACTAAAATATTTAAAAAATATATATATAATAAAAAAAACTATAGATCTCACAAGCATTGTATGATATTATTATGGCCTAAAAAAAAATTGCCATCTTTTGATACCGCCTTGTTTCTCTCGGTTTTATACATCAATCATAGGAAACATAAAAACATAAAATATAAATACATAAGTACTCACTCAAATATAAAATTGTATCTAATTATTACATAGACAGCTCACAACAAAAGGATTAATTCTCCTTTTAGATCTCAATAGTTTGGGCTAGGCCTCTATTTAAAAGACAATCGCTAAAAAATTTAATATTTTTTGTTTTATTATAATAACTCACTTTAAAAGGGCCTTTTTAAGTAACACATACGGCAGTTGTGGTTATTCTATACTTATAATAAAGCTGTATGTAACCAAAAGTCTGTACAATAAAGATACATTTCCAAAAATGCTCTAGGGGACTTCAAATAAGCTTCTTAACATGAATATATCATTTTTTTAAATGGTGTCTGTCGGTCTGTTTGTTTGTTCGCGAATCACGTAAAAACTACTGAACCGATTGCGATACGGTTTTTACTGATGGATAGCTTAGTGTACTTGGTATCTCAATTCGATGAGTAGAAGCCGAGCAATCGATATAAAACCACTTGACGGCTGAACGAAGTTTGATGATTTTAGTTCTGGAATAACACATACTTAGGATCCTTATATCCCAGCAAAATTACCACGCGAGCAACGCCGCGGGCACAGCTAGTATAATATAAGAAGCCGTTCGGCGTATCGTAAATGGTTAACTATGTACTTTCTTACAAATCTGAAAAATATATTTTAAAGAGCATTTCAAAACATAGATATTTTGGATAAATTTGGGATAGAAGGGCATTAACATTCCAATTTACAAAAATAACATACAAAATTCTTTAAAAATAATATGTTTACAGCATATTATAATATTTATAAAGTACGGACATCCTGCATAGCCAAAATGTTTCACTAGAATTCGCTAATAAATAACACAATCAATAATACATAATAATGTATACAATATCTAGTATTTCTAAATAAATAGTATAAAATATGTTGGTGTATATCAAACTACCACACGTAAAACCTTGCAAAAACTGAGATAAAGAAATATGCAACAATGACCACCATCACTGATTATGAAAACTATCGACCATTTCAATTTCATAACCACAGATAAAATATATCTGAGGTACATTAAATGTTATTATTGCCATACTTAATTGACGCTCTTTTAATTTTAAAAATGGTTACAAAAAGTATTCTCACTTCATTCATAAAATATATAATGGAAGTAGATTCGGGTTACGTAAAGTTATGGCACCTTCAAATTAAAAGCTTGAAGAAGCGCTGAAGCGGCGCTTCTACTTTCGAATCATCATCATCATCATCATCATGACAGCCTTTACAAGTCCACACCGACTTCCTGCGATGGCTACAATGTCGTTGGTCCATCGTGGGTGGTCTCCCTACACTTCGCTTGCTTGTTCGTGGTCGCCATTCGAGTACCTTTATTCCCCAGGGGTTGTCGGTTCTGCGAACTATATGGCCTGCCCATTCCCACTTCAACTTGCAAATTCTGAGAGCTATGTCGGTAACCTTCGTTCTTGTACATATTGCCTCATTTCTGATTCTATCACGTAGTGAAACACCGAGCATAGCTCTCTCCATTGCACGCTGCGCAACTCTGTATGAACTTGTATGAAATAGTCAACTAGACTAATGTATGTAGTCTTATACTTATTGCTTACTATTTAATTTCACTTTGTTTTTATTTTCTCGTAAACTGTTCTATGTTAGTTAAATTCCACAAACAAGTTATTTCTGCTAAAACGCTCTATATGTCCTGGCGCGCGTTATGACGTCACTTCGCCAGTAAACATCAAGGGGTTGCTATGGGTTACTCTAGCAAAACAGATTCTGTTTTCAGGAAGTGACGCAACAGTGCCAGCATTGAAAGCAAAGCGTTTGCGATCAAGTTACCTTGTACTGAGTTTTTAGTGACATTAGTTATATTTACACGGCTACACTGTTTTTACTGCACATTAATGACCTTCTGAAGCCCGGTACCTTTGGGTATGCTGATACGTGACAGTACTGTAGTTGAGAGATACACTTCCAATGCTCAAGCCAGCTGTGACCCTGTCCAGTTTCAGAGAGAGGCTATGGTAGACCGTTTAAATTTAGCCTTAGAAGCCGTGTCCGATTGGGGCGTTGCTAACCTGGTTAAGTTTAATGCTACTAAAACGCAAGTGTGTTTGTTTTCTGCTAAAAAGAGTCCTCTACACCGATCTCCGTCTTTCCAAAGTGTAACAATACCAAAAGGCGACCATTTGGAGCTTTTGGGTGTCGAATTCACATCAAACCTGAATTTTGGGTCTTATATTGAATCCAAAGCCAAGGTAGCTGCAAAAAAACTTGGTATTTTGTCTAAGGTTAGGCGGTACTTCACACCGGGACAGCTTTTGAATCTTTATCAAGGTCCGATCTTGTATGGAGTACTGCTGCCACCTCTGTGACGGTTCTGCCAAGTATCAGCTCGAGTCTTTGGATTCAATTGAGAGACGTGCTATCATTATCGTGCTCATTGGGGATGACACTCTGGTAAAGAGTAAGCTTCAAAGTCTGGCGCATCGACGTGAGGTAGCAAGCCTGGCGGTATTCTACAGATTGCACTATGGAGAGTGTGCACAAGAACTGCACAACCTGATTCCCCCATCACCTTTCCATCACCGTACGACTAGACGATCAGCAAAGCGCCACCCTTTCATGGTTGAAATACCTCGCACAAGAACGAAGCGTTACGCTTCTTCATTTATTATAAGAACTGCAAAGGAGTGGAATGCCCTGCCCTCGTCAGTGTCTCCGGTAAATTATAACCCCGGTGTGTTCAAGTCAAGAGTGAATAGGTATCTACTAGGCAAGCGTGCTACACCTTCGACCACATCATCGCTTTCCATCAGGTGAGATCGTGGTCAAACGATTGCCTAGTCCGTAATAAAAAAATATATAAAAAAATTGGAGTCACAACTAACTGAGAATAGACAAGACTACCAGAATCTTTCAAACAACTGAGTCCTGAGATTGATCATTAACAACTTGAGGCGTCTATAAGACTAGTCACAGTATCACAGTGCCAGAAGACAAGTCTTCAATCATTGCGTCCTACCAGTCATGACCTACGGGGCCGAAACGTGGGCACTCACGGTCAAACTAGTCCACAAATTTAAGGTTGCTCAGCGAGCTATGGAGAGAGCTATGCTTGGAGTTTCTCTGAAGGACAAGATTCGTAATGAAGATATACGAGAACTAAGGTAACTGACATAGCTCAAAGGATAATCAAGCTATAGTGGCAGTAGGCTGGTCACATTTCCCGAAGAACCGATAACCGTTGGGGTAGACGAGTTCTCGAGTGGAGAACGTATCTAGGCAAACGTAGTGTAGGATGCCTTGTCGCCTGGTGGAGTAAAGACCTGCGAAAAGCGGCCGGAAGAAAACGGATGAGGAAAGCTGCAGATCGAGCTCAGTGCATTAGGAGAGGCCTACGTCCAGAAGTGGACAGATATAGGCTGATGATGAATACGTATCGCGCCGATGTGGCAGCGAGTTACGTATATTGGCTGTTATCGAAATATCTTTGCCCGAGTATCTTGAAAAATAGCCAAAATAATAATTTCCTCATGGACGATTAAAAAAGTTCACTGTAGTTTAATAGATACCTGCAAGTACAGAAAGAGAGTTTGTAGAATTATGATGGAGATTGGGGTTTTGCTCTCCAGCTACTCATTTGGGCATCACACGCGCCTTATGTGTAATTAATAGGGCTGCAAAAATGATGTATATAGTACTGACGTAACCATACACAAACCGGTTGTATATTAGATTTGGGCGTGTAGTATTTTCGCTTTTGCACTTGTTTCACTGACTTCAAGCTCGCAACCGTCCGATTGCGCGCGCGTGGCAGCCCTCGCTTTTAACCTCGATCTGCGGACGGAGGCTGCGGGGACGCAGACAGCGCGGGGCGGAGAGTGCCCATTCTGTACGTTAGTACTATACATTTTCTGTGCTCTTATTATATAAGCGCCAGGGAGCGCTTCTTCAAGCGTCTTATTTGAAGTCGCCCTTAACACTGCCTTGCACAGGCCCACGACATTTCGTTACGATATACGCAAGTGGATACGCCACACCTCTGATCACATAAATCTTTAATACACGTATCACGTATCAATAGATTTGCGATAATCTATTCAATACTATACCTACCTATACGCTTGCGAATTACAGACGTTTGCAAGCACTGCGGGAGCGAGCGGCAAGCGTCACGCGGGTGTCTTGGCTTTCTTGCCGAAAGGGAGGTGTATGCGGCGCTTTCGCGGCTTCGCGAGTCTTTCGTCGTCCATTAGAGAAGAGTCAGTGGACTCCTCTTCGGGTGGAGTGATGCTTGACGGTGTAGGGATGTCTGAAAATCATAAATAGAGGCTAAATAAGCTTAATTAAAAAATATAAAAAACTTTTATGACTTTTTATGCATGACGATGATGATTTTCTCTGTTGATATTATTAAGTATTTTTTTATTGTCATCAATTTGAGAGCTACACTGAAAGTTTCAGCAAGGTAGCTAATCGGGACGTGCTCGAAATTTGTATTGCAAGATTCCAGACAGACAGAAATACATACAAGTGAAGTTAAATAAAACCT
Organism: Alsophila aescularia; assembly: GCA_946251855.1. Lineage (NCBI taxonomy): Eukaryota > Metazoa > Arthropoda > Insecta > Lepidoptera > Geometridae > Alsophila > Alsophila aescularia. The sequence goes on from OX276381.1 coordinate 17,666,364, forward strand.
TTTAAAATATGTAACAAGGCAATGACATTTTATTATAGACGGGTTATTGTCATACAATATGGCGTTGCGCTACAGGCCGTTGCCTAAACTGAAACAAACACTTTTTTTGCACTTGCAGATACCCTGCATGTACATACTAATCCTAGTTCTAAGATCATATAATAAATTTAATGGACCTACATGTATGCAATAAATATTGTAAGATCCCCTATTTATTTATTTGCTTTTGCGCGCGCACGTTGGGAAGTCCACACGCAGACTAGGGCTTGTTGGCGGATGAGATTTGTATCAAATTTAGTCTCGCCATCTTGTCGCTGAACGAAATGCCACAACGTCTATGGTGTTGACTAGAGATGAAACGGATATCTAGTAACTACCCGGATAGTAAATTTAGGCCGGATACCGGATAGTAAGCGAGTAAACGGCCGGATACTGGATTTTAGTAAAAAAGTACTTTATTTAATCCACATAACAAATATAATCAACAAATTTTCATTTTTGAACAAAATAATATTGTAATCCTACTGCACTAGGGGCAAATTGAGGTAAATATTTTTTGGATTATAAAAATACTTTTATAATAACCTCATACTACAATGTTTGCAATCAATTCAAAAAGTCCATGAAACACTTCCTAACTTCGCTTTTGAACGAAAAGACCCGAATTCGCCCGAGCCCGCCCGATCGTTCGTGCGCCTCCTACTCGAGCTTGCTCGTTACGATGCGCCATATCTGGAATCCGGCTAAACAGCTGTCCGTTTGATCTCTAGTATTCACTCGCAAAACGTCAATTGGTTGCTAATAACTCGCTAAACAGTGCTTCAAATTGAGACAGAAAATATCTTCGCACTGGTATTGTGGGGTCAGTAAATCAATTCATTCCGTTTTAGTTTATTTAGGTATGAAGTAATTAATAGCAGTCTGATTAAAGCATGTACTTTGTGTATTTAATGTTCTAATAAAGATATCGTAAAATCGAACACATATATTTTTATTGTCACTCATGCTCAAAACACTACCAACACGTCACGCACGCACGCATTCACGCACATGCACGTAAGTAACGTAAACGCAGAAATTTCTATCAGTTATGTAAAACACTAGTAAAAATATATTTTTTACTCTGTATGGCGATGAGTTTCAATATTCGTTTACAACTGGACATTCCGATCGCTTTGGATCTGTGACAAGAGAAAAATATTTTTTTTATACATGAGCCAGTACATAAGTAAGCAGAAGACAAGTTGAAATTAATTTGGAGCAGCGCTTTTTTTTATTCCTTTGGGTGACGTGTCGAGCAGGTTGCTTGGGTTTCTGCCTTGGGAAGGGCGTTCTCAGCAGCGATGGCTAGCGATGGATTGGCTAGAACTACCACATCGGTACTGCGACTTACTTTGGTGTTGGTCATTAGCCCGAAGGACCAAATAGTATAATTCTCTAGCTTTTTACACGACTGCGCGGAGGGTAATGTGTTTATCAGCATATATATTAGTCAATCTTGCGAGTGTCACTAAAGACATGAAAGTAATCAAAATTCAATATCAGCGACAGCCAGACCCAGTTCGTCGACATACATTTTTTTTCTTTTTCACGTCAGCAACCATTCTCACTATTTTTTTGCCTCTTTTTAGTTATATTCGCAGTCAGGTTTGTAGCACTTTCGATTATGTCTTGTTTCGTCTATCTTCATGTAATGGCCTCAGCCTAATAGAGGGCGACCTCAGCGTTCGTCGAGAATCATGGGGTGTGAAGCATAATGAATGACTTTAACATAATATTATTATCTTGTTGTAAGTTATTACGAAGATGCTTGAAGGACCATTCTTTCACCTACCTTCGTGCAAGGGCTTCTGCCTCGTGAAGGGCGTCCTCTGCGGCCGCTGGTCGTCGGCTAGAGGCACCACGTCGGTGCTGCGGGAGCGCACGATCTGCCCGGAGGACATCGGCCGCCGGGGAGGGGGGAGCGGGGCGCCGCGGATCGACGCACGGAGCTGCGGCTGAGACACCGAGTGCATGGACCGAGTTAGGTCTTCGCTTGTCCAGTTTACGCTGGAAAGTCAAATACTAATATTAGTACAGTTAAGAGTAGACATGAAACGGATATCCGGCCAATCCGGCCGAATACCAGATGGTAAGCGAGTATTCGGCTACTTTTTTGGAGTACTTAATTTAATTCACATAACAAAATGTAATCGCCTAATTTTCATTTTTCATCAAAAATATAGTAATAGTACTGCACTATAGGCAAATAGTGGTAAATCTTTTTGAATTATTAAAAAACTTTTATCATAACCTCAAACTACAATAGCAAGTTTGCAATAACCTCAAGTGATCATGTTTGCAATCAATTCAACAAGTCCATGAAACACTTGCTAACTTCGCTCATGAACGAAAAGAATTCAGCCGAACCCACTCAATCGTTCGTGCGCCTCCTACGCGAGCTTGCTCGTTACGATGCGTCAATTGGCAATGTGCGGCCGGATATCCGACTTCGGTGTTGGCCGAATCCGGCTAAACAGCTATCCGTTTCATCTCTAGTTAAGAGTCATTCGTGTGTAGATGCGAAACACGATAGAGCCGGTTATAAGGATGTCATCAATAATGGACGTTTAAAATACATGTTTATTCCCAATTACCACAGTGAATGTGTTTACAATTATCACGCCCCATTTTTTTTAATAGTTTATAAAAAAACGTAATGGTGGGAAAAATAAGAAAGGTGTGCAAGTAAATTTTGATAATTCTCTGTAGAATGTTATCTCAAAAATCTAATAAAATTAAAAAAAATGTATAAGCTACAATTTGTGCACACGTTTTCTTATCGGCGTAACCGACAAGCGTTAATGCACACCATTTTACAACAAAAGCCATTCGTCATAAAATCCAACTTTGCTTGACACAAAATCAAGTACTTCTACATTTTCATTTCCGAATGGATTTCGTGTGTGAGCCATTTTGAATTCCATTGTTTCGAACAGTGTGGGCGTTTATCAAAGAAACTACATTTTACAAACCGGATATGTGTTATAGAGTAGCCTTTAAAAATAACAAAAAGTGAAAAAAATAATATTGTAGGATGAAACCCATTGGAAATGGAGGAGAATATTATAAAAATGAAAGGAAAAATAATTTACGGGCGATCTGAGGTCGGGAAGGGATTTCATCCTACTATTATTTTTGTTGGTTTCAAAAATTATCGACCCTGGTCTATTAGGGTAATCGCTGATTTCCAATATTTGTAGTAATAGATAAACTATTTAAGTGCATTAAATTACACCAAATTAATTGTAATTTATAATTAAAAATCTGTACTTAAATATTTTTTAAATATATTACACGCATGCGTGATCGTTGTTAGCGGAAATGAAAATGTCTATAAAAAATTATATATAATTACCGGGATCACTACATTATCCTCCAAATTGCCCTCATTTGAAATTTAAATCAAACTTTGACTAATTCAAAATTTGGTTGATGATGTAGTGGAAACAGTAGCCATGGGGTAAAGGCACGTGCCGCGCAGTGTCATGGATGATGCTGGTTCGAATCCCGTCCGTGATCCAAATTTTTTCTTTAGAAAATTACTAGATAATGTTTTCGGTAAGCAGGTGTTAATATGCTAAATCATAAAAAAACTTTATATACCTATCTACTCAAAATATATGTTTATGTACTCACTTGTCCCCACCAAGCACAAACTGCACCTGGTCTCTTCTAAAATCCCCCACCGGACTCTTCCTTATATCATTGTTGACTTTGACCTTGAACTCTTCGGAGGAAGGTCTCTTGTCTTCCAATCTACTCAGTCTCTCTTCTGTGCGGCGTTCACGCGCCTCCTGGGCTAGGCGCTCTTCTAGCTGTAACCTATGAGAATATAGGACTTATTATTGAGACTTGCAGTGCGACCATTTTAGCTTGGCAAAGCTGGGGGTAAAACTATTCCATGCCTCTTTTTCAGGGGATTTACGCAAAAACCATGAACCGTGCGTGGGATTATCATTTTTTTTACAGCATGAATGCGAAATGGTTCTTAGCTATATTTCTAGGGGATGATCAGCCTATGCAAGAGTGAATTAGCGATAAATTTTATCCAAAAAAAAAAGATAAAAATAGGCGGCGGAAATAGGACCAAAAAATCAAACTAGTTATAAAGGGCTTAATAAGCTGATTTCAACCCATAATGTACATAATAATTATAGTTTTAGGAATTGTTTCAGAATGTGATATTAAAGTGTCGTCCATAACTATTATTTATTCTGTGCCATAACATACTTTATGTGAATGACAAAACTTTCGGTTATTATACAGATTGCGAACTGGCACCGCCGCATTAATGTCCCATTAGTGTTCCTTTTCGCGGAAAACACAAACGTTGTGTTTTTGAAAGTACGACGCCAGGGCGGCAAAACACACGCGATGTGTTATTAGACGTAATTTTAGCCCAACGCGTAATATTCAGGAGTCCTAGGGAGTAACTACTTTTTAAGGTTCAGCAGTTAGTGTGTTAACCAACGAATACATTTTTACTTGCCATTTGATCCGCCGGCTCTTAAGACCAGGCTCTGCTTTTTAAGGGGGTTTTTCCATAAATAGGTTGGGTCAACCACAAACCTGATAAATGTGAAACTTAACATACATGTTTTAGAGACCTTTATCTCTCTAAGACATGATTAACAGAATTTCATTCGATACATTTTCTTATCAAAAATTACTTAATTTTCAGTAATATTTACATTTTGCTACTCAATGGCTTAAGTTTTATCTCTAAAATAAATCTCACAGCAAGAAAATATAGTTTATCATCTAATGTTAAGACAAAATTTACCTACCTAAATTATTAGCCTGCCAATAAAATAAATAACTTTTGAGACATACGTAATTTAGATCCGAGCTAAATTGTGTGTTCAAACAGCGAACGCGATATTCAACCTTTGTTATGCAGGCACTTCAGTGCTTATTGCGGGTAGCGGGTGGCAAAGTGTAGAGGAGGTGGCAGGGGAGTGGGGAGTGGGAAAATGTAAACTTGGAGCCTGGCCTTAATGTCCCATTAGTGTTCCTTTTCACTGCTGAAAACAAACGTTGTGTTTTTGAAAGTACGACGCCAGGGCGGCAAAACACACACGATGTGTTTTTAGACGTTATTTTAGCCCAACAAGTCATATTCAGGAGTCATAGGGAGAAGTAACTACTTTTTAAGGTTACAAATACATTTTTACTTGCCATTTGATCCGGCTGTTTACGTCTTTTTCGGTGATTGCGAGACGCAAGTTTTTATTGTTTGTTTGTTTGTCGTATGAGGTAGTGCTGGTCTCTGGTGTCAGTTTGTCAGGCAGTCCGAGGGCCTTTGACATGGCTTAACGACTGCTATTAAACAATAACAGCCGGGACCGCCAGCTTATCGAACCCGATATTGTTGGATTCTAAGTTGCACTATTGAACCTTTAGGCTACCATCGCTCGTTTTTATTATTCAATTAGTTACTAGTAAGCTTTCCGGAACTTTAATTAGACTTTCTGAAACTAGCGCTTATTTTCTAGGTTATGTAAAAACATCTAGTCTGTGCGGAAAGAGAACCGTCGCGGAGTAAAAGGGAACTAACATTACTTATGTATGGCATCCTCCAGTAAACGTAAATCAACCTCTTTGACTGGGCTGTCAAAACAAAAGTCAACAAATTAAAAAGCTAAAGTGACAATGTTGCCAAAGATACATAATCGAACTAAAAAACCCGACTGTTTTTACTATATGGCGTCCGGTTTTCGCCAAATTGAATTTCGATTACTGTCATGTCTTTAGTGACACTCGCATGATTTACACTTCTAGCACCGCAAATTTTTCAAACAATAAGAAATAAAAACTGCTTGCCTATATGTATAGGTACGCCCTGTACTGGACATATGACTAATCGTGTCACGAGACGGTCCCAGGGTTTGGGTTTGTCCCACTAGCCCAGGACCCAAACCTCAGTGACACAGAATTACAGGAACTATTGGAAGCACAGGAACAGGAGGAGATGATCAGACTTTTGTACTTTGACGATGCGGATTAAAATAACCTCTTATGTAGGTATTATCGTTTATATATTTACAAGTGTAATTCAACTGGTTATAAACTTATTTATGTATTTTATATCATATTTCCCTTTTGCTCCAAAAATCAATGTATCAATTACAAGTTATTTGTATTTAGAATGAATAATGACGAACTATCAAATGGAATGATATGGATTATGAAAGAATTAAGAGATCAAATGAGTATTATTATGAAAGAGGTTTTGACCTCGTCACAATCGATTGACGTAAGAATCATAAAAATCAGCCCAAGAGTTTGGTCTCTAGAGCGCCACAAAGAAACATATATACATATACACCGTGACATTGAATTCTATATTTTTCTTATAAGTATGTTCTCAGTCCATGCAACAGAATGTATTTGAAGCATTAAATATGAAAAGTAAATTAGTAATAAAACATAAAACTAGGCATTATTAAATTAATCAATATTCAAACTTGTTATCCCTGCGAAAGGACAAAAACAATTAGTGATGATCGCGTATCTGGCGGAGCACCCGCGACCGTAGCACGTTTAGTGAAATAGACATTTCAGCTTAAGACTAATTACTTTTTTGGTCAGTTACTTTTTTTTGTTGAGTGCTATAGAAAGATTCTAAATAATGGACTGAAGACATGCATTAAAGATAAATATAGAATTCAATGTCACGGTGTATAGGCTGATAAGCACGTTATCTTCCGCTCAGTTCGGCTAAAATAGACCTACTTTTGTACATTTTCACTCACTGCTCGTCAAAAATCTTAGGCTTTTCTCGTAGTCCTAGAATACTGAAAATCGACATAGTTATAAAAAAACCGATATCAATTCAATCTAACAGTTAAAGTTAAATTACTTATAAGCCTATTGTAATATAAATACTTAAAAATTGCTGTAGAAAAAGGGGGAAAATACAGACATAAATAAAAATAAAACTTTTGTGGTGGGTTTACCTCGCTTCAGCAAGTCTCAGATCGAGAGGATAGTGGGGTGCGTCGGCTTCGCTTCCCGAAGAATCTTCCCGCCAGCCGAACGCGTCGGTCACTGTAAAATAATACGCATAAAGCTACCCATCACTATTTTAGTAACCATACCTCTTTTGTTACATGTTTAAACCCTATCCCATTCATTGTTACTGTTAAACTTACTAAAAAGTTTTTATTATTATTTTGTAGTGTTTAATTTCCTCCCAATTACGTCAGATGATACTTATGAAATTGTAAAAGCATGTATGAAACAATATGCCCGTGTCATAAATATGATAAAAAGCAAATAAGCATAAAGTATTCATAACAAATCTTACCTGAGGTATGTCAAATGTTGCCATAAAACACTGATAAAGCAAAATAAAATATCTATGGTGGAAAACGGCAAGGCTCTAGTGGAAAATGGCAACAAAAATAAAACAAAATCACAATCGTAAAAAGCTTTCAAACGTGCATTATTACAAATCAGTATTATATATAATGGTTTACTAGAACTACCGCGTATCTGCTAATTTATAAAGCCAATTATTATTTGTAAATTAATAGTCGAAATTACCTTTAGCTGTACTCATAAAAAGCATTATTTTGAAAGCATGTTATAAAGTATATTAACTAACTGGTCTCGATTATTAAGTTATACAAAGTGTATCTGAAACCTCATAATCACGTCGCGTCTGGTTTGCCAAGTTCTATTTTTGTTTCATTCATAAAACGGTCGCGTGAAAGTCTAAGGAAGTTCACCGGGAAAGCCTATACAAACGTACATACGGTCTAATAAAAAAGTACGATTTAAATTTTGTGTAAATATGCTTTGAATTCAGGAAGCTGCGTCACTTCTCGACGCATATCCCTCAGTGCCTAAAGACAAGGGGTATTCAATTAGTGCGTCCTACCGGTAATGACTTACGGATCTGAGACGTGGACTCTTACGGTACGGCTGGTCCACAAACTTGAAGCCGCTCAGCGGGCTATGGAGAGATCTATGCTTGGAGTTTCTCTAAGGGATCGAATTCGAAACGAGGTGATCCGGCAGAGAACCAAGGTTATCGACGTAGCTCTGAGAATTAGCAAGCTGAAATGGCAGTGGGTCTCGAGTGGAGACCGCGAATTGGCAAACGTATTGTAGGACACCCATCGGCTAGATGGAGCGACAATCTGCGCAAAATTGCTGGCAGAAAATGGATGCGAAGAGCTAAAGATCGGGCCAAACGGCGTGCCTTCGGAGAGGCCTATGTCCAGCAGTGGACGAACACAGACTGATGATGATGATGATGAGGCTATGCCATACTTTCGATTAAAAACATACTTTCTAAATAAGACCAAGTATTCAATACTAGAAGATAATCATCAGAACCGGGATATTCACCATGGTTACTATTCGTACTGTGTTGGTATTCACCATGGTTACTATTCGTACTGTGTTGGTATTCACCATGGTTACTATTCGTACTGTGTTGGTATTCACCATGGTTACTATTCGTACTGTGTTGGTATTTCAGCACCGTTGCAAGCACCATGATCACTGATGCGGTTAGATTCGTTTTTACGAGCAGAGCAAATGGTCTAACCTCTAAGTATTAACTCTTTCACTGCTGAAAACACATACGTTGCGTTTTTGAAAGCGCGAGGCCAGGGAGGCAAAACACGCCTAGCGTGTTTTTAGACGTGAGTTTAACCCAGTGACGTCATCGTAAGCATCCGGAGCTAGACTCGCTTTTTAAGGTCAGCAGTAAAATTGTTAAACAGGTAATAAACTTAAAATAATCATTAACATTGCCGCAGCGACCCATCTATCTTGGCCTCCGATACCAAATGACGCCACCCTTCTGTGTGCACACAACTTCTTGCCAAGGAACGGTTTAAAGTTCTCGAAATTTTTATTTTTCGATTAATTTCCGCGTGACAGCCATGCAGAATTCAAACTGTCGAAGTGTGGGTGTTTTTCAAAGAAACTTGTACATTTGCGAACCGGAAATCTGTTTAGGGTAATAGCTGATTTTTAATATTTTTTGTAGTTATTAGATAGTTATGCCACGGTAATGTTATCTATATTTAAATATTTTAATAGTAAATATTCTCTATAGATTTTTACCTATTATTATGGTGTATTTTAAATAATTTCACCAGATCTTGTCGTTGGAGTAAGTTCCAGCTTTCCCTATCTTCGGCCAAAACTTTGACCTCCCTATACGACATGAAATTTGTCTTCTCGTTTATTTGATCTGTACATGTCCTTCTAGATCTGCCTCTTCCTCTCTTCTCTTCTACCTTCCCTTTCACTACTCCTTTCTAAGGTCTCTAGTAAGTTCCAAATTGTTTATTACGTATCTAAAAATATCGCACAGCGATTATTTTAAATAGACTTCCGGTTCGCAAATGTACTTAATGATTTCTTTGAAAAAAAAAATGCCCTAACATTTGCGGTCTCAGATGCGAATAGCGGAAATGAAGTGGTCTATCAGCCGTTTGAGATACGCACACATTAACCGCCGATACTCTAACATTCATATCTAAAAAAAAACACGCGAAACGGAGTAAACAATAAAGATTATTAACTAACTACTAGCAAAGAATAACTATTATACTCTCATCTACAAGGTAATGTTTCAAAACATCATGTAAATAAGCAGGCCCTGAGGCTCAAAGCGAGCGCGCGTTCAGAAACCGAGTTTTGGTAACCACAGTTACAAATCGTAATGAGCACCGCCTCATCTAATGTAACATGTGAATCATTGCATTGTACAAATATTATGAGGAAATGAATGCCAATCTGTGTAAGATCTACAGATTTTTGTACAAATATACGCTTACGAAGACGTAGGGCAAGGCACGTATTGTTCACGTGCGGACCAGACGATGAAATAAACTTTAAAATACCAACTTATCTGTTTTAGAGAAAAAAAAATGAGAGCGACTATTTGTAATGTGTTGATAAAAATAGCGTGTATTAATTAAACGCGTGCACAAAAAATATAACAAGCTCCGAAACACGGTTTCGTCTACAATTATCTACAAAAGATTAGACACATGCAAGGATAAAAGGAGAAACCCACACCAAAGATAATTATTAATATACATAGACCTTGTGAGGCGTTCTTTCCCTTGCCAACTTAATGTTGTTTGTTTGTTTGTCGTACGAGATAGTGTTGGCCTCTGGTATCAGAGTTTGTCTGACATGGCTTAACGACTGCTAACATGCGATTGTAATCCAATGCGTGTTAGAATCCAACGATACCCGGGTTCGGTCTTCGGCTTCGCTCTAATGACTTTTCTAAGTTCTGGGGATTCCCACCGCTCCGTTATTGATTGAAAGCAGTCGTTAAGCCAATATAATACGACATAGATAAAGTTATAACCGAGTGCATTTGTGGCTAGTGAATGAATACCTGATATTATTTCATACATGCTTTCGTTTATATGATTGATAATCTGATTTATATGTGCCTGAAAGCTTCCTACCGATTGTGACTTTAAACAAATTTACATAATTTTATTGAATTCCAAAACTTAAATTACACAAATCATGTTACTTAAAATTAAATAAATAAATAACACTGTAACTTAAAAATAATGGTAGGTAAGATTATATTTTTATTACATCTGATTCAGGAACTTGACTAACCCCCTCTTTAAAGGTAAAATAATATTAAAATAGGTTATTAATGGGGTGGAATTTCAAGATCTCGAAATTAGAACACATTTCAGATGTTGAATCATTCTTATTTTTCTGTAGACGAGTCAATATCAATTCCTACAAGGAACCATTTCTTACAAGTTCAAGCGTCTATTGAATTGACGTTAACATAGCGAACTCATTTTAATATTAGCCAGTAATTTTGTAATACAGATCATATATAATATTACATATTTTTTTAGCGGGTCTTTTTATATTATTATTATTTTATTATACTTGTCTTTGCACCAAAATGTTGGCGGCCAAAAAAAAACAATACAATGTTAATTCGATGATCCAAATAAGTACCAGCGTTTCGGTCTTGCCATATATATTGTTACAAAGAAAACGTTTTTTTTTCTTTTATATGAAACATTTATTACTGCAGTGTGCTTTAGGTTATACATTATCATAAAAGCATTAAAAAAATATGAAGCTTATTCAAAATGATCTACATTGCAGTCCTTTAAACGTTGTGGACAGTTATCGATTGAAACACGCGCTTGCTCCATGGGAAAATTCACCACTGCCTACGTTATGGAATGTTTTAGGTACTAGAAATGATCATTGCGTTTAGAGCACGCCATACTCTCTAAAAGAGACCATAAATCATTATCAACGGGACTAGATGACGGCTAGTTGAAGTCAGAAACTTTCTTTCCAGCCACGCTTGTGTGGACCGAGCTTTATGTCCCGGTGCTGAGTCTTGCTGAAACGACCATTCTTGGTTATGGAACATGGCGTTGTTAAGAGGCTTAACTAACTTCTCAATAATCGTACCTTGATACAGCTGGGCCGATGTTTTAATACATTTTTCTCAAAAATATGTCTCAGGCGCACCTTGGAAGCTAGCACCGCACCAAACCATCCTAAAGCCGGATAATGCCCACGTTGTACCCTACTGACTAATTAAGAAGCTCTCTAGAGCTTTGAGCATAAACTCGGTCTTCATAGTAATAGTAAATTTAAAAAACTGTGACCTCCCTTTGCGTTGCGCCAGAAGTTGTTTTGATTTTACCACCCTATTAATTTTTAAATTGTTGGGCAAGTAATGAGCAGAAATAACGCACACTGCAGTAATAAATGTTATAGAAAAAAAAACATGGTTTTTGTAACAATATTTATGGCTACACTAGGTATATTATACTCCTATGCCTATATCTCGCTTCACATTGACCAGGCGTTCAGATGAGATTTTTATTTTAACGACCGGTTGGCCGAGTGGTTAGTGACACTGACTGCGAAGTCAACCAACGGTCGGGGGAATCCCGCAAGGTGCAATAATTTGTTGTTTCCGAATCCTGGATGTAATATTTGTATCTATGTATATTTATCCGTTGTCGTTTACCTGTAGGTAATGTAATATTCGTGTCCATGTATGTTTGTCCGTAGTCGAGTAATTGGTGTGTCTGTCATGTATATTTTACATTTAAAAGTTTGAGGAAACGTAATGGCGATTCTTAGCATTTCGTTTCTAACTTTGATAATGACCTTAAAATAAAATAATCTTTGTATCCAAAAAACCGACTTTAAATGGATTCCCTAAAAAACTACTGAACAAATTATCATGATATTCATATGGAACCACCCACGGGGTCTACAATTTCAAATGAATACATATCGTTCAAATCAGCACATAAACATAAATACGCGTAGTTTTTTTTCTTTTATAAAGTTTATATGCTGTTGGTAACTGACATCTACAGCGTCACCGGACGGTGGGGCGGGCGCGAAAGCGCTCCGCCGCAAACTCGTTAACTTGAGAACCTCTTCCTTTTTAAGCCGGTTAAAAAGTTATGTAAATTTTACTACATGTACTAAACTGAGAAATTAAGTACAGATTGTTAAATTACATTAGTAAAACAGATAAAACTTTGAGCACTAATACAAATTCTTAAATTTTAGTCATTGTATATAATTAAAATAGTAGGTGAAAGCTTTAAGCTTGTTAATTCAAAATAAATACGAAATATTAGTATTACATTTTGCGAAATATTATATTTAAAATGTCTTAGTTTATTTTTAACTATCTATGCCCACGTGTTGATTTTTCTGGGATATAAGGATACTGTGATATTCCACAACCAAGAGTACCAAAATCAGCAAACTCCGTTCAGATGTCAAATGGTTTTTTATGGACTGCTCGAATTCTTCAGATTGAGACACCAGTTTTTAAGGCAAAGCCTAATCTATCCAACAGTGAAAACTGCATCGCAATCGGTCCAGTAGTTTTTACGTGATGTGTAAACAAACAAACAGACAGACACGATTTTTCAAAATGTTATATTCTTGTTCAATAGCTTATTTTAAGTACCAAAGTTTTTTTTAAGTAATCTTTTTTTTACAGACTTTTTCATACCTATTGCTTTATAATAAGTATAGATATAAATTAATTTTAACAATTAAGTTGGTATAAATTTTATTTTAAATGGCTCATAAAAGTTCCTACACATTTCCTACATTTAAAATAAAAAAATATTAGTTTACATTATGTTATTAAAATAAAATATAAATGAAATAGCGAATATATTAGTAATGTGATATCAAAACACAAAGTTTAACAGAAGTGGTAAAACACGTACTTGTTTTAAAATAAACTTAAACTTAAATGCTGTACAATTTGTGTCCGTAGAATTAAAACTATATAAACTCCGTCAATCTAGCGATATATTGGAAATTAAAACTTTTTATTAAGTATTTATGGAAGAAACATAGTTAAGAAGTCAGATTTCAGAAGTTTCAGATCTTATACAAAACTTATTTATTCAATTTTAAATATTAGCTACTTTGTACATTTAGCTTCTGTATACAGTACAAAAATCTAAAGCCCGGTAACAATAGAAAAATAAATCCGTACATTGACCCCTCACTACTTATCTCTTTCGCTCGCGCATAAATGTGTATTGCCGTCTCTCTCGCACATAACTCGCAAGTAGTGAGGGGTTGTACGGATTTATCTATTGCAGCCGTGCTTCAACTAATTACACAGTACATATTATTATATAGTCCTTATATAATATGTACTGTGCTAATGACGTTCCAAACACGAACATTTAAAAAAAGACTGAGTCTACACCGCCAAACAAACGAGCGAAGCACAGCCAATGTGTGCGTGGATAGTTGATACACAATTTCATCACAAAATACTGCATTTTTTTTTTCGAGAGAACTTGACAGAATTATCATGACTGACAAAATCAAGATCTTGCTGCGATGTTGCGGCATAACATGGTGTAAGTGAGGCTTGTGCGTACGGGCGGAACGGCATATCTTGAATGCTTCACTTGCGCTTCGGCGGTGTGGAATCCGTTTTTTAATCATTCTTGGTTCTAAACTACTTAGTAGCTGCTATCCTATACTTTATCAACAAAACGACCTGAGCAAAACATGTCTTTTATTGTGAACATTCCTCAAAATCCAATAAAATTGTGCGTAACGAAATCACGGCATCGAATGAAAGTGTTATTTTTCGATAGATAAAGGTGTAACAAAAGAATCGATAAACGGTAAATATATCGGTACCTAGGAGCATATTTTCTATTAGATGCGGCGTAATAAAAATTCCGGCCAGAGCAAAAGCGCTGCACTTATTTCTTATTTCTCTGGGTTAAGGCGGGCTCATTCACGAAATCAGCAAGACGAATAGCAAAATGTCGAGAACGACGTAATGATACGACTTTTTGCGAACCAAAAAATACTGTGGACAGAAGTGTACTACCTAAACAAATAACCGAACAGAACTTTCAGAAATGGCTTGGAATCCTTGGAAAAAACCCACTAATTACCACATGAAAATGGCTGTTCTCGTTATTTTCACCAACAGCAACTTTTTTAAATAATTTTATATCTACCATAATAAACTAATCAAATAAGCGAATACTTTTTTTTATTGAGTTTTATATATTGAGATATTGATAGAAAAAAAAAAAACAAACTAAAATCGACTGCGCAGCTGCATCGCATCTCCCTCTCACACTAACCTGGACAAGAAGGACAAACATTTGAAAGCGTACCCCGCCTTAAAAGTAACTTATGTGTTATTCCAGGACCAAAAAGTATTCATTAAAATTTGTTTAGCCTTCAATTTAGTTTTTATCAATTGATCGACTTCTACTCATAGGATGATACAATGTATACAGATTTAAGTCAAAACCTTAGCTAAGCTAAGTGAAAACCGCATTACAATCGGTCGAATAGTTTTTATGTAATGTGCGAACAGAAATCCCGAGAGACAAACAGACAGACAGACACAGCATTTCAAAAAATGATAACCATATTCTTGTAGCTTATTTTAAGTCCTCTAGACCAATTCTTTTTAAATTATCTATATTTTACAGACTTTTTGTTACTTAGTGCTATATTACGTTACATTAGTGACACCATATAATCACCGAAAATGAGAATCTCCTGATTGTGGAAGTCGATCAAAAAGAACCGAAGGCTTCCACTTCGCTTTATTCCTACTGTCTATGGCTATATGCGACTATAATGACATCGATATTTCGTTTATCGAAACTTATGATAGACCCCCTAAATCACTGTCACGTGCAATAAATATGACCTATCATTTTTTGTCTCACTTCTCATTGTCGCCATCTGGAGTTTTCCATACAAGAATAAATTTTACAGTGGTGCCAATTTTAGTTTAAAAAAAAACGACGAGGTGTGGGTACATGTGTGAAGGAGATAGCTGAATGAATGAACAAGGCGGATTCCTTCATTAGAGTGCATTTGAAGTGTCATCTAAAGTGCGGGGCGGTGTGAGGCATCTCGAATCGGTGAGGGGTGCGAAGGGGCCGCCAATACTACAAAAATGACAAGATTTTCAAAACTTTTTAATACTACTCGACAAAAATCTTTCCAATGGTTAAGCGCCATGCGTCCCAGCTGTTTTTTGTGTTTCATAATAATAACAGTGATGTTTTAACTAAAGCCCGGTCCCAATGACCCCCCATTACTTATGTCATAAATGAATTGCCGTCGCAGTCGTTCATCGCTCATGTGCGAATGTAACAGCGATACATTTGTGCGCGAGCGAAACAGATAAGTAATGAAGGGTCAATGTACGAATTCTCTCTGTATATCAGCCGGGCTTTAGAATTAACATTAGTAACGGGATATGATTATGAGTATCTGACATTTCGTTTAATTTATATCTGTTACGTACAGTATTCATGCTATATTTTCCGTAATTACGATATTACAAGTACAAATTCATATTCAAAATGGAACACTGTTTCATGCAATGCTGTATTTTCGTCACTCCACACAAATTAAAACATCAACATCTCTACATCAGCCATAGATATTTTCAACCTATTTATCTCGAATTCACCTCACCTCGGATAGAAATGTAAAACAAAGGGATTCGAACACTTTTCTTTGGAGGCTGGCACAGTAACATAGCCGCCATCTTGTTTTTTAGCAACTGTGCAATGCATTATAAATATTATATATTTGGATAGAGAATACATATACGAACCAACATATACTCCAATATCCCTATCGCTAGAGGTAATTATAGGCAAAGAAAAGACATTCTAATGATAGGTAATGATCACCGTATTGTTCATATAAAATAGATAGATAGATAGAAAATGCTTGATTGTACACAAGTTTATAAAAATATACAGTGAAGAATAACAACCTTAAAACTAAAGTACAATGTGCGGACTTATGCGCTTCTCGGATTTATTCGTCTCTTCCAGTCAACCTTTGGAAAGATAGAAATAATGAAGTGAGAAATAATGGGATAGATAATAGCATCTTTATCTTCAATTATCTCTGTGACATGACACTTCAGGGCATTATATTCCATAATCATTTGTGTTCGTAAAAATGACTTTCTTATTTATTTATTTATTCATCAAGTCTTCTATCCATATATACATACAGGTGATGCAAAATATTGGGGTATCAAGGGTAGGTACCTTTTGTGGTTGGAGATTGAAGCTTTTATTCTTAGGAAACATGGGGTCTATTTTGAAGGAAAAAACAATTGATTTCTTAGTAATTTTGAAAAATCGTTGTGAATTACTTTGGGATAAGTTTTCCTGAAAGGAAATAGAGTTGAAAGAGGTTAAGTTTTCTGTTTGAAAAATTAACGAAACATTAGGTCTAACTACAAAAGAAATGATGATACCCCATTATACTGCCCTACCCTATATGCACAGGTTTCATTGCGCGTCGCTGAACTAAAAAAACACGGCTGGATAACTTTGCCCAAGTGTTCGAACTCCTTTGACATTACTTCTATGAAACTTATACCAAAATTATCTATTCTCTAATAAGAAAAAAAAACCCGGTAAGTTTGTGATTCGGAAAACCTGTAAATTCATTCGACGTGTTCGTGGAAGAGTGATGCCTCGTCCATCGTCTTACCTGAACCGCAGATGGAGGCGTCATCGCCAATGCTTAGGTCATCTTGTGAACTGCTCATGCGACCTGCACAAACAAGAAATCCAACCAATATTATAAATGCAAAAGTGAGTGTGTTTGTTTGTTTGTTACACTTTCACGCCTTTACTACTCAACCGATCATCGTGAAATTTTGCACACACGTTGTCAGGGGTACAGGAAAGTAGGTAGATACCATTTCATCACGATTTAGGAAAAAAATTGAGAAATAAAACAAAATTGTTAGTTTTTGTCACCTCGATGTCAAAGTGATAGGCATCAAGGTGACAGTTATCAAAAATTAAATTTTATTATAAGATGCTTTTTATCGCGATAAACTGCAGTCCGCGCGGACGAAGTTACGGGCAAAATCTAGTATAATATAATTTCCAATGCAACGAAAACGGGTTCGTTTCGCGGCTCGACTTTTAGTAACTTCCCGCGACTTTGCCTGCGACAACATCTCTCAGGGACAAACCGAAGTTATTATTCGCGGACAAAGTCGCGGTCAAAAGCTACTATAATATAATTTCCAATTCAACGAAACCTTGGTTCGACTTTTAATAAGTTACTACTTCCCGCGACTTTGCTTGTGATGAGATCTTTCCGGGATGAAACGTAGTTATCATAATGCTGGTGTCTATCATGATGCTCATATTAGTCCACTGCTGGGTAGGTTCCCACTGCCCACAACAGTTGCAAGATCAAGTAAGACATATGTTACCTCTGACGGCCGGTCGCCCGTTAACATTCCTGTAGAGAGCGTTTTCGAGGTACTGTAACCCGTTGTTGTTGATTATGTTGAACCCGCAGAGCCGCTCAATCTGCTTCCATCTGTGCATTCTCTCCTGGAACACACATAAATAGGATATTTGAGATATGTAATCAAACTGAAACCTATTGTTTGTTTGTCGAATGAAGTAACAAACAATAACAGCCGGGAGCGACGGCTTAACGCGCCCTCCGAAGCACGGAGCGATGGAAAACCGCACATAACTTAGAAAAGTCATTGGTGAAGTAAGTATTGATTAAAGCAATGACACAACTATTAAATTGTTATGAGGCGGTTGGGCCAAGATCTAGGCAACAGATTGATGTTAATATTCGCGTAATTTATTAAAATTTATTTGTAATACAATGTTTATATTTGATAAAGGCGCCTGACATACTTACGAGTTTTACCTTCAACCGCAATTTGAAACAAGTAAAATTATTATAAAAAATAGAAAAAAACCTGACTGCGGCACAAAATTATGGAATACGAGCTGACTGCGGGCAAAAATAATCACACTAATATTATAATGGCGTAAGTTTGTATGTATTTGAGGGTGTGTGTTTGTATGTGTGTACGTGTTTGTTACTTCTTCACGCTTAAACCGCTGAACGGATTTGGATGAAATTTGGTACGGGGGTAACTAATATCCTGGATTAACACATAGGCTACTTTTTATCCCGGAAAATGTATGTTTCTTGAGGGACGCGTGAAACCGCGGGGCGTAGCTTTATGGCAGCTGTAAGCCATATTGGTATTCTTGACACTTCATATATCCTATAGCACTCTCGTGATCAAGACGAATCCAATGAATTTATCAAAATACATCAAGCCGTTCAGGCTGTACGACGCGACGCGCACATGAAACGTACAAACATACATACAACCCAAACACAACGCTCCTCGGTCGTATAAAAAAATAATTAAATCGCAGTCACCGATCAAACCATATGAAATGTATAGAGGACTTAGTCGCAGCGGATCTTTGTGGCTCGGAAGTTGCAAGTCTGCAAGTCGCTGCGCAAGCTGCTATTTTTATCTTTAGGCTGATAAGCTGAATAACACACAATGAAAAAATCCGATTGCGAACTTTAAATCGTTGTAGATCCTAAATGGTCATTCGAAATGAAACATGATAAGAGAAACCTAAAGATGACTTCAAATACCTATTCAATGAAACCCCACTTGACATAGTTCATCATAGACAACTGCACATTACTCCTTGTAGTTAGTTCATCGACTATTTTTCTTTTTGACTTTTGTTTACTGTCATATCTTTAGAAGCACTCGCAAGATTAAGACAAACGATTGACGTGAGAATCATCAAAATCGTTCAACGCGTTTGATCTAAATATTGCCACAAAGGAACAGACACATTAACCATTCTTTGCGTTGGGCAGTCAGGTAAAAATGCGGATTTATTTTTAGTATTCCGAAGTTTGTGAGTCTAGCCAGTGCTTGCATAATTGTCATTTATAGGCAGACAACTTCAAAATTAAATGAATTGAATTTATAATCATTCCTATGAATTCAGATTGACTACCGTACATCGAAGTGTTGAAGTGTTTGTACAGCAAGGCCACCATGACTGTCCGTCTCCAAGATCGGAGCACGAATTCTATCCAGTTACAAAAAGGAGTGAGACAGGGTGACGTTATTTCTCCGAAACTGTTCACCTCTGCACTGGGAGATATATTCAAGCAATATATTTTGAACTGTAACGGATATGGTGTTAACATCAATGGCGAATACATCACTCACCCTCGATTTGCTGATGATATAATCATGACAGAAACCCTGGAAGACCTAAGGACAATACTCAGTGACCTCAATACTGTTTCCCAACAGGTGGGTCTTAAAATGAACATGAGTAAAACGAACATCATGTCAAATGCCCATGTCTTGCCCATGCCTGTTTATGTTGGGAACGATATTATCGAAGCTGTTGATCACTATGTCTATTGTCTACTTAGGTCAGATGATCCAACTGGGTAGATCCAACTTCGACAAAGAGGTCAAACGACGAATACAACTAGGATGTGCAGCGTTCGGGAAATTACGCCATATCTTCTCTTGCGTATTGCAGTGATGACATACGGCACTGAAACGTGGTCGCTAACTGTTGATCTCATACACAAGCTCAGAGTTGCGCAGCGTGCAATGGAGAGAAGCTATGCTCGTTGTTTCACTACGTGATAGAACCCGAAATGAAGAAATCCGTAGAAGAACCAAGGTTACCGACATAGCTCTCAGAGTTTGCAAGTTGAAGTGGCAATGGGCAGGCGATATAGTTCACAGAACCGACAACCGCTGGGAAATAAAGGTTCTCGAATGGCGACCACGAACAAGCAAGCGAAGTGTGGGGAGACTCCCCACACGATGGACCAACGACATTGTAGCCATCGCAGGAAGTCGGTGGATGGAAGCGGCAAAAGATCGTCATAGCGCTCTTTGGGGGAGGCCTATGTTCATCAGTGGACTTCTAAAGGCTGACATGATGATGATGATGAATACATATTATACGTATTTTTAAACGTTTTGATTATTTTTTAGTATTTGTAATTTCAGGCATATTTTACATATTAAATGTATTTAGCTGACTTTTTTTACTTAAAAAAAAATGCTCGATAAATATACCGAAAATAACAATTCTACGCGTATCCTAGTTTTTTCATCGTAAGATAGCATAGAATTATGTTTTACAGCACGATATAATTTGAAAAATAAGGCAAATCTAAGAAACTGAAAGTATTACCGTTTCAGCCAACCGCAATTGCCACTCGCAATCGAAGATTGTGAACTTGAGTTGGTCACTGAAAGTACTAAAATCGCTCGATTGTGTCCTGACTGAATGAAAAAAAACTAGGCCTTAACTATCAAAATGAGTAGTACATGTTTATTTTCCTGACGTTCCTATTGTTGGTGCATTGCCGAAATCCGCTAGTGATTCTACGATTTCTTCAGTATGGATATATTGAACTACGATGATAAGATGAAATGGACAGATAACTGATCCATATTTTTTACTATCGTCTTCGCAACTAAAATTACTCAAGTAGTTTTTAGTTATGACAACTTGTCGCCGGTGCACCTCCGAGGGTGTGGCCCACCAGTTCAGCAGCGGACAAGAAACAGGAACAAGGAGGTAGCCGGCAGAAGATTATAGAAGTCGATGGACGAACTCGTTTTTTTTAAATTGTTTTTTATTACTGAGTAGGCAATCGTTTGACCACGATCTTGCCTGATGGAAAGCGATGATGTGGTCGAAGGTGTATCATGCTTGCCTAGTAGATACCTATTCAATCTTGACTTGAACACACCTGGGTTATATATAACTGGAGACACTGACGAGGGCAGAGCATTCCACTCCTTTGCAGTTCTTATAATAAATGAAGATCCGTAACGCTTCGTTCTTGTGCAAGGAATTTCAACCATAAAAGGGTGGCACTTTGCTGATTGTTTTGCCGATCTTCTAGTCGTACGTTGATAGAAAGGTGATGGGGGAATCAGATTGTGGAGTTCTTGTGCACAATCTCCATAGGGCAATCTGTAGAAACCGAAGGGCGACCACACGTCGATGCGCCAGACATTGAAGCTTACTCTTTACCAGAGTTTCATCCCCAATCAGCCTCATAGCACATCTCTCAATTGAATCCAAAGCCTCGATCTGATACTTGGCAGAACCGTCCCAGAGGTGGCAGCAGTTCTCTATACAAGATCGGATCTGTGCTTGATAAAGATTCAAAAGCTGTCCCGGCGTGAAGTACCGCCTAACCTTAGACAAAATACCAAGTTTCTTTGCAGCTACCTTGGCTTTGGATTCAAACTCACATCGAACCTGAATTTTGGGTCTTTAAACCCAAAATTCAGGTTCGATGTGAGTTCGACACCCAAAAGCTCCAGATGGTCGCCTATTGGTATTGATTGTTACACTACGGAAATACGGAGATCGGTTAGAATCACCCCAATCGAACACAGCTTCTAAGGCTAAATTCAAACGGTCAACCTAGTTTCTCTCTGAAGCTGGACAGCGCCGCAGCTGGCTTGAGCATTGGAAATGTATGTCTGAACTACAGTACTGTCATCTGCATACCCAAAGGTACCGGGCTTCAGAGGGTCATTAATGTGCAGTAAAACCAGTGTAGCCGAGAGAACCGATCCCTGAGGTACACCGGCATTGATAGTCATTTGATCAGACGAGCAGTCCTCTACGACTACTCAAATAGATCGTTCTCTCAAAAAATCAGCTATCCAATTGAATAAGCCAACAGGTAATCTATATGAGGTTTTAAAGGCCTTTGTGCCAGACCCGATATAAAGCCTTCGATATATCAAGGCATATATTAAATTAGATATTTACTATTATTATAAACTTTTAAACTGCAGGAAATGAAACAGGGCACAAAAAGGGGGGTTAATTTGTTGTGTATTTGGGTCAGTAAATAAAATGGTTATTATATTTCAAAACAAAAGTTTATTTTATTCTAGTAATGAAATTTAAAAATAGCTATGATAAGCCTAGACTCTGTAGGCTGACAAGAGGTCTGTACTGCACCAGATGAAGAGAGCGAATTAATCAAATGTATTAATGACACAGAAAGCAAGGGCGATAGAACTATTTTAATTTTGAAAATCAAAGTATGGAAAATGTGTGTGGACAGCGCTCAGTGATAAACTATAAATGAGGTTGTTATGTTGATGAAAAAGGATGACTTCGTCACAATCTTTTATGTCGAAAAATTGAGTAACCGCGCGCGCAACGCGTGCGCTTCAAGGGATTAAGCGTCGTTGTCTATGGTCGAATGTCTGTATTACAAACCGTATCATTGTATTAGCTCTCTCACCTGTAATTCTTGAGTAACCTCGTTGAGCGCGGTGCGTGCTTCCACTATGGATCTGTCGACGTCGTCTATGGACTTGCCGTGAGTGGACACGAATGCGCCCACTAGGCTTGTCCGTTTCTTGCGTAGCTTCTCACACTGAAATGTACACAATGTATGTTTTGTCAGCTTTAGTATGAAGAGCATTTAAAACCTAGTGTCGGATGTATGACGAATGTTTGGTGTCATAATCAGGTAACCTAAAAAATCAGACGTAGCTTAACGACTGCTATTTATTGTTAGCATCTGGGACTGACTTAACATGCCCTTCGATGCACAGCGATGGCAAATCCAATGAGGTATATACATTTAGTTTATAAGGTATATATTTTTATGGGCCGCTGGTATCTTTACTTCGATGTACATTTTATACAAGCAGGATTTTTGAGACGGGGCAGTAAGATCAGGTATCTTAACCGTTGTAGTAACAGGAAAACGTTGAAGAAAGTACTCTGACCTCAGTTTGTCCGGTAGACTTTTGATCCTTATAAGAAACAGGATCTATAGACATCAAAAAATGTTTTTGTGTAAATTGCCAATTTTCTTTGTCTGTTTTTTTTCCAAAATCTGTGAATACATTTCAAAACTATCTTCAAAAGTTAAGGATAGTCTCATAGGAACGTTTTTCTGTTAGGAAAACGTTGCCTGTAGCTATACAACGGTTAATCCTGCTTTTTATGATTTTAGCAGTTAACGCCTACTGAGCGTAAACATAAGAGATAATTTTCAAACGGAAAAAATTTGGATCACGGTCGAGATTCGAACTAGCATACATTCATGCCTCTATAGAGGCTCATTCTCACCTGCCTCTAACCAATTCAGCTTCCTATGCATCGCCATCCAAATTTTTTCACTAGCTTTTGAACCCGTCTTAAGGGGTCGGTAACGCCATCTATTGGCAGTATTTTGAACTGACCAACCGAACACTACTAATATTGATTAACCTCATGTCTTAAAGATAACACCTATAATTATTATTTTATTTATTATTTCTGCATTAAGGCTGCTTAGCGTAAACATATTATATGTAAATTTTTCCATTAGAAAATTATCATATTAAAAATCTAGTAATTAATAAAATCATAATTTTATTGTATGTACATATTGTTTTGTTCTCGTTTGGTAGTTAATAAATAGACCGCGTGCCGTTAAGCAATATTACGTGCACTAATGGCTATTGTTTGTTGACCCATTGCCATTTTGTTACTTATTTTATACTAATTAGTTAAAGAATGAATTAAAAATACAAGAATTCTTTGATAATGGTGCCAAATCTAGCACAGTCCTCTTTTAATTAACCCCCGAGTTCCAAAGAGATATAAGTTTAGGGTGCGTATGAATGTATAGTACGGCCGATAAGTCGTGGCCACTCCGAACTTAGTGCAAATGGAATAAACATTTTTAGGAAATGAATGGCGGAATGAGGCTACGTGCACGGGGCTGTGGGCTAGGCTAGAGATGCACCTTATGCCGCCATTTGATTCCTAAAAATGTTGAATTGTGCAGCCATTTGCACGAAGATCAGAGTGGCCACGACTTATCGGTCGTACTGTATCACTGTATCACTATATCCATGTGTATGTCTGTGGCATCGTACTCCCAAAGCGAATGGACTGATTTTTAACCCCGAACAAAGAGACGGGTATTATAAGTTTATGGTGTGTATCACTGTGTGTGTGTGTGTGTGTGTCTGCCTGTGGCATCGTAGCTCCTAAACGAATGGACCGATTTTGATGCGGTTTTTTTATGTTTGAAAAATGATGTGATCGAGATGGTTCTCAGCTATAAGGGTCAGGGTGGGGGAGAACTTGAGAAAAGGGGGGTGAGAATCGTATTTTCCAAACGAATGGACCAATTTAGCTGCAGTTTTTCATGTTTCAAAGCCGAGATAAACGAAATGTTTTTAGCTATAATGGGGGGGACGGGAATGGGGGTGACGATCGTAGCTCCCAGACGGATGGAACGATTTTTATGTTTGAAAACTGTTGTGATCGAGATGCGTCTATAAAGGGGGGGTCGGAGGTTAAATAAATTTTAAAGAACAATGGCGAACTCTCATACATATTTTTATTCAGTAAAATTCACGGCATCTTTAGACCAAAAATATCGCTTGTAATTCAGCATTATTTCCTGAGATTGTTAGTCTAAGATTTTTTTATTGAGGATACTAGGAATAATTGTTATTAGGCTTCAAAGTTTTGTAGGTTGTTACTGTTAACGACTTTTGAAACAAGTCTTAGAGATTTTAATTAGTTTATCTGCTTAATTAGGTAGGCACTTAAGTACTTACCAGTACTTACCTATGCGTGATATATATAATGTTTAAAGATATTGTACCTGTTCAAATACCTACCTAGTGTAACAGAATAGGCTTTTGAATAATAATTATTTATAATTTGATACTGCCTAGCGAGATTACAAAACAATATGTTTAGATATGTTGCTGCTTTTTCACTGTGCACAGTTGTCTAATATTAGCACAAATATTTTGCAACAATTCCTTACAATAAATATGTACTTTATTTACACAAACATAACCAAACAATTTCTTTCACTTACTTCCTTCCATAAGCTATAAAGAATTGTATCCTCTTTGCTATGTTTTGTTTAAAGGTTTTATATTGACGTACGATTTTGTCTATGGTATTATTCTGTTTAACGCAAGGAGGTTGAATTACGCTTGCTGTTAAAAGGTTTATCACCAGTAAGCGTAATTCAACCTCCTTTGGTTTAAAAAAACCGGATGGGAAGTATACTGTGTTGACGTATTTAACGTCCGAACCGGAAATGTCATTGTATTACCTCTTTTTTTTTCACCCGTTGGGCAGGCAACAAGGCCGGTAAAACATTGTAGGAAGGAAATGAAGTTTCCTTTGTAAACCTGGCTTTTTACTAGCTTACATGGCATGTTGAAATAACGTAGAAAAATAATTACCTAAGTTCTGTAGATATGATATTTCAAGAAGCTGCAAGATTTATCACATATCGTTTGAGCGCAGATAAAATCAATTAAAAAAACAAGTAAATCATCATGTAAGAGAAATAACTAGCTTTAGAGCTAAAAAACACGCCAGCCCTGCCAAAAAAAGAACTTATGCCAATAAATTATATACTGTGGGAATGTGCTTATCAAGGCCTTTAAATTGATACCCATATTGTAAAAGTCGAAGGAAAAAAAATAGTTTTCGCATTTGAAACTGGAGCCACATTGCCAAAAAATCCTTTATTTAAAAAAAAAAAGGTTTTTTTTCGCACTTAAAAATAGAGCCATATAGACTTAAAAAAATAGCCTATGTTACTCGGGGGATGTAAGGATTCTAACGATACTCCATACGTCTAAATCCGTTCAGGCATTTAAAAGTAATGGTGGAATAAAGAAACTCACATACAAACATACATACATACATGAATGGTAAAAACAATACACTCCTTTTTTTGGGCAGTCGTGTAAAACCAAAAACCGGGTTTGGGATGGTTCTGCCAAGTATCAGCTTGTAGCAGTGGAGTCGCTAGACAAGAACTCTTGGATACTGACCGCTTCTCTCGCCTGCTGCAGCTGCATGTCCGCTTGCTGCTTCTTGCGCAGGTACGAGCGGTTCTCCACCTCGTGCGTGAGTTGCAGCCACTGCTGCAACCCCGGGGGCGGCGCCCAGCACCGGTCCTCGAGCTCGCCCTCGGCTCGACGGAGCTCTGCTCTGAGCATCTGTGGATGATATATAGATAAATCTATAGCTGATAAACAGTACCGTGACATACCTACTGACTGACTGATAGAAAACGCAAGCATAAACCAGTAGACCCGGGGATTTTAAATACGAAAAAAATACACCTTGAGTACCCTAGGGGTGTAAAGGAAGGTTTTTGAAATTCTATCTCTAAGGGGATGAACGGGGGCGGCAAAGATTACACGCGGGCAAAGCCGCGGGGCGCAGCTTGTTCTTAATAAAACGTCATATTTTGGGATATCATATGATGGGATTCTTTATTGTTTGTTTGTCGTATGAGGAAGTGCTGGCCTCTGATGTCAGAGTTTGTCAGGCCGCTCGAGGGCCTCTGACATGGCTGAACGACTGCTATTAATCAATAACAGCCGGGACCGACAGCTTAACGTGCCCTCCGAAGCACGGAGCGATAGAAAACAGCACGTAACTTAGAAAAGTCATTGGTGCGGAGCCTAGGTTTTGAACCCGGTATCGTTGGATTCTAAATTGCACTATAGAACCGTTAGGCCACCATCGCTCTTTATTAGCCGTCCATAAGCCGTGCATACATAAATTCAAACTAAAACTAAAAGTCTGGTTATTGGACAAATGTTTCTATAGTGTAAAGGATTATTTACATACTAAATTATGATTAATAATGAAAAATCCCTATGTATTTAAATTTGACATATTATTAAAGTTTATATAATTTTTTTTGTTCATTAAAACTTTGACATATTTTACGATTACTATTATGATGACTTAACTTCCATTATTATTGCAACTATTTGACATTGTGATGAGAATAATTAATTGAGATATAACTTTTATTTGTGTAAATTGTGTAACTAACATAAATGTAAGAATTACAATAACATAGTTATAATATATTATAACATGCATGCTAGACATGTAATTATTGCACACCTCTGTTGAGGTAGATTGTACGGGACTCATAGCACTGTAACAACGATCAATTTACCTACATCTATGGCAATAAATGAATTTGTATTTGTATTTGTCCCATACAAACGTAGTTGCTGCAGCTATTATTTAATACTAGCTGCGCTTCGCGGTTTCATCCGCGTGAGGGATGATGACGATGAAAAGTATCCTATGTGTTATTCCAGGGTATAAGCTATCTCCATTCCATTTTTCATCAAAATCCGTTCAGTTCTTTGAGAGTGAAGTATGATGATGATGAAAAGAATCCTATGTTTTATTCCAGGGTAAAAGCTATCTCCTTCCCATTTTTTATCAAAAATCCGTTCGGCCTTTTAAGAGTGAAGTATGATGATGATTATTATGATGATGGAAAGTATCCTTTGTGTTATTCCAGGGTATAAGCTATCTCCATTCCAATTTTCAACAAAATCCGTTCGGCCTTTTAAGAGTGAAGTATGATGATGATTATTATGATGATGAAAAGTGTTCTATGTGTTATTCCAAGGTACAAGCTACCTCCATTCCATTTTTCATCAAAATCCGTTCAGTTCTTTGAGAGTGAAGTATGATGATGATGAAAAGAATCCTATGTTTTATTCCAGGGTAAAAGCTATCTCTTTCCCATTTTTTATCAAAAATCCGTTCGGCCTTTTAAGAGTGAAGTATGATGATGATTATTATGATGATGGAAAGTATCCTTTGTGTTATTCCAGGGTATAAGCTATCTCCATTCCAATTTTCAACAAAATCCGTTCGGCCTTTTAAGAGTGAAGTATGATGATGATTATTATGATGATGAAAAGTGTTCTATGTGTTATTCCAAGGTACAAGCTACCTCCATTCCATTTTTCATCAAAATCCGTTCAGTTCTTTGAGAGTGAAGTATGATGATGATGAAAAGAATCCTATGTTTTATTCCAGGGTAAAAGCTATCTCCTTCCCATTTTTTATCAAAAATCCGTTCGGCCTTTTAAGAGTGAAGTATGATGATGATTATTATGATGATGGAAAGTATCCTTTGTGTTATTCCAGGGTATAAGCTATCTCCATTCCAATTTTCAACAAAATCCGTTCGGCCTTTTAAGAGTGAAGTATGATGATGATTATTATGATGATGAAAAGTGTTATATGTGTTATTCCAAGGTACAAGCTACCTCCATTCCATTTTTCATCAAAATCCGTTCAGTTCTTTGAGAGTGAAGTATGATGATGATGAAAAGAATCCTATGTTTTATTCCAGGGTAAAAGCTATCTCCTTCCCATTTTTTATCAAAAATCCGTTCGGCCTTTTAAGAGTGAAGTATGATGATGATTATTATGATGATGGAAAGTATCCTTTGTGTTATTCCAGGGTATAAGCTATCTCCATTCCAATTTTCAACAAAATCCGTTCGGCCTTTTAAGAGTGAAGTATGATGATGATTATTATGATGATGAAAAGTGTTCTATGTGTTATTCCAAGGTACAAGCTACCTCCATTCCATTTTTCATCAAAATCCGTTCAGTTCTTTGAGAGTGAAGTATGATGATGATGAAAAGAATCCTATGTTTTATTCCAGGGTAAAAGCTATCTCCTTCCCATTTTTTATCAAAAATCCGTTCGGCCTTTTAAGAGTGAAGTATGATGATGGAAAGTATCCTTTGTGTTATTCCAGGGTATAAGCTATCTCCATTCCAATTTTCAACAAAATCCGTTCGGCCTTTTAAGAGTGAAGTATGATGATGATTATTATGATGATGAAAAGTGTTCTATGTGTTATTCCAAGGTACAAGCTACCTCCATTCCATTTTTCATCAAAATCCGTTCAGTTCTTTGAGAGTGAAGTACGATGATGATGAAAAGAATCCTATGTTTTATTCCAGGGTAAAAGCTATCTCCTTTCCATGTTTCATATAACTCCGTCCAGCCGTTATCGCGTGAAAGCTCCCCAAACAAACAAATAGATAACGTTTCTCTTTTATATATTGGTGTGGATGTAGTTACGCTCTTTATAAAATCACGATACAGATAAAAATACACATTTTGTATATGAAATGCGCTACGATGTTTATAACTAATTTTCGAGATTGGAAAACTTACTATGAAAGAGCACAATTAAGTAGTTTCAATTATTATTGCACAAATAATATCTTCTAAGGTATCTTACGTGTCAACGAAACATTGACAGGTACCATACCATAGTACAAAACATCGACTTCAAATGGATTATAAGCTTTAAAAAACTACAAAACTAATTTTGATGAAGTTTATATGGGACTACACTGAAAGTCTATCCTTTTGAATAAATCAACAACCATCCAAATCGGTTTAGAAATCTTACGAGATATGAGGCAATATAAATACAATATCAAATGGATTGGAATGGAAAAAAAAAAATCGATAAACTTTTTTGATACAATTTATATGGGACCACCTGCATAGTATAACTCTTTCAAACAAAAATTGAATTTTCAAAGTCGGTCGGCAATTGACGGAGAAATCGAAATTAACAGACAAAAAAACATACACACAGAATATGAACACATAACCGTCTCCTTTTGTGAAGTCGATTAAAAAAACTAACCACTTTTCGCTTCAGGGCTTCAGAAAATTGGCGCACATAATAACTGTCCATGTTTTATGATTTAAAAATACCACTTCCACATGTGTCTTTAAAAAAAAAACGATGCTCTACAAACTGCTGATCGAGGTGTACTGGGACTTGAAATGTTTAGGGTCTTTAAGGATCTATATGGCGTTAAGGAAAAATGTGTCTTAGGGAAAACAGACGGTACTTTTGTACTAATAGTATTCAATCCACGTGATAACGATCGTGTGCTAATGTGTGTAAAATGTGCAATGATAAAAAACGAGTCGGTGCAATGTCGAGACTTGGGGGAACTTGTGTTCTCGGAAGCCGCACCGTAGACTGTGGGTTCAAAACCAACTGCAATAACTAGCTTAAAAGCAAAAAAAAACACGCCTGCCCTGCCAAAAAAGAGCTATTGCCAATAAATTATATACTGTTGGAAACTTATCAAGGCCTTCAATTTGATACCCATATAGTTAAATTCGAAGGAAAAATATTTCTTTCGCATTTGAAAATGGAGACAACCTGACGAGATAATGTTTAAATTCAAATGCCTATGTTACTCGGGGGGGATTTAAGGGTTCTAACGATACCCCATACGTCTAAATCTGTTCAGGCATTTAAAAGTTATGGTGGAATAAAGAAACTCACATACAAACATACATGAATCCTAAAAACATTACACTCCTGTTTTGGGCAGTCCAGTAAAAATAAGCAAAAGCTTTCGGTTAATGCAGACTGTTATAAAATCTTGGTGGGTCTTGTTCGCCTGCCTGACTACCACCCTCAAATAAAACACTACCTATGTTACAAAACAGTATATATATACAAACCTTTTAATTTCGGGTAAGGGATTTAAGGGATTACGAAAAACAAATGAACTTCCAGTGAACTGGAGCACACTGTTACAAATAGTTTATAAAGAAGCAACAAATGTAGATGAAAAACTAACATAAAAACATTTTTTTTATATAAAATATATCTAAAGGAAAAAAAAAATGGGTCACGGACGAGATTCGAACTCGCATACTGTGCATCAGCGCGGCACATGCCTGTACCAATTCGGCCACCGAGACCTATGCATCGTCATCCAAATCTCACTTCCCGATTAGCTATATGGCTGAAACTTTCAGGGTAGCTCACAAACCGTTGACAAAGCAAAAAAAAAGTTTAAAGTGAAAAACAAGAAGAAAAAAAAAACAACGTAAAAGTTACAAAGCAACAAAAAACCTAACCTAATTATTTTTTTAAATTATATTTATTATTAGTTCATGTTCTCAATTTATTCAAGACGTTTCTTCTTTTGGACGTGCCAGATTGTTAGACGTATTTTCCTTTTTGACGTTTCCTCCGCCTTACATTGGTAGGGAACTGTAGTTTGTTAGTAATTTCCCAACCACATATCGAACAACTGTTGACTATAATGGGGAAAGTCATTGACGAATCTTTCCTCCGCAAAAAATGAGAGGAGGTAAGTACCACTACCATATAAGAATAAATTATATAACACTAGCTTAAAGAACGAAAACAATCTGATGGAAAACATGAAGTAGCGCAAAAGAGGAAAAACAAAAGACGGTGTACGTAGGAAATGTAGGAAAATCCAATATGTTCAAATTCGAATTGATCATGCAAAATTTCAAATTAACCAAGTGTTGGCGTTTTTCAAAGGAACTAGTACATTTACGAACTGGAAATCTGTTTAGGATGATAGGTGATTTGCAACATTTTTGTAGATTGATAAATTATTTAATGCAAAAATTTCTATTTTTTCATGGATTTTAAAGTAGGCACAACGAATCTTTGTGGCTCGGATGTTGTCTGCAAATCGCTGCGCAAGGCGCTATTTTTCAGGCGCAATTCCAATGTTGAAGGTGAAGACAGCATTGTATAACTGCCTCGCTCACTCGCTTACGTTTTTCGCATCATCTATCTCGCACTTACTTTATGCTGTTTTATCCTCACAGCTGTACCTGCGCAATCGTTCACAGAGCCTAACTTCACAACCACAAAGATTCGTTGGGACTACTGCAGCAACATTTGAATACTGTGTTCATACAATTTTTTGTTCGTTAAAAGCAGCATATTATATTTTTACACGAATGCCACAAAAAAATGAGTGTAATGTTTTTAGGATTCATGTACGATTGTATGTAAGTGAGTTTCTTTATTCCACCATAACTTTTAAATGCCTGAATAGATTTAGACGTATGGGGTATCGTTAGAATCCTTACATTCCCCTGAGTAACATAGGCTATTTTCAATTAATTAATTCAATATGGCGTCAGTATGGCTCCATATTAAAAACGGCAAAAAAATATGTTTGTTTCTTCGAATTTTACAATATGTATATCAAATTGAAAGCCTTGATAAGCACATTCCAACAGTATAATTTATTGGCATAAGTTCTTTTTTGGCAGGGCAGGCGTGTTTTTTTTAGCTTTTAATCTAGTTATTTAGACTTTTTCTCGATTTAATACAATATATGAAGATTTTACAAAATCCAATAAAGCATGGTTATCTACGAACAAATCTTTGCTATATAACGGTGAACGTATATCCCTGTTAAAAATCTTTTTTTTAATTTGCAATAGAAAGAGCGGATTATGAGCAACAATAGACATATGAAAGGCCTCACCTCTATTTCTGCTTTCAACTGTGTGACCTCTAGGTCGGACGAGGCAGAGTTCAAAAGGGGCGTGTCTCCCGCCTCGCGAAGTTTCTTCTCTAGATTTTTCTTTTCTGTCGTCACATTTTCCTGTAAGATACAAAAGGACATGCTATTATTAAGTACTAGTGTTTTATGTGGTGCTTGCTTGCTTGTCGTATGAGGTGGTGCTGGCCTCTGGTGTCAGTTTGTCAGGCCGCTCGAGGGCCTCTGACAATCAATAATATCCGGGACAGACAGTTTAGCTTTCCCTCCGAAGCAATATAAATCTGCATGTAATACTTTAGATAAATAATTCGTGCGGAGTCTGGGATCGAAACCGGTATCGTTGGATTCTAAAGCGCAATAGTATACGGTGGTTACGATCGCTCACCCTTATAATCAATCTTCTGTACCTATGAAACAGTACCGTGACATACCTACTGACTTTCTGTCAGTAAACGCAAGGACGAACAATAAAGATTTTAAAATTGGAGAATACATTCTTTGAGTATGCTAGAGGTTTTTGAAAATAATTAATTGATTGGGATGACCATGCATAGGTCTCGGTGGCCGAATTGGTAAAGGCATGTGCCGCGCTGAGGGACAGTATGCGAGTTCGAATCACTTCCGTGACCCAAATTTTTCCATTAGAAAATTATTATATATATTTACGCTAAGTTGGCGTTAACTGCTATTAAAATTCATAAAATATAGATTTGGGAGGCGTTATCTTTCAGACACGAAGTTAATCAATATTAGCGGTGTTTGGTTGGTAGTTCGTAATACTACCAATAGATAGCGTTACCGTCCCCATAAGACGGGTTCAAATGAAGCTAGTGGAAAGATTTGGATGACGATGCATAGGTCTCGTTAGCCGAAATGGTAAAGACATGTGCCGCGCTGAGGCACAGTATGCGAGTTCGAATATCATCCGTGATACATTTTTTTTTCCATTAGAAAATTATTAAAATAATTAACGTTTGCATGCGGGAAAATCTGGGCGCTTTATTTTGTATGGGTGGGGCTTTATTTTATAATAAACTAGCTTGCCCGCCCGCGACTTCGTCCGCGCGGACTACAGTTTATCGCGAAAAAAGAATCCTACTTACGTTCTTCTAGGATATTAAAAACCAATGCAAAAGTAGACTTAGACTTCTTGGTTATGGCCTCCGTGGCTTGTTGACTTAATCTGTGGCACCAACGCTCTTGATGATGTTTGACGGACTTGTTATTTCGTTTCCATGGCAACCGTTCCTTACAGCGAGTATTCAACATGTTCTAGTTTTCCCGTGGAAAACCCACGGAGTTCGTGGAATTTTCCAGGATAAAAAGTATCCTATGTTTTATTGTAGGGTATAAGCTATCTCCATTCAGAATTTATCCATTTTATAGTTATCGCGTGAAAGCTCCCCAAACAAACAAACAGACAACGTTTCACTTTTATATATTGGTATGGATATAAAATAAAGCCCCACCCACCAGGCTTGTATTAAGTATTGTATTTTTTTAAATTACAAGTCACTGCTATGTAAGAAATATTATACAACATGAAAGGAGATACAAATATTACAATAAATAAACATTACAAAAAAACACATTATTATTTTGTTTTGTTTTCATACTCATACATTTTTCCTCCTTTTAAAATGCAGAGGGTCAAAAAAAGGGCCAAGGATACTGCCACTTAGATTCACGTTTTATGAGGACAACACACAACAATAGCTTCTCTTTTTTTAATATAACCTGCATATTTGCTAAAAACATTTCGACACTCACACATAACAAATACCTTAGACGCATGATGATCTTGATATACGAGTACTATACTCTGATAATTTAACAAAACATCAATTTAAACAGAGTGTTAACACACGCACGACTGGTTTCCAAAAGCCTAATAACAAAATGACTAATGATTAAGAATGTTAGATATTGACTCTGAGGTAAGCTTCAGTGTTTCTCAATACGGCACAGTAACAAGTTTTGCAAACACTAAGTTTAGTACATTTCTGCGAACAACCACTCTCAATGGAACTTCTAAGTCTTAGGTATATTATGTCACAAGAGATCAAGTTATATATTATGTGATTAAGCTAAAATTAACATGTCGTATCAAATTAGTAATTATTGCGGGGTTTTACTACTTTTAGCAATATTAGATCATTTTTGGGCGTCTATATTTACTTACTAACTGTGCCCGCGGCTTTGCCCGCGTGGTCATTTCATTTAAAAGTAGCCCACACCAGGCATCTGTCACTCTACCTACTTATGCGAGCTAATAACCTACAGATTTCTGAGCCCCGGGGCTACAAAATCAGACGAGGCCGGCCGCCGCGCGCTTGCATTCAGACGCTTACCGTGTCGCTTGTTTGAACTTTCGCTAGTAATGGCGAAACGTAACAATAATAACAATTGTTGTGTGAAGGGATGCCTTGGTAGGAAAAAAGACTCAAAGTTTTTTTGTGTCTAAAAATATATATAGGAAGTACATATTGTTACGCCGGTCGATTCTTAGAAAAACAGTAGGTACTAAAATGACGCAATACCTACATTTAAAGGAACATTCTGGAACACACTAGTAGAGCGTAGGTACCTACAGAAGTTTCCAGAGCGCGCGGTAGGTATATACCTTCGGGCGCGGCGACATCAAAGGTGCCGCCGGCCTTAAGTACCTACAGACACGGCGCGGCGCGGCAACTCAAAGGCACCGCCGACCTTGAAAGTTCAAAGACCTACCGACTACCACTAGTACATACGAGTAGTTATGAGTACCTTCTCGAAACGTCGGTCGCGGTATAAATAGAGCGCGCATCGACTGCCTGGGACAGTACTGATTTGGCTGACGAAACAAAACAATCAAAGTGATTCGAAGCGAGTATTCAGTGATAATTGATAAGAGTGTACAGTCAAGTTAAAGAGTGTTTGAGCATTATTTGTTGGATTAATTTATTTTTGTGTTTTATCGAATAAAGGTGTTAATTTTTGGTGTTATTAGCGTACATTAATTTTATCCGAACCCCAGCTCGTAACAATATTTATAGGTGTGTTATGTTTTGCCCGAGACTTTGCAAGCGGAGTCCGTTAGTTTGTACCTACCTAGATAGGTACCTACATGTTTTTTTTTATTGTTTGGCGTTTGACTAGAATGTAAATATGAAGTGGTGGAACTTGTTCCATATAAACGATTTATATTTTCAACAGTCTATGTGTAACCAGTATTTTTTTGCTAACTGTTCTACCCGAAAGGCTTAAAATTCGCTGCAATTGCGAGTGCTTCTAATCGCAGACAATAATCAAAACTTGTAAGTTAAATAAAAAAAACAGTACTTAGGTACTTCAAAACTTATTTTTATTTCAATGAGTCATGTCACACACATTTTTGCGTTGTATTTTAGAACTACCTACCTACTTAAGTATTTTAGATTATCGTGTTATTAACAAATAAAATTTGATTCCTTTATTATTGAATTAGAACCAGTTTAAAAAAATAATTAACGTTTAACGTTTGATAAGATACTTTTTAAAAGAATTGTTACGCGTATCATACAAGTTGGATAATTACGAGAGCAACTTGAAAATGTGATTTTAACGATTTTTGTGTCAAATGAAAGGTCTACGTCTAAAACCATTTTATCCGTTTGAATTTTGTAAATCGGTTACGCGTATATGAGATAATTAAGAATTAGTATAGTGAAAATGTAAACAACCAGTTTTTTTACACGACTGCCCAAAAATGGAGTGTTATTTATGTTTTTGTTCTACGAACTTTTTAATTAGTGCAAAATGTGAAAATATTATTATTCTAAGTTAATGAGGAATGTTAAAAAAAGAAGTATCTAGGTAGCCTAAAGATATCTATACTTATAATTAAACTGTAACGGGTCTGTACATAGAAGTTATTATGAAAAAAAAATTGGACCGTACTCTAGATTCGATACTGAAGCCAAAACTGTTTTTATTTCTTTTTTGTCTGTCTGTCTGTACCAACCATAGCGCCACAGCTAGCGCGTCACTCCGCGCCAGACAGCGACAGAGTTACTCGTTAGAAGAGAGCGGCAACGTTTAGGTGAATATCGCGTTAGGCACTGAGCGCTTATGCGAGCTTAATTGCACTTTGTTGCTTAGTAGCAAGAGTCGCTATTTCTATTAATGGTTGCGCGATGTGCAACTTCTGCGTCAAATAGTCTTTGTTATCGATTTATCGGTGTCTAATCATCGGATTAAGATACCATGTACCCCATGTTTTTAAGTCAAACTCTAAGCTATCCAACAGTGAAATCCGCATCGCAATCGACCAGTACTTTTTACGTGATGCACGAACAAACAAACAGACAGAAAGGAAATAAAAAAAAACTTGTTCAGGAGCTTATTATAAGTACCCTAACCTTTTATTTATTATTATTTTCTTTGTACAGAGACTTTGTATCTTCTTCCTTCTTATTGCTTTACTAGCTGTGCCCGCGGCTTTTCCCGCGTGGTTATTTCATTTAAAAGTAGCCCACACGTTTTATTCCAGAACCAGAAGCCAAACCACCACCAGACCAGTTGTAGGTTTGGTCCAGAGGACCAGGAGCATCGGCATCTAATCATCGGAATAAGGCACTGCCTTGCCTTTTTATAACGCATATTCTGTGAAGTACGGCACTCCGTACTTCACAGAATATGCGTTATAACACACTTGCACTTCTATGACACTTCATAGAAGTGCACGTATTGCAATGAAATGAACGCATATAATAAAATATGAAATAAACGCATATAATACAATGTGAAATAAACGCTAGAATAAACGTTCCACTGCAAGGCAGTGCGTGCAAGGCCTAAGATACCAAGTACCCCAGTTTTTAAATCAGTAGCAAGGGCTTGAGAGCAGGGCCTGGATTCTGTATGACCACTCACGCCAATTCCACGCCACCTGCGTGGAATTAGGGAAGGTAGGTTTTACGCAACCAGGTTTTTAAACCAGGTTTTGGCTTGTAAGTACGCCGCCCTGGTGCGGACCCGCAATACTTGCAAGACTTTCAAAGTATTTTACGCTCTTTCGCCCCGTCCGCACCTACATGTACATACTCGGTGGCGGGTTCGGCATGGCCTCGGCTGAGTTCGGCCGCACTCGGCCAGCCGGGTCACAAGAAGCTAGGTGGCCGATACATCGCTCAAAAAACTTGCAAGGCATCGAAGTTTTTTTAAGCAAACGCAATTGTGCTCTTTATTTACATAAGTGCAAGGGTCAATTTCCTATGCAAGTATTTTTTACTTTCAATTCCACGCTTCCAAGTACTTTTTTCGCAAACACGATTGTGCTCCTTATTTATATGGACACGAAGATCAATTTCCTATGCAAGTATTTTCTACTTTCAAGGCTTCGGTTTACAAAGCACTTGAAAGTATTTTGAACCCTGGTTTTTATAATGAAAGATTCATGACATGAATGAGTTAAAGTTATTTTTTTAATTAATAAATTACTATTTTACTATAAATAATTCGCTTAATTTCGCTGCGCGTTTTACAATTGAAGTCGACTTATTCTGTCAAAAAACAAAAAACATCTAAATACGTTTTAAGAGCCTCTAAGGACCATAAAGTAAAAAAGAAGAAAACGTTTTGCTCGAGTTCATTCAACGTTCAAACCACTTCGTAACAAATCGCTTGCGTGTTTTAAGGGTAGACAACGCCATCTAGTTTAAACGAAGTAACTTGTTATCATGAACGTCTTGTTAATGAGTAGAGAAAATTATCTCCGAAGGTAAGGTGGCACAGATTAGAGAGTAATTAAGGTGGTGAGGTAAATTGTTATTATGAGGTCCATACGAACAAATTTTAATGCAACGAAATATTGTGTTCTTACAATTACATTCTTGTAAGTACAATTTATTTTTTATGATGTTTCACAGAACGACGTACTTACTGGCACTTTAACTGGCTCTTATTAATTACCTACCCTACCTACCTACTTTTTGAGCTTTTTCAACACGATATGAGAATTGATTTGAAAAAATAAAAGTTTTCTATACATTCTCTGTGAAGAGCAATCCATGTACCTGTATGTACACATTTCAATACCCACAACTAACCATTTTTCCAGTAAGACATTATGAAGAAACCTCCGATATAGCTATATAATTATGTAGGTACGTAGGTAGTACATTATAATATCTCAATGGAAGAAACAATCGATTTTGAAGTTAATCTCAATTAAAATTTTCATAAAATATTTAATGTACAGATTTAGCCCAGTTACAGTTTTATTATAGTTATCGGTATCAAGGAAAATGTAAAAAATAACGCATAAATAATGTAAAAATCTTTTAATGAGCAAAACATTTCTACAGTGCGTGATTTCGATCCACGTACGTCTGGATTACCCACCCATGCATCTGTCCAACTGGGCCAGTGAGCCTCGTAGCAGAATGACGAAATTCGGTACCAGTCTAGTCGTAAACGGATGTATGATCACTTTAAATTTAACACAACTTTGGACCCATAGGGTGCAAGAACCTTTTAATTTTTCGGGATAAAAAGTATTCAACATTTTAACACATTATATAAACTTTGACTGTGCCAAGTTACATCAAAATCCGTCCAGTAGTTTTAGCTTGATACGTGTTATTATAAATAACTTTCTACCCCTATCCTGCGGTAACCGTTGATTTTTCCGGGATAAAAAGTATCCTAAATTTTAATCCAGTACATCAGCTATGATTCTGCCAAGTTTCATCAAAATCAGTCTGGTAGTTTCAGCGTGATGCGTGTTCAAAGAGACAGACAAACAGACAGACAGACAGACAGACAGAGAGACAGACAAAAAATAACCTTTTTGCACTCCATATCGATTTTGAAGTTTATCTCAATCAAAATTTTCAAAAAATATTTAATGTACAGATTTAGCCCAGTTACAGTTTTATTATAGTATAGATTATAAGTATAGATATAATATGCCCACAATTATGAAATATCACATCCAAATTAACCACAAATAAATTATCTCGTACTTAAAACCCATAAAAGCACCTGTTTGGCTTCGTACTACAAGGGTTATCGCCATCTATTATCTATGGCGGCGCGTGTTAGATCGAATGCACGCGAATTCGCTGTGGACTGGGTTTTGGCGCCATAATTTACTTTACATTATTACCTAACCAATTTAATATGTTATTTGTTTTAGTTGATCAAAAGTTTTATCCTGATTAAAAATGTCCGACAGCAGTGTTAGTGAGGAGAATTAGACTCCACCTGAAATAACGGAAACAGCAACGAACATGACGAACGAGCAAAATCAAGAAAATATTACGACATATTTTTTTCATTAAAAGTGAATTCCTATTGCATGAGTGTAGATAAAGTAGTGTATGAAACGGCACATAACTAGATATTGGTGTCGATTCTGAGTGCACCAATTAAAACACTGCTCTAAAATTGTTGCTGTCCATTTCGTTTCCAAAAGGTTTGAAAGTGACAGCAATAATTTTAGAGCTGTCAAATTTAGTTTTAATTATTGCACCCAGAATCGACACCATTAAAGCACTAGAGAGATAAACTCACTCTCGTGTTTTAAAACCCCTCATTATTAACATAACAACTGTTTCATAAACTACTATTTTTTTTAATGCATAATTGCTTAAGTCCTTTAGAAAGGCACAAAATATTGTAGTGACATATATTTAGCCAAATAAGCAAAACTGTAGAGCGGCTGTCCGAGCGCCCCCCTCCGTCGGCAGTTGTCTCCAGCAGGTCTTTGTAATCGAACGTGATTAAAACTACTGAGTGATTTAAAAGAAGTGTTTTTATTTATTTAATAGGGCTAGATCAATTCTATTGAAGACATTAGACTGAACATAGGTTAATAACCACCAGCCCCGACAATATCATCCAAAATAATTGTTCTTGGTAGGTAAATGTTGCCTTAACACGCGATAATGAACAATATTTTCGTGAGTATTTATTTTTCACATAATACTAACTCAAGCTGCTTGAAAGAAAATTGTGTTAGCAACTTAACCTTTTTATGAAAGTAATCTATACGATCTCCTTACATGGTGACGAAGATTGGGATTTTGGCAGTGTTGAGAGCTGTCAAGAACTCTATGGCTGCCGATCATTGGCCGATGGAAAGAGGAACAATGGATCTGTGTTGGATTGTTGACTTGGTTGTTGAAGCGATAAATGGTTGTGGTTGAGGAAGGGAGTGTATTTCTAACAATTGAAAATATATCTCAACAAGGCAACATTAAAAAATTCGAAAGAAAATTTTAAAAATGTGTTACAAAAAAAGAAAAAAAAGGTTACTACTAAATAATACTAGGTAATTATATTTACGATTGA
This sequence comes from Alsophila aescularia, assembly GCA_946251855.1. Taxonomy (NCBI): domain Eukaryota; kingdom Metazoa; phylum Arthropoda; class Insecta; order Lepidoptera; family Geometridae; genus Alsophila; species Alsophila aescularia. The sequence goes on from OX276381.1 coordinate 17,707,307, forward strand.
CTTTACTCATCATCATCATCATCATCATCATGTCAGCCTTTAGAAGTCCACTGCTGAACATAGGCCTCCCCCAAAGAGCGCCATGACGAGCGATCTTGTGCCACCTCCATCCACCGACTTCCTGCGATGGCTACAATATCGTCGGTCCATCGTGTGGGGGGTCTCCCCACACTTCGCTTGCTTGTTCGTGGTCGCCATTCGAGAACCTTAATTCCCCAGCGGTAGTCGGTTCTGCGAACTATATGGCCTGGCCATTGCCACTTCAACTTGCAAACTCTGAGAACTATGTCGGTAACCTTCGTTCTTCTACGGATTTCCTCATTTCTGATTCTATCAAGTAGTGAAACACCGAGCATAGCTCTCTCCATTGCACGCTGCGCAACTCTGAGCTTTTGTACGAGACCAATAGTTAGCAACCACGTCTCAGTGCCGTATGTCATCACTGGCAACACGCACTGATTATAGACTTTCGTCTTGAGGCTCTGCGGTTTCTGCGACGAGAAGATATGGCGTAATTTCCCGAACGCTGCCCATCCGAGTTGGATTCGTCGGTTGACCTCTTTGTCGAAGTTGGATCTACCCAGTTGAATCGTCTGACCCAAGTAGACATAGTGGTCAACAGCTTCGATAACTTCGATAAGCTTCGATTTGACTTTACTAATCTTTGTTAATTTACATATTTTACATAACTACTACGGATTGTTTTACCGCAATATCTATATTTTTTTTGTGATTTATGATGTACAATGTACGAGTTACTTTTAAGTGGTATGCAATAATGAGTTATATATCTATCTATCTATCTACCTTGCCGCGTGCGCACGCAGCGCACGCAGTATGCGCGAAATGAGGCGTGTTGGCGATATATTACTATTGTAAATCATATTAAAATATTGACGAACAATTTACATAAAGTTGATTGACACTCAACAATCTAACAAAGTCTCCGATCAGTATCAGAGGAACCTGGAAAAGTTCAAACAAAAAAAAAGTATCACTAGTCATCAACTCTTACCTGTTCCAACCTGGCCTTTTCCAGTTCCTTCTGCATGTCATCGAGTGCCATCTCCGCCTTCCTCAGCTGTTCCATGTCCCGCAGCATGCGTTGCACCTGGGTGCGACTGGCGCGCCCCGCCCGCAGCGCCGCCCAGCCGCCGACCACAGCGCCCAGTAGTAGAGACGCGAGGAGCCAGTCCTTCCATCTACTGCCTTCTGTTAAACAGTACTTTATGTAGCATAGGGAACGTACTTGTTAAAGGTAGCATATTGCTGAGCTACTTCAGCACCTTAATAGCGTAGAACTTACGCTTTATTGTCGAAATGTCAACTCTATAACTTCTAACTCTACATTATAAATGTAGAGCCTAGCCGGTTCACATCATCTATCTCTACGTATAATAAAGCAGTTAGTAACAAAGTGCAATTAACATAATGGACTTAAAATAAGCTACTGAACAGGAATATAATATATTTGTATGTGGTGACTGTCTGTCATATGTTCTCGGATCATGTAAAAGCTACTGGACTGTTTGAAATGCGAGTTTAAGCCAATATAAATAGCAATCGATAAAATACTATTTGACTTCGGACCAAAGTTTGATAAAAAGTATAATAACTATAAAGATTACTTTTGGTCATCATCTTCATTATTATCAGCTCGTATCAGTCCACTGCTGGACTTAGGCCTCTCCCAAAGCATGCCACTTAGCCTGATCTTCGGCTCTTCTTTTCCAACAGCCGCCAGCCATATTGCGTTACATTACGTTTGCCGAGTCGCGGACACCACTCAAGAACACGTCTACCCCAACGGTTATCGGCCCGTAGGCAAATATGACCAGCCCAAAGCCATTCAGCCTGATAATCCTATGGGCTATGTCGATAACTTTGGTTCTCTGTCTGATTACCTCGTTCCGGATTCGATTTCTCAGAGAAACTCCGGGCATAGCCCTTTCCATAGCACGCTGTGCGACTTTGAATTGGTAAACTAGCCTTACCGTGAGTGTCCACGTCTCAGCTCCGTAATTCATAACAGGTAGGACGCACTGGTAGAAGACTTGAGTCTTCAGGCATTGAGGAATTGGTGACAAAAAGACTCGACGAAGTTTACCAAATGTTTCCCAGCCCAGCTGTATTCTTCTACGGGCCTCTCTCTCAAAGTCGGTTTTACTCAACTGCAGCATCTGCCCAAGGTAAATATACTCTTGAACAACTTCAAGAGGGGACAAATTCGAACTTGTAATCAATATCCAGAGTGCCTCGGAGAAGTCGGTAGTCACTTTCAGTAGTAAACTTAGTGACCAATGAGACATTCTCAATATATGCCTTTTGTCCGCTATGATGAAGTCGATCTCATTTTTCGTCATACCATCGCTATCGAGCTTTTGCTAAGTTCACTTCTGTTGGAGCTGCTTCTTAAAGAATGAGACAAGACATTCTTACATCCTACATAGAATACTTTTGTCTCAGAAAAATGGTCACGCAGCCAAAGCCGCAGGGCGCACCTATTATTATAATAATTATGCCGGTGTTTACTATCTTTATTTAGTTTTTGTTCCCATAGATATTCTATGCTTCAGTTATTCTGTGTTGAATAAATTAATGATAAAAATTCTATTTAATATTCTGAACAGTATAAGGTTGGGTAAAAAGTAAAATAAATCGATAAGGCCTGTTCGATCTGTTCTATTTATTTTAATTTAAGTAGACTTTAGTATGTTAAGTGGTTACTAGTTAGAGATCCTGAACCTGCGAATAAGTTAAATTACTGTCAGTTCATATATGGCCGAACAATTGTTGAAGTGAAAAGGTTCGACATTCCACTCCTCCGACAAAGTAATTCTGAACAGTTATGTACTATTAGTTTCAAAGTGACGTGCGGATTTCTATAGCTTCGTGCTTCGGGCACGTTAAGCTTACGATCCCGGTTGTTTTGTTTGTTGTATTTTGTTTGTTTGTTTGTTACAGTCAAATCAAGTAATTGAAATTTTAACCCCTTCCTGTAGGCTGATTATCTGAAATTTAGTACACATATTTTGTTCTGATGACAATACTACTAGGTATATTCAGTATCATTGTAAATCCAAAATGGCCACCGCCACAAAATGGCGGATCACATAATTATTTTAATCTCTTCTCAATGAAATGAAAGGGCTTAACTAGTAGAATACAGTACACCACGTAAATTTCAAATCCAAGATGGCCGCCACCAAAAAATTGTAGTATTTTTTTCAATCCCCTTAGTATGGGTATCAAATGAAAAGGCTTGACAAGTGGAACTTTAGAGATAACTAAATAAAAAACTAAATAGTAGAAAATAAAATATGTTAAAACGGTTTTATAATCTACTAAAAGCTAAAAAATAAAATCGTGGGGCGTAGCGTAACCGAGTAATAGAAATTCGACTCGCCACACGATTATATTTTAGATTTTGTCAGAGGCATTCGGAAGGCCTGAAAAACTTTGACACCAGGAGGCCAGCACTAGCTCATACGACAAACAAGACACATTTAAAGAAAGGGACAATAAACATAATGCTATCGTTTTCAGGGCTTTTTTCGCGTTCTCTTCTGCAGAATACGGTAGAGAAAGTACAAACGCTAACGTCTCGTAGCTAGGTACGTCTAATAACTACGGTTCAATATTTTATACCAGTAATACTGAACATATTAACGTGTCAATACCATTTACGTGATGTGGTAGCCATTGTTGCATAGAATTCATACAATAACACTGGTTCGGCTCTACATTCCGATAAACTACGTTTCAAAGACTGATTGAGGTAATTTTACGGTCTATTTGATGTGACAGAAGAGCTGCAGAATTAAAATTTAGACTAGTCACTGAAATAGGACATCACTACTCATACTCGTAAGGTTATATGTATCTTTACACTAATATTATAATGAGGAAAGATTTGCTTTTTACCACGTTGTTATTGAATCACTTTCTTGTCTGTTGTTCGGGGGAATCTTGCAACTCAAATTTCGAGCACTTCTCGATTAGCTATCCGGCTGAAACTTTCAGGGAGTCTCACAAATCGATGAAATTGCAAAAAAAAAACAAAAAAAAACGTGGTATTTAGATTAGTTTTTTTAATCTATATTTGCTGCTTGTTTGTAATGGATAAACTCAATAAATAGTAAACCGGTTTTATAAATTATTTCACTTATACAAAGCTACAATATTAGCGAGTAACACACACAGTACAGTAGTACAGTGCTGTACAGTGCAGTGCGAGTAGTACAGTGTTATTCAGTATTTTAAATTTCAAAAAATTGAGGTCCCCTCGGAAATTGCTATTGCCCAGGGTATCAAATATTTGCCTGTAACCAGTAAAATTATAATAAAAATACAAAAACCAGTCTATACGATCTGACCGTGTCCGCAAAAATAATCGCACTAATATTATACATGCGAAAGTGTGTATGTATGTTTGTTTAAAATTTGGTATGGAGTTAGCTCATATCCTGGATTAACACATAGGCTACTTTTTATCCTGTCAAAATGCACGGTTCCTGGGGGACGCGGGTGAAACCTCGGGGCGCAGATAGTATTGACATTAATTTAATGCTTATTTTTTACTTGCAACATTAGACAGATAGTATCTTATTATCAAGATTAATGTAAAATTCAGAATTTTGTAAGAAGCTAATAAGACAATTGCTACTGTAAGAATTATATTTTTTTGAAATGTCTTTTAAAGACCTTCATTTTGATACTCGATAGGTTTTGGTCATTTTTGTTCAGACGGATATACAATATGGCAGTGGTAAGCCGCCATATTAGTTTTCTTGACATTTCATATATCCTATAGCACTCTGGAGATCAAGACGAATCGAAGACGTTTTTACACGACTGCCCAAAAGAAGGAGTGTTATGTTTTTAGGATTCATGTATGTGAGTTTCTTTATTCCACCTTAACTTTTAAATGCCTGAATAGATTTAGACATATGGGGTATCGTTAGAATTCTTACTTTGTATGTATGTGAGTTTCTTTATTCCACCGTAACTTTTAAATGCCTGAATAGATTTAGACATATGGGGTATCGTTAGAATTCTTACTTTGTGTGTATGTGAGTTTCTTTATTCCACCGTAACTTTTAAATGCCTGATTAGATTTAGACATATGGGGTATCGTTAGAATTCTTACTTTGTATGTTTGTGAGTTCCTTTATTCCACCGTAACTTTTAAATGCCTGAATAGATTTAGACATATGGGGTATCGTTAGAATTCTTACTTTGTATGTATGTGAGTTTCTTTAAACCACCGTAACTTTTAAATGCCTGAATAGATTTAGACATATGGGGTATCGTTAGAATTCTTACTTTGTATGTATGTGAGTTTATTTATTCCACCGTAACTTTTAAGTGCCTGAATAGATTTAGACATATGGGATATCGTTAGAATTCTTACTTTGTATGTATGTGAGTTTATTTATTCCACCGTAACTTTTAAGTGCCTGAATAGATTTAGACATATAGGGTATCGTTAGAATTCTTACTTTGTATGTATGTGAGTTTATTTATTCCACCGTAACTTTTAAGTGCCTGAATAGATTTAGACATATGGGGTATCATTAGAATTCTTACTTTGTATGTATGTGAGTTTCTTTATTCCACCGTAACTTTTAAATGCCTGAATAGATTTAGACATATGGGGTATCGTTAGTATTCTTACTTTGTATGTATGTGAGTTTATTTATTCCACCGTAACTTATAAGTGCCTGAATAGATTTAGACATATGGGGTATCGTTAGAAGTCAATTTTCTCTCAGATTTTCTATTATGTAAGAGCGAATATTTCCTGTTCATTTTAAAGTCAATGAAGTATATTTTCGATATCCAATTTAAATTTTGCAAGATTCTCAAGTCAATATTTTTTTAAAGTTTTTCATAAATTCTTACTTGTTCGTAACTTTTGGTCGAAAATGCCCTTAATTCCAAAGAAAGTAACGATTTCCTTTAATCTTAGTTTTTAATTGGTTATCGATAATATGGTACATAAACATAGCAAAAGCTTAAATTTAAAAATATAAACCTCTACTATTAAATATTAATATAATAAATCTGTGGTATTTTTTACCCGGTAACGACTGTCTGTGTCCTTAATTGCCAAGCGACGAACGCCGTGTTAATAGATGGTGGTTGTCTCAGTAACCACTCGTTATTACGTATTAACGGAATGACACAATGACTTTTTTGAGTTATGTGCGGTTTTCCAACGCTTCGGAGGGAAGCTGTCGGTCCCGGTTGTTATTGATTAATAGCAGTCGTTAAGCCATGTCAGAGGCCCTCGGGCGGCTTGACAAACTCTGACATCAGACGCGAGCACTACCTCATACGACAAACAAACGGAATATAAGTAATGATTTTATTTCTTTTTGGGTTGTTGCTAATGTGGCTTAATTCACTAATAGGCTCAAATAAGCCACAATTAAAATTCTAAGTATTGAAGGTCAGCATTTAAGAGATGAGACCGCAAAAAGTGAGCCCACTCACCGCAACATACTCAGAAATTGCACTAAAAAACCTCATTACCATAATCAGTCAAATCCACAAAACGCCCACTATACAGTGTGTAAAAACAATAACAAGCTCCAAGTGCGAGCCAAATGTCGAACACCATTTATAACATTATCCACGCACATCGCAACACGGTTCATGCAATTATCAGAAATTCAACTATTTGCACATTTTTGAATCTTATACAGTCCGATTTTCTGCACACGAACGAACGTATGAAGTGTTTGAATGAAACTAAAAATCACACTCATTTTAACCGTGATGTAACTGTAGTGACACTGCAAGTTATGAAATTAACGGGATAATTAGTGGGACTCGGCTAAGAGACGGCAGCGATTTCTAAAATGTATGATGTCACCTTGTCCGTCTACACACACACAATGACAACTGAATAAGTCAATGCGACTTATTTGTAACTTTTCGTTTTGAGTGTTGCTAATAAACAGGACAGGAAAACCCGAGCAACGAGTTTATCCATTAAAAAAAAACATTCAAAAATACAAGCTTGCATAAAATCAAATCTTTCCTATTTATAATAATATTAGTTTAGATGTAGTTTAACTTAGCCTCTAAGCGAACAAGTTGCTTTTCTCATTTTTATTTGTACTTCCTTGCATTTTTTTAATACTTTGTTCCTATTCGTAAAAAGAGTCCAGGCTTTTGAAGTCTAATAAACCAAAATGGGGAATTCCGATAAGTACTCGATGTGTATCAATTTAAAGTATTTAGATGAAAGCGATTGTGTAAAATATCATTAACTGAAACTTGGCCTCCTTGAAGTAGTCAATGCAAATAAATATTTGGAAAATTGTAGAAAGTTATTTATGTCAAAATATACAAGGAAGACGTCCAAAATATGCAAGTAAAATGGTAGTAAGTTATTTATGCTAACATATACAAGTAAAACGTCACATAACAATTATTAAAATAAATACGATGTTAATATAACATTGACAGATATTTCGTCATCATTCAAAGGGCTACATTGACCTATTACGGTGATATATTACCTTACAACACAAACAAGCAAAAAAACCTTACTAAAGATGCAGCAACAGGTATATGTAATGTGCAAGGCTTTTCCCCCATGTGATTTTTGTCAGGTCAACATAATTTAGCAAAGGATTATTGTCAAAATGAACGGGTCTCACAATGTCCACAAAATAATCACTAATATGGTGACCACAAACAGCGATTCAATAACAGGCTATAGTAACAACCTGCTCCGTGACATTGTACTCATCTTTGCCGAGCTACCGTTTTATTGCAAACTAGCTGTGCCCGCGGCTTTGCCCGCGTGGTCATTTTTCTGGGATATAAGAATCCCGTGATATTCCAGAACCAAAAGTACCAAAATCATCAAACTTCGTTCAGGCGTCAAATGGTTTTTTATTGCTCGAATTCTACGCATGATATTGAGATACCAAGTACGACAGTTTTTAAGTCAAACTCTAAGCTATCCAACAGTGAAAACCGCATCGCAATCGGTCCAGTAGTTATTACGTGATGCACGAACAAACAAACAGACAGGCAAGATTTAAAAACATTGTATATTCTTGTTCAGTAGTTTTATTTTCTTGTTTTTTTTTAAATTATCATGTTTTTTTAATTATTTTCTTTGTACAGACATTTTCCGTTCCTATTGCTTAAAGCAATAGGAACGGAAAATGTTTGCACTAATTATAAGTAATTAATTATAAAAGTAATTATAAGTATAGATTAGGACACAAATGTTTCAATCAAAATATTAGCTTCATTTGGATGTAGATACTAAAAAACTACTGAACTAATTTTGATGTTTTTTGAGAGCATTTTGAAATTTGAATTTCTTAATTTCAAATAATAAAAAAACAGCTCCAAATCTGAAATCCCGGAGATATGAAAGGACATAAGAGTACATCCAAATTGAGAATCTCATCCATAACTAAATCCGTCCTGTATCAAAAATACAAAGAGAAAAAAAACAAAAGCCCTTTTTAGGTTCAGTGCCCTCTCAATAGCCCCAGTATTCATAACATTAAGTACTATATTTTCGATGTTTAAACATATCCTTCGGTATATAAACATGGATCGGTCACTTTATGATAGGAGCGATTAGAGGATCGTGACTGGAGAGCATAACTAAAAAAAAAAAGTACCCAGGTGTATTCAAGTCAACAGTTAATAGGTATCTAATAGACACGCGTGCTACACCTTCGGCCAAATCTTCGCTTTCTATCCGGTGAGATTGTAGTCAATCGCTTGCCTAGTTGACCCCAAAAGACACCGCTCGGAGGTGGCATAGACAAAGTATTTTATTGTTAACTAGAGACCCGCCTCGGCTACGCACAGGTGTAATTTAGAAAAAAAGAGGTGATATATATAGTTCTGGTCGAGCATACGAGCATACAATCGTATTATCCATATCCATAATAATAAAAAACTCCGAAACGGCCGGACCGATTGACGGGACTTTCACTGGCAGATAGCTAATGTTATAAGGTGCAACTTAGGCTACTTTATTTTTTGAAAATAATATGGTTACCGCGCATAAAAATTAAAACCCATGCATATAAATATATATACAAAACTTCTTTGTAAAATAATCTAACTGATGGTGAAAACCGCATTAAAATCCGTTCCGTAGTTTAAAAGATTAAGCGCTACAGACAGACGGCGGAAAGCGACCTTGTTTTATACTAAAAAAAAAACATAATATATTCGGGACAATTCCACACCAATTACCTAGCCCCAAACTAGGATACCCTGTAATATGGGCACTAGATAACGGATAAAAATACATAAATACGAATATCAACATCCATGACTCGGAAACATCACACAAATGATTGCATCTTGCTGGATTCGAACCCGCGACCGTTTAATTTCGTTCCTAGGGTTACTAGCCACTAGACCAACCGGCCGTCAAACTACTACATTGAAAGGCAAAATAACAGCAATTAACATCTCATGAACAAGGAGAAAACATAAAATATTATAAATTAGCTTACCCGCCCGCGACTTCGTCCGTGCAGACTACAGTTTATCGCGACAAAAAGCATGTTATTTTAGGATATTAAAAACCAATGCAAAAGTAGGTATAGCACCAACGCTCTTGACTTTTTGTCAGACTTGTTATTTCGTTTCCATGGCAAACGTTCCATACAGCGAGTTATCAACATTTTCCAGTTTTCCCATGGAAATTTGAAATTTTCCGGGATAAAAAGTATCCTATGTTTTATTCCATGGTATAAACTATCTCCATTCCAAATTTCATCAAAATTCGTCCAGCCTTTATCGCGTGAAAGCTCACCAAACAAACAGACAACGTTTCACTTATATATTGGTATGGATAGATCAAATCATCAAAATTAGGTAAACTAAGTATGCTCTGAGTTTGAAAAGGAAATTTCCCTCTCATGTGCCGACAGAGTTAAATCACACACGGGAAAAGGAAATACCCTTCTAACTCTACGGTGCTTCAGAAATACGCCCGTTAGAGAAGACAGCACCAAGAAACTCATTTATTCCATATTTGTGAATTCTTTATATTTTTTCAAATGCGAGAAATTATAATAAAACATATTTAAATTAAAAATATAAAAGATAGGAATTAAAAAAAAAACAAGTAGTTGTTTATCCATGCCAATGTATAAAAGTGAAACGTTGTCTGTTTGTTTGGGGTGCTTTCACGCGATAACGGCTGGACGGATTTTGATGAAATTTAGAATGGGATACTTTTTATCCCGGAAAAATTTAAGTTTCCACGGGAAAACTGGAAAATGTTGATTACTCACTGTAAGGAACGGTTGTCATCGCAGAATGGTCCGTGGTTGCCATGGAAACGAAATAACAAGTGTGTCAAAAAACATCAAGAGCATTGCTTTTATACCTACTATTGCATTGGTTTTTAATATCCTAGAAGAACATAGGATGCTTATTTCGCGATAAACAGTAGTCCGCGCGGACGAAGTCGCGGGCGTGAAAGCTACTCGTAATTTAATATAAAACATGAAATCAGCACTCAATGGCGGCAAAATTGTCTCTCGAGGGTACTTAGGCACCATCCGTACAGCTGGATAGTGAGGAAGAAGCACGCCTACTCATGCATTCTATCCACATTATACGTACGCACGTCACATTATTAAGTAATTCCCTTATTTATATGTCGTCAGCAAACAACATGTCGTCAGAACGAGGGAATCCTCGGTTTCTTGTCTTACGATTCACAAAAAACCCAATGCTTTATGTGCAAAATTCACAAAAGTATTATGTACGTATTTACATAAATGTCACACGATTATTGTGATGACAGTGAATCAACTAATGTTTTTTTAATGGCTTATATAATGTGTTTGGGATTTGGGACCAAGGCCAGTGTTCATCCATAACCAATTTTTACTCGACTACGGCGAAGCAAGGGAAGGGTAATGTGTTCAACAGACATGTATTTATGTACAATAGTCGCAGCCAATCTATATGTTTGTGAAGTTAGACTCTGTGAACGATTGCGCAGGTATTGCTGTGGGGATAAAACAGCATAAAGTAAGAGCGAGACAGAATATGCGAAAAACGTAAGCGAGTGAGCGTGACAGTTATACAATGATGTCTTCACCTTCAACATTGGGATTGCGTCTGAAAAATAGTAGTTTGCGCAGCGACTAGCAGACAGCTTCCGTGACACAAACTTCCGCTGCGACTACTCTATGTATGTTTGTTTAGAACTTTAGATGATCGAGCATAGCGTAGCCCCTATTGGTCCGATTTGGTAAGAAAGGTGTCGACCGTATCAATCGATACGTCTAGAGTGCCATAGTCATAGGCTATATTTTTGAAAGCTTTTATTTTACTTCACTTGTATGTATGTATCTATGTATTTTGTTAGTCCTCCTAGTCCAAATTTCGAGCACTTCCCCATTCGCTATCCGGCTGAGACTTTTAGGATAACTCACAAATGTAATAAAAAAGGAAATTAAAAAAATAAGACTTATAGACATATTAGGAGATAAAGCATTTATTTTTTTAAATTATGTGTTCTTTGAGTAACCACGGTTCAATAGTTAACAGAATTGAGAAGTTTTCATATTTCTGCAATGATATTCGAAAACCATTTCGAGATATTGCGCCGTTGATCATTATCATATTTTTCCAACATTTTTAGTGCAGTAACTATTAGTAGTATATCTATACTACTATAATAAAACTGTAACTGGGCTAAATCTGTACATTAAATATTTTTTGAAAATTTTGATTGATATAAACTTCAAAATCGATATGGATTGCAAAAAGGTTATGTTTTATTTTTTTGTCTGTCTCGCATCACGCTGAAACTACCAGCCGGATTTTGATGCAACTTGGCAGAATCATAGCTAATGTACTGGTTTAACATTTAGGATACTTTTTATCACGGAAAAATCAACAGTTCCCGCAGGATAGGGGTAGAAAGTTATTTAAAATAACACGTATCAAGCTAAAACTACTGGTCGGATTTTGATGTAACTTGGCACAGTCAAAGTATAATGTGTTGAAATGTTGAATACTTTTTATCCCGAAAAATTAAAAGGTACCTGCAGCCTATGGGTCCAAAGTTGTGTTAAATTTAAAGTGATCATACATCCGTTTAGACTGATACCGAATTTCGTCATTCCGCTACAAGTCTCACTGGCCCAGTTGGACAGATGCATGGGTGCGTAATCCAGACGTAATGGATCGAAATCACTCGCCGTAGAAATGTTTTGCTCCATAATTAAAAGATTTTTACATTATTTATGCGATATTTTTTACATTTTCCTTGATATTTTTAATAAAGTTATGGTAAAACGCACGCACCACGCTGAAATTATCGTATAGATTTTGATGCAACTTAGCACAGTATAGGAAAAAAAAAACAGGAACGTGTTCGAAAGTATTTGTGGTTTCTAATTAGATTCGTTGGTTGATTTGGTAGATTGTTTTGAATTATGTTTGTTTATTTTATTTGTAGTTAGTTAGTAGTGTTAGTAATAGATAACATTACCGTGACTGAACTGACCCGAATATTACGCCATTGAAGTGTAGGTATAATATTTGTACTTGTTGCGGAGTGCGTCCGGCCTGCCCAAGGTATCAAAAATACAGAACGGAATGACATGTTGCCATGGAAACGAAATAATAACAAGTGAGTTATTCAGTTATGTATGGTCAAAAAACACCATGATCGCTGCAGCCGAAGATGTTGAATTACGTTTACAGGTGTATTTTTTTAGAAGTTACTACGGGTAAAATGCCGCGGTGTGAGCTCTACCTGTGCGAAGCCGGGGCGAGTGACTAGTCTAAAATAAATCGCACTAACCCGCAGATCAAATTTAATATTATAAACACAATAAGTATTCAATCATTAGTGTTTAGCCAACGTTGGACAATCGCCTATAAAACGTTTCGACAGCGTTGACGTTTTAATGGTTTTCATACCTAAACGGGATGCTTTAATGACTTTGAACTTTATTGCAATGTGCCAAGGTCTAGGTTGACGTGAATGGGTGTTATAACCTGACTCGCCTAGCCTTCATATAAGTATTATTGTGACCAGTAGCGCCCTAACATCAATCTCGTTTGTTTCCCACGCTGTTATATGATTTTCTAACGATACTATATTTGTCAGTCAGGCTATATCTTTGTTAATATTTTATAAGCCAGGACATCCACGAAAATCGAAACTTAATAGCGACCATTGAAAGGAGAAGAGGGAAGATGTTTGGCCACCAGGACATTTACAGATCAGAGAAGACAAATGTCATGTCGTATAGGGAAGTCAAAGCTTTGGGCGAGCTGGGCTCTTAAACGAAAAGAAGAAGATAAGTTTCCCAGAAGGGCATCTAACATTACCGAAACCTGATGATATAGCTATCATAAACCAGTACTGTGAACAAGAACTAGTCTGGAGATGAAAATCACACTATATATTATAAATAGGAGAAGTCTAGCCGCAGGCCCATCAGAGCTTATTTAAAAAAAAGAATAATTGTCAAACGATAACCTAGGGCGTAAAAAAACTTCTTATCCATACCAATATATAAAAGTGAAACGTTGTCTGTTTGTTTGTTTGTTTGGGGAGCTTTCACGCGATAACGGCTGGACGGATTTTGATGAAATTTAGAATGGAGATATAAGCTATCTCCATTCTAGCTGTATATAGGAGATAGCTTATAACCCTGGAATAAAACAATGGATACTTTTTATACCGGAAAATTGTAAGTTTCCACGGGAAAAATGGAAAATGTTGATTACTCACTGTAAGGAACGGTTGCCATTACAGAATGGTCTGTGGTTGCCATGGAAACGAAATAACAAGTCTGTCAAAAAACATCAAGGGCATTGGTGCTATTACGAAGTAAATGTATGTATATGTCTATGGTGCTATACCAACTTTTGCATTGGTTTTTAATATCCTAGAAGAAAATAGGATGCTTTTTTTCGCTATAAACAGTAGTCCGCGCGTACGAAGTCGCGGGCGGGAAAGCTAGTACCTTATAAGTATTAATGTACTGATAGGTATCAGGTAACTGTTCTAGAATTTTCGATGATTTAGGGTAGGTGTTTTTTACCAACATAAAAAGAGTTTTTTTTCCCTTCCTATATTATATATTTAATTTGTTTCGTCCACTTCCACAAGTATATCTGAAATTGTTAGTATATCTGTAATATTCTCAGTTATATGTTTAATATTTTCTTCTATTTAATAACCAGTTATCCTTCCAAATAGTTAGGCTACAATTTTATCATAATTCTTGAGTTACCTGTTTTCTCGCGCAAAAGCTTGAACGGTCAAGAAGAACTTGCTGATGTGTGTCCATAGACAACTGCATTATTACTCCGTACCTACTCTAGACAGGCTCCAAGGACGCTCGGTGGGGGTGCTTTGAATCGGCACAAACGAAAGTGCGGCAAAGCCTATCCATAGATAAAGAGATCAGTGGCGCAGCGCAGTGAAATATATAATCAGTACCCGTGATTGCAACTCTAATTTATTATAACTGATACAAACGAGGATAAGTCTCCCTTAAGAGGGGACATAAGCCCGAAACCTGGAAATATAACTGGACTCAAACCAGGATAAGTCACCTTTAAGGAAGGCATCAGGATTAACCTTATCTGAGTAATTTGGACTCGTAATCTTGCGTCTTCAGTAGTCTGTGGTTAATCCGTTAATTCTAAGAACTAGTCCGTTAACTTTACTTTGTACTTAGACTTTATCTACATTGGCCTTCAAAACGTACCTAGTATTGTGACGATGTCAAACCTCTTTCATCATAATCATACTCATTTGTTAGTTTGTCTATATTCATTCTAAATTCATATAACCTGTCATTCCTACATTGTCATTTCATGCATTGGCTCATGTACATGTTTCTACAAAATTTCTGATAAAAAGTGGTAAAAAAAATATAATTTTATATACCTATATCTGGAAAAAGTTACTACTTAAATACCACCTACCTAAAATAACGGCCATTAGAATGCCCACCAAAATGCTGACTTCTAGCTTGGGGCGTGTTCGTGTTCAGTAAGGAAGGACCAACTCGACTAGCAGAGTCCTGCAAGCGTTGCTGATAGGCCAGCTATCTCTGTGTATGGTCATCTTCTGCTACAACGTGTCCATGAAGGTGAAGCCGCTGTTTATGAACATCTCCGAGTGCTCCTAATTGTTCCTGTACTTTTATGTAGTCCGCTGAGGTTTGGTCCCTGGGCTAGTGGAACAAACCCAAGGACCGCCTCGTGACAGTACCACACTTATAAAATTAATAATAATTATTGAATTCCTTGGCTCCTACTCATCGTATTGACACTCCAAGTACACCAGTGTTATGGAAATCTTATTTGTGCCGGGTGCACTGAACGCGGGATGTTCAGTGCACCCGGCACCACAATAATTAATATAGTTTTAGTATATATGGAACGTAATTTAAGAAAATAAACCTGTCTTCTCTCTCTGACCGATACGGCAATATAAACAATATTTAGAAACAAGTGTTTTTAATTAACTAAATCCAAAAGAATCTGTATAAACCATCAGAAAAGTAGATAAATACAGAACAACCAGAACAACGCATCGTAAGCGGTCCAGTGGTTTTATTCAAAATTTAGTTAAGCACCAACACTTTTAAAATTAACACATTTTGTTAAAATTGCTTATCTCCTACTCATCGAATTGAGATACCAAGTACGCCAGATTTTAAGTCAAAACCTAAGCTATCCAACGGTGAAAATCGCATCACAATCGGTCCAGTAGTTTTAACGTGATGCGCGAACAGACAGAATTAAAAGTGTGGTATAGTACTCGCAGCGAATCTTTATGTTTGTGAATTTATGCACTGTGAGCGATTGCGCAGGTACTGCTGTGAGGATAAAACAGCATAAAGTAAGAACGAGATAGAATATGCTAATAACGTAAGCGAGTGAGCGAGGCAGTTATACAATGCCGTCTACACTTTCAACATTGGTGTTGCACCTGAAAAATAGCAGTTTGCGCAGCGACTAGCAGAGAACTTCCGAGACACATACTTCCACTGCGACTAATGTATTAAGGTTTGAAGGCCAGTGTATAACATTTTGTATTTATTCTGAGCTATAACACAAAACAGCGCATAAATATTAAGAGACGCGTTAGTGATAACCATCAAAATCACCATGACATTACAAACTAATTATGTTTTTATGCCGTCTGATTGTGTCGTTGAAGTTATACAATCATTCGTAATCTACACTAATATTATAAAGAGGAAAGATTTGATTGATTGTTTGTTTGTTTGTAATGGATAAACTCCAAAAAAAGAGACCCGATTATAAAAAATCTTTCACATAAATAAAGCTAAATTATCAGCGAGTAACACTAGCAGGATTTTATTTTTTATAAAAATTAGAGTTTCCTTCGAAAATAGCAATAATGAAACCAGAGGTATTAAATTTTGCAAAAAAACTCTATTACTTTGTATCACAAACCAAAGAGTATATAAATACTAGGTAAGATCACAAACTAAGAAGAAGATATGAGTCTTTGTATATGGAACGTTGCTATGGAAACGAAATTACAGAACACATAATAATCATTGACGTAGGCAATGCTCTATGCTAATAATACACGAAATAGTAAACGTAATTCAACCTCCTTGCGTTAAACAGAATAATACTATAGACGAAATGGTACGTGAGTATAAAACCTGTAAACATAAATATTTTGAGTAAGAAATTGTTGTTGTTCCATTTGTCCACATAAAGTACCTACTAATTTTATCTTTCTACATATATATATATATATATATATATATATATCTACCCGTGCGAAGCCGGGGCGGGTTGCTAGTGACATATACAGACACTTGCCGCGTTTCGCCTATAAATGCTATACCATTTGTGTTAACATGAATGACTAGCGCTCAATCAGCGTTTCTCTAACGAAAAACCATCACTGTTAGCACGGTTGACATCTACAAGTGAAACGTGTTGCTGCTAAAATAAATGTAGATAAATACAAGTAATATAATAAAAATAAAACAGATAAAATAATAGTTTCTTGCTTGTCGTGTGAGGTAGTGCTGGCCTCTGATGACTGCTATTAATCAATAACAGCAGGGACCGACAGCTTAACGTGCCCTCCGAAGCACGGAGCGATGGGAAACCGCACATAACTTAAAATAGTCATTGGTGCGGAGCCTAGGTTTTGAACCCGGTATCGTTGGATTCTAAATTGCACTATAGAACCGTTAGGCTACCATCGCTCTAAAATAATAGTAATAAGTATAGATCTATGACTGTGTCAATTTGCATTAAAAAAAAACGTGTAGTAGTTTCAGCGTGATACGTTTTCTTTTTTAATAACTTTCAACCCCTATCTTGAAACCCTTTAATTTTTTGGTGTTAAAAGTATCCCATGCCTACCTCGTAGTATGAACTCAAATCATACCAAGTTTCATTTAAATTCATTCAGTAGTTTCGGTGCGATGCGCGGTCAAGATATGGACAGACAGATAGAAGACAAAAATAAAAAGTAAAACAGTTTTGGCTTCAGTATCGAATCATCCAAAAAATATTATTTATTACTTCAATGTTAACATAACTTTGGACCCATATCCCGCAGAAAACCTTTACTTTTTCGGGATAAAACGTGTCCTTAATTTTAACCCATCATATAACCTAAGACGGTGCCAAGTTGCATCAAAACCCGTCCATTAGTTTCAGCGTGGTAAGTGTTCTTTTAAATAAGTTTCAACCCCTATTGAGAAAGGGGAACCATTGCGAGAAACCATTTATTTTTCAGGATGTAAAGTGTCCTATGTCATACCTCGTAGTATGAACTCAAATCATACCAAGTTTCATTTGAATTCATCGAGTAGTTCCGGTGGCGTGATGCGCGTCCAAGATACAGACATACAGACAAAAATGAAAAACATACAGTTTAGGCTTCATTATCGAACATGGAGTAAACTCCAAAAAAAAAAAAAACTTTAATGTACAGATTTTGGACCCATATCCTGCAGGAACCCTTTATTTTTTCGGGATATAAAGTATCCAATGTCCTACCTCGAAGTATGCACTCAAATCATACCAAATTTCATTTGAATTCATTGAGTAGTTTCGGCGTGATGCCTAGCCAAGATACAGACATACAGACAGACAGAAAGACAGACAAAAATGAAATAAATTACAGTTTTGGCTTCAGTATCGAATATCGAGTACCCACAAAAAATAAATAAAAAAAATACTTCACTGTACAGAATTGGACCCGTTACAGTTTTATTATAAGTATAGATTATATGCTCTGACGCTTAATTTTGACACTTGTCAAAAAGTAGCATTTCGAACCCACAAAACAACATGGGTCTCACGATGCTAGTTTCCGAAGCTATAAATGTTAACATTTTGCATTGTGGAACGACATTGAGGCTAAAAAAGTTAGCATTGCTAGCATGATATTTAAAAACAGTTATATTCGTGTTCAGTAGCTCATTTTAAGTCCCCTAGTTTTTTTTAAATTATCTTCTTTTTAGGTACAGACTTTTTGGTTCTTTTCTTTATTATAAGTATAGATGAGACAGCAATTGTTTTTATTTGATAACATATACTATACACTTTCTCTGATGGGCATACATCACCGAAGTAGGAAAGGATCAACCAAAACCAAATTTTGTATGAAAACCAGTGTTATATATTCGAACCATAGTGTATGCCATATCTGCAGCATTATTTGCACAAAAAAATATAATTCTATTATTCGTCACGACAGTTACTATTAAAATTTATTCGTTCCATAAGAATACCTTATTGTAGGGCAATACGGATAGTTTCCCTACGCGTTACTGACGTTCCTTACTATTTGACATGAATATGTACCATCAGCACAATGTACCATCAGGTAGGACTTACCAGTTTCAAAACCATTTTGTTTGCAAGGTACAGAAACGGGGTGACCATAAACTATGCACCGCCTTTTATTGTTGAACTAGTTTTCCCGCCCGCGACTTCGCCCGCGACTTCGTATGGACTACTGTTTATCGCGAACAAAAGCATCTAATTTTCTTCTAGGGTATTAAAAACCAATGCAAAAGTCATTGAGGTATATGGTGTTGCGTTTTGACAGACTTGTTATTTCGTTTTCATGGCAACCACAGACCATTCTGTGATGGCAACCGTTCCTTACAGTGAATAATCAACATTTTCCAGTTTTCCCGTGACAACTTACAATTATCAGGGATAAAAGTATCCTATGTTTTATTCCAGGGTATAAGCTATCTCCATTCAAAATTTCATCAAAATCCGTCCAGCCGTTATCACGTGAAAGCTCCCCAAACAAACAAACAAACAGACAACGTTTCACTTTTATATATTGGTATGGATTACAAATGCGCCAACAACAATGTTAATATCTGGTCATTGAAAGTGCCGCGAACATAGATCTAATTAAATGGGGTACGCTACGTTATGGGATACGGTACGCTTTAATATCACGTAAACAAAATCTGGACTATATACAACTACAGGCAAACACATCCACACAGCTACATTCCCACTGTCGCCGCGTCGTGCTTCATGTGATACAACAAAGATAAAGAGGCACGTACTGTAGCGTACTGTATACGTAGACTGTAGCGTGAATGAGTGTCACTGCTAATACGTGTTGCCAAAACGCCACTCCGATTATGACTAAGGCCAATTGTGTAAGTTGCACTTAATTTATAAGGTCTACGCCCGATGAGCTGATACCCTATCTGCCTACTTTTAACTAGATCTATGGCCACGAAGCACGTTTAAGGCACGGTAATAGATAACATTACCGTGTTTAAGGTTCATTAAAATCTTTTGTTATTGTGTACCAATCTTACTATTGGTGTTTATTAGTACACAAAAGAAATATGGGCGGGGGGTCACTACACACTAAATGCACCCTTATGGTGATAAGTCCTGCCTTGGGCTGATTATACATTGAGACATAACCGCGGCGCGCATCATCTACTTTTTGACTGTTACCAGTGACGTTAGCTCCTCCCCCTACCCACAGAATAAATAATAGTACAAGCCTTAACGTAAAAAAGGTTGAGTTATATAAACGGCAAAGAAGCTCAGTATTATTAGCCATGTTAGTTGATTAATTCAGATATTAATCAATAGATGGCGTTACCGTCCACCTAAGATGGATGTTATGAAACTGAAGAAAGTGGAGTGCGATATAGTGGTTACGGTGGCTTAATTAGCTAAAGCAAGTGCCGCGTAGAAGCATGGACAAAGCCTAAATCCCGTCCATAATGCATAATTTTCCTTTAGAAAAATGCTACATCATTTACACACATCTTACCTTTAGGGGGTCCAAACAACACCACGTCCATGGCCTTCAAGGCCAGCTTCTGTTTATGTATGGGGTCCTTTATGCCCAGGACGTTGCTTAAGTACTGCATGTTGTTCACAGCCAGTCTGCAACAAATATAGTCAGGTTATTCATCACCATCGTTTCCACAGCTGGGACTTAGGGCAGATTCACACATTGCGAAGTGCTTAGGGTGAGTGAGAAGTTTAGTACGATCGAGACGGCCAACGGATGTCTCCTATTTTTACCCAAGTACGGCGAACCAAGGGAAGGGTAATGACTTTAACAGTCTATGTATGTATGTAGGTATGTGGATGTTCCACCAAAGCGTCGCATCTTTGGTCCGATTTTTACAGGTAAGGCAATCAATCGATTCGTCTTCAGGTTCAGGACAACGGCGAAGCTAAGTAAGGGTTATGTGTTCAAACTAAAACTTGTTCCGATTTTGCCAAGTGAGGTATCAATCGATTCGTCTTCATCGCAAGAGTGTCATAGATTACAAAAAAGTAATCGGCGAAAATTCAACCTACAGTATTTAACAGTAAGTACTTTT
Source organism: Alsophila aescularia (assembly GCA_946251855.1). NCBI lineage: Eukaryota > Metazoa > Arthropoda > Insecta > Lepidoptera > Geometridae > Alsophila > Alsophila aescularia. Next base: position 17,728,195 of record OX276381.1, read on the forward strand.
CTTTGCGCGTCTGGTTTGTTCTGGAATCTAAGGGAAACCCGTATGTACGACAACATGTAGGATTAGAGCATGTTCTGATGTGATTCATATCTATCCTTAAGTTATTATTATACCTGTATTTTGTGTAACTTTAATATAAATAGTTAATGACGCGTTTGGGAGAAACCTTTGTCATCCATCCTCGATTGTAATATTATTTAAGTATAATTAAAAAGAAAACAATTATAGAAAAGCTTTTATGCAGTAGCCATGTAATGTCACGAGAACCAAACGTGCGTGCTAAATTTCAGCCCGATAGCTTCAGTGGAAGTGGCTGAAATATTGATTGCTAAATTCCAGGGCATAGATAGATAAAGGCTTTATTGCACACCAAATAAATCATACACAAGAATAAGAATAAAAATAATTTATTACCAACAAACATAAACAACTTAAATAATACAAAAATCACATGAACCGCGACAACAAATCAATTAGTGCTCAATAGGACCGTGTGTGTGCGTGATGCATGTTATGCCACGTGTCATGTTATCTAAGTATATTGTGGTATATTACTTTGCATGTTTGGCAATTGGGGTAAGCTCAGCACTATACTGCGCAGACTAAGTTAAGTCTACACAGAGCTGGTTTTCAGCATATTGGTTTTCCCCATTGCTTGAACTGAGATGTTACTCAAGCACGAAAAAATATAGAAATAGAAGCGAAACAGAAAAAATATATGCACATAAAAAGAACAACAGCATTAGATACAAATTATTACAATAATTTTAAGTGGGAAGTTATTTATGTTGACTACAGTGTGTGTGAGCGTGTGTGGGGGTTTGTGAGAGTGGATGTGTGAGGGAGTGTGTGTATATTGTTACGCGGTTTTAAAGTTTACTTTAAAGTTATTTTCAAGACGGTTTAATATGATGGCTCTAAATTTAAGTTTAATAAGATTGTAGCCTAGACATTTAACTTAAATAGAGTACAATGGGCGGTCTTATAGATTAAAGCGATTTCTTCCATACAACCGTTGAATGGAGAGGAATACATTTAATTGTCACTGACGGTGGAGCTCAATAATAAACTTAGATTTATTGATTTTCAATAATAAAAATCAATAAATCTAAAAGGTACATGAACTTAAACAACTAATCTAGTCTACGTACAAGTGACGTCAAATAAAAGCTTTTAAAAAGGGAATTCTCTTTGCTGTTACGTTTTCACGACTAAACGGCTGAACCAGTCTTGTTGAAATTCGGTGTGGAGATTGTTTGAATCTTGGGGAAGGAAATAGGATATTTTTTATAGCGTTAAACTGTAGTCCGCGCGGGCGAAGTCGTGGGAAAAAGCTAGTAGTAAATTGGCGTCCGACAATGGGCTGATGAACATACCTTGGTAATGTAGCCCCGGTGACCTTGTGTTGCAGGAACATGGCCTTGTACTGCGGTAAGTCCACCGATTGTGATAGCCATTCCACCGTCTGTTCCACCGTCCAATTGTGTACCTGAGGAATAGAGACCAGGTGAATAGGACTAAGGCCCACTTGTACAGCTATCTTAGCCCCGGGCTAGTGTCACGTCTGGGCTAAAAATTTAAGACAAGTAGGATAGAGAGACATACGCAGACAGTAGCGCGAAAGAGATAACAATATTTTTTGGACTAACTAAGTACATACTTTGTTTTGTTTCCGTGCAAGTGGGCCTAAACTGATTGGCGCATGATTGGTGGTTGCGGCCGGGATTCTTGAGACCTCAAGGTTTACCATTTTACAAGGTGACTTAGAACCACTTCATATTATCCTAAGCTGAGGAGTTCAATTTTGACATGTTGGTTTAGTTCCGATGACAATTCATTTTCATAGCAAGTACGACCTGAACCGAAATCCAGGATTAGCTCCAGATAAAGGAACTCTTCAACGATCAACAGCAAAGACGTGAAATGATATTTACGCATTTTCTTATAATAGCCGGTATTAAGTTTTACCATGACGTGGTTGCTGCACTTAAAGTTGGCTCCACACTAGGGAACTCCGCAACGGTTATCAGCACAGATTCGAAATGTTGTATATGCATTTAATTGTGATATACCGTTCTAAGTTTCGCCATGACATGGCCACTGCTTAAAAGCTTTATATAATTATATTATTTGATTAACTTATTTACATATTCATTGATGAGTGTGACTGATAGGTAAGTGGTAGAGGGTGGGTGCGGGCGGGATCTCTATCTGATACATTAAAAGTGTACCATTTTTTCCCACATATTTTTTGGTACTGACCGGTAATCAGTTACAACAACACTCAGGTGTTGATTGGTGGTTGCGGGTCCTGACCACCATTTTTTTACACACAGTTACACAAGATATTTATATTTTCTTCTGTAGTTAGAAGCTTTTGTTCGTAGGAAAAATGAGAAATATAAAAAAACTCCCTTTTTGGATGTCTGAAAAAGAGGTAAACTCGGTCTAAAAAAACTATATTTCTCAAAAAACAAACACAAGTTTAAATCAACTCTATTTCCCATTAGGACATCCTTTCCTAAAGTAAAATAACACAAAAAAAAAAACAAAAAACCCCAGTAACCAGGGTTGGCTGATTTAAATCACTTGTTTTTTCTTTAAAAAACATTGTTTTAAATCAAATCTACAAGGCATTAGAATCTACAAGGCAGATACAAATGAAGTTCCTCATATTCAGTGTTTTTTTTTATCTAATTACTTAGTAATAATAAAAAAACGCATCATCCGTGCCTTTTTGCGGCACATGCTTAGTCAACTTAGCTAGAGCGTAACCATAAAGGCCTTTGTCCAATATCCCGTTCCATACTATGACCGTGCTAGGAACGTAAAAGGTACGAAAAAAAAACGACTGGCACTAATAATTTACTAAAGGAAAAACTTGAATCACGGTCGGGGATCGAAGCCTTTACCCATTCGGCTGCCGTGACAGGTAAATAGCCATTCAAATTTCTCCTTTAGTCTCTCCAAACAGTCTTACGGGGAAGGTAACGCCCATCTATTGCCAGTATTCCGAACTGACCAACCGAATACGGCTAATATTGCAATTAATTTCGTAAAGATAACGCCTTCCCAATCTAATGTTTTTATGATTTTTATAATGTAATGTTTTTTAGTAATAACGCCTGTTTAGCGAGTTTAATACATTTTAAAGAAAAAAAATCAACCGCGGATGGGGTTCGAATCCGCATCATCATCCGTGCCTCTGCGCGGCACATGCCTTTACCAATTCGGCTACCGTGACAGGTAAATCGCCATTCAAATTTCTCCTTTAGTCTCCAAACACGTCTAACGGGGACGGTAAAGCCATCTATTGGCAGTATTCCGAACTGACAAACCGAACACAGCTAATATTGTAATTAACTTTGTGTCGTAAAGTCAACGCCTCCCAAATGTAATGTTTATATGATTTTTAGCAATAACGCCTGCTTAGCGAGAACATATCTTCTAATTTTCGGCTGACACTACTATGCCCACCAAAGCGTTTCAACAACGGCTCATACCTGTCTGTCAACGTCTCGTGCCATGCAAGGAGCGTATTGGCATCTACCAAATATTCTCGTCGTGAATTCGCTGTCGATCGGTCATGGCACGCTACGGTGTTGGTAGATGACGAAACAGTCTAGTGGGCGTCGTTACATATTAATTTACTAGCTGTGGCCGCGGCTTTGCCCGCGTGGTCATTTCACTGAAAAGTAGCCCATACGTGTTGTTCCGGGACCAAAAGATAAAGTACAATATACTACATTTCTTCTAAATTTGTTCAGCCGTCAATTAGATTTTTGTCGATCGCTCGGCACCTAATCATCGGATTAAGATAACGCGTAACCCAATTTTTAAGCCAAACCCTAAGCTATCCAACGGTGAAAACCGCATCGTAATCGGTCCAGTAGTTTTATCGTGATGCACGAACAAACATACAGACAGACACGATTTAAAAATAATGTTATATTCTTGTTCAGTAGCTTAAGTTAACACAGCACAGATAATGCGGGTTCGAATTCAATCAATAATCTAACTTTTTGCGTTAGAAAAAAATATTAGATATTTTATTGCAAAGCAGGTGTCAAGGCTAAAAATCAAATGGTATTTAAAAATTCACTTTTGATAATATAACTTTTTTTTCGTTTTTTTTTTTTTGATAGTGAATGAACATAAAAATTACCCATTTTTGTACATTCTCATTTTTAATCAACTTTTCATTTGTACTGTTCTTAAATGTTCAAAAAATACGCGCATATTTCAATGAGATCTTTATTCAAGCCACTCTTTTCTAATAGATTTCCTCCAGTCCATCGGCCACAATTTTTTTATATTTTCTTCACATGATAGGAGTAATTGGTCCTCATTTCAATGAAATTTCAGTATCGGATAAGAGGAGTTTGAGTAAAACGAAAAACATGATTTCTTCATTAGAAATAGTGTGATTACGATAAAACAAATTAATAAAAGATTTTTGCCAACCCTGCCATTATTTTCTTCCAACTTGTATATTAAATAAACAAAAAAAAAATAACAGCCTCGTTAGTAAATTTCAATACTTTTTTTACACCTCACTGGACCTTTTTCATTATTAAGATTTTTTTCCGCCACCCTTCATCGCGTATGTGTTAATATTGCAAAGCGATTGCATTACCATTCAGCGATATGGAATCGAGACTGCGTGCGGTGCGATATTGATAACGTATCGCGTTGGTACTGTGGTAACGCGCACTTTTTGCGATTGTATCGTTACTGTACGCGTGTCGCCGTGTGCTACGTTACCACCATACGAGTATAACCATTGCCTACTCCTTCTATTAAACCAATGAAAATTTTTGTCTTTTTTTTAAATCACTCTTTTTTTTAAATTATTTTTAGTCCGTTGTCATCATTTGTTTCAGCTGGATAGCTAATCGAGAAGTGCTCGTAATTTAAGTTGCAAGATTCCAGGACAGACAGAAATACATAAGATAGATATATGATATATACACATAAAAGTATATAAGTATACATACACATACAAGTGAAATTAAAAAAAGGCTTAAAATGAATTTCATTCGCGTTAGTGATTAAAATAAAAATCTTTTTAGGGAGGTATTTCTTTTACTGTTGTTTTTTAACCCCTTTGTAGCAGTTATTTATCAATACCGTACACTATTTGTACCAAATTTCAACTTTGTAGTATTAATAGTGTCTGAATAAAACATCTGTGACATACAGACAGACATGGCGGCACTATAAGGGTTCCTATTTTGACTATGATATGACTATAATAATTCTCACCTCAGACCGCAACCAAGCCTCCCATAGCTCCTTCACCGATATGTGCATATCGTCGTTGTGGTGGAACGCCCGCTGCCGCTTCTCGTACCCACTGTCGTACTGCAACTCTTCACGGAGGAACTGGAACAAGAAGGTAACAATGTTAAGAACAAGACATAATTTCAAAAACTAAAACCCGAGTACGGTCGGGTTAAAAATAGCCTATAACACTCTTGCGATGAAGACGAATCGATTGGTATCGCGCTTGTCAAAATCGGACCAAGTTGTTAGTTTGAACACATAACCCTTCCTTTGCTACGCTGTAGTCGTGTAAAAATTAATAGCCTATGACACTATAAATGAAGACGAACCGTTTGGATACCTCGCTTGCCAATATCAGATCAATAGGGCGACGCGCTATGATGGAACTTCCTCATACATATACACATCCATGCTTCGCCGTAGTCGTGTAAAAATTAATAGCCTATGACACTATAAATGAAGACGAACCGTTTGGATACCTCGCTTGCCAACATCAGATCAATAGGGCGACGCGCTATGATGGAACTTCCTCATACATATACACATCCATGCTTCGCCGTAGTCGTGTAAAAATTAATAGCCTATGACACTATAAATGAAGACGAACCGTTTGGATACCTCGCTTGCCAACATCAGATCAATAGGGCGACGCGCTATGATGGAACTTCCTCATACATATACACATCCATGCTTCGCCGTAGTCGTGTAAAAAACGTAGGTTGATTGAAATAATCACTTAACGACTGGCTTATAGTGCTTGCAAGCAGTTGAGCAAAAAGACATAACGCGCAAGCACCGAAATAAAGGGGCTTTAAGGAGCTGGGTGATAAGGGCCTTAACATCCAGGGCTACTTAGAATTAAAAAAATGTGAGCCTTGTGTTGTTTCGGCAGATGTGTGTATATCCCTTTTTAGGCATGAATAGAAATGAAGATGGTTAAAAGGCATTAATTTTGATGGGAGGACTAAGTTCTGTGACAGTCACAACACTGCACCGGCTGACACTTTGTTGCTAAGTAGCATTGTACAAGAATGAATTTTTAGGTATAAAGGGCACTGTATCCAGCAATCTAGCAAGGCACATGGTAGTTATTGCCACTTATAGTTCCAGTGCCACCTAGAAATTTGAAAGGCCCACGTAGCAATGACTTTTCTAAGTTATGTGCGGTTTTCCATCGCTCCGTGCTTCGGAGGGCACGTTAAACCTTAATTGGGCGTGACCTGGGGGAGGCTTACCCGGTTTTCTAAACATAGTGGGGCTTTTTTTTATAAAGGTATAAGATAAACCCTTATATTTATTTTTTAAATATTTATTTATTATTTAGATTAAAAACAATGTGGGAAACATCCTTCTACTGAACGCGTTGGCTTCATACTGAAGCTCCATGTGTATCCATACCAATATATAAAAGTGAAACGTTGTCTGCTTGTTTGATTGTTTGGGGAGCTTTCACGCGATAACGACTGGACAGATTTTGATGAAATTTGGAATGGAGATAGCTTATACCCTAGAATAAAACATAGGATACTTTTTACCTCGGAAAATTTTAAGTTTCCACGGGAAAACTGGAAAAAGTTGATTACTCGCTGTAAGCAACGGTTGCCATGGAAACGAAAAAACAAGTCTGTCAAAAAACTTCAAGAGCATTTGTGCTATTCTTTTGCATTGTTTTTTTAACGTGTTTTTCAATATCCTAGAAAAACATATAGAATGCTTTTTTTCGCGATAAACAGTAGTCCACGCGGACGAAATCGCGGGCGGGAAAGCTAGTATTATATAAAAACATATCATAAAACTATCGCGAAAACAACATTCCCATGTATAAAGCAATTCAAACCGTGCAAGATAAACTAATTCAAACAACTTTACCACAATTTTTCCGCGGCTATGTGTTTTTTTTATACCACTCGTATTTGGCTCACTATTTGAACGAAAACAAACAACACTGTTTTTTTACCGTCTACAGATGAAAAAATCAGGTGTGTTCCGTTTTATATTTTTACTTAGGGGAAGAATTTTTTATATTTGACATAGTGTGGGAATCATGAAACTTTTGAAGGCTGTACTTGTACTCGAAAAATCTTGTGGTATGTATATTCCTTCAGTCCAATTAAAGGTTAAGCTGTCGATTGATAGCAGACGTTACGCCATGTCAGAGCCAGTCGGGCGTCCTGACAAACTCTGACACCAGAGGCCAGAACTGCGTCAAACGACAAACAACTGCAACTTTTCATAAGCAAGTCATCAGGGAACGACTTGGACGATATTCGAAAATGTTACAGGGCAATGAAACTTTGTTTACAAACAAAATACTAACATGAAACAATAAGACTAAATATATAGCAGATATGTAACGTGGTGTTTGACTTGGTGACGATGTGTGGGCAAGAATAGTGTAGGAGGACACCTTCCAGAATCTATTAGTTTGTGCTTCCGGTCAGGTAGGGCGACGACCTCAGATACGCGGCTGGCAGAAATTGGATTTGTAAAATACTGTTGGTAAGCATGGAGTTATTGTTAGTATTCGATATTTTCTCTACCATACTGCATTGAAATTGGTTCAGGAGTTACGTTGTGAGTAACTGAAGTCTGACAGAAATACATCATGAGCCATCATACACTCTTGCCTGTGTCTCCATTAACAGAGTCTAATGAAAGAATCTATAAAACATTAGTAATATTGGATTAAACAGACAAAAGGTCAATGAAACTAAACACATAAACATGGATCAGACAACAAGACAAATATTTGGAGAGAAATGATTGACGTTAACTCAGATCAAATCTTTTGAGTCGCGGTCATTTACCCTTCTATCGTACTAGTCTTATTAATGGTCGATGTAGGTTGTTTAATATTTCCTTTGAGCATTGAAATTTATTGGCGTATCACAGTAGCCTATTGTAGTGGGTCTTGAAGTCTTACGGGTAGGTGAAACGAGAGAATAAGTAGGTACACGATTTAGGTACCATAATTTATTGCCTCTATCAGAAGGACTATATAGTTCTATCAGGGTATTCACTTAGGGTGCTGAAGTATAAACATTATGTTCAAATATATACCTTTAATTAGGTTTAAACAAATTACATATTCACTAGTACAATGCACGGCCGATGGCAGACGACTGTCGTAAACAAAGCAAAGGAGGGGCGCGGCCGCGGACACCGCACACTAATTGTGCTTACCTAGCTTTCCTTTGTCCCGACAATGTCCCTTCACACGATATAAGCAGGTTATGAGACTCCCAATAAACGCCACAGAGCTCGATCTTCGGCTCTTCTCATCCAGTTTCTGCTGGGCCCCTGTATGTCATGATAGCCTTTAACCGATCCTCTATGGCTAAAAACAGCATAACATTAAGGCGCTCAGAACACGTAGTAACTTGAGTTTAGGCAACTATCAACTTTTTACAAGTTTTCATTATCGGTTGCCAATTGCAGTAACAAAAGCCCCAGTTTACGGTTGCCGCGATTTTAAATAAACTTTTGCATGAGAGTCAAACGTGTGGACACAACGATACGTACAACAAGAAAGGTAGAGGGATGGTAGAAGTGAAGTCGCTCTACTACGCGTTGCGCGTTGCAACTGGACAAACCTGGTACAAATTTGACAGTTGCTAGTTGCGGCAATTTATTATGTCACCGACTGCAACAACAGAAAACTGAAACGAAAACTGAAACCTATTAAACTGAAAACTGAACTGTTTCGATCAGCGAAACTCCCAACTAGAGTTGCTACGTCTGCGCAGTTGCTCAAAATTATATGAAAATCGTAAGAACAGCTAGTTGCGAGTTGCCAGTTGCCGCAACTGGGAGCTCAAAGTTGCTACATGTGCTGAGCGCCATAACGTGTAAAGTGCAGCTGCCGTTTATGAGACGTCCCATAGTCATAGTCGTAAACTTGAAAGCCATGTTCTGTTATAAACAGGTAAATAGGATCAGCTGCACACTATTCTAAAAGTTCTGACCTTCTGGATTTACCCGCGGGGTATATTTCTGGGTTAAAAGTTACTCAAGTGTTATTCCAGGTTAGAGTACAATATTGATTGCTCGGATTCTACTCATCGGATTTAGATAGTTCTCCAAGTCAAAGCCTAAGCTATCCATCAGTGAAAATCGAATATCAGTATCAGAATCAGTTTTCCAGTATGCGCCGACTTACTAATTAATGGCACTAGCGCATAATTCGAATATACTTTCAAAATTATCAAGGCTAAAGTTTCTAGTTTAAGAGACATAGTCGACCAAGATAACGAATTTTACGTACCGTGAACTTTGCTCACTTTTTACACTGTTTACGCCACTGTCTAAAAAATACAGGGTATTGAGCCTTAAGGTTTTATAATTTAACCGTTTTAGAATCAATTAGACTGGTAAAATATCTAGATTTTTGCGTAGATTCTCTAAAAACTAAGAAAAAGAGGCGTGTAAAGTTATGCGGATTTGTGCCCAACTTTACCACCCTTCACAAGCATGAATAATAGTTTAAAAAAACTAAAAAACACGCTTTATATAGAAAACCAAACTAAAAAATAGAAAATAAATTTTAATAGTGTAAATAAGAAAAAATGTTTTATTTCAAAAAAATCGTGGGGTGCATGGGTGAATAGTTATAAATATTTCATTGACAGATATGAGAAGAAGGATTATCATTTCGATAATATCTTAAAAAGCACCCCACGCTTTTTTTAAATAAAACATATTTTTTTCTTATTTACACTATTAAAATTTATTTTCTATTTTTAGTTTGGTTTTCTATATAAAGCGTAATTTTAGTTTCTTTAAACTATCATTTATTTTCTACTTTTTAGTTTGGTTTATTTATAAAAGCGTTTTTTTTTTCTTCGAATTATTGCATTATCATCGGTCTTTGACAGGTGTGCAAAATTTGAATGAAATGTGACCGTTGGGTCAAAATAGTAACATACAAACATACAAGTGAAGCTAATATAAAGCGTATAAAAAGGGGCAAAGATGTGATCCAGAACATAAAATTAAAATAAAAGTCATTAGTTTGTTCATTAGTGCAGTGGGCAATGTTGGGCTGGCTTTTATTTCAACAATCATACACATATGTCATAGGAGTCAGGGCTGGCAAAACAACTCCATATATTTTGCCAAATTTTCAGCTAAAATGCTTGTACATCTTTGGTTTATATCTACGGTTGGACAGTATTTTTAGTACGACTCTTTAGCTCGAAAAAATTACAATTATTATTTCAATCTAACGGGCCGTACCATTTACAAGTTTTCGCTATAACGTACTTTGACGACGAAATGTCAATAAGTACTTTGAGTACCTACTTATTGACATTTAGTACTAGCGTCCATTAACGCTAGTACCAAATGTCAATAAATACTCAAAGCAGAAAATCACAAACGAGAGCTGTTGAGGACCATGAGACGGAAGGTCGGCTTTTTCCGACACCTGCAAAGAAGATCCCAATACCGATGTATTGGGATATTTTTTTACAGGACTGCCCAAAAAACTGAGTGTAATGTTTTTAGGATTCATGTATGTATGTTTGTATGTATGTGAGTTTATTTAATCCACCATAACTTTTGAATGCCTGAACAGATTTAGACTAACTAACGGGATGTTAGGATATTGTTACATCCCCCCCCGAGTAAAACAGGCCATTTTTTTTATTGAAAATATTCAATCTGTCTGAAGCAGTATGGCTCCATTTTCATATACAAAAAAAAACTGATTTTGCAATATATATATATCAAATTGAAGGCCTTGATAAGCACATTCCAACACTATACAATTTAATGGCATAAGGTCTTTTTTGGAAGGGCAGGTTTGTTTTTGTTAGCTTTTAAGCTAGTTATTCCAATTAGATTGATCTTCCTCTTTGAGAGCGAGATTCCGAGAACAAAAAGTCCAGAACGTCGACAACGTAAATGATTGGATGATTTCAAAGAATGAATGAATCTGAGGAAATATAAACGCAGCCTGGGATTGTAAGAATTTTTGCCTCCGACGTCCACGTAAAATTCAATTTCATAATGACACCAGATGATGATGCTGTTAAAAAGGTAGGATGAACTTACGTCATCACTTTCGCTGAGGTCAACGTTGCCGTTGGCGTCATCGTCCAGCTGACGATGGAGCTGGGTGATGGCCTCCAGCCCAGCTCGGTCCTGCAGGCACCCCGGCTCATTGTGGCATGCCTCCACGAGGACTGGAAGAGAACAGATAGATTGGTTGGTTGAGGCATTTATCATATTGGGCTAATTTTTAACCCCCGAACTCCACAGAGTAGTGTGTATCATTGTATATGGTATCACCATGGTATCACTGTATCCGTGTGTTTGTATTTGGCATTACGATGCCAAAAAAATGCATTAAAATCGGTCCATTCCGATGATTTAATGGACCGATTTTGATGCGTTTTTTTTCTATTTGAAACCTGACTTGATAGAGATGGTTCTGTTGGCTGTTGGTATAATGGTGCGTCCAAAGCGAGTGCAATGGAGAATGGTTATTAAAATAGAAATCAGCGTATATTTCGCTGAAAATATACTATATACTATAGGAATATCCAGGAGATCAGGCAGTAGGTCATGTGGGAATCGATTTCTTAGTGGATACGGCTGTTTCTCCAAATATTCTGCTGAAGGGCAAAAATTTGAAAAGACACTGTGAGCAGCGAAATTGAGAATTTATCAGTTTCATAAGGACTTCATAAACGCTCATAGCAACTAAAAATAACTTTGAGAAGGAAGCCAACAGAAGAATTCAGGTGGGTTGGGCAGCACTCGGCAAGTCTTCTCGTCGTCCATACCACAGTGCCTGAAGACAAAAGTCTTCAATCAGTGCGTCCTACCTGTCATGACCTATGGAGCCGAAATGTGGACACTCACGGTTAAACTAGTCCACAAATGTAATTTCGCTCAGCGAGCTATGGAGAGAGCTATACTTGGAGTTTCTCTGAAGGACAAGATTCGTAATGAAGATATCCAACGGAGAACCAAGGTGACCGCCATAGTTCTAAGGATAAGCAAGCTAAAGTGACAGTGGGCTGGTCACATTACCAGAAGACCCGATAACCGTTGGGGTAGACGAGTGCTCAAGTGGATACCACGTTTAGGCAAACGTAGTGTAGGGCGCTCTGTGGTCAGATGGAGTGACGACTTGCGAAAAGCGGTTGGAAGAAAATGGATGAGGGAAGCTGAAGATCGAGCTCAGTGGCGTGCATTAGGAGAGGCCTACGTCCAGCAATGGACAGATGATGATAAGGACTTCATAAACGCTTATAACACGTTGAAATAAGTGTGTTTCGACGGAATGAACTTGTACAGCAGTATCTACTATCATGGATTTTAATACATTTGGAACCGCGCAGTAACATTCCAATGAATTAATTTTCTAGACTAATTGCGAAACCAATATGAACAATGAATTGTATCATTTTAAGATAAACAAAGTATTAAAAATGAGTTAATCCGAATTTAGGTTGATTGTGTTAGTAATTAATGAAACACTGATTTGTAACACAAATAAATAGATCGAGAATGTTAAAAAAAAACGGGTTCCACACCGCCAAACAAATGAGAGAAACATAGCGGCTGCTATGCTGCGTATGTGTGTGTGTGATTGGATAATTTGTGGTGTTTTATGGTTGATACACAATTTCGTCACAAAAGACAGCATTGTTTTTTTTTCATGAGAACTTGACAGAATGAACATGCCTAACAAGGACAAGATCTTGCAGATCGACATACCAAATGTAAATATTATGCATGTATGCGTGAGGCTTGTGCTTACGAGCAGATCGGCATATCTTGAGGGCCCCTGGCGTGGCTTAACAGCTGCTATCAATTGTTAGCAGCAGCGACCGACGGCTTAACGAGCCCTCTGAAGCACGGAGCGATGGCAAATCAGCACATAACTTATTAAGACTAGGTTGCGGAACCGAGAATCAAACCCAGATTCAGTGGTCATATAATACCGCTTGGCAACCATCACTCACTGCTCGTCTCATAAAATAGGTATTCAAATGGAGTCATCCATCACCTACCGCGTATGCTATTGTTTAATAGCTGCGCCCCGCGGTCTCACTAGCGTGGATGAGGGTTATGAAAATGAGCATATGTTACTCTCCTTGAACTATGTTACCTATGCAAAAAAAACACATCAATGTGGCTGCTTCAATGAGGAACAAACAAACACACTTTCGCACGTGTAATATTTAGTTTTGTGTGAATATTTCACTTATCATAACATTACTAGCGAACTGTTTCAGATAACGTGTATCAGTCGTTGTGGAGGTCGTGTTTATTGTCATCCGCTGCGGCACATGTCTGTCTGAATGTCACGAACTATTCTAGGCAGTACGGAAGTGTAGATAGATGTCATTGAAAGAGATACATTATCAGGAAGGGCGTTCATGCTGGCCTCAGGGAATACCGGGACATAGATCGGACCCCTCGATAGGCCGGAGTTCAGCCAGGTCCAGTTATGGGGTCCAGCGAGAATGCATTCCTCAGACCAAATATTACACGTATCCTCCTAGGTGCGTTCATTTATTTCATAAGGTAGTGTTGGCCTGTGGAGTTTGTCAGGCTGCCCGACAGACTCTGACCTGGTTTAACGACTTCTATTAGGTAATCAATAACAGCTAAGGCCGACAGCCGAACAGACACAAGTTTTTATAAGGGAGGGGAGTTTCCACCGTTTCATAAAAAGTAAGCTTATAAATCGGTTTAGAAATCCCGTTGATAGATATATGAGGTAGGTAACAAGGTTTAAAAAAAGACGGAGAATACACAGACAAACCGAAAGAGAAGCACCCAAGATATGCCGATCCGCTCGTACGCACAAGCCTCACGCACACACTTACACCATGTTATGCCGATCGGCCGCCACATCGCAGCAAGATCTATACCTTGACAGTCGTGTTAATTTTGACAAGTTCTCAAGGAATATCAAAAACAATGCAGTCTTTTGTGATAAAATTGTGTATCAACCACAAAACACCACACATTTTCCACTCACGCACACATACGTAGCAGTAATTTGTATGCTTGATTCATTTATTTTGCGGTGTAGACTCCGGCATTTTTTAAACCTTCTTGGAAGTTAGGCTATAATTACAAGCTCCAAAAAAAAAACAATATCATTGAGAACCTCTTCCTTTAGTAAACAGATTAATAATCTCAATAAGTTTAGTAAATATAAAAAGAAATAAAGCCTTTTCCGATTCGAAACGAGGTTTTACTCATGGGAACAGCGCGACACTGACCTCAACAGAGACAGGGCTATAATTAAATATGTAGGTATCTAAGTAGTTTGTACATACTATACAGCAAGTAGTAGTAGTAGTTCGCCCCGAATAGACCTCGAAATATTCTGATATTCTTTGTCACATATTAGGTTGTAAATCAAAAACTACGAAGCCTAACTGGAACAATATAGTTTTGAAAATTTTGAACTTTTCATGGTCCATTTCATATGATACCCACCCTATTGATATCAGATTATCTAAGTTTGAAATGTTGAACCCCTTTTGGGATTTTACATCAACTACTTACACTAGTGGCTCTGTGAGCTGTAGACCTCGCGCGTACTAACTTTTAGCAAACAATCTAGCGGTGTACAGTAGCGCCATCTAGTTACCTTATTCTACAGCTAACATTAATAACCAAGGTGCTCCATCAATCCCTACCTAGTAGGTAAAGGGCTGATCCCACTGGTAGAAACCTAAAAGTGAGAAATTTACTGCATTTTTTAGGAACTATTCTGCTCATCATGCCGAAGATCCTCATCAGATCTTCACCAATGTTTTATGAGACTAAGTTACAGTTACTACTTTTCAAATAAAAAAAGAACCATCGAAATCGGATTTAATAGGGCGGGGATATTCAGTAGCCCCCTTTTTTGGGGGAAGTACCCCCCCAATCAAATATCCCCAACGACAAAGAAAAAGCAAATAATTTGCTTAACCTAAATACGAAGTTTCGTCTAGATCGGTTGAGAAATGCGATCTGTAGAAGAGAACAGCCGGACATACGAAATAATTTTTGCCCAAGCTGAAACAGAGACGCTTCGCTCGCACTTCGCGCTCGCTCGGTAAATTAACAAACCCTAAACCGATTCAGCGCTTTTCATGCAGATCGGATGAAAATGGTAAGAAACTTATCTACTGACACACCAAATACATACGAGTACATAGTGTACATACATACAAGTGCCGAGTCGAAAATGTTGATTCTGAGAGCTCGCTTCGCTCATTCATTTACTGCTTATAGAGCTCTTCATATTAAGTCTGTCTGAATCTTTTTACCCGACTGGATGGAGGGTATTGTGTATTTATGTCTGTTCCTTTGCGACACTATATAGACCAAAATTCATAATGGAGTTATCGCCATATTGTGAAATACAAAAAGAAAAGTCGACATGCTATGTTATGTTGTTGGATAGGTATTTAAAAATCATCTTAGGTTTCTCTTATCATTTTTCATTTCGTATGAACATTTAGTATCTACAACGATTTAAAGTTGGCTAGCAACCAATTCTCACTTTTGCCCTCTTTTAGTTTTGTTCGCAGTCGGGTTTATAAGTTATTTCGATTATTTTTCTTTCTTTTCGGTCAGTTTCAACCAAGTTTCAACACATTCAACAAACATTTTTCACTTTTATCTCGATTCTTCCCTCATATTTATACATATAATAAGTTTATATCAACTTTTATGAAATTTCGTTAACTCGTGGGCAATATCCAGATAGGACATTGAAATCCAGATTTGACGTACTTGAATAGTCTACGCATTTAGTTCTAGACCTCGGAATCTAGGCACACGGAAGAGCGCCAAGCAAGGTTGGAAATTGGATAAAAAACTGGTTGAATTTTCCTTACACTCTCAGGGCCAAACCATCATTCAAATATGGAGATCGCAAGTCGATGCTTGTTACGACGACACAGAATATCATTGGGAATGTATTCAACTCTGAACAGATCTTTTCAGGTCTTTCCTCAAGTCACCTTAGCGCTGGCACGAATAGGTACATAACAAAATACCGGCTAAGTTCCAGTCGGATTCGCGCACTGAGTGTTCCGTACAAACTTAGGGATACGTACGAAATTTCGAATGTCGTTTTTGCGAATGTCTATTCCTCGAAGTCTATTCATCGAATGCTTACATCCTCGAAGGGTTGTTTCTGCGAATGGTCAAAATTGCGAAGGTTTGTTCCTGCAAACGGTCGTTTGTTCGAATAATCTAATAAAGTAATAAAATGTACTGTCTACACATTTTATTCCTATTTATATCTAAAGTTGTTTTTACCTATTAGCTTTACGTACAAAAACAAAAAAATAATACTATTCGAGCATATATTTATAGCAGTAGTCGAAGTTTTTTCAATTCATGATTTTCGATCGTACGACCTTTCGCAGCGATAAGCCTTCGCAGTATTGACCATTCGATGAAATGTACCATCGCAATTTTGACCATTCGCAGAAACAACCCTTCGAGGATGTAAGCATTCGATGAATAGACTTCGAGGAATAGACATTCGCAAAAGTGTTATCCCATAAATCGACATTTAATATGTCACGGTCAGTTTCCCAACTGCATTACTTTTTGTTGTTACTGCAAATTTACAGTTTTCGGATTTACTTGTGCTATAAGACATTGCTTCTTGCCACACATTCATTCTACATTCAATGATTCTAGGTCAACAGGAAGTACCCTATAGGTTTTGATTCCCTTGCGAGTGTCTAAATTTACGGCTTAAACAGCCGTATCTTTTGATTGCGTTGACTTAGAAGTTTGTTTTTTACAGCTCCAAGGGATTGCAGACCTATTTGATACTAATTTCAACTTGATACCTCCACGATCGTAAGCGTGGGAAGTGATCCTAAACGGGTTTCTTTTTTCCTTTTTACGTACGGAACCATAAAAATTGTGGAAGTCGTGGCAAGAAACGGCGGCACGCAGTAGTTAAGAGAGTTGAAGAGAGTGGTGGGCTGATGGGGGATAGCTGCAAACAAATCTAATGAACAAGCAGCGAATGTAGATTAAAAAACTAATCTAACAAGTAAACTTATTAAACAACTACAAAAAACCCGACTGCGAACAAAATTATTGAACACGAGCTGACCGCAAAAATAATCACACTAATATTATAAAGGCTAAAGTTTGTATGTATGTAAGAGGTAAGGGTGTGTGTAAGTTAGTTACTTCTTCACGCTTAAACGGCTGAACGGATTAGGATGAAATTTGGTACGGAGGCAGTTTATAACCTGGAATAACACATAGGCTACTTTTTATCCCGAAAAAATGTGTGGTTCCTCAGGGACGCGGGTGAAACTTTGGGGCGCAGCTAGTATTTATATAAATTTTATGTTTCTTTTTTACTTACATGTTTTACTTTTGCAATTGCAATATTAGACTATAGTATTTACATTAACTTGAATAATCAAAAATTGAAAATGTTGTTGGAAGCTTACAAGATAATTGCTACTGTTTAGATATGAATTATATATTTTTGAAATGGTCTCTAAAGACCTGTATTTTGGATACCTCACTCGAGAGGTTTTGGGAATTTTTTGTTCCGTCGGAAATACAATATGACACCTAAGCATATTGGTTTTCTTGACACTTCATATATCTTAAAGCACTCTCGTGATTAAAGTGAATCCAATGATACCTCATTTATCAAAATCCGTTAAGCCGTTTAGGCTGCAGGACGCGCCTAAAAAACGTACATATATACAAACATACATACAACCCAAACACATAACCCAGTCGGGTAAAAACCCTTTCTTTTTTGAAATTTTTAAGCTCATTGTCATCGATTTGTGAGCTACCCTGAAATTTTCATCCGGATAGCTAATCGGGAAGTGCTTGAAATTTGAGATTTAGATTTTTGAAGATTGAGATTCCGCCCGGTACGACAAACAAGAAAGTGACTTAAAAACGTGTAAACGTGTATAGTGGAGAATTATCTGAACAACTTTCTACATACAAAGTGATAACAGAAGCACTGCAAATGGTCATAGCAAACATTAAAAAAAACATGCAAACATTTTAATAACTGTACCTAAACTACAGTTTCTAACAAATACAACATAGACTATGAACACGCATTTGCATGATCAGAATCTAACAGGAAAGCGTGACCTAGACGGCACCTAACTAACACGGGTGTAGGATACGCAAAACAATAGTATATACCTACTCAAAAGTCGTTGACACGTCTTATATATTATAAGTTGTATGGTGTGTGGGCACTAGGCTAGCAACATACGTTTGTCTGTTCAAATGTTAGTAATAATTTACTGCGATGTAGGACAATACAATACGTGATTAAGGTGTTTTAATAGTACCGCTAGACCTCACAGCCGGTCAAAATGGCGATGGATTGACGTCGTGAAGCCATCAAGCCTGCATGTGCAGGCTCGACATTATGCCTGCAGATACACCTTTCGCCAGATGGTGAATAAAAGTCGAACGATATGATGAGAAAATCGTCCAAGAAATGTGACCATGGGACAAACGCTACACAGGCAGCAGCAGTATCTATTTCAAATCTTAGGTTTGTTTGGGGACATGGTATATTTTGTACTAGCTGTGCCTGCGGCTTTGCCTGCGTGGTCATTTCATTTAAAAGTAGCCCACACGTGTTACTCCAGGACCAAAAGTACGTATAAAGTACAATATACTGCATTTCTTCAAAAATCGTTTATTCGTAATGTATTTGAAATGGAATGTTTATATGTGTAAGTATGTTAGTTTGTTTAGATAAAATCTTGCAAGCTAAATTAGAATAACTTCCTCTTATCCTACAGAGTTGAATTTTTAATGTTGGTTCAGTTGCGATGACAATGCACTTTTATGGTTAGAGACACCTGAATCGCTCCAGATAAAGGAACTCTTTAACGGACAACAGCACAGACACCAAAATTTTGTACGGATTTTATTATGATAGCCGGTTTTAAGTTTTACCATGACAAGGTTGCTGCACACGGGGTTGTGTCCTGACTAGGGAACTCCTCTACGGTTAACAGCACAGACACGAAATGTTGTAAGCTTTTAATTGTGATAGCCCGTTCTAAGCTTCACCATGACATGGCTACTGCACAAGAGTTTTTAATTTTTATTAACTCTTTATGAAAGCTCCTGCACGTTAGCTCCTACTAACAAAGGAACAAAACAACTGTCAAATAATAACATCATCGCAGCACCATTGAGTTGAAATTGTTCTTCAATTGTTAAGGTCAACCCTGGACGCATTATTTTGTTCACAACATATCAACTGCATCTTGAAGCATGTATTCAGCACGTGGTCACAGAATAAAATAATAGACGGTGTGAAATGTGACGCGCCAGCATCCGTAACCTTATTTCAATTACAGAAGAAAATAGCTAAAAAATTAATCATGCTTGTCCAAATAGACGTTAATGGCATGACCATAGCAAGATAACAAGATCATAGCGAGTGGCGACCTACCTATTTGTCAATACCAGAATTTTAATCACTTTTTCTTTGATTACGGTGTACTATGACTATTTTTATGAATAATTATGGCGGCAGCATACAATGTCTCGTCGTTCTCACTACGTCACGGAACCTCAGCGATTTCATACAAAAACCATGCCAAAAGACTTGTAAAACATAGAATAATATACTTAGAGAGAACTTGAGCATACTTGAGTCTAATTTATCCCCCCAAATGTACAAACACTAACGGTAGTGCGTTTTTCACGGTTGTGGCGGTCACGTGTGGACACTGTTAAGGTAACTGTGTGGGCAGACTTAGTTCATTACAACTGTATTGTAAAAACATTTTACTTAACATAACGACTTCATAGTCAAAATGTTATAATTTGTAAACAAACAAAAACAAAATAATTAAAATTGATCCGTCTTTTTATTAGGATCAATGATTGAACCAGAACAATATAACATTTTCAAAATTAAATACATAATACTAATACAAAAAAATACAACATAACAGGTAGAATTATGTTAAGTAACCTTTTTCTTTTAGAAGCCCATAAAAAAACAATCTAAATTATGCAGTTCTATTGTCTTAAAGTTAAAGAGTAAGAAAACGAACTGATGCAGGTTTGCGCACCCTGCGCTTTCATGCTAAGAAGGCAGCTATATAATATACACCACACGCTCTTTTAAGCGTAATATTCTTGACGCTTAGGAAGTAAAATATGACGCCAATAGCAAAGTTGACGAGAATACAAAACCAGGGAAGTCCTAAGTCGACAATCGCTGCCAAATCATAAAACAAAATACCAAGCGAAAACACTATTACAGTCGAGAACGTACGACAATCGGCGGACGTGGCCTCCTTCGATTGGTCTGACACTGGTGTGCACAGTTCACACACGCGGCTTTGCCAATGCACCCTCGCTCGATGTTTACATCTTCAAGGCCGTGGAAAAATGAGATTGTTTTCTGTCCGAGAGTCCAAACTATGAAGGCGTAATTATTATTTAGTTTACAAGGACAACGCTTTTCAACACAGTAATGTGAACAGCCACGCAAGATAATTCCTTGCCAGTGCAGTCTACTAATGGCCTAGATGTACTTGCAAGATATAAGTCAAGCTTACTGCGACGGGAGCGACTATTTATAAAATTTAAAGTTCTAAATGGCACCATATACCTAATTCTACTAGTACAAGGGGTATCGTAATGTAACTCTAATCTTGTCACTTTGAGACAACGGCGGCGGCAGGGTTGCCCAACTATCCCGCCTACGACTCGCAGTTAACCTGTCGTCGGCAAAGCGGCTTCTGAAAGAGCCATTAGTCAGCGTAAGCCTAATTAGTTTGTCGCACGGTGGTTCCCCGAGGGTGTACACCAGCTCAAGGGGACAACTCTCAGCGGACAATAATATACTACAGGAACAAGGAGGAGGAGGTAGCCGAACAATATAATATAGAAGTCGACGGATGCTTTACCCAAGCACTTTCTGTTTTCCTCCTCAAAACAATGCGCAGCGGATATCAACTTGATAGGAGTAAATTAGGAGTAAATTTACTCCTATCTACATTTAATCTTTAAGTCAAACACGATTTAATACTTAGTAAGATGAATGATAAACTTTACTTGTGTTTAAACATGGGGAAAATTGCCATTGATCGAGAAAATAATAAATTTATTAACAATATTCAAAACATCTCATTTAACCATAGAGTTGAGCGAATGACAATGACAGGTTCCATGAAGGCGGCGATAGAAATATTTGAATTTAAGAATATGAGTGGACAGTACGGTAAAAAACTTTGAAGGTAAGGTTTTAATGATGATGTAAAAAGGATGCCATCGTCATAAGTTGATGGGAATATCTCCTAGAAAACAAACTGTTTTTGGATGCGTCAGATAAATTATACACCTTGGGATCCGGGAGCCTTTTTATGTCTACGAAAAAGGGTTTCTTAGAAAGGTACGCTACGCTAGTGATTATTTAATTCACTGCATAGTAGCTTCTAAATCGACATAAACGATAGAGTAGTAGAGCCCAATATAGGCATTTGTTTACTAAACGTCTGATGAACTAGTTGCTGAAATCTAAAAGTCGTTAGCTGCGAATTCTTTGAAGCAAGAATCCGGGATAATTAAAGTTTCTAGTAGGTTTTTGGTTCAAGTATGGCCTTACATCCTTTTGTTTCGTCGGTTTAAGAAAATAAATATGAACACAAAAGTCGAATCTTTCCTAGACAGAGAATAGGTACTAAATGAGGAGACATTCATTTAAAAGGTTCAAAAAAATACTTGAGCATGGATGTATAAATGTATTTGTATGGACAGTATGAATGAACAAATTGTAAAAGGAAGCGGGTCGGGAGCGGGACGCCTTCAGATCTATTTAACTCTCGTTTTATTAGGATCAATTGGTGTGGATCGCCTTAACCAGTTTGTTAACAAACTATTCATTGAAACCACAAAAGGGAATTTGTATTCGGTGGCGACACATTTAACTGCTTTTGGAAAATTTTGGAAGGACTTTTCCGTGATCGAAAGAGAAAAGATGACGTTAAGGTCAAAATGAAAAGAAGAATGAAGAATGTTCATCAATTTTGAAATAATAATAATTCAGAAGACTGAAAGTATTGATCAAGAAATCAAGCGTTAATCAAAATTAAAAGAATCAAGCGTACCTTCACTGGATTTAAAGTCAACATTGCAAACCTGGATTTAAGTAACAATAATTTTTAAAACAGTTATTTCACAAAATTGCAATGTGAATGTCCTGCGATAAACAGCAAATGCTAAGTTGGAACGGCAAATAGTTTTTGTTCTAAAAATAAGCATAAGGAGTTAGAAGGAGCCGAAACACAACATAAGTTTCGTTACGCATGCTTTGAAAATCACGCTCCATGAGTTAGGTAGTGTGCTAGAAGCACGTAAGGAGATATTACAATAACATACCACATTTGAACAACAATCAGACATTAAGGTGATAAATAATAAACCATTAGGTACATTTACTAGGTTGGGTACGCAGCTGATTTAATACTATACGCTGGGGTGTTTATCACAAGGTTCTGATTAAAATCACATTCGAAACATATGCCAGTAATATTACGGAGAAATTTTCCACATCAGCTGGTAAACCAACATCATCATACATATTTGATGACATAGGTCTTAAATTTCCTTATTTTCGGACGATTTGGCAAGTTCCTTGAACTGAGCAAGCTATTGAGCAAATATATCAAGATGTACAAAAATTTTGTGAATTGCAAACAAAATGATCTGAAGTGGTTTTATGCATACAAAACTAGTAAAGTATTTTACTATTGAGGAAAATGATGAAGGTACGACTATAAAGGACTTCCCAAAATACCGCAAGAAAATGTACGTTAGCGGAGGAAAAAGAAGATGATTGTATATCTAGCAAGTACATTGCTACAAAGCCTCGTAAAGACAATTAAGAGGTACGTATGAATAATACTGAAGAGTTGAACAAAGCGATTGTGTTCTAATAAGTTTGTTGTATTGTTTGTTTGTCTTATGAGGTTGTGCTGGCCTCTGGTATCAGAGTTTGTTTAGCCGCCTGATGGCCTCTGACACGGCTTAACGACTACTAGTAATCAATAACATCCGGGGCCAACAGCTTAACTTGCTATCCTAAGCACGGTTGGAAAACAGCACGTAACTTAGAAACTCCTACGACGAACCCGGTATGGTTGTATTCTAAGTTGTAGTATTGAACCGTTAGGCACCAATCGCTATAATAAGTAATTGAGGTTTTCTATAACTTTATCAGGTACCTAAGTATTCATTATACTTTAGATCTTGGAATAACAAATAGCATACTTTTCATCACCATCGTCATCTCCACGGGTGAAACCGCAGGGCGCAGCTAGTACATACATACATACATGTTTGATGATATATACAAAAGGCTAGCAATTTAGTTAAATGTGTACATTTGATAGAGGAAAACGATCGACGCCTGACCTTCAAAGTTGCGGATCATATCGTTGCTTTTGACTGATTTGTTTCGCATGAGGACATCAGCGAGACTGAACCTGATACTTAAATAATTTAGAGAAGTGTATTAACCGTGTTAACATTTGATATACTCTCTACTTTTTATTCAAATGACTTCAAAGACGACAGATAATACGAAGTGTACAAACAGAAGCCGGTGTTCGGTACTAATTTAGAAGTAGAATTAATCAAACGATCGGCACCGCCTCGTGCCAACTACTGTTTACGATATAGCCAAATGCTCAATTAATAATGTTTTTTTTCACATATACTTCCTAATGAAGTAACTAAGACTTCGATGGTTGGAATTTCCGAAAATAATGAACTTTGAATGGAGGGCTGCAGACGCGAAGACTGACTTAGCATGATTGCTTGGTTGTTTGTCGTATGAGGCTTGTTAAGCCGCCCGAGGGCATTAGACATGGCTTAACGACTGCTATTAATCAATAACATCCGGGGCCGACAGCTTAACGTGCCCACCGAAGCACGGAGCAATGGAAATCCAGACATAACCATACCTACAAGTGTTAAAGAGATGCCATCTTTCAGGCGACGTTATTTATAAATTCCTGTGTATTCATTTCGCCCGGGTTTCAATTCTGGCAGGGTAGCATAAAAAATGCAATAAAAATAAATTAAATAAATTCTCAGTACTATAAGAACGGAATGAAAAACTTGGGATACAGAAGGAGTAAGAAAAACATTTGCGAATCCTATACGATGGCTGAAAGAAGCTCTACAACAGTGTCGAGTCTTCACAGTAATAGATGGATTACAGTGTAGTCGCGTAACAGCTGTGAATGTACCAAAACAATGCCTATTTTAGTCGGGTAGCTAAAAAAGACATCACGGAAGGCGATAAAACAATTTCAATTGGCAACAGGTGACATGAGCGACGATGGACTGCGTTGTAGCGATGCACGGGTGACGCGTTCTAAAATAAAACCAAGTGATAGCCTGTAGGTAGACTATCTGTACTCTGCCATTGATATGCGGGTTCTGATGAGTCATTGGACCGTCTACCGATGCGGGACCGGTCTAGTGATCACGTGAATATACCGATGTCGCTATCACACAGCTGGCGAAGACATTTGGCGGCGCAACTTCGCTTTACGCTACTCCTGTTACAGTTCTGTGTCATATCATTCTTGGATCGTATCACTTTTCACAATCGGGTGCGTCAACTTTTCCACGTACAAATAGTGCTCGAAATATTTCACAACGCTAAGTGGAGTTGGGTTTATATATTTCCTTACTAAAATTTGTGAAGAATGGGATAGATTTTATTGAGAAATAGAGTAATACTGTCAAGGTTTTAAATTTCTTCTACCAGTCTACAGACAGATGATTCTGCAGTACGATTTATGCGTGAACCTTGAACTCAAAACATGTTTAAAACGTGTTAACATTATATCAGCATAAGACTTCAAAAATACACGTGTATAACATGTTTCGGTCAAGGCCTTTAATATGACATCATACCTACCATACTAAGAACTTTTAAAACCTTAAAGTTCTTGACAATTGACTAAGCGACGAAGGAGGACGTTTCCAAGTGTCATCATCATCATCAACAGCCGGTAAAGGTGAAACTGCTGAAGAACATGGAACGCCATCTTCTTCAGCACTTGCTCGCTATTAGCTAACGCTCCTATAAAAAGTTCACGCCTTTGCTTCGCTGTCTGTGTGTAGATCTAATCCAGTTTTTTCACGACGATCAATATTGAGGGTATACAACGTATACACAGCTAAAAAAAAACATTTATTTAGATGACTTTGCATACAAAGTAAACGATGTGTTTACCTACACTCAATCGGCTGAATCGATTTTGTTGAGCAGCTGTTTTTACCTACATAGACACTTCTTACGTGTGAGAAAGGGATAAAAACGGAGGAGAGATAATTTGTCCACCCCCCATGCTAGGCCTGCTGGGGAACTTGTACTTGCAGGCGCAGATAGTAATGTTAATCAATTTTCGTCTTTCGTATCGGTGCTAACTGCTGATGTATCCAACCCTCGTGGACTGAGATAAGCTGTTTTGGGTGAAACATTTTGTTGAAACAATTAGCTAGACTGCGTGACATAGTCTACCTACTCAGGTTGCGCTATAGGTTTCTATAATCATAGGTATCTACTTATCACCAGAACTCGGAGAGGCTTCCGCCTTGCAGTTTGCACCCATAGACGAAGAAGTTAAAAATTACCCATACAGGTTTAATTGACGTCAAATAAATCTGGTCGCCTGCAGCATTCAATGTCGTCTTAGTCAGTTCACACACCTACGAGAGCTGTTTGATAAGTCGTTTTAAAAAGTAAAAAATATATATTTTTTTAAACAATTTACATTTATTTCTCAACATAGTCATAGCGAGTTTCCAATTTTTTTTCCCCTCCAAAAATACGTTTTGTCGAGGTCTTCAAAATAGACGTTTAGTTTACACATGCGATGCAGTCCTCATTTGTCAAAAAAAATTGCCAAGCCATCTTTTCAGATTTGGGAATAGGTAATAATCGCACGGAGCTAGGTCCGGCGAATACGGAGCATGCGGAACCAGCTCGAAGCCCAACTCGTGGATTTTGGCCATTGCAATAGCTGACGTGTGCACTGGGCACGTGGCATTGTCTTGATGAAAGAGGACTTTCTTGGGGGACAATTTTGCTCGTTTTTCCAACAATTCGGCATTAAAACGGTCCAATAACTCTGCGTAATAACGGCCAGTGATAGTCTTTTCCTTTTCCAAGTAATCAATCATGATGATTTTTTCGCCATCCCAGAAGACTGTCGCCATCACCTTCCCAGCCGACAAAACAGTCTTGTCCTACTTTGGGGCACGTTCACCAGTCGCCATCCATTGTTTTGATTGCTGTTTTGATTCAGGTGTATAATGATGGACCCAAGTTTCATCCACAGTGACAAATCGACTCAAAAAAATCCGAGGATTACGCCTCATCATATCCAAACACAGTTTTGAAATTCGCTTTCGTTCGCGTTTTTGTTCGATTGTCAACAACATCCTCATGGACTTCTTCAACAACATCCTCAGTAGTGACTTCGATTGGGCGACCAGAGCGTGGAGCATCAGATGTGCTTGACCGACCACGTTTAAAATCATTTATCCAGTTATAAACAGTCTCCAACGTTGGTGCGTTAGTGCCATGAACACAATCAAGTTCAGTTTTTAGTGTGGCAGCACTGCAACCCTTCATAAAAAAATGTTTAATAACGGCACGAAATTCAGATTTTTTCATTGTTGAAAATTTACATACACAAAATATATTATTTTCAATTTTATGCGATAAATCTACAGATTACGTACAGAGTTCATGGGTAGGTATTTCACGAGAAAACCTCTAACAAGAACGCATAATCTGTTGGACAAACAATACCGTTTGCCTTTAGAATTAGCACAGATAAATTTGGATTCACGATCAGTCTGTAATCATGATGAACAGAATAGAATTATCGGGTCGGATGAAACATGAATGCTGGCTGATCGCTGTATGGCTGAGAATGTGGATATGCGAATTGTTTCGTGCGGATTGGAGGAATGTCAACCATTTACGGATGCCGTGTTTCCGTACATCTTGCTGTCCGAAGGTGGAAAGGAGATGTGTGTATGAAATTCCATCGCACACTCCCTGAGATGTGTCTTGTAGAACACTGCAAGCCTAGCAACCCTACGACGACATTCGAGGCTTTTGAGTTGGGCCTCCAAAACCATTGAGTGTTTTAGCTCGTCTTTCTATGGAGTCCAAGGCTTCCGGCTGGTATTTAGCTGAGCCTTCCCACAGTATTCCATACAATGTCATACTTGTTTGCAGGTAATTTTGCAGGTAATAATTTAGTTTTGGACTTAATGGATCCAAAATTGAGTGTGAATGCTAACGTTACTCAACAGCTCAAGTTGTCCCATTACTGTTGACATATTTCGAAAAGTGGGAGTCAGGTAGAATGTACTCCATGTGGCGGTAAATAGACACGGGTCTTGGAAACATTGAACTGTAACAAATTGGCATCGCCCCAATCGGAGACTGTCTGTAAGGCCAAGTTCATGCAATCGACCATTGCCTCTATAAGATACTGATTTGGGCTCCAGTGCTCGTGCATCAGATAGATCTCTCTATATCGTGCTGTCATCTGAACACCTAAAAATACCGGGCCAATCAGATAGTTGATATGCAGCAAGGAGCGATGTATGATCTGACAAGCAGCGTCCAGAACCACACGCATTGACATTTCCCTTAAGAACTCAAATTTCCAGCACACATAGACCAGCGGGTAAGCTGTATGTTAAAATCTAAAGGCCAAGCCTTGTCAGTCACCAAAGGTTTTTTCAGACAACCAGAGAAACAGCAAGCTTCTCCATATTTCTCAACAGCATCGCTTCAGATGTGGTGTAACTTAAGGGTGAGTTTTAATTATGGAGCAGTGGAAAGTGGAGGTAGTAGACTAGACTAGACTAAGTGGACTAGATACACAAACTAGACATAAGGTAACTAGTCCGTAGACCGCGGGGACGCCAGAACTTCCCCAGAGATGTCTATCGGATTCTCTCGTCCGATCGCCAAACGACTCGAAGCCGCAACTCCGGGATTTTTCCCAAGATGGTGGAGCAGCCATTCGTTTGTGGTTTGCACATTACTCAATCCCCTACTATCTGCATTTAAGCAGATGTGAACCATACATCAGATCCCGCTGCTCTCGGAGATTCTTACTATTATACTAGCTGTGCCCGCGACTTTGCCCGCGTGGTACTTTTATTTAAAAATAGCCCATACGTGTTATTCCAGGACCAAAAGTACCTATAAAGTACAATATACTAAATTTCTTCAAATTCGTTCGGCCTTCAAATAGATTTTTAGATATTGCTCGGCATCTAAACATCGGATTAAGATACCAACTACCCCAGTTTTTAAGTCAAACCCTAAGCTATCTAAAAGTGAACCGCATCGCAATTGGTCCTATAGTTTTTACGTGATGCGCAAACAAACATACAGTCAAAAAGACAGAAACGATTTAAAAAAATGTTCTATTATTTTATTCAGTAGTCTATTTTAAGTACAATAGAACTTTTTTTTTTATTATCTTCGTTTTGGTACTTACTGCTTTATTATAATTATATATTATTGATCATAGTACTCGTATTTAGCTATTTAAGTATGGTTCGACTACCTGGTCATCGCAAAAGACCAGCCAGTCTACACTGATATACTCCAGCTGCCCAGGGTTTGTCAGACCATTTAATCATAGAGATTTATCAATTAAAAAATCTCCGATCACTTGCATAGCACCCCTTTTGTATGCAAAGTGCCACCATTTTCCCTAATATAATCTTACAAACCAAACAAGAATTAACAATTCTTGTTTGGTTTGTAAGAGTATTGTACCATTATTATACCATTGCCTACTGTTGCTGTATGTGTTTAACTTTAGAATCATTTTAAAGCTTCCTTAACTACTTAGATGAGTAATGATTGGTTCGAGTAGTGATCAATTACCATTTGAATGTTGGTTTCACTGCGAGGCCAATCATTCATTGTTCTTATTTTACTTAGGTTAACAATCTTGAACACAAGCCAACAGATATTTTACATTCTACATGCTATTATTCTGGTGACTTTATTTCATTTCCCATGAGAGCACATGTCTATAGTATATGTATATGTGCAGATCTATATATTGAAGTTTTTATTTGTTGCATGAGGTAGTTCTGGATTCTGGGAATAAAAAAATTTAAAAGGCATAAAATGTTTACCAAATATCAGCAAGAAAAAAAATTAACGAAAAAAGCTTTCGACCGCGACTTCGTACGCGCGGACTACAGTTTATCCTATGTTCATCTAGGATATTAAAAACCAGTGCAAAAGTATAGCACCAATAATTTTTGACAGACTTGTTACTATTTCGTTTCCAAGGCAACGCCCGTCCTTTCAGCGAGTAATCGACATTTTCCAGTTTTCCCGTGATAAAAACTTACTATTTTCCGAGATAAAAAGTGTCCCATCTTGATCTCTATATTGTATAGTAAATTTTTACAAAGTTTCATCAATATCGGATCAGCCGTTTTGGCGTAAAAGCTTAGGAAGCCGAAACAAACAAATTTTTACAGACATTTCACTTTAATAAATTGGTGTGGATAGGATCTAAATTCGATATTTAGTGAAATTTAACGATTTATTTTGTAGTTGTGTGCGTAAAAAATATGCAATCACTGAACACAATCACTCTACACTTCTCTTATTAGTTCACAATCGTCAGAATACTAAAAATAAATCCTAATTTTTATATACATATGACCTAGGCTAATGTTTTTTTTTCGTATGATTTGCGTCGAGTCTTTTTAACACGTTTTTATTAAGCCACTAGTTGTGCCCGCGGCTTCGCACGCGTGGTCCTTTCCCTCGTTTAAGTTGCCAAGTACCCCAGTTTTTAAGTCAAAGCTATCCAACAGTGAAAACCGCATTGCAATCGGTCCAGCAGTTTTTACGTGATGCGAGAACAAATATACAGACAAACAAACAGATAAACAGAAAGACATATTTTTTTAAAATTTTGTATTCTTGTTCAGTAGCTGATTTTTAGTATCGTATCGGGGTGCGTGGTAGAAGCCTTCCCGCGGCGCACTCTGGTAACAGCTAGACCCGGTAACGCAGTGCTCTAGACTGGCTAATTCTTCCGACACAATGGTACAACAACAACCCCGGTGCTCTCAAGAGAGCCAACACAACCAACTCTTAAAACCGGCACTAACAGTGATTTCTATAAATATAGAAGGCTTTTCAGACGATAAATCGTCATTACTGTCCGAACTCAGCCGAACTACAAACTGTGATATTCTGTGCGTGCAGGAGACACACCGTGGCATTAATCATCAAAGACCATAAATTCCCGGCCTAACAGTCTTAATTGAGACCCCACATGACAAGTACGGCAGTGCAGTGTTTGCAAAACCTGACGTAAACATCGTCTCTGCTTCCTGCACCTCCCAAAACTCCATTGAGCTTATAACAATAGACATTTGAACCTGTACTGTAACATCCATGTATAAACCTCCAAATCAGCCTTTCAAATTTACTAAACCATCTAATTTCGATGACCCTGCTACAAAAATAGTAATAGGCGATTTTAACAGCCACAGCATTTCATGGGGTTACCAAGACACAAACACCGACGGTAATCTAGTAGAGGAATGGGCAGACTCGTTGGAACTAACTTTAGTACATGACTCAAAACTTCCACCATCTTTCAACAGCCGTAGATGGAACAGGGGTTATAATCCTGATCTGATATTTGTAAGTTCGAATATCAGCTCGCTCTGTCGGAAGTCAATGGGTCCTCCCATCCCACGCACACAGCATAGGCCGATTGTATGTCAAGTGCAGCCTGCACTAAAACCGGTTCAGGTCCCTTTCAAACGCCGTTTTAACTTCTCGAAGGCAAACTGGGATCAGTTTTCAGAAGATGTTGATCTAAGGTTATTTAAGTGTTGAGCCTATTCCTGCCAATTATGACCTATTTGTAGAGGTCATATGGACTGCATCTCGCCGTAACATCCCAAGAGGCTGCCGCAGATCTTACATCCCAGGTCTTAACGCTGACTCCGCCTCGCTGCTGGCTCATTACGAACAGCTGTATGAAAGTGATCCCTTCTCTGAAGAGACAATAATGGCTGGCGACGAACTAATGAATATGGTTAGTGAGAGCCGCAAAGTGACCTGGATGACCACAATATCTGGCGTTGACTTGACGCATAACAGTAAAAAAGGATGGCAAACTGTCCACAAGCTTACTGGCGAACCACCCGCTGCCTCAAATCCTGGCCAAGTGACGGCTAACCAAGTTGCCACCCAGCTCCTCCTAAACGGTAAGCCACCTAAACGGATGCCTAAAGTTCAAAGCCCACCCTCTCCAACTAGAACTTCTAATGCCATAAGCAAACTGTTTACAGTCACGGATGTAATCCATGGTATTAAGGCACTGAAAATTGGAAAAGCCTCCGGAGTTGATGACATAACAGTTGAGCAAATTAAACACCTCGGCCCAGTGGCGGTGTCGTGGCTCATGGCTTAAATAGAGCCATGAGCCACGACACCGCCACTGGGCACACGCCTGCTTAGAGCAAACCAATATCCCGAAGCTCTGGAGAAAATCCAAAGTGATTGCTCTATTCAAACCTGGCAAATCGCCCGACGACCCCAAAAGCTATCGACCGATCTCACTGTTGTCACACATATAAACTTTTTGAGAGGCTTCTCTTGAACCGCCTTACTCCAGAGATTGATTTCGACGTAATACCCGAACAGGCTGGATTCAGACAGACAAGTGCTGCTCCAGTCAAATTCTTAAACTTACGCAACATATTGAGGATGGTTTTGAGGCAAACAAGGTAACCGGTTTAGCCCTTTTAGATTTGTCAGCAGCTTATGACACAGTGAACATAAGAAGACTCCTCATTAAAGTGGAAACCATCACCAACGATATAGGTTTCAGCCGTATACTAGGTGAACTTCTTCGCAATCGTCGCTTCCAAGTTTATCTGCACTCGGGAAAAAGTAGGTGGCGTTGTCAGAAAAACGGCCTTCCTCAGGGAAGTGTCCTAGCCCCAGCCCTGTTCAACATTTACACCAACGACCAACCTAGCGCCCCCTTTACAGAAAGATTTCTGTATGCAGATGATTTGGCTTTGGCTACACAGACTACTACGTTTGAAGAGGCGGAGAACAATCTTGAGGTAGGTTTGAATAATCTTGGCAAATACTACGATGAGAATGGTCTTAAGCCCAATCCTTCCCAAACCCAGGTATGCGCATTCCACCTGCGCAACCACCAAGCAAACCGAACACTCAACATACGCTGGCAAGGTACTCCCATCGAACATTGCTCGCATCCAAAGTACCTTGGGGTTACTTTGGATAGAACTTTGAGTTTTAAAACCCACTGCCTAACAACCAAATCCAAAGTTGGCACGCGAAACAACTTGCTCCGCCGCTTCACCACTACAAAATGGGGAGCAGCACCTGACGTGGTGCGCATCACTGGCATGGCATTGTTTTTCTACTGGCGAATTTGCGTGCCCTGTTTGGCACCGCTCTTCACACGCCAAGCATATCGACGTCGCATTGAACGACACTTGCCGCACGATAACTGGCTGCCTCAAACCGTCCCCTCTAGATATGGTTTATCCATTGGCTGGCATTGTTCCACCGTCCGTAAGACGAGATGTTGCTTGTGCAATAGAGAAGTCGAAGCAAGAACGGGACTACCGACATCCTCTTTACGGACGACAACTTCTACAAAATGCCCGGTTAAAAAGCCGTAAAAGCTTTCTGCGCAGTACAACAGCCACCGAAGATCATCCAAACAAACTCTGGAAAAAAAAAAACACTCTCTGGAAGGAGAAACACCCAGCACCACCAGGTTTTAAAACGAAAGAACATCTTCCCCCCGGATGTGATCTTCCGTGGCCAGTCTGGAGGTCCGTCAACCGACTCCGGACCCAGGTCGGTCGTTGTAGACAAAGTGATCTTCCGTGGCCAGTCTGGAGGTCCGTCAACCGACTCCGGACCCAGGTCGGTCGTTGTAGACAAAGTATGTGCGAATGGGGCTATTGTGACCCCACTCAAACTCAATGTGACTGCGGGGTCCCGATCCAAACAATGACCCATTTGCTCACCTGTCCCTTGTGCCCTACTACCTGCACAAGTGAAGACCTCAGTGATGCCACGGTCAATGGGGTGAAGGTGGAAAGGTTCTATTCAAACCACATCTAAAATCATATTATTTATTTTGAGTTGTTGTGCCAATGACACGTAAGAAGAAGAAGTACGTAGACCATTTATTTTTAAATTATCTTCTTTGTAAAGACTTTATCATACTCTTTGGTTTATTATAAGTATAGATATAGATAGATAGATACTAGCTGTGCCCGCGTCAAAATTTATGTTTTTTTTTGCACAGAAACCTAATTATTTTTTAAAAATAATTTAGCTTATGTTTCTCTTTGTAACATACCCTATCTTCCAGTGAAAATCCCGTCAAAAACGGTCCAGCCGTTTAGGAGATTATCAGGAACAAACAGACAGCCAGAGACAAAAAAGCCTCTTTTGTTATGAGTTCAGTGTATACTTTCATATGCATTAAATTAAGTAAAAAGCTGTTATTTTGACATTACAAACAGACACTTCAATTTTATTTATTTGTATAGATTTTCTTGTTTGTCTGTCGTTCCGGGTGGAATCTTGCAACTCAAATTTCGAGCACTTCCCGATTAGCTATCCGGCTGAAACTTTCAGGGTAGCTCACAACTCGTTGACAATGCATTAAAAAAAAAAAGTTTTCTAGTTTTAATTAGTTTTTAATCTACAATTGCTGCTTGTTTAAGTTGCTAATTCAAAACTGGCCTAGCTACTTTTGACTTCACTTTTACCTTTTACTTTTTCCTTTTTTTGAGGTATTATTGCGTCCTTGTTGCATAAAACATCCAGGAATTTATGTCCAAGGAATATGACATTTTATCCATGAAGCTGAAGCTCAGTTGCTTATTACAGTTTTTACCTGACGGGTAAGGGTACGGAAAGGTATAGGGGGTGTTGTGATTATCAGCCTATGTATATATGTATGTCTGTTCCCTTGTGTCACTATGTAGATCAAACGCGTGGACCGATTTTGATGATTCTTACTTCAATCAATTTGTCTTAATCACGCGAGTGTCACTAAAGTCTTGACATTAATCAAAATTCAATATGGCGACACGAGACGCCATATTGTGAAAAATTAAAGTCAACAAACAACATTAAAAGGGAACTAACCTGAATTGCCATTTAGGATCTATAATGATTTAAAGTTGGTTAGCAACCATTTTCAGTCGGGTTATTTTCTATATGCGTAAATTTTCTTGTCATTGGGTCATTTGAATAAAGGTATGTAAAAGTAATATGCAGAATTATCTATGTATACATACATAGGTAAAGGATAAGTACAGCAGGCAACGAATCTTTGTGGCTCGGAAGTTGTCTGCAAGTCGCTTCGCAAGCTGCTATGTTTCAGGCGCAATCCCAATGTTGAAGGTGAAGACTGTTTAACTGCCTCACTCACTCGCTTACGTTCTTCGCATCATCTATCTCGCTGTTACTTTATGCTGCTTTATGCTCACAACTGTACCTCCTAATGTGCTTATCAAGGCCTACAATTTGATACCCATATTGTAAAATTCAAAGAAAAAACATTAATATTAAAAGTTAAAAAAAAATGTCTATATTACTCGGGGGATGTAAGGATTCCAACGATATCCCATGTACGTCTAAATCTGTTCAAGCATTTATAAGTTCATACATACATGAATCCTAAAAACATTACACTCCTTTTTTTGGACAGTTGGGTAAAATAAGCGAAAACAGTGAATAATATATAAAATGTTATTGATTTCTGATGGATTCGTTTATTGGCCACAGATTTAAATACAAATTAGGTTTTTTTTTTATACTTGTTGTCATCTTAGCTGGATGATAGACGAGCTTGAATTGGATTGAAAATGTCAGCTCCATGCACACCAAGGATGACATTTTTCTTAAACATTAATTCTAGCTTGACCACACTATGTATGCATTAATGGCCGGTTCCTACATCTTAAAACGAATCCTTTTCACTTACTGTCTGTTACCTTTTGACATAAACTTCATACAAAAAACGACAAAAAGTAACGAGACGTTGGAAAAACAACTCGTTTTATTTTTATAGGAATGGGGGGGTAAAAGAACACCTACAGTCCCATGCTATTCAAGTCAAAGTCATACATAAGTTTCAAAATCATCTTATTTGAGAACTAGACATAAAAATGAAACGTAAATCGTAAGTGAACCATTCGTAATCGATAAATACTTAATTGAATTTGTTCATTTTCTTTTTAATATTGTCTGTATGGCTCAGGTGTGTATGTGCTTACGTGTATGTGGGTGTGTGCACTGCATATTTAAACATTTTGTATATATATAAAATGAAAGCTTGGCCATATTCAGTTTACTTTTTTTGTTAACCATACCTACATATTAATTCAATTCTATTCAACAATATTTATTGATTGGAGGTTTTTTTTTTTTATTACTGACTAGGCAATGTTTGACCACGATCTCACCTGATGGAAAGCGATGATGTGGTTGAAGGTGTAGCACGCTTGCCTAGTAGATACCTATTCACTCTTGGGTTATAATTTACCGGAAACACTGACGAGTGCAGGGCATTCCACTCTTTTGCAGTTCTAATAATAAATGAAGAAGCATTAACGCTTTGTTCTTGTGCGAGGTATTTCAACCATAAAAGGGTGATAGCATATTTGATATTTCTAGTGTAAGATGCATTATGATTTAATAGGAAAAGTTGTTTTTGAAATCTGCTTCCCTCTTTGATTCCATTGGATATGAATTTTTATTTTTTCCCCGTATGATGTTAGGATATCTACTTGTTCCTGGCTGTTTTAAAAACTATTAAAATGCTGATATTCCTACTAGAGACAGATGATTAAAATTACTTCCGTGGAGCTTATAAATGTCAATCTTTAGCAACTTTTCTGAACATAGTGAGGCAAAACCGCCTTTGTGTACACATACAATTAGAGCTATATGAAAGTGATGTATTCAAGGATTCATTTTCTCAAAAAGATCTACAAAAAAAGTCCACGATATTAAATATTATGTGTACCTATTTCATTACACAATTTTCAAAAGCTTGTTGTGCTAAACTGTAGTAATTGTTAACATATTAAATATCACAGTAGTCTTCCTCATTTACCTAATGTAAATCAATTTTGCCTTTCACTTCATACTTTTTGACAAGTAGTTTGAATATTATGACAGCGTTTTTAATGAGCAGAATTATATTAATTCTATACAAACTGTTTTGGTTACTATTAGTATATTTGGTGTAATATAGGACCTCCTCTGTCAAGTGAGAGAGAGTATCATCGACAAATGTTACTTAGCAACTGTTTTGTTATTAGCTGTCTATATATGTCTACAGAAGTAAAACAATGTTGTGTTCAAATATAATTTTTCTTTATTGCATGATAATTAAATAATAGCCTCTAAAAATGGATAACCTGTATTTATTCTCACCAAAAACCAATTAATATTCTGTAGCATAATAGTGCAAAGGCACGGATGCGGGCAGGCCACACACAGGTGGTCCCTATATAACGTTGTGTACAAAGAAATATTCAGGTAAGTCCTTAGCTACTTGTGTGAAGCCGAGGCGGGTTGCTACTAAATAAAAATAAGTTTTAAGTAAAATAAAGATTTTGACAACTTTATCAACTTTAGTTGCTGAACTGTACATCATTATTTATCCATGCCAAATATTGGTACTGAAAAGTTATTTATCTATGCCAAATTTTAGCACTGAAAAATGTATGTATGCCAAATATTGGTACTGAAAAATGTATGTATGCCAAATATTGGTACTAAAAAAACTGGATTATATATGTAAGCATGATAAATACAATGATGTCACCTGGGTCCCAATTTTGTTAACTTTTGAACTGCAATAATGAAAGTCAATCACATGAATTTTGTTAAAAGTAAAAAAAAAACTCGCAAAAAAAAAACATGCTTTCGACTAGACTATCATATTTCAATAGCTAACAGAATTGGGGCCCTGCTTGCATGCAGCATAAGGTTGTAGGTGGCATAAAGAATTCTTCCATAAAATTGGAAATAATTATTTTGTTTCATTTTCTACTGTCAACCTATTATAACTCCTGGCTATGAATAAAAAAACAATGTGTGAATTTTCCACATAATTACAGAGACTTTTTGATTACAGCCTTTCCTTAGAAAGCTTTGCTGCTTTTTAGGGAATCAAAAGTCTCGAATTTCCTGTCTTACTCAACAGATGTTTGTCCAACAACAACAAAAAAAATATGGGTAAAAATATGTATGAAATGGGTTGCATCCATAGCCAATTTATATTACATTATTGTTATATAAATTGGCTATCGAGGCGAAAAAAAAGGATGCAAACAGGTGCCATGAGAAGTCAGAAAAATCTTGTTCAGGGTCAGGGAACAACTTACTGTGGTCACTGGAGATTGAACTGCCTGGATCTCCTACGAAGGAGGCGGTCCTCACAACGGGTCCCCAATGCTGCCTCCTTGGGCCCTCTCTATTTTCTGTCTTCTCCACATCTTCCGCTTTGCACAAATGAAGACCAAGTACGCACCAATACAACACTACACCGATACGCATCGTGATCTCTCAATGACAGTAATGCACCGACCACACACAATAATACGTAACGACTGCCTGAATACCGCACACTATACTCATCCTAAAACAAGGAGCAGAAAAATTGTCCACTGTTTTTAAGGCCACATCACAAGTTCAATGAAAAAACATTCAAACTACGATTTTTTATCACAGAAAAACCAGCGAGGTCGAAAATTTTTGACATACTGTTTTATTTTGAAGTTGGCAGAACGGCAACTTTGGACACAGACACAGACCAAACACAGACGTATATGAGGGTGACTAAAATTGTCTATGCTCTAGTGTTGTGCGGAGGTAATCTTGATTACGGTTGTAAAATCGACTAAAGTTAATTTTGCTCGTCGCTATTCAAATCGCATTGCGACTGAACCAACGAACGTAAGAAATGGAATGAACGCACCCGATAACCTATTTACCAAAATATGTCAAATGACCTTGCCAGTTTGTAAACAATACCTTGAAGAACTACTTTTGCAAATAAATTATCTAATTTCCTTGTTGAATATATCCTATTTCGAAGGCGTATAGTGTTTTTTGTGCTCCAGGACATACATTTTTACATGAGAAATGAACATCGATTTCGAAACGATGGCTGTTTTGGAGGAGGAATCACACAATGTAAGTTCCTATTTTCTTTGCCTAACATGTATAATTCGCTAGAAATTCTGAGAATATTCATGCCAAGTTGTTAACAACAGAACCAAAACTATATTAGGTTGATGATACGTTTGAAGCCAATTCATTGCCATTGTTTACTTCTTGTAGCAAAACAACATGACATGGTCTCAATGAAAAAATACTGAATTGCACAACAAAATGAAAAATTTCATCACCTTGATTATAATTTCTAAATAGACACTCATTGTGATTTCTGAGTAGGTCATCATCTTCAATGATCTACATTTTATCTCCAAACCATTTGGATACAACCTATAATGTTATCAAATCATATCAGATAAACCTAACATGATTCTATACATGACTGAACAATTAATACATTGTAGCTAATCTATGAAAATCTCAAGCTATGTTGTAACAAAACTGGTTAAAACTGCCTAGATTCACTTTTTACTTTCAAGCAAACAATCAACTTCGTTAAACTGGTTGTTCCCTCAAAGCCAGTAGTAAATTGGTTTTCTTTCCTTTAGATTAAAATCTAACAACAAAAGATTTATTTTTACTACAAGAGGACTTCTCTGCCATCTAGTAGAAACATGAAATTGCTTATTAAATGTACATGTAATCTTGTGAATGTTGGAGCTAAATTTGTTCTGTATGGCAAACATAGATGGTGCTAAAACCAAAACTGTTTTCTCATATCAATGTATGTTAACTCTTAGAGCCTCACAGCCAATAGATAAAGTCTTAAATACATTGAGCCACACACATTTCACACAAATATGATTTCCTAGTTTTCTGCATAAAAGGTGTTGTAACTAAAAAACTACTAGACTAATTGGAATGAGACTCCCTGACATGCACAATTCAACCAAAGCGGGACATCAGTGCAGACCTTACCTTATCCATCCCGCCATCACAATAAGAACTTTACAAGCATGAGAAATGTTAATTAACATATCATTATTTAATTTTCTCGAAATCAAGGTGAATAGCAAAGTGTTATAAAACAAGGCATTATTTACTCGACTTCATTATCTACCCTTGCCTTCTTTTTGGGCGGATAAATTTATTGATTAAAATGGCTTGGTACTCAACTGAGGAGGGTTATGTGTTTGGGTTGTATGTATGTTTGTCCGTTTGTTTGGTGCGTCCTACAGCCTAAACGGCTTGATGGATTTTGATAAATGGGCAATTTCAGTAGAACTTGTACCCTGATAAAAAATTGTGTTTTTTTATGAAGTTGTGTTTTTAAGATGATTAAAGGTCCTAGAATGTACTACACAGTCTGACGGACTGAAAATTATATATTATTTCAAACAAATACCCATTTTCTATATTAAAAACGGTAAATGAAGGAACATTGTACTGAAATAGTGGTCAGCTTCGTGACAACTTAAAAGTTATCCTATTTTAAAATTGTATGTATTATGACCAGTTTTTTTTTGATGTATTGCTACTGAATATTACAATTTATCGAAATAACAGATAATAAGCTTGAATTGAAATCTCATTTCCCTAAAATTAAGTCAATTTCGGTTTAGAGACAAGTGAAATTATGTAGATCATTTTATTTTTATTTCATAGTGTAGCGATTAGTTTTTGAATATATTTTGTAGTTTAATATTATAACTAGCTTAAACAATATTCAAACATTTACTGAATAAAACACCAAAACAAAAGTTGTAAAAGATAATTTTGTCTAAACGCAAATTGGGACAGTCACCAAACTGACACATAGAATAACTTTAAACTTAGATTACATGCTATACAAATGCAACATAGTGTTGGTAATTAAGTCATAATATTTGATGTTTTTTTATTTAAAGTTGTGATAACAATCAACTCTGGTTTAACTAATGTCAGTTTTGTGATATTTGTTGCCAGTCCTATAGGACTGACCCTGTAACCTATAGGTTATGGGATAAAATATCATCAAACTGACGTCACATACCCAAGATAGTCACATAGCCAAGATGTAAAGAAAAAAATATCCATATCACATTTATGATATTTTCTAAGAATAAATTATGTGAAAATATTTCTTATAGATATCTGATTCGTTTGAAACAGTTAGTGGATGTAAGACATCTATATATAAGAAGAAATAACATCACAAACCCGACTGAAAAAGTGGAGACAGCTGCCAACACAAAAAGTACACCCATTTTACTCAATAAAC
The DNA here is from genome assembly GCA_946251855.1 of Alsophila aescularia. Taxonomy (NCBI): domain Eukaryota; kingdom Metazoa; phylum Arthropoda; class Insecta; order Lepidoptera; family Geometridae; genus Alsophila; species Alsophila aescularia. Next base: position 17,769,006 of record OX276381.1, read on the forward strand.
TTTGAACAGACCAAATACTAAACGCGGCCGTGATCTTCTTTAGATAAATTTTGATATTTTCTATAAAATAAATGAGTTTCGTAATATTTCGATACAACAAGGGCCATCACCAAGCTGACATGTCCGACCAGTTCAAGTTTACAACATTTGTTTGGAAATGAATTTTAGCCGGTGTTATTAGATTTTAAATCTACAAATTGAACGTATGTAGCAGCAAAAACAGTACATTAAATGTGCACCAAAACTTTTAATGTGTGTTCCTAGATGATAATATTTGAGTTATTTCGCGGAATTCTAAGCTTGTAATGGGTGGGACATGCCTGAAACAGTAACTCTAAACATTTAAAATATTCATATTTAACAATTTAACGTATTTGTACTAGAATTGCTGATGATTTCGTCAATTTTATACATGTTTATACCTTTTTGATTCAAATAGTTAAACAACAAATCCATATTTGCCGCTATAAAATTTTAAATATGTGGGACAGTTTCAAAAAGGGGGTACATTTAAAAATGAAAAAGCCCAAATGAGGTATCATTGGATTTGTCTTAACCACAACATAGGATATATGAAGTGTCAAGAAAACTAATATGGCTGTTTACAGCTGCCATATTGAATTTTAATACCAAAACCTATTAAGTGAGGTATCAAAATGAAGGTAATTAACAGACCATTCCAAAAATATATAACAGAAACTAATAAAAAAAAAGTATAAATAAATCATGCATATTATTTCTCCTTTGACGGGATCAGCTAGAACCCGAAGAGCCTCATACCTCCGACTGCATCTTGTATTACAAAATCGAGAATCTTTCATAATTGAGCTTGTCTGCCACTTATTTAGTTTTATTCTTAGAAGGGTTGTTTGTTTTTTTATTAAATAGCAAAATCTAAGTACAAATATTAAGAAATAAAATACCAAAGTATCTTATAAATATAATTTTCTTATCATCATTTTGAAATAGGATAATGGCAAGTATAAAAAAGAAAACATGTAAAGGCAAAGTTACACATAGTCCGAAAGGAACGTGACGTCATGTCTTTCTGCCACGTTGCTGGTCCAACCTCTAAAAAATAAAAGTTATCAGTTTGTTTGTTTGTCGTATGAGGTAGTGCTGGCCTCTGATGTCAGAGTTTGTCAAGCCGCCCGAGGGCCTCTGACATTGTTTAACGACTGCTATTAATCAATAACAGCCGGGACCGACGAAGCACGGAGCGATGGAAAACCGCACATAACTCAGAAAAGTCATTGGTGCGGAGCCTAGGTTTTGAACCCGGTATCATTGGATTCTAAATTGTACTATAGAACCGTTAGGCCACCATCGCTATAAGTTATCAGTTTAATCAACAAATTGGGAATGGTATAACTGGAAAGTAAAACATTCGCTTCAACTTATTTCGTTACAAGGCAGGATGATCGCGTTTTTGATAAGTTAATTATCTGTAACCTACATATTTAGTGACAGAAAATTATTTTCTGGGCGGCGACAAGTAGGTACCTAATTTAAACAGTGACAAAAAATTGGCACCTAATGAAGTACCTATAGGTACTGGCGGCATATTTACATTTCTGCAACTAGATATTTATTACGATAAACCTCAAAATATAAGCTATTGTGCTTTTGTGTTGCAAACTGTAATAGAGCCATATGAGACAGGTCATGCTGCAATCCATCGCCTAAATTGAAATATTTTAAGAAAAACAAATATCAGATGTGGTAAATTGTAGTATTAATACAACATTATTATTATTATTATCATGTATTTTTGCATTGTAATTGTAAGAGTCTATAATAACTGTATTTTTTTGGTGAAAATAATGCGACGCGCACTTTGGGTTGCTTTGTTCAAATGACTTTTATGTCGTATTATCGGGGACACTGAGCTGAGTGAGAATGTGGTATATCTTCCTACCTACTTACAATGAGTCCACTTATTTGACAAGCCAAGTATCACCAGTTTTTACTGGCACTTGCCAGATGCTGGATTGATTGTTTGATTTGATGCTTGGCAACAGACGCCCCTGTTGCAAATTTTGACCTTCGTTTCCAAGGCCAATGTCATGCAAGGTTGGGGTGCTCCCCCAATGTGCGTGCTCCCCTCGCGTTTAGTACAACATAATAAAACGCATATAGAAATTCATTATCGCTACATAAAACGGAGGATAATCAATTCGTAATTTCGTCTTTTGGTATCAAAATGTAATATTTAACGACCTATATATAAAATAACCAATACTATACGAGTATATACCAATATATAAAAGTGAAACGTTGTCTGTTTGTTTGGGGAGTTTTAATTTAACGCGATAACAAGCGGACGGATTTTGATGAAATTTGGAATGGAGATAGGTGGAATAAAACATAGAATACTTTTATCCCGGAAAATTGAAAGTTTCCACGGGAAAACTGTATAATGTTGATTTCTTGCTGTAAGAACGGTTGGCATGGAAACGAAATTATACCAAGTCTCTCAAAAAACATCAAGAGCGTTAGTGCTCTACTATTGCATTGGTTTTAAATATCCTTGAAGAACACGGGATGCTTTTTTTCGCGATATACCTACTGTAGTCCGCGAGGACGTAGTCGCGGGCGGAAAAGCTAGTACTTCTAATAAAGCATTACACGAAGTCTACAAAGAAGATAGTAAAAAAATGGTCTAGGGTACTTCAAATAAAATATTGACACAGTTTTTTTTTAATTCATGTCTTTTTGTCTGTTCGCGCATCACTTAAAACTACTGGACCTATTCCTATACTGTTTTCACTACTGCATAGCGTAGGTTTTAACATAAAAACTGGTGTACTTGGTATCTCAATCTGATGAGTAGAAGCCTAGCAATCGATTGTTTTTGTTTGTCGTATGAGGTAGTGCTGGCCTCTGGTATCAGAGTTTGTCAGGCCGCCCAAGGGCCTCTGTCATGCCTTAACGACTCCTATTAATCAATAACAGCCGGGACCGACAACTTAACGTGCCCTCCGAAGTACGGAGCGATGGAAGATCAATCGATTAAAAACTATTGGACGTCTGAACGAAGTTTTATGACATTCGGTAATTGGTACTTTTGGTTTTGGAATAACACATGATCCTTAAATCGTAGAAAAATGACCACACGGGTTTAGCTCTCCCTTTCAGACAATTTTTCCTAGTAATCTGCAAGTCTCATCGAGTTCATTCTTGCGTGAACGATATCGTCCGAAATAATAATTCAGTATTTCGACCTAATGGGACGAAAGGTTCGTGGGACGAAACTCCGAACTAGCCGGCCATAGCTTAGGTCGCCGAATATGCTTTAAGTCTGTTAGTCACCAAAAGCTTCCTAAAACAAAGAAACCCGCCCTGAAACAGGGCTTAACTTATTTATGGGCGACATCACAAGCCGGAAGACGTTCACTGTTGAACTGTTGCCTCCCCCATAATAGGGAGTATTGCTTGGAAGGTAATATTAAGCCGGACTATTTATGGGCGGAGCCCATACTTAACCCGTCCGTCTTTGCCCAGCTGGGTCATGTTTTGTTTTTTTTGGGTGAATGAACCAATTAGGTGCATTTTGCATTAATCTGCGGCATCGAATGTTCTCGAAGCTTCCTTGCAGGTTGCCTCGTCCCTCACGCTACCAATAGGCTATCCATCACCCTTGCACTATCGATTTGAACTGCAGGGGCATGCATTTTTTGGCCTATTTGTGCCATCTAGAACGTTGCGCATGTCAAAATGCAACCTAGGGCTCCGTCTAGGCTACCTGCCAGGCCCACTTCGCCTCCGGCTGCAGTTCAGGTGAGTCGTTTGTTTAGTGCAATTAATTTATTCAGTGTTTTATTGTTTAAACTTTATCACTTCCTCATATCATATGTGCGGAACTGCGGTCTAACTAAATTGTTCTTGGCGTTTTTGTAAGTGGTGTCAGTGGTGGTGTTTGCTCGCGGCCCGTCAACTCCGACGAATACGGTAGTAACTGCTAAGCCGCCAAAAGCAAATTTTGAAGTGAACAAAATATGCCATGCCATTGTGTAGTAAACTGTTATTGCAAATGGAACTAAGCTTGCGTGTTTGACTCAAATTATGCAATTAAGTAAACATAATATTTTACAGAGCTTAGAAATATTAGATAAAATGCAGATTTGGAAGGTTGTCATTTTGCGGTATTTTTGAACTGTTCATATTATAGCGTATAAGCTGTGTTGCTGATGAGTGTATTGTCTTAGGGTCCTTGGTCGTTTTTCCTGATTTTGTATAGCTATTATGCAGGTTGGTTGTTTTACAGACTTCTTGTTGAGCGGTATCAGCGGTACGGAGTATTATGTTGACAGGGCTTCTTCCGGGCAATACTATCTAGGAGGTAGAACGCAGGTCGTGCGCGCAGTAGCTTTCCCCACCTTCTCGCGCGTCTCCTACCCCGCCCGCGCCCGGGCGATTCCGTGGGTTTCCTGTGATTTTGTGGGGGAACATAGGGGGAGTGGGGTGTCACAAAAACACTGCGTCTGCGCGAGTCATGCGGGTCATGCCACACCCGATCTAAGATTATACCCGCCCGCGCGTCTCGCACGCCCCTGAGTTTGAGGCCGATGAGGAACCCGGTTTTGGACGGTTGGTGTTTAGCCAACTGTCCAAGCTCTAAAAATGGTACAGTCTCATCCAACGGCACTTTACTCTGAAGTTAAATTAGACAGACATGGGCGAACGCTCCTCTGTTGTTACAAGTGAATTAGTGATGTGAAAAGCTACACCAGCTTTGGAGATGTGTTGCGGACAAGTTTCAACTTCTAAGTGTTGCTTATGTGAACTTCTTCGTTCTTCTAAAAGACTTTGTGTGGGAAAAAGGAAATCGGTTGACTAAGGGCGTGGCTCTGTTCATGCGCATTTAATGTATCTGCAAACTTTGTACTGTGAGGATGCGGCAGTCGTCATGCGCAGACGAATCTCATTGCCTAGTGCTTGTTTCCTGGTACAGACGATGGGGAGGGGGAATTAAGCACTGCGGCAATGAACATGCGCTCTCCAGCTACACTATGAGTCCTGAATTTCGGAGTGGGGTGGTGTCCATTTCTATTTGTGGCGACTCCAATCCCTAGAATTCTGGAGAGGATAAAGGTAAGGAAGGAAGAGGTGGAGAAAATATAATTTATTTATTATTTTCAAATTGTACATGTGAACTAGTGATGAGATTTACTTTAAAAAACCTTAACAATTTTATTGCATGTTTATATGCTTACGCCGGTGTGTGAGTTGTGCACTCAGTGATAATAGTCCATCTAGATATTATGGTTTTATTTAAAGTGCAAGTGTTTAACTCCAAAATGAAAGTGTTGTAAGTGTAAATAGATGTGTAAATAGATGTGTGTAATTATTTACAGCATATTATATAGTGTTGTTACTTAAGTAGCTAATTACAAAATAGTATAGTGTAGGGTAGTAGTAGTGATTTCAGACATGCTATATTACTAAAAGAAAAACAATATTTTCTAAATAAACAATCATGACGTTTTCTTCTTCCTACTCCTGATTTAAATGAGTGAAAAATAATCCTTTGACTTTTACTGACTAAAATTAAATGGATGCGTTACGGGGGTGGCAAAATGAATTAAGAGATAATTAAATAAATGAAAACTAAATAGTTTTCATTTATTTAATTATCTTAAGTAAGACGCAATCACTTGAAAATAAATAAATTAAAAAAACATAAAAAATAAACTTTTGTACAGTAGCCATGTTATGATAAAACTTAAAACCGGCTATGATAATAAAATGCGTACACAAAATTTCGTGTCAATGCAGTGGACCGTTGAAGAGTTCCTTTATCTGGAGCTAATCCTGGATGTCGGTTCAGGTCATGCTTTCCACAAAAATTCATTGTCATCAAACAAACATGTCGTACAAACATGGAAAAATAAAACTCTGTAGAATAAGAAATCCTAAGTGTTTCTAATTCTGCTTGCAAGTTTTGACTTAAACAAACATACAAACATTGCAAGTTAAATAAAAGCTTTTAAAATAGATGAGGATTATTTTCAAGCCCAGAATCTAAACTATCTCGTCCTTTATGTTTTCGGTTCCTGGGTTCAGAAAACAATGTTGATATTGCGCACGCGTATCTTGTAAAGAATTGAGATTTGCGCTGTTAAGGTTTTCGAAAATACTATGTATCGACTGCGCGTGAGGGTCCTTTGTACAATTGAAAGGTAATAAAACTTAAGAATCTCCCAGAGCTTCAACTTATACATCATGGATCTGTATTTTATTAGGGCTATCCACACATGACCGGGACGTGGATGGACAGTACAACGAGTTCATATAAAATGTACACAATTTAAGCGCGGTCCATCCACGTCCCTGTCATGTGTGGATACATTTACATACATATTTACATTTGTTTCTGTTACGGTCATTTTTATACGCTTTATATTAGCTTCACTTGTATGTTTGTAACCGACTCCTTTGGACGCTATTTTGACCCACTTTAAACCGTCAGATTTCATTCAAATTTTGCACACCTGGTAAAGACCGATGACAATACAATAATTAGAAAAAAAAACTAAAAAGTAGAAAATAAATAATAGTTTAAAAAAACTAAAAAACACGCTTTATATAGAAAACCAAACTAAAAATAGAAAATAAATTTTAATAGTGTAAATAAGAAAAAATAATAAAAAAAAGCGTGGGGTGATAATGACCGAAATGATAATCCTTCTCATATCTGTCAATGAAATATTTATAACTATTGACCCAAGCACCCCACGTTTTAAAACATATTTTTCTTATTTACACAATTAAAATTTATTTTCTATTTTTTAGTTTGGTTTTCTATATAAAGCGTGTTTTTTAGTTTTTTTAAACTATTATTTTACTAGTGGCTTTGTGAGCTGTAGACCTCGCGCGTACAAACTTTTTTGCAAACAATCTAGCGGTGCACAGTAGCGCCATCTAGTCACTTTATAGTAAAACTAACATTAATAGCCAAGGTGCTCCATCAAGGTAAAGGAATGATTTCACTGGTAGAAATTTACTGCATTTTGAAGAGTTATTCTGCTCATCTCGCCAAAGATCCTCGTCAGATCTTCACCAAATTTGTATGACACCAATTTAAAGTTACTACCTTTCAAATGAAAAAAGAACCTTCGAAATCGGATCTAATAAGGCGGAGATATTCCCTGGCCCCTTTTTTGCCCCTTTTTGGGAGAAGTAATCAAAAATCCCCGACGACTAAAAAATTCTAAAAATTCGTTTAACCTGTATACCAAGTTTCGTTTAGATCGGTTGATAAATGCGACCTGTAGAGGAGAGATCCAACCGGATAGTCGGACATCCGGACATACGAAATAATTTTTGCCCAAGCTGAAACGGAGATGCTTCGCTCGCGCTTCGCGTTCGCTCGGTCAATTATTTTAAACAAAACAAAAATATTAGAAAAATATAAGGCATGTTAACGTAAATAAAAAGGTATATTACCTCCTGAATATGCACATATTTCTGTTACGGCCTTATTAGGTGCGACCCTCCCAACCAAGGGATTCCCTTCCATTCTAAAATTTATTGATTTAGTCTGCCCGGTGTCTGAGATAACTAATTTTAAATAATCTATTACCTTGTTTTCCGTCTGGTTATTTAAATTCAAATTAATTTTATTCACAATTTGTAATAAGTATACAGTTAGCACTAACGCGTTACAAATACAGTCAAGAATATACAGAAGATAATTATTTGTTTTTGATAAAGTCTCATAAGCTTTAATTTTTTTATATGCTTTAACATGTGCTGTATTGCAAGGAAAAGGGGTTAAATTTAACATACTGATAATGCTTGATTACCGCTAAGCTTAAGTATGTCATGGACTCATGGAGCTGAAATCAGGTTTCTAACAATTAAAAATCTATTGTCTCGTGCAAAAGCATAATTTACCTTCCGATCATGACCTAGGTCATCTACTGCGCAGTTGGGTTGGGATGATGCATGGGAAATGTACTACGCAGTAATTCTGTATCCGTCATCCAATGAGAGACAGCTGCGCATCGAAAATCGTAAATGCCACACGAAACATCGCAAAACGAGACACACCTTGCCATTTGCTAATATTACTAAATTAGCTTTGCCCGCGACTCACATGGTCGTTCTCTGGGCTAAATGTTACCTATGTGCTATTCCAGGACCAAAAAGTACAATATACTACATTTCATCAAAATTTATTTCGCTTTCAAATAGATTTTTATCAAAGTACACCAGATTTAAAGTCAAAACCTAAGTCCATCACTGAAGATCGCATTTCTATCGGTCCATTCGTTTTTACGTGATGAGCGACTATTTTTTCAAGTATCTTCATTGTACAGACTTTTTCTTACTCACTGCTTTATTATAAGGTACTAGCTAAACCCGCGGCTTTGCCGTACGTGGTCATTTCTCTGGATTTAAAGTATTCAAAGACCAAATATACATATAAAGTACAATAATAATTCTACATTACTGTTCTGTAGCTTATTTTAAGTCCCCTATACTAGTTTTTTTAAATTATCTTCATTGTACAGACTTTTTGTTGATTACTGCTTAATTATTATTATAGATAGATGTAAGTACAATTATCCATAAATATAACTATACATAATAGTGTGATAAACAGATAAATTTTTCATCAAATGATACTAATAATGTGACTGAATGAATTAAAATTAGTCGATATGCAAGAATTTTTGAAAGCAGTAGCAGGATATACTAGAAAAGTATGGGAAAACAATTATTAAAAAAAATACTGCCAAAACATGGCGAACAAAATCAAATTTGTAAAAATTGACTGAATATTACCAAATTGAATTTTAAAGTTACAATTAAAAAAAACCTTTTAAGTAATGAACAAATATATATATATATATATATATTTTTATATTCAACTTTATAAAACTGAAAATAGATTAATGTCAAAAAATCCATTAAATTGGATTATTGATTAGTGAAATTATTATGATTAGGTACTATCAACAAAACATGTCAACAATAAAAGTTGAAGAATACATATATTACATCAATTTAATTTAATTATTAAATAACTAAGTAGTTATATAATACATGTTATGTCTTGTCCAAAATCACGCAGTTTGCCTAAAACAGCATGTCATTAAAAATTAACTTATTGCAATGTATTTTTATTAGATCACTGAATAAATTGTATCTCCAGTCCAGTCTTCACGCAGAATTTGATATTCATGTAAAAAGTTAAAGATACGACTGGTCAATGAATTTCACTCATATTTATCATAATCCAAAAAAATACAAACTCTACTTTGCTTCAGAAATAGGGAAATACATCCTTTAGAAAAGATGGGTTTGCTACTTATTCTAAAATTAACAAGTGCGTCACCACCTTATGTTCAAATGGCTAGTTCGCTATGTAATCACAGAGACGTTAACGAACTTTATCAATGCATAATAATATACGTTGCAAAGAGTTTCCAGATGAGTTTGTGGAGGCGCGGACGATAACACAATTTTTATCCTATATAAAAAGATGTGGATTAATGTATAATGTCAAGTATTTATTTAATTACCTACTTATATGTAAAATGTAAATTATTTTGACTATACTGGTTTTTCGACTACTTCTAAAGAAATCTCAGATTAGGGAATGGATGGATTACAACTAGAATACAAATGTTGTCGGTTATTCTGTTACTAGCTGTACCCGTGGCTTTGCCCGCTTGGTCATTCTGTGGGTTTAAAGTTATCTATGTGTTATTCCAGGACCAAAAGCACCAATATCATCAAACTTCGTTCAGACTACAATTAATGGTCTCGACTTCTTCTCATCTGATTGAAACAACAAGTACACCAGTTCTTAAGTCAAACCCTAAACTACTTAATAGTGAAAACCACATCGCAATCGGTGCAGTAGTTTGAACAAACATAGTAGTTATGAATAGTTTGAACACGATTTAAAAAAATGATATATTCTTGTTCAGTAGACCATTTTTTTATTATCTTTGTGCAGACTTTTTCGTACTTACTGCAATTATAAGTTTAAGTAAATATTGTGCTGTAACGCTAGTTATCTAGGTACCCTAACGGTACCGACACGCTTAATGGTATAGAAACGACAGCTAAGTTTGCGTGAGCGGTGCGTCGTATTCCTGAGATTACGATGGTGCCACAGTATAAGTAGAGGCGTATATCTACTGCGCGTTGTTGCTGAGTGCAGCCAAACGATAAGGTCACTTTGCCCAAGGTGGGGAGTACAATAAGCCGTTGCGTTGCGAGTTGCGACACCACTCGGCGATATACGCAGTCAGCTCATGTGCTGTGCCTGCCTGGCGATTTAAAAAGTTATATAAAAAAAGTGCGCGCTCGGTCGTTTGCACTGCGCAGCGCAAACGGCTATCAACTTCAGAATCAGTCGGAGTACACGGGCAGTGTGCGTCGAAACGATCGCCGAGGCGGACGAGCCCGCTGTTCTAATTGATCGTAAGTGGAAAATGCATTTCCATGTGGTTTCATGTGTGAAAAGTACGCTTCCAATATAACCGGTCGGTGCAAGTGTCGTTTATGCAGAGCTCTCTGCAGCCGAAGGTGATTTATTTTAGGTTATGAAGAGACAGTTACTACGCCGCAAAATAATTATAAAAGCATCGTTCGACGGGAGCGTGCGACGCAGTTCGCGTATCGGTCTTTTGTTGCTAACTGAGAAACAACGTAACTGCGTATTTACTTGTTTTTATATAATGTTATTGTTATGCCGTGATAGGACAGTGTTGCCGGTTATTTGCGACATGATAACATTATATCCCTTTACTTTTATATGTATATACCTACTTATATATTTATATCGCTGTTAGGTCATGGCTGATATACGCACCTACTTAATTTCAATGCCTTTATCTTTAGCGTACCTGAATGCTTTAACTGCGCAATAGTAATATATTGTTTGTTTATGTGTACAGACTTTGTTTATACACAATCATTCGTTATCGTCAAAATATATGCGAGATAATTTCGTACTTACTCATTAACAGTTTATAAATATATACAAATGCGCAGCATGTCTATATTTTATACAACTATAAATAATTCATATTAAAAAACGAATAAGATGAGGCTTAATTAATCTATATATACTTATATATAATTTAAAAAAACTGTCTTCATAATTTCAAAAAATATGCGTAGTTTTGTCTCTGGGCAAATATTAATATATTAGTCCGTTTTTATTATAAGCAACGGTAAAATTTAATCTACTTTATTCTCTTACATATTATAAAGTTATGTGCTATTGTCCAAATACTACCCAACTGTACAAAACTGTATTGCAGTTAAAAGCATAAAAAAATATAAACAATTTCAGCTTGCACATAATGCAAACTTTTAGCACTACATAAAAGTAATTAAATATCGTCTTACTTAAATTCTCTTTTTATATAAGATATTCAATAGAGGAATTTTCATAGGTTCAAAAATCTATAATAATTGATTGATCTTACTAGACTTCTATATATTTTATTTTTATAGACTATGATGATTTTAACTACGGTTTAGTTAAAATCATTGTGTTAAAAATTTGGTATACTTATATAATTAAAAGCAAAATGAGAAGTTAATTGCATCCATGTATATATCTAAACTTATAATAAAGCAGTAAGAACGAAAAAGTATGTACAAAGAAAATAATTTAAAAAAAATGCTCTAGGGTACTTAAAATAAGCTATTGAACAAGAATATAACATTTTATTTATCGTGTCTGTCTGTCTGATTGTCTATATTTTTGTTCGCGCATCACGTAAAAATTACTGAACTGATTGCGATGCGGTTTTCACTGTTGGATAGCTTAGGGGTTGACTTAAAAAAGGTACTTAGTATCTTAATCCTATGATTAGATGCCGAGCAATCGATAATAATAGATATAAGTCCGAACGAATTTTGAAGAAATGTGGTATTTTTTAAAACTTCTCATGTGGGCCACTATCAGTCAATGACTTACTTTACTACTACCATCGGTGTGCTTTCTTTTTACATCACATACCTACATCTTATCTTAATACGTATTTAATATAGTATGTTGTATGAAGTTTTTTCATCAATGTTTTTTTTTCTGTTCACAACATTTAATAAAATCTAATAAATTAAGCAAATATCATTATGTTTTGAATATTATGTTTTTTTTTTGTTATAAAAAAACAGAAATGTAAAAATAGCGAAATTTCTAATATGACCGTGGGCGCGTGAACCGATGCGTGCGACGCATAGGTCCCACAACAGTTGCAAAGGCGCGGCAAATCAATTTTCTTACTTTTCCTTCTACAGTGAAGCGGTGCCTTTTGGACGATTTATTATTCTACTAGCTGACCCGCGGCTTCGCACGCGTGGTCATTTCTCTTGGTTAAAAGTACTCTATGTACTATTCCAAGACCTAAAATACCAATACACCAACATTTGATTAAAATTCCTTCAGCCGTCTAAAAGTTTTATCGATTGCTTGGCTTTTACTGATCGGATTGAGATACCAAGTACCCCAGTTTTTAAGTCAAACCCTAACTACTACGCAGCTCGCGCGCGAAAAAGCTACCACGCGCACTACCACGTGCATACTGCGCGCGCGCAGCGTGTTTAAGCTATCCAACAGTGAAAACCGCATTGCAATCGGTCCAGTAGTTTTTACGTGATGCGCGAACAAACATACAGACAAACTAACAAATTAACAAACAAACAACAGACAGACACAAATTTTAAAAATGTTATATTCTTATTCAGTTGCTTATTTTAAATACCCTGGACCATTTTTTTCTTAATTATCTTAATTGTACAGACTTTTTCTTTCTTATTGCTTTATTATAAGTATAGATTCTCAGAAAATCAATGATGAGTACATATATATATATTTTTCTTGGTGTAATAACACACACACATACACATATTTAAATACTTATTTACAAAAAGTAGAGTATAGGTCGCGTCATGTAAAAAGAACAATGGCGGTTAGGCTGTGCATTAAGCGATTTATCGGTCTATTTGGTGATCCATTAGGTAGCTAAAGGCTAATTAATAATTATTCAAAACAATAGGCCTAGTAATATTGTGCGCGAGTGTACCCCCACCCAAACACACCGCCTCCACTTTCTTCCAACGTTCTTTTTACATGACGCGACATGTAAAAAGCCTTACCTACGCAGTAATTTATTTTTTCTTTTTGTACTAACACAAACAGATACATACACTTATTTAAATACCTCTTCACCAAAAGTAGGTATAGTACCATAGAGTGCCGTGTCTAATATATTACTGATACTATATTTACAACACATAAAACTGGAAATATACATTTAATTTCAATGATTATTCACAATTCACAAAAAGAGTGAGACCATGTCATGTTAAAAAATTACTTGAAAGTTGGAACTGTGCAAACCTTTCCATTTAGGTACGAGTACAAGGTCCTCGTTGTACGAGGGCTAACATTGGTGCCACAGAGACGCGAAATCAAATTATATAAACAGTGCTTATAAAACAATTTAGAAGGATTGGACACCATACTGGACAAGATCGTTTTTAGAGTCAGATCCGACCTTTTTACTTTTCCCATCATATTGCATGGCGAGGCTTTCCAACTGCAGAAATAGTGCCTCTCATACAACAACAACATAAAGTGTGTAAAACTAGCTGCGCCCTGCGGTTTCACCCGCGTTTATTGTGATGATGGATGATGATGAAAAGTAGCCCTTGTGTTAATCCAGGATATAAGCTATCCTGGCACCAAATTTCATCCAAATCCGTTCAGTCATTTGAGCGTGAAGGAGTAGCAACATACATCACTTCTATAGATAAAAGATAGATGGCGCTAATCGGTTTTTATGGACTGTCAGTTCTAATATATAGAGTTCTGCATCGCGCTTACGTAGTTTCTCGCTCGATAAGAGAGTATTCATTTTTAAACTCTCTCTGATTGACCTGTTTACGACCGCGGCTACACTTCTCTTACTTATAATATTAGTGTGATATGCCCGTACAAGATTTTCAGCTCTACATCACGGATACATGTTATAGGAGTCCGTCGGCGGCGGGGTGTACGGGTCGTTAGGGGCAGCGTCGGGCGAGGGGAGCGAGAGGCGAGAGGGGGGGAAACGCGGGCGCAGACCGGGGAGGAAGGCTCAGTTGGACAAACAAGACATGAAAGCCAAATTAGGTTGGTACGGACGCTTGGGATTTGTGGTTAACCTTGCATCACAGCCTGAATACCTAATTCAACCTCGACACGGGTGCATGCTTTGGGAAATATGGATCTCGAGTTGGTAGGTATACGAATACTAAAGTGCAAGGACCGTAAATGTTTGTGTTACATCAGTGGGGGTTTCTGTTAATTCAATGGGTTTGTGTTAATTCAATTGGTGATTGCTTCAGCATGGTTTGGGAAATATGATCTGGTGATGGTAGGTATACTAAAGTGCAAGGACTATAAATATGTGTGCTACATCAGTGGGTTTCTGTTAATTCAATGGGTTTGTGTTAATTCAATTAGTGTTTGATTCATTAATGGGTTTTTAATTTTTCCACGGGTTCATGTTTTTTATGAGTTAGTCCACAAGTCGCATTTATGAATGAAAAGCACTATTTATGAGGGCTCAATGAGTTTGTGCTTGATTAATAGCATCATTAATGAATTTGTTCTTGATTAATGGGTTTAATTCGCAACAGTCGGCTTGTATAAGTTGTATTGTACTACTTACATAAATGAGTATGCGTTATAGGAATATGTTTGGGCAATCAGTGGGCCAATGGTATTTCATGAGATTGTGCTACAACCATGGAATTGCGCTTATTCAATAAGTTTGTACTACATCACTGGGCTTATGTTACGTCAATGGGTTCGTGATTTCATGAGTTTGTGCTACATCAATGGAATTGTGTTTATTCAATGGGTTCGCACTACTTCACTGGGCTTATGTTAGGTCAATGGGTTCGTTTTAGTTCAATGGGTTTTTGCTACATCAATAGGTTCGTGTTAGTTCTCCGTAATGTCAGGTGAAGTCAAATTCTCCTCATTAACACTAACATTTTTAATCCGGACAATACTTTCGATTAACAAAAACACATTAATATGGTTAGGTACTAATTTAAAGTAAATTATGGCGCCAAAATCCAGTCCATAGCGAATACGCGCTTACGGTCTAACACGCGCCGCTATAGATAATAAATGGCGGAAACCCTCGTTGTACGGAGCCAAACCGGTGCTTTTATGGGAACAAATATTTATAATAACATAGTTTAGTTAAAAAAATAGTGTTATAATGTATTTTTTTTTCTTATTAGAGATATGCCGTGCTTAAAGTATGTCATTATGCCACCATTTTTGAGTTCATAATCCGGATTTTACAGTATGAGTGTATATAAATAAGATATAAGACATTTTCATCCTTACCTAACCTACTCTGCTTTTCACACTCGTTTTGGGTAACCACATTGACATTAACTCCTAGCTGTAAGTTTTAAATAAGTAAAGCCTAAAAAAAGTTTAGAAATGCATTCGTAACGACAAATGATTTCATTTTTTATTTGACCAAGTTTTTATTAAGTCACTTTCTTGTTTGTCTATCTGTCTGTCGTTCCGGGTGGAATCTCGCAACTCCAATTTCGAGCACTTCCCGATTAGCTATCCGCCTGAAACTTTTAAAATAGCTCACAACTACATGCTAAAGCACTCTAAAAATACTGGTTTTTAGTATACTTTTTAATCTTTTACTGCTTGTTTATTCACTAACTTCATCACTTTTCATAAAGTCAAGCTCATATCACTTGAAAGGTGTTTTTTAATAAATCTTAATTTCAATACTGACTAACTGCCTGAATCACAATCGTCAATTATCGCTAACCAAGTATTAAATTGGTCAAAACCCATAATAAATAGTGCTTAATTAATACTTGTTTAGCTTTATTTGTCGATTATGAGTGCGGCAATAAGATATTATAATTAAGGCTTTTAAATAAATAATCATTTCCGTGGACCACGCATTAGTACCGGAATCTATGATTACTCGAATTTGCCATTTGGATGTAGCACTTGGTACATAACATTTAGGGTATTGACCAAGTGGATACTGGACTGTGTAATATAATATTATGATGTTTTTAATTATACCTTAGTACTTCTAATTTACGAGTCGTGAAGGTATTTTTTATTAAAAACTTTTATTTAACTTCACTTGTATGTCTATGTATTTCTGTCTGTCCTGGAATCTTGCAAAAATTTTGAGAACTGCCCAATTAGCTATCCATCTGAAACTTTCAGGGTAGCTCACAAATCGATGACAATGAAAAAAAAACCTGGTAAAAGCATATTTTTTTTAATACTTTTTTCATATGGCCACATCTGCCCTTAACAATCGTATGTCACTGCCCGCACCGCGCTCCTCACCCAAAGATATGCCAAAAATGTCACTGTGTATTTGTACTACCGTGGCTTCTAGTGCAGTGGTAACTCTTTATTCGGCCAGATAGCTCTAGTGTTCACTAACCTCCCATTCCTACGAAAATGAAACGAGTCGTTTTACCAACGTCTCGTTACTTTTTGACGTTTTTTGTATGGCGTTTATGTCAAAAGCTGACGGACAGTAAGCGAAACGGTTCGTTGGTACCGGCCATTAGTGAATGACTCTGAAACCAACTTTTCGAACTACATTTACACAATTTTTTTGCATGGTACCTACTTATCTACCTTTATGTATGTACCACGGCTAACCTGTCCATTTGTATTGCACACTGTTATCCTTGAAACACTGAGTTAACAACGCTGCATTCTAAGCTAAGGAACATTCAAACTCAAACACTGGTGAGTTGAAGGCTAAGTGATAAGTGATATACCTAACATGATGCTAAGAGAGTTTAAAATGTTATCTCAGTTGAAGATCCTGATTTAATAAATAAATTTGATTCTGAACACTATCGCGAGTGTAAATCACATTTAAAGGTAGAAATATAAAGGATAAAAATTGAGGTAAATTTGCTCCGACCTGGGCCCTCTTTCATAAAGCGATAAATCATAATAAAACTACAAATGTCAGTCGAATACGACAAACCTGCGTTTCATATAACAAAAAAGCACGACATTTCGATAGTTTGACTGACATTTGTCGGTTCGATTGACATTGTCAGTGTACTATAGTTTTATGAAATAGGGATGTTTTATGGTCAATTTGATGTCATTCTTTTGTGAGATTTGTTTTGGCGTTTTTTAATGACATACAGTGATAGAAAGTTACTTTGGCTGCGAGCGCGCTCATGTAGTTTTATTCTATACTGACGTTTAAAACTTAGTACTTAACACACTTTTAATGTTTCTGTTCGCGCATCACGTTAAAACTACTGGACCGACTGCGATGCTATTTTCACTGTTTGATATCTTAGGTTTAGACTTAAAAACTGGTGTACTTGGTATCTCAATCCGATGAGTAGGAGCCAAGCAATTTAATAAAAAATACCACTTTCCAAATTCAACTCCATCTCTGCTTGACCTTATTTTCGTGTCATCTACTCAGCATGTTGCTAAGCATGGTCAGTTTCCCGCTGATGCATTTTCTTATCATGATTTGGTTTTCCTGTCATATAAAGTCCGTCCTCCTAAACCTAAACCTAAAATAATTCTTCAGCGTAATTTTAGTGGCATGAATCTGGAAAAAATTGTCAAAGATGCGCAGGCCAATAGACTGGTCACCTATTACTGACGTGGAGTTGGTAGATGACCAGGTTGCTATTTTTAACTCACTTATCACCAAGCTTTATGATGTACATGCTCCTTTGAGAGCTGTTAAAATAAAACATCTTCCTGCACCGTGGCTCAATGATGAACTAAAAGCTCTTATGCATAAAAAAGCTGTAGCAAAAAATAGATTTAAATGTCGTCCTAATGATGCTAATAAGGCTAAATATGCTCGTGTTCGAAATCGGTGCAATACAGTGTTTAGAGATGCTCAACGTCGCCATATCCATCAATCTGTTGAAAACGAAGATCCAGCCAAAGTTTGGAAATTTCTACGGTCTTTAGGAGTTGGCAAATCAAGGGAGGCTTCAATTCCCAAGAATCTGGACATTCACTCGCTTAATATTCACTTCTCCTCTTCTTCTAACATTGACGATTCGACCAAAATTATGACTTTGCGGCGTCTTTCAACCATTCCAATTCCTGATTACGATCCTTTCAGTTTTAATCAATTCTCTGTGTGTGATGTTAAGAAGAGCGTATTGTCAATAACATCCAATGCGGTGGGAGGTGATGGTATTAGCCGAAACATGTTGATACCTATCCTGGATTCGGTTATTCCTATACTTTGCCACATTTTAAACACTTGTATATCAAATAGTGTGTATCCTTCTCAATGGAAGGAAGCCCAAGTTATTCCGTTACCTAAGAAATCCAATCCTAAATCCTATTCTGAGTATCGTCCTATTTCTATACTTCCTTTCCTATCCAAAGTACTTGAGCGCCTCGTCCTTAATCAGCTTTGTAGTTTCCTAAATAGAAATAGTTTACTTAATCCTATGCAATCCGGTTTCCGGGCTGGTCACAGTACGGTAACTGCACTCCTTAAAATTACAGATGACATACGTATCGGCTTGGAAAAGGGTCAGCTGACTGTGCTGACATTATTAGATTTCAGCAATGCTTTTAATACTGTCAACTTCGATATTCTTCTCGCCATTCTACGCTCTATTAACTTATCTCCTGCAGTGGTTGATTGGTTTCGTAATTATTTGCATGGTCGCCGGCAGCGAGTACGCCTCGATGAACATTTTTCTTCGTGGTGTGATACAACTTCTGGTGTACCGCAAGGTGGCGTTCTTTCTCCTCTCTTGTTTGGAATTTTTATTAATTCTATATCAGAACATATAACCTCTCCTTATCACTTGTATGCTGATGATCTCCAAGTCTATTGCCAAGCCCCACTTAGCTCTCTCTCTTTTGCCATAGAAACTACTAATTCCAATTTACGCCATATTTCTGACTGGAGTAAAGCTTATGGGCTAAAAATAAATCCTACTAAAACACAGGTAATAATTCTTGGCAGCTCCAGAATGATATCAAAAGTTGATTGGTCAGTTCTACCCAAAGTTGTGTTTGGAGGGTCCACTATTCCATATAGTCAGAGTATCAAAAATTTAGGTCTAATTATAGACCAGAGCCTTACTTGGATTCCTCAGATGGAAACCGTCAGTCGAAAGCTATTTGCTTCTGCAGGTTCCCTCAGAAGACTCCGAAATTGTTTGCCCACTGCCACTAAAATTGCTCTTGCGCAGTCACTTCTGCTCCCAATCTTAGACTATGCCGATGCCTGCTATCTAGATCTTACTGAGGACCAGCTAAACAAACTTGAGCGTCTTCAAAACTTCTGCATTCGATTTATATTTGGTTTGCGCAAATATGATCATGTCTCTGAATTTCGCACTAAGCTCAAGTGGCTTCCAATACGCCTCCGCCGGAATGCTCATATACTCTCTATTCTTTTTACAGTTTTGTTTAATCCCTCCTCCCCGCGATATCTTATGGAACGTTTTAATTTCCTGTCTGATTCTAACAAGTTGTCACTCAGGTCATCAGAAAATTTAGCTTTGTTGATCCCTCTACATAGAAGCTCTTTTTATGGCAGTTCATTTACCATCCAAGCAGTTCGCCTATGGAACGCTCTGCCAGTTACTATAAGGCGAGCCCAGTCACTCCCTGTTTTTAAACTTCAAGTAAAGAAGTTATATCTCTCTAATTAATATCACTTCTTGCTATTTTGTTGTTATTCTGTTGTGGTTTCACTGTATATTATTTTTATTATGTTTGTATATATTTTGTAAATGTATATGTAGTAAATGTAATTTATTATAATGTATATACTATGTATATGGATATATATTTATATATGTATATATATATATATATATATATATATATATATATATATATACTGTACTATATATTTACATATTTATGTGTAGGTATATTGGAATATATGTGTATATATGTTTATTCATTGTATTCAGTTTTTATTATTTATTTGTTAGATTATAATGCACCACCGTCTTTGCCGTATATTAATTCCTTTCCATCCAAAGGTTGTCTGGAAGAGGTCGCTTTTTAGCGATAAGACCGCCCATTGTCCCATTTATTTTGTATAAATGTTTTAGTTATTATTGTATTTTTTGTTCTATGTGGTGTACAATAAAGAGTTATCTATCTATCTATCTATCTATTGATTTTAAAAGTGAGGTACTAAGTTTTGTATAAACTACTGGGCTGATTACGATGCGATTTTCACTGTTATATAGCTTAGAGTTTGACTTAAAAACTGGTATACTTGGTATCTCAATCCGATGAGTAGGAGCCAAGAAATTTAATAAAAAGAACTATTAATTTTAAAAATGAGGTACAAAGTTTTGTATAAAACTACTGAAATGATTGCGATAGGGTTTTCATTGGACTGATTGCGATATAATTTTTGGGGCGCGCTAGTGGCTTAGTAACTGTTTATTTTCGTTTGCGACTATATCCTCGTGGTAGGCAGTAATCACACAACGTGTCGCCATTGGCCAATGTGATTAGATTCTCGTCAGTTTGAGTCAGTTTTCGCCAGGAACCTATTCGAATATAGCGCTAGTTCAAATGTTAGACTTCAAATTCACATCCCACATATTATACCACATACAGTTGTAGGTATATCTCACTAAGGCGGGTTGACCTTGATTGGGTGTGTAGATGCACGTGCACATTGTCTGTGTGCGTGAGCGTAATCGCCTGAACTGCTGCTCCCGAGCTTACGCAATCAAGACCAACCCGCTTTCGTGAGATAGAACAACTGTCATCCTACCGACTTGGCCAACTTCACTTCACCAGTTTAGGCAACAGTAGTCAACGCCAAGGTTACTAGAGGTTTTTAACATTGTAAAAATAGGGGCTCTCCCACTAAGCTCAATCTTCGGCTCTTCATTTTACTTCAACCACGCTAATAAGGTAAGTCCTTAGCGTAATTTTAGAGCGGATTCTTTTATCAGATACTGACTTTGTCATCTTCGCAAATCCCCGCATTACAGCTTGACCATTACTAAGGCTACAAATCCCCGCATTATAGCCTGACCATTACTAAGGCTACCAATCTGTTAAGAGTTCAACCTGTTTACGAGATAGAGAAATCTCGTAAACTGGTCTATTCCAAAAATCCACTCTGCTACTTTACACTCTTTGCTCTGCACTTTGCAAAGTTAAGAGTGTTTCTGTTTTTCGAACATTCTTAGAAGAAGATTTACTTCATTTGCTTGTTGTCGAAAGAGTAGTTATTGCGTCGTGAAGCGATGTAGTTGATTCTATATAGTTAGATATAGGAATAAGGCCATGGCCACATGTATAGACCGAAGCAAGAAAGTAAAAAAAATGGATTCCTCACCGTCAAACACGAGAGAAGCACAGAAATAACGGCGGGCGTGTGTTGCTTTTGGTAAGAACTTGAGAGAATCGAGACGACTCACACGGACGAGCTTTTGCGGCGATGTGGCGGCCGATCGGCATAACATGGTGTAAATGTGTGCGTGAGGCTTGTGCGTATAAGTGGATGGGCATATCTTGAGTGCTTCGCTCTTGAATTTGGCGGTGAGGACCTTTTCAAACATTCTTGCAGTGTAGGTTCATCATCTCAGGTTCCCAAACCTCCTTAGTCCTTCAGCCAGATATACAGAGCTAAAGCGCGGCTGCGATAGACAGAGATAAGTTCGTACATTGACCCCTCACTACTTATCTCTATCGATCGCGCATAAGTGTGTATTGCCGTCGCGGTCGCACATATGTGTGCGCTATCTGTCTGTCGCCGTAGTACTATTATTTATTCTGTGCTATCGCGGCCGTGCTATAACAGGGTACCTCGGCACGTTTCAGAGCGCAGCCGACAGTCGGCGCGGGAGTGCCGCGCCAGGAAGAAGCTCCGCTATCAGTACCTCGAGGAGCTGGTTGCCGATCGAGAACGGTCTGTGCTTGCGTTGAGGAAAGAGCTGGATAAGGTAAGTTATTTTTTAAAATTTACTACACAGTTTGGTGAATTTGGCCCTTTTTTACCCGACTACTGCGAAGCAAGGAAAGGGATCAGAGATCTCATCAGTCATTAGAGTTTAACAGTCGATGTATAAATATGAAAGTATGTGGATGTTCCACCATAGCATCGTCCCTGTTGGTCCGATTTTGGCAAGCGAGGTGTCAATCGATTCGTCTTCAGGTATAGAGTGTCGACCTTAATCAGGTTTTAGTTTTTTAACTTAGGGCTTCTTTTATTATACAGGTCTTATTTTTCTAAGCGTAGGACCGATGCGTCACCTCATAGAAATTGTAAAAGGGAAGATTAGCAAAAAGTTTGTGCTTATAGTTTTTTTATTTGTTTGTTGTAGTTTATGCACTATCTGAACACGCCTTATTTTTTTCCCGTTTATATGGAATCTGCTTCGTAGGGTAAATAATATAACTTGTTGACACATTTTTCTAAAACTGCTACAACTTCTTAATAAATAAAAATCAACATTTTTGTTTATGGAGTTTTTTTTTCGTTTGTATGGAAAAAATACTAAACCCATATAGGATCAGTCGTGTCTGTCTGTTTGTCATAGCCAATTTGCACCGAATCTTTTGGACCGATTAAGTTGAAATTTAGAACACATGAATTTCTGTGAACCAAACACGGACGTGACACGTAAATAAATGACATATTAAATGAAAGGTCTTGTTTTAAGGCGCCAAAATTTTTGTCCTGTTCTTCAATGTGTAGGTTAAACATGAAGTGATGAATCTCAGGATCCGGTTTTAATTAATATTTTCAATGTAATTGAACTTTTTGTAATAATCTTACGATGTGTCAAAAAAACTGATTTCACAGAAGTATTTGAATGTTTTTTGGGATTACACACATTTTTTTTAGGTAAAATTATCTTCGATAGATACTGAATGAAGTTGATTCATTCACGTCGTCGGGAACGTCAAAACGGGTGCTTTTAGGAAACTTTACATATATTTTTTCTATCGAGCTAAATTTATTTAATCGTTTTTCGGTGACCACATCCGGATAAAGTATTTTGTGGACATCTATTACACATTAAAAAAAAGACCATCGTTTTCAAAGGTCTAGTTTTAAATTTGGTAATAAAATAGTCAAATTTGGAACCCATTTCGCCATAACGCCGCTATAATGCTTAATTATGTCATGCGCCACTTTGGTCGAAATACACTTTTATCCATTTTTGGGTCTTTTGTGCAGCTCTTTAAAAAATAATAAAATAATAATTAAATGAAAAAAATAATTAAATACTAGAAACCAGTTTTTTTCGATGTCAATAAATGCCAATAACCAAAATAAAACACAAATTGAACGCTTGATTATTTCAACAGTGGTCAATTGCATAAAAGTCAGAACTCTCCGTTCACTTCTATCAAATTACAACCAAAATTTATGCTATTCGCCACAGACAGATCAGTGCTTAATTATGCCACGTTCAATTGGACCAATCAGCGTGCAGGATTCGCTTGACATCGTGCATAGTTTCAGTATGGCGGATTCTGTGTGAGGCAAGATGGCTACAAATAAATAAATAAATGTTTTTTTAATGATAATAATGAATCTGGCGAGTAGAAAATATTGTCAATGATGCAGATTTGTGGACAGAAACATTTTACATGACCGTAAACTATAAATCAAGATTTTTACTAATAATGTTAGACAAATTTTACTATACGTACACTGCATTGCAAAATTATTGGATGTTTTAGGGTTTACTCCAGAAATAATCAAACTGCAACGTATTGTTGTGGAAATGCTGTTTAGTTCATCCGTCCGTTTGATAGTACGTCTGTTCGGCCATCTGTCCTTCCGTCTGTCCGTCGGTCTGTCCGTCCGTCCACCCGTCTGCTGGAAAATTCTCTTAACGAAATAAGATACCTAGTAGAAAACCTGACTCATAGTTTGTAAATCTTTAGTCAAAAATAATAATCGTATTTATAGTACCTACTAAAAAAAATATGAGGGACACCCGTGCTTGCGAAAAAGAGTTATTTTTTAAATTTACCTTAAATAGTCTGGTACTTATCGGAAAAAGAGTTGTATTTCTTTTCTGAGAAATGTATTAATTTATACCATTTTCGAGAAAACAATTACATATAAAAATACAAGAATATATTGTAGGTAGAACGGATCTCTTTAAAACATTGCAAAACGAATAACATACTAAGTATTTTCGCGAGTACTATACCATTATTTTGAACTTGCATTGTAAATATGTCTTTTAGCAGTATAAAGCATAAAACGAGCAGAGCAAATTGTTGCTGTCATAATGTTGATTTTATGTCAACAACCAAATTTGAACGCATGTTTTAGCATTTCTATGTCATCAGAAATGTATTTCATTTATAAAACTGTTAATATTCGGTAGACTTCCATTATTTTTTGTAGTCAGTTCCGAATAACTTCAATGTTGAAGTTTGAAAGTTTTTTTGAAAGTTATTGTGATATTTAAGGATGAGAAACGTTTTTCGACATTTCCCACAACTTTGCAAATTGGCGCATGACATGAGTAAGCATTATAGCGACGATAGGGCCCGGTTCTAGAACTTTTAGCAATTTTCAATCATTTTTGAACGTCTATATCTTGTTTTATAATTAACCTAGAACTATAAAATTGGTATCACAACAAAATTATACTTATTATCTCGTACTTTGTAAACACAGAAACATGATTATTATGAATTCACTCGAAAGAAAATAAAATCAAAGGGAACACTACTTTATGCTTAGAACATTGATTGGAAAGAGACCCCGTCACTAAATGATATCAAAGATATACCAAGAGAAAGAACTTATTAAGATTGAGAAAAAGGCTAGATACTTTTTAATTCAAAGCTTTAGTTTTCCTACAAACAAATAAAAACCTTAAATTATACTTCCGAGATGTATCATCTTTCCCGCTCTACTTGATCACGCATGAGAGGGACAAAAAAATACTGACTCCCGACTACCGACAGAACTACCCGGCCTTAAGGGTCTCAAATACTTAATAAAAGTAAAGAGTAATTTAAGAAAAATATGAAAATTGACCATTCCCCTTATCTTCAAAATCAAAAGGCCTAAAATTTAGAAAAATGTACTTCAAATAGTTCTTTATTCATAGATTACAGGAAAACCTATAAGAAGTCTAAATTTTGAAATTGAGGTGTTCGCTTTTAGGGGCGAATTAGAAAATTCAACACGATTGAAAACCTGTACCTGATGGATTTCAAATTCAAATCAAATTCAATTTTTATTGCAATCCATACGTAATAATTAGATGGATAACGATACAAGAATATAGATCGATATGGACCCTGTCGGGCACAGCAGTTAGAAGAGAGGAGGACTTCAATAACAGTTAAATCATTATTATTATTATTAATTATTGTTTAAGTAACAAACAAAAAATATTTATAATGGGTCTTTATTTAATGTTAAATTATTAGTACTAGAATATTTATTTTATATATTTCATGTAATAATTAATTCTAGTATCATCCATTTACCTACATTTTATCATTTAAATATTCATCAATCAAATAAAAGCTTTTATCAATTAATAATTGTTTCAACTGTCGCGTAAAGTGTATATCATTTTTTTTCGTTTCTTATTACTTCGGGTAGCTTATTAAATATTTTTATGGACATAGTAAAAGTACTTGACGAGTTTAACTTAAGCCTAGAAGTAGGTAGTACTAACCGGTACTACCGGTGTACCGGTCAGAAAAACTCTGCCTATCTTTAATTATGGTAGCTGCAAAAAAAAAAAACTCAACCTGTATACTGAATAGGCTCGCGTTTGCCCACTTTGCCAATAACATCAGGTGAGATCACCTGATGTTATTGGCAAAGTTGTTCCATTTGGCCTTGACCAATCCAAAATCACCCTGTAGGGAAATCAGTGGCTGTTCTAGAACCAATGTTATCCATCTCTGGAGAACAAATGTACCAATATTTGCCTTGTAATTTTTCAGTATTACAAGTGGAACTGCGAATTAGACCAAGGCAGGATACCGGAAGGCCTCGAGGCTATGCTCCAAGAAATCGGCGTGGTGAAGCAGGAAGACGCGAAGCAGTTCTAGCGCCCTCAACTTCCCAAGGTCAACTTCAATTTCTTCGTAGAATCAAGTAGCAGACATGTTGGGTGAATATCTTCTATTTCCTGACAGCTGGGACATATTGCCCTACATGTTCGCGTGCATAGTCACCGTTCTTTTCGTTTCTATGTTCACTGTCCTAATGGGGATCCTTCTGCTGGTGTATCAAATCGCGCGTGATCAAGGTCTCATCATAATCCGACGACGCAAGAAGAGGGTAGTTAGTAATAACCCATCCAATGCAGCTAGAGGTGATGGGTCTGCTACAGAAGCAGAGGCAACTCACGATACGAATGAAACCGCACAATCCGAAGCCAGGAACGAACCAAACGAAATCGTAGACTTGAACCAATGGGGACGTCTAATTATGGTGCTTGTCAATTCGAACAAACTATACGTGGCGATTGTCGTTTTTCTCATGGCTAATATCACCATCCACCTCTCTGTCCTGATGGTGAATGAGATTATCAAATGCTGGAAATTCGCGATGTGGGACACCATCAATGATACCGTAAAGATCGTGGCTGCCAACGTTGCTGAATCCACCATGACTGAGGGGGTCCGGTCTGCCCCTGTTGGCATCCCATGAGACGAAGCCATCAAGACTGCGTTTTTACTACTATTCAACTTTACCGGTTTTTACTTTAATTACTCAATTTGTAAGAACTTAAGAAAATTCGGCTCTCGAATTCTCTCGCTCGGCTTGTTATTGTTTGCGTTATTCGATATTACGTTCTACATTATCATATTTGCTCCGGATCTCTCGTTTTTTGTTAACTTAATCACCAAAACTGATTTTGGTAATTCTGATACGTTGATGGCTCTGGCTATAGATTAAAATTTACTTTGGATATTTCTATTACGGACGTGAATATACGGATGGCATATGTTTAAAGCTGTACATAGCTTTGAGTGTCTAAATAACCACATCTCTTTTATTAAGTGCAAACTACTATGTATTCATTGTTATGGCCGCAAAAAACGGGAAGTAAATATTTCAAAAAAAACAACAAAGTCAGTACATAAGGTCTTTTCATTGATAATTGATAACTGAACATTTACACCACCAATTTTCATCATCGCCTACACTATTGCCGCTGCAAACCAGCCGCTTGCTGAATGAGACAACGAGCGAAACACCGGAAACTGCACACTGTACGCGTTGCGTGAATTCTCTATACACAAGAACAAATTAAAAAATTATATAACCTTGTTGGCTTCGTAACAAGGTATTTTTATTTAAAGAAATTAAGTCTAGTTTATTGTATGTCCGAATCGCTACCGCTGTCGACTATCAACACGACAATGGAAACAAAAGAAGGTTCATAAAAATATCTATCTCTTTATTCTTTAGCAGAAATAAAAATATACACACAAAAATCTTGTCCGATGGGCGGTTTAACAGTAAAAACCAATACCTTCCAGTCAACCTCTGAAAGGATCGTGGTGTTCAAGTCGTTTATCAATGTCAATATGTATGTGTATGTACATTTAAATTCTAAGCCTTGTTAGTATGTAATTATGGATTAGTAATAATTGATAAGCCTACTGTTTAACTCTTATTAAGAAAAAAAACTTGTGTGAGTGTTTTTGCATGTGTGTATGTGCGTCGTCATAGGATGTGACAGTATGTGTGAGAGTGAATATGTATGCGTGCGTGCGTTTTTTGAATGTTTGAGCATGTTTGTTCGTGGGGGAATGATAGAGCTCTTTCTAGCGTATTTAAGTGTGTGTTACACATATTTACAACTTCTCTGTCTAATAACTTTACAGTTGTATGTGTTTAGATATGCCCAATGCCACTATATTTGATCTTTGTGTTAGTATATAAGTGTGTACCTACTTTTCCCATTTACAAGATATTTTCTTCGTAGAACTTCTAATGTGTCTATTATAATTGTGTATAATAATAATTGAATTCATGATACTGAAATTCCCATATAAATATTTATATTTAAAAAAGATTACCACCTGTTTGTTCTGGAAAAAAATATTCGAGATTTCTGGAACTAATATTCCAGATTTCTGGAACAAATATTCCAGGAATCTTCACTAGGATTGCAGATGGGTGATTCTAGAAAAAAACATAGAATCTCCACCAGTAGGGATTGCTTGGTGGGAATTTCTGAAATAATGGTTTATTTCAGAAATTCCCACCAAATATGCCGATAAGTTTTTTTCAAGCTTTTAGCTGTAATCGGATAGATTTCAGCTAAAAGTTGTCATCAATGAAAACTCAAAGAACATAACTTGTGTACTATCGTCAATACCTACTTAGGGCAGACAGAAATTACTAAGATAGTGTTATGTGCATACATCCTAAAGAATACCGCTACAATTTAAATAATCACCAAATAAAATATATTACATTCTCATAACAGATGAATGCTCATGAAAACGGATGAATACTTAACTTTTCTGTGTTACGTTAATAGGCTAAAGTGGTTGTTATTTCTTGCCAGACAAATGTGTGTGGTATTTTACATTTAAAACTAGTACAAGGTATAATGAAAATAATTTTAGGAACTATGCAGGCGACGTTTTTTACGACGCGTTTCTGTGAAACACGAGAGCAGCGACACAATGCCCTAAAGTCTGTGCAACGGTGATGATGATGGCCTCCTTGTCGTATCCGAGAACGGCGACCTATTTGTTTTATTTCCTAGCGTGCGCCCTGCTATGGCTCGCCAGGCCGAACTTAGTTTTAAATATGCGATCACACATACTGCAGTAGAGCTGACCAGTACTGTTACATGTGTAAT
Source organism: Alsophila aescularia (assembly GCA_946251855.1). NCBI lineage: Eukaryota > Metazoa > Arthropoda > Insecta > Lepidoptera > Geometridae > Alsophila > Alsophila aescularia. Next base: position 17,797,878 of record OX276381.1, read on the forward strand.
TGTAGGAGGGCTTGGGTCGAGCTTTACGGTTTAGTACGTCAAGATCCGTAACCTCAAAAGCCTTTAACAGCCTTGTTAATGCTAGAACGCATAGCTCGATTAGCTGCAAGCGCCTCCCAATCAGAGTCAAAACCACAAGCGCTCAAATGTCTTAAGTACGTCTTTGAAGCGGAGGTGCTATCCACCTGACCTACGTTTACCATCCGCTAACTCCGAATAGAAGACGGCTTTGGGCAGTCTATTTTCTCCCATACGGGAGACGTGGCCAGACCACCTCAACTATGCTTTCATTTAGAGGGCCTCCACACCAACCACACCCGAGCGACGATTAACGTCGGTGTTAGACACTCGATCCTGCCAACCAAACCTCAGTATAGAGCGAAGCGTCTCACGCGTGTTTGCAGTGCGTCCCAAGCGCGTTTGCAGTGCGTCCCAAGCATGTTCTCAATGCGTCCGACGCGCGTTTACAGAGGGTCCCAAGCGCGTTTGCAATGCGTCCAACGCGCGTTTCCAGCATGTATGTATGTCATGCATGGTTCCTTATTGAGCACAATTTGGTGAGCATTTAGTTGTATTTTTTTGTATTAAGTCAAATAAAGGTAAAAGGTTATTTTTATTATGGTTTTGTAAATTTTGTATATGAACTTATTTTGCCATACAAATTACTTACAGACTGTGTATATGTCGTGGCGATATCATAGAATTGATCATTTCATGAAATGGTTAGCCAATGGCCACATCATGAAAAAGTTCTAGTTCATGAAATTTTCGGTTACACCTTGAAATGGTTTGGCCAGGTGAATGAATAATCGGCGTTTGACGATATGAACAGCTAAACGCACGGCTACTTCATGATATGGTCAAACATTAGTGATCATATCGTAAAATAGAAAGCGAAGGCGGGAGCGAAGCCTTCGTATTCGTGTTTTTTTAGCCTTGAAACCTATCTGTTTCAACACCTTTGGTATCATGAAACCCCCTACATTAATGATATGGCCAAACGTGGGTTGAAATATCATTAAGTAAACATTGATGTTTCAACAATATGGTCAGTTTTAGCTGGCCATTTCATGAAATTATCGACCACATCATAAAGTTATCAATTCTGTGATATGGCTACGACATATATACCGACAATCCCTATATTAACCCCCATTTGCTTAAGTTACATTTCGAATTTACGGCTCAATAAGATATATTTATAATAATATTTGGAAGATATTTTTCTATTCTTATATACTTTTTAACTATATACTATTGGAGGAAATAACTTCCTGTTAAATCTATTAAACTGTAAGTTTAACTAAATTTAATAAAACTTAAAAAAAACATGTAAATATAACTGTAAATATCCAAAGAGAAGCGAATAATATAATTACATTAATTAAGCATAGAGTCTTCAGCTTGTATATAAGTAGTGTGTTAGTTACAAGGGTAGCCCCGGTTTTACAACCATTAATATCTAACGAATAAATCTTAATTAACGAAATACGCACGAAGCCTATATAATTTCCGATCTCACCATTTTTCTAAATAGAAATAATAGACCTATTTAGATGACACCATGATTATCATGTTAATAATTACCGTTTTCCTTTTAAGATCGAAGTACAGATCTGTGTATCTATAGCATACACGAAGGAAAGTTCACATCTCGCTAAAAACATGACATAATTGGAATGAGAATCAGTGGTTTGTACATTTTGTCATAGAGAGTTCTAGTTAATGGTTGTAAAATCGGGATTTATAGATAACACGCAATCATATGCAACGTACTCAACGCACGCGCCGCTTGAAATCTCGCACACTCGTCAACGTACTGTGAGTGACACTTTAAATAAATACAATATTTAACTAGGCAGCCAATCCATATAAATCTCAGTGCTTAAAGTTGATGGTCCACGACGTGAGTTTCACTAGATGGCGCTAAATGACAATATGTGCATAATTATATATTTTTTGGCTTTTAATTGTTCTATCAGATTCGATTTAAAACTTTATTGGTGACTATATTACAGTGTAATGATTATATTTAATCTTAAGTTTCAATTGTAAATCTAATATTGTAACCGTTATCGTTCGTTATAAATTTGGGTTCAGATCTTGAGTCAAGTATTGAATCCACATTTTTAGGGAACGAATACAGTTAAAATATTAGTTTGACAATGAATACTATAGATCAAAATTTAACATCGTATAGAGTTTTAACCGCGAATAAAGTTTTAAATCTAACCTGACTGCAATTTAAGGTCCAAAGAAATAAATTTAGCTAATGTTGTCTTTAGCGCCACCTAGTGAAACTCATGTCATACACCATCTACCTTAAGATACAATAACATGTACGGCGTATGTCGCGTCTGTAGCATATGATGCTTATAATTGGGTTTTTGTAAATAAGTAAGTTTTTTCTCATTTTATTGTATCATATGTCAAATGAAAGAAAATAATACCGTACTTGTATCTCATTAATCATAATTAAGATTAATTATAATTACAAAATAATCAAAGGTTAAACTTATTTGTGTTAAAAGTAACAATTAAACAAATAAAAACTCAAAAAAAATAATTACCTAGTTAGGAACATATTTAGGAGTAAGTAATCATAACAAATTGAACACTATAAAATGAAACGGGATATTGGAAAAAAAGGTAAATGTAAAATATCGTATTTGTACAATTAATGAATTTAAACTGTAAATATTAAGAAAGTGACAGGCGAAAGTGCTTGAAAAAAGTAGAATTGTACATTGTTACATTTAATTTATTAGTTATCGTGCTTACACCAAGCTTAGAGAAAGCTGTCGATACTTTTGATAATATGTTATCGACAAACTAATTCTATTGGGGCAGTCGGTAGGATAAGAGTTTAAGTCAAGTACAAGGGAAAGCTACATTTTGTTCGCTTAAATTCAATTCCGATAGCATTGTCAGAGGCCTGACTTATATGAAAGTGAACAATACAGCCTAATAAATACAACAAACATTGTACAGCATGACACAGAATTAAATCAAGAACAAAAGATATATACCTGGCAATATCGGCACCTCAATCTTTGCTTGGTGTAAACTTAAAATAAGTTAAAATACTGACGGGGTATTTACTAAATTTCAGTTTTCTATACTTGCGTCCACGATGCCGGTCCAGTGGCCTAGGTACATATTAATTATTGTGTGTATATTAATATAATGACCATTTGTTTCGTTGCACTTTAACAAGCGTGTTAGCTGAATATACCTAATAAGATTTAAAATTACTGGACATATATGTATAATATATGTGACTTAGATCCGTATTCCAGAATGGCGCTCGATTGAATTTCGACTTGAGTTTTTCTAAATAGATTTGAGTATCCATTTTAAGGGGATCTACACTCAAATCTACATCTAAATCTACGCTGAAACTAATATATTTATTTAATGGTTTTAATAAAAAAAAATGCATCTGTGCAATAAAAATACTTAACGTTAAGAACTGTTGCCCCAGTGTGATAAAGAATAGTTTTCCAAGCTGTTTAAAAATTACGCTAAATTCACATTTAGTGCATTATACAGAAACCTGCATTATTATAAGAAAGCTAATTGCCCCGTTAGTATACGCTATAAAAACACGGCAACATCACAATGAACGTCGATCCATTAGAAATAAGTATTATGACAATATTATAACTAGATATATAATTGCGTAAATAAAAAATAGGCTTAGGAAACCTAAGGTTCTATCTTTGATAAATATATAACATGAGGAATTTAAAATATAATTTTGAAATCCGTCGTGATGATATTTTTTGTTTAGTTTTTTTACCGTTCAAAATTAAATAGCAGGCTTTTGTAATTAATTATATTTTTGTAAATTTCAATGTTTTAAGCAATAATTATTAATGTTATTTGATTAAGCCATTTGTATACATGTTTTGAAGCACTGCTGTTATTATTCTTCGTAGTATTTTTGGGTGTTGTCATCTAAAGGTTAAAACCATGAGCACTTAGAAAAAAGGCATCGTTTACAAAATCAGCTTCACTTATTAGCTTACGAGCTTAGCTTACAGCTTCTGTTTTTTACCAACCATAGAAACAGCACAATATCGAAAACTTCTCATATATTATATTATTTAAAAAAAAACACGGATTATTGCCTCTAATAATCCTAAAAATACAACCACTAACTACACTCTCTAGCAATGAAATCGGGACCTCAAGCGCGCGATCGTGTTTTTCTAATTCTGGTAACATGTAAAAACAATAAAACTTAAAGACACTGTAAGCTTACGATCTCACCTTCCTTTGTAGTTACATAATTTAAGTCAAAATCAGCTCAGTATTTTTTATTATGATATGATTAAATGTAAGTAAATTATCTCAGTATATGATTAAATGTAATTATTTGTTCAAGTTTGAAAGCAATATATTTGCAATAGCAAATCCCATATATTTGCTATTGCAAAAATCCATTAAAGAAAAATGATTGTTTTATTGAATTTAAAATAATATTTATTAGATACCCTTTCGGTTTTTATATGCATTCGCGGCGCGAAACTTGCCGTAACATGGACAGCAATATTTTCATGCAATAATTGTAATTGTACGTATTTTCAGTAATAAGTGTCAGATTTTTACGATTATTTTTTCATGTATACCTAATGATTAAAGCTTTCAAATAATCGATTTAATTTTTAAGTTAAATAATAATAACAAATAAAACATATTTGATTGCGCGTGTAGGAGCTGAGTCGATTTCATTGCTCGCGTGTGTACTTACTACATAAAACATTCTGAAAAGCTACAAGCCATTACTGGCTCACAGGTAGCCCAAATGTTTGACGCTTGGGCTTGACGCTTGACAAACTTTCAAAAGTATATTTGAACTCCTCAACTTAAATTTACCTATTCAAATATGTTTAAGTTTCTCCTAAGGATAAGTTAGCGTAGTTATAAACATATATAAATATATAACCATATCATAGTATAGGCTATCTAAGATGGCAAGTACTCGTCAACGGGAGTGATAAAATCATAGTTAGGGTTAGGCCTTTGAAAAAGTTGGCACTTACAAATGTAAGCTATAATTAAGTTAGATTTAAGTAATTTATATTGGGTGTCCCAGATACCTCACATACATTCAAATTCAATTCATGTGTTGAATTCAGCGAACGGTCGATACGCACAATTTAATTATTCTAAACAATGAAACTCGTAAACAACAATGTCGAGAGGTCCAATCAGCATCTCATAAAAGTGCAAGATAACTTAAAAAACGGCTTCTCATACAAACAGAGATTATTTTTTTTGCTTCAAAATAATCGTACTAATACAATAAAGCCTGTTTTTTATATCTAGAAAATTCAGGATTAAGTTAAATGTTAAAAACAATTTATCACACGAACCTTATGATACAACTACACAAACCTCAAAATGCGCGCGTTTTTTAACTTTTCCTTATTGTTTTTTTATGGTAGCGTTTTAAATGGACACAGGCAGAAAAAGTAATTATGTAACTCGTAATCACTGACCAACATTTCGTTTCATTGGACAATCTCCTTTGTTTTATAGTCTATCATACCACGTGACAGGCGAAATTTTGGTGGCTCCTCAAAATACACTCAATAAGAATATAATTAAATTGTATTTTGAAGGTAAGTGGGACATCTACTATAGTTATTTTTAAGTTAGAAATAAAACTGTACATTCTGTGTGGCGTTGCAACATTTCTGAAATTACTAGTAGATGTAGTTTCTAAGTGTAGCCTTTGCCCAACAATGTGACGTAGCGTAATGAGTAAACAATAATAATTAAATGTTAAAAATAATAGTGGATAATACCTTAGTTTCTGTGATTGTTAGGTTTGTTGCCGATTTCAGAACGTTTATTCTTTACGATAGTTTTTTTTTCATTTATATTTAAAAAAAATACAGACTGGCGGACAGACAAAAGTTATGGTATAATTTATTTTTTCAGTTTAGCTGCAATTCTCTTTATACTGAATGTATCATTAAACTAAAGAAAAAAACTACAGGACACCAAAGAGAAAAATGTTTTTTGTTCTCGTTATTTCTTTCAATTCTTTATCGGCAATGTTACATCATAGGTCTTTACATTCTTCTTAAAAAAAAACTTATAGGCTAAGTTGTACATGGCATGTTTGCTAATCACCACTAACGCATTAGAGCTTACTAAATTAGTTGTATCTATATAGTTATCAATATTAATGGCTGTAGTTATATAAATATAGCTACATAATTTTCGTTTTTAACTTTACGCAGATAATTAAAAAAATGGACAATATGCTCATTCTACTACAACACATATTTCAGAAAAAGAAAAATTTTACCGCGGCATTAATGAAACGCACTAAAAACGGCGACGACCAAATGCATGCGTCCTTTATTGTTAATTATTTAAACAGACTTCTCCTTTATATTTCATCACCAACTTTTAACGTTTCCACACTCATAATAGGACTAGAATGTCTTGTGTCTCGGATGTCATGGGCACCACAAACACCCAAGACTCGATAACAAACATGCTCATTAGAGACATGTGCCCCGGCCAGGATTCAAGCCTAGGACACTAAGCTCAGCACACCGGGAAATACAAACTGCGCCACAGTGTCGTCTGAAATAATAAAAAGAGCACGCCGAATTTATTTGCGTTTTGGAGCAATAATATCCTACAATAGCTTATCCGTACATTGAAACATCTAATTCCATCTGTGATGGTTGTATATTTTTTGATAGATATAAGGTATTTTATAGTAATATAAATGTGCTAGGATAAGCTAGAAGAATATTTCAACATAATGCATACGACGACAGCTATGCCCCGCGGCTTTGCCCGCGTGCAAACTTTGCCTTCCACTCTCACCACTTTGATGAATATACATAAAAGCCCTCCTTAGTACTCAATTAATATTTCCTCCAAATATCAAATCTCTAGGTCCATTGGTTTTGGCCGTACGCTGTCTGTCTGCCTGTCAGTCAGTCAGGTGCTGTTTTATAGGTATTATAGACTTTGATACATTGCTTTAGAATACCACTAATCATATATAAAATTCTAGCACTAAATGGAATACCTATCGATACAATGCATCTACACAATACCACCAAATAAATAATAATTAATACATAACATTAAATCATACCTAAACTTTTTTTTAAATTATAGTTAATATTAGTTCCATTTTTAGAATATCTCGTCTGTCGTCCCTTTATTCGTTGAAATATTTTTAGAATATCTCGCCTGTTGTCCCATTATTCGTTGCAATATTTTTAAAATATCTCGTCTGTTGTCCCATTATTCGTTGCAATATTTTTAGAATATCTCGTCTGTTGTCCTACTATTCATTGCAATATTTTGTCGTCCCATTATTTGTTGCAATATTTTTAGAATATTTCGTCCGTCGTCCCATTATCCGTTGCAATATTCTTGTAGATTGTAATAATAAGTAAATTGTAAATATCAACAGCTTCGGTTACTTGAAGAAACGCGCAGTAAAAATCCACGGGAAATAAATAATAATCATAAATTAATTTCAGATGTTTATGTTTCCTTAAGTTTGATATATGTTAAAAATTTGTAGATTTAGAAAATATATCTAGCGTTCTTGAAAATATGTAGTTGATAAGACCTAAATTAAAATTCGATAAAATATTGATATATAGTGTAACGTTGTCCTTTGAAATGACTGGAAATAATTTTGAAAAAACGTCTTCGTTTTTGTAGTAGGTAGTAACTATGATCGTTTCTTTCTTAATATCATTCAATAAAAACTAAGCTTAAACTACTACTAAAACCAAGCACGAACGACTACTACCATTTATAATACATAAAATAACAATAGATGTATCAAAATATTGGATATTATTTTTTAACTTTAGTTTTGTTGTTTGTATTTTTAATAATGCTTGTTTTAATTTGTATGTACTTCCTGCGTTCAATTATTAGTTTATTATGTTTTTTTAATGCGTGGAAAAATAGTCTTTTAATTTTAATAAATGATGTCTATATATTTATAGGATGAACAATACACTCAATGTAGTGAAGTCAACAACAAGTAATCAAGAACACAAGTTTACATTTATATTATTTATGAAATACATTTATATACAACATCAGAAACAAAAAAAAACAGAGCTGCTTCATGTATGATATAATAATACCGAAAGAGTTTTTTTAACACTATGTATGTAAAACACAATTTATATAATTATGTTTCGTATACAAGTTGGACTTTTGTAATGGGGCAGTAAAGGCAGGTACCTTAACCGTTGTAGTTGTTTGCTGCAGCGTCTGAGTTTTTGCCCATAATAATATACGAATTCCGATTTCACAATTATGTAAACTTGTATTTTCATCTTGTAAATATTTGTCATCATAGTTAGTCGGCAGTCCGCCTTAGTTTTGATTTAGTTTAGTAACTTTTAATGATCTTACTTGTGTTAATTGACCTTTCAAATACAAAGTGTTTCTGAAACTTCATCATAATTTTGAAACTTTTGTTTTGAAAGATTTTGAAATTACTTGCCAGTAAAAAACTTTCGTTGTAAGTTGTCCCGATCACCTGAACTTTTTTTAAGCTTATTTTATCGTTTGTTCACTACTAGCTCAGCCGTTGTTAAGTGATGGTTAAAGTTGTTTCTAAGTAAAATCTAATATTTCGTTCCATAGATCATCCTCCTGATCCTCTCCATACTAAGGTTGTCTGGAAGAGATCGCTCTTTAGCGATAAGACCGCCATTTGTACTCTTTAATTTATAATTTGTATCATTGACTGTTTTTTTTAGTGTGCAATAAAGTGTAGTTAAGTGTATTTGTATTGTATTGTAACACATTATATTACGTTGTTTATTAGATAATATAGTAAGTGCACACTTGATTATGGTTACAGAAACACTATGTATTTAGTAGCCATACTATTTTTGACACAAAGGAAGCATAGAGATACTACTCTGTTTAATTTTGTATTTAATTAGGGGTCCCTCTGTACTTGCCTTGATCGAATCGAATTGTATTGTGTTTTTTTTTACCATTGAAAATGTATGGAATTATACTAGCTAAGTTCCCGGTTGTTTGTTGCTTCATCACCTCAACATAGTGTAGGCATATTATTTAATATCGAATATAAAAAAAAACCTTGCAGTTGTGTTTCTTGTTGTTATTCGATAATTTTCCTGAACAATAGAATGTTGTAGTCCAAATTTCATGCCAAGTTTCGTAGAAATTGTCACTCACTTTTATAATTTCTCTTTAATAAACAATGTAATCTTGTACTTCCATGTTATCGAACCAGCCTGTTTATATTACGCAAAATAATTATATATTAAAAAAAAAACACATACAGCCGAACATATAACAGTCTCCTTATGTGAAGTCGATTAATGAATTATCATCAATTTAAAACAATCACAATACAATTCGGTTTGTTTTCATCATACTAAATACAACCAAATGGTAATCCACCTCATTTAGGTATACATATATATAATTAGATATTAACATTATACATAGGTTTGGGAACCGAAAGGATATGTGTCTGGGAACAAATCATAAGAGGAACACATTCGAAAATAATTATAAGTTGTAAATTATATAGATATACAAAGAGGTTATATCATAAAATATTGTATCTAAACTCATATCGTAAAATCCAGATTATGAGCTCAAAAATGGTGGCATAATGATATACATTAAACACGGCACGTCTCTAATAAGAAAAAAATATATCACTTTTTTGAACTAAACGATGTTGTAATATATATTTTTTACCATTAAAGCACCATTAAGGCTCTGCACCTAAAAGGGTTTTCATCATTTATTATCTATGGCGGCGCGTGTTAGACCGTATGCGCGCGAGTTCGCTGTGGACTGGATTTTGGCGGCATAATTTTAGTACCTAACCAATTTTCTGTGATTTATTATGTTGATCAAATGTTTTATCCTGATTAAAAATGTGACAAAGATGTGTTAAACATGTGAAAACAGTGTTCGTGAGGAGAATATGACTCCACCAGGGCCTGGATTCTGTATGACCACTCACGCCAATTCCACGCGAATTCCACGCTGCCTGCGGTGGAATCACGAACATCCACGTCGATTCCACGTTGCCTGCGTGGAATCAGGAACAAATTCCACGCAGGCGGCGTGGAATTGGCGTCTTAAAATTAGAGAATTAGGCCCCTGACGGAACAGCAACGAACATGATGAACGAGCTTTTACCAGCAAAATTAAGACAAGATTACGACTTTATATTTTTCATTAAAAGTAAGTTCCTATTGCAAGAGTGTAGATAAAGTAGTTATAAAACGGCATATAACTAGGTATTAAAACACTCTGGTGATACTATTAAAAAAACTCGCATACGGCCTTCGGCTCGTTTTTTAAACTCATTCCCTTCATTATGCAACCATTTCATAAACTACTATTAATATAGTTTGTATATAAATATTAATTTAGATGCAACATTTGTATATTACACTTGGAAGATGAAAAGCACTTTTTTATATTAAGCTGTCGAGTATATCTTAACCATATTATAATTTGTACCATAACTATATATTACTTAATTTTTATTTAGTTTTTACATATAGTCGGGCAGTTAAAAGCTTTTTTCTTTATTGTTTTCTTTATAAGTTACTTTACTCCTATCTATTTCGCACCTTTAGTGTTTTTATATTATAATGAGTTTAAATATTAGTTATTTAGCGATTAAACTAAAAAATAATTTGTTAAGATTGGCATAGCTACATTAGAACAGTTGCATAAAATGTGACATTAATTAGACTATTATAATTGAATGTCTTAGAATATTTTAGCATTCATACTTAGTTTACGAGCGTATAAGTAAGCAAACTGTATTATATAAATCCAAGTGAACCGACGAAAAAAATATAAAAATACTAATCATAATAAATGTCTAATATTAATTGCAAGTATGTGCACAGTACAATATGGTGTTCCAAAGTATTTAGTTACTATTGTATATAATTAAATATATACGTAGGTGATGTCCCTGCTTCGTGTACATTTAAAATTGAATATCCTAACCCAGTGATAGTTAAGAAATATTTGCATGTCTAGTTCTCTTTGATGATTAAGGTTTACTAATTTGTTTATCTCAAGACAATAGAATAAAAAACAAAATCCTGATCCAGTTTTACATATATGTATGTAAACCGATTTTGGTATGGAAGGTCCCATACCAAAATTGGTTATATTCAGTGACATTACTTGGCATAATGAGACTATAAAGCAAATGTCTTGTGGAGCACACGACTGTGATGTTCTGGGTAGACCTACATCTTTATGATTGTAAATCGTACGTATATCACAAAAAAAAACTGATTTTATTGCGGGTCCTGGGTGGTTATTCGTTACGCTATGGCACACAAAAAATCCTTATAGAAAACATGTGACGTCGTAACACGTCAATTCACGAACAATTCCATATCCTAACGCGTCGCGTTACGATTTCTGAATGGTCATAGCGAATACGGGCCCTGCTTTTATAACTATCTTGTTTTGCTTTCAATATTTTTATTTTATTTGTTGATTGTGCTACATACATAAAATAACTTAAATTTATGTATAAAACGTGTTTCCGCATTTCTTAGAATTTATATGTTGTCTTCGCGGTTCTGTTTATGTTGGTCTCTCATACAAACAAATTCTAAACTTTACCATTGCATGTTATTTTCCTTCAATATTGGCATTATTTATAAAACAACTGTTTTTTCCGGTGAGTACATACTTTAGGAAACACCGCGCAGACATCGAAATTTCACGGTATTATTCACACAGTTATATAACTAATTTAGAAAAACCATTGTTTGTTTTTATTGTCTTTATTTTTTAGGTAGTATTTAAGATTGTTTTTCTCTGACATACTTACACATAGATACCGAATTTAATATATAAGTATGTATTATGTTTGCCATTATTGTATCGGACGACTAAAAATAAAAACGTGTACACATTGAATTTAATATGCGCAAACTTTAGTAGTGTGTACCAAATATCATGTTTTTTAAATGGTGTATTATGGGTATACTTATGTAATATTTTAGTTATTTCATATACGTCTTATATTATATGAAACTTTGTATGTATAAAATTGATAAGATATAAAACTCTTTAGCTGATAATACATGTTAATTAATATTAATACCGTCTATCCATAATCATACATTTTATTATACACAATGTTAAAATTAATTACTTATTCTTGAATATTGAAATAGTATATATATGCTCAAATGCATAAATAGGTTTCAATATTAGGTTTATATAAATTATACACAGAAATTGGATTGATATATAATAATAGTTTGGAAATAATAACTTGGAATTGGGCAAACGGTCATACGAAATTGGGTAAATAATCATAAAATGTATTCTTTATAAAGTGGGTTGGGCATATGCTGTTATATTTATAACAAATTTCTTAAAAACTTAGATTCTTACCATAAATGTTAAGGTACTACCTTTTGGTGTCCTGTTTGTAGAACTTTTACATGTTATATAGTGATCGATGTTAGAGCACGTGTGAAATAAATTGTATTTATGTAAATAAGAAATATTCTTTCATTTTAGACTAAAATCCCCCATTGCAGTCTTTCTATCTGCAACAGTAGACTGCAGACTCAAAGATATAATTAGCTACACAATTTATAACAAGTTATTTAATCTAAATCAATTATCTAATACATCTATATTATTAGATACATTTATATTACTTTTTATCTTCACTTTGACTTCCGTAGAGAAAGGTCGCGTCGCGTGAATTTGTTTATTCTAGTGCCCGGAAAGTGCTGACGCCCGCAAGGCCGCGCGTCGTGCGTCTCGCGTACCTGTCTTCCGCAAGCGATCGTGATGACCTAGTTAATTAACACGTGTTTATAATTTGCTGACAATGTTAAGGCGATGCTGTACATTGTGAATATTAACTCGAATTGATGATGGAACTGAAAAGTGAAATTGCTATTATCACAGAAAAGGAACATCTTCTGTTTAAACATTACGATGAAGAAAGAAAACATCGCAAAAGCCTGGAAAGCCTTGTGACTGACCTAAAGAGTCAAATAGAAGAGCTTCAGCGCCAATTGAAGCACGTTCGGGAGCAAAATAGTGCAGCTTCAGAGGAAAGCACTAATAAAGAGTTGCCTTTAGAGTCAGTCCAGTATGAGACGGACGCAGAAGGTCTCGCTAAAGAAACTGAGTGGGTTCGTCATAGAAGCAGGAAAAAAAGGAAGTTGAATACGTCCCTGTCCCCATCAAAAAGAGCCAACTCCGATGAAACTGTAAAAGAAAATCAAAAGGTAAAAAAGTGCCTTTACCGCCACCTATAATAGTGGAAAACATAAAGGACTACCAAAAGTTCTACGACCTTTTATCGACCAGCGTAACGAGAGACTCGTTTATCACAAAAGTCATGAATGGGCAAAATGTAAAAATAAATGCCAATAGCGAAGACTCGTACAGATGTATCACCAAGCTCTTGTTAGAAAACAATTGCCTCTGGTACTCCTACGAGAACAAACAAGACAGGCCAATTAGAGTAATGGCTAAAAATCTACATGCGTCCTGCCTTCCCGATAGAATAGTGGCAGATCTGACACTTAGTGGATACAATATCTAGGATGCTGCCATTAAGCTTAGCTGGAGGAGTAAGGAACCACTGAACATGTTTATGCTTTCATTCCAAAAAGAAGAGGACATCAACAAAATCTACGGTATAAAATCCATTTTAGGCTGCAAGGTGGAGATACAACCATTAAAAACGAATAAACTCATACCTCAGTGTAAAAGATGTCAAGCATATGGCCACACACAGAAATACTGTTCAAAAGAACCAAGGTGCGTGAAATGTACAGGCAAGCACCTAACCAGAGACTGCCAAAAACCAGCAGAAGCAAAGCCGAAATGTGTCCATTGTGGTGAGCAACATCCGGCCAATTACAGAGGGTGCTTAGTTGCTAAGGAACTACAGAGCATGAAAAATAAACTGTTGAAGAACAATGTAACAACACCCGTGATCCAGGTTCCCGGTGTCAGTAAAATAAATAAAAATAGTGCTACTCAAAATGTGACAAAACATGTTTCATATGCACACATAACAAAAGGAGCCCAGCCCACCTTACAGCAGCTACAATCTAAACAATATAAGCAAGTAAGCATGACACATGACATGGATGAAAAATTAAACAAAATTCTAAACCTCGTTACTTTGTTTTACGAACGTTTAAAAACACTTGGAAGTAGCACCAAGACAGCTTCATTAAAACAGAAAATATATATAAATAAACTTAAGATCATGGAATGGAACGCTAATGGACTACTAAAACATCGTAATGAGCTCCAAGCCGTCCTAAACATAGAAAATATTGACGTGTGTCTTATCTCTGAGTCACACTTCACAAGGGAATCCTGTATTCAAATTCAAAGCTACAAAACTTATCACGCATTGCACCCCGATAACACTGCAAGAGGGGGTAGCACCATAATAATAAAAGAGAACATCTACCATCATGAACAATTTTAGTTTGAAGAACATCACATACAAGCTGTCGCTATTTGTATCAGAACTAAGCGCTATCCTGTAACCCTTGCAGCAATATATTGCCCGCCAAAGCATGCGCTGAAAGCAGAACAGCGCGTGTTAATGGAAGTTTTTTAAAACTACTTGGTAATCGATTCTTACTGGGTGGTGATTTTAATGCTAAGAACACCTTCTGGGGGTCTCGCCTTACCACTACTAAAGGAAAATAATTATTATGTGCAATCAAAGAAATACATTGTAATGTTATATCAAAGGAAAGCCCACCTATTGGCCTACTGACCCTAATAAAATACCAGATCTCATCGATTTCTTCACTTTTTAAAATATATCACCCAGCTTTCTTCTAATTGAGGAAGGTTATGATATGAGCTCAGATCACTCACCAATAATATTAACTTTAAGTGATACTATTGTACAAAAACAGAATATTCCGACTCTTGTTAATTACAGAACGGACTGGGAAAGTTTTAAACTAGATTTAGAAGAAAAAGTCGATCTAAAAGTCCCACTAAAAAAACGCACTACAGCTAGACATAGAAGTAAGAAAACTTATAAAAGACATACAACAATGCGCTTGGGCAAACACACCGGAATATAAAAAGAGAACCAGAGTTAAGTCGTACCCTATAGAAATCAGGGACTTGATTGTTAAAAAAACATAATGGAAAGAACATAATGGAAAGTGGACAATCAATAACGAACAGAAAGCTAATAGGTTCGCACAGCACTTAGAGCAAGTTTTTCAATCAAATGGAGATCTTACAGATGATGAAGACTTTATACAGGAAGAAACTTCTAAAATTGAGCTAAACATAAGATTTGTTACACCAAAAGACGTTTATAACGAGATCAAACATCTCAGTTGCAAGAAATCTCCTGGTTATGATTTAATTACTGGCGAAGTTCTACAAAGCCTCCCTCGTAAAGCTTTAGTTAAAATCACTACGCTCATCAATGCATCATTTAGACTTCAGCATGTATCAAGTGAATGGAAAGTAGCCGAAGTCATTATGATACCCAAACCTGGTAAACCACCTCATGAAGTAACATCATATAGGCCAATTTCATTGCTGCCGATAATGTCGAAATTGTTTGAAAAACTACTACTGAGGCGATTGAAGCCCATCATAGCAGAAAATAAATTCATCCCGGATTATCAATTTGGATTTAGAGAAAAGCATTCTACAATAGACCAAGTGCATAGAATCACTAATGTTATTGAAAAAGCTTTAGAGGAGAAAAAAGATTTACAACTGTGTTTCTAGATGTAGCTCAAGCATTCGATAAAGTTTGGCATAAAGGTCTGCTGCACAAATTAAGAAAAATGCTGCCTAAACACTTTGCAGATATTTTCGAGTCTTATCTAACACATAGAATGTTCAGAGTAAGGCAAGAAGATGCGTATTCAGAACTTAAGCAAATAAAAGCTGGAGTACCACAAGGGAGTGTCTTAGGTCCGTTCCTGTACTTATTGTACACTTGCGATATCCCAGATTTAGAAAATAATACCATTGGCACCTTTGCTAATGATACAGCAATCATGGCGATCGGGGCTACTCAAGAGGAAGCGGTCGAGAAAGTGCAAACAGCCGTCAATACCATCCTCGATTGGACTAAAAAATGGCGAATAAAACTTAACCAATCAAAATCCACACATGTAGATTTTACAAACAAGAATCCGAATTATCATCCTGTATTTATAAACGATCAAGTAATACCACACGAAAATACGGCCAAGTATCTTGGTATAACATTAGACGCAAAGCTTCGCTGGAAGGCCCATGTCAAAAAGAAACGCGATGAAATGGAGCTTCGCTACACAAAAATATATTGGCTTCTGGGAAAACATTCTTCGTTGTCAGTTTGCAATAAATTACTTTTATACAAGCAAGTCCTCATGCCAATATGGACTTACGGTATCCAGCTATAGGGCTGTACCAAATCCACTAATATACAGATCATTCAACGTTTCCAAAATAAAGTACTCAGAGGCATCGTTAATGCACCGTAGTACATCAGAAGTAACGACCTCCATCGATACCTGAAGGTGGATCTCGTTACTAAGGTTATTAAAAAAGTTGCCGAAGCTCACGAACGAAGGCTTCATCATCATGTGGACGTCGAAGCTATCCAGCTCCTCGACAACACGGGCATCGTGAGAAGACTCAAACGGACAAAACCATTTGAGTTAGTTTAGTGATATGATAGTGACAATGTAGTATCAATTAGTGCAAATCAAATAAACACAAGAACAAAGTGACTTCCCCTTAAATAGTGACATTAAGAAAAGTGTTATTGGACACATTCTTAGTTTATACTCTACTTAGCAGCTTAGGTTAAAGTAAAATTACTTATTAGTCTTAAGGCTAGATTGTAATTTTAATGAGGCACCACAATCCCGTGGTAAGTCATTACATTTAAAAAAAAAAACTTTTTATCATATAACATTTACTATGCTATTGCTAACCTAAAACAAAGTAATATTCAAACTAGTCTAACAATCCGCAACTCACTGGTAGCGGATGGTAGCGTAGTATTTGGCAACGTTCCCAAAATGCTGGCAGCATTGCCACGTTGTATGCCAATGCTTAGTCTTTGGGCAAAGTAAAGGCCAGCATTTTGGTCACGTGTTGCTTCGACCAGACGCCCCGATAGATCTTTTTATATCTGTTGAGCTCCTGGTCCCCACGGCCCTAGTGTCTCTACCCCAATAGGCTCAAATATATATCCACTGTCGAGGGTACTATATTTGCGCCTTTTGAGGTTCTCAGCTGATTCAGCCGCCGCTCCAGCCTTATATTGAGTTGTCTACACAAGTAGCGTCCCACACCAAAGGCCGTCCCATCTTCCATGGAATAAGAGTCATTCAGTCAGATCTTTTACCATCGTCGCGTATGAGGCCATTAGGTTCTAAAATAGCAGCACAGTTGGCGGTGGTAAAAGCCCGACGGATATCATTTAGGCTGGAGTGGCCAGGAATTCTTCCTGCGCTTCTGCAACAGGATAAGGCGTGGTGACCAAGCCGGTCAACAGCAGAGCCACACTGGCAACGGTGAGGAGTACAGCACGATGCTCCCAAGCGGAGTGACGCTGCAATGCGAAAAGCAATATTGTCTAATGAGGCCGCAAGAATTTTTGTAGTTAAATTTAGAGTACTATGGACCGAGGACAAGAACGCGGGGAGAGCCATACCAGAAATTGATCTGATGCCCAGACCCCCCAATCGCACTGGAAGTGAAGCCTGTAACCACTCTCGCTCTTCAAAATTTAAGTTTAAAATCGTAGCCAAAGTGTTTCTTATTATGTTGTCTAAACTCATAAGGAGCTCTGTGTGCTTCCAGAGTTGACAACATCGTATAGTACCTATATGTAAATTTTGGAACAAAAAGACAAAATCAGATCATGGTAAAAGCCATGTGGACATTAATTTTAGATAAACTGTCAGAACATTCTAAAAAAAAATGAATTTTTTCTTCAAAGAATTGGGGGAACGTTTCTTCGAGAATTGGGGAAACCCAATAAACGGAGCGAATATTTGTCAATGATTGTTATGATGGGGGCCAAACAGTTGAATTTTTAATAACCAATTCTTTTGCGGGGTATGCGTCCGAAACAAAAAGTTCGCATTTGGAGAAATTTAGTTCAAGGCCAATGGTGCGAAACTCGCCGATTAATACGGAAAGATCGTCAAAGACTGTATTTACGTCACCACACAAAGTCCCATCATCCAAGTACCAAACGTTAAGCTTGGATTTAAGACGTTGGACGATGGGGTGGATGGCTAGGCTAAATACAGCGGAGCCGAGAGGATCGCCTTGCTGGCAACCGACCGCAGAGAAAATTTCGTTGTCGTGGTAAGTTAATTTAGAAAAAGAACCCTAGAAGAACCGTAACATTGCCAAGGAAAATTGTATAAATTTGGTTTTTTTTCTTTTACTTGCGTTAAGAGGGCTCCCCTATCCACGGAGTTGAAAGCGTTCTTCACATCCACCTTCAGCAACACTACTCCACAATTTTGAGTTAAAAAAGTTCTAACGGAATGGACGGCAGCTTCACAGCCACCGCGCGAGCCAAAACCTAGCTGCAGAGGCTGGAAAAGCATTGCACCATATAATTGCACTTTAATTTGCACCATATAATTGCACTTTAATTTGCACCATATAAAACCTCGGTAATATCGCAATTGACTCGCCCCGACAATAAAAGATTGATCAGAGCCGTCAGATCACTCAGAAGAGCTTCGCCTGTTTCGCCATTCCCGCCGCACAAAAGGTCTTTTAAATGCTGTGGCGTGAGGGTATCCAAACCACCAGCGGAGCCTTTCTGAAAAGAAGCGACGGCCGCAGAAACATCCAGGGCGCAACGGCGATATCCGATTCTAAAGGGGCATCAGGCAGTTGGAGAGTGCCTGCGGGAGGTGGATGTTTTCCTTTCAAGGCCGAGAGGGTTTCAGGAGTAGAAGGTGCTCTTGTGTCACTAGAAAATAAAATACGAGCAGCTCCACGTATATCTCCGTCACCGAGTTTGCTTTCCACAAGCCTGAAGGTAGCAGACTCAGTGACGGGTTTCACGAAATAATTAGAATTTTGATTAGAGGCCGAACAATTATCCGAAACTAAAACAGGTTCTTCCTGCTGTTATTTATTCTGTGCCTGTATGCTGTACCTTACGCAGTTCTCTTTGACTCTGGTTGTCAGAGATTTTTATTATTTGACTCGGGACTTACATAAAGTACAGCATACGGGAAATAAAGCAAATGTTCCCAGGAAAGTTTAAAATTGTGTCGTACTCGTATTACGGATGCTGCAACTTTTTATCTACACTCATATCGTAAAATCCAGATTATGAACTCAGAAATGGTGGCATAATGATATACATTACGCACGGCACGTCTATAATACGTTTTTTTATACGCTTTATATTAGCTTCACTTGTATGTTTGTATGTTTGTAACCGACTCCTTTGGACGCTATTTTGACCCCTTAACACGGTCAGATTTCATTCAAGTTTTGCACACCTGTCAAAGACCAATGACAATGCAATAAATCGAAGAAAAAAAACTAAAAAGTAGATAATAAATAATAGTTTAAAAGACTAAAAAACACGCTTTATATAGAAAACCAAACTAAAAAATAGAAAATAAATGTTAATAGTGTAAATAAGAAAAAAAGTTTTATTTAAAAAAAGCGTGGGGTGCTTCTCATATCTGTCAATGAAATATTTATAACTATTGACCCATGCACCACACGTTTTATTTGGAATAAAACATTTTTTTCTTATTTACACTATTTAAATTTATTTTCTATTTTTAGTTTGGTTTTCTATATAAAGCGTGTTTTTTAGTTTTTTAAACTATTTTTTTTTTAATTATAATACTGTTTTTTAACTAAACATTGTTATAATATATATTTTTTCCCATTAAAGCACCGCGTTGGCTCCGCACAACGAGAGTTTTCACCATTTATTATCTATGGCGGCGCGTGTTAGACCGTATGCGCGCCAATTCGCTATGGACTGGATTTTGGCGCAATAATTTACTTTACATTAATACCTAACTAATTTAATGTGTTTTTCTTCATAAAAAGTTTTATCTTGATTAAAAATGTCCGACAGCAGTGTTAGTGAGGAGAATTTGACTCCACCTGACATCACGGAAACAGCAACGAACATGACGAACGAGCTTTTACCAGAAAAATCAAGAAAATATTACGTCATATTTTTTTCTTCATTAAATGTAAGTTCCTTTTGCTTGAGTGTAGATAAAGTAGTGTATGAAACGGCACCTAGGATGACTCACGGAACGACTCGTGATTATATATTCACTCGAATGATACTATTATATACTCACTCTCGTGTTTTAATGCCCCTTATTATGCAACCGTTTCATAAACTACTATTAAACTTTAAACATGTTTATTGCTCATAAAGTAAAAGCTGTGTGCTTGTTTTAGGATTTTATGTGTTCCAAAAGTTATTAAAAAATACCTCACTTTTGGGTATTTCTATTATTTTAGTTATTAGGTACCTAAATAATAATTAGGACCTATTTTAAGAGCAAATCAGATACCGAATAGATACATACTAACTTACTTACCATTGATTATATACCTGTATAATCAAAGTTACTTACCTACTTATATCCAAAACCTTTAAGGGTACAGAAATTGCATTAAAGTTTCTTTTAATACCTTGGGGACATGTCCTTTACCCTGATAAAAAGGACTGAAATAAAAAGTTTTACGGAATTGAGTAAATACTTGATTAGGAATCGTTAAATATTTTCCTTTAGGTTTTTTTTCAATGGTATTCCCCTGGACCTGAGGGTACTTAGTTATTTAATTTAGAAGTAAGTACCTAATGATGATCTACACAATTACTATTAATACTCCAACATCCTGGATGTAAAGAGAATGAGCTGAGTCGCTCAAAGGCTGGCATGATAGACGTTGGCAACAAGGCTGCCAGGCTAAAGAGCGACTGGGATTGGGCGGGTCAATAATATGCCCAGTAATGTACCTAAATACAGTTAGATCAGGGCGGTCGCACTCCGCAACAAGTACAAAAACAATCAAGGACCCAATATTCGGGTCCATTCAGTCGCGCGCCTTGTACTTAGCGATAGAGCACCTACTTACGTAAAGTTATTGACAAACTTTATTCGTGTTTTAATTATGAGTACCAAAAAGAAATCTAGAAAGTACTGCATAGCATTCGGCTGTTTGAATAGTGATAGAAATGACGAATTGACATTCTTTACGCTTCCAAAGGATATTGAAAGGTAATAAATTGTAATACCTATAATAGGTCCTAGTTATGTAGTTAGATATTGATATTTTTTTATTACGTAGGTTCCTATAGTTTTATGTTATTTCATTTGTGTTCCATACCGAAGCTACGCATATTTAAGGTTTTTTCGCGCAGAAATAAAGTCGTTTATTAAATCGATCAACGTAATTTTATAATTGATTATAGTAGGTATTGTTGATCGGAAAATGAATTACTGTGCTGACTTAGTAAGTAGCCTACAACTAATTAGGAATTTATATAATATATGTCTCGTATAATACCTACCTACTTTTAATACCTTTTATTACGTAGGTAGCAATTTAGTTTTCACTCATTAAAAAGCATGGAATTCAGACAGGCACCTTTATTCATCAAAGTGCAATACCTATAGGATATAATCATAATCAACCAACGACACGTAGGTAGGTATCTTACTAAAGTTATCGGCGGTCTGAAAACGGGATAGGTAGGTAGTAAAAATGAGGTAGTAGGTCTATTCTGATAAGAATGTCATTGTATGTAATAGAACTATTTTAATTTATAATAATAAGTAATAACATAATACATTATTACTTATTTATTCTGTCACAATATCTAAGTCATAACATATCACAGAATAATTAGTAGTACAAGTACCTAGTCATATCTTAATACAACCCTACCGAGCGAAAAAAGGACAGAGCGATTCTGAAACGGTTAGAGCAATGGAAGTTCTCGCGCGTTGTGATACGGTGCATTCTAGCCTGCACGCGGTGGGCGAGCGCCTTCTAGGTAAATATAATTGAAAGCTCGCAGTGCCGTGCGAGTTAAATTGCACTATATAGCGTTGTAGCGAGAGTCGCTATTTTTTTAAATGACTTTACTCAGTTAGCCTTCTGTACTTGTACTATTATTTATTCTGTGGTTAGATATTAAAACAGTGCCCTGTGCTGTACCCTACAAACCGGATGACAGTAATGTTTGCACACTACTGCTTCGTATTTTAGGGTCTGTGGTAACGAGGCCTACCATCGTAGAATGTGCTGCCACCACTTTACATTTGTTGAAACTGCCACTACAAATTGTTTACAATTTTCTAGTATAATACGAGTATATAGATGGCGATTTACATCGAGAGGTGTTCGCACAAGCTCGCTTGCGTGAATCGCGCAAGCGTTATGTTCAACATGTTGTAACAGAGTACGATACTGTACAATGCCTCAGCTAACCACCAAGCAGAGCGATGGTAGCCTAACGGTTCAATAGTGCAATTTACAATCCAACGATACCGGATTCAATCCTAGGCAGTAAGCTACCAATGACATTTTTAAATAGTGCTGTTTTCCATCGCTGCGTGCTTCGGAGGGCACGTTAAGCTGTCGGTCCCGGCTGTTGTTGATTAATAGCTAGTAGTCGTTAAGTCATGTCAGACTGTTTGTCAGGCCTGACAAACTCTGAAAGCAGAGGGCAGCACTACGTCATACGACAAACAAACAAAACCACCAGGCAGGCTTAGCAGCTCCCCACTTATTTTAAGGACTTTTTGAAGACGTCTAGAGCGCAAATATCAGCGTTTAGACGTTGATTGTACGTAGTGAATGCCTAATCTGTGTAGGTTTAACCATAGCATTATACTATTATATAATAGAAATTCCCTTTATAAGGTCATGGCTTCTACGGTTCAGTAAGATACCTTTTAAGCACGCAGTCCCAATAACAACATATATGGGCCCCAATTCTGTAAGCTATTAAACCGCGATAACGCAAGTCGATCGCTTGAATTTTTTTGAGAAATTTTCTTATTTACCACTTAAAAGTGCTGGAAGCGAAAATTTTGCTAAAATTTTCTAGCACTTTTAAGTGGTAAATAAGAAAATTTCCCGATTCTGTTAACTATTGAACCGCGATAACGCAAGTCGACAGCAAGTTTTTTTTTTTTGCGAAATTTTCTCCTTTACCACTTTCAAATTTTCCCGTGGAAACTTACGATTCTCCGCGATAAAAAGAATCCTATGTTTTATTCCTGGGTATAAGCTATCTCCATTCTAATTTTCAAAAAAAAACATCCACTCGTTATCGCGTGAAAGCTCCCCAAACAAATAAACAAACAAACAGACAACGTTTCACTTTTATATATTGGTATGGATGTATGTATGTATTGATTCGTTACCCACTAAAATGAAATGTACCATGTGCCGCTAACTTTTCTAATATGGTTTATTATGTCGACCTGTGACTATGTGTAAATCTAAAGAACTGAATTTCACATTCTTTTAGTGATCGTATCGATTTGATACTTTGCAAATGTATGTTGGTAATACAATAACATGGCACCATCGAGCTGTTCTGATGATGGAGCTGGAGGGTAGGTAACGGAAAATTTGAAGGGCTAAAAGTATACCAATCGAGTTTGTGCTCATTAGAATTGTCTTTTGTCTTTGTTAAAAAGTCCTATACATTTTAATTTAATACTAGTTGTGCCCGCGTCTTAGCACGCGTGGTCATTTCTCCGGTTAAAAGTATACTGTATGTTATTTCAGGACCAAAAGTATAAGGTACAATTTATACCAAATTTCGTTCAGCCGTTGAAAAGTTTTTTTTTCGTTTGGTTCTACTCACTGGATTGATATACCAAGTTTTTCTTATAACTTGGTATCTCAACCGGTCCAGTAGTTTTTAAGTGATAGGTGAAAAAACAGACAGACTGACACCATTTAAAAAATGATACATTTTTATCCGACTGCGTTTGGGATGTATTAAATGCACAACCACCAATGGATTGAATTAGGATTGGATGGTTGGGATGTGTTGTTTGTTGTTTATGTTGTTTAATCATCATCATGTCAGCCTTTAGAAGTCCACTGCGAACATAGGCCTCCCCTCAAAGAGCGCCATGACGAGCGATCTTGTGCCACCTCCATCCACCGACTTCCTGCGATGGCTACAATGTCGTCGGTCCATCGTGTGGGGGTCTCCCCACACTTCGCTTGCTTGTTCGTGGTCGCCATTCGAGAACCTTTATTCCCCAGCGGTTGTCGGTTCTGCGAACTATATGGCCTGCCCATTACCACTTCAACTTGCAAACTCTGAGAGCTATTTCGGTAACTTCTTCGTAGTGAAACACCGAGCGTAGCTCTCTCCATTGCACGCTGCGCAACTTTGAGCTTATGTATGAGACCAATAGTATTGAAAATAAATAATTAAATAAATAGTTAGCGACCACGTCTCAGTGCCGTATGTCATCACTGGCAACACGCACTGATTATAAACTTTCGCCTTGAGGCTCTGCGGTATCTGCGACGAGAAGATATGGCGTAACTTCCCGAACGCTGCCCATCCGAGTTGGATTCGTCGGTTGACCTCTTTGTCGAAGTTGGATCTACCCAGTTGGATCGTCTGACCCAAGTAGACATAGTGATCAACAGCTTCGATAATATCGTTCCCAACATAAACCGGCATTTGTACGTTCGACATGGGCATTTGACATGATGTTCGTCTTGCCCATGTTCATTTTAAGACCCACCTGTTGGGAAACAATATTGAGGTTACTGAGCATTGTGCTTAGGTCTTCCAGGGTTTCTGCCATGATGACTATATCATCAGTAAATCGAAGATGAGTGATGTATTCGCCATTGATGTTAATATCATATCCGTTCCAGTTCAGAAGCTTGAATATATCTTCCAGTGCAGAGGTGAACAGTTTCGGAGAAATAACGTCACCCTGTCTCACCCCTTTTTGCACGTGTGAATAGAATTCGTGGTCTGATCCTGAAGACGGACTGTCATGGTGGCCTTGCTGTACAAACACTTCAACATTTCGATGTACCGGTAATCAATCTGGCACCGCTGTAATGACTGTAGCACTGCCCAGGTCTCGACTGAATCAAAAGCTTTTTCGTAATTCACAAACGCTAGACATAGAGGCCGATTATACTCTTCGGTCTTATGTAAAATCTGCCGGAGCGTATGGATATGGTCTACGGTGCTAAAGCCTTTCCGGAATCCAGCTTGTTCGGGAGGCTGAAAGTCGTCAAACCTACGAGCGAGACGGTTTGTAACTACTCTCGAAAATAGCTTATACACGTGGCTCAGCAGCGAAATGGGCCTATAGTTCTTCAAGTGGGTTTTATCACCTTTCTTATCTACTACCTTGTTTCGAGTGCGCATGCACTATATGCGCGTGGTCGTGCGCTTGGTAGCTTTTTCGCGCGCAAACAAGGTAGAAAACCCACGCCACGCCACCACACCTCGCCTCTGGCGTAGTATCCTCGAGAATGACGGAGTTAAACAGCTTCTGAAGGACTATAAGTACCGGTGTTCACCGCTTTCAGTAGCTCTGTCGTTATTCCGTCATCCCCTGGTGCCTTGTTGCTCTTAAGCTATTTGAGAGCCATTCTGATCTCGTATAGGCTGATGTCCGGGATATCTTAGGTATAATGTCGGGTCAAACGGGCTCTTGCATCGCTAGTCGTGCTAGGAGGACTACGCGATGAGGTGTATAATTGTCCATAGAACTTCTCGAGCTCATTCAAAATCTCTGGCTTCGACGAAACGATGCTGAAATTGTTGGTTTTCAGCTTCGTCAACAGGCTTTGCCCAATAGACAGATCTCTTGCGAACACTTTGGAGCCCTTGTTCCGCTCTATTGCGTTCTTAATACAAGTAGTATTATAGGAACGCAAATCGTGTCGCATTGACTTGGAGATCTGTTTATTAAGCAAGCTGTACCTCAACATATCCACTGAAGAACGCAGCCTCATCTCGCCTCGTTCTGCCATAAGTTTGAGTGTATGCTCAGAGAGTTTCTGTGTTCTATTTTTGCGGGGGGTCTTAAAGAACTCCGACCCAACCGCGTGAACAATTTCCACCAGCCCATTGTTTAGTTCGTCCACTGTATCGCATTCGGTAAGGACTTGGAAGCGATTTTGGAGCTCCAACTGAAAGCTCTCGGGGTTATGGATTCGGGCAGGACTTAGGCGAAGAGTAGATCTCATCAAACGAGACCTCTCCCGCTTTACGTTGATATTCAATGAGCCTCTTACCATGCGGTGATCACTGGCGCCCTTAACCCTGTTGATCACAAAGACATCATTGAATATTTGCTTATGACCGCCGGGGTGCAGCCACGTCCATTTCCTGGACGGACGCTTCTTGAAAAAGGAGTTCATCATAAAGAGTCCCTCCTTCTCCATGAAGTCGGCCAATATGACCCCTTTGGTTCCGCTGTCCAATTCCAAACTGGCCCACTCTCAGTTCATCGCCATTCCTCATGCCCAGCCGTGCGTTGAAGTCCCCCATCACCACTGTGAAGTGTGTTTTCGGGGCATTTATGGCATTAGAAATGTCGTCATACATATTAGCCTCCACTTCATCGTCCGGGCGTTTCGAGTGTGGGGCGTACACCTGTATGACCTTCAACGAATATCGTTCGGTAATTCTGAGTATAAGGTATGCCACTCCGCTCGAAACGCTTTTGATCTTCACAATGTTGTTGAGGGACTTGTGAACGAGAAACCCGATACTGTGTTGGGACTGCTGGTTGTAACTAACCTCTCTCCCTCATAATAAATAATCGCTTGGCCAGTTGATCGTCTATACTACGTTGTGAATATAGGTAACCCGGAACTTTTAGAGTGCGTGACTGTACTGGGAAGGAATGAAAATTAATATGAAAGTACAAATACAGGTATTACAATAAATATGTTAACTTAGCATCTGAGATTTGATTATTAACATAGTGTCAACAAGAGCGTGTTCTTTGATAATATAAATGTGTTATTATAATATTCAAATAATTACTGAAGTCATATCGTTCGCATCTCTCCATACAGCACATCATAAAATATAAAACAGGAAATCAGAAGACTTATTGTTTACTTATTATTTAATTGTGAGATGGTGTTTGTTTGTTCTGCCTGATATTCTCCGACAATATGATCGGAGACCTTAAGGCATAACATGTTTATTCTCTATTTATTTTAGAGTTTGGCTATGTAAAACCACTCATAGGATAGTAGAACTTTATCGCATACTAAACGGAGTGGTATGAGGATGGAGTAGCGTAGGTATATTTTATGCGTATAGCAAAGCAAACCATTCAGTCTAACATAACTGGAGTTAGTTCAGGTTGACTTAGTTGAACATAATCGGTCTATGCCGTAACTTGTCTTTTACTGACTATGTCAGTTAGTTTTATTTAAATAAAGTCTGGATTATACCAGTAAATGGTTTTAGTTGTCATTAGGAATAAATCCCTTTAGTTTATCGGCCTTGCCGTAATTCGTAGTTGAGACTAAAGCCTCTGATATTCAATATTTTTCCTTAAAATATTTAAGGGTTTTATCTGGACTATGCCAGTGTGAATTATTTAGTATTCAGGAATAATCCTCAGTAAATTAATTATGAAATTATTACACTTTTGTAAGTACATTTCCATAATAATTGTTGTTAATTCAAGGTTGTACCTTAATTAAAGATTTCGTAATCGATCAACAGTAAGCATGTCAATCCATCACTAGTGTCTGACAGAGCCAGAATTTACACGATAAGGGTCCCTTTGTTCAGCTTATAGCCTTCATCTTTTTTCGGAACATAAGATATTCTATCAGTGCTGGGTGCCAAAACAACAAAGTGAAAATTAACATCCCTTCCATATATTTCAACCAAGAAACCTATTACTTAGTTCGTGATTGACTATATAAATATAATTAAAGATTTCGTAATCGATCAACAGTAAGCATGTCAATCCATCACTAGTGCCTGACAGAGCCAGAATTTACACGATAAGGGTCCCTTTGTTCAGCTTATAGCCTTCATCTTTTTTCGGAACATAAGATATTCTATCAGTGCTGGGTGCCAAAACAACAAAGTGAAAATTAACATCCCTTCCATATATTTCAACCAAGAAACCTACTAATTAGTTCGTGGTTGATTATATAAATATAACAGTTCTGCTAGACTGAAATAGTATTAAAATTCACCCTTAAGGCGTAATTCATCTTTAATCTTACATAAGTAATTGGTTTGAAGGGGTAGGAATATGACAGCTAAGAGGAAGCAATCGGAGTCAACCTCCGCTATCACCGATTACTAATCAAGCCATAATTTATCTGTATTTGATATTTATGTTTGAAGGTTGAGTCAGTAAGCACTGATCTGTTGGCCGAACAGAACAATACTCCACTTACTCATTGTATTGTGTGCGTAAGGGTATCTCCTCTTTGTGAAGTCCTTTTGATAGCAGCAGATATTATTTACAAGTCAGCAATGCATAGGAAAGATCACGTATATAGTAAAGGTTGTGAGGCTTTAAAATCGCATCTATCTCCATACAATATCACTCACTTGGTAATAATTCATACAGTATGTAAATGAATAAACTATCACTCAGTTAGTATATAATGTAAAACAAAAGTTCATTATTTTTCTATTCTATGAGGATAAGGGTATGTTATACTTATTTCTAACGCTGTTGTATTTAGTGGTCATTCACCTGCGCCAACCAAGGGAAAGGGGGATCCTGCTTCTATCAGAAACAGAAAGCCGTTCCGAGACCTAACAAATGAATGATCATTAAATAAACGATTCCGCCTTATTAGCTCTAAAACCCTCCACCAATTTATTCCAAGATCAGGAAATCTCGTGCCGTTATCTAAAGGGAACATAATAATAAGATATAATGTGCAAGGTTAATAACTGGCATTGAAATTCAGTTAGCTGTAAATAAACATTATTATTATCCCTAATAACACTTCTCCAATCCATGATACAATCAGGTAATATCGTACCATCATTAACTGAAGGAGACATGATAAGAAATAATATGCAAGTTTACTTAATTATAGTAAAAGGTTAGGTAGCTGTAAATAAACATCATTATAATCTATTGCTCAATTAGTATATAAAATATTATAAAAGTCCGTTATTTTATGAAATTGTAACCTGAGGATAAGGGTATATTATACTTATTTCTAACGCTGTTGTATTTAGTGGTCATTCACCTGCGCCAACCAAGGGAAAGGGGGATCCTGCTTCTATTAGAAACAGAAAGCCGTTCCGAGACCTAACAAATGAATGACCATTAAATAAACGATTCCGCCTTATTAGCTCTAAAACCCTCCACCAATATATTCTAAGATCAGGAAATCTCGTGCCGTTATCTAAAAGGAATATAATAATAAAATATAATATACAAGTTTAATAATTGGCATTGATTTTCAATTAGACTTCAATTTATAAGTAAACTATCTACCTTAGTATTATAAATTATCGCATTATTAGCACTAGGTATCGTTCCAAATCTAATTCCTTAGAATACAAGGAATCAAATCCACTCCTTCCCTTTAACTGTTAAAAGAAAACCCAATCCAGTCTTAACAAGATAAAACATGAAATATATTAAAGAAAATCTGTTTGTAAATAAATATTTATTTTCTGTAGAGGGCTTAACGTATCTCATTTATTAATTATATATTAAGATAATATTATTTCATTATTAATATTAATATTTTCAAGGCAGTATTAAATAGACCTGTTAAACAAGGGAAAAGAAAATTGCTTATCAAAATTATTTGCTGAAAATTTATAATGTAAACAAAAGAGTATTGTTATGTTAAATGCACACTTAGAAACATACTCAAACAATTTATCTCCTGCTGAAATAGAAACATACTCAAACCCAAATCGTACAATGAGTGATCTTTATACTTATAAAGGATAATTATAATTATTATTATTTTTGAGAATTAATCACTCATTATAACAATAGGTACTTGTCATATTGGATCTCTATTCATGTACTTTAATAATGAAATATTCATTGTTTTTTTTTTTTTTTATTGAAATCAAGATTAAGAGACTATAATAAAAAACAGTTTTAGATCCAAGATGACTAACATAATAAAAGGCCACAAACCTTGGTCGACTTCTTTATTTCCTTAAGATTGTCATGTTAGTATCTGAAATAGACTATTCCTAGCTTAGAGAAAACAACATACATATTTCCGATTCCTTGAATATCTGTTAATAGCCCCTTTAAGGCTTCTGAACCAGAAATAGTTATAAGTCACAATGTCCATTTGAAATAGTTTTTTTTGTGATCTCGTTCTATAATTTTTCTACATCCAAGTGTCACCTTAACCCTTGAAAACCATCGAAGGTTTTCTTTTCAGTAGCCAACTCAACCAGTTTAAATAACCATTAAAAAAAATATTCTCGGGACCATTCCACACCAATCACCTAGCCCAACTAGGATACCCTATACAGTGCCAGATAACGGACAAACATACATAAATACAAATATCAACATCCATGACTCGGAAACGAACACCACCGCTTATCTCACAAATGATTGCCCTTGCAGGATTCGAACCTGCGACCGCCCGATTTCGCTCCTAGAGTTGCCAGCCACTCAGATTAACCAACTGTTAAAACCATCCATCCATTTAACTGTTTAACTAGATTCCAATTAAGTTTAGAAAACCATCGAAGGTTTTAATAGTTTGGCAGCTCAATTTTCAGATTATTCTTGACTATTAATTCAGTTATTACTTCAATTTCTGAAAACCATCGAAGGCTCTCGTTGTTAGTCAACCTTAAAAAATAGTCCTTTATTTTCATAAAAATAATCGCTCGTTCTTTTATTATTTATCTAAATTCCACTTAAAGTCAGAACACCACCGAAGGCTTCTATTGATAGTCAACTCAAAATAGTTAATTAAAACTTCAAAAATTCATTGCTGAAACAAAATATCTATTAATGGAGAACATGACAATCTCTAGGATCCGGACTCGTTGATTTCTAGAATCCTCGTACCTGTAAGAAACAATTAATATTTCCCCTTCCCATGAAATTGAACTATAACGAGTTTTCTAAACTTGACCTTATTTAGATTTCTAGGTCTTGTGAAGTTGTCTCTTTTTTTTTTTTTTTTGATCGCGTCGGAGATAGAAGTGATTTACACGTTTGCCCTTCACAATTGGCATTGTTTACGTTTTCTTAATTTAAGTTGCTAACTACATAAAAGCTGAAAAAGAAGTGATTAACTTAATTCTAATTCTATTAATGCCTTCCGGGTCGCGATAACGTGGGGTCACAAGTTTGATTATTTTTTGTCGCTATCTCCGTATAATTTCACTGAAAGAATCCCAATTTCCCCTGGATGAGGAATTTTATTGAAACCCTTAAAGGAAAATGAAATCGTATTAAAATTTATGAGAGATTTCAGTATTTTATTAGTTAATCGCGACTGTGCTCATAATAGAAATGCAATAATTTTAAAGAGTCGCCAAAACATAGGAATTACGAATATCGATTTTTCCTACTGCAGTGAAGAAATCTTTAATAATTTACTGTTTAAGATGTCGTCACTGTTCACTCTGAAATTGTTATTTTTTTATGTTATTTAACTGTAATTTGTAGCACAGGAATACTGACTAATTTCCCCACTTATAATAGCTGAAAGGTCTGTTTGAATCTCTTTAAATTAATTTCAAATAATTCTAATAATATGACTGAGTTAAAACTCAAGTCTTGGCTGGTATCATGCTAACCTTAAAACTAGATTCGGAGACTTCTACAATAAGTCTAGATTCTAATAATTCCGGCCAAGACTTTTTCAATAATTTAGTAGTGTGTGTGTTGATTAATGGTTATGTTTTCTTTTTTAATGGTTATGAATGATTGACTTAATCTAATTTAATGGTGATGAATGATGATAGTTCAGAATGGATGACTTAATTTAACTGATATAATGGTAATGCATATGATAAATGAATGAATGTTGTTTTCCTTTCCTTTATTTTATTTTTTTTAAACTCATCTCGAGTAATTATGTGTATTTTATAACAAGTGAAATTGACTTATAAACTATAAGCTGTTCTAAATATTTTTTTTTTTTGGTTCATGTTTTATAATTTGTCCATTATAGGGAAAATAAAACATTGAAATTCTATTAAAGCGCTCCTATGACCTTACCGATCAGAAATATCAGTTAAGCTTCAATCTCTTAGAATCAATAAGGTAACCTCCACCCAAAATAATGTAAGTTAAAATTTTATAAGATTCAAACAGATTTTTAACACAAAACATAAAATAGGAAATGAAATAATATAAAATTCAAATGATAATTTCGAAGATTGCTTATGATAAACAAATTAAGTTACAACGGATACAAATTATCATAATCATTCTTCAAAAGAAAGTGCACGTTATTTACAAAACATCCTTACACAACGAAAATCAAACATATATTGCTCATGTAACAAAACAATCAATATTTTTAAATTTAATAAAAATAATTCAAGTCAGAAAATTATACTTTGTTATATTTTAATAAAATAAAAACTAGTTTAGCTCCGTTATTATTTCTCAAAAGTTTATTTGAAATTCCAAACTTTGTAAGTCTTGTCAAGTTATTAATTTTCTAGAAAAGTTTCATTATTTATTAGTTTTCCTTTTTATTGCTAGATCGACTACAATGCGCCTTTCATCGCCGAATAGCTCAAAATGTCGGCTCAAAAACTGATGTACACAGCATCTCGATGTGATAAGAAGGAGTCAACGATTAAACTTAAAATATTATTATTATTTAAATTTGTAATATTAAGTATTGAAGGCCAGTGTATAATTTTAAATATCCACTCGAATTGAAGATCTACTCGAATTGATTTATTATTGCTAGCGTAAACTAACACACTCTAATGAGGTAAATTTTATTATCACGTGTTTTTTTTTTTTTAATATACACACAATCTAGATTTCTATAATGACGTCTAGGCAACCTAACTAAAACGAATCATGCTGCCATTATAATCCATTTTTGTAAGTAATAATTTTCTAAAACTTTGAATTATCAACATTCTTAGAAACGTTTTCGTTCATATCGTTAGATATGAATATTTTGTTTAGTTTGTTTCAAACAAACAACTAACGTCACGTGAGCAATATATTCTAATATACAGTAAATAACTCACGTCCCCTGCTAGTAGAACACTAACCAAATTCTCTGAAAAAAAACACAATTAATAATGTTATTTGTTGTGCATTAAAGCTAAAGAAAAAACACAACCAACAAAGCATTATCATTAACATTTTCAATAGAACTTCCCGCACAAGTTCTTTACATAAACGGAACACTTTTACGGATTTTTATTTATTATTTTAGTGAGAATTTACAGTTGAATTTTTTGTTTGAGACCCATCCGGCGTGGTTCTCAACACGTGTTAATTTCTCGAGGTCCCGCAACGACCACCTCGGACGCCCGGCCTCGCTTAGCTTCTTACGTACGTGTCTCGCGGAGACGCACCGCACTCGACCTATCTTTGGAACGATTCCGCACAGACTGCCTTGCATCGAGCGGAGCGAAAGATCCCATTACGGGGAGTACTCTCTCGCTCCCCCCGTTTTTTCCATGCGCATGATTCAACGGACTACGTTCGTTACCCCTGGGCTGCAATGCTATAACGCCGAGCCAAAACTTTCCACTCATAATACTAAATAATTCCAGTACCCACGAATTCTATGATTAGTATATCAATGCAATGTTCACGTTAAGGAAGGGGTTAAACACATCGATGACCGAATTATGGTTAGGTACATTCACCCCCCAAAATTATAAAAAGTTTATCTGGTTAGAATTTTGAAAAGATAACATAATTTGGATTCTATTCTTTATTAACAAAGGAAGAAGAGAAAAGCAAAAAAAAATTTTTTTTTTTGATTGGCCGCCCAGCACCCCTCCAACCACATTTATTTCAAACTATCATTCATTCTTTATGTATATATATATATATTTTTATATATATTTATTATTTATATAGTATTGATTAGTTCTTTGGAAAATGTGATTGAGCCAATACCCTTTCCTCCATTTTTTTTTTAAACACTTGTTTTTTTTATATTTTACAATAAAATGGTTTCACACAAAAAAAAAAATATTACCAAAGTTTTTTTTTTTTCAAGTAATCCAACGATTTGTTTGTTACAAAATATAATTGACCCAATAAATTATATAATGCAAGTTTTCTTGTTATTTACGTTTGTATTTAGCATACATTTTCTTTATGTAAAGAATTATTTCCACATTTCAACTAACATCATAAATTATAATAACAACATTTGGTAAGTTACATTATTACAATCAAGTTGGTTAAATTTAATCTAAAATACACAAGATCAAATAAGTAATATTATTATTTGTCACATAGACTCACATGAATCAGCCTTATTTATAATATTTAGACAAATGAATAGCGTTAAATTTACCCCTTATCCTCTTATTGATGGGATCCATTACAGTATATACATTTGGAAAAGGATTAGTTACTACTACATATGGTCCCTCGTAAAGTAACTCAAATTTTTTTGTCAATTTTTTCATTGCGTCTGATTTGTTTAACTTCTGAATCTTGACTAAATCCCCTAATTTAAATTGTATCAATCGATGCCTCTTATTATATTTACCTTGTCGTTTAATACTAGCTTGTTCCAAATTCTCCCGCACCCTTTTATGTATTAAAGACACATCCTTTAATCTCAACATTGTTGGCAAATACCTATCTATGGTTAGCTTTGTCGATTCTCCATAAAGTATCTCGTTTGGAGTGAATCCAGTACTATCATGAAAGGAATTGTTGTAAAGTAATTCAATCTTTGGAAGCCATGTAGCCCAACTAGCATGATTTTTGTGACAATATGTTCGAAACATTCTACCTAATTCTTTATTGACTCTCTCGGTTGTATTTGGCCTAGGGTTTCTAACTGTTGTGTAAATAGTTTTAATTCCCATTTCTCTCAGACCTGTTTTCCATACCGTACTAATAAATTGACTGCCATTATCAGTCATTATAGTTTTTGGAGCTATTATCTTCGCAAAATGTTTCAACTTAGATACAACAGCCTTAGAAGAAGCGTTCCTGAGGTCAAAAAGTTTTACAAATTTACTGAAGGCATCCTGAATGACTAAAATATATGCCACACCAAATTTACCCTTTGGCAATTGTCCATATAAATCTGCCATTACAAGTTCTCCTACATTGTTGGGTATTATTGATTGACAAGGTCCAACAAATTTTACATTATTTGTTTTTGACAGTTGACAGATATGACAAGTTTTAATAACATTTTTAACGTCCTTAGTCATTCCAATCCAATAAAATCTATCCCGTATATACTTTAATACTTTGTAAGCCCCTTGATGTCCCATCTCTTGGTGTGTCTGTTTAATTACATCTTCTATCAAAACTTTTGGCAAATAAATAACTTTTTTATTTAACGTTTTAATGTTGTAGTACAGAATATGGTGTTCTTGTTGACAGTTAGCTGATATTCTACTCAATTTACATTGTCTATCTGTATCCAAATTTCTTTTAACTATTTTCTGTATCTCAACATCTTGTTGTTGCAAAGTCGAAAGATTTTTCAAATTTCTTATCAAATCTCTACTGGTTTCTGTTTCAGTATACATTATTTCAGGACACAACATTTTGTCTTCTTGAATCACTTCACCTGGAGGATATCTGGATAATATATCAGCTACTAAATTTTCCTTACCTTTTATATGTTCTATCTCGAAATCAAACTGATCTAAATACAACACCCAACGCGTAAACCTTCCGTTATACAATTTCCAATTTTTCACAAATATTAGTGCTTTATGATCAGTTCTAATTGTCAATTTTGATCCCCTTAAATATGTCTCAAATTTCTTTAAGCAGCAGATTACCGCAAACAACTCTTGTTCAGTAACCGTCCAGTGTATTTCAGGACCCTTTAACGCCCTACTATGATAACCTAAAATCTGCATTTCCTGTTGATCATCATATTGATATAACACTCCAGCTAATCCTATTCCTGAACAATCAGTATCTAAATAATAAGGTTGATCAAAGTTTGGATGATGTAATGTTATTGTTTTTAAAAATTGTTTCTTAATTTCATCGAAAGCTATTTGTTCTTTTTCACTCCAATTCCATTTCCTTTGTTTTCTTAATAAATCGCATAACGGCATGATGTTATTGCTGTAGTTAGGAATGAACTTCCTATAAAAATTACATAGCCCTAAAAAGGCCCTTACTTGTTTGACTTTCTTTGGAGCTGGAAATTCTTGAATTGCTCGTATCTTTCCCGGATCTGCTTTAATTCCGTCTATAGAAATTAAAAAACCTAGCATTTTTACTTCTTTACGTAAAAATTCACATTTTTGAAGATTACATGTTAATCCAGCTTGATTTAATTTACTCAAAACAGCGTGAACGTGTCCTAAATGGTCGTCTATGTTTCCTTTAGTTATTATGGCCAAATCGTCTAAGTAATTAACACAGAACTCTCTTACTTCCGGTCCTAGTACAATATCCATGGCTCTACTGAAGCTGCCTACTGACGTTTTGAGGCCTTGAGGCAATACATTGTACACGTAAGATTTCCCATTAAAAGTAAATCCGGTATATTGCTTGCTGTCTTCGGTTAATGGAATTTGAAAATACGCATTGTTCAGATCAACTACACTAATGAAATTAACCCCATGAAAAGAACTTAATACATCATTAGGTAGTGGTGGTTTTTCAGAATCTGAGATCATGTATTTGTTGATTTCTCGTGCGTCAAGTAACACCCTTATAGATCCATCTTTTTTTAAAGTAAATGTCAACGGGCTGCTATATGGCGTAGCAGAACAACTAATTATTCCCATTTCCACCATCTCATTCAATTTATGTTCCATTTTGTCTCTGTAAGCATACGGAATAGGGTAAGATCTTTTTATGAATGGTACATGTTTCTCCATTTTTATTTCGTGTTCATAACAATTTGCCTTTCCCAATTTTATAGAAAACAGTTTAGGATTTTTTTTTAATACCCCTTTTAGTTTTTCTAACTCAATATTATTTATTGACTCCTCAACCTTTATCGACTCTATCCACTCAGCTAAATCGTTAGTTAAGTTACTATTATGACAGATTAGATTTACTAAATTCGATTGTTCAACCAAAGGTACAAATTGTTCTTCTATTCCTTGTTTGATAATTAAGCCTGGACAGATCTTGGACAAATTTAA
The DNA here is from genome assembly GCA_946251855.1 of Alsophila aescularia. Taxonomy (NCBI): domain Eukaryota; kingdom Metazoa; phylum Arthropoda; class Insecta; order Lepidoptera; family Geometridae; genus Alsophila; species Alsophila aescularia. The sequence goes on from OX276381.1 coordinate 17,835,244, forward strand.
ATTAATCTCATGTTTTTTTAACCAATCAAATCCTAGTATCAAAACTTTCGCCAAATTTGAAACAATCAAGAATCCAGTTTCAAATTCTAAATTACCTATTTTAATTGGTAGCATGACTATTTGTTGAACCTTAGAACTTTTTTGACCTATCGCTCCCTTAATTTGAAATGGTTTCACTGGCAATAAGGCTACCTTTATATTTTTACCTCTAAGTTCTTGCCAAAAGGCTTCTGATATACATGTTATCTCACTACCCGTGTCTAACAACCCTTTTATACAAAAGTTAAATACTTTCAATTCAACTTCTGACTTTAAAAATTCTAGTCCTTCGTTAACTTCTTTATTTTCATTAAATACTGAATTGACAATATGTTCCTTTACATAAATTTGTTCGTTTATTATATTTGATTTAAACTTCAAAAGATCTATGATTTCAGATGAATCTGTGGCTTTAATATCGACATTTTCTGAAAACCCTAATCCTTCCTTATTTGTTTGTCCGTTCATTGTTATTGGGACTAAAATACCCTTATTATGTTTTCCCAATGATTGTCCTGGATTCCATCCCATTTTAAGCATTATATTTAAAGCTTTGCCCCCTACAAATGAGACTGATTCGGGGACTAAACTATCAGCCTCTATTGATTTAAATCTACTGTATTTTCGTTAGTAGCTAATGAATTGTCCGTAACTTCCACGCAATTTGTTTCAGCTGCCCTTTTCTTGTAATTATTGTTGGGTTCCGGCCTCTTCCAGTTTCGGTATTTGTGTTGCAATTCTTGACGATGGTTATTAGTGTGTGTTGTATTGTCTTGTTTTTCCAAATAATTGAAGATATTGACATCGTCCAGGTTTCGTAGAAACTCTGCAGTTTCCAGGATCGTGTTACACTTTGCTATAGCCCACAAGCTTTGGATATTCTTCGGGTAATGTCTCATTATGTCCGAAATTATTTGCTTCTCAGGAATTTGGTAAGTGAGCATTTTGGCTTGACCTGTCAGATGCAGAAAATGTGACAACATTGTCGGATGAGTATTGCTATTCCATTTATTAGAAACAATGTTTCTACGCAACACGCTTTGTTCTTTCTCTCCCCAAAACGTTTCCAAGAAGTCAACCTTAAAATCTTCAAAATTTGTCCATCTAGCATTATATATACGTGCCCAATCTTTTGCTTGTCCTAGTAAGCATTCTTGGGCTACATCAAGTTCTTTCCCAATAGCATGGACCCTTTTTACATAGGTTGTCAGTTCTTCTATAAATGTTACTGGATGTGTAGTAGTTTTGTCCGAGAACTTTGGTTTTTCTACAACTTGGTTCAGCAAATGATAATTGTATACAGTTTTCTCCGGTTGCGGTGAACCATTTACAATTTGTATTCCATGGTTGTTTTCCCTCGTTTCTGTTTGTTGCATCATTGAATTAGCAATTGGTGTTACATTGTTATTCCCTGTAATTTTCCTGATGTCAGAAATTTCTGTTTGTTGCATCACTGGATTAGCAACTGGTGTTTCATGACTATTTCCAGTTGTTTTTTTAATTTCTGATTCTAAATCATTGATTTTAGACGTAAGAGTTCCTACAGTTCGTCTTAGCATGCGATAAATGAGTTGAAATTCGTTGCTTCTCTTTTTTTTAATTGTTTTAGCAGTCGGGCTGGTTCCTGAAGCTTCACTGTCTGTCGGGGTTCGTCGTGTTGTAGAGGCTAACTCTACCGGTGTAGAAGTCTTTGTTTTTGGTTTGACCATTGTTCACTTTTTTTTTTTTTTAGCACTGGTTATAGATATAAGGTTTTCTTTCTGTAATTTATGTGACCCTGTAAACAAGCGTATAACTCTCTATTAATATACTTCAAATGGAATAATTTCTCATACCCCTAAAGAGGATTTTCCCCTTAATATATTAAAATTAATGTCCGAGATATTAATGAGTCGGACTTTCAAACTCATTAATATCTCAATATTTACCCATTAACAACCCCATATTTCTAAAACTCGACCAACAAAACTTTTTTTTTTCTTTTCTTTTTTTTATCTCAAGTTTTACTCACTAACACCCCCATATTTCTAAAACTCGAGCGTCCCTCTCCGAACTATAAACAAACATACCAACTCACGTTTCACAACTTTTAAACTAAAGCAAACCCAAGATCTAAAGTATTTATTTCAAACTTCACTCCCTAACACCCCCATATTTCTAAAACTCAAACATCTGAACTCACTAAAATGCCCAAACGACTCTAGCCCGCGACGCGTACGTGCATGTGAGCAATGCCAAATATATCGAATTCTTGTAATATCTTAAACCTTTTTCACTAACACCCCCACAATTTTAAGACTCAACACTTCTCACTGTGATCTGTATACTCTCAATCTCAAAACGTACTTTATCAAAACATTTTATAATAAATAGTTTTTCCCAGAACTAGTCTCGACATCTCTTTCCATTTCACGAACACCAAATTGTAGGCTATTAAAGTCTACTTTCAGGATAACTGTAATATCCTGGTCACGGCACCAAATTGTAACTAACCTCTCTCCCTCATAATAAATAATCGCTTGGCCAGTTGATCGTCTATACTACGTTGTGAATATAGGTAACCCGGAACTTTTAGAGTGCGTGACTGTACTGGGAAGGAATGAAAATTAATATGAAAGTACAAATACAGGTATTACAATAAATATGTTAACTTAGCATCTGAGATTTGATTATTAACATAGTGTCAACAAGAGCGTGTTCTTTGATAATATAAATGTGTTATTATAATATTCAAATAATTACTGAAGTCATATCGTTCGCATCTCTCCATACAGCACATCATAAAATATAAAACAGGAAATCAGAAGACTTATTGTTTACTTATTATTTAATTGTGAGATGGTGTTTGTTTGTTCTGCCTGATATTCTCCGACAATATGATCGGAGACCTTAAGGCATAACATGTTTATTCTCTATTTATTTTAGAGTTTGGCTATGTAAAACCACTCATAGGATAGTAGAACTTTATCGCATACTAAACGGAGTGGTATGAGGATGGAGTAGCGTAGGTATATTTTATGCGTATAGCAAAGCAAATCATTCAGTCTAACATAACTGGAGTTAGTTCAGGTTGACTTAGTTGAACATAATCGGTCTATGCCGTAACTTGTCTTTTACTGACTATGTCAGTTAGTTTTATTTAAATAAAGTCTGGATTATACCAGTAAATGGTTTTAGTTGTCATTAGGAATAAATCCCTTTAGTTTATCGGCCTTGCCGTAATTCGTAGTTGAGACTAAAGCCTCTGATATTCAATATTTTTCCTTAAAATATTTAAGGGTTTTATCTGGACTATGCCAGTGTGAATTATTTAGTATTCAGGAATAATCCTCAGTAAATTAATTATGAAATTATTACACTTTTGTAAGTACATTTCCATAATAATTGTTATTAATTCAAGGTTGTACCTTAATTAAAGATTTCGTAATCGATCAACAGTAAGCATGTCAATCCATCACTAGTGTCTGACAGAGCCAGAATTTACACGATAAGGGTCCCTTTGTTCAGCTTATAGCCTTCATCTTTTTTCGGAACATAAGATATTCTATCAGTGCTGGGTGCCAAAACAACAAAGTGAAAATTAACATCCCTTCCATATATTTCAACCAAGAAACCTATTACTTAGTTCGTGATTGACTATATAAATATAATTAAAGATTTCGTAATCGATCAACAGTAAGCATGTCAATCCATCACTAGTGCCTGACAGAGCCAGAATTTACACGATAAGGGTCCCTTTGTTCAGCTTATAGCCTTCATCTTTTTTCGGAACATAAGATATTCTATCAGTGCTGGGTGCCAAAACAACAAAGTGAAAATTAACATCCCTTCCATATATTTCAACCAAGAAACCTACTAATTAGTTCGTGGTTGATTATATAAATATAACAGTTCTGCTAGACTGAAATAGTATTAAAATTCACCCTTAAGGCGTAATTCATCTTTAATCTTACATAAGTAATTGGTTTGAAGGGGTAGGAATATGACAGCTAAGAGGAAGCAATCGGAGTCAACCTCCGCTATCACCGATTACTAATCAAGCCATAATTTATCTGTATTTGATATTTATGTTTGAAGGTTGAGTCAGTAAGCACTGATCTGTTGGCCGAACAGAACAATACTCCACTTACTCATTGTATTGTGTGCGTAAGGGTATCTCCTCTTTGTGAAGTCCTTTTGATAGCAGCAGATATTATTTACAAGTCAGCAATGCATAGGAAAGATCACGTATATAGTAAAGGTTGTGAGGCTTTAAAATCGCATCTATCTCCATACAATATCACTCACTTGGTAATAATTCATACAGTATGTAAATGAATAAACTATCACTCAGTTAGTATATAATGTAAAACAAAAGTTCGTTATTTTTCTATTCTATGAGGATAAGGGTATGTTATACTTATTTCTAACGCTGTTGTATTTAGTGGTCATTCACCTGCGCCAACCAAGGGAAAGGGGGATCCTGCTTCTATCAGAAACAGAAAGCCGTTCCGAGACCTAACAAATGAATGATCATTAAATAAACGATTCCGCCTTATTAGCTCTAAAACCCTCCACCAATTTATTCCAAGATCAGGAAATCTCGTGCCGTTATCTAAAGGGAACATAATAATAAGATATAATGTGCAAGGTTAATAACTGGCATTGAAATTCAGTTAGCTGTAAATAAACATTATTATTATCCCTAATAACACTTCTCCAATCCATGATACAATCAGGTAATATCGTACCATCATTAACTGAAGGAGACATGATAAGAAATAATATGCAAGTTTACTTAATTATAGTAAAAGGTTAGGTAGCTGTAAATAAACATCATTATAATCTATTGCTCAATTAGTATATAAAATATTATAAAAGTCCGTTATTTTATGAAATTGTAACCTGAGGATAAGGGTATATTATACTTATTTCTAACGCTGTTGTATTTAGTGGTCATTCACCTGCGCCAACCAAGGGAAAGGGGGATCCTGCTTCTATTAGAAACAGAAAGCCGTTCCGAGACCTAACAAATGAATGACCATTAAATAAACGATTCCGCCTTATTAGCTCTAAAACCCTCCACCAATATATTCTAAGATCAGGAAATCTCGTGCCGTTATCTAAAAGGAATATAATAATAAAATATAATATACAAGTTTAATAATTGGCATTGATTTTCAATTAGACTTCAATTTATAAGTAAACTATCTACCTTAGTATTATAAATTATCGCATTATTAGCACTAGGTATCGTTCCAAATCTAATTCCTTAGAATACAAGGAATCAAATCCACTCCTTCCTTTTAACTGTTAAAAGAAAACCCAATCCAGTCTTAACAAGATAAAACATGAAATATATTAAAGAAAATCTGTTTGTAAATAAATATTTATTTTCTGTAGAGGGCTTAACGTATCTCATTTATTAATTATATATTAAGATAATATTATTTCATTATTAATATTAATATTTTCAAGGCAGTATTAAATAGACCTGTTAAACAAGGGAAAAGAAAATTGCTTATCAAAATTATTTGCTGAAAATTTATAATGTAAACAAAAGAGTATTGTTATGTTAAATGCACACTTAGAAACATACTCAAACAATTTATCTCCTGCTGAAATAGAAACATACTCAAACCCAAATCGTACAATGAGTGATCTTTATACTTATAAAGGATAATTATAATTATTATTATTTTTGAGAATTAATCACTCATTATAACAATAGGTACTTGTCATATTGGATCTCTATTCATGTACTTTAATAATGAAATATTCATTGTTTTTTTTTTTTTTTTTATTGAAATCAAGATTAAGAGACTATAATAAAAAACAGTTTTAGATCCAAGATGACTAACATAATAAAAGGCCACAAACCTTGGTCGACTTCTTTATTTCCTTAAGATTGTCATGTTAGTATCTGAAATAGACTATTCCTAGCTTAGAGAAAACAACATACATATTTCCGATTCCTTGAATATCTGTTAATAGCCCCTTTAAGGCTTCTGAACCAGAAATAGTTATAAGTCACAATGTCCATTTGAAATAGTTTTTTTTGTGATCTCGTTCTATAATTTTTCTACATCCAAGTGTCACCTTAACCCTTGAAAACCATCGAAGGTTTTCTTTTCAGTAGCCAACTCAACCAGTTTAAATAACCATTAAAAAAAATATTCTCGGGACCATTCCACACCAATCACCTAGCCCAACTAGGATACCCTATACAGTGCCAGATAACGGACAAACATACATAAATACAAATATCAACATCCATGACTTGGAAACGAACACCACCGCTTATCTCACAAATGATTGCCCTTGCAGGATTCGAACCTGCGACCGCCCGATTTCGCTCCTAGAGTTGCCAGCCACTCAGATTAACCAACTGTTAAAACCATCCATCCATTTAACTGTTTAACTAGATTCCAATTAAGTTTAGAAAACCATCGAAGGTTTTAATAGTTTGGCAGCTCAATTTTCAGATTATTCTTGACTATTAATTCAGATATTACTTCAATTTCTGAAAACCATCGAAGGCTCTCGTTGTTAGTCAACCTTAAAAAATAGTCCTTTATTTTCATAAAAATAATCGCTCGTTCTTTTATTATTTATCTAAATTCCACTTAAAGTCAGAACACCATCGAAGGCTTCTATTGATAGTCAACTCAAAATAGTTAATTAAAACTTCAAAAATTCATTGCTGAAACAAAATATCTATTAATGGAGAACATGACAATCTCTAGGATCCGGACTCGTTGATTTCTAGAATCCTCGTACCTGTAAGAAACAATTAATATTTCCCCTTCCCATGAAATTGAACTATAACGAGTTTTCTAAACTTGACCTTATTTAGATTTCTAGGTCTTGTGAAGTTCTCTCTTTTTTTTTTTTTTTTTGATCGCGTCGGAGATAGAAGTGATTTACACGTTTGCCCTTCACAATTGGCATTGTTTACGTTTTCTTAATTTAAGTTGCTAACTACATAAAAGCTGAAAAAGAAGTGATTAACTTAATTCTAATTCTATTAATGCCTTCCGGGTCGCGATAACGTGGGGTCACAAGTTTGATTATTTTTTGTCGCTATCTCCGTATAATTTCACTGAAAGAATCCCAATTTCCCCTGGATGAGGAATTTTATTGAAACCCTTAAAGGAAAATGAAATCGTATTAAAATTTATGAGAGATTTCAGTATTTTATTAGTTAATCGCGACTGTGCTCATAATAGAAATGCAATAATTTTAAAGAGTCGCCAAAACATAGGAATTACGAATATCGATTTTTCCTACTGCAGTGAAGAAATCTTTAATAATTTACTGTTTAAGATGTCGTCACTGTTCACTCTGAAATTGTTTTTTTTTTATGTTATTTAACTGTAATTTGTAGCACAGGAATACTGACTAATTTCCCCACTTATAATAGCTGAAAGGTCTGTTTGAATCTCTTTAAATTAATTTCAAATAATTCTAATAATATGACTGAGTTAAAACTCAAGTCTTGGCTGGTATCATGCTAACCTTAAAACTAGATTCGGAGACTTCTACAATAAGTCTAGATTCTAATAATTCCGGCCAAGACTTTTTCAATAATTTAGTAGTGTGTGTGTTGATTAATGGTTATGTTTTCTTTTTTAATGGTTATGAATGATTGACTTAATCTAATTTAATGGTGATGAATGATGATAGTTCAGAATGGATGACTTAATTTAACTGATATAATGGTAATGCATATGATAAATGAATGAATGTTGTTTTCCTTTCCTTTATTTTATTTTTTTTAAACTCATCTCGAGTAATTATGTGTATTTTATAACAAGTGAAATTGACTTATAAACTATAAGCTGTTCTAAATATTTTTTTTTTTTGGTTCATGTTTTATAATTTGTCCATTATAGGGAAAATAAAACATTGAAATTCTATTAAAGCGCTCCTATGACCTTACCGATCAGAAATATCAGTTAAGCTTCAATCTCTTAGAATCAATAAGGTAACCTCCACCCAAAATAATGTAAGTTAAAATTTTATAAGATTCAAACAGATTTTTAACACAAAACAAAATAGGAAATGAAATAATATAAAATTCAAATGATAATTTCGAAGATTGCTTATGATAAACAAATTAAGTTACAACGGATACAAATTATCATAATCATTCTTCAAAAGAAAGTGCACGTTATTTACAAAACATCCTTACACAACGAAAATCAAACATATATTGCTCATGTAACAAAACAATCAATATTTTTAAATTTAATAAAAATAATTCAAGTCAGAAAATTATACTTTGTTATATTTTAATAAAATAAAAACTAGTTTAGCTCCGTTATTATTTCTCAAAAGTTTATTTGAAATTCCAAACTTTGTAAGTCTTGTCAAGTTATTAATTTTCTAGAAAAGTTTCATTATTTATTAGTTTTCCTTTTTATTGCTAGATCGACTACAATGCGCCTTTCATCGCCGAATAGCTCAAAATGTCGGCTCAAAAACTGATGTACACAGCATCTCGATGTGATAAGAAGGAGTCAACGATTAAACTTAAAATATTATTATTATTTAAATTTGTAATATTAAGTATTGAAGGCCAGTGTATAATTTTAAATATCCACTCGAATTGAAGATCTACTCGAATTGATTTATTATTGCTAGCGTAAACTAACACACTCTAATGAGGTAAATTTTATTATCACGTGGTTTTTTTTTTTTAATATACACACAATCTAGATTTCTATAATGACGTCTAGGCAACCTAACTAAAACGAATCATGCTGCCATTATAATCCATTTTTGTAAGTAACAATTTTCTAAAACTTTGAATTATCAACATTCTTAGAAACGTTTTCGTTCATATCGTTAGATATGAATATTTTGTTTAGTTTGTTTCAAACAAACAACTAACGTCACGTGAGCAATATATTCTAATATACAGTAAATAACTCACGTCCCCTGCTAGTAGAACACTAACCAAATTCTCTGAAAAAAAACACAATTAATAATGTTATTTGTTGTGCATTAAAGCTAAAGAAAAAACACAACCAACAAAGCATTATCATTAACATTTTCAATAGAACTTCCCGCACAAGTTCTTTACATAAACGGAACACTTTTACGGATTTTTATTTATTATTTTAGTGAGAATTTACAGTTGAATTTTTTGTTTGAGACCCATCCGGCGTGGTTCTCAACACGTGTTAATTTCTCGAGGTCCCGCAACGACCACCTCGGACGCCCGGCCTCGCTTAGCTTCTTACGTACGTGTCTCGCGGAGACGCACCGCACTCGACCTATCTTTGGAACGATTCCGCACAGACTGCCTTGCATCGAGCGGAGCGAAAGATCCCATTACGGGGAGTACTCTCTCGCTCCCCCCGTTTTTTCCATGCGCATGATTCAACGGACTACGTTCGTTACCCCTGGGCTGCAATGCTATAACGCCGAGCCAAAACTTTCCACTCATAATACTAAATAATTCCAGTACCCACGAATTCTATGATTAGTATATCAATGCAATGTTCACGTTAAGGAAGGGGTTAAACACATCGATGACCGAATTATGGTTAGGTACATTCACCCCCCAAAATTATAAAAAGTTTATCTGGTTAGAATTTTGAAAAGATAACATAATTTGGATTCTATTCTTTATTAACAAAGGAAGAAGAGAAAAGCAAAAAAAAATTTTTTTTTTTTGATTGGCCGCCCAGCTCCCCTCCAACCACATTTATTTCAAACTATCATTCATTCTTTATGTATATATATATATATTTATATATATTTATTATTTATATAGTATTGATTAGTTCTTTGGAAAATGTGATTGAGCCAATACCCTTTCCTCCATTTTTTTTTTTAAACACTTGTTTTTTTTATATTTTACAATAAAATGGTTTCACACAAAAAAAAAAATATTACTAAAGTTTTTTTTTTTTCAAGTAATCCAACGATTTGTTTGTTACAAAATATAATTGACCCAATAAATTATATAATGCAAGTTTTCTTGTTATTTACGTTTGTATTTAGCATACATTTTCTTTATGTAAAGAATTATTTCCACATTTCAACTAACATCATAAATTATAATAACAACATTTGGTAAGTTACATTATTACAATCAAGTTGGTTAAATTTAATCTAAAATACACAAGATCAAATAAGTAATATTATTATTTGTCACATAGACTCACATGAATCAGCCTTATTTATAATATTTAGACAAATGAATAGCGTTAAATTTACCCCTTATCCTCTTATTGATGGGATCCATTACAGTATATACATTTGGAAAAGGATTAGTTACTACTACATATGGTCCCTCGTAAAGTAACTCAAATTTTTTTGTCAATTTTTTCATTGCGTCTGATTTGTTTAACTTCTGAATCTTGACTAAATCCCCTAATTTAAATTGTATCAATCGATGCCTCTTATTATATTTACCTTGTCGTTTAATACTAGCTTGTTCCAAATTCTCCCGCACCCTTTTATGTATTAAAGACACATCCTTTAATCTCAACATTGTTGGCAAATACCTATCTATGGTTAGCTTTGTCGATTCTCCATAAAGTATCTCGTTTGGAGTGAATCCAGTACTATCATGAAAGGAATTGTTGTAAAGTAATTCAATCTTTGGAAGCCATGTAGCCCAACTAGCATGATTTTTGTGACAATATGTTCGAAACATTCTACCTAATTCTTTATTGACTCTCTCGGTTGTATTTGGCCTAGGGTTTCTAACTGTTGTGTAAATAGTTTTAATTCCCATTTCTCTCAGACCTGTTTTCCATACCGTACTAATAAATTGACTGCCATTATCAGTCATTATAGTTTTTGGAGCTATTATCTTCGCAAAATGTTTCAACTTAGATACAACAGCCTTAGAAGAAGCGTTCCTGAGGTCAAAAAGTTTTACAAATTTACTGAAGGCATCCTGAATGACTAAAATATATGCCACACCAAATTTACCCTTTGGCAATTGTCCATATAAATCTGCCATTACAAGTTCTCCTACATTGTTGGGTATTATTGATTGACAAGGTCCAACAAATTTTACATTATTTGTTTTTGACAGTTGACAGATATGACAAGTTTTAATAACATTTTTAACGTCCTTAGTCATTCCAATCCAATAAAATCTATCCCGTATATACTTTAATACTTTGTAAGCCCCTTGATGTCCCATCTCTTGGTGTGTCTGTTTAATTACATCTTCTATCAAAACTTTTGGCAAATAAATAACTTTTTTATTTAACGTTTTAATGTTGTAGTACAGAATATGGTGTTCTTGTTGACAGTTAGCTGATATTCTACTCAATTTACATTGTCTATCTGTATCCAAATTTCTTTTAACTATTTTCTGTATCTCAACATCTTGTTGTTGCAAAGTCGAAAGATTTTTCAAATTTCTTATCAAATCTCTACTGGTTTCTGTTTCAGTATACATTATTTCAGGACACAACATTTTGTCTTCTTGAATCACTTCACCTGGAGGATATCTGGATAATATATCAGCTACTAAATTTTCCTTACCTTTTATATGTTCTATCTCGAAATCAAACTGATCTAAATACAACACCCAACGCGTAAACCTTCCGTTATACAATTTCCAATTTTTCACAAATATTAGTGCTTTATGATCAGTTCTAATTGTCAATTTTGATCCCCTTAAATATGTCTCAAATTTCTTTAAGCAGCAGATTACCGCAAACAACTCTTGTTCAGTAACCGTCCAGTGTATTTCAGGACCCTTTAACGCCCTACTATGATAACCTAAAATCTGCATTTCCTGTTGATCATCATATTGATATAACACTCCAGCTAATCCTATTCCTGAACAATCAGTATCTAAATAATAAGGTTGATCAAAGTTTGGATGATGTAATGTTATTGTTTTTAAAAATTGTTTCTTAATTTCATCGAAAGCTATTTGTTCTTTTTCACTCCAATTCCATTTCCTTTGTTTTCTTAATAAATCGCATAACGGCATGATGTTATTGCTGTAGTTAGGAATGAACTTCCTATAAAAATTACATAGCCCTAAAAAGGCCCTTACTTGTTTGACTTTCTTTGGAGCTGGAAATTCTTGAATTGCTCGTATCTTTCCCGGATCTGCTTTAATTCCGTCTATAGAAATTAAAAAACCTAGCATTTTTACTTCTTTACGTAAAAATTCACATTTTTGAAGATTACATGTTAATCCAGCTTGATTTAATTTACTCAAAACAGCGTGAACGTGTCCTAAATGGTCGTCTATGTTTCCTTTAGTTATTATGGCCAAATCGTCTAAGTAATTAACACAGAACTCTCTTACTTCCGGTCCTAGTACAATATCCATGGCTCTACTGAAGCTGCCTACTGACGTTTTGAGGCCTTGAGGCAATACATTGTACACGTAAGATTTCCCATTAAAAGTAAATCCGGTATATTGCTTGCTGTCTTCGGTTAATGGAATTTGAAAATACGCATTGTTCAGATCAACTACACTAATGAAATTAACCCCACGAAAAGAACTTAATACATCATTAGGTAGTGGTGGTTTTTCAGAATCTGAGATCATGTATTTGTTGATTTCTCGTGCGTCAAGTAACACCCTTATAGATCCATCTTTTTTTAAAGTAAATGTCAACGGGCTGCTATATGGCGTAGCAGAACGACTAATTATTCCCATTTCCACCATCTCATTCAATTTATGTTCCATTTTGTCTCTGTAAGCATACGGAATAGGGTAAGATCTTTTTATGAATGGTACATGTTTCTCCATTTTTATTTCGTGTTCATAACAATTTGCCTTTCCCAATTTTATAGAAAACAGTTTAGGATTTTTTTTTAATACCCCTTTTAGTTTTTCTAACTCAATATTATTTATTGACTCCTCAACCTTTATCGACTCTATCCACTCAGCTAAATCGTTAGTTAAGTTACTATTATGACAGATTAGATTTACTAAATTCGATTGTTCAACCAAAGGTACAAATTGTTCTTCTATTCCTTGTTTGATAATTAAGCCTGGACAGATCTTGGAGAAATTTAAATTAATCTCATGTTTTTTTAACCAATCAAATCCTAGTATCAAAACTTTCGCCAAATTTGAAACAATCAAGAATCCAGTTTCAAATTCTAAATTACCTATTTTAATTGGTAGCATGACTATTTGTTGAACCTTAGAACTTTTTTGACCTATCGCTCCCTTAATTTGAAATGGTTTCACTGGCAATAAGGCTACCTTTATATTTTTACCTCTAAGTTCTTGCCAAAAGGCTTCTGATATACATGTTATCTCACTACCCGTGTCTAACAACCCTTTTATACAAAAGTTAAATACTTTCAATTCAACTTCTGACTTTAAAAATTCTAGTCCTTCGTTAACTTCTTTATTTTCATTAAATACTGAATTGACAATATGTTCCTTTACATAAATTTGTTCGTTTATTATATTTGATTTAAACTTCAAAAGATCTATGATTTCAGATGAATCTGTGGCTTTAATATCGACATTTTCTGAAAACCCTAATCCTTCCTTATTTGTTTGTCCGTTCATTGTTATTGGGACTAAAATACCCTTATTATGTTTTCCCAATGATTGTCCTGGATTCCATCCCATTTTAAGCATTATATTTAAAGCTTTGCCCCCTACAAATGAGACTGATTCGGGGACTAAACTATCAGCCTCTATTGATTTAAATCTACTGTATTTTCGTTAGTAGCTAATGAATTGTCCGTAACTTCCACGCAATTTGTTTCAGCTGCCCTTTTCTTGTAATTATTGTTGGGTTCCGGCCTCTTCCAGTTTCGGTATTTGTGTTGCAATTCTTGACGATGGTTATTAGTGTGTGTTGTATTGTCTTGTTTTTCCAAATAATTGAAGATATTGACATCGTCCAGGTTTCGTAGAAACTCTGCAGTTTCCAGGATCGTGTTACACTTTGCTATAGCCCACAAGCTTTGGATATTCTTCGGGTAATGTCTCATTATGTCCGAAATTATTTGCTTCTCAGGAATTTGGTAAGTGAGCATTTTGGCTTGACCTGTCAGATGCAGAAAATGTGACAACATTGTCGGATGAGTATTGCTATTCCATTTATTAGAAACAATGTTTCTACGCAACACGCTTTGTTCTTTCTCTCCCCAAAACGTTTCCAAGAAGTCAACCTTAAAATCTTCAAAATTTGTCCATCTAGCATTATATATACGTGCCCAATCTTTTGCTTGTCCTAGTAAGCATTCTTGGGCTACATCAAGTTCTTTCCCAATAGCATGGACCCTTTTTACATAGGTTGTCAGTTCTTCTATAAATGTTACTGGATGTGTAGTAGTTTTGTCCGAGAACTTTGGTTTTTCTACAACTTGGTTCAGCAAATGATAATTGTATACAGTTTTCTCCGGTTGCGGTGAACCATTTACAATTTGTATTCCATGGTTGTTTTCCCTCGTTTCTGTTTGTTGCATCATTGAATTAGCAATTGGTGTTACATTGTTATTCCCTGTAATTTTCCTGATGTCAGAAATTTCTGTTTGTTGCATCACTGGATTAGCAACTGGTGTTTCATGACTATTTCCAGTTGTTTTTTTAATTTCTGATTCTAAATCATTGATTTTAGACGTAAGAGTTCCTACAGTTCGTCTTAGCATGCGATAAATGAGTTGAAATTCGTTGCTTCTCTTTTTTTTAATTGTTTTAGCAGTCGGGCTGGTTCCTGAAGCTTCACTGTCTGTCGGGGTTCGTCGTGTTGTAGAGGCTAACTCTACCGGTGTAGAAGTCTTTGTTTTTGGTTTGACCATTGTTCACTTTTTTTTTTTTTTAGCACTGGTTATAGATATAAGATTTTCTTTCTGTAATTTATGTGACCCTGTAAACAAGCGTATAACTCTCTATTAATATACTTCAAATGGAATAATTTCTCATACCCCTAAAGAGGATTTTCCCCTTAATATATTAAAATTAATGTCCGAGATATTAATGAGTCGGACTTTCAAACTCATTAATATCTCAATATTTACCCATTAACAACCCCATATTTCTAAAACTCGACCAACAAAACTTTTTTTTTTCTTTTCTTTTTTTTATCTCAAGTTTTACTCACTAACACCCCCATATTTCTAAAACTCGAGCGTCCCTCTCCGAACTATAAACAAACATACCAACTCACGTTTCACAACTTTTAAACTAAAGCAAACCCAAGATCTAAAGTATTTATTTCAAACTTCACTCCCTAACACCCCCATATTTCTAAAACTCAAACATCTGAACTCACTAAAATGCCCAAACGACTCTAGCCCGCGACGCGTACTGTTATATATTCCCTCTGCATGTATTAGTGCAGTATAGGCATACAAACCTAATAGATCATCATTTATTGTTTGCAAGTATATTCAGTCATAGAAATGGTACTTCAGTCTCCCTCTACCCTCTGACGCGAAAAGGCTGCTTAAGGATAGTTTTTCTAACTTTGTGACACATTTTCTATTTTCAAAAATTAATTAATAAATAATTTCATTTTAGCGAACTCAAATCTTTTTTTTAAAACGCGTTTTCTACAAACCCGCGTAACATAAATGGTGGCAGCGTAAAGGGATCAAATTAGGGTCCCCGGTCCGTCTCCAATCTTCTGAGTTCCGACAGTGAAATTAGTGGACAGTGAAGGTCACTGAACCTAAAAGTGCACCCCAAAATTGGAAAATAAAGTGTCAAAAACTGTATCCAGAAAACACTAAATCCTACTCTGTATCCTGCTCTCTGTATCCAACTCGCTATATCCAGCTCGCTGTTTCCTGAAAGAAAAATCGCCGAATCCTGAAGTATTCATTCTTCGAGGGAAGAGACTCATCCTGCATCTCGTTGTCGCTCAGCTCCACTGTGCATCAACAAGTCACAGCCACCCCCGATAGTTGTGGTTGCGACCCCATCCAGCACCGAGCTCCCGTGTTCCAGACTCCGGATAATAACCTTGGTAATCAAGGTTACGCCGTGTCGTCGCGACTTCGCCCGAGAATGCATCTTATCGCGGCCGCCTACGCGTTCTGTGTACTGTAAGTCTTTGGTCATTGTTCTATTCCGTTAGGGTTGTTACCTACTAAATCCAATTAATTATAATTCAATTTGTATATTTTTATTGTGTCCAATTTATTGATTCTCTGAATTCAACATGCCAAAAGAAGCTAAAGACGAATCCGTTAATGTGCTTGTACCAAATCAAGAATCCAGCGGGAGTAGAGCCCCGTCAAGATCTAACAGCCAAGAGCCCAATCCTACTGTGGATTTAAATATTCTCACACAGTTCATTGGCAAATTCGATGGTAATCGAGAACAATTAAATCCATTTATTACCAATTGTAAAAATGCAATTAATCTAGCCGCCCCATGGCAAAAGGACATCCTATTTAAACTTATTCTTTGTAAATTGGAAGGCAAAGCTCAAATCGCGTGTTCTATAAAAGAATTTGACAACTGGAACCAATTGGAAGAATTTCTTAAAACACAATTTGGCGAGAAAAAGCATTATGCTCATTTGCTTTCCGAATTACAAGAATGTAAACAATTGCCTAACGAGTCAGCCAATCAGTTCTCACTCAGAGTCGAAACATGTTTAGCCAGACTAATTACTGAGATCAATATATCCATTCCGACTAAACGTAAAATGGAACTGAGTGGTCGAGTCGCAGCCATGGAGGACCTCGCCCTTCATACTTTCATTACAGGGCTTAATCCTAAAATTGCAACAATTGTGAGATGCCGTAATCCTGAAAATCTTAACACTGCTGTAAATTTTGCCATTGCGGAAGAGAAAATTTCTGACAGTATGTCAAAGAAAATGACACCATCTTCGTCAAATAATAATTTTAATCGTAATAGAAATCCTCAATCACGTCCTGATGTCAATTCGTATGGCAAAAATGTTAATAATAAATTATTTTGCCGTTACTGTAAATCCGTAGGTCACGTGATCGAAAACTGCCGCAAGCGCGAATTCAACAATAACCGTTTTCGAAACACCGACCAACAACAACCTTCAAGCTCAGGCTATAAGCCTTCACAAAAACAATTCCCACGTGTTCATTTCATATCCGACAATTCCGACTTGTCCTATGATGAGCCCCAAGATGAAGAGGGCTGTGATGAAGTAGATTCTGATTCAAAAAACGAATAAACGTCTCGTCTCGGTGTCGTGCGGGACCTCGCATTTCTAAATCCGACACTTCTACTTCAAAATCACTTTCATCGAGTTTGCTTTACGCCAGTCGAAATTTTTCGAAACCCAAATTGACTCCGCTACATGGCAGTCAATCAAATTCTAAATCCAAACTGACTCCACTACATGGTAGTCACGACCTGGATTCATGGAACCCTAAATCGCTAGCATCGATACAAGATGGCAAGCATAAATTCATTGAATCCGTCTCTAATTCAAAGTCTAAACGCGAGCAGGAATGTTATGTAAGCCTGCCACAGTCGCGAAACTCTAAATCTAATCGCGAGCAACAACGTAACGTTGTTTTGCCCCAATCGCGAATCTTTGAATCCAATCGCGAGCAGCAACGTAACGTTGTTCTGCCACAATCGCGAATCTCTGTATCCAAACGCGAGCAGCAACGTAACGTTGTTCTGCCACAATCGCGTGTCTCTAAATCCAATTGCGAGCAGCAACGTAACGTTGTCCTGCCACAATCACGAATCTCTGTATCCAAACGCGAGCAGCAACGTAATGTTGATCTGTCACAATCGCGAATCTCCGAATCCAAGCAGCAATGCAACAACGTTGATCTGCCACAGTCAAAAAATACTGAATCGATTTCTAAATCCAAGCAACCACGTAACGATGTGGATATGTCTAATATTTTTGAAATCACGAACGATCCTACCAAGATGCTATTACCACATGTTCTCGTTAAATCCTCTGTATCGGACAATCCTTTATCTTTGCTAGTCGATTCAGGGTCATCAGTCAGTCTTATAAAAGGATCCTGTATGCAAATTCGTCCCAAACTTACTAAAGAAGTTATCCACCTAAAAGGGATCGACAATTTGGAAAAATCTGTTCAAACCTTAGGATATTTCCAATTAAATATGTGTCTTCCAAAATCCAACGTTTCACAAAAATTTCATGTGATTGACGAAATCCACCTTCCCTATGATGGAATCATAGGCACGGACTTTCTTAACACTCATAATTGTAACATTGATTACAATGATAACTTACTTCGTCTGGGAAAGACATCCCTGAAACTCTATTTCTGCGACCCCACTTATATAATTCCTCCTAGAACCGAAGCTATAATTGAATGCTCTGTCCAAAATCCAAATATAAGAGAAGGGCTCGTACTCGATCAAAGTCCATGCGCTAATCTGTTGATCGCAAACTGCCTAGTTCGTGTGAAAGACAACAATAGGATAAATATATCCGTAGTCAATACTTCTGAGGAACCTATAACCTTGAAATCTACGCTAAACCTCAAACTTACCTCAGTTGATCCCTCTGAATTTTATGAAACTTCTCAGACCCTGCATCCTGTGAACAATGTAAATGCAACGATCCCAAAAGATACTTTCAAACGTACCGAAGAAGTACTAAATCAGTTGCGTGTTTCTCACCTCAACAGTGAAGAGAAAGAAGCTCTCTACCAGGTGTGTTCTGACTTCTCTGATATCTTCCATTTACCTGGAGAGTATCTCACCTGTACCAATGCCCTGAAACACGAAATAAAAACTACTACTGATATTCCTATCCATACAAAATCATATCGATTCCCTGAAATTCATAAGCAAGAAGTCAAAAAACAAATCGATCAAATGTTAGACCAAAACATTATTGAACCTTCTGACTCTCCATGGTCCTCTCCAATTTGGGTAGTACCTAAAAAACTCGATGCTTCAAAAATTCAAAAGTGGCGAGTCGTAATAGATTATCGAAAACTAAACGACGTCACAATTGGCGATACTTACCCTATTCCTCAGATTGCAGAGATCCTGGACCAGCTGGGGAACAGTAAATACTTCTCAACCCTGGACCTAGCTTCTGGGTTCCATCAAATCCCTTTAAATGAAGCTGACAAAACCAAAACAGCCTTCAATGTCCCTGAAGGACACTTCCAATTCACGCGGATGCCATTCGGGCTGAAAAATGCCCCTTCTACCTTTCAAAGGCTTATGAATTCGGCTCTTTCCGGCCTCCAAGGCATTCGCTGCTATGTCTATTTAGATGACGTGGTCTGTTATGGTCATGATCTAAATTCCTCGATAGATAGCCTAAAGGCCATTTTCCAAAAACTTCGTAAATTCAACTTGAAACTTCAGCCCGACAAGTGTGAATTTCTCCGACGAGAAGTCGGATATCTTGGCCATGTAATCACTGAAAAAGGCGTGAAGCCCAATCCCGAAAAGGTTAAAGCGGTTACCCAATTTCCAGTCCCAAACACGCCGAAAGACGTTAAATCCTTCCTTGGACTCGTTTCCTATTATCGACGTTTCATTCCCGATTTCTCAAAAATTGCTAAACCTCTTACGAACCTTTTGAAGAAAGACGTCCCCTTCAATTGGGAAAACCAACAGCAATTAGCGTTCGATAATTTGAAACATAAATTGACCACTGCTCCTCTTCTCATCTACCCTGACTTTACCCAACCATTCGTGCTTACATGTGATGCGTCAAACCATGCCATAGGTGCTGTCCTTTCTCAAGGACCTGTCGGTAAAGACAATCCAATAGCCTACGCATCGCGTACCCTCAATAAGAGTGAAACCAATTACAGTACAACCGAAAAGGAGTTGTTAGCTGTCCTATTCGGATGTAAAACCTTCCGTCCTTACCTTTATGGTAACAAATTCCAAATTATTTCTGATCACCGACCATTAAAATGGTTATTCAACCATAAAGACCCTAGTAGTAAACTTCAAAGATGGAGATTAAAACTAGAGGAGTTTGATTACGAGATCATATATCGGAAAGGAAAGCTTAACAATGCAGCAGACGCTCTTTCTCGATTTCCGGTGAATCCAGTCCTTCCCGATGCTCCTTCTTCAGACGCTCTGGAAGAATCTCTAATAGACCTTAGCTCTTTAGAAATTAGTCCTCATGACGACAACCTTGGAATCGATTTCAGTCCGCTCAATCCTCCGACTCCTAGCCCATTGATTAATGAAAATCAAAATAACTTACCTGAATCTGCTCCTTTCGTGGAAAACAATCCCGAAAATCAAAATAACTTACCTGAATCCGATGAAATTCTCGAACAACTCGTTCAAGACAGTCCTGAAAATACTGATACTCTACCTGATGTGATTACTATACCATCCCCGATCTCTGAACCTCTTAATGACTATGATTATTCTACCTTTCTGAAAGAAATTACTAAAAACTATAGTTACAATACCAATCTGAAAGAACATAATGAATCTCTAATGAAGACTTCTTCCAAAATACTCATCATCCCCACGTCACTAGACTTAGATGAAGCCAATCCTTACATTCAAGAAATATTGGCAAACTTAGAGAACTCGGAAGAATTTCTGAACACTGAAAGAGAACTCCACTCCTTCAAAAGACTCAACTTGAACAATAAAATAATATTCTTGGCATATACCAAAGTTCATCATTTTGATGAAAGTTCCTATCAAGATATCTTCAAAATTTTGAAATTAATTAGAAATGAACTTGTAGTAATCCAAGACTCCACCGACATTGCCATATCTGACTTTAAAAGTCCTTTTGAAAAACTCTCATACACAAAAATCTACAACATGTTAACTTACATTTTCCACAACACTAAAATAACTGTTAATATCTACCATAATAAAATAATTTACCCAACACTGAGCGAAATCAAAAAAATATTGCACGAAAACCATGACATACCTATCGCAGGTCATTTAGGCTCTTCTAGGATGCTGAAACGAATTCAAGAACGATTTTATTGGAAAGGTATGAGAACTGAAATCGAAAACTTTGTAAAAAACTGCACTCTCTGCCAGCAGAATAAACCTTTTAGAAAAACTAATAAAGCACCGATGCAAATTACTACAACTTCAACAAGCCCATTCCAACGTGTAGCCTTAGATATTGTTGGACCTTTGCCAGAATCTGGCACTGCCAAGATAAAATACATATTAACCCTTCAGGATGATTTGACAAAATATTCAGTAGCCTACCCGATCCGTTCTACAACAGCAGAAGAAACCATGGAATGCCTAGTACATTTTATATCACTATACGCTATTCCTAAAGCAATATTAACCGATCAAGGAAGTAACTTCACCGCCGACCTGTTCAAGAAAACATGCAAATTCTTAAAAATAAAACAGTTGTGGTGCTCCCCGTATCACCCTCAAACACAAGGCGCACTTGAGCGCAGCCATTCTACTTTAAAAGAATACCTCAAATCATTTGTCGACTCGAATCAAGAAAATTGGCCCAGATACGTATACACTGCAATGCTTACATATAATACAAGCACCCATTCCACGACCAACTTCAGCCCTTATGAGCTTCTGTTTGGTCACAAACCATTCCTTCCTGATTCTATCTTCGAAGAAACTCTAGATCCAACTTATCCTGAGTATTTGAAAATGTTGAACCATCGACTTAAACTATCCCGTGACAAAGCAATTGAAAATATAAATAAATCAAAAGAAAAATCTAAGACTCATTATGATACCCATACGCGTCGCGTTCAATACAAAGTTGGCGACTTAGTTTATTTAAAAAATCATCTCCGTCTCAGAAAGGCCTTGTCCCCAATCTGGAAAGGCCCATACAAAATTGTAAAATTACACAACAACAATACAGTAACCTTACTAATAAACAGACGACATATAACTCACCACTTTGATGAGATTAAGCTTGCCAGCAATAATCCACCTTGAAATATTGTTTTATCAAACATGATTTTAGCAATATAAATACCAAACAAACAATGAAACATTTTCAATTTTATTTGTTTATTTCAGCGCCTATGCTGGAGCGAGCCCAAACTTTATTGAACCGATCCAGACTGGATCTGGATTATATTCCGAATATGTGGGAAAAATGAAAATTAGAGATGGGAACCTAAATATCATAATCCCCATTGATATTTCTCATATTGAACCACATATTACTAATCTTAATTTAGTTTTAGGTACTTTTAAGTTTCTCTGTAGGCAAATAGATATTATAGAACATTATGACTGTTATAATACGGTAGAACCTCTGTCAATTCGATATCAGGACGTAGTCAAGGAATTCGATTCAATTTCTCATTTGATTGACGATAGAACCAAACGGTCAGCCTGGATTGGTGCCGGCGGCTCTATTCTAAAAACTGTTTTTGGAACTTTAGACGAAGATGACGCCATAAAATATGACTCTGTTATGAACTCCTTGCAAAACAATGAGAAAAAACTGGCTTCACTCATCAAACAAAATATTTTATTGACTTCATTGACTTTATCAAATTATAACCAAACCATTTATAAGATTAGAATGAATGAAGCTAATTTAAATCTGGCTATCGACGAGATCTCTGCTAATTTAAAAAATGTTACTTTCATTTCAAATGAGTTACTTATAAAAAATAAACTGGATAGCATCATTAACCGACTTGAAACTGCATTACTTACAATTTCGTTTCAATTAGAAGACATAACAAATGCTGTCTTACTCAGTAGCAGAAATATTATACACCCATCGGTGATAACTCCCACGCAGCTATACCGAGAACTCGCCGATAATCACTTACACTTGTCTGCAGGTGTTAACCTACCTGTAAGTTTAGAGTTAAGTAAAATGTTTATTATTTTAAGTATGTCGCGAGTAGTTTGCTATTATTATAATAATAAGATAATCTTTGTTATTAAAGTACCACTTGTAAACTCTGAGGAATATTTCGTATACCGAAACTTACCTTTACCTATTCCACATAATACTGTAAAACCAAACACATATAGCCTCATTATACCTAGCAGTACATATATAGCAATGACCAAAGACAAAACCCGTTACTGTACATTAAATGAAATATTAAAGTGTGAAAGTGCCAACCCTGAAAACTATATTTGTGACATACCCAGTGTATTCTCGACTTCCGAGAACCCCACCTGTGAATCTGAACTGATAACGAGTGTTGTTACGTCCCTACCAGGGCAGTGCGAAACTAAAGCGATATTCGGACATGTAAACATTTGGAATTCTATGCGCCATAATAAATGGATCTATGTGCAATCGGAACCTACAAAACTTACAATAGAATGCGAAGACTCTAATGTTTATAATCTTAACATTTTGGGTACCGGAATACTTACTTTGCCCACTTATTGTTTAGGTTTTAGTAAAAGTACTCGCTTAGTGCCTAAGTTCGATTATGCTAATGTCAGCTTAGCGGTTTTAAACACGGACTTTAACCTTATTAATGAGTCGTGCTGTAATCCTTTTATGATAAGAAAACTTACGTCTAGTGTGTCTCCTATTAAGTTAGAAAATATAAATTTGGAAAACTTAAGTTTGAATAAAAAATTGATAAATACTTTATTAGACAAAACAGATGAAATTCTGAACGAAGAGTCGTTTTTGAGTAAATATGGGACACATTACGCTATTAGTACTGTAACTTTTGTTTTAATTTTGATTATTCTATTTTTAGCTTATAAACTATATTATAAGTTTGTCAAGTCCGGCCGCAGTCTCGACATAAATATTAACGGTCTAAATTCCCGTAGACCTTCAATTTCTCAATCAGAAAACAGCGCTGCTATTCCTTTGCCCCGTCTTAGAGAGATTTCATGAGAAAATTATTATTTGAAAACTTTTTCTATTTGTTACCTAGTTCTTAAGAATTATGGCTTTATGAATAGAAATGAGTGATCAAAATAAAACAATAAATAAATAAAATATTAATAAATTTAAAAATAATACGCATATTTCAACATAAACTTCAGTTCCTCATTCAACCCTGAAGTTTAGTCTTCTTCGGGGGGTTGTTATATATTCCCTCTGCATGTATTAGTGCAGTATAGGCATACAAACCTAATAGATCATCATTTATTGTTTGCAAGTATATTCAGTCATAGAAATGGTACTTCAGTCTCCCTCTACCCTCTGACGCGAAAAGGCTGCTTAAGGATAGTTTTTCTAACTTTGTGACACATTTTCTATTTTCAAAAATTAATTAATAAATAATTTCATTTTAGCGAACTCAAATCTTTTTTTTAAAACGCGTTTTCTACAAACCCGCGTAACAGTACGTGCATGTGAGCAATGCCAAATATATCGAATTCTTGTAATATCTTAAACCTTTTTCACTAACACCCCCACAATTTTAAGACTCAACACTTCTCACTGTGATCTGTATACTCTCAATCTCAAAACGTACTTTATCAAAACATTTTATAATAAATAGTTTTTCCCAGAACTAGTCTCGACATCTCTTTCCATTTCACGAACACCAAATTGTAGGCTATTAAAGTCTACTTTCAGGATAACTGTAATATCCTGGTCACGGCACCAAATTGTAACTAACCTCTCTCCCTCATAATAAATAATCGCTTGGCCAGTTGATCGTCTATACTACGTTGTGAATATAGGTAACCCGGAACTTTTAGAGTGCGTGACTGTACTGGGAAGGAATGAAAATTAATATGAAAGTACAAATACAGGTATTACAATAAATATGTTAACTTAGCATCTGAGATTTGATTATTAACATAGTGTCAACAAGAGCGTGTTCTTTGATAATATAAATGTGTTATTATAATATTCAAATAATTACTGAAGTCATATCGTTCGCATCTCTCCATACAGCACATCATAAAATATAAAACAGGAAATCAGAAGACTTATTGTTTACTTATTATTTAATTGTGAGATGGTGTTTGTTTGTTCTGCCTGATATTCTCCGACAATATGATCGGAGACCTTAAGGCATAACATGTTTATTCTCTATTTATTTTAGAGTTTGGCTATGTAAAACCACTCATAGGATAGTAGAACTTTATCGCATACTAAACGGAGTGGTATGAGGATGGAGTAGCGTAGGTATATTTTATGCGTATAGCAAAGCAAATCATTCAGTCTAACATAACTGGAGTTAGTTCAGGTTGACTTAGTTGAACATAATCGGTCTATGCCGTAACTTGTCTTTTACTGACTATGTCAGTTAGTTTTATTTAAATAAAGTCTGGATTATACCAGTAAATGGTTTTAGTTGTCATTAGGAATAAATCCCTTTAGTTTATCGGCCTTGCCGTAATTCGTAGTTGAGACTAAAGCCTCTGATATTCAATATTTTTCCTTAAAATATTTAAGGGTTTTATCTGGACTATGCCAGTGTGAATTATTTAGTATTCAGGAATAATCCTCAGTAAATTAATTATGAAATTATTACACTTTTGTAAGTACATTTCCATAATAATTGTTATTAATTCAAGGTTGTACCTTAATTAAAGATTTCGTAATCGATCAACAGTAAGCATGTCAATCCATCACTAGTGTCTGACAGAGCCAGAATTTACACGATAAGGGTCCCTTTGTTCAGCTTATAGCCTTCATCTTTTTTCGGAACATAAGATATTCTATCAGTGCTGGGTGCCAAAACAACAAAGTGAAAATTAACATCCCTTCCATATATTTCAACCAAGAAACCTATTACTTAGTTCGTGATTGACTATATAAATATAATTAAAGATTTCGTAATCGATCAACAGTAAGCATGTCAATCCATCACTAGTGCCTGACAGAGCCAGAATTTACACGATAAGGGTCCCTTTGTTCAGCTTATAGCCTTCATCTTTTTTCGGAACATAAGATATTCTATCAGTGCTGGGTGCCAAAACAACAAAGTGAAAATTAACATCCCTTCCATATATTTCAACCAAGAAACCTACTAATTAGTTCGTGGTTGATTATATAAATATAACAGTTCTGCTAGACTGAAATAGTATTAAAATTCACCCTTAAGGCGTAATTCATCTTTAATCTTACATAAGTAATTGGTTTGAAGGGGTAGGAATATGACAGCTAAGAGGAAGCAATCGGAGTCAACCTCCGCTATCACCGATTACTAATCAAGCCATAATTTATCTGTATTTGATATTTATGTTTGAAGGTTGAGTCAGTAAGCACTGATCTGTTGGCCGAACAGAACAATACTCCACTTACTCATTGTATTGTGTGCGTAAGGGTATCTCCTCTTTGTGAAGTCCTTTTGATAGCAGCAGATATTATTTACAAGTCAGCAATGCATAGGAAAGATCACGTATATAGTAAAGGTTGTGAGGCTTTAAAATCGCATCTATCTCCATACAATATCACTCACTTGGTAATAATTCATACAGTATGTAAATGAATAAACTATCACTCAGTTAGTATATAATGTAAAACAAAAGTTCGTTATTTTTCTATTCTATGAGGATAAGGGTATGTTATACTTATTTCTAACGCTGTTGTATTTAGTGGTCATTCACCTGCGCCAACCAAGGGAAAGGGGGATCCTGCTTCTATCAGAAACAGAAAGCCGTTCCGAGACCTAACAAATGAATGATCATTAAATAAACGATTCCGCCTTATTAGCTCTAAAACCCTCCACCAATTTATTCCAAGATCAGGAAATCTCGTGCCGTTATCTAAAGGGAACATAATAATAAGATATAATGTGCAAGGTTAATAACTGGCATTGAAATTCAGTTAGCTGTAAATAAACATTATTATTATCCCTAATAACACTTCTCCAATCCATGATACAATCAGGTAATATCGTACCATCATTAACTGAAGGAGACATGATAAGAAATAATATGCAAGTTTACTTAATTATAGTAAAAGGTTAGGTAGCTGTAAATAAACATCATTATAATCTATTGCTCAATTAGTATATAAAATATTATAAAAGTCCGTTATTTTATGAAATTGTAACCTGAGGATAAGGGTATATTATACTTATTTCTAACGCTGTTGTATTTAGTGGTCATTCACCTGCGCCAACCAAGGGAAAGGGGGATCCTGCTTCTATTAGAAACAGAAAGCCGTTCCGAGACCTAACAAATGAATGACCATTAAATAAACGATTCCGCCTTATTAGCTCTAAAACCCTCCACCAATATATTCTAAGATCAGGAAATCTCGTGCCGTTATCTAAAAGGAATATAATAATAAAATATAATATACAAGTTTAATAATTGGCATTGATTTTCAATTAGACTTCAATTTATAAGTAAACTATCTACTTTAGTATTATAAATTATCGCATTATTAGCACTAGGTATCGTTCCAAATCTAATTCCTTAGAATACAAGGAATCAAATCCACTCCTTCCCTTTAACTGTTAAAAGAAAACCCAATCCAGTCTTAACAAGATAAAACATGAAATATATTAAAGAAAATCTGTTTGTAAATAAATATTTATTTTCTGTAGAGGGCTTCACGTATCTCATTTATTAATTATATATTAAGATAATATTATTTCATTATTAATATTAATATTTTCAAGGCAGTATTAAATAGACCTCTTAAACAAGGGAAAAGAAAATTGCTTATCAAAATTATTTGCTGAAAATTTATAATGTAAACAAAAGAGTATTGTTATGTTAAATGCACACTTAGAAACATACTCAAACAATTTATCTCCTGCTGAAATAGAAACATACTCAAACCCAAATCGTACAATGAGTGATCTTTATACTTATAAAGGATAATTATAATTATTATTATTTTTGAGAATTAATCACTCATTATAACAATAGGTACTTGTCATATTGGATCTCTATTCATGTACTTTAATAATGAAATATTCATTGTTTATTTTTTTTTTATTGAAATCAAGATTAAGAGACTATAATAAAAAACAGTTTTAGATCCAAGATGACTAACATAATAAAAGGCCACAAACCTTGGTCGACTTCTTTATTTCCTTAAGATTGTCATGTTAGTATCTGAAATAGACTATTCCTAGCTTAGAGAAAACAACATACATATTTCCGATTCCTTGAATATCTGTTAATAGCCCCTTTAAGGCTTCTGAACCAGAAATAGTTATAAGTCACAATGTCCATTTGAAATAGTTTTTTTTGTGATCTCGTTCTATAATTTTTCTACATCCAAGTGTCACCTTAACCCTTGAAAACCATCGAAGGTTTTCTTTTCAGTAGCCAACTCAACCAGTTTAAATAACCATTAAAAAAAATATTCTCGGGACCATTCCACACCAATCACCTAGCCCAACTAGGATACCCTATACAGTGCCAGATAACGGACAAACATACATAAATACAAATATCAACATCCATGACTCGGAAACAAACACCACCGCTTATCTCACAAATGATTGCCCTTGCAGGATTCGAACCTGCGACCGCCCGATTTCGCTCCTAGAGTTGCCAGCCACTCAGATTAACCAACTGTTAAAACCATCCATCCATTTAACTGTTTAACTAGATTCCAATTAAGTTTAGAAAACCATCGAAGGTTTTAATAGTTTGGCAGCTCAATTTTCAGATTATTCTTGACTATTAATTCAGATATTACTTCAATTTCTGAAAACCATCGAAGGCTCTCGTTGTTAGTCAACCTTAAAAAATAGTCCTTTATTTTCATAAAAATAATCGCTCGTTCTTTTATTATTTATCTAAATTCCACTTAAAGTCAGAACACCATCGAAGGCTTCTATTGATAGTCAACTCAAAATAGTTAATTAAAACTTCAAAAATTCATTGCTGAAACAAAATATCTATTAATGGAGAACATGACAATCTCTAGGATCCGGACTCGTTGATTTCTAGAATCCTCGTACCTGTAAGAAACAATTAATATTTCCCCTTCCCATGAAATTGAACTATAACGAGTTTTCTAAACTTGACCTTATTTAGATTTCTAGGTCTTGTGAAGTTCTCTTTTTTTTTGATCGCGACGGAGATAGAAGTGATTTACACGTTTGCCCTTCACAATTGGCATTGTTTACGTTTTCTTAATTTAAGTTGCTAACTACATAAAAGCTGAAAAAGAAGTGATTAACTTAATTCTAATTCTATTAATGCCTTCCGGGTCGCGATAACGTGGGGTCACAAGTTTGATTATTTTTTGTCGCTATCTCCGTATAATTTCACTGAAAGAATCCCAATTTCCCCTGGATGAGGAATTTTATTGAAACCCTTAAAGGAAAATGAAATCGTATTAAAATTTATGAGAGATTTCAGTATTTTATTAGTTAATCGCGACTGTGCTCATAATAGAAATGCAATAATTTTAAAGAGTCGCCAAAACATAGGAATTACGAATATCGATTTTTCCTACTGCAGTGAAGAAATCTTTAATAATTTACTGTTTAAGATGTCGTCACTGTTCACTCTGAAATTGTTTTTTTTTTTAATGTTATTTAACTGTAATTTGTAGCACAGGAATACTGACTAATTTCCCCACTTATAATAGCTGAAAGATCTGTTTGAATCTCTTTAAATTAATTTCAAATAATTCTAATAATATGACTGAGTTAAAACTCAAGTCTTGGCTGGTATCATGCTAACCTTAAAACTAGATTCGGAGACTTCTACAATAAGTCTAGATTCTAATAATTCCGGCCAAGACTTTTTCAATAATTTAGTAGTGTGTGTGTTGATTAATGGTTATGTTTTCTTTTTTAATGGTTATGAATGATTGACTTAATCTAATTTAATGGTGATGAATGATGATAGTTCAGAATGGATGACTTAATTTAACTGATATAATGGTAATGCATATGATAAATGAATGAATGTTGTTTTCCTTTCCTTTATTTTATTTTTTTTAAACTCATCTCGAGTAATTATGTGTATTTTATAACAAGTGAAATTGACTTATAAACTATAAGCTGTTCTAAATTTTTTTTTTTTTTTGGTTCATGTTTTATAATTTGTCCATTATAGGGAAAATAAAACATTGAAATTCTATTAAAGCGCTCCTATGACCTTACCGATCAGAAATATCAGTTAAGCTTCAATCTCTTAGAATCAATAAGGTAACCTCCACCCAAAATAATGTAAGTTAAAATTTTATAAGATTCAAACAGATTTTTAACACAAAACATAAAATAGGAAATGAAATAATATAAAATTCAAATGATAATTTCGAAGATTGCTTATGATAAACAAATTAAGTTACAACGGATACAAATTATCATAATCATTCTTCAAAAGAAAGTGCACGTTATTTACAAAACATCCTTACACAACGAAAATCAAACATATATTGCTCATGTAACAAAACAATCAATATTTTTAAATTTAATAAAAATAATTCAAGTCAGAAAATTATACTTTGTTATATTTTAATAAAATAAAAACTAGTTTAGCTCCGTTATTATTTCTCAAAAGTTTATTTGAAATTCCAAACTTTGTAAGTCTTGTCAAGTTATTAATTTTCTAGAAAAGTTTCATTATTTATTAGTTTTCCTTTTTATTGCTAGATCGACTACAATGCGCCTTTCATCGCCGAATAGCTCAAAATGTCGGCTCAAAAACTGATGTACACAGCATCTCGATGTGATAAGAAGGAGTCAACGATTAAACTTAAAATATTATTATTATTTAAATTTGTAATATTAAGTATTGAAGGCCAGTGTATAATTTTAAATATCCACTCGAATTGAAGATCTACTCGAATTGATTTATTATTGCTAGCGTAAACTAACACACTCTAATGAGGTAAATTTTATTATCACGTGGTTTTTTTTTTTTTAATATACACACAATCTAGATTTCTATAATGACGTCTAGGCAACCTAACTAAAACGAATCATGCTGCCATTATAATCCATTTTTGTAAGTAATAATTTTCTAAAACTTTGAATTATCAACATTCTTAGAAACGTTTTCGTTCATATCGTTAGATATGAATATTTTGTTTAGTTTGTTTCAAACAAACAACTAACGTCACGTGAGCAATATATTCTAATATACAGTAAATAACTCACGTCCCCTGCTAGTAGAACACTAACCAAATTCTCTGAAAAAAAAACACAATTAATAATGTTATTTGTTGTGCATTAAAGCTAAAGAAAAAACACAACCAACAAAGCATTATCATTAACATTTTCAATAGAACTTCCCGCACAAGTTCTTTACATAAACGGAACACTTTTACGGATTTTTATTTATTATTTTAGTGAGAATTTACAGTTGAATTTTTTGTTTGAGACCCATCCGGCGTGGTTCTCAACACGTGTTAATTTCTCGAGGTCCCGCAACGACCACCTCGGACGCCCGGCCTCGCTTAGCTTCTTACGTACGTGTCTCGCGGAGACGCACCGCACTCGACCTATCTTTGGAACGATTCCGCACAGACTGCCTTGCATCGAGCGGAGCGAAAGATCCCATTACGGGGAGTACTCTCTCGCTCCCCCCGTTTTTTCCATGCGCATGATTCAACGGACTACGTTCGTTGTTCCCCCACCCCTGGGCTGCAATGCTATAACGCCGAGCCAAAACTTTCCACTCATAATACTAAATAATTCCAGTACCCACGAATTCTATGATTAGTATATCAATGCAATGTTCACGTTAAGGAAGGGGTTAAACACATCGATGACCGAATTATGGTTAGGTACATGGTCGCCCTATCGGTCATAGAGTAAGTTGCCGGAATTGAGAGTCATCGTATCCTCTCCCTCTCTTCGGACATCTGATAACCCTATAATACCCCAACGCAACTTACTTACTACTTCTTCCAGCTCTATCAACTTCTCATCGGTTCTCAAGGTGTGTGCGTTATAAGTTGCCAGGTCCAGAGATCGTGGGGGTTGGTAGCTGGGTCTCTGCCGGGGATTCTTAGCACCCCCTGCTCCGCCGTTACCGTGGCTGCTACCGGTGCCAGGAATAACGGAGCCGCTGGGGACTGGGGGCCGTCTTTGTGGTGTGTCTATTATATTGGGGGGGTTTGCCATAGTCACCACGCTTGGCAGGCGGATTGGTGACCGCATTGTAGCAAATATGTCCTCGGAGGACGCTGCTGTCCATCTTCCGGTGTGTAATCCCGTAGTCGCCTCATACGACATCCACGGGAGGATTGGGAGGTGTCTTATTCTAAGCCGAGACCACCACGGCTATGATGTATGAATAGGATATGTGAAATGTCAAGAA
The DNA here is from genome assembly GCA_946251855.1 of Alsophila aescularia. Classification (NCBI taxonomy): domain Eukaryota; kingdom Metazoa; phylum Arthropoda; class Insecta; order Lepidoptera; family Geometridae; genus Alsophila; species Alsophila aescularia. The sequence goes on from OX276381.1 coordinate 17,867,315, forward strand.
AACTAATACGGCGGCTTTTAGCTGTCATATTGTATTTCCAACAGAACAAAAAATTACCAAATCTATCGAGTGAGGTATCAAAATGAAGGTCTTTAAAAGACCATTCCAAAAATATAAAAGGGAAACTAAATAGTAAAATAAAATAATTAGAAAAAAATACAAAACACCCGACTGCGAACAAAACTTACACGGGGCAAACAATCTTTAGATTCTTGATTTTTAAATATAGCTAATATACCTACAGCCCGAGGCATCATAGCACTTCTTCTTTGACGGGATCAGCTAGAATCTGGCGAGCTACTCCTCATGCCTCCGACTGCATCTTCATTTTAAAAATCAAGAAGAAAAGTTTGCCTCTTTTTACAAGACTGCTCAAAAGAAGGAGTGTTATGTTTTTTCATTCATGTATGTATTTGTGTTTGTATTTGTGTGTTTTTTTATTCCACCATAACTTTTAAATTCCTGTACAAAATTAGACGTATGGGGTATCGTTAGAATCCTTACATCCCCCCCAAGTAACATTTTTTTTTGAAAACATTCAATATGGCGGCAGTATGACAAAAACTCGAAAAAACACATTCCAACAGTAGGTATATAATTTATTGGCAAAAGCTTTTTTTTGGCAGGGCAGGCGTGTTTTTTTTAAAGTATTGTACGCAGTTTGGGATTTTAGTAATTTAATTTAAAAAAAAAAATTATCATTATAGCTTATTTTAAGTTCCCTAAACCAATTTTTTCATAATTATCTTCATTGTACGGTTTTTTTTTTGCTTTATTAAAAGTATAGATCCATGGACTGCCATCGCGTCGGTGTGTGCTTTTAGCAAGCGTTTTTTTTTAAATTTCCTTTCCCTGGTTTTATTTTTATGTAGATTGTTGATATCCATACCAATATATAAAAGTGAAACGTTGTCTGTTCGTTTGTTTGTTTGGGGAGCTTTCACGCGATAACGGATGGACGGATTTTGATGAAAGTTAGAATTGAGATAGCTTAAACCCTGGAATAAAACATAGTATACTTTTTATCCCGGAAAATTGTATGTTTCCATGGGAAAACTGGAAAATGTTGATTACTTACTGTAAGGAACGGTCGTCATCACAGAATGGTCTGTGGTTGCCATGGAAACGAAATAACAATTCTGTCAAAAAACATCAAGAGAATTGGTGCTATACCTACTTTTGAATTGGTTTTTAATATCCTAGAAGAAAATAGGATGCAATTTTCGCGATAAACAGTAGTCCGCGCGGAAGAAGTCGCTGGCGGGAAAGCTAGTATCTAGATATAAGCGCGGTGACATGAAGCGAAAGCTTTAGAAGCATAGAAAGGAAATACCCATAGTTCTGTTTTAATTAGTACCTACTGTTTGACTATGAACGGAATATCTGACTTGGTTGTTCCTATGTAATTACTTCCTCGTGTGTAGTAGAGGGGTGACGTATATGCTAGTTGCTGGCTTTTCGTATGAGTACCTACTGGTATCAGAGTCTGGCAGGCCCCCCGAAGGCCTCTGTCATGGCTTAACGATTGTAATTCATCAATAACACCTGGGAAACCGCACATAACTAAGGATAGTCGCTAGGAAGCCGCTAGGCTACCATCGCGCGTAATCATATGCTAGTAGGCAGTAGGTACGTACCTAGGTACATCCTAGCCTCTATAATCCTAAGTACATAATATGAAATGCGTTTTTTTGTGTGTGTTATTTAGAACAATACTAACTAACTAACCTACTAGGTGTGTCCTGCGGCTTTGCCCGCGCATTGAATTATAAAAGGTATCCTATATGTTACTCCAATATGTTTTCATGTGTGAGCGAGTATATAACCGATCTACCAAAATTTTCCTGATATTTCGCTATCACTTACCCTTTTCCGGGCTGAATGTATTTTATGTTCATCTCTGTATATGAGGATGGGGATGTTTGTTAAGTACAGTGCTGAAACAGCTGGATTTAGATGAAATTTTTAATGTACCGAGATACTTTTTTCTTGGAAAATCGTACGATTCCTATGGAATAGTATCTAATCAAACATTGCAACAGCTGAATGGATTCATTGTCAACGCAAGTGAAACCACGAGGCAGCTTACTCATATGAAAGTCTGTGTGTACGTAGATATATAATAATGTAAGTATGTTTATTGCCAATCAGCTCCGTAACGGCTGATCGGATTTCGATGAAGCTTTTTAGGTCCTGGAATAACTCAAAGGATACTTTTTTATGACGCGAGCTAAGTCGCGAGCGCAGCTAGTACTATACCTATATACTTATACCTATATTTACATGATGTAAACCATTTACAATTCAGTCCATGTTTTTTTAGTTACAATACCGACTTCATTTGCATACTAACTTAGATTATGATTATAAAAAACTTTTAGAGCGCTATGGGAGCCAAAATTTTTGTCCTGCTCTTCAAGGTGCAGTTTAAGCAGGACAGGAGATGCATCTTCTTAGAGATTAGTCCGCCAGGTGGCGTTGATATGTAAACAACGTTTGTTTTTTAAATCCGCGAATAAAATTTAAAATAAATGTTTTCCGCACGATTTTAACAGTTGTGTAAATAATTGGGTTGATAACAGAACGGTGTGAATGTTATCTCCAAGTTATAAATAACGACTGAGAAATTAATCCAGTTTTACAAAGTGACCGGAACAAATTATTTGAATTTTGATTGCACGGAAAACTACTAAAATATCGATGTGAAGTGCTACAATACAACAAAAATTGTAGTAACTATTTTTATATTGGTGATATTTGAGATAATTTAACCTTTATTTGCGTTTTAAAATAGTTCTTTTTTTTAAGTGACGTATGGCGACACCTAGTTATTCTATTGGACATTAAACCCAATCTTTGAACTTTGAACCCAAGGCTGAGTCACTGTCACCGCGAGTGTTTGATAAAGAACTAAAGATGGCGTTATCATGCAGTTTATGCCTAAATCCTATAAAAAACTAGACAACATATAACTTGCGCTGAATGCAAGAAAACATTCGATTTGCAATGTGGAAACGTAGCGGTTCAAAGATATTATTTAATGTCGCCAACTAAGAAAATGAGCTGGAACTGTACTCCTTGTATAGATGCAAGAGTTAAAAATAAAAACTTAAATATACCAGTGAGACAGCACCATAAACAGAATGGGCAAGCGAGCGAATCTGAAAAAGGCTGCAATCAATCGATCTAAGAAAGGCTTCCTGTTAAATGTTACTAGCGTAAAACATACACCTCCTACTACTCGCTTGAAACATACCCCACAATCTTCTAACCAACCACCCAAGCCGTGAGTAGAACTAAAGAAGAAGCGAGTGTTGTGCCCTTGTGGGTAGTGATATTTCTAATAGTGTTGCGGATGTTACAAGGCAACTGCAGACTCAAGAAATTAAATTAAGTAACGCTTGCAAAATACTTAGTGAAATCTGGGTTCATCGAACTTAATAACAAATACAACTCATTGAGAAGCGACGTTGACAGTCTAACTATATCTTCAGATAACTCCGCAGACGACTATCACACATTAAAAACAACAGTCGAGTCCAATCTTGAATTTTGTAACAAAATTGAAACAATAAACCTCAGAATGCAACAAGAGCTTCTCAATACCAATAAGAAAATGGCAATCGTGGGTGAACAGTTAAAACATCACGTATTTAATCAGCCGATGATATAGATAAAACCTGCGTACTTCAAAAATCAGTCCTTACTCTCCCCGAACTTGCTGAACCTTCTGCATCCAATAGCACACTACTGAAAAAGTATCCTAAGAAAAGTTCTGAGAACAAGACCAAAAATAACATCCAAACATGTACGACCTCTACAAATAGTAAGTCATCGGTTTCAGTTACGCAACCGGAAACAACCGAAAGCATTGCCCATATTGTAGACCTTGATGATATTGTAGAACTTAACAGCAACGGGCCATGGCAAACAGTACAAAAACGCAAGTTTAAGCCTCCACGTAGCCAAGTTGTAAAAGGAAGTGGACAGCACCACGAACAATTGATTACTGTAGAGAGAAGTAAGAAAATCCACGCATGCTTTTTCAGACCAGACACTACCTCTGATCCAATAAAAGCCTATATGCAAAAAATTGCCAATAGTATCAATGTTGATGTTGAAAAACTTACATTAAAACGTAACTACTATGCGTCTTTTATTGTGACGATCCCTGTAAGCGCATTTAAACTATTTATGACATCTGAGTCCTGGCCAGCCGGGACAGAAGTAAGATAGTGGTTTCGTAGAGATGCCGGGCGTGCCATACAACATCGTCGACCCCACACGCTTGGCCAAAACATTATCAAGAAGGGTAACGCAGTCAACAATACGACCGAAACAAGCTGCAAGTAATACCAAACATGTGTCACAAACGAGGAATGAAAAGTCATCTATTGATAATGAATATGTTCTCTCAGTAATTTATTTAAATATTATGCAGCCAGACCGGGCCTTGAAATCTGGCGCCATCAAGACCTCGAAACCGAATACGGAGAAGATCTCTGGGCGGCCCTAACATACCGTGGCAAAGAATATTGCATTTGTGTAGTATATATCAAACCTTCCGCGAAAGAAGAAGACTATATGACTTGGTTCTGTAAAGTGGAGGAGAAACTGTCTTCAGTATTACATAATGTTCCTTTATTTGTATTTGGTGATCTCAATCTTAATAGTGCTAATGTAAATGTAAATAATTATGTAGGCTACTTTCTAAATTTCTGTAACTTAGTTTATTGTAACGATGTTTTTAATGAGTTAGATAGCAAACTTGACGTTGTGCTTGTGAGTGAGAGTGTACATGTACAGGGGGTGTGTTTGCGTCGCCGACAGTGGGCTCGTTGAGCACGCCGACCGATATCACCCACCTCTGGAAATCTCACTCCATTTACAAAAACAAGGATGGGACGTGCTGCTGGATGCCAGTAACATCGACGCAACAACGGACTGGAATTTTAGTAAGGCTGATTTCTTATCATTGTACGAAAAATTATCTGACATAAACTGGAATGACATATGCAAACTAACCGATGTAAACAGTGCCGTGGATTATTTATATAATTAACTTTATGGCTGTTTTGATAAATGCGTGGACCTGGATTTCAAAAAAGCATTAGATCAAATTGATAATGACGTCCTTATAGAGAAGCTTGACTTGATCGGCTTTGCACCCAAACTTGTCAACTTTTTCGCAGACTACCTTCGCGACAGGTACGTTCGGTTTGGTTGTTATGATTCATCATCTTACCACACTCGTTCTGGGGTAAGCCAAGGTTCATCGCTCGGACCTCTCCTTTTCACAATCATGATTAATGACCTGGAAACGATGCGTATCTCTAGTAAATATCTGATTTATGCTGATGACGTAAAGGTAATAAAAGAACATCCAATCTGAAGAAGATGGCCATTCCCTGCAACTAGATTTCAATGCTATACAACTTTGGAGTTCTAAAAACCGGCTGCACCTGAACGTAAATAAATGCTATGTCATGTCTTTCACAAGATCAACTCACTTTAATGACATAGAGTACAGGCTTGACCAAAATTTGATTTCGAGGACACTGTCAGTAAAAGATCTAGGAGTACTATTTGACCCTAAACTCACCTTCCATGGTCATATGACTGCTCTCGCAGCAGATGGTTTCAAAAGGTTGGGTTTTGTGACTAGAACCTGTGGCGAGTTCACGAACGTCACAGCAATTAAACTCCTGTACAATGCGCTGATCAGGTCAAAGATGGAAGCGAGTTCAATGGTGTGGAGCCCTCATGAAAGAACGTATGCGCTCGTATGTTAGAAAAGGTCGTATGTTAGAAAAGGTCCAGAAGCGTTTTCTAAGGTTTCTATATAAGAAAATGTACGCATACTATCCGTATTTATATCCTACGAGGTTTCTGCAGGGCGCATTAGGGTTCCACTCCCTTGAAACTCGCAGATTGCATGATCAGCTGCTAACAATGTACCGATTCCTTCACGGTATTTTAGACTGCCCCACAATATTGAGCGAGTCCAGTGGTTTATACGTGCCGGAACAGCGTCCTAGATTCCGTAGTGGGCGCGTTCCTTTATTTGCACCGATGCCGGCGCGCACGGTCGCTCGACAATAGTCCCCTGTCTGCCGCGCGCAACGTCACCTCAACGCACTTTTCACCTCAAAGGCACAATGCGACATATTCAATGACAGGTGGCCTATATTTGCTATGAGCTCGCTATTGTATTGTGAGCAAATTAATATGTAGCAGGTAGGTAGGTACATGATTTTTGCGCTCTTCCTAGCTCTTTAATTATTATTTACCTATTGTTATTCCTTGTTTTGTTTGTATTTTACTGTTGTTATTTATTTAGTTTTTATGCCTTTAATGTTTGGTTCATGTGTTGTTTTGTGTAGTTCTGCAAAGACTGCTTTTGTTTTTATTGAAGTTTGTCTTGTATATTTTTTAAGTAAATATCCTTAGAATAACTAGTAGCATTGTAACGCAATGGATGTTTCTGTAATATTACAATTGTGTAAATAAATAAATAAATCTCAGGAGCGATTTTAGTTAACATTTTCAATGTAATTTTACTTTTTTAATAATCTGATGATTTTAAAAAAACTGATATCACTGAAATATATCAATTTTTATTGGGATTACACACTTTTGTTTTTGTAAAATTATCTTTGATAGATATTGAATGAAGTTGATTCATTCCATCGACGGGAATGTCAAAACGGGTTTTTTTAGGGAACTTATGTTTTTTTTTCTATAGAGACAAATTTATTTAATCGTGTTTCGGTGACCAAATCCGGATAAAGTATTTTGTGAAAATTTATTACACATAAAAAAATAAAGTCAACCGTTTTCAAAGGTCTAGTTTTAAATATTCGTGAAGACGAATCGTCAAATTTGGAGCCCATTTTGCCTTAATTAAAATACCGACTCGACTAAAAATCATAGTACCTAGTTCAAGTAGATTAAGTAGTTCAGTAGGTACGTAACTAGGCAGGTATACTTACTGATTATATTTTACTCACTATGATGCAAAACTAATGTCTCTATCGCAGGAAGATAGCTTAATCGTCTATTAAAATAGAAAACTAGCCGCCAACTAACGGCCTGAATAATATTCAGCCCTACCTACAACATTTAATTAACAGGCTGGCTAATTGCTAAGGCCATTCGTACAATAGGGTGACCATGTGACAAATAGTCGCAATTCTATCAAACATAGTAGTTTGCAAACAGACAAATGTTTATAAATCATGTTCAACCATTTGAGTATTCCAACCTAACTAGCCTACTTAGGTTTTTAAGCGCAATTCTATCTAACATAACAGTTTGATCACATTAGTTATATAACTAATATAATTAATGTGATCTCATCACCTATTCACAACAAAAAAAAAACAATCGAAATTTGCTTTACAATTTAAACTGCTCGAGTCAGTCCCTGCTACATTCACATTATTTTATTCACTACACTCTTCTATTGAACCTTCTTTTTGTTTTTCTTTTTTTTGTGTAAACGCAATCAAAGTTTGAGAAACACCAACAATATTGTTGCTTGACGAAGCCATATTGACAGCCTAGCTGTTTGATTGAATGGCTAAATATCATTCAGGCAAAGTCAAAGTATTTTATTGGAAATAGGCAAAATAATAGCACTTTTACAAGTCAAAATTAACATCTCATGAACAAGGAGAAAAACATAAAATGTTATAAAAAAATCAAATCAATAAAAATTTAGGTAAACTAAGTATTCTTTGAGTTTGCAATTTCCCTTTCATTTGCCAACAGAGTTAAATATCACACTGGAAAAGGAAATAGCCTTCTACTAATACTGGTGCTTCGGATATACGCCCGAGCACCAATTTCATAATTGTTAATTCTTTATATTTTTACCAAATGTCACATTTTAGTAACAAAACTTACGTAAACTACATATATAAAAGTGACAATAATGTCCCACGATCATCTAACAATCAAACTGGGAGAAATAAAGTAATAATTCTAAATAGATATGTCGTATAATACAACGTGCATCATGTCATGATCTCATGGTATGTTGTGAGCATTTAATTGATCGGCGCCGTTTAGTAAACAGGCTAGGCAGTTAATTGAGCAGCGGATTAATCTATCTGCTTGCGACATCACAACGGAGCTCCGCGCGGACGGTCCGCAGCTAAATACGCTGCTCTGAAACCAGCCTTATTGTGAAGGAAAAGGAAAGGTGCCTTGAAGTGACCATTGGGACCGCGTGTCACAAGAACCCTCGAATACAGTAAGACTTCAGCCGCAGAGACTGGACCTTGATAATTTGCAAGCGAAGTGTTAGTTTACTGTGAACTTACTTGTGTATACTTTTCGTGGTAAGCTTACAGGGTCTTACAGTCGTTCAGTATTCAGTATCTTTATTTGCATAAATAAGCGTATAACATACAAAAGGTTTTATTCTAGTCTAGTACTTACAACTTAGTAGCCCATAGATTAGTAGCCCTTTTCAGACATCGCAAAAGTTTAGAGCGCTATAAATGTTTATTGAATACAATAATTAACATTATCATTTAAAGAATCTATTATTACTACTAGGTATTAACATGTTAAAATTAAGGAATATTTCACTAAAAGTATAGAGATCGTCATAGTCATAAGATTTTTTGGTTAGATTCAAAATATTCATCTAATGAATGGAAACAATTTTGGGCCAGGTGATTTTTAAGCTTATTGTTAATAGGGGAAATTTCGTTCATATGTGTAGGTAATTTAAGATTTTAACTGCGCTGTTGTTTAGCATTTTTATTATGGTGTTTTTATTGAGGGTGGTTCAACTGAGTAGTGGTGTTTCAACTGAGTAGTGGTGGTTTTCAAGGTCGTTCAGTTATTAAACGAATTGTAACTTGCAGTTGTTACACAGAAGACTACTGTCCATTTCCTGAATTCCCAAAGCTGATTCTCACAGCACCCGCAGGATGAGCAGGGGTGGACCTGTTATTAATCCGGGCCTACAGGGCTCCAGCCAGTTGTACTGATTTGTAAGTTATTTTATTTTATTACTAGCTGATTCCCGCGGCTTTGCACGCGTCGTCATTTCTCCAGGTTAAAAATACTATATTATGTGCTATTCCAGGGCCTAAAATGCCAATATACCAATATTTGATCAAAATTCCTTTTGCCGTCAAAGTTATTTTTATCGATTGCTCGGCTTCTACTTATCAGATTGTACCCCAATTTTTAGGTCAAATCCTAAGCTATCCAACAGTGAAAACGGTCCAGTAGTGACGTAACGGTTACGTGATGCGCGAACAAACACACAGACAGACACGAATTTAAAAAATGTTATATTCTTGTTCAGTAGCTTATTTTTGGTATCCTAGACCTTTTTTTAAAATTATCTCCTTTGTTCAGACTTTTTCGTTCTTATTGCTTTATTATAAGTATAGATATTTGGGTCTTAAAACAAAATACTTAGGGAAAGCCATTAATAAGCCTCCAAGCCTATCATAATATATAATATTATGTATCCTATCATAATACCAAGATTATCAAAGAGATCGTCAGTTGTACTCGCATGTAAAACAAAATATGTAATTAGGTACACCTACATAAAATAAAGTAATAAGAACGAAAGTCTGTACAAAGAAGATAATAAAAAAAATTGCTTTAGTGTATGTAATCAAAATAAGCTACTAAACAAGCATATAACATTTTTCAAAATCGTGTCTGTTTTTGTATGTTTGTTCGCGCATCACGTAAAAACTACTAGACTGATTGCGATGTGGTTTTCACTGTAGGATAGATTAGGGTTTGACTTAAAAACTGGGGTACTTAGTATGTCAATCCGATGAGAAAAGCCGACCGATAAAAAACTTTTTTATGACTGAACAAATTTTGAAGGAATGTAGTATATTGTACTTTATAGGTACTTTTGGTCCTGGGATAACCCGTGTGGGCTACTTTTAAATGAAACGACCACGCGGGCAAAGCCGCGGGCACAGCTAGTACTTATGATAAAGTATTATGACCGGATGGAAGGTAGATCTCTCAAAGAATGCTTTAGCTTTCAATACCGAGAAATCTTATTTGTACCACCCACAGTAAGAATGTTGGTGGCTGACACGAAAATGTAATAAACTTTCGAATTACAACACCTATACCACACTCCCCTCTCTCACGATTGTAATTTAAACCTTTGAGGATTTCATAAGGCTATAAATAAAAAGCAGGTTACTGAAGGAAGTTAAATAATGTTGGAATATTGCCTGCATGCGCAAAGCTATCCACACCGATATTAAAAGTGAAACGTTGTCTGTTTGTTTGTATTTTTTTGGGGAGATTTCACGCCAAAACGGCTGATTGGATATTGATGAAACTTTTAAATAGGTACCCCACAATATAGAGACCAAAATAGGATGCTTTTTTCTCCTGAAAATGGTAAGTTTCCATAAGAAAACTGGAAAATGATGATTACTCGCTGAAAAGGAATGATTGCCATGGAAACGAAATAATAACAAGTCTGTCAAAAAGTATCAAGAGCGTTGGTGCCAAGGAATATACTACTCTCTACCCAGAGGTTGGTGCTATACATTGCATTATCCTAGAAGAACATATGAAACTTTTTTCGCGATAAATTGTAGTTCACGCGGATGAAGTCGCGGGCAAAAGCTAGTAATTCTTATATATTTATAATTATTATTTACTTAAGGAAAAAATATAATACAGTCTGAAATGAGTTTAACCAGGAAAAGTGTCTACAGAAAATGCCGGTGGGTTCTAATTTATGTGCGGATTTCTATCGTTCCGTGCTTCGTTACGGAGGGCACGATAAGCTGTCGGTCCCGGCTGTTATTGAGTGATAGCCGTCATTGTAGCCATGTCAGAGGCCCTCGGGCCTAACAAACTCTGACACCAGAGGCCAGCACGCTCATACGACAAGCAAGCAAACGTAGAGATTATTCAGAAAAGAATCGTATAAATCTGATATGATAAAAGGTTAACTGGGAAAAGTGTCTACAGAAAAAATCTAGTGGATTTTCCTGTCATAGTTAAAAACCTACCCATTGAAATCCTACATCATTAGCGTAGCCAAATTCTTAATGTCATCATTAGGAAACCTCTACTGCCAGGACACAGGCCTTTCAGAGAGAGAAAGGGAGAGTTTGTGGGTTAGATACATTGTACTTAGAAAATGTCTATAAAGGGAAACTTTTCCTTACTCTATGGTTAAACCATACTCGAGTATGGTTTAACAAAGAGTAAGGTTTTTTTTTATTGGACACCATGAACATATGACCCAGAACATAATTTCTTTACTAAAACAAACTTTCATCTAAATATATCTAACTACTTGAGATTCTACATCTGGTTTAAAGTCTGGTCTAGCGCATTAATAAAAACTTTAATTACAGGGTTCCCAGTCAATGTAGAGCAGGTGCCGAGTACTTTTACTCTAGATAAATGACCACGAGAACACATAATTAGATGAATCGCATAGGTATCTACGAAGTTGCAGTTATTTGGGATGTTCGGTAGCAATCTTAGATGTTTTTGTCTTTTTCTTTTATTAAACCCTGAGTTTGATGGAGTGTTTACACCACATCTTCAACCTTTTCGTTACTCAACAGGTTATGACGTCAGAAACAACCATTTTTTATAAAAACTATGGATCCACCAACGGATCCCTGAGCAACAACGGTTGTACGAACAATCTTTTCCTAAAGTTGCTAGTACTTCATGAATGTCAAGATTTTGATTTTCTCTATTAAAAACGTTGATTTTCATTGAGTTGCAAAAACTTCAAGAAAAAAAATAGTAAAACTTTTTGTTCGTTAGACGAAGAAACCAATTTCACCAAAATAAGATTTTTAATAAAAATCTCTGAAGCTTTTGAAGACCTCTATAGACGGATTTCTAAGAACACATCTTACTGTCTTAAACCGTTATCGAAGCTGCCATACAGATCCCTGTTAAGGTGGATGAACCACGACATGAGTTTCACTAGATGGCGCTAAATGACAATATGTGCATAATAATTATTTGTTTGGATATTGCAATCAGATCCGATTTAAATCTTTATTGGCGGCTATGATGATTATATTTGTTACTCTTATTTTAACTGTATTCGTTCCTTATAAATTTGGATTCAGATATTGAGTCACGTATTGATCCCAATTTTTTAGACACGAACACGTGCAAAATATTTGTTAGACAATGAAATCTACAAACATTAACATCGCATAGTGTTTTAACCGCGAATAAACTGTTAAATCTAACCTGACTGCAATTTAAGGCCCAAATAAATAAATAAAACTAAGATTGTCATTAGCGCCATCTAGTGAAACTCATGTCCATCCATCTTACTCACCCTATACTCTATACGCTACATTAAGCAATCAATGTGTACCCAACAAAATCAGAAGAAGTTAGTACCTAGTAAGTCAATTGGCCTTTAGCAACTTTCCTACTAACCAATCTGTAGGCAAAGTTAGATATGATTGATGACTCCGTTAAAATCACACCATTACAGTACCCGGCGATGAATAATGCACATCGGTCTTTGGAAAGAGACTCGGTAAATTTCGGCTTCGTAGAGCGTTGTCACACCCTACGTGTGTGACGTTGTTCAGTTATATTCTTTGTTTGTCAGTCGTCATACAGATGTCGCATTAGCTGAAAATAATAATACATAGAGTTGTTTAAACTCCCCAACATTAAATCTATTCATTTACAAAATAATACATACTTATTTTTACACGACTGCCCACAGAGAGGAGTGTTATGCTTTTAACATTCATGTATGTTTGTATGTGAGTTTAATTTTCCGCCATAACTTTGAAGTGCCGGAACAGATGTAGACGTGTGTCGTTAGAATCCTTACATCCCCCGAGTAACATAGGAAATATTATTTTTCGAAAAAAAACTATATGTCGGCAGTATGGCTTCATATAAAACAGCAATAACAAGTTTTCTTTGAATTTTACAATACGGGTATCAAATCAAAGGCCTCGATTAGCACATTTCAATAGTATATAATTTATTGGCACAAGTTCATTTCTGGTAGGGCAGGCGTCCTTTTTTAGCTTTTAAGCTAGTTATTTCATAAGCTCTATTCAAAAAACGCTGATTAGTTCCTCGAAAAGAAATACTTTCTGATTAATACTTTCAGAGGGCAGTAATGATTTTTGAATTTGTAACGTGAATTTTTGATGTTGACAATAGATCGGTTCCACGACGCGAGCGCTCGTGGCTTGTCGGCTCTTTCCGCCCCAGTTCGGCCATATTCAAGTTATAAGCCCTCACATATTTTTTTATGTGTAAAATGTAAACACTCCAGTTGGAAATTGAACCCCGCTACTAAAGATCGGGAATCGAACGATATTCCGTCAAGCCATGCAGACTTATGGTAAGAAAATGATACGAAAATGTAGTATAGATCAGTGGCCCAATTACAGAACTTGGTTACAATCGGATTATCACTTTTTTCATGGCAATTTCGACTCTATCGCAAGGCATTATTGGTTGCGATATTGATCGAGAATTCGATTGAAGCCAAGTTATGTGGTCGGGCCCCAGATGAAGGGTTGCTGATTCACAGTTGAGCAATGAACTAATTTTTTTTGTTCATTGGATCGCGTGGCGCGCTGTCTTTATTTAAAAAAAGAATCACGTTAATGTAAGGAAACGAAGAAAAATTAAAAGCACGCGAATAATGATATTATTGTCACGGAGGGATATTGACAAAGCAAAAACTAAATAATTTCACGAAAATGCAAGAATAGCGAAAGTATTATGCTACCTAATACACCTGAAAATACTACCCAATAAATGTGATACAGAATCTATGACCAACTAAATCCGTGGAAAAATATTTGACTCGCTACGTTCAGGATTCTACTTAAAAATCCCTCGCTCTGGATTCAAAAATAGTGCCCTCGCCATCAAAATATTATTTTGCCCCCTAGTAATACAATCTACTATGATATAATTTTTCTAGTAGTTGCAACAGCTGTCCATAGATATTTAAAGTTTACATGTCATCGATTTGATGTAAACTAATAATGTCCATAAAGTGCAGTATTTATTTGATATGAAATGACATTTAATAAATACGATGATTAATGGACGGTCGTCGGTGTTCGGAAATCGTCGTAAACAGCCAATTGTCTCTTTCCTAAGGCCGATGTGCATTATTTATCGCCAGGTATTTATACCTCTTATTGGCTCCACTTATACAAGTTATGTCGGAAGTTATGCTAATGTAGACCTCCTGCCAGCCTTTACACCCGGGAATTAGTTATGAAAGTTAGAAAGGCAAGCTGAATATGAATTAGGCAATCCATTTAATAAGGTAGCTGCAATGACATTGCATTAATGATATTCTATCATACTAATCATCATAATTAGTCCATAGCTGCACACGGGCCCCTTCCAAAGCACGTCACTGAGCCCGATTTTCAAAATCAAAGTATTTTATTGTCGTCATCATCATCATCATCATGTCAGCCTTTAGAAGTCCACTGCTGAACATAGGCCTCCTCCAAAGAGCGTCATGACGTGCGATCTTGTGCCACATCCATCCACCGACTTCCTGCGATGGCTGCAATGTCGTTGGTTCATCGTTGGTCTCCCCACACTTCACGTGTTCGTGGTCGCCATTCGAGAACCTTTACCCCCAGCGGTTGTTGGTTCTGCGAACTGCATGGCGATAACGAGCTATGTCGGTAACCTTCGTTCTTCTACGGATTTCCTCATTTCGGATTCTATCACGTAGTGAAACACCGAGCATAGCTCTCCCCATTGCAGGCTGCGCGACTCTGAGCTTGCGTATGAGACCAATAGTTAGCGACCACGTCTCAGTCCCGTATGCCATCACTGGCAACACGCACTGATTATATGAGTAAACTTTCGTCTTGAGGCTCTGCGGTATCTGCGACGAGAAAATATGGCGTGATTTCCCGAACCTGCCCATCTGAGTTGGATTCGTCAGTTGACCTCTTTGTCGAAGTTCGATCTACCCAGTTGGATCGACTGACCTAAGTAGACATAGTGATCAACAGCTTCGATAATATCGTTCTCAACATAAACCGGCATGGGTACGACATGGGCATTTTTTTTTTTTTTGGTACATTTTCGTATTGCTCATATTCATTTTAAGACCCACCTGTTGGGAAACAATATTGAGGTCACTGAGAATTGTGCTTAGGTCTTCCAGTGTTTCTGCCATGATGACTGTATCATCAGCAAATCGAAGGTGAGTGATGTATTCGCCATTGATGTTAACAACATATCCGTTTCAGTTCAGAAGCTTGAATATATCTTCCCGTGCAGAGGTGAATAGTTTCGGAGAAGTAACGTCTCCCAGTCTCACCTTTTTTTGCAACTGGATAGAATTTGTGCTCTGATCCTGAAGACGGATTGTCATGGTGGCCTTGCTGTACAAACACTTCAACACTTCGATGTACCGGTAATCACTCTGGTACCGCTGTAATGACTGTAGCACTGCCTAGGTCTCGACTGAATCAAAGGCTTTCTCGTAGTCCACAAACGCTAGACATAGTGGCCGATTATACTCTTCGGTCTTCTGTATAATCTGTTGGAGCGTATGGATGTGGTCTACGGTGCTAAAGCCTTTCCGGAATCCAGCTTGTTCGGCAGCAGGCTGAAAGTCGTCAAATCTACGAGCAAAACGGTTTGTAACTACTCTCGAAAACAGCTTATAGACGTGGCTCAGCAGCAAAATGGGCCTATAATTCTTCAAGATGGTTTTATCACCTTTCTTAATGAACAACACCATTACGCTCCTGTGGCACGCCCTCGAGGATGACGGAGTTAAACAGCTTCTGAAGGACTTTAAGTACCAGTGTTCCACCCGCTTACAGTAGCTCTGTCGTTATTCCATCCGGGAGGACTGGTGCCTTATTGCTCTTAAGCTGTTTGAGAGAAAAAACAATAAAATTTGGTAAGCTAGTTCTTTAAGTTTGGAAAGGAAATCTCCCTTTCATGTGCCAACTCTGAGGTTAATCTCGCACAGGAAAGGTCCGGACTCTGACCCTTCGGACTCTACCGGTGCTTCGGAAATACGCCCTTTAAGGCCAGGCTCCATTAATACATTTTCCCACTCCCCCTCCCCTCTACACTCTGCCACCCGCTACACTGAAATGCCTGAAAAACAAGGTTGAATATCGCGAGCGCTGTTTGAACACACAATTTAGCTCGGAACTATAAATGACGTATGTCTCAAAAGTTAGTTTATTTCATTGGCAGGTTAATAATTTTGTGAGGTAAATTTTGACTTGACAGTGGTTAATAAACTATATTTTATTGTTATGAGATTTATTTTAGAAATAAAACTGAAGCCGTTGAGTTGAAAAATGAAAATATTAAGGATGTTATATCTAATGAAATTCTGTTAATCGCGTTTTTGTCTTGATCAGAGAAAGATAAAAATCTCAAAAACATATAATATAAAGATACATATTTATCAGGTTTGTGGTTGAGCCAGCTGAGAAAAACCGTAAATATTGGAGCCTGGTCTTAAAGAGAGCACGAAAAAATAATGGCGATGTTTTTTTTTACTATTTCAACAATTCTTTATACTTAATTGTTTCAAACTTTAAATGTCAAATAATAATAATACACATGTAAATGACAAATATAGAAGATAACAGTGCCAATGAGATGTCTCACAATCATCAAACTGTAAAAAATAATACAGAATGACTAATAAGAAACCAGGCTGGATCAGTCCCCACAAGCAGCATCCGTTCACGAATATGACTTGTGTACCAACCATCGTCCTTTCCAACTGCCGCCTGCCATCTTGCGTATATCGTTGCTCCACCTAGCCTGAGGACGTCCTACATTACGTTTTCCGAGTCACGGTCTCCTCTCAAGAACACGTCTACCCCAACGGTTACGGTCCTTCAGCAAATTTGACCAGCCTACTGCCACTTCAGCTTGCTAAACTTGTACATAGTACGGTGAGTAACTTTGAATTGGTGAACTAGTCCCGTGAGAGTCCACGTTTCAGCTCCGTATGTCTTAACATGTAGGAAGTACAGGTTGAACACTATCATTTTCAGGCATTGGGGGATTGGTGACTCGAAGAAGTTTATCATATGCTGCCCAGCCTAGCTGTATTCTTCTTCTGGCTTCTCTCTCAAAGACAGCAAGCTGCAGTCTCCAACTGCAGCTTTTGCCCAATGGAAACATATTCTTGAACAACTTCGAGAGATCCATGAACAGCAATGGGTTCCGGAAAGACATGCTCATTGAAAATAATTTGTGTTTTATCCAAGTTCATACGGAGACCGTAGCGTTGAGTTGAGACGAATCAGCTAGTCCTTTCAGCATCTGAGGTCCTGCAACGTTTCTGCCATAATGACGATGTCATCCGCAAATATCTAAGATGTACTTGCCGTTTATGTTTATGCCACGTCATATCCAGACAAAACAAAAAGTTTTCCCCAAAATATTTGTGAACAATTTCAGGGAAATAACGTCCCCTAGTTGCTCCCCGATGCAGGAGGATTTGCTTAGTCTGCTGATTCTGTACTTCCACGGTCATTGTTGCGGCTTCGTACAGGCATCTCAACAGTAGTAATATTATTTATTCTGTCTCAACACTTAAATATATCGCCAGTCGACTTGGCATCGCAGCAGGGACTCCAGGACAGACCAGGTCTATCGGGAGTCAAAGGCCTTCTCATATTGTAGTAATACTTACCTACTAATATTATAAATGCGATGAATATTTGTGAGTGTGTGCATATGTTTGTTATTTCTTCACACAGAAACGGCTGAACGGATTTTAGAGAAATTTGATCTGGAATAACACAGAATACTTTAACACATTATCAACATCATTCATAGACGGCCGGTTGGTCTATTGGCTAGTGACCCTAGGAACAAAATCAAACGGCCGCGGGTTCGAATCCTGCAAGGTGCAATCATTTGTTGCACCTTGAAGGTTGTTTGTTTCCGAGTCAAGGGTGTGATATTTGTATTTATGTATATTTATCCGTTATCTAATGCCCATATTACTGGGTATCCTAGTTTGGGGCTAGGTTTGGAATTATATAAATTATGAATTGGTGTGGAATTGTCCCGAATATATTATAATCATGGTGTGTAAAACCGCGGGGCGCAGCTAGTTCTGTATAAACTGAGGTCGAGACGTCATTCCGCGCTCTTGATCGAACTACGCGATCGAACCTCACGGCCGGAGGGTACGCGGCAATAAAAATGGAAGTTAGGTAGGAAATAAGCCATTCCCGTGAATTCCTTCAGAGCGATAATAGCCGAGCGGTACCTACTAGAGCACGTTAGAATTAAACGATACCGAGCCCTGTCCTCGGCAAAAGCAATAACTTTTATAAGTTACTAGCTGCACCCCGCGGTTTCACCCGCGTGAGGAATGATGATGATGATGATAAATAATATTCTATGTGTTAGTCCAGGGTATTAGCTATCTCCATTCCAAATTTTATAAAAATTCGTTCAGCCGTCTGAGTGGAGTTGATGTGGATCGAAAGTTTTTATATTTAAAAGAAGAAGTTAGGCCGAAAGAAATGAATGTTTTAATTATGATATTAAACTGTTTTAATTAAGTAAGCAACAAGAAATTAAAGTAATATACAAGAAAGGATAGATCTACGACAATATATAAAAAGTAAACAAAGCGCGGCCGTGGTCTATCGCCGTCTGTGAGCGTGCCGGGCGCGGGCCGGCTGCGATGCAGTGCCACAGACTCTGTACTAGTTAGTACCTGCGCGTAGGCAAAACCAGTAATCCAAGGGGTTGGCCCATGGTCATAAGAGGTCGCGATTAAATCGCATTGTACGCGGTGGCCCCAACTCGTTAGCAGAGTAATCTTGAGTACCCGTGTAAGGTGTGGAATACGTAGTACGCCACATATTCCCCCTGGCCAGACCGTGACTACGGTCGAAAAAAATCGGGGAACCGGACTCTTCTGCCGCTTCGAGTCCTCTTTTCAGTCTGCGGTGGTTCCGCAGCTAGTTCCGTAGCTGGTACTGGATGTGTTTCCGTGCTATACTCGGTTGTAGTGACCAGTGGTATGTGAGCTTCTCTAGTCATATACGCCGGTTTGAGCCTGTCGACAGTGACGTTGACTTTCTTGCCTTTTATGTCAAGGGTGAAGAACTTAGGTTGTCGTTGAATGACCAAGTAGGGCCCAGCGTACGGTGGTTGAAGTGAACCGCGCACGTGATCTTGACGCAGGAAGACGTGAGATGAGTCATGCAGGTCACGTGGGAAGTAAAATGGCGTAGAGGTATGCCATGACGTCGATCTGGGTGTCAACTTCTGCATATAGGCTCGAAGGCGAGTTGCGTACTGCGTGATGTCATCAGAGCTGAAGTCGTCTATCGGTGACAGGAACTGACCAGGTAAGCGTAGGGGCTCACCGTAAACCAATTCCGCAGCTGTAGTTTGCAGATCGTCCTTCCATGCGCTTCGCATGCCAAGTAGCACCAGTGGAAGGGCTTCAGTCCAATGAGAGTTAGAGTGGCACATTATAGCGGCCTTGAGGTGTCGATGGAGTCTCTCGATGATGCCATTCGCAGCGGGGTGATATGCAGTGGTTTGGAAGTGACGCGCGCCAATCAGAGCAGCGAGAGATTTGAAGAGGTGGCTCACGAATTGGCTTCCACGGTCTGTTGTCACGCGACCTGGACATCCGAATCTGGCAATCCAACCAGATACAAGGGCAGCAGCGCAGGATTCGGCAGCGATGTCTTTAAGTGGAATTATCTCAGGCCATCGCGTGAATCTCTCGATGACGGTGAGACAATACCTGTAATCATAAGATGAGGGTAATGGTCCTATGATATCGAAGTGGATATGGGAGAACCTCGAGGAAGGGGTAAGGAAAGAGAAAGGGGGGATTTAGTATGTCGGGAAACTTTGGATTGTTGGCATTGCAAGCAATGCCTAGCTCACTCTCTACAATCCTTACGAATCCCTGGCCATACAAATCTTTGTGTAACAGTCGTACTGTAGCTGTACTTCCTGGGTGATGTAGTCCATGCATCGTATGTAGTCGAAGACTTGTTTGCGAAGTTGTGGAGTGATGAATGGACGCGGCTGTCCAACCGAAGTGTCACAATAGACTGGTATTCTGCTGTCGTTTGATTCCATCCTTTCAAGTTTTAAGCTGGAACCGCGAAGAAGCAAGTCTTGCAGTTCAGGATCTCTCTTCTGAAATTGTGCAAGAGCTTGATAGTCAATACCAGCAGCAATCTCCTCCACGCGCGATAAAGCGTCTGCGACGATATTTTTCTTGCCAGGAAGGAAGCGTAGGTCAGTGGTAAATTGGCCAATGTAGTCCAAATGCCGAAATTGTCTTGGAGAACACTTATCTTTGCTCATAGAAAATGCGAAAGTCAGAGGCTTGTGATTGGTGTATATTACAAAGGTCCTGGCTTCCACCATATGCCTAAAGTATTTAATGGCTTCGTACACGGCAAGTAGTTCTCGATCGTAGGGACTGTACTTAACCTGGGCACTAGAGAGCTTGTGCGAGTAGAAGGCTAGCGGTTGCCAGTCTGCACCTTTGCGTTGTTGTAGTACGGCACCGATGGCTGAGTCAGATGCATCGGTGACTAGTGCTAATTCAGCTGAGGCATCTGGATGAGCAAGTAAAGTAGCTTGAGACAAAGAGGTTTTACAGTCTTCGAAGGTGCGCATGAGGTCAGGAGTCATCTCAACAGGGTGCGAACTCTTGACCTTGGGTCCAGATAAGAGAGCGTTTAAAGACCCTTGGAGCTGAGCTGCGTTGGGAATGAAGCGACGGTAAAAGTTCATCATTCCTAAGAAACATCAACCTTCTGATCCGGAGTCAGTATAACTGGATGGTGCGAGATCTGGACTGCCAGGATTCTCACCCACATTGGTGACCTTCAAGTTTTAGTGATACAAACACCGTTCGCTGTCCTTGGATTGATCTTCACGGAACATTCGAGACGACGCGGCGACGTCACATAAAGTATTACAAGTAAGGGTGTGGAACAAGATATAAGCGGTGAGCGATTTTATTTTTAAACAAATGTGGCAGACGGAGAGTTGCAAGATGCTGATCCACCTGTTGTCCCTGAAGTGCTTAGAGTAAGCGTCAGAGTTCCGCCATTCTGGCCAGAGGAACCAGCGTTGTGGTTCGCCCAGGTGGAAAGCCAGTTCTTCTTATCCAGAATTACTACAGACGAGACTAAGCTTGTTGGTATCCCGCGTTCTATGAAAAAGTCAAGCAAACTGACACACGTTATGGGACCGACTGTATATAACCGCCTACGCCTAATGTAACGGGGGCCCTCAGCATGACTTGCTTTAAAAGCAGGTTAAAACGATGGCTTATTGAGCAATCATTCTATAGCTTTGACGAACTTTTAAAGGTAGTTAAAACGGGCAATGACCCTTCCACCCACTGGCTTCAAAAACAATAAGAATTGCTGATCATTTATCTTACTAATTTGACATATTTTAATTAGATTTATATTATTGACATGTACCTAATTTTAGATTTGTGCTATAGTATTATTAAAATTATTTTGTATAGCTACTTAATTAAATATTCTCATTTGTATACATACTTGGATTTTTTTGACATGTAAACTGATGTTTATTACTAAAATACTTAAGACTTATTCTTGACTTAAAGCAGCTGGCAGAAACTGGAAGTGGAGAGCTCAAGACTGAGCTCAGTGGCGTGCATGAGGATAAGCCAGTCCAGTAGTGGACAAGTATAGGCTGATGCGGTGATGACAATTATCCTTATTATACATTATTGGCTTGAATGTCGTCTGATACCTAGTGTTAGTAGTTAGTAACATATTCATCAATGAGCGGACGTATTCGCTCCGCGTATTGTACTACCCTACCTATGGATGAATTGTGTGTCATCTCGTATAAAATCGTAATAAACCAGACCATGACACAATCTTGTGGCACATTTATTTTGATGGTAGCTTTTTTTAATTACGATAACTTAGTTTGCTCTAAATACGGCACGAGCATGACAGTGTAAAAATAAAAATGCAATGTAAATAAACGAGGAGCAGGCGAACAAAGGACATGTCCAACCTCTGCATTTTTTTTGGTATTTTTTCTAGTTTTTTCTCTTTTTTTTTCACGAAACCTTTTTGATAAATAACAGCTCAAAATACCTTAAAAATAGTTAAGACCTGTGTTTTCAAGCAGAAATGGTCATGTCCAATAAAAAAAACAATAAGAACGATGGTAACACTGGCAGCTTTACTTTATCGGAGCATTTGCCTCGTTATTATGTAGTATTTTTACATGCATAATGGTTATCAGATGTTTTTTATGCTTATTTAAATTGTACACATCCTTAAATTGTTGTATGAGATTTTTTTCAAAAGCAAAGTTGTCGACTGTTTTCAGACAAAAACGGACAAGTCCTAAAAAAATATGTGGGTTAGTGTTTCAATTGAACTAAAGCCAGACTATTCATATACGAAAGCTTTAATTATAGATACTTAATCTTTGCTTATTTTGGTTTTTGGTTTCTCGTATAAAAAACATTTAGTGTTCCTAAATGTTTTTTCCGTCCGTATTTGTTCGCCTGCTCCTCAAATATTGCTTTTCAGTAATGTATTTACATTGACTGTAGGTACCTACACAAAAAAATAGGAAAAAGCAATAATGGTATTTTATAAATAACTTGGTTACAGTTTGCTGGTTGCGGATTTCCGAAAACAATGAGGGTGAAGTTATTTGATAGGTTTGATGTATTACTCCTATTTTCTTTGTTTACAAGCAACATGGCTTCTTAGTTTTTCTTGCTTGAGTTTGGCACGTGGATACTTTGGTTAAATTCTACCCTTGTGCCGTTTTCATATATTTTTCACAACTAGTTATAACTGGTTATCAAATAATAATGTTGTCGTTCAATGCCTCTGGCGCATTTTGCCATTTTTTTCAGAATGCCAATAATATCTATGAGTCGCTTAAAAAGTAACTCATCATCATCATCATCAACATCCTGCATTAGTCCACTGCTGGACATAGGCCTCTCCTAACACGCGCCACTGAGCTGCATGATGATGATTGCTGCAAACATCAGATCTTGTTTGCAGGAATACCCAGAATTCTAATTAAATATATCTTTCGTAATTGAATTAAACACCATTTAAATAAAAACATTAGAATAAACAAAAAAATTATGCCTTTTTTTATTAGAACAGATTAATAAGTTATTGCCTTTTTAACCCCCGAACTCCAAAGAGGGGTGTTATAACTTTAGGGTGTGTATGTATATCACTTTATGTATCATTGTATCCGTGTGTCCGTGTGTGATGCAGTTTTTTATGTTTGAAAGCTGTTGCGATCGAAATGGTTCTTAGCTATAATGGGAGGTGGGTTTCGGGAGTCGGTGGTTTTATAGGTTTTAAGTTTGTGCTTTTAACCATTCATTTTGCGCAATATTTGAAAAAGAGGCATACCGAAAAGAGAGTGATAGCATCTGAACGCTCGGTTGGCATTGAAATTAGGTAACTTCCGCATTTTAACAATAATAACAACATTGAATGAAAAATAGTGTGCGGAAATTTCATAAAACTTGTTCCAGGAAATACGTGTTTTTCAGTAATCCTTATAACTTTGTGTAGTAAATGTTTTCCATTTAGAATCTGCATTACATGTGCAAGGCTTCTTTCTGTCAAGTATTTTTTTACTTTTACAATTTATGAGTACATGATGAACGGCCAAAGTTCAGGTAAAATGCGTGCGAAAAACCAGATTTTTGGGGCTTATATACTGAATTTGTTTCTCCAAATTTGTAATTTTCGCTTTCTTTTAAACCTATATACCGTGCACAAGATACCTATTAGTTCAAACATTTCAAAGAAAGATGTGTTATAACGCCATAATCACGTACGAGCGTTTGCATGAAAAGTATGACAGGTGGACTGCATTTTAGTAAGATTTATGTGGAATGTACTTCAAATATAAAACATAATAGTAGGTTAGGTATCGACAGAAGGTATCGTGGATAGAAACATGGTCACAATATGCACAGGGTAATATGCTACAGATTCTGCAAAAGCATTCTTAAAATTTAAGTTTCGTCACTTTTGTTCTTTACAGAAAAATTTGTAATTTATTTGAAATAATACAATTTATTTTTAGTGATTCAAAGTTTTCTTTTATAAATCATTAAATCCATGTTCCCGGATTACAAATGGTGGCAGCGTAAAGGGATATAAAAATCCCCGGACTACAAAAAAACAGTGCAAAAAGCACTAAATTTGTGCAAACTTTAGTACTTTTTGCACTAAAGTTTGCTCCCAGCTCGAGGAGTTCCTGAAAATTCAATTTGGTAATGCGAAACATTACGCATATTTACTGTCAGAAGAAAAAAATGTAGGCATAATAAACAGAAAAAATGTAGGACAATCTACAAGTACATTTAACACCAATCGTCCTGAACAACGCAGGCAGTATAATAATACCATGCCATACTCAAGGCCGCCATTTCAAGGCCAAGGGCAACCCAGACCGAATTTCAATGCTCCCGTCTGCAGGTATTGCAAAATATAGGTCACACGATTGAAAACTGCAGAAAACGGGAATACAACAACAACAGAAGACCTAACTATACCCAAAACCAAAAAACATAAGTCGTCAACCTTCAAATAAATTCCAGAGGCGAATCCAACCCATAAACTCTTAACTCACCGGACACAGAAGGTCTCGAGTTCAACTATCATGATAATTTAAACGAACAGGCTTTCCCTACCGGTATCGTGAGGGAAAATTAGAAAGGAAAATCGATACGACCATATCAAAAACGCTGATTCCTATGAATTCACTGAATCTCACCGTATCCAAATTCTGTGTTGTTAATGTTCCAAATCCAGAAACTAACCGACAGGGTAACCAGACCCAAACCAACAGTTTTCCAATTAAATATACTAAATCATGTAATCGTGATACTAATGTCCTAGTTCCAGAAACTAACCGACAGGGTTACCATCCCCAAACTGCCGGTATCCCAATAACAAATCCTAAATCCTGTGATCGCGATACTAATGTCCCAGTTCTAGAAACTAACCGACAGGGTAACCAGCCCCAAAGAGACAGTTTCCCAATGAAACATACTAAATCATGTGATCGCGATACTAATGTCCCAGTTCCAGAAACTAACCGACAGGATAACCAGCCCCAAACTGACAGTTTCCCAATAAAAAATACTAAATCCTGTGATCGTGATACTGATGTCCCAGTTCCGGAAACTTACCAACAGGGTGTTCAGCCCCAAACCGACAGTTTCCTAATAAATAAACCTTCGAAATCCTGCGAATGCGACGCGAAAGTTGAAGATCTCACCCAAAGTGATGATTCAAATGGTCCTGAAACAAAAAATAAGCTTGATTATATACAAAATTTCAAAAAATACAAAAAAGCTATACTTACCTTATATCAAGGTTCCAACTTCAGCTTCTTGTAAACCTTTGACTTTCTTAGTCGACACTGGCGCTACTATAAGCCTAGTAAAAAAACTGCAATTAATAAAATGCCTAAAATCATTGAACATAATATTCAAATAAATGGTATGACACGATATATATATATATATATGACTATGTATATTATGACACCAGGACACATTCCTATCACATTTTTATCCAATGATTATACAACTAATCATCATTTACATGTCATCCCCGACCTTGAACTGACTGACGACCTGGTATCTAACCAACAAAGTAATATAGACTACGTAAAAAGTATCCTGAAAATTAATGATGCTAAATTTCACATCCTATGTAACGAGCCCGTGTACACTATTCCTCCAAGAACTGAAACAGTAATTGAATGTTGTGTTTCCAATCTCGAGCTTAAGGAAGTTCTCATCATCGCCAGAAACCAATTGAATCTTTGTTAGTCGCCAATTGTGTAGTCAAAGTAAAATCCAATTTACGCGTTAACATCTCAGTAGTTAATACCGCAGAACACCCCATTACAATTGATTCCACGTTAAAACTCAATCTCGTCCCCCTTATAACAAATGACTTTACACCTTGCGAAGTTAAACAGTATCCTACTGTATCCTATGAAAATACTACCCCTAATGCACATTCACGAACAAATCAAGTACTTGCCAACTACGCGTGTCTCATTTGAATTAAGAAGAAACACAAACCTTACACGAAGTGCGAAATTCGCAGATATATTCTATTTGCCCGGAGACAAGTTGTCCTTCACCAACGCCATTTCCCATGATATCAAGACTACTTCTGCAGTGCCTATTAACACTAAGTCATACCGATTCCCCGAATGTCATAAAACAGAAGTCGATACGCAAATCAATAAAATGCTTGAAGATGATATAATCAGACCATCTTGTTTACCTTGGTCTTCACCTATATGGATTATCCCAAAAAATATCGAAGCTTCTGGGGAAAGGAAATGGCGCATTGTAATAGACTACCGCAAACTGAATGACATCACAATAGGTGACTCCTACCCCATTCGCAAAATTGCGGAGATTCTTGATCAGCTGGGAGCAAGTAAATATTTCAGCACGTTAGATCTCGCGTCTGGCTTTCATCAGATTAAAACATCCCCTCTAGATGCTCCTAAAACTGCCTTTTCTGTCTTTGAATTTTCTCGAATGCCATTTGGCTTAAAAAATGCAATTTCTACCTTTCAACGACTCATGTATTCTGCTCTATCAGGCCTCAATGGTATCAAATATTTCGTTTACCTTGATGACGTCATAATTAATTCATATGACCTTCCCTCTCATATGTCTAACCTTGAAGAAATCTTCCGAAGACTCCGCGAATTTAACCTAAAACTACAACCTAATAATTGTGAATTCTTAAGACGAGAAGTATCCTATCTTGGACATTTGATTACAGAAGAGGGCGTGAAGCCTAACCCGGACAAAGTCAGAGCTGTCAAAGACTTCCCGATTCCAAAAAGTCCTAAAGACATTAAATCCTTTTAGGACTTGTATCCTATAACAGGCGATTTATTCCTGATAACTCAAAAATAGCCAAGTCTTTGACACACCTACTGAAGAAAGAAACGCGTTTTGAATGGAAAAATGAGCAGCAACTAGCCTTTGACACTTTAAAAGAAAAATTAATAACAGCACCTCTTCTGATATATCCAGACTTTTCAAAGCCTTTTATTCTTACTCTCCCTCCACCAGATCCTATTCCTCCTCTTAACCCCCTTTCTCCGCTGGATCTCCCAACGGAATCAAATAAACAAATTGATGAAACACCTTCTAATTCCAGTAAAGAATACTCCGAATTCCTATATTTTTTTCCAATAAAAATGAACCCTATAACACATACATAAAAGAGCATAACGAAAGCCTTCTGAAGAGTAAAACTAATACTATACTTGCCCCTTTATCTATTGACTACGACGAATCAAACCCTTACCTTCAAGACATTATTTCCGCATCCGATGACTAGATCCACGATGGTGAACGCGAACTTCACTCTTTTAAGAAACACATTATAAAGGGTAAAACTTACTATTTCCTATTTACGAAACTTTACTATTTCGATACTTATTCTTATTCTGATTTTTTCAAAACGCTAAAATCAGTTAGAGATGAGATCTTACTGAATGGTAACATGAATGCAATATAGATAAATAGATAGATAGATAAACGCTTTATTGCACACCAACTAAATCATACACAAGAATAAACATTTAACTTAAATAAAGTACAATGGGGGGTCTTATCGCTTAAAGCGATTTCTTCCAGACAACCGTTGCATGGAGAGGAATACATTTAATTGTCATGGAAGTTGGTGCTCAAAAATAAACAAAAATAAATAAATCTAAAAGGTACATGAACTTAAACAACTAATCAACTCATCTAAATTATCTGATTTCAGAAATCCATTTGAACAAATTTCGTTTGTAAAAATCTACGGCATGCTCATGTATCTGTTCAATAATACTAATATAACCGTTAATATTCACCACAATACAATTATATATCCTACCCCATCCGAAATAGCAAAAATCCTGAAAGAAAATCACGACATCCCTAATGCCGGACACCTAGGCTCTAATAGAATGTAGGACAGAGTCAAAGAGCGCTATTACTGGAAAAATATGCGTTCTGAAATAGAGGACTACATCATAAATTGCAAATTATGCCAATCTAATAAAGCTCTACGTAAAATCAACAAAGCTCCTATGCAGATCACGACCGCTTCCACTCGGCCATTTGAAATAATCAGTCTCAATATCGTTGGCCCCTTGCCTGAAGCTGGACTTCATAAGTTGAAATACATACTCACCCTTCAAGACGACCTCACGAAATTTTCTCTGGCCTATCCTATCTCAAATGCTACAGCGGAAGAGTCTTGTGAATGTCTAGTCCATTTTGTAACACTATCTGGCATACCGAAATCAATACTTACAGATCAAGGAACCAATTTCACCGCTGACCTATTTAAAAAAAATTGTGACTTTTTAAAAATAAAGCAGATCTGGTCCTCACCATACCACCCCCTAACATAAGGAACACTTGAGATCAGCCACTCCACTTTAAAGGAATATTTGAAATCCTACGTAGCCGCCCAGTACAGTATAAAGTTGGTGACTATGCATACTTAAAACAACATCTCAGACTTCGGAAGGCTCTTTGCCCTCTGTGGAAAGGCCCCTTTAAAATTGTAAAAGTAAACAGCAACAATACCTTGACTCTTCTTATTAATCGACGTCATGTCACCCATCATTTTGATGAGGTTAAAACCTACAAGTCAAACTGATTAAAATAGATATAATTAGACATAAGTATATACATCTTTTTTTTAAATTACAATCTAATTTTATTAATTAAAACTTAATTACTAATTCCTATAAAATAATTATACAAGTCAAACTAGCGTGGTTATTATAATTTACAGAATCATCGCCACTCATTGTAGCACCGTCCTGGCAACTGATGACAACAATTTTGTGGAACCCATCACTAAGAGTCCTGGTATACTCTTCGACCCCGTTGGCACCTTAAAAACAATTAATGACCAATGTGGAATTCCACATCATTATTCCCATGGATGTCTCCCCATATAAAAGCTATATTGAAAACATTCATGACGTATTTAATGAGATTCGGTTTCAATTTCGAGAAAATAGAGAAGTAGATTACACTAAATGTCAAAAATATGCTAGAACCGTTAGAAACACATATACAAAAAAAAAACATTTACGCAACAACACGTTTGAAAGATATTTTACGCAACTTTGATTCCACATCACACATAACATCTGATAGAATATCCAAACAAGCAGCATAGTTTGCTGGCGTAGGAGTTGTATTTAAACACATATTCGGCACAATGGATGAAGACGATGCTAGATATTATAATGAGGCAATCCAAACTCTGTACAACAACGACAAAATCATAACAAATGCAATAAAGAAAAATATTGTTGTGTCCCAAATGGCTATATCAAATACTAGCTGTACCCGCGGCTTCACACGCGTGCTCTTTTCTTTAATTCAATTACACCAATTTTGAAATCAAACCCTAAACTACCTAACAATGAAAACCGCATTGCAATCGGTTCAGTAGTTTTTACGTGGTGCGTGAACAAACAAACATACAGACAAACAGACAGAAAGACACGATTAAAATTGTTATTTTTGTTCAATACATTTTTAAGCACCCAAGAGCTTGTTTTTATGTATCTTCTTTGTACAGCCTTTTTTGTACCTATTGCTTTATTATAAGTATAGATATATGACTGTGTCAATTTGCATCAAGAAATGCGTCCAGTAGTTTCAGCGTGAGAAGTGTTCTTTTTAATAACTTTCAATCCTCATCTTACCGAAAAAAGATGAAAAGTATCCAATGTCCTAAATCGTAGTATGAACTCAAATCATACCAAGTTTCATTTGAATTCATTTAGTAGTTTCGGTGCAATGCGCGGTCAAGATCAACAAACAGACAAACAGACAGACAAAAATAAAAATTAAAACAGTTTTGGCTTCAGTATAGAATACAAATAACCATACAAAAAATATTATTTATTACTTCAATATTAACATAACTTTGGACCCATATCTCAAAGAAACCCTTTACTTTTCGGGATAAAACGTGTCCTCAATTTTAACCTATCATATAAATTAAGACGGTGCCAAGTTGCATCAAAACCCGTCCATTAGTTTCAGCGTGGTACGTGTTTTTTTTAAACGTCTTCAGAAAAGGAGACGGTTATATGTTCAACTGTATGCATGTGCTTTTTTTTTGTTTGTCTGTCCATATCTCCGTCAATTGAGGACCGATTTTAAAAAAAATATTTTTTGTTTGAGACTTTCCAGGTGGTCCAATATAAATTGTATCAAACTTTGGTTCAGCAGTTTTTCGAGAATAAATAGTTTTTTGAGTATTCAATTTTGTGTTTATATTGACTTGATTTTGTGTTTATCTCTAAGATTTCTAAACTGATTTAGATGGTTGTTTTTTTAATCGAAAGGGTAAACTTTCTGTGTAGTCCCATATAAACGTGTCCTCAATTTTAACCTACAATATAAATTAAGACGGTCCCAAGTTGCATCAAAACCCGTCCATTAGTTTCAGCGTGGTACGTGTTCTTTTAAATAAGTTTCATTCTTTATCCTGCGAGAACCCATTATTTTTTCGGGATATAAAGTATCCTATGCCCTACTTCGTAGTATGAACTCAAATCATACCAAGTTTCATTTGAATTCATCCAGTAGTTCCAGCGGCGTGATGCGCGGCTATGATACAAACAGACAGACATAAAGACAAAAATCAAACAAACATACAGTTTAGGATTCATTATCGAGTATAGAGACACCTGCAAAATTTTTTTTTTTAATATCTTTATTGTACAAAATTTGGACCCAAATCCCGCAGGAACTCATTATTTTTTCAGGACAAAGAGTATCCATAATTTTCACCTATCTTATAAACTATGCCTGTGCCAAATTGCGTTAACATCCGTCCAATAGTTTCAGCGTGCTACGTGTTCTTTTAAATAATTGTTCAGCCCTATCCTGCAGGAACCCTTTAATTTTTCGGGATGAAAAGTATCCAATGTCCTACCTCGAAGTATGAGCTCAAATCATACCAAATTTCATTTGAATTCATTAAGCATTTTTGGCGTGAGGCGCTGCCAATGTACAGACAGACAAATAGACGGACAGACACAAAAATAAAAATAATACCGTTTTGGCTTGATTATTGAATATCGAACTGCCTCCAAAAAAAATTACAAAATATCTTCAATTTACAGAATTTGAGACGTTATCCCGCAGGAAAACTTTATTTTTTCGGGATAAAAAGTATGTTCAATGTTTACCCATTATATAAGCTATGACTGTGCCAAGTTGCAACAAAATCCGTCTAGTAGTTTCAGCGTGATACGTGTTCTTTTAAATAACTTTCAACGCCTATCCTGCGGGAACCCTTTAATTTTTCGGGATTAAAAGTATCCTATGTCCTACCTCGTAGTATGAACTCAAATCATACAAAGTTTCATTTAAATTCATTCAGTAGTTTCGGCGTGATGCCTAGCCAAGATACAGACAGACAGACAGACAGACGGACAAAAATAAAAAAAATATTATTTTGGCTTCAGTATCGAATATAGACTACCCTCCAAAAGAAAATTTCAAAATATCTGCAATGTACAGAATTGGACCCGTTACAGTTTTATTATAAGTATAGATAAATCAGTCTTTACACGAAATCAACACTAACCAAGCTAAATTGAACTATGCTATTGACAGAATATCCACACTTGTAAATAATATATCCAAAGTAGTGCAAACTGATGAATTCCGAATACATTTAAACTCTATTTTAAACATTTTACAATCAAATTTATTGACACTCATTTAAAATCGTAGATATCCTAAATTCCATTCTGTTTGTTAAAGCCAATATACTAAACCCGTCTGTTTTGACACCAAATCAATTGTATAAAGATATTCTAAGTAATCTTAAAATAGTCCCTAAGTATAGAGATTTCCCTGTGAACCTAGAATTAAATAATATCCAAATGTTACTAAACGTCGGTAACTTAATATGCTACTATCTTGATAATAAGTTAGTTTTTGTATTTAAGATACCTTTAGTAAGTGCCCTAGAATATAACCTATATAAAAACATACCATTGCCAACTCCACACATTACTGATACCGCAAATTCATTTGTGATGATTCTACCCTCTGAAGAATATGTAGCCCTAAGCAAAGATAAATCGTCATTTACCTTTCTTAAAAATCTAAATTCTTGCAAGTATATTATTACTACAAAAACTTACCTCTGTGAGATGACTAATGTTTATACCGTTAGTGTAAATCCATCCTGTGAAATAGAATTTTACGAAAGCTGTAACAACACTACCTGAAAGTTGTCAATACAAAATCATTCACGGTGACGTGGATATTTGGCATAAATTATATAATGAAAAATGGATATTTGTACATTCAAAACCAGCTAAACTCTCTATTGAATGTAAAAATAATTATATCACTGAATTTGTTATATCCGGTACTTAACATTCCATTAGAATGTATAGCTTACCATAAGAACTCTAGATTTGTAAGGAAGATTTCTACTAGTATAAGTGTACCTACCATGTTATCCTCTAATTTTAATAAGCTGCTGTAGCTTAAGTCATATTAGAAAACTAAGTTTGCCAATCTCCAATACAAAATATTAACTTAGATAATTTGAAAACATTAAAATCAACTTCAGACCAGATTCTTAATAAATAATACACAAATACAGCGAACTAGTAAATGATAAAGTTTTTGTAGGCTTTAATAGCCTATTACCTATTTTATATAGCACATCAAGCCGTTTAAGACGTCATCTTTTTAATTAAGCTCAACCATGTTAATAATGATGTCTTGGTTTGGCACCGCCTTCAAAAAACTCCTTCATATCTTACGTTGTACTTTTGCATTATTATTACATTGGTCATTTCGAAAAAGTGATATTGTTCTGGCTCAATTGTAATTATTTTATTCCTTTTAGTAGTTGTTGATAAAATACATTTTTAATACGAAAGTGAATGTTTTTTTTATATTCGTTTATACAGGCTTATGACTTGACAAGTATCCAGTTATGGTCATTACCTGTGTAACCCCTGTGGGTTCAATGTTAATACCTTTGAAATTCAACGCTGTGTTTCTTAGACTATGATGTCTACATTGACGCAACCGTCAACCACAACGGCGGACCAAATTCTGCGTATGTTTGCTAGAAATAAGATGAAGTGTTGGTAATTAGTCTACCTTGACTGTGATTAAAGTCTGCGGGCCTAAGCCTGACTGATTAATCTTTGGATTCTGACTGAAAATATAAAGTGTTCGCATGTGCCGGCCCAGAAAAATCACGTCGGAAGTGGAAAAAAAAAACTGTGCTTGAGCATCACTATCATAAACAACTGCATTATTACTCACGTACTCTAGACAGGTTTTACGAACATTGCAATGAAAGCATTTGATTATCGCCATGTTGGCGCTGATAGCAGTAGTTTGGCAGTAGTGAGCGTCCACGAAACTAACACTTGTACTATTATTTACTAGTGGCTCTGAGCTGTAGACCTCGCGCTTACAAACTTTTTTGCAAACAATCTAGCGGTGCACAGTAGCGCCATCTAGTTACCTTATTGTACAACTAACATTAATAACTAAGGTGCTCTATCAATCCCTACCCAGTAGGTAAAGGGCTGATTCCACTGGTAGAAACCTAAAAATGAGAAATTTACTGCATTTTGAGGAGCTATTTTACTCATCACGCCGAAAGTCTTCCAAATTTTTATAAGACTAACTTAAAACCTTTCAAATAAAAAAAGAACCATCGATATCGGACTTAATAAGGCAGAGATATTCAGTAGACCCCTTTTTACCTTTTTTTGGGGAAGGTACCCCTCTAATCAAAAATCTCCGACGATAAAAAAATTATAAAAAATCGCTTAACCTGTATACCTAGTTTCGTCTAGATCGGTTGAGAAATGCGACCTGTAGAGGAGAACAGAGATCCGGACATACGAAAGCATTTTTGCCCAAGCTGAAAGAGAGACGCTTCGCTCGCGCTTCGCGCTCGCTCGGTCAGTTATATGACTAACGTTATGAGATGAGACAATGACAATTTTAGTTTCATTTTTTTAATTCCATGGATGCACGGTGTTCCAGGGGCGTTTTGAATCAGCACGAACGAAAGTACGGCAAAGCAAATCCTTAGAGACCAGTGATCACTAAACTATAACCAAACAACGACCGGATACGCCAATTTCTGCTTCAAAGACCTTATCACCAAGTCTATGTCGCCCAAACAGTAAACAAATACATGACACCCTGAACCCATAAGGGGGTTAATATATTATAGGTCCGAGGAAATCTGCGGATTAAATTGATTTATTGTTTAGGTACTCAATTATTCATCTGAACGAGACACTCTTCATTATTGTTACTAGGGTAGGGTGAGCTGAATACGTTAAATTTTGATTGATTCGGGTTGATTAATAATTTTGTTTATGTGAAAGCAATCAAAACGAAGGTCAGATTTAATGAAACAGTCCAGTTTTTTTGTGCGTAAATTTTCTTGTTTTCTGTTTATCATTGAGGAAAATCAAACCTTCTTCGTTAAATTGCTACACATGTGCAATGTATCTATTATGGTATATTATATACCAAGACTTTGTTTTTTGAAGTAACATAATGGCTATTAACAGTAGTCGCATCTTTATGTTTGTGAAGTTAGGCTCTGTGAACGATTGCGCAGGTACTGCTGTGGGGATAAAACAGCATAAAGAGCGAGATATAGAATATGCGAAAAACGTAAGCGAGTGAGCGAGGCAGTTATACAATGCTACCTTCACCTTCAACATTAGGATTGCACCTGAAAAATAGCAGTTTGCGCAGCGACTTGTAGACAACTTCCGAGACACATACTTCCGCTGCGACTACGCTTAATATATTTTTAACCCCCGAACAAAGAGACGGGTGTTATAAGTTCAGGGTGTGTATCACTGTTTGTGTATCACTGTTTGTGCGTGCGTGCGTGCGTGCGTGCGTGCGTGCGTGCGTGCGTGCGTGCGTGTGTGTTTGTGTTTGTGTGTGTGTGTGTGTGTGTGTGTGTGTGTGTGTATTTGTGTGTGCGTGTGTGTGTGTGGTTGTGTGAGGGTGTGTCTGTCTATGGCATCGTAGCGCCCAAACTAATGGACCGATCTTGATGCGGTTTTTTCTGTTTGAAAGTTGATGTGATCGAGATGGTTCTTAGATATATGGAGGATGGGTGAGGAGGGGAGAGGGTAGTGGTGAAAAAAGGGGGGTGAGAATAAAAGCCTCCATTCAAATGGACCGATTTAGCTGCGGTTTATTATGTTTGAAAGATGGGGTAAGCGAGATGGTTCTTAGCTATATAGGGGGAAGGAGAGAAGGGGGGGGGGGTCGTAGCTTCCAAACGAATGGACCGATTTAGCCTGCGGTTTTTAATGTTTCAAAGCTGAGGTAAACGAGATGGTTCTTAACTATAATGGGGGTGAGAATCGTAGCTCCCAAACGAATGGAACGATTTTGATGCGGTTTTTATGTTTGAAAACTGATGTGATCGAGGCTTGTGACTTGGCTATTTAATTTGTGCTTGTTTACTTTGACGTAGTGGTTCCGTCCATTAGGTACCTCATGCAATATCATCCACACAAGAAAACTGGTTTTTTATTTAGGTACTTTATGTTTTTACGATGGAAACTCCTCCTAATAAAATATTCCGTAAGGGAAAAGTTCGTTTTACGAAGTGACTATTTCAAACAACTCACTAAACAAATAACGAAGGAAGAGTGTTCTGAAATAAGTAGTCATTCCCATAAGCAGTTTGGCACTCTACATTGACATGAAATTTTGTCGAGACAAGACGGCGGCCCACTGCCCTCTATATAGCGTACCTACTTGTACTATGGACAATGAGGTGACCACAATCAACGATATTATTGTCAATAAAACTAATTAAATTATTTTGTTCTCCAAAGAGAACAAAACTTTTGTGGCCAAAGCCAGGTGGAGTGAAGACCCGCGAAAAACGCCTTGAAAAATTGGGTTGATGATATATTTTTATTATTTATATCTCACAATACAAATTCAATAAAATATTTTTCCAAAAAAAAAAACATCTTCATAATAAAAATGTTATTTTGTAAACAACCACTAAAAAGAATAAAATAATTGCTTCGATTCCAAACTGCTACGATGCCATAGACACACACACACACACACGCAGTGATACACACCCTAAACTTATAACACCCGTCTCTTTGTTCGGGGGTTAAAAATATACTTAAGGCCCTGGAACGACATATAAAATCCCAGAAAAATGACCACGCGGTAAAAGCCAGCCAGTGAACCAATAATATTGATAATAAACACATACATTTTCAGCATATCAGTATCTAAATTTCTGTTTACCCATTTTATATCTTCAAACGTGATAACCTGTAATTACAGCCGGTCATTGACTGCCCTTCTAATGAGATAGGCACTAACCTGTATAGGTAGGATCCAGACTCCCGCAAGACCATCGATTAGAGGTAGGGATTACTGTTTCTCAATTTTCAGTCGCAACAATAAGACTTTAGACTTATACTGATATTTGATCCTAGATAATTGTAACAAAGTTTCTGCATCGGCTTAGGAGTTCTCCAATTGTATGTCAAACAAGATATAAGTTCAAAAACTAAAACCCTACTACGGTAGGGTAAAAAATAGCCTCACTCTTGTGATGAAGACGAATCGATTGATACTTCGCTTGTCAAAATCGGATCAAGATTTTAGTTTGAACACATAACCCTGCCTTTTCTTTACCGTAGTCGGGTAAAAAATGATAAAGGGGGGATGATAAAGGCTGATATAACAAAAAAATTACGTGCGTGCGTGATCGGGTGCAGCAGAAATAATAAGGTGGGTATATTATTAACAAGTATTTTGATAGAAAAAAATATATGTATTTTTTCTTTCAATGGTTAAAGGCGAAATATTTTAAGGGCAGCTTGCACCAGCTCACTAAATCTGGAGTTAACACAATTTAAACTCCGCTTAAGTTTAAACTTAGTTTAACGTCTTGCACGATGTCCGTTTAGTGTAAGTAAATCTCGATTTAAACAAACGTCAAATTTAAACCGGCTTGATTGGCGATTTAACTATTCTCGATCTAGTTAGTGGCCTTTTGTTTGTTGATTAGGAGTTTTCAGCAAAATAAATATGTTTTCGGACATTGAAGACACAAGTGATGGAGATATACTTTCGGACGAGGATTATCTACTCTTTCATTATTTGGAAGTACCATTTTTCTACAGATTGTAAACGATAGAAGTGATTTCTTGAACACCTTGCGCGACGACAAATTTATAAAGAGATTTCGCATAAGCAAACAAACAGAAATTCATGATAAACTAGACACCTTGAACAAGTAACAACTCACGTATCTACTCCATGTACAAAATTACCACGAGTTCATATACATCAATGTTAGTTTGCACTTTTCTAATATTTTGATTATCTTGCGTTTGAGAAATAGACATCTTTTCATTGTCACATGATAATACCACGAGTTATGTAGTAAAACTCCTTTTAGAAATAGATAAATTGTGTGTGACACATATTTCAATGTCAAATAACCACAGCAAACAAAGTCAAAATTTACACAAAGCTTTTCGTTCTCAGTTTTTTTTTAAACTTCGTTCATGGAATATTTTTTTACGTGAACCGGAACGTAGAGATACTTAAACTACGTTTAGTTAATTCACGTCACAAAGACTTTGATGCAAGACAAAACTAAACAGTTTAAGCGAAGCTGAGTTTAGGACTAAATATCGAATAAAATTAATTTAGATTTAAGGAGTTTTGGGGCAAGCCACCCGTGTTGTAGGGGTTTAAGTTAAATGATCCCCGTTTATACCTATTGAATCTTTTACAAACTCTGATAAAGCAATAATTCTGACTGTAATTGATCAAACTCGATTCATCGTGAAATTTAAAGGTAATTTCGTGTTGTCGCTGTACGAGTTAGTAATTGCAGTTTAATCTTTGCCAAAAGATCACAGCAACCTATTTTGGCACAAAACAGTTTATAATGGTATTTATTTGGACAAGTTTATAATACGTATTTGTTGTAAGATTAGTTCTGAATATAAGTTTCTAAGCCAACTTGTTTTTGAAATAGAGCCGCAACAAAATTCAAGGATTAATGAATAAACGACTTTAAAGGACGCTCACATCTTTCATGAATGTAAATGCATACAAAGTATATGTGCTTATTATTGTATTTCACCTAGTACTATTATTTATTCTGGGGCTTTACTTTGAAATAATACTATAACTTTTTCTCTATGATAAAGATCAAATTTAAATTAATAATCTATACTTACCCATAATAACAAAAAGTCTGTACAATGAACATAATTTAAAAAAAAGTCTAGGGACTTAATAAGTTAGGTATAGCTAGCGGCACGTAAGTGTAGCGGTGAACGAAACGTGGCGGGGATCTTGGCACAGTCAAAGTTTAATAATGTGTTAAAATGTTGAATACTTTTTATCCCGAAAACTGACTGTGCCAAGGTCCCCGCCACGGTTTGTTCACCGCTAGACTTACGTGCCGCTAGCTATATATACAGCATCATCATCATCATCATCATCATGTCAGCCTTTAGAAGTCCACTGCTGAACATGGCCTATGTTCAGCAGTGGACTTCTAAAGGCTCCCCCAAAAACGCCATGACGAGCGATCTTGTGCCACCTCCATCCACCAACTTCCTGCGATGGCTACAATGTCGTCGGTCCACCGTGTAGCCCCCCCACACTTCACTTGCTTGTTCGTGGTTGCCATTCGAGAATCTTTATTCCCCAGCGGTTGTCGGTTCTGCGAACTATATGGCCTGCCCATTGCCACTGCAACTTGCAAACTCTGAGAGCTATGTCGGTAGCCTTCGTTCTTCTACGGATTTCCTTATTTCGGATTCTATCACGTAGTGAAACACCGAGCATAGCTCTCTCCATTGCACGCTGTGCGACTTTGAGCTTGTGTAATATGAGACCAA
Organism: Alsophila aescularia; assembly: GCA_946251855.1. Classification (NCBI taxonomy): domain Eukaryota; kingdom Metazoa; phylum Arthropoda; class Insecta; order Lepidoptera; family Geometridae; genus Alsophila; species Alsophila aescularia. The sequence continues at coordinate 17,906,378 of OX276381.1, forward strand.
TAGTTAGCGAACACGTCAGTGCCGTATGTCATCACTGGCAATACGCGCTGATTATAAACTTTGGTTTTGAGGCTCTGCGGTATCTGCGACGAGAAGATATAACGTAATTTTCCGAACGCTGCCCATCCGAGTTGGATTCGTCGGTTGACCTCTTTGTCGAAGTTGGATCTACCCAGTTGGATCGTCTGACCTAAGTAGACATAGTGATCAACAGCTACGATAATATCGTTCCCAACATAAACCGGCATGGGTACGACATGGGCATTTGACATGGTGTCCGTGTTACCCATGTTCATTTTAAGACCCACCTGTTGAGAAACAATATTGAGGTCACTGAGCATTGTGCTTAGGTCTTCCAGGGTTTCTGCCATGATGACTATATCATCAGCAAATCGAAGGTGAGTGATGTATTCGCCATTGATGTTAACACCATATCTGTTCCAGTTTAGAAGCTTGAAAATATCTTCCAGTGCAGAGGTGAACAGTTTCGGAGAAATAAAGTCAGTATATATACTAAACAAGAATATACCTTTTTTAATAGTGCCTGTCAGTATGTTCATGAATCATTTAAAAACTACTGGACTGACTGAAGTGCGGTTGTGACTATTGGATAGGTTAATACGGTTTGATCGATCTAACTCTATTAAAAATAATGACGGCTGTAAGAAATTTGGTATATTGTACTTTATAGATACTTTTGGTCCTGGAATAACACACTGGATACTTTTGAGGCAATGCCGCCTAACCTATGGCCAGTTTATCACCACGCTGGGCGGGTGGCGTGGTGATCGAAGTAGATGTTGATACTTACACAGCAAAATGCTCCCGCTCGATCGATCTATCTATATATCTATCTATACGTATAATGTAGCAATAAGGATGAAAAAGCTTGAACAAAGAATATAATTTTTAAAAAAATGAGCACCCTAGACCTGTAGACCCATATGTTAAGTGATTCTTGGGTACCCTAGACCTTTTTTTTTAATAATCTTCATTGTACAGAGTTTTTTCATTCTTATTGCTTTATTATAAGTATAGATAGATTAGCTGTACCCGCGGCTTCGCACTCGTGGTCATTTCTCTATTAAAAGTACTCTAGGTATGTGCTATTCCAGGACCTAAATACCAATATTCCAAAATTTGATCAAAATTCCTGTCACTCGGTCAAAAATATATTTATCTATTGCTCGGCTTCAATTCATCGGATTCCCAGTTTTTAAGTCAAACCAACAAACCAACCTTAAGCTATCCAACAAAGAAAATTACATCGCAATCGGTCTAGCAATTTTTACGTGATGCGCAAACAAACAAACATAGACAGACAGACATGTTTTTTTTAAAATGTTATGTACTTGTTCAGTAGCTTATTTTAAGTACCCTAGACCATTTTTTTTATGTTCTTTGTACAGAATTTTTCGTACATATTGCTTTATTACGTATAGATATTTTTTACTTTAAAATTAACATTACTTTGGACCCCTATCCCGCAGGAACGCTTTATTTTTTCGGGATTAAAACTACCCTCAATTTGAACACATCATATAAACTATGACTGCGTTAAGTTGCATCAAAATCTGTCCAGTAGTTTCAGCATGATACGTGTTTTTTTAAATAACTTTCAACTAATATCCTGCGGGAAACCTTTAATTTTTCGAGATGAAACGTATCAATGCCCCTACCTCTTAGTATGAACTTAAATCATACCAAGTTTTATTTGAATGCGATACCATGTTCCCCAGTTTTTAAGTCAAATCCTAAGCTATCCAACAGTGCAAATCACATCGCTATCGATGCAGTAGTTTTTAAGTGATGCGTGAACAAACATACAGACAAACTAACAAACAGACAGACACGATTTAAAAAAATGTTGTATTTTTAGTCAGTAGCTTATGTAAAGTACCCGAGACCATTTGTTTTAAAATAATCATCATTGTACAGACTCTTTCGTACTTGTTTATTGCTTTATTATAAGTATAGTTAGTGGCTTCAACCACATGACGTGGTGAAAATGAAAAAAAAATGAAAGGTGACGAACTATGTTAAGTGGAGTCACAGGCAACTGCACATTACTCATCAGTGAGTGAGGTGTTTTTCTCTTATCATTTTTCATTTCGAATGACCATTCAGGATCTATAGCGATTTAAAGTTGGTTAGCAAACATTCTCACTTAAATTTTTGTCTCATTTTATTAGTTTTATTCGCAGTCAGGTTTTTTAGCTGTTTGATTTTATCTTGTTAGAAGAAGTCGATTAATAAAGCAAATATAGATATTTTTACAGTTTAATTATAAAGAAATTCTGATCTACGAACAAAGCTACATCAACATTTAAATTCTAAAAGATTTAATTATTTATACATATTATGTATTCCTAAATTCCTAAATAAATAGGTAAATACAAAATAAACTGACTAACACACAAACATGTTAACTTACGTAGGTATTGTTAATACTTAATTACAATACTAATATATATGTACAACAGGACAAAGGTATACAATATTATGAAACAAGAAAAAAACGATTAATTTTAAATGTAGTTACTGATTTATATTTATGAAATAGTACTAAAGAACCCTGAAGACCGAAAAAGTAGCGTTTAACACTACTAAACCGAAGTCATTTCGACACGGAATAATACCTATAATAGGGGTAGATAGGGGATAGGGGGAGGGGGCATAAATATGACCTAAGAAAAATACATCAATGTTTCTGATAATTCTTCCAGCAAAATATATGAATTATCAAAATCTACCAAAATTATTGATGATTAAACACTTAGTTAACCTACTTTAACTGACATTCAAAACGTTCGATCTACAGTGCGACCAACTTCTCCATGAATGAAGGGTGGCGTGAGTGTTACAAATGAGAACGCGGCTGCAGTTCCATTTTTTGCCACTTCACATATAAGTTAGTCGTTACTTTTGAGCCAACTCGAGATGAAATCTTAATTAAAAACTCAAGTAATGACATAGTTTTTTTTTAATTGCTGCTGTATCCTGGGTTTTATCTTAAATCGATGCCAAATCGACATCTAGTTTCTTGAATTTCGATTTCTAGTCAACTTACGAAAGAAAATCAACCGATCTTAGCAACCGATTAAAAATCCAAGATCAATCAAGTAATCAAATTCAAGCAAGAAAAACAATTCAAGGAATAGAAAACTCCCTACAATCGCCGCCGTTCTCGCTTTTATCGATGATGCACAAAGGCGACGGGTCCTTGATGAAATCCACTTTAACGAACGATTTTCTCGATTCTCGATTCCGATCCCGACTAGATATGATGCTGGGTAGGGATGTCACGTCTCGGCAGACAGTGTGGTCACAGGTGGCACGAGAGTCGCGGCGCCGGACGATGCGGCGGCAGAGCAAGGTCTCTTGGAAAGCTATACGATACCTGTGGAAAAATAATACATTGTTAGATTGTTACAATCAGTAGATTTATATAGGCTACATGCTACATAGATTAGCTAGGCAATTAATATCGAGCCGAAAATCTGTCATCAAACCTGTCTTGGTGATTTCCGGCAGACTTTGAGAGGATTTTCGTTCTATGTATACAGGTTGGAGGAAAATAATGATTTTTCTTCATATGGTTTACTGGAAGAATTATTAGTTAGTTGTAGGCTATGGGTGTAGGGATTGAAATAGCTTGTTGCTATTGGTACTTTTTTCAGAGAATAAGGAAAACGTATTCATCTTTTTTATTATTACGATTTGGTTTGATTTTGTAAGTTTATTTGGGAAAAGTTTTCCTGGTGCGAAATAGAGTTGATTGAAACCAAATTGTTATTTTTTAATATATTTTTTAAGCTGACTGTACTTCTTCAAAATATATAATACACTTTTAGAAATACGCTTTGTACAAAAAAACATGACCCCACATACCTTTGGTGCCCCATTATTTAACATACCCTTGATGTCCCATTATTTAACATACCCTTTGTTGCCCCATTATTGAACATACGAGTACCTTTGATGCCCCATTATTTAACCTATCCTTGATGCCTTATTATTTAACACACCCTTGATGCCCCATTATTTAACATACTCTTGATGCCCCATTATTTAACACACCCTTGATGCCCCATTATTTAAAAAGCCATTGATGCCCTATTATTTGAAATACTGTAGGATGCCCAATTATTTAATATACCCTTGATGCCCCATTATTTAAAATACCATTGATGCCCCATTATTTAAAATACCCTATGATGCGCCATTACTTAACGTACCCTTGATGCCCCATTATTATTTGTTTGCCCACCGTGTTTTTAGCGAGTTTACCATCATGAGTTTATCACATCGTCAAAAGAGATCAATTAAAAAATGTAGAACGGCAATAATAATCAGAGCAATGCCCAGAGAACATAGAACTTCTCTATTATGTGTACAGTGAGTCGAATTAATACCTATCGCAACGACGCTCAATCAATGTTTTGTCAACAAAATGGTCACACAACATTTACACAATTCAAACAGTATTTTGCACAATGTAATTGAAACTCATCTTTTACCTACAAATATATACTATACCCAATAATAAAATGGAATAATGCGCAACTTTTAGTATAAAACTGAATCCAAACAAAATCAATTCAATCCCAATCTTACCACTAACTAATCTAAACCAAGAGTAGCAATTAGGTAAGGATTGAGTTATGTATTTGTGAGATTGTGTGTGTGTGCGGCCTCCAATTAGAGACGAGATATTTCAATGATTAAATGTTATATCTAACCCTTAAAAGGGTATCATCGCCCGAAATTGGGAGTGTTCATTAGTAAACTATAATCACTAGCTTAACATTGAAATCCTAAAGATGACATGCGATGTATCAGTTCGGTCCTAAGTTCGGTCATCCAACAAAATAGAAACTGATATGCTACGTCAATTAAAACTACACAATTTTAGTGAAAGGTTTTTAGTAAAAACATTATTAATGTAGGTGACAAATAGGAACTTTACTGTGATTTTATTAACCAGGTACTTATATTTCAGAGTATATTTTTACTCTAAAATGAAATATTATCACATGCTTATGTAAGTATGTTTTTTTTACTATGTAGTAACAACAAACCGAAATAATGTACCTATCTAAACTTAAAATATAATGATATCATATCACTTTCATTTGAGTACTTACTAAATTGTTTTTTTTTCCTTTTTCTAGAGTATATTTTAAGTATGTACTTTATTTATATTACAATCTAGCCATCATTTAGGCTAATAAGTAATTTAAATTTAACTTAAAGAGTTAGATTGAATAGAACTAAGAATGTGTCCAATAAAACTTTTCTTACAGTCTCTATTAAGGCGAAGACACTTTGTTCATGTGTTCTTTCTACGTAGCACTTGAACCACATTTCACTAATACACTAACACTAAACTAACTCGAACGGTTCTGTTCCTTTGAGTCTTCTCACTATGTCCGTGTGGTCGGGAGTTGGATTGCCTCGACATTCACATGATGATGAAGTCTTTTTTCATGAGCTTCTGCATATTTCTTGACTACTTTATCAACGAACTCTACTTTAAGGTCCCGATGGAAATCGTCATTTCTTATGTACCAAGGTGCATTCACTATTTCCCTCAGTACTTTATTCTGGAAGCGTTGCATTGATAATATGTTGCTCTTTTTGGTGGAGCCCACAGCTGTATACCATACGTCCACACTGACATTAACACTAGTTTATATAGTAAAAGTTTATTATGTGTTGACAGCGTAGAGTGTCTTCGCCTTAATAGAGACTGTAAGAAAAGTTTTATTGGACACATTCTTAGTTCTATTCAATCTAACAGTTTAAGTTAAATTTAAATTTCTTATTAGCCTAAATGATGGCTTAGATTAGCCTAGATTGTAATATAAATAGAGTACATACTTAAAATGTACTCTAGAAAATGGAAAAAAAAAACAATTTAGTAAGTACTCAAATGAGTGATATGAAATCATTATATTTTAAGTTTAGATAGGTACATAATTTCGGTTTGTTGTTACTACATAGTAAAAAAAACATACATAAGCATGTGATAATATTTCATTTTAGAGTAAAAATATACTCTGAAATATAAGTACCTGGTTAATAAAATCACAGTAAAGTTCCTATTTGTCACCTACATTAATAATGTTTTTACTAAAAACCTTTCACTAAAATTGTGTAGTTTTAATTGACGTAGCATATCAGTTTCTATTTTGTTGGATGACCGAACTTAGGACCGAACTGAAAATAAGTTATCTCTTTTGATTACTGATACCTAACATATATTTGCCTGTTTAATTATGAAAAAAGGATTAAGTTGTTATTTCATGAATATTTAGTCTCATAAACAGTAGCAAATTGTGAGAAAATTATGTCTGTAAAGTTATTGAGTCACTTTCGTGGATCATCGCGTCACTTTCGTGGCATATTGAACTTCAAAACCATTATTCTTCCAAACAAGACTCACGATTCGATTTATTTACATACGAACTTACTCGTCTTATCAAGCGCTATAAGTTTTTTTACATTAATATTTCAAATAAGCAAAAAACAAAATTTGCCATGAAGGTGACGATGAGAATTAGCCAGATATAGATATGTCAATATAATATTGTGAACATAAAAATGTGAACAAAGTATTTTTAGGATAACGCTATTCTAGTCATATAAAAAATATGTAGTTACAAAATAGTTAATAATAGGGTATTGTATTATTGTAAATTACTAAAAAATCACACTAGATGCTCTCACGAAGCTCCAACGAAACCCAAAATAATAGCTGTTAGGTTTCTTACTTAGCTATTTTCAAGTCTTCAGACTGATCCCAAATGGGTTGACAACTCGTAAATTTTATATCACAAAGCGTCTAGAAAAAGATTTCAACAAATATATTCAGCTTCAACTTATCTACTTACTAACACATGTAAAACGAGTCCCAGGCTTTCAGCGCCCGTCGAACAGAGCATCCGGCCCCCGGGAATCGCTTGCTATACGATCGACAGAGAAAAGCAAAAAAAGAACGCAACAACTTTTCTAATCTGTCGCAGACCCAGCCTGACAAATGCTTACTTCATGCAAATACTTCACCCCATAATGCCTCAGAATAAAAAAATAAAGCTAAGTGGAAGTAGCCATCTATTACTACCACGAGTATCACGATTGCGCAAAATGCCTCACATATAACAATAAAGTATTTTTGGGTCCTCATATTTTTCTCGCTAATTACACACACCTGTAACCTTACCCACGCAAGGCTGCTAATTAGTAACCTAGATTACAACCTGTATTACCTTATATATTATACTAGCTTTCCCGCCCGCGACTTAGTCTGCGCGGACTACAGTTTATCGCGAAAAATGCATCCTATGTTCTTCTAGGATATTAAAAACCAATGCAAAAGTAGGTATAGCACCAACGCTCTTGATGTTTATCGACAGACTTGTTACACGTATTTCGTTTACATGGAAACCGTTCCTTACCGCGAGTAATCAAAATTTCCTAGCTTTCCCTTGGAAACTTACAATTTTCTGGGATAAAAGGTATCCTATGTTTTATTCCAGGGTATAAGCTATTTCCATTCGAAATTTCATCAAAATCCATCTAGCCGAAATCGCGTGAAAATTCCCCAAACAAACAAACAGACAACGTTTCAATTTTATATTTTTGGTAAGGATTTCTACACACCTCGACCTTACTAGATGTGATTTGGTATACCCATTATGTAAGATTCAGTGTCTAAAATTGGGCATTTTGTAATTTTGATTATGCCTCCTCTCTCGTGAACTATATCTTGACACTTGTAAGCCTTGTTACACAATGGATTATGAGGGAATTATACAGAGAATAACGCTTAGAGGCCGACATTGATTGATGATGTAGCCATCTACGTGACATTTTGCTGAAACGGTTTAAAACAATATGTATGATTCATTGAGAGAAAATTGTTAGGTGAGCTCACCTAACAATTCATGCTATTCATCCGGGAAACAAGCGTGCTTGGTTCACGTCTCACGTTTTTACGCGTCTTTTATTATCCGACTGAGCGCAGAGTATTTTGTTTATCAGCCTGTGTATGTATGTTCCTTTGTGGCACTAGCCTGAACGCGTAGACTGAATTTAATAAATCTTACGTCAATCGATTTGCAAGTGCTACTAAAGACATGACAGTAATCAAAATTCAATAAGGCGTCAATCAAAAGAAAAAATAAAAGTCGACGAACTATATGATATGTGAGGTATCATTGAATAGGTATTTGAAAAAAATAATGGTTATGTGATAATTTTTCATTTCGAATGACCATTTAGGATCTATAACGATTTAAAGTTGGTTAGCAACCATTCTCACTTAAATATTTGCCTAATTTTAGTTTTGTTTGCAAACGGGCTTCAGCACAATGCCTTGCCGCGCGAGGTTCTGCAATGCAAATTCTGGGTGGCACTGCAACTGTTATCGGCAGACGTGGTGTTTACCATCAGGAGAATGACCTGATTGTATCGTCACTGTTCTCAGTTGCATTATAAAGTTTAAAACTAGTTTGATGGGTAGAAATATCACGTAGATATGTGACACAACTTCAGTATTTTACAAACAAACAGATTCTATCGCTAGAATAAAAGCACAAAGATTAATTTGGCGACGGACTCTGTGTTGGACCCTGAGCCACTCAGCTTCGGAAACTACTAGCTTCGCATTTTACAGCAAAATTAACAAACGTATTTTTTAGTTTCGTATATTGTCTGTTATGTACTGTTGTAACTGGAATACATTGTATTTCATATCGTATCGCTTATGTTGTTTACAAATTTAGATTCATCCAACCATTTCCATTTAACATAAAATAAATAAATCCTTCGACCGACATCTAAAAACTGATCAGCATAGGTCAATGAATTCCAGAAAAATATGGATCACAAAGTTAGAATTGTTTGACGACTTTCCTAATCCATCGGAACTTGAAACAAATTCAATCAGAACGGTGAAAATAAAATCATGATTTCAAATAATTCAGGCCTTATTCAGAAGGAGAGACGAAATCAAATTTTATAAATTGCCACAGCTATTTTGTACATAATTGCCACTTTGAATTCGCTGCTAAATTACGACTCCTAACTTATGATAGGCTTGGTACAATCAGCGACAAAAGTCACTGAATAAGTCCACCCTTTGTATATTAAGTATAAGCAAAATAGATACGAAAACATTAAAAAAAAAACAAACTTTAAAAACGAACTTCACGGCATAAAATACAGTGACTATAACTTGCACATCATACTTTAAATTCGGAGTTTTTTTAATGTAATGTGTAAAATAAATATATATTTTTTTAAAAAAACCTTTAAAAACAACTTCACGGCATAAAATACAGTGACTATAACTTGCACATCATACTTTAAATTCGGAGTTTTTTTAATGTAATGTGTAAAATAAATAAAAAAAACATTTAAAAAAAAACCTTTGACAACGAACTTCACGGCATAAAATACAGTGACTATAACTTGCACATCATACTTTAAATTCGGTGTTTTTTTAATGTAATGTGTAAAATAAATAAAAAAACATTAAAAAAAAAACCTTTAAAAGCGAACTTCACGGCATAAAATACAGTGACTATAACTTGCACATCATACTTTAAATTCGGAGTTTTTTTAATGTAATGTGTAAAACAAATAAAAAAAAACATTTAAAAAAAAAACCTTTAAAAACGAACTTCACGGCATAAAATACAGTGCCTATAACTTGCACATCATACTTTAAATTCGGTGTTTTTCTAATGTAATGTTATATTTGTGTGTTTTAAATGGTGGTTAATACGAGTAGGTGGTGGTTTAAGAAGGCCAGCATTTTTAGTTTTTAAGATGATTAACAATAATAGTTGTTTTTATCAATGACTATGTAGTTATAGCCCCAGCATCATCGAATCATCCTATCTTTAAAATGTATCGTGGACATACAAATTCATCTGTTAATCGACACAAAAGGAGAAGAATTGTATTGTTTTTAAAATTATATACAAAGATATATATTTATAAAAAAGCAATAAGGACAAAAAAAACTGTACAAAGAAGATAATTAAAAAAATGTTCTAGTGTACTTAAAATAACCAACTGAAACTTTCGTGTCGGTTTGTTTGTCTGTATGTTTTTTCACACGTCACGTAACAATAACTGGACCTATTGCGATGCTGCTTTCACTGTTGGATAGCTTAGGGTTTGACTTTAAAATTTGGGATACTTGTTATCTTAATCAGATGATTAGATGCCGAGCAATCGATAAAAAACTATTTGACAGCTGAAGGCACTTTGATCAAATGTTGGTATATTGGTATTTTAGGTCTTGGAATAGCACATAGAGTACTCTTAACCTAGAAAAATGACCACGCGCGCGAAGCCGCGGGCACAGCTAGTATTTGTATATAAATACAATAAAAAAACACGATTAGGTCTTTTTCCTCATCATGCAGGAGAACAAACAGGTGGCTCATTCTCCCTTCCTAAGCTAACTTGATTAAGCCCAAGTCACGAATTCTATCGAGATTTCCTCTTTTGTATACTAAAATTGTTTCTTATATCGAGATTCAGCAAATCCATCAATCAAGAAATAATATCAAGCATTTAAAATTGAATTTCTCTGAATAATCTCTAGGGAAAATGATGGAAACAATAATGGGAATAAGTCTATTGTTCCAAAATAACATAATGGTTTGGAATTAATATCATTAGAGAAGAGTTATATTTTATAAAGTCCGAGAATAGGATCGATGCTGTGATAACGTGAATTGAATTTACGACAAAATACAACTTATCATAGAAAAAGCAACATTAGCAAAAATTTAAATAGAAATATGAAATTCAGTGGATAAATCGCAGGCAGACAGCTTAGTCCATCGTTCAATTAATTGCCTGAATTATATTCAGCCATTCAATCAATCAGCTTGGCAAATGACTTGGATCGGTAAAGTTTAACTACTTGCCTAGCCTTAGGCGCCGTTAAACTAGCGGCCTGAATGATATTCAGCCATTCTACCAAATTTATACATATGCGTCTATTTGCAAACTACTATGTTTGATAGAATTGAGCCTAAAAAACTAGGTAGGTTAGTAAGGTTGAACATGAAATCTATTTATAAACATTTGTCTGTTTGCAAACTATTACGTATATTTGATAGAATAGCGTTTTTTTTCCTTTGGTCATCCTTTTATATGAATGGCCTAAGCAATCAGCCAGCCAGTTCATTAAATGTTGTATTAGACGCTACGGCCGAATATCATTCAGGCAGTTAAAATTGAACAGCGCCATTTAGTAAAAAGGCTCGCCTTTTATTCGGTTGTTTGTTTGTTTGTTTGTTTGTTTGTCGTATGAGGTAGTGCTGGCCTCTGGTGTCAGAGTTTGTCAAGCCATCCGAAGGCCTCTGACATAGCTTAATGCTTTGCAAGGGTTTTTTTTTATCATTAACAGCCAGGACCGACCGCTTAACGTGCCCTCCGGAGCAAGGAGCAATGAAAAACCGCACATAACTTAGAAAAGTCATTGGTGCGGAGCCTAGGATCGAACCCGATATCGTTGGATCCTAAGTTGCACTATTGAACCGTTAGGCTACCATCGCTGTAGCCTTTTAAATGAACGGTGAATTAAGCTATCAGCCTACGACATATACCTTGTAAAGAAAAGTACCAACAATTTTTTGTAATACGAGTATTTATGTTTTCGATCGTAATACCGAAAAACACTGTAACAATGAAAAAAGAAATTGGTTTCAAACGTTAAATCCAAAATATAATGGATCGTATTTCATTACATAATTTTCCATATATTGCCGCCTGACTTGATTTAATGAGGTACCTACAATGTCTCTCTACATTGAATATTCGCGATTCAATCTTATATTACGAACTGTTCCATTAGTTATTTAAATCAATCATATCATTCTGAATCAGAGAGACTGAAAGCAAAGAAAATAGATTTTCAATAACATTGATCTGTGACGTCATATCAGTTTACATAATATGTTTAATGTTTGCAAGACCTTGCGTTGAGAGCCTCTCTCTACGGTTGCGATCTAACGTCATATCAGTTTACATAATATCCACTTGAGCATAAAAAGCTGTTATAACCGGTATTCCAGTAGTAGCTACGTTGCTTTGGCGCGTGTTATGCTCAGGTGGTGTTTAATGTTTGGAAGATCTTGCGTTGCAAGACTCTCTCTACGGTTGCGAGCTACTAACTAAAGCTTATTTCACTTACCATCTTAAATTCATTTTTTAAGGTTAACATTTGTTTTACATTTGGCCTCACGCCTTCGCCCATAATTATAAGTTACTAGTGTTCCCGCCCGCAACTTCGTACGCGCGGACTACTGTTTATTGCGAAAAAAAGCATCCTATTTTCTTCTAGGATATTAAAAGCCAATGCAAAAGTAGGTATAGCACCAATGCTCTTGATGTTTTTTGACAGACGTGTAATTTCGTTTCCATGGCAACCACATACCATTCTGTGGCAACCATTCCTTACAGTGAGTAATCAAAATTTTCCAGTTTTCCCGCGGAAACTTTTAATTTTCCGGGATAAAAGTATCCTATGTTTTATTCTATGGTATAAGCTGTCTCCATCTAAATTTCATCAAAATCCATCCGAACCGTCCATCCGTTATAGCGTGTAAGTTACCCAAACAAACAAACAAACAGACAACGTTTCACTTGTATATATTGGTATGGATTAGGTCAAATAGATCTTTAGGCTACTCTGCAGCAAACTTTCATTGTAAGTGATTAAGTAGTTGTTCTTGAAAGAATAACAAACAGACAGGTGTACAGACACATACAATTTTATCTTCTTTTCACCTTTGACACGCCTGTCTTTTTTTATTTATCTTTTACAGAAAAACAACAGCGTAAACATTAATATTACAAATGTTTATGACAATTCACAGGTTCTCATATATTACTATAGCAAGTTAGTAAATTTTTGGTTATGTAAGTTAATTAAGGCAAGACTTATGTTTAGATTAAATTCTTATTATATAAATTATAAGTACAAGTAAAATATCATTATCATTGGTTTAAAACTAGCATGGTCACAATTGTGACCATGCTAGATACGACGGGCATGCTAGACGGGATATTTACCATGGACACTATTTGTATTGAGTTCCCGAGTTGTTATTTCGGCACTGGTGCAAGCGCCATGATCACGGATAACTAAAGTAACTGCGGGTGGATAAATTTTAACGAGCAGACTAAATAGTCTCACTCTTATAATACGCGCGAAAACAGTACCGTTGTTCCATCGACAGTAAGAAATGTCTAGTTACTCTATTGCTGTGTTCCACCTTTATATGCTATACCATTTGTGCTAACATGAATGACTAGCGCTCAATCAGCGTTTCTCTTACGAAAAACCAGCAATGTTAGCACGGTTGATATCTACAAGTGAAACGTGTTGCTGCTCAACACAACAGTACTATTTACTTTTGTAGCACCATTCCCTCATCCCAAGTAATTTAAAAATAGGAAATGAAAAGAAATATCGAAAAACTGTCACTTATACCGCAAAACCAAGCAAAACAATGTTTTTTTTTATTTATAATTACATGCTCTGCCGCTAAATTTTGACACTTCTCCAAAAGTAACATTTCGAACCCACAAAACAACATGGGTCTGTGGATGCTAGTTTCCAAAGCTAGAAATGTTAACATTTTGCATTGTGGAACGTTTGACGTTTGTTATTTGTGCTAGTATCGGAGGGCTTGTGGAACGACATTGGGGCTAAAAAAGCTAACATTGCTAGCATTTTGCTTTAGATGGAACGCGCTTTATGCGTTGTCCACACTTTCGTTAGTAACTCAGAGGTACTTCCTATATAGGTGTCATGATGCACACTATTTCCTGTCAAACTTCATCAAGGTCGATTGAGCCAATTAGTCTTCAAAAGGTACCTAACAAACAAACAGAGAGACAGGGTTTCGCATTTATAATATTACTAGCTGATGCCCATGTCTTCATCACACGCGTGGCCATTTCTCTAGGTTAAAAGTACTCTTTGTGCTATTCCATGACCTAAAATACCAATATTTGATAAATATTCCTTCAGCCGTCAAAAATATTTTTATCGATTGCTCGGCTTCTACTCATCGGATTGAGATACCAAGTAAACCAGCTATTAAATCAAAATCAAAGCTATCCAACAGCGAAAACCGCATTACAATCAGTCCAGTAGATATTATGTGCGAACTAACAAACAAACAGACATACACGATTTTAAATAAAAATATATTCATTTTCAGTAGCTTATTTTAAGTACCCTAGACAATATTTTTTTAAATCATCTTTGTTCAGACTATTTTGTTCCTATTGCTTTATTATAAGTATAGATAGATTGTGATGTGATAAGTTCTTCCATAACTTTATTGATTTCATATTTAGTGCCAAAACTTCTTTGGAAATAACTAGCTTAAAATCTAAAAAAACACGCCTGCCCTGCCAAAAAAGAACGTATGCCAATAAATTATATATTGTTGGAATGTGCTTATCAAGGCCTTCAATTTGATACATATATTGTAAAATTCGAAAAATAAATAAAAATATACGCATTTGAAAATGGAGCCATACTGCCGCCATATAGATTTTTAAGAAAAAATGGAATAGCCTATGTACTCGGGGGGATGTAAGGATTCTAAAGATACCCCATACATCTAAATCTGTTCAGGCATTTAAAAATAAGGTGGAATAAAGAAACTCACATACATACAAAGATACATACAGACATACATGAATCCTAAAAACATTACACTCCTTTTTTTGGGCAGTCGTGTAGTAAGCAAACAATTGTTTGCTATTATAAGTTTGTTTACATTCATCCACAGCTTGACCTTTCAAGCAATCCGACAACAATATTCTTTTTGTACAAACTAGCGTTGAATTTATATAATTAATGATCTGTCAAAATCAAATTTGAATAGAAACTTGTCGTGATTAATTCGTCGGGACTGAAATTAGGCAGTTTCCAGGAAAGCCTACGGTCGGGTGTAGGTTTAACTAAGCATTAGGTCTTTGTAGACGATAGGTCTAAGACCCTCTTTAGCTGATTGGTCGAATATATCGGTCGTTTTGATTTGCTATCAAAATGTTAATAGGCGTTCTCATTGAATTATACATGTGCTTTGTAATATAACATTTTGTGTGTGCACGGATTATTGAAATATTAAACGATTTTTAAATTTCGATAATACAAAACGTGAACTTTGCTTATGTATTATGTTCTCGCTAAGCAGGCGTTATTGCTAAAAAAACATATCATATGTTTACGTTCTTGTTTTTTTTTGTATCCACAGGGTCCAAACTCGACACTATTGCTGTGGTGACGATGTCTTTCTGTCCGTCAGTCACGGACTTGTAAAGCCTTAATCTAATAAGATAGGGATTTGAAATGTACATATATTACTAGCTGTGCAGCGGCTTTGCCTGTGTGCTCATTTAACTGGGTAAAAAGTAACATATTTAAATAAGTGTTATTTCAGTACGAGAAGTACCTATAAAGTACAATATACCTACTACATTTCATCAAAATTTAATCATCCTTCAAATAGTTTTTTTTATCGATTGATCGGCTTCTATTCATCGGACTGAGATACCAGTTTTTAAGTCAATGCCTAATTTTTACGCGATGCGCGAACAAACACACGAGTAAAAATTAAACACTTGTTCAGTAGCTTATTTTAATTACCATTTTTTTATTATCTTATTTGTACAGAATTGTTGTTTTTTACTGCTTTATTATAAATATTTACATAGATAGATGCCGTAGAGAAGTTTATAATCAGTGCGTGTTGCCAGTGATGACATACGGCACTGAGACGTGATCGCTAACTATTGGTCTCATACACAATCTCAGAGTTGCGCAGCGTGCAATGGAGAGCTACGAGTATGCTCGGTGTTTCACTACGTGATAGAATCAGAAATGAGGAAATCCGTAGAAGAGCGAAGGTTACCGACAAAGCTCTCAGAGTTTGCAAGTTGAAGTGGCAATGGGCGGACCATATAGTTCGCAGAACCGACAACCGCTGGGGAATAAAGGTTCACGAATGGCGACCACGAACAAGCAAGCGAAGTGTGGGGAGACCCCACACACTATGAACCGACGACATTGTAGCCAACGCAAGAAGTCGGTGGATGGAGGTGGCACAAGATCGCTCGTCATGGCGCTCTTTGGGGAAGGCCTTTGTTCAGCAGTGGACTTCTAAAGGCTGACATGATAAATAATAAATAAATAAATAAATGATGATGATGAAGATGATGATGAGATAGATGCCCGGATAGTTTGAAAAATGCCCAATACAAAAGGATAATATGAAAAAAACTATTGAAAATCAAACTGACCTTACGAATAATGTCCTTCACTTATTGGGCAGAATAACAAAAACATGTGTTTAATTTATTTATTTTAATCATGCCTATAAAACAGTAACGTGACATACTGACTGACAGACAATGCGCAGCCTAAACCGGTGGACCTAGAGAGGCGTGAAGCAGAAGTTTCGCAGTACTCTTCTTTAAAAAAGGGGATAAACCCCTTTTAGAAAAATGCCGACCTATTTCTTGAGCCACGTCTATCGTCGTTTTCGGGGATCTTCTCAAATCGAAGAAGACCTACTGAACAGGCCGGCCGGGTTTCGCGTAGGATTTAACACCATAGACCACACACTGTGAGGCAAGTTATACAGAAGTCTGAGGAGTATAACCAGTCCCTGTGTCTTGCTTTTGTGAACTATGAGAAGGCCGACTCCGTTTGACTCCGTTGAAACCTTGGCGGTTCTGGAGTCTTAGTAGCGGTGTCAAGTGGACTGGCAATACATCGAAGTGCTGAGGTTTCTGTATAACGCCGCGAAAATGAGTGTCCAAGTACAAAACCAGCAGTCTAAACATATCCAACTGCGCAGGAGTGTGAAACAGGGGGATGTTATATCCCCAAAACTGTTCACTTGGAAGTTATGTTTAAGAATCTGGATTGGAAACGAATGGGAAATATCTATGGCGAGAACATCTCACAATTACGATTTGCCGATGATATCATCCTAATGGCGGAGTAGCTGCAAGACTTGCAAAGTATGCTGACCAACCTAGATGATGCTTCTCGATGCATTGGACTCGGAATGAACCAAGATAAGACCAAGAATCGATTGCTATTAATGGTGGTGGCTGAAGTTTTCCAAGAATATGTTTACCTTGGGTAAATATTGCAATTAGGTAAGAACAACTTTGAGAGGGAAGCCAACAGAAGAATTTAGGTAGGTTGGGCAGCATTCGACAAGCTTCGTCAAGTCTCCTTGACGTCCATACCATAGTGTCTGAAGACAAAAGTCTTCAATTAGTGCGTCCTACTAGTCATGACCTACGGAGCCGAAACCTGGACACCTAGGTGGACACTCACGGTCAAACTAGTCCACAAAGTTAAGGTCACTCAGCGAGCTATGGAGAGAGTTATGCTTGGAGTTTCTCTGATGGACAAGATTTGTAATGAAGATATCCGACGGAGAACCAAGGTAACCGACATAGCTCAAAGATAAGCAAGCTAAAGTGGCAGTGGGCAGGTCACATGTCCCGAAGAACCGATAACTGTTGGGTAGAAGAGTTCTTGTGTAGAGTCTTCGTTTAGGCAAACGTAGTGTAGGATGCCCTGTGGCCACGTGGATTGACGACTTGCGAAAAGCGGCCGGAAGTAAGCTGAGGAGAGCTGATGACCGAGCTCTGTGGCGTGCATTAGGAGAGGACTACGTCCAGCAGTGGACAGGTATAGGCTGATTATAATGATTCCTTTAGTATCCTAGAGATGCACTACGGAAGTAATTATAAACTGGAAAACTTTAATACCAACTCCAAATAAATACCTCACAAACAAAACAAACGTAACTAATCCACACACAAAATTCTAATCTAAGATCCTAAATATTATTATCTCGACTATGAAACTCTTATAACACCTACCTACGAACTTCATATAAAGCAAACAAACAAATCCAAACCAAACCAACCAACGAATCTTATAACCTAAAATACTTTCGATAAGTTACCCTCTCCCTGGCCTGTACTCTGTACCTCGCCTGCCTGTCTATCGGCCGGCCGCCGCACTAACTATTATATATACTTTGGTGGCATGCAGTCCGTCACACGCGTCTCAGGCGGCCCCAGATAATAAGTTCCCCACAGTTGGTTAATTTATGTACTCCATCATCATAAAATACACCCACTTATCATTCAATTTTTAGAAAGCACAATGTACATCGGAGAACAAAGTTCAATAAATCGCGGTATATTTCAGAGAAACGCCCTAAGCCCCCTCTGGTTTCTGCCTTGGGTTGAACCCTTTGTCTAGAATGTCAAATAGTTTAAATAAAGGCCTTTCCATCAACAACGATAACGACAGTCATACAGTAACACATCTTATGTATATGGATGATATTAAACTATATAGCAACAACACCGAGTCACTACACCACCTCGCAGATATAACACAAATATTTTCAAATGACATCCAAATGCAGTTCGGTATTGATCTGTCTTGATTCAGAACCCCTTCATCGTTCTTAAACTCTACACACTCAATAAGTGAAATAATTGAACCAATGGACAAAAACAACCTCTACACAATCTGATGGAAGCCAAGATAGACCGGGAGATAGTGACACAAAATACTAGGTCATTTGTACCAGTATGGCTTTTCTTCAGGGGTCTAAATACGTAATGACAAAAAGGAAAATGATGGTCATAGCGCTGGTACTGGTGGCCCAATCGCGTGAGTGTTAATCGAACGTGTCAGATAAATTAAGAGTGTCGAAACATTTGTTCCACAAAAATTCTTGTATTTTCCGACAGTTCCTTTGACAGTGAACTCTTCCCGGAGACTTAAGCTTTTATGATGGCTATTCAGGACCAGATTTTTGTTACACGTAATTATACATACGGGCACCTAACATAAATGACATGTGCAGACGATGCTGTAGTGGGTCTGAAACTATTCAGCATATCACCGATGCACGTAAAGCAATAGTACAAACAGATTATAAACATAGACATGACCAGGTATCAGCAATCATCCATCAATCTTTTGCATGTAAATACAAACTTATATGAGAAAAAGTACCCTGTTACAAATACAAACCGGAATCCGTTCTCGAAAACCGCCATTATAGACTCTACTGGGACAGAACAATAATAACTGATAAAACTATTCACTACAATAGACCTGACATAACTGTGCTACACAAAATTAACTAAACTGTTCTTCTCATTGTCATAGCAGTTTGTAATACATATAACCTACTAACAATATACAATAAAAAATCGCAAAATACACAGACTTTTCAATCGAAATAAAACCTCAATGGCAAATTAACACAAATACATTATATCCACCAATGAAATTAAAACTCAATGGCAAATTAACACAACTAGATTATATCCACCACTGAAATAAAAACTCAATGGCAAATTAACACAAATAGATTATATCCACCACTGAAATAAAAACTCAATGGCAAATTAACACAAATAGATTATATCCACCACTGAAATTAAAACTCAATGGCAAATTAACACAACTAGATTATATCCAGCACTGAAATAAAAACTCTATGGCAAATTAACACAACTAGATTATATCCACCACTGAAGTCATACCAAAAACATTGCTCACAAATCTTGAGATACCAGATATACAATCAAACAACCATACAAACAATCACACAAACAAACTACATACAAACAAACATACAAACTATTCCAAAAGGTAGTATATTAAACACGTGCCGAATGGTACGAACATTTCTTTCCCTTTCATAAGCACTTGGATTTGGACCGTGCACCTATTACCTCCAATAAAGGACAGACAAAAAATGAAAACTCAAAATCATTAAATTATGACGGGAAATAAATCTATTGCATATTTTTTGCTTCAGCAGTTTTAATTCATTATATTATAATATATTTATTACTTCAACATTAACATAACTTTGGAACGCAATCCCGCAGAAACCCTTTATAACGGAATAAAAAGTATCCTCAAATTTAACCCATCATATAAACTATGACTGCGCTAAGTTGCTTCAAAATCCGTCCAGTAGTTTCAGCTTGATACGTGTTCTTTTAAATAACTTTCAACCTCTGTACTGTGGGAACCCTTTAATTTTCTTGGAATGAAAGGTATCCAATATCCTACCTCGTAGTATGAACTCAAATCATACCAAGTTTCATTTGAATTCATTCAGTAGTTTGGGCGTGAAGCGTGGCCAAGATACAGTCAGACAGACAAAAAATAAAAGTGGTACAGTTTTGGTATCTCTAAATTATATCGAATATAGAGTACCATCCAAAACAAAAAAAAACTTCAATGTTCAGAATTGGATCTGTTACAGTTTTATTAGAATTATAGATAATTGAAGATACTAGGTATTACTGTGACTAACACTATCGTTGAAACGACCGAATTAAAAAAAGTGTGTTTGCATCAAATTCTAAACCTACAGAAACTCTAGGTTCCGTGTTACTTTTACGTAAAGGAAAGAACAAACAAAACAGAAAACTGAGAATTGGTAGCCTTCTCGGAATCACAGTGCGTAAACAAAGTATTTTAATTAAATCTTGTTTTCTGATGTTTTAATTAATGAAACATTTCCAGACGTATATTGAGTGTTAAATTTACAGTTGAGTGACTTCGGAATACTTATAAGAATATCTTAATTTTCTAGTCAAAACTACTGTTTTGTCTAGAAAATCAACGCTCCAACGAATGAGGAGTTAATGGAAATCCAAGGAATAATTAGGGAAGCAGACACCAGAGAAAATAATAATATTAATATGTGAATCTCTAAATTTTATCCCTACAAAGTTAAATGTTGACTGTTTGTTCGTGAGGATTTCATGTAACTAGCCTAAGTTATAAAAGCACGCCGGCCCTGCCAAAAAGAAATTATGCCAATATATTATATACTATTGGAATGTGCTTATCAAGGCCTTCAATGTTACACCCATATTGTAAAAATGAAAGAAATATTTATTTTTCGCCTTTCAAAATGGAGCCATACTGCAGCCATACAGTTTTTTTTCAAAAAAATACTGCCTATGTTACTCGGGGGATGTAAGGATTCTACCGATTACATACGTCTAAATCTGTTCAGGCATTTAAAAATTATGGTGGAATAAAGAAACTCACATACTTACATATATACAAACATATATATATATATATATGTATATATATATATATATATACAAATATATATACAAACATATATATATATAATAAACATACATGAATCCTAAAGACATTACTCTCCTTTTTTTGGGCAGTCGTGTAAAAAATAGCCTATTTTATACACTTTTGCGATGTAGACGAATC
Organism: Alsophila aescularia; assembly: GCA_946251855.1. Taxonomy (NCBI): domain Eukaryota; kingdom Metazoa; phylum Arthropoda; class Insecta; order Lepidoptera; family Geometridae; genus Alsophila; species Alsophila aescularia. The sequence continues at coordinate 17,927,745 of OX276381.1, forward strand.
GATTGATATCTTGCTGAACGCATAACCCTTCCTTTGCTTCGCGTATAAAAATAGCTTACGGCACTATCAATGAAGCAGAATCGATTGATACCTCTCTTGTCACAACCGGACCAAGTTTTTAGTTTAAACAGATAACCTTGCTTTTGCTTCGCCGTAGTCGGGTAAAAAAGCCTGTGACACTATACCTGGAGACGAATCAATTGATACCTTGCTTGTCAAAATCTGATAAATAGGGACGACGCTATGCTGACACATCCACATACATACATACATACATACATACATACATACATACATACATACAGAGACTGTTAACTACTTTACCCTTCCCTTGCTTCGCCGTACTCGGGTAACGACAGATACCAAAGCTATCTTTTCATGTTTAGGTATCCTACGAGTGTGAGGTAGTAAGCTAGGTAGACTAGACTTTATTACTAAGCCGAGCCTTATTTAGAGGACGTGCTTGGTATCGACCTACTCGTATCCATCAATATGATGTGCTGGCTCAGGGCCCGGGCCAGGATCTGGATTTATTTAAATGTACATATGACGAGTTTCACAAAGCGGCAATGGATTTAATAATGGAAAATCCAAAGTTGGCAAGTGCCTAATTTTTGTCTGAGTTTCTATACTCAATTATTTGTGTAAATGTGTATTAATTGTGAGTGTGTGTTATTTGTTTGTTAAATCAATTTTTGGTGTACTTGCTCTTGATCCTTGGGTGGGTGAATTGGGAAACTGTAATGCCCACCCACAGGAATGTTAGAATAAATAAATAAATAAATATTCCTATAAATACTTAAGTTTGCTTTATGGTGGACTTTTACTATACATATAACTATAATATATATCTATCTAGACAACTTCAATGAAAAATTACACGAGCTCAAATATTTGACTATTCTGGGCCCGTGTAACTGTATAATAATTTCTACTCGCTCTTCACTAATGCGATAGATTATGCTAACCTTCTAATTAGCATAACTAATGAGCCCTGATTCATTAGGCACGACTTCTTAATAAAGTTCTAAGGCATCATAATATTATATACAATTATCACAGTTGGTACCTAAAATACTTTTATAGCATTCGCATGTCAGAGGCGGCCTGACAATCTCTGACGACGCTAGAGGCCAGCACTACCTTTACAACAAGTAAGCATTAATACACTGGTCTTCAAAACTTAGTACCACACTTTTAATGTCTGTCTGTTTGCGCATCACGTTAAAACTACTGGACCAATTGCGATGCGATTTTCACTGTTAGATAGCTTAGGTTTTGACTTAAAAGCTGGTGTACTTCGTAGTAGAGTATTCAATCCCCGTCCTTATTTCTAATCCCGGGATTTCGAGATTATAATTAGTTAATCCCGGGGTCCCGGGATAATCCTGGTATTGAGGATTACAAAGAAAAAAAAAGAAAAATCTTTCAGATATCAGCTTTAAACACAGCAAAATTTAAAAGTCCAAGTGTTATACAGTATACAGATAAACCTAGATAATCTAATCATTCTAACTTATCTGACTTTTAGTCAGACTAACTAAATTTAATATCACTGTCTCTACGTTAAATTTATTCTTTTTCAAAAATCAGTGAGAATTCTTTATACTTACGTCAGCTAAGAAAACCTTTATAAAAAACAAACTACTTATGCAAAAAAAACTTTTAATTTACAAAACACTTTCTTAAAATCAACTAAATCACAGACATAAGACTAAATAGATGACTTCCATGTAACAATTTAGTAAGTAGACAGTAAGTTTCTTATCAAAAAGTATTTGAAAACAAATATTAATCAGCCACACATTTCTCTTAAATATGAAGAAAAGAGACGAGAGCCGAAGATCAGGCTCAGTGGCGTTTACAAGGAGAGGTCTACGTCCAGCAATGGACGAATACGGGCTGATGACGATTATGATGATGATAAAGAAAACTAATCTAAATGGAATGGTTAAATTTTATTTGGGAAAGTCTGTTTCTCATCATCAAGCCTGCTTCTCAATTTGTTGCACTTAGGTATATGCATAAAATCAGCTGGCAAAACAAGATGGCTAATGTCAGTGACTAATTGTCGGATAAAACGAGATGGCTGACATATTGACGTGTAAAAAGCAAAGAGCGTTTCACTTCAAGCAGTCTAATTTGCTTCTTTTTTAAATTATGTCTGTCCCGAAAATCTCGGGATCAGGAAAACTTAATCCCGAAATTTTCGGGGCTGAAAAGAGGCCGGGATCCCGGGATCCCGAAACCCGGGATCAAATCCTCTACTCGTATCTCAATCAGATGAGTAAGAGCCAAGTGTTGTACTAAGTTTTGAAGGCCAGTGTGTTTTATAACAAGGCACCATAAACACAAGATCATATTTTCTAAAAGTTTCAGATCCGAACATTGACCCGAGCCTGATTCGATTTGCGACCAACTAGGTTCATTACTGAACTCTTCGTTATATTTATTGCCGACTTCGATACGGCACTTACCGTCCTGGTAATTTTGCACTTCGATACGGCACTGACCGTCTTACAAGGTACTTCTGCACTATGATATCAAGTCAAAAGGTTATCTTTGATTTTACAGTGGGGCTGGAAAATTCTAGCAGTAATATGAATGATGTTTTCTGTCAATACAGCGATGTTCAATTGACTGTTGTCTATTGTCTTTGATATATATCATCATCATCATCAGCCTATTTGTCCACTGCTGGACGTAGGCCTCTCCTAATGCACGCCACTGAGCTCGGTCTTGAGCTCTTCTCATCCATTTCTTTCGCAGGTCGTCACTACACCTGGCCACAGGGCGTCATACACTACGTTTGCCTAAACGTGGTATCCACTCGAGAACTCGTCTACCCCAACGGTTATCGCTTCTTCGGGAAATGTGACCAGCACACAGCCGCATTAAAAAAAAACATGTACTAGCTGCGCCCCGCAGCATTGCCCGCGTGAAAACTTTCCTTGCTGTTCACCCCCTTGGGGATGGAATTTCATAAAATCCCTCTTTAGTGCACCTTACTCTAGGAATATTTACTCTAAAATTCAAACATCCGGTTTAGGCCATATGTCGTCTGTCAGTCAGTATGTCATGGTACTGTTTTATAAGTATAATAATGACTAGCTGCGCGCCGCAGCTTTGCCCGAGTGTAAGCTTTGTCTCCCCCGTTCACCCCTTTAGGGATGGAATTTCAACGAAAACCCTTCATAGTACACCCCTAGGGTACTCAAGGAATATTTCCTCCAAATTTCAAACCTCCGGTTTAAGCCGTGCGTTGTCTGACAGTCAGTATGTCATGGTTCTGATTTATAGATATAATAATAGACTAGCTGCACCCCGCAGCTTTGCCCGAGTGCAAATTTTGCCTCCCCGATTCACCCCTTTATGGATGAAATTTCAACAAAAACCCTTTTTGTGTACTCAAGGAATATTTCCTGCAAATTTCAAACCAGCTTAAGCTATGCGTTGTCTCTCAGTCAGTATGTCACGGTACTGTTTTATAGGAATACTAACTCCGCCCGTAGTTTTACCGCTATGCCACATGGCAATAAAAAAATGCAAAAAAAAATTTGGAAAAATAAGTAAAATATGAGCGAAAAAAGTACCATTATATCCATCTGGAATAGTGTAGCTTTCTATCAGTGAAAGAATGGTTTACATTGGTTAAATATTTTTTAGGTTTATCCATTACAAACAAACGTACAAACATAGAAAAAAAAACAAATCTTTTCTCCTTATAATATTAGTGTAAATAATGTTTTTCAGTTCATTCACTTTACCTGTAGGTACACCTGGTCCACCAGCTATTCTGCTTTTTTTAATGCTCTCGCTTTTAATCTAAGTCCCAATATTGTTTCCTTCGAAAATATAAATCAGTCCGTTACAAGAAACCGGTAACAAAATTTACATAAGTACATATCCAAGAATTCTTCGTTTATGTTAGTTTTCTCAACACTGCTATTTGAACTTTTTGACTGCGTGATTGAAGTAGCCGTCACATATAGAAATATTTCTATTAGCAACATTAATCACAATCCTAATTAAATATATACTAATAATAAAGCATTACTAACACAAAGAATATTTTTTTTAAAATGATAAATTTTTGATAATTAAAAAAAAAAAAAAACTTTGTGTTACTATCTGACTGTCTGTTTGTTCACGTAATACGTAAATACTACTGGACAAATTGCGATACTGTTTACTGTTGGATAGTTTAGGTTTTGACTTAAAAACTGAGGTACTTGGTATTTTAATCCGATAATTAGAAGCAGAGCAATCGATAAAAAACTATCTGACGGTTGAACGTTTGGTATTTTGTACTTTATACATACTTTTGGTCCTGGAATAACACATAGATTACTTTTAACCCAAATATATAACCACGCGGGCAAACTTGCGGCACAGCTAGTCCACACCAATGTATAACAGTGAAACGTTGTCTGTTTGTTTGTTTGGGAAGCTTTCACGCGATAATGGCTGGACGGATTTTGATGGGAATGCAGATAGCTAATACCCTGAACTAAAACAAGAAAACATGGAATACTTTTTATGCTGGAAAATAGTGAGTTTCCACGGGAAAACTGGAAAAAGTTGATTACTCACTGTAAGGAACGGGAACGGTTGCTATAGAATCGAAATTTTAACAAGTCTGTCAAAAAATATCAAGAACGCCAACGCTCTTGATGTTTTTTGACAGAGTTGTTATAATTTCGTTTCCATGACAACCATTCCTCACAGCGAGTAATCAACATGTTCCAGTTTTCCGTGGAAACTTACAATTTTCCGGGATAAAAAGAATTCTATGTTTTATTCCAGGGTATAAGCAATCTCCATTACAAATTTCATCAAAATTCGTCCAGTCGTTATCGTGCGAAAGCTCCCCAAACAAACAAACAAACAGACAACGTTTCACTTTTATATATTGGTGTGGATTTTTCTAATTAGTAAGTGATAAAATCGGTATTTGGATCGATAGTAAGTGAATAAATCGATAAATATCGCTTGAAAGTGGGGCAAGATAAGTGGCGTCATCCCAATACAAAACAAAAGTAATTCCATGATACTAATTAATGTGGATAGAAATTGTAGGTTTAAATAAAATGCAATGTAATACGAGCACTGGTCAAGCAGAAAGCGTTCTTAGCGTTATTGACGACTTAACGCGCGCTAGGTACGCCTCCTGTTTGTCCAGACCTTAAAAGTTAATAACGCAGAAAATAAACGAACCGTAGCTTTAGCTACGACGGGCTACGAGTGGTTGCGTAGACACTTGCTACAGTATACGTAGAGAGTCTAGCTACGAGCTACGTAATGTAGCAACGTGTCGTAGTTTTCGTAGAACCTTAAAATAAATATTTTATTCAGGAGTAGCTGTGCCCGTGACTTCGCCCGCGAGGTCTTTTCTCTGGGTTAAAAGTAATCTATGTGTGATTCCAGTACCAAAAGTACTTATAAAGTATAATATACTACATTTCATCAAAATTTGTTTATCCATCAACGAGTTCTTTATCGATTGCTCGGCTTTTACTCTTCGGATTTAGATACTAAGTACACTAGTTAAGTTGAACCCTAAGCTATCAAACAGTCAAAACCGCATCACAATTGTTTCGGTAGTTTTTACGGGATATGCGAACAGACAGATACCATTTTAAAAAATGTTATATTCTTGTTAATTTGCTTATTTTAAGTACTTTTGACCATTTTTAACCCCTAACGAAAGAGAGGGATGTTATAAGTTTAGGGTGTGTATATATCTGTGTATCTGTGGCATCGTAGTTCCCAAACGTATGGATCGATGTGATCGAAATGGTTCATAGCTACATATAAAGGGGGTGATTGGGATTAATTGTGCTTGTTTTTAAATTATCTTCATTTTACAGACTTTCTGTTACTTACTGCTTTATTATAAGTATAGATACTACTACTTAAGTTGTGATGCTAGCTAGGTTAACACGTCTGCTAGAAGTTGCCTAGTGATAGTATGATTGATGAACCTTGTCGTTTTTTTACCCGACTACGCCGAAGCAAGGGAAGGGTAATGTAATTATCAGTCTATGTATGTATGTATAAATGAGGATGTTCCACCATAGAGTATAAAAAAAAAGCGAAGCAAATGAAGTGTTATGTGTTCAAACTTAAAACATGGTCCAATTTTGTCAATTTTTTACCCGACTACGACAAGGAAATGGAAGGGTTATGTGTACAAACTATAAACTTAGTCCAATTTTGACAAGCGAGGTACCAATAGATTCGTCTTCATCGCAAAAGTGTCATAGGCTATATTTTTTGGTTTTATTTTTTGAACTTGTCATGTTTATTATGAGCCTTTTACATTCAACGGCTTTATCAAAATTTTGCACTGAGATTACATAGACTACAAAACTACTTCGACCTTCAGAAAACACCAACGGAAAAAGAAAATGCACATACAGCCGCGGGCTGCAGCTAGTCTGAATACAATATTAACTAAATAAGTCTTGTTAAAATTAATATAATAGCACTTTCATTGTTAGAAACTTTGGTCATTAAAAGTTTTTATTACAATCAATCGGGAGCTATTCTTATAACAAGATTGTTTTGTTTTGTAATACCTACTCAAGCCCGTAATATTTAAACTTAGGCCTCTCAACAAGTTAAACTAAGTTTGAGTTTATTACTTTGTAAAATATACACATTGAAAACATAATTAAATATGTTTTTTAAAATATCTAACTTTACATAAACCTTATGTGTATATTGTGATAAAGAGGTATATAAAATAAATTGCTTCATAAACTTGATACATTGAACTCAATATTTCAAATTGCTTTTGACATCTTTATCGAAACTTAGATATGTCTTTGATATGTACAATTTTATCTCGAATAAGCTTTTTACTTAGACTTTAATTTATTTATAACAATTTTAGATTTCTCATTTTTCAAGTTTTGTTATTGGCGTGAAAGTTATATGTTGTACGTGAATATGACTGTACTAGTTTTTGCCCGCGACTCCGTCCGCTTGTACAGTTTAACGCGATAAAAAGTATACTGTCTTTTCCTATATTTCGACTTATCGCCAAAGAAAATTTTATCAGGATCGGTTTAGTCGTTTAGACGTGAAAAGAAAACAAACCGAGAGACAGAGCTACTTTCATCATCATCATCATTATCAGCCACCAGACATCAGCCATCTATCCACTGCTGGACGTAGATCTCTCCTAATGCACGCCACTGAGCTCGGTCTTCAGCTCTTCTCATCCATTTTCTTCCAGCCACTTTTCGCGGTCGTCACTCCACCTGGCCAGAGGGAGTCCTACACTAAGTAAAAAATATATTTATTTCTTTTATATTAGTATGTAAGTATGGATTTGTGAATATGTGTGCAAAATCATGTAGAGTGTGTGTATATTTGTGTTAAGGAGAGAGGTTTTTAACAGACTGCGCAAAGTGTGTTTATCAGCCTATGTATATATGTGCCTTTATAGACCAAACACTTTGTGGCACTATATAGACCAAACGAGTGGACCGATTTTAATTATTCTTATGATAATATATTTTTCTTAATCTCGCGAGTGTCACTAAAGACATGATATTAATCAAAATTCAATATGGCAAAAACCAGACGCCATATTGTGAAAATAAAAATTATGTTAAGTGAGGTATCGTTGAATAGGTATTTGGAAATCATCTTTAAGTTTCTCTTATCATTTTTCATTTCAAATGACCGGGATCTTTAACGATTTAAAGTTGATTAGCAACCATTCTCACTTAACTTTTTGCCTATTTTTAGTTCTGTTCGCAGTCGGGGTTTTTGTGAAAGCGCTTGGCCGTGCTTGTTTGTGCTTGTGTGCGTCATGTGTATCACATCTCACCTGCCACTCATGACATTGTATAGTATCGGGTTGACAGTGGCCGAGACGTAGTACAGTGCCCCTGCCACGTTGAACAGGTGCTCGTTGATGGCGTGGAACTGCGGGAGCATGTAGCCGTATATGTAGAACAGGCGCTGCACGTGGAACGGCACCCAGCAGACGAAGAAGGCGATCACCACTGCCGCTGATGATGAAAAAATAACAGTTTATAGGTGGTACACAAGTCTTATTTGTGAACGGGCGCTGCTTGTGGGGCCTGGTCCAACCTGGTTTCTTATTAGTCATTTGTGTTTTATTATTTTTATCTGTTTGGATGACTGTTGGTATTTCATTGGCATATATTGTATATGACATTTACATGTGTTTTATTATAAGATCACACTTTTAAACATATATACATATGAAGATTTGATAAAAATTACATCCCCGTAGAGTTTCTTTGTGCTCTCTTCTCTAACGGGCTTATTTTCGAAGCACCGTAGAGTCAGAAAGGTAGTTCTTTTCCTGTGCAAGATTCAGCTCCGAGTCGGCATTAATACGAGTACCATTGATGGTAGTATAGTTTGACATTATAGCTTCATCCGCAGGACATCTGTCATCGAGATCACACGCATGAAGTTTCGTATTTTTACATTCAAAATGTACCCAAAACAATGTCGTACTTTATTTGTGTGACGAAAAGGGATGTCCAAATTTCATTGCGACATCTTAATCACAGACTATAAAATAAGAATAATCGACTATGAAAATCGATATAATTTGCTTATTCGTAAATGTTTTATCGCTAGTTCCATCATTATTAGCTAAAATTACGGGGGAGCATCTTTACTTTTCTTCAAGTGTACTAAGGATACAAAGTTGTGTCACTTGTACCATCAATGTAACTACTATTACGAGGTTTTGACTTGTAAAAGTACTATTATTTTGCCTATTTACAATAAATACTTTGATTTTCGAGTGCCACAGGACCGAAGAGAAAGGCATGGTATAAGAGAGGCCAGCAGTGGGAAGATAAAGGCTGTGGATGATGATGAGGAAGTGTAGTGAGTCTCTTCTCCAGTAGTACATTATCGCTTCGGAAAGCAGAAGAAATAGCTTTGTCAGATATTCAACCACCGTTATATACTGTTAGGCCGGTGATACCCTACAACGTCATGTAACGTCGAGTGACATAACTTCTACATGGGAACATGTAGCTATTCCATACTGGATGCTGCTATAAGTATGAGGTTACGCCGGTTGATCTGGAATGTTTAGGTACTAGCAGTAGCCAGCCAATAGATAGATAACACTTCCATTAGCCAATGTGCGAGTACCTATATAGAAGTAGTTTCGGGACGAGCACGCCGGGGTATAAATATAGCGCGTATATATATAGTCTGTATTACTCAGTATAATTTTCCACTAAGATACGAGTGCGATCAGTGATTCGTAGCTAATACAGAGTGCAATAGTTAAGTTCAGTGATAAGCGATAAGTGCGTACAGTCAAGTTCAAAAGAGATTTAGTGTTATTTGTTGGTTTAATTGCTTTTAGTGGTTTTTGAATTAAAGTTTAAATTTTAGGTTTAATTGGCATAAATTAATTTTATCCCAAGCCCAGCTAGTAATACAATTCATGTTTGAAGATATTTAAATAAATAAATATATTCGGTAAATATTTTTCTGTATATCAATCGTCTGACTTTTAGTTTAGTGGAAGAAAGCTATATATTATGTTTTCTGTGATAATTTTTTACATTGTATTTTTTCATTGTTTATAAGTCAGGGTTTGATCACAATCTCACCTGGTCTTAGGTGATAATGTGATTGAAGTTCGGTAACATGATAAGTTTAGTACTTCATTGAATGTATCCTTGTATTAAGTTTCAAGGAGCTCAGTTCCTAACTCTAGAAGTTATGATGCTGTGGCAGATTCAGACGGACGACAGAGAGATTGTACTGGACGATCTTATAAGGGCTTTGTTGGACTATAGAACCCAAACAACTTCCGACGCACCCTTGCCCTTATGCCCCTATATTCGTTATGACTATTCACACACGTAACGTGCCGCGTTACGTTATCTTCGTGGAATCGTTTGGCAATTTTCGTAACGAAGGCGCAAGTTTTCTGTAAGAAAAAAAACGAGTGACATTGCGAATAAGCGCTCTGAGCTGGAAACTGTGTCATTTGCAATGTACCGCTATTCTAATCCTATCACTTATATATGTTTCCAGCAAAACAGACCATCTGAAGATACGTAACTATGTAAGGAAAGTAAATTCTCTAAACATTTCTAAATAATCTAGTCTGCCTCTATTTTTAAAAACTCCCTGAAAAATAGCTTTATTCCAAAAGAGCTTCATGACCTTTCTCAAACATCAAATGATCAGGTTTCGTTCAAAATAAATCTAATAAAGATATTCAGTTCACTTGAGAATTTTGCCACCTGTTTCAGATTTAGGCACAGACGTTCACGCCTACGGATTTAAGACATCAATTTCGTAACGTAATTTCAATAAAGGAAGGATCGGTAATTTTTTGAAGGTATCTCGTAAAATGCGATCAATTTTGAATCCTTACACTTATTAGAGCTTTCAAGCTAGAGCCTTGATTGCTTAAATTGGTTAGGTTTTCTCTTTTGCAAATGTAAAACTAATTGACAAAATTGTATCCAATCACAGCTCTAAAATTATTCTGCATCATCAAAGGCATCATAATTTACTACTTACATTGTTGCATGGCTGATTAAACTATACATGGAGATGCTATCCATACCAATAAATAAAAGTGAAACGTTGTCTGTTTGTTTGTTTGGGGAGCTTTCACGCGATAACCGCTAGACCGATTTCGATGACATTTGTTTTTTTTTCAGAATATTTAGATTTACTATGTTTTTTAAGTTCGTTATTGTTCAATGCTTTTCACAAAAGATACCGCGGAATTATTTGCTGTCGAAACTCATCTGCTAGACTAATTTTTATCTACCCGCTGAATCATTTTCGTGTTCAAAAACTTCAGTGTACGAGTCTGGCCGTGGCGTGCTTCAGGACAATTTAGTTACGCTCATTCAATGCTGCGTGAATGTTCTGCCAAACTTCTTCAATTACAACTTACTTGCGCATCTGCATTAATGGATTTCGTCGTTTTATAATTCTATGTTCATAGTGGTTGTACCTAAATAGTAGATAAGGTGAAGGTCATATTCATATGATAACAGCTAACGTTCTCATAGAGGTTTTACCTACATAGTAGATACGGTGAAGGTCATATTCATATTATAACAGCTAATGTTCCTAGTGGTTGTACCTACATAGTAGATACGGTGAAGGTCATATTCATATGATAACAGCTAATGTTCATAGTGTTGTACCTACATAGTAGATACGGTGAAGGTCATATTCATATGATAACAGCTAATGTTCATAGTCGTTGTACCTACATAGTAATGTTCATAGGGGTTGTACCTACATAGTAGATACGGTTAAGGTCATATTGTAACCCCTGGTTTGCTTTCAACCACTCAAAAGCGCGGTAAAATTTATCATGTTGCAATCAAAATGATGCATGACGTAAAAAAACGTATCAAAATGACGTATCGGTAATTGACCCCCCTAGAACAGAAGGGTGGAGGAAGGAAACGTCAAATTGACACCGCTGCTGTCAGTTCTTGAAACACCGGCGGAGAAAAACTCCCAAGTATTGGGGTAAAAAGGAGTGCTGGAGCCTTCAAATTAGGGTAAAAGTATTTTCATTAAAAGGTTAAGGCATAAATATATATAAACTAAATCCTCGTAATATGTCAATTATCAGATAAATAGTTTGATTTCTTCCTACCAATAAAAAGGACCTATAAATCGACAATGTTTGATATCGATAGTTAGGGATATTTGTCCTCTGAGACCTTGGCTTCCAATAATTGAGAACAATGAACTATGTCAGGTTTTTAGAGGAGGGATGCAGCGATAAATAGAGATTCGAACGCGGTCGCAGGCTTTTTCGGAGGCCAAGTTGGGCATAAAGTGCTGGGCCATCAGTGGTTCATTCCCCGTGTTTCCAACATCTGCAGTCGGTGCTACCAAGAGAATATATTCGGTAGGCACCCCCCTGTGAGGAACGGACATCTTCGGGATCCCCACTGCAAACATTGAGCGAGCCCTAGCCCTCCGAAGGCAATAGCGCCGAGCCGCCCTCCAGTTGGAATCAATTGAGAACGCAATAACCCCGTTTCGGGTTTTTTATTAATATTACGGTTTCTCTCTACGTATTGGATAGGTTGTTGAAACACTCCCAAATACCACTTCAGGATTCTCCGAGGGAGGTTTGGACCTCGCGGCTGGCGGGGCCCAAAGCTACGAGCCACACACACACACACACACACACATACACACACACGCACGCACGCACGCACGCACGCACGCACGCACGCACGCACGCACGCACGCACGCACACACGCACGCACGCACGCACACACACGCGCGCGCGCACACGCACACGCACTCTCCGCTCCACACCGTCACACTCACTTTACAATTTATGCTAACAGCTACCAAAAGACCAAGCAGCCTGACTGCGGCGATATACGCTACTATTACTTAATTAAACATAGAAAAAATATTATCCTGTTCTCAAATTCACCCAAGGCGTACTTTTGAAAACTAAGTCTATATATTAGTTATTAAACTTGCGCAACAAAGTTAAGGTGTCTCGCGCAAAGCCCCTTTGTTTCAAAATATGAAAGTAATAAACGCAGTAGAATAGGTAACAAAAGAACAAGAATATTGTTTTACCTACCTTTATTCCGATTTGCGATTTTGCACGCAGTTTTTTAGATTTGGGAGAGTTCTTATATTTTCCGATGACAATAAGACCACTATCAGAATCTCTTTGTCTCCCCAGGGAGCCAAGACCACGTAGCCTAATTAAACCCGAGATACAATACTCATACGAATAATTGAAATTGAGTTTTTATTTATTTTATTTATTCAAAACAAAATCCACAGCCCTTAATTAAACTAATACATATAAAACTTATAACTAAACTTACAGCCAATTTACATTTTACGAGTAAAACTTTGTATATTTTTAAAAGCTTTTATTACTAAAAGCTTTTATTAAACTTCACTTGTATGTATCTATGTATGTATGTATAGATGTATCTATGTAGGTATTTTGTCTGTCCTCGAATCTTGCAATTCATATTTCGAGCACTTCCCGATTAGCTATCCGGCTGAAACTTTCAGGGTAGCTCACAAACTGATGACAAAGCAATTTTATTTTTATTTTTTTATTATAAAATTACATTAAAAAAAAACGAAAAATGTTACAAAGCAACAAAAATAAAAAATCCGTAAAAGCTTCTCTTTTGTTTCATTTTTTTTAAATTGTTCATAATTTTAAATAAAACAGTAGGTACCACTAACAAGTACACTAAAAAAAATAACCAAAGTATAAATTTATTTTGTACTGCATGTGAATAATGTATGTGTAAGTTCGGTTACCTCCAGATTTTACCCTCGTACTTAACCTCATCGCGTTCTTTAATGACTAGGAGAACCTCCCGTTTGAAAGCAAATTTACTGGTGTGGATATCAATGCCTCTGAATACTTTATTGTATTTCATGCAACCGACTAACAAGTGAGTTTTGGGCATAGTTAGTAATAGACTGAGAGACATAAAAAGGTGTGTATGTCTTGTTCGCTTTTCTGGCACAGAAAATCGCAAGATTTTTGACGCTAACTCCGGACAATCTATGTAGCCGTTGCACAAACCATGTAGAAGTGACATGTCTGCTAAACTGCTCCGATTTTCTAAGATAGCATGATGATGATAACATGAACCCTGATAATCATTACCCTCAGATTTATTATTTTGTCAGTTGCTAGGTTTGACACCTTTTATAGAATGAGCATGAACTATTTATAATCTACAAATGTACACACCTATACGAATAGATTGCCCCCGCAAAACATACAGCATAATTACTGGCAGGCTCGCCGCAGATGTGTTATTTCATTAAAATTACGTATAGAGTCTAGTTTTATGGCAGTGTCTACAAAATTCACGGTAAGTAGGCGGTTAGGTCTTTTCGTTTAAAACCAACGAGTTGATTGGAAGAGAGATACAAACGCTAAGCTTACTTTAAACGCTTGGGATTACGAATTTACCAAATTATTTAGTTGTCTCGACAGATTAAATTCTGACTTGAAAATTTGTCTTTTTTGTTAGCTTGTTAGAAGTTTAAATAACTTCGTGGTAGTTTGACTTTTAGGTTTTTTATCCACCAGCAGTTTCTAGAGCTCTTGAACATTTACGTTATGTCGATGACAGTATAAAAATTTGTCGTAAACCAAATGTATGTATGACCAACATAAGTAGTATTTGTTAACAATTATTAATCAAAAACAACTGCCGGGGCCAACAGCTTAACGTGCACTTCGAATATTTTAATTCCGGAGGATGGAGCCGAGGACCGAACCCGGTATCGCTGGATTCTAACGCGCTCTAGTATGCTGCTCGGCTATCATCGCTCTTATCTGCAAACTAAGATGTTACTAATACGGTACGGTATTACTAATATGATGTAATGTTTTACACTAATACATTATAATCTATAGTAATTATAATAAAACTGTAACAGGTCCAATTCTGGACATTGAAGATATTTTGTAATTTTTTTGGAGTCTCTTCTATGTTCGCTAATGAAGCCAAAACTGTTTTTTTTTTCATTTCTGTCTGTCTGACTGTGTGTCAGTATCTTGGCCGCGTATCACGCCAAAACCACTCAATGAATCTATATGAAACTTGGCATGATTTGAGTTCATACTACGATACTTTTAATTCTCGAAAGTATTGCAAGATTCCAGGACAGACAAAATAAATATATATATACATTCATTATATATATATATATATATATATATGTATATATCTTTGTGTATCTACGAGTATTTATTTTGTCTGTCCTGGAATCTTTCAATTCTTTCGAGCACTTCCCGATTAGCTATCCGGATGAAACTTTCAGGGCAGCTCACAAACCGACGACAAAGCAATAAAAATAATAAAAAATACCGTAAAAAGTGAAAAATCAATTAAAAAAAATACTTTGACAATGCACCATAATCCCAGTTAAAGTTACTGTTATAGCTTACAGACGGTTAACAGTTAAAGTTATGACGTTACATAGCAATTGACAGATGGTGCACAATTTTTTGGCCTAACCGGTACTTTAAATGAAATGTCGATGTTTGTTAGTACTAAAGTAAGAAGCAACCCACCCTTTGTCTTTTATTTGAACGGTTTTAATTTAACAAAGAAAAACGTACATTATTTGATTCTTTTTGAGACGTGTACAAAGTATAATATGAAACAGTCTTGAAATTGATTTGTTTTATGGATAAAAAAGATTTGCAAAGTTTTCAGCAATATAAATGAAGCAATGCATAAATAAATTATACATTGTAACGAAAAAAAAGAAAAATGATATGAAAATGTGATGATTTGGTTTTTAGGCCAAACTCACCACATCCCCGAGATAGTTGGTCCGGTGTCTAACGCCGTTAGGGTATTCGCTTAAGTCAATGAAAAGTAATTTTGAGAATAAAGAGAATAAAAATAAAACGGGGAGAGTCACACCCAGAGTGGGGTGAGTCGGGATTCTTACCCCATCCGGTCGCTTTAAATGTGAGGACGCTAAATCTTTTTTCGGAATCACTCAAAACTTAAAATATTCGTTACTACTTTGAAATTAATAAAATTACCTGGATAAACTTAGACCGGAACGAGCTTCAAGAACTATTGGATCAAGACCGTTCGGTAATGTACTAGCTAGTGGGCACGATAGTGGAAGATAAGACATACAACTCAAATTCACCAATACAATCTTTATTATTCTTGGTTTAACTTTGCCTACTTACTTAAAATCTAAGGAACCGTGCCGTAGGTACGTTGGACGGCCATCCAAGTTAGCATGTAATAGTGGAAGACAAAACATGCGATTTAAATTCACCAATACAATATTTACTAATTTTGATTTAACTTTGCCTGTTTACTTAAAATATAAAGAACCGTGCCGTTGGTACGTTGGATGGTCATTCAAGCTAGCATGTAACGAAGACAAAACATGCAAATTAAATTCACCCATACAATATTTATTATTCTTGGTTTAACTTTGCCTACTTACTTAAAATCTAAGGAACCGTGCCGTAGGTACGTTGGACGGCCATTCAAGCTAGCATGTAATAGTGGAAGACACAACATGCAATTTAACTTCACCAATACAATATTTACTATTTTTGATTTAACTTTGCCTGTTTACTTATAATCTAAAGAACCCTTGCCTGCAGATCCAACTCTGCAGCTAAGAATTACTAAGATCTAAGATTACCCTGTTATAACTAGGGTCGATATAGAACTGACAAAATTAAGTATTTACCCTAACAAAACAAGTGATGAATTGCCGGCCGGCAGTGCAGCCTACTTATTTACCTTTTTCTATAAGATTTAGCCGTTATGTTAGTGAAGGTAATTCTCCATCCGACGTTTCAGCAATGTCCGATTCGCGTGAGAGGTAGCCCAGCTAGACCCCTCAGGCGTTGCAGGTGTCCAGCAGGTCGGTGGGGAACCAAAGTTCAACACTCCGGTTAATGAAATATATGCATAAACATGCCAATACGATACCGCATTCCAAGAACGTGGCAGGAATCGTTGGGTATAATGTCGTCGTGGCGTATCGCGATACGGCGCCTTTCTAGTTAAATCCGGGGGAAGAAGCCTCCGTCGTGTGATGTCTCAATTCGGGGGAAAATCTCCGTCGTGGGGTAACTCAGTCCGGGGGGGAAAACCCGCTGTGAATGAATAGACACAACGTTTCTTTAGAATTCGAGACTTAGAAAACGCCACCGCTCTCAGTTCGCTAAAATGGCGTCTAGAAAAATGGATAAAAGTGATTTCACAATCGCAATCATTACTGCAGACAATGCAAAAATACCGACAAATGAAAAAATCTCACCTTTTTTTACGGGTTTTATAATATGCAGGGCAAAAACTTGTCAGTCCTGCTACTGGGCTCTCCAGCACGAAAAGAGAAAACACGCCACTCGTCTCCATTGTCTGTTTCTTTCGGTAGCCGGATCTAGTTTTTTTTCCTCAGTTAGCAAAATCTATCCGAATAACATTTCGTTTCACCAGGAAACCGATCAGCTCTTACACATGAGCTTTGGAAATGATTATATGGTTTTATTTTTATTTTTGAAGATTTCTCACCATCGAAATCGAATTTGTTTATTTACTGTTTCTTTAACTATTTTTGACAGCTAAACAACTGTCAAGAGACGTCTAAGAATTGTTATAAACTATAGTCCATAAAACGTTCCGTACTAGAAACGATCCGTTCACTTCCAGACGAAAGGTACGGAACGCGGTTTCTTTGCTTCGGTACTGTTGTACTATCATAAAACTATATACTGTCACTATTAAATTATGATATTGTATGGGTTTGCTTTGGAAAAATCTACGTTCCTAAATTTGACATTTGTTGCATTTAATTGGTTTCTATAATTTTATTTTCTATTTGCTGACATTGCGGGACCGTGCCGAACAACGGAACGCGCCCTTTTGCTTTGACAGCTAATCGATGCAAAGATAAGTAAAATCTACGGTAGAGGTCACCACTTGCCTCCGTGTTTATCAATTGTACTTTATTAATTATTTATTTATTATCTGATTCCCAGTTATTCCTTGTTCCCTTTGTACATATCTCAATCAATTGACCTAATGAGAGTTATAAAGTCGTGATCCGTAGTGCATGGACGTGTTATATTTATCGAAGTGTTTACAACCTCTGAAGATGACTACCGTTTTTGGAACTCTGATTTACAGGATTATATCATGTAAGTAAACAACGTACGATAATCTATTTTATGTACCCGATCGTCTGCTTTCGCTGGTATTTACCAAATACGAACGATAGTACTGTTTCAATCAACTATGTGCGACTTCAATGTCGTCATCTGATAGATTCTAACAACAAACAAGAACCGAATGGCTTGTCTGTTGTTTATTTACTCCAAAAACGATACATTCTAATATGTGAGTATATTGAACAATATGCAATTATAATTCTAGTTTTACTATTATAAAGATGCGTTTCTATTAGTTGTTTGTGTGCTGTCTTGTTTATTCCTACTTTTACTTGTCGAATTGTTGTTTTGTATTGCTAGTTATAGGTTTATTGTTTTTTTATTTAAGTAGCGTTTTGTCTACGCTACAACATCCAAATTCAATTATAATGGTTTGCATGGTAGAGTCCCCAGGCTACATCTTTTATTTTACAATTTATAAAATCTGAACAGATTTCACAGTCTGGGCCTTTTTCAGCTTTCAAAATATTATGTTCATTATTTGAGTGTTCAGTGTCGAAAAGAAATATTGAAATACCCTGTTACGCTGTCCATCCATCACAATCAATTCAGTGCCCAACAAAAATGTAAAAAAAACTAATAAAGTATTTAACTCCATCCCGAAAGGCATATTGGAGTGAAATATTTTCTCATTGTTAGAAAATTCTAATTTATACTTTACTTTTTATATACATTTTGACTGATGATTGTCCTAAGTAGTTTTTTATTTATGTGGGCAGGCCGTAGAACCGATAGCCGTTGAGGATAGGAGGTTCTCGAATGGCAATCACGAACTGGAAGACGGTACCTACAAACGTAGACCGACAACCCGGTGAGAATCACTGGGAACTGCTAGATACAAATGTCGAACAACTGTTCGTTACGATGTTCTATAAGAGAAGCCTATGTTTAGCATTGGACGCCTTCCGGCTGAGATGATGATGATTACAATTTTTTTTTTATATTGCGTTTAGCCATAGTGTCAAGTAAAGAGATATTATAATCTATCATTTATATATCATTTTTCTCACTTTTCTATGTAAGACCATTTCGAATTAAAAAAATATTGTGCGCGATGGTATTTTGAGAGCAAACGTAACATGGACACAACGCGGAAAGCAAAGGTCGACTGACGAACCAATAGCGTTCCGGCAAGCATTCGGCGCGTGACCCGCCCGCCCCGCGCCGCACCTCATACCACCAAATAGACCAATAAATCGCCTACTGCGTAGTCTAACGTTCTTTTTACATGACGCGACCTGTATTTGTGAACTCTTTGTCTATGTCGAAGAGTATAACGGAAGAGCGTCAAATCATCCATCTACTTCCGTCAAAGCGACAGATGGCAACCTAATGAAGATATCAAGCTATTTCCGTTGGCACCATAGACAACTGCAGTGGTTGGCATCCTTGGGAGAACCAGCCAATCAGCGTGAAGCATTTTGCCGCCATCAAGGCAACCCGTTGTAGAGTGCGAGCAAGATAACTCTGCGCGTAACTGATGGCGCTGATTTGAGCTCTCAACTGTTCTTCAAATTTAGAATCAGCCAGATTGGCATACGGTCAGGAATGGTATTAAGTTAAATAGTTATCAAGTTGGTAAATTATTTCTGATAATGATTATGTACCTGTGTGGGTTTATATAATTATTTTATATACTAATGCGTGTGCGGAAGAATGTATATCTACATTCTTCCGCACACGCTTATCTATATCACAGTACATATATAGTCCTTTGGAAATACTATATATGTACTGTGCCTATACCCTGAAATAACACATAGGATACTTTCATCATCATCATTCAATGAAACTGCGTGGCGCAGCTAGTGATATTATTTACAACGAACTTCTACTTGTATTCCAAGCGTAACTTCATTCATTATCAGCAAGTCACAATCCAGTGTTGGAAACATATTATGCCTTCTAATACAACTTAAATATTTTATTATATTGCCCGAGAAATAAATTTATCTATTTTAAATAACTTAGAATATGTTAATTTTAAAAAACTTAAAAAAGATAAGAAGCTTTTATGCAGTAGCCATTTCATGGTGAAACATAGAACGGGCTATCACAATTAAATGCGTACACAACATTTCGTGTCTGTGTTGTTTACCGTGGAAGAGTTCCTTTATCTGGAGCTAATCCTGAATGTTGATTCAGGTCATGCCTACCATAAAATGCCAATGCATTTTATGGTAGGCATGGTAATTTTTGGATGTTGGTTCAGTTCCGATGAATTGTCATCGGAACTGAACCAACATCCAAAAATTCAACTCCGTAGGATAAAGAGGATGTGGTTATAATTCAGGTTGCAGATTCCACCTCAACAAAACTTCCATACATTGCAAGTTAAATGAAAGCTTTTGAGAAATAACTAGCTTAAAAGCTAAAGAAACACGCCTGCCCTGCCAAAAATGAACTTATGCCAATAAATTCTACATTATTCTAATGTGCTTATCAAGGCCTTCAATTTGATACCCATATTGTAAAATGACAAGAAAAATATATTTTTATTTTCAATTGAAAATGGAGCCATACTGCAGCCAATAGAAATTTTTCAAAAAAAATAATTGCCTATGTTACTTGGGGGGATGTAAGGATTCTAACGATACCCCATAAGTCTAAATCTGTTCAGGCATTTCAAAGTTATGGTGGAATAAAAAACTCACATACAAACATACATGAATGCTAAAAACATTACTCCTTTTTTTGGGCAGTCGTGTAATAAAAAAGCAGCCTGTGATGTGTGTAGCACACCTCTGACCTCGAACACGTTGCTTATAAATTGCCTGTAAGCAAACTTGAAGCTCAATAGACCCATCCGTTCACGTACCAGTTTTATAGTCATAATATCAAGGCATATCTCACTTTATGTTATTCGCCAGGTAGGTTTGTATGTATGAAAGTAAGTTTGTATGTCTGTCGAAAGGGTTAGTGCTGTCTTCTAGTGTCACATAGTGTCATCTAAGCCCGCCCTAGATGGTCAAAATTGCTCGACAAGCATTTACGTGCTTGGCAAGGATGCTTGATGTGGTTTATTGCGGCTTGGTGCATCGTTCAAGCATTCGCGCTCACTTGCATTTAGTTCTCAGAAGAACTTAAATTGTCAAAAACAGACACAGTGCTGTAAATGGCCACAGTGTCTTTTAATTATTTGCGCTTATAATTATTGTTCTATGCTAGAAACCAAAAAAGAAACAAACAAGACGATAATCTAAGCATTGGGATTTCTTATGAGACAGATTTACCCATGAATATTTACAAAATATTCATCAAGTTACAGAGCCCACTGATTTCAAAAAATGTTTCATCATAATCATCATCATCAGCGTATATTTGTCCACTGCTGGACTGCACGCCCCTGAAATCAGTCAATTATCAAAAAATGGCTGCGATTATCCATTATCAAAAAATGATTGATAGTGGATAAAAGCAGTGGTATCATTGCGCGTCTCTTGCAGGCCGCGCCTCTTCACCATCAACGCTGTCTTCGCTCGTGTCGTATACAGGTACACTCGCCATGACGCACTGACGTCAATTGCTTGCAAGTATATCTCTAGACGGCAAGCGTGCTTGACAAGCATTGTAAAAGTATGTTTGCTTGTCAAACACCTCAAGCTAAACGATCTAAGCCATCCTCGACCTCACCAATAAAAATGTGCACGAAATATTATTCATGAGCTTGGTAAGTAACTCCATCTATTGACCATCTAGGCGGCCTTCAGAGTTTTTCAGGCCGCCCAAAGGGCATCTAGCGTGGCTTAACGACTGCCATCAATAATTGTTAGCAGCCGCCACCGGCGGTGTTTTAAGGGCCCTCCGAAGATACGAGCGATGGCACTTAACTTATTAAAAATGATTGGTGCGGTCCAGGATCGAACACGGTGTCGATGGATTGGAAAACTAACGTATTATTACCGCTCTCAGACACCATCTCTCATTCACTAAGTGGTATCTTCAGCGATGTACGGCAATAAAATAATGCTTAGCTCAAACGAATAAAATTTTAGATACAGTTTTATGTAGTGGTGAGTTTATTTTGTAGCAGAGTTGTTTGGTGAAAGAACCATGAAGGTTATGGCCAAGCGTAGCGCCTAGCCGTGGCGTCTCATAGATGTATATTTTTATTTATAAGCCTATTTTCAAATGAAAGTCTAACATAAACATAGACAGTGTAGGTACGAATTAATCAAAAAAATAAGTTCGCTTCTACAACGTCAATATCACAATATCTATAATTCAATTTCGCGTAAATTTTGTAGCGCTATTTATTTTCTACGAAGGTCTTCGACTTGCGGTTTGAATATTTTTTTCTGCTCATTGACTGCATCATCGTATATTTCAAATAAGTTAAATTTATAGGTACACGTTATTTAGTAGTTATTTTCAAGTTTTAAAATTCAAGGTAACTAACTGTATTTTTAAAACAGATTTTCTAAAAATTGCAGATTTTATTTGGTCTAGAAACGACTGGAATGCGATGCGTACACAATTAAATATTTTCAGTGGCATTTTAAAATTAAATTTTACGAAAGAGCGTGGCTGTATTCAGAATATTCGCAAAGGTGGAGTGAATGAAAACAGAGAGTGGAATTTGGAATAACGATCGTACAAACCTAATTTACTGCAAAAATACATGAGTTAACTATTCCAAAAGTCTTTATAGTACGAGTAAACGATGCTTTAAATAATTTAAAAAAAGAAGTGCAAATACTATAGCATCACTCCATATTTATAGTCCATATCTATACTTATAATAAAACTGTAACAGGTCCAATTCTTTACATTGAAGATATTTTGTAAATTTTTTACACAACTGCCCAAAAAAAGGAGTGTATTATTTTTAGCATTCATGTATGTTTGTATGTTTTTATCTTTGTATGTTTGTGAGTTTCTTTATTCCACCATAACTTTTAAATGCCTGAACAGATTAAGACATATGGGGTATTGTCAGAATTCTTACATCCCCCCGAGTAACATAGGCTATTTTTTTAAACATTCTATATCTCGGCAGTATGGATACATTTTCAAACTCAAATTAAAAAAAAAACTTTGAATTTTACAATATGGGTATCAAATTGAAGGCTTTGATAATCACATTCCAATAGTATATAATTTATTGGCAAAATCCCTTTTTTGGCAGGGCAGGCGTGTTTTTTTAGCTTTTAAGCTAGTTTTTTTGGAGGCTATATATTCGAAATATACAAAAACATATTTAAATTTTTATTTATGTCTGTCTGTCTGTCTGTATCTTGACCGCGCAACACGCCGAATCTACTAAATGAGTTCCCGCAGGATATTGGTTGAAAATTATTAAAAAGAACACGTATCACAGTGAAATTACTGGACGAATTTTGATGCAACTTGACACAGTCATAGTAGGTATTGTTACGCCGGTCGATTCTTAGAAAAACAGTAGGTACTAAAATGACGCAATACCTACATTTAAAGGAACATTTTGGAACACACTAGTAGAGCGTAGGTACCTACAGAAGTTTCCAGAGCGCGCGGTAGGTATATACCTACGGGCGCGGTGATATCAAAGGTGCCTCCGGCCTTAAGTACCTACAGGCGCGGCGCGGCGCGGCAAGTCAAAGGCGCCGCCGACCTTGAAAGTTCAAAGACCTACCGACTACCACTAGTACATACGAGTAGTTATGAGTACATTCTGGAAACTTACGTCGCGGTATAAATAGGGCGCACATCGACTGCCTGGGACATTACTGATTTGGCTGACGAAACGAAACGATCAAAGTTATTCGAAGCGAGTATTCAGTGATAATTGATAAGAGTGTACAGTCAAAGAGAGAGAGAGAGAGTGTCAGTCAGAGTGTGTGTGTGTGTGTGTGTGTGTGTGTGTGTTTGAGCATTATTTGTTGGATTAATTTCTTTTTGTGGTTTTTCGAATAAAGGTGTTATAATTTTTGGTGTGATTAGCGTACAATTATTTTATCTGAACCCCAGCTCGTAACAGTATGATGGGTTAAAATTAAGGATACATTTTATCCTGAAAAAATAAAGGGTTCCTGTGGGATAGGGGTCCAAAGTTATGTTGATTTTGAAGTTATAAATATCTATACTTATAATAAAGCAATAAGTAAGAAAAAGTGTAAAAATAAGATAAAAAAGTGGTCTAGGGTACTTACTTAAAATAAGCTACTGAACAAGAATATAATATTTATTTAAAACGTGACTGTCTGTCTATATAACTTAAATACTGGTATAATTGATATCTCAATGCAATGACTAGACGCCATGCAATAGATAAAAATCTTTTTGAAGGCTGAAGAAATTTTGATAAAATATATGTATTTTAGGTCTTGGAATAGCACATAGACTACTTTTAACCTGGAGAAATGACCCCGCGTGCGAAGCTGAGGGCACAGCTAGTGTTATAATATTTATAGAGTGAGATAATCATGTCGAGAAGTTTGATTTTATACGACTGCCTAAAAAAGGAGTGTAACGTTATTAGGGTTCATGTATGTATGTGAGCTTTTTAATTCCACCATAACTTTTAAATTTGGATGTATCACGAAAATCCTTACATCATTCCGAGTGACACAGACTTATTTTTTAAACTTATTTTTTTAGCAGGGCTGTCGGTGTTTTTTTTCTCTTACCTTGATGATTTACTTGTTATAGTGTGAGATAGCGATATGTCCAGAAGTTTGTTGTATGACAGTAACGGATTGTGACAGATACCGAATGGATTCTGATAACTTTTCATAGGGCAACAGCCTTTGGTGCTATATTCATCGAATAAATACTTGATATTATATTAACTCCCCTGTATTTGTTTGAAAGAAAAAAAGTGAGCTTGAATAAAGTGAAGGTAAAAGAAATTGAAAGCTTACTGAGTTTTCAGCACCAGTTAAACGCCTCCATATAACAGATTTATTTTCAATGTAAATTTTTATTAACATGTAAAACCAGCACGGCTTAGAGTTGAATTTAATCGTAACAATACCTCCAAATATCAGATATAATTTAAATATATTTATTTACTTGTGAAACGAGCACGGCTTAGAGTCAAATTTAATCGTAACAATACCTCCAAATAATTGATATAATTTTAATTTATTTATTTACTTGTGAAACGAGCACGGCTTAGAGTCGAATTTAAACATAGGTATGGTAGAATGAAGGCCTAGAATTATCAGTATATGCCTATAAAATAAACAACAAGCTTGGCCAAAAAAAATAATTGCAGAATGCAGGCCTTCCATCGTTTTTTTACTGTTTGGTTGGCTCCGCACGACTAGTACATTTAGACAGAGTCAAGTAATGATATATTACAATTTGTATGTTCTTTTCAATAAGAGTTTAAATGTTGAATCCCAGTTAGTCAAAAAAGTCAAAAGTCTAGTCATGTCATCACTGACTTCCTAAGAAGTTTCGGAGAGAACATGAAATGACACGTTTTATTTGCGTTTGTATCATTTGCCTACGCTCGTGCATGTTAATGAACACATAATGATTAATATTCCAACACAAGTTTGAGAAAATAATTCAAAGCAGAACTAGGTCTCGATTTCGTTTTCCCGCTGTGAAAATCCTATAATAATTTGAAAATTCTAATCATCGGACTGAATAATGTTGAAAATTTAGATAATCTTAA
Source organism: Alsophila aescularia (assembly GCA_946251855.1). Taxonomy (NCBI): domain Eukaryota; kingdom Metazoa; phylum Arthropoda; class Insecta; order Lepidoptera; family Geometridae; genus Alsophila; species Alsophila aescularia. Next base: position 17,953,095 of record OX276381.1, read on the forward strand.
AAATATAATAATAATAATAATAAACACTTCATTACACCATATAAGGAACAAATATAATAACTTATATACAATATAATACACTTAATAATAATATACTTGTTAATATACTTCGGTAAATTAACTTTCTACAAACGTATTGATATCGTAGACAGAGAAATAATGTATTTAATATTGCTATTCATAACGGTGATGATTTGAAGTCTACGCTTGCAACATCTTGTAATATCTAAAAACATGACACTGGCGAAATTGCTGGCAGTGCCGCCGCAGAAGCAATAAAAAAATACTTTGCTGGCGTCTCATAGACAAAATTCGGTCAAAAACAACCCCACCTATTTAAACTGTTGGCCAATTTGGCCCAACAGTTCTATGTTAAGTATGGTAGGAACAATCTAGCTCAAAGTTAGTCCAGACAAACATTTATTATTCAGACATCTAACTAGCTCTCATAGATTTTTATTTCTTTGAGTGTTAAGTCACGAACTCGTATAAATATGAATGTTGTTATGCATAAAACTATTAAGCAGCATAGCCTACCACTCCTAACAATAGATCTAAAAACTTTTTGCTTATTACGCTCTCCTGACGCAAACGCTGCTTAGGTACTTTATCTATATTTAGAATACAAAAAGACAATCATTGTGAATAAAATTTACTAAAAAGCATTTATACTTGTAGGCATACCTATTGCAAAGATATATCTCAATTATTTCCGCGTCAGATAGCTCTTTTTCTGGGTGAAAGAGGTCTGAGGAAGGAGGCTTTCATGGGTCGCCTAACAAGCCTTGTAATTCATACTTCTCTTTTTGGTCTTAATATCTAGTGAGGAAGTGGTCAAATCTATACTTATAATAAAACTGTAACGGGTCCAATTCTGTACATTGAAGATATTTTGAAATTTTCTTTTGGAGGATACTCTATATTCAATACTAAAGCCAAAACTGTATCTTTGTAATTTTTGTCGGTCTGTCTGTACCTTGGCAGCGCATCACGTCGAAAATACTCACTGAATTCAAATGAAATTTGGTATGATTTGAGTTTATACTATGTAGCGTTGACAAAACGCTACTTAAATAAAAAAAACAATAAACCTATAACTAGCAATACAAAACAACAATTCGACAAGTAAAAGTAGGAATAAACAAGACAGCACATAAACAACTAATAGAAACGCATCTTTATAATAGTAAACCTAGAATTATAATTGCATATTGTTCAATATACTCACATATTAGAATGTATCTTTGTTTTTGGAGTAAATAAAAAATAGAGATATAACCACTACACAACACGAAAACAATCGCCGGTTATTTTCATAACAAAAACAGAGGTTATAAACACCTCGATAAATATAACACGTCCATGCACTGCGGATCACGACTTTATAACTCTCATTAGGTCAATTGATTGAAATAAATACAAAAGGGAACAAGGAATAACTGGGAATCAGATAATAAATAAATAATTAATAAAGTACAATTGATAAACACCTCGATAAATATAACACGTCCATGCACTGCGGATCACGACTTTATAACTCTCATTAGGTCAATTGATTGAAATAAATACAAAAGGGAACAAGGAATAACTGGGAATCAGATAATAAATAAATAATTAATAAAGTACAATTGATAAACACGGAGACAAGTAATGAGGTTACCGGAAATTTTACTTATCTTTGCATCGATTAGCTTTCAAAGCAAAAGGGCGCGTTCCGTTGTTCGGCACGGTCCCGCAATGTCAGCAAATAGGAAATAAAATTAAACAAACCAATTAAATGCAACGAATGTCAAATTTAGGAACGTAGATTTTTTCCAAAGCAAACCCATACAATATCATAATTTAATAGTTACAGTATATAGTTTTATGATAGTATAACAGTAGGTACCGAAGCAAAGAAACCGCGTTCCGTACCTTTCGTCTGGAAGTGAACGGAACGTTTTATGGACTATAGTTTATAACAATTCTTAGACGTCTCTTGGCAGTTGTTTAGCCGTCAAAAATGGTTAAAGAAACGGTAATTAAACAAATGTGATTTCGAGAGTGAGAAATCTTAAAAATAAAAATAAAACCATATTATCATTTCCAAAGCCCATGTGTAAGCGCTGATCGGTTTCCTGGTGAAACGAAATGTTATTCGGATAGATTTTGCTAAATAAAAAAAAAAACTAGATCCGGCTACAGAAAGAAACTGGCAATGGAGGCGAGAAGCGTAAATCCTTTTTTCGTGCTGGAGAGCCCAGTAGCAGGACTGACAAGTTTTTTCCCTGCATATTATAAAACCCGTAAAAAAAGGTGAGAGCATTTGTTGGTATTTTTGTATTGGCGGCAGTAATGATTGCGATTGTGAAATCACTTTTATCCATTTTTCGAGACGCCATTTTGGCGAACTGAGAGCGATGGCGTTTTCGAAGTCTCGAATTCTAAAAAAAACGTTGTGTCTATTCATTCACAGCAGGTTTTCCCCCCTGACTGGACTCCTCCTCCTCTCCTTTCCCTGGACTGAGACCCCACGACGGAGATTTTCCCCCGGACTGAGTTATCACACGACGGAGGCTTCTTCCCCCGGATTTAAGTAGAAAGGCGCCGTGTCGCGATACGTCACGCCACGCCAACATTATACCCAACGATTCTTGCCACGTTCTTGGGATGCGGTATCGTATTTTATCAATATATTTCATTAACCGGAGTGTTGAACTTTGGTTCCCCACCGACCTGCTGGACACCTACAACGCCTGAGGGGTCTAGCCTGGCTACCTCTCACGCGAATCGGACATTGCTGAAACGTCGGATGGAGAATTACCGTCACTAACATAACGGCTCAATCTTATAGAAAAAGGTAAATAAGTAGGCTGCACTGCCGGCCGGCAATTCGTCAATGTTTTGTTAGAGTAAATACTTAATTTTGTCAGTTCTATATCGACCCTAGTTATAACAGGGTAATCTTAGATCTTGGTTTTTCTTGGCTGCTGACTTGGATTTGCAGGCTAGGATTCTTTGGACTTTAAGTAAGTAAACAAAATTAAACCAAGGATAATAAATATTGTATTGGTGAATTTAAATTGCATGTTTTATCTTCCACTATTACATACTAGCTTGAATGGCCGTCCAACGTACCTACGGCACGGTTCCTTAGATTTTAAGTAAGTAAGCAAAATTAAACCAAGGATAATAAAGATTGTATTGGTGAATTTGAGTTGTACGTTTTATCTTCCACTATTGTACCCACTAGCTAGTACATTACCGAACGGTCTTGATCCAATAGTTCTTGAAGCTCGTTCCGGTCTAAGTTTATCCAGGTAATTTTATTAATTTCAAAATAGTAACGAGTATTTTTAGTTTCGAGTGATTCCGAAGAAAGGTATAGCGTCCTCGCGTTCAGAGCGACCGAATGGGGTAAGAATCCCGACTCACCCCACTTTTGGTCTGACTTGCCCCAATTTATTTTTTATTACCTTTATTCTCAGAAATTACCAAAACACCCTTTTATATCGTTACAACTACGAGGTAGGACTTTGGAAACTTTTCATCCCGAAAAATTACCCGCAATATAGGGGTTGAAAGTTATTAAAAAGAATACGTATCACGCTGAAATTACTAGACGGATTTTTTGATGCAAATTGACACAGTCATTATACTTATAATAAAGCAATAGGTACGAAAAAGGCCGTAAAAAGAATATAAATAATAAAATGCTCTCGGGTGCATAAAAAGGGTATTATCACGAATACATATATTTTTTATCGTGACGCTCTGTGTATTTGTCTGTATGTTTGTTTGTTCACGCATCACGTAAAAACTATTGGACCGATTGCAATGCGGTTTTCATTGTTAGATAGCTTAGGGTTTGATTTAAAAACTGGTGTAATTGGTATCTCAATCTGGTGGGTTAGAAGCCGAGCAGTGAATAAAAGTATTTAAAAATAATAATAATAAAAGTATTTTCTAAATAATTAAAAAATAACAATTAATTAATTTAAATATTTATTTAGAGTACTTTCTAAAGAATGTTTGATCAAATGTATGTATATTGGTCCTGGAATAGCACATTATGGTACTTTGAACCTTAAGAAAAGACCACGCGTGCGAAGCCGCGAGTACAGCTAGTAACTAATAAAAATCATGGTTAACTTAATTCAATTCAACTACATTTTATGAACGGAATAAAATAGGATGAAATGAGACTGCACGGGTCAACCTGACCCGTCAGGACGGAACTGAAGGGGAGAGGAAAGGATGGGACGGGACGGAACCTGGTATGGTCTGTGACGGAACCACATGTGACGGTACGAGACGGGACGAGACGGGAAATCGAATTCAATTTCACCGTGTATAGTATAATGTACTGCGGTAGAACTACTTATATAATGTACTGCGGTACCACCGAGTTTAGGATTTTTAATCTTTACAGAAGAAAACGAATGCGCAATGTAGCAAAGAAGTTTCGCGCGAATCCAGAACAATGAACAAAAACGGAGCTGGAGTCAAAGGAATGCCTCATTGAACAAATAGATGACAAAGCTTTACGGCGTTGTTCGTGACAGCTTCGACGTGACGTTACGATACTGGGAAAAACTGTACTTTGTTTGTAAATAAGCATGAAAAGAATACAAACCGTAATTTTATTATTAGTCTTATTCACAATTTATTACGAAAGTACAATATTGGAAGGGTTGTGGCGCGATTTAGTAAATAAGTATTATAAATGATGGTGCGTATAAAAAGTAAATAGAATAGATTTAGCTTTTTTTAATTTATTACCAATTTTGCTTACTTTTACACTATCACATCTAGATATTAAATGACTAGCTGCGCCCCGCCGTTTCTATTACAACGGATTATGATGAAAAGTAGCCTATGTGTTATAATCCAGAGCAAAAGCTATCCTGGTACCAAATTTCAACCAATTTCATTCTGCTGTTTGAGTGTGAAGGAGTAACAAACATACACACTCACACACACTTCTAAAGATAGATGGCGCTAATCGGTGTTTATGCATTTTATGTCGTTTTGGATGGACTGTCAGTTCTAATGTATGGAGTTCTAAATCGAGCGCACTATGTTTTCCGCTCGATAAAAGAGGATTTATTTTTAAAACTCTAAGCTCTGATTGGCCTGTTTACGACAGTGGCTATACTACTCTGAATTATAATATTAGTGCGATGTGATGTTGCATTCAAGAATGAGACACGATTGACTTGAAAATATCTTGTTCACTCTGCGACTTTGCCAACTCTTTAAAGATGGAGTTTAAACAAAAAAGAGCCGTTGCAGGACGCCTAGCAGATGTGTAAACATAAAAAATAACTAACACAACGAACAACCGGTTGCACCTCACGCTCTCATTAGTCAACTGTGAATCAGCACCCTTCATCTAATTTTTATACTTACATTTCGGCCTAATATAGGATGGCGAGACGAGACATCGTTCCGACTGGCGATCTTTAGTACCGGAGTTCAATTCTCAATTTGAGTGATTACATTTCGCAGATAAAAAAAATGTGATGGCTTATAACTTGAATACGGCCGAGCTGAGGCGGAAAGAGCCGATCGATTGCCACGCTAACAGTCGGCGTTACCCCGTACCGCGCCATTATATGTTTACACATCAAAAATCCTCAAAAATTCACCTCAAGTACTCAATGAATATTTTCTCCAAATTTCAAATCTCTAGGTCCACTGGTTCAGGCTGTGCGTTGTCTGTCAGTCAATCAGTATGTCACGGTACGTTTTAAAGGTTATAGATCATAAGATGCGGCATGCTTTTATATCACGTAATCATGTAAACACAAAGTGGACTAGATACAAAACTACAGGCAAACACACTCACACAACTACATTCCCACCATCATGCTTCATGTGCATCAACAACAATGATAGAGAGACAGACATACGCAGACTGTAGCGCGTTTTTTTTTTTTAGAATGGATATGTGCTGTTGGTCTATAACTGACCTCTACACTGTAGCGCGAATGCGTCATTCAGCCTATATTTGTCCACTGCTGGACGTAGGGTCTCCTAATGCAAGACTAGCTAGGTCTTCAGCTCTCCTCATCCATTTTCTTCGGCCGCTTTTCGCAGGTCGTTACTCCACCTGGCCACAGGGCGTCCTACACTACGTTTGCCTAAACGTGGTCTCCACTCGAGAACTCGTCTACCTCAATGGTCATCGGTTCTTCTGGAAATGTGACCAGCCCACTGACACCTTGGTTCTCCGTCAGATATCTTCATTCAAATCTTGTCCCGCTAAAATTCTAAAAATTCGCTTAACCTGTTTACCAAGTTTCGTCTAAATCACTTGAGAAATGCGACCTGTAGAGGAGAACAGAGATCCGGACATTCGGAAAGAATTCGAAAGGACATACGAAAGCATTTTTGCCCTAGCTGAAACGGAGATGCTTTGCTCGCGTTTCGCGCTCGCTCGGTCAATAACCTGCCTCGCGAATGAGTGTCACTCCGAATGCCGGGTCCAAACCAAGAGAACGAGTGCGAACGAAGGCTACCGTGCGAAAACAAACAAATCAATGTGGACGACTTTACGAAAGCGAGCGAGAGCCAGCGTAGGTTCGTTCGCATTTGGCCGTGCTCCGCCGCGTGTCGGTACATCAAAAGGATTATAGCAAGCGAGCGCACGCGGTGTGTACGAACGGGCGAATGCTCATTCTGCATCGAACGTTGCACGGAACGGACGTCTCGCGCATACATTTTTAGGAAGGTTCATTCTTGACGTAGGTATAGAATGGTCGAATGAAAATTCTCTGAGGCTCATAGAGCTTTTATAGGCAAAAACCTCGGCTGTGGGATTCAAAAGATAATAGCAATAATAAATACTTAACAGGGGCGGCTTCACAAAGTTTTTGTAATTTCCCCATACGGAGCAAAAAACTCCCCAAAAAGATATTATTTCAGCAATTTTTCTCAAATATTTTGAAAATACATATTCCTTATTTGGGTAGCTATCATATAGGTAAATAAAGTGTGATTTGTAAATAAATAAAAAATAGTTGAAAATTTTGTTTGTTTTTTTTGGTGCGCCTCTTATATCTTAATTGTATTAGGCATAAAAATAACGTTAATTGAATTGAAAAAAAAAAAGTTTTAATTGTCACGGTCCGTGTAATGTGACATTATCGTTTTCTAACAAAAAGTACAATTAAATAAAGAAACGAATTTTTAGCTGTTCAATGTTTAAATTCACTAAAAAACATTGCTTTAGGCAGTCATCTTGTCTCAGCCCAGTTTTCGTACGCTAATGCAAGGATCTGTGGAGCTACGTTTATTAAAAGTAATTTGTTAACAAAATAAGCATAACGTGTCACAACTGTGAATATTCTGTGTATATATAAACCTCTAATTTAAATTCCTGATAACATGAGTCACGTAATGTAGTACAGTTTCTTCATAAATTATATTAATCGCATGGTGTTTATTTTTAGTTATAAAATGGCGGTAATAACGTCAAAATGTCACATCCTTAATTTCACCGTGACTACGGTTGTGTCATTTTTAATACTTTTGGGCTTGGTTTGTGTAAGTAATGGTCAGATCCGTAGTCGACATGTTACATCTGTATTATATTAATTAATTTTCTCTTTTTTAAGGATGTCCAGTGCCCAAACAAAACAAAAAAACAAGTTTTTATGTTATTTTGTTTAATAAATTTTTGATAATGACCCATTTAACGATCTATTTATTAACATTTACATTGAACACCTTACTACCCTAGCAACAATGCGCAACACTACATCATTTTAAAATGATGAATTAGGTGCGATGCAAAAAAGTCATAGTCGGATTGGCGTTTGTGTAGAAAGTGTCAGTAGGGTTAAGTATTATTATCTCATTCACGCTACAGTCTGCTTATGTCTATTTTGCCTGTAATATTATTATTTTTGTTTTATTGTGTCAAAAACCATCAACAGCATTTGTGCTATACCTACTATTGCATTGGTTTTTAATATCCTAGAAGAACATAGGATGTTTTTTTCCGCGATAAACAGTAGTCCGCGCGAACGAAGTCGCGGGCGGGAAAGCTAGTAGGAGATAAAGGCTGACTTCAAAAATCAGACGAAAAGACTACCCAGAATTTGCCAAAGCCTCGTTTTTAATCACTTAAATAACTGTTTTTTACAAGTATATGTAGTACTAGCTGTGCGCGGCGTTGCCCGCGTGGTCACTTAACTGGGTAAAAAGTAACCTATGTGTTATTCCAGTACCAAAAGTGCCTTTAAAGTACAATACATGACGATACGAGTACATTTCATCAATATTTGTTCATCCTTCAAATAGTTTTTTTATCGATTGATCTGCTTCTATTCATCGGATTGAGATAGCGAGTAGGTACACCAGTTTATAAGTCAAAACCTAGTTTATAAGGGATACGCGAACAAACACAGGATTTAAAAAAAAACTTGTTCTTTAGCTTATTTTAAGTACCAGGTACCCTAGACAATTTTTCCTACCTACTAATAAGTAGGTAGTAAAATGGTCGAGATTATGAAACTCTAGTAATACCTTCCTTATACATACAAACTTCAAATAAAACAAACAAACCAACGAATCTAATTAAAAACCTAAAATACTTTCGATAAATTACCCCCTCCCTGGCCTGTGCTCTGTGCCTTCCCTGCCTGTCGTACATTAGTAATAGTATTTCTTCTGTGCTTCAGTATCGATTAGAGAACAAATTCTTCAATTACAGAATTTGACCTGTCAGTGCTTGTAATAAAGTATATTTTTATTTTACAGGAAAATCAGCAATTGAAATATCAGGTGTTGTAATAAAATGTATTATCTTTCCGTACAGTAAACAAGTAGGTATGTACTTTTGCAAAGCAACCTTTTTCGAGTCTTATTACTGTTCCGTGCTCAATTCCTAGCGAGCACAATTTAAAATGTTAAGTACCTCGTAAATGTTAAAACGGTTCTTCACATTTCAAATTCATGACCAATTTATAAAGAAAGCTTTGTCATGAATATGCTTTTAATTTTCGCAATAATTACAATACATCTGCATTATGCGCGTGCCGCTGGCTTTTTGTTATTGCGAATTCAACATTTATAGGTACCTACTAATTAAAAAACTGTTCGTGAGTGAAAAAGTTTAAATTGAAACCAGAATAGCTCACGGATTGTTTTATTGTTTATCGTTTGTGCTGTTACAGAACGATAGAAGCCAAATCCGCGAACTTATAATTTCATTTCGATAATGAATCTGTTGTGGACTTTGTCAGAAATCGTACTAGCTATATCCACTGAGGCACATTCATTATCTTATACTGTCCTGCTCGTCTAGGTGCAGGTTGAGCGAGAGAGGGGATACAGCTCGGGAGCAGATTTTAGACAAAATTCATTTATCTTGAACGACGTAGGAGAAGTATCGAAAAATTGCTAAGCAAGAATCTACATCAACTTAAAAGCTATCTTACAAAGCAAATTCTGGATCGATATCCATACCAATATATAAAAGTGAAACGTTGTCTATTTGTTTGTTTATTTGGGGAGCTTTCACGCGATAACGGGTATACGGATTCTGATGAAATTTGGAATGGAAAAAGCTTATACCCTGGAATAAAATAAAGGATACTTTTTATCCGGCGGGCGGGAAAGCTAGTTCATAATAAATTTCAAGAAAAGTTTTTGATCGAGAAGATATAGTGTAATGGTGTTTTCCTCCGGTGAAAATCTAGTTAAAGACTAGAGAAACATATATATAGTATTACATTTTTCGTTCTAAATATAGAACATCACACCATCACACATCATCGCTTTCCATCAGGTGAGATTGTGGTCAAACGATTGCCTAGTCCGTAATAAAAAATAAATAAGAAAAAAGATAGGACTTTAACTGCTTACAGCATCTTAATATCTACATAGAGTCCTTTAAAAATGAATTAGAATTTCAGAATTATGACAGTTCGGTTTGCTGTAAGTACCACAATTTCCTTCAATACATTAGCAGATAGGCGTGACGTATTACAGAAAATATCAATGCCATATATCAACCCGATCCTGGGGAAATGAGCGTCAATTTTCGTGATCACGTAATAAAATATCGTGACAAGACGATCCAGGACCAATTTCGGGGACATTTTTTATTAAACACGTGACATGATACCTTGGTAAGAGTAGGAAAGCTTACTGGTAGCGAATGTAGGTAGCGATCATTGGGCGGAAGTACTCGATAACAACTGAACTTACTGTACTCTAGTTAGGGCAGATGACTTTTGCTCAAATATAGTAGGTACTGGTATACTAGCAGCTAGCTAATTGAGATTGAGTGGCAGGAAAAACCTGAATGAGTCTGCTTAGAGTAAACAAGATGAAAATAGATTAAGTTTAAAAACTAAAACCTGACTACGATTATGTTTGTATGACGTACCACGGACGATATTGGAGTTTGATAAAAAATGAGCCGTCGCAGGACGCCTGGCATATGTGTAAACATTTTGTTTGCCTCATCATCATCATCAGCCCGTAGTCGTCCACTGCTATGAAATAGGTAGGTTATGAAACACCTCATACATACATGTCATTAATACCTACCTTTCACAACAACAACGTAATTTCATGGCAGGATAAAACATGAATCAAAGCGTACCTAAGTGCCGTATACAAAAAGTTACTCTATGAATAGGTGTTAAACTATTTGATTCATAGTAACTATGCATTATCAATGATCTTAGTCTTCATCTTCTTCTTCGTCCCTTACAGTTTCTTATTCCCTTCACGAAGCGAGCGACGCGCAGTAACAAGTCGCCGCGCCGTTCGATCGCCACGCCAAAAGTCAGCGTTACCCCCGTACCGCGCCATTAGATGTAGGCATATATGTATATATATATATATATATATACATATATGCATCAAAAATTTCCTATGCATCTTTGCGAAGACGTTATATTAACTCGTTTGTGGGGGAGTGTTGCCAATGCAACAAAAATACCACCACTTTTTGTCAATTTTTAGCGAAGGTGGACAAAAAGTGGGGGACAAAGAGCTTGAATATAGAGGCACTGGTAACTCCATCTCTCTATATTCTGTAATTTTCTTTGGGTTAATAAACACAAATTTTGTACTATTTAACATCTCAAAAAAAAAAAGGTGAAAGCGTAGCGTACCTATACTTATAAAATTATGCGCGTGTTTTCACGTGTGTTATTCGTGGGCTTTATAATTTAAAGTTCATATTCATAAACTTTATTAAAACACGGTGAAACATTCGACTTTGATAACTTTATTGACCTAGAACAACATTATCTTTATTATTCCAGACCCCGACTCCTACAGACAGGTATGGCGATATTTACAGCAAATTCATGAGCATGACCAAATTCATGAGGTATAGGAACACATCATTGTGAGGTAAATACAGTGGCCTTTAAAACTTAGTACTATACTTTAATGTCTGTCTGTTCGCGCATCACGTTAAACCTACTGGACCGATTGCAATGCGATTTACACTGTTGGATAGCTAAGGGTTTGACTTAAAAACTCGTGTGCTTGGTATCTCAATCCGATGAGTAGGAGCCAAGCAATTAAAAAAAAAACATTTTAAAAGTGTGGTACTAAGTTTTGAATAAAACTACTGGGCCGATTGCCATGCGATTTTCACTCTTGGATAGCCTAAGTTTTGACGTAAAAACTGGTGTACTTGGTATCTCAATCCGATGGAGTAGGAGCCAAACCATTGATTAAAAACTATATTTATTTTAAACGTGTCGTACTAAGTTTTGAAGGCTAGTGTATATGGGCCACGAACTAACAAGGGCTTCTTGTATTAGGATTTTGGCACAGATTATTTGAACTGAATCCATTCCAATATATAAAAGTGAAACGTTGTCTATTTGTTTGTTTGTTTGTTTGTTTGGGGAGCTTTTACGCGATAACGGCTAGACGGATTTTGATGAAATTTAGAATGGAGATAGCTAAATAGCCCTGTAATAAAACAGAGGATACTTTTTATCCCGGAAAATTGAAGGTTTCCACGGGATAACTGGAAAATGTTGATTACTTACTATAAGGAATGTTTGCCATCACAGAATGGTCTGTGGTTGCCATGGAAACGAAATAACAAGTCTGTCAAAAACATCAAGAGCATTAAAAAAAGAAGAAAAATAGGAAAGAAGAAAATAGGATGCTTTTTTTCGCAATGAACAGTAACCCGCGTTTACAAAGTCGTAGGCGGGAAAACTAGTACTAAATAATAAGAGGCAGGAGTTGTAAGCAAAAGATATTTTTTTCAAGATAACCATACAAATTTATAGGCACCTGAGGTTTTTGAGTGCTTTTAGAAATAAGGTTTTTTTTAACTCCTTTTGAGTTATATATTATGTAGAGGTTGACGTAGCCCTTACTACTCAATTCTATATAAACATTTTACGCAAGCCCTTCCTCGGAATATTTACTCTCAAACACTTACACGAACCATACCAACGCTGAACAAACTTACTGTCGATTAAATTTACAAGTAAGTAAGTACCAAAGCCCGCATTCAAAGACGTTTCTATTTCTGTTATGATTTTTAATTTTAAAATGTATTGTTTTTTGTAGCATAATTCATTAGGTCTTAATATAATAATTACCGACAATTTTGTTCTCCTTGCAACTTGCCGTAGCAAGTTTACGCGTCGACGCTGACTTATAGAAGCTCCAATGGTACTCTAAAATCGACTGTCAGAATACAGGGGCCCGACCACAGAACTTGGCTTCAATCAGATTGTCACTTTTTTCATAGCAAAATCGACTCTATCGCAAGGCACTAATGAATTTGACGGCTTGATACCGATATGATCAACATTACGTAATCGCACTGCCGATTACACCTCCGCTCTATTGCTAGAGCAATAAATATTTTAAACATATAAATCAATTATGTAGATTGCAATGGATTGGCGTATCTACTACACTTTCTGATGTTGCATAGAGCTATGAATGGTGTGATCTATAAACCGAATAATCCATACCAATATACTGAAACGTTGTCTGTTTGTTTGTTTGTTTAGGGAGCTTTCACGCGATAATGGCTGGACGGATTTTGATGAAATTTAGAAGGTAGACAGCTTATACCCTAGAATAAAACATATGATACTTTTTATCCCGTAAAATTGAAAGTTTCCGCGGGAAAACTGGAATATGTTGATTAGTCACTGTAAGGAACGGTTGCTATGGAAACGAAATAACAAGTCTGTCAAAAAACATCAAGAGCATTGCTGCTATACCAAGTTTTGCATTGGTTTTTAATATCTTAGAAGAAAAGAGGATGATTTTTTCCGCGATAAACAGTAGTCCGCGCGGACGAAGTCGGGGGCGGAAGAACTAGTGAATAATAAAAAGATTTACGTTTTTCTGATCACTAGTTGATGGCCGTGACTTCGTTCCTGAAATCAAAACTGGAATGGCCGATCACTATACTATATCAGGCTCCAATCAAAACGATACATTAATTGCAACTTCTTTTCTTATTTATTTATTCGCTTCTACTAAATATAGGAAGACGCGCCGCGCCCGCATTAGAAACCGCTTGCTTTCAATTTTGATCAAAATATTCATAATATAATTTCATAATTTCATTCACTCCTATACCAAAAGGTTATGATGCCTATAATATTTTTTTCTTGTTTGGCTCCTCCCTACTAGTTCATTCAGCCTGTATAAAGTGTAAAGATATTGCAAGATGTCCTTTAAAGTACAATACATGACGATACGAGTACAGCGCGAACGGTCGCGCTAAACGTCTATACGTGTTCATGTACCGCTCCGAAATAACAATTAAAACAGTGGTTAAAAGTGCAAGGACATATGTGAGATTAACACCACCGTTAGCACACTGCCCAACGCACAAGGTACGCTACTCAAATATACTAAAGTGGAAACAATAAAGCAGATATCTTACAACTTAATAGGATTGATCAGCTGTTTGAGTATCGTTGAATCAGTATTTCAAACGCGCTGCGTGGACCGTCGGCCAGTCCGTCCTACTCGCTCCCGCACATACTGCGAATCGTGCCGGTCGCACGCGCTTAATCCCGTTACCTTGCCTATTTATCGCTTTCGCTAATAGCCTAGTCAACTGGCAGTCAGAGCCACTGCATTTCTTTGCGCTATAGTCGACTTCTAAAATGGACTTCATTTGCGCTGCTTGTAATCAAGAGATAACAACATCCCGGATGCTCAAATGCGTATGCTGCAACACTGCCTATCATCCGATTTGCGTCAACGCAGGTTCATCCGACTTAGCGAAGCTGGTTGACTGGCAGTGCCCGTTATGCCGAGCTAAAGAACCGAAATGCGGTAACCTTAACACGCCGGTCCGGACATCCAAACTGTCTGATGTCTCGAACGCGAATGCGTCATCGCGAGCATCAAAACGTATGGCTCTCGGCTCGCCTAACGGGGACGATTTGGAGGATTTCGAGACTGATCCTGTAGCTTCCGAACTGCGCCTTCTAAGACTCGACATGGCTGAAATTAAATCCTGTCTCTTGCAACTTACTGAAGGAGTAGGCAAATGTACGGCCAGACTTGATTGTTTCGAGAACAGAATCAAAGCACTTGAAGAGAGGGAGCCGATCATTATAGAACTACGCGACACGGTCCATCTACTTCAGGAACAGCTAAATCAGCAGTCTCAAGCAGCACTGAAAAATGAACTTGAAATTATTGGCATCAGTGAGACAACGAACGAGAATCTCGAGCACATTGTTATGGTTGTAGCAACCAAGGTTGGTGTTAATCTTCCCGAGAGTGACATCGACTGGGTGTCTCGTGTCGGGCCAAAAAATGCTAAGTTTAACACCAAAGATACCAATTCTCCTCGGCCGATTATAGTAAAAATGACCAGGAAGACGAAACGGGACGAATTTCTCAAAGCCGCTAAAACTAGACGCCATGTAGTGATGACTTCGGCAGATCTTGATTTACTTGCCCCCCCCCCCCCCCCCCCCCCCGTAACATCTACATCAATGAGCATCTCTCAAAAGTCAACAGGATGTTATTTCGCGACGCCAGACTTCGGGCTAAGGATCTTGGATACCGCTTCTGCTGGGTCAATAATGGCAGGGTGCATGTGCGACGAGAAGAAGGAAAACCAGCTATCCCCATCAAAGCTCCTGCTGACCTGGATCGCCTACTACCTCCAATCAGGCCGAATAACTCCGCATCACTACCTCGGTCTCAGAACGTCGACTAAACGAACTGGTATTTTTAATGGCACATATATAACTGCGGTGCTTTACTTGATTTTAATTCCTATTCTATGTCTTGTAATAAAGTTTTCACACAAAATAACTTACTACACACCTTACGCACTTAGACTTAAAAAACACTCACTGCCACCTAATCAAACTGAACTCTTCACACTATCACCATTTCCAGCAATTCAAAATTACGTGTGTGATCTGGCGTCATTAGTTTGGTTTATTAATCTTGCAGATCTTTGCTTTAAGATAACTTTAAATAATAACAAACAGACTTCTGTAATAAAATTTGTAATGATAATTGATTATAAAAGTGCGACATATACCATTTTCAGCGGCTCACATCATAAAAACATTAATATTTTTAACAATGGGTAACTTGGACCTCTACGCCGATATTGACGAAACCTTACAAATAAATTGCTGCACTATCGATACCCCTGAACTCTGCAAAGATAACATTTCTCCCTATAACTTTAAAACTTTAACGTATAATATCAGGAGCCTCCATCACAACTTTCTGCCTTTTCTAACGACTCTGAAGCGTTTTGATCTTCATTTTGATGTACTGGTTCTTACCGAGTGTTGGCTTCAAGAGACTTCCCATATAAGCCAGCTACCAGGCTATAATTTTTTATACTAACAACTTCATAAACAAGTGTGGTGGAGTAAATATTTATGTTAAAAATTGCTGGTCTGCAAACGCCGTTGAGCCTGTATTTGTTGACGCCAATTGCCTAATTGTTAGCATAGAGAACATTATCAAAATCGTGGGTGTATACAGATCGCCTTCAGTAACTAACTTGGATAGGTTTCTTAATTCCCTGGATAATACTTTAGATAGCATCCGAGATTATAACTTATTCCTAGTCACGGGAGATATGAATATAAATACATTGGAGGATTCGCCCAGCAATGATAACGCATCTTATCAGTGTCTGATGGCAGAGCATGGTCTTCTTCCGGCCATAACACAACCAACTAGGGGCAAAGCGTGTCTGGACCATGCATATGTAAAATCTAACAACTCGGCTCTTGGTCTGGTTTGCAAGAGCTCTTTAACAGACCACGACATAGTAGTGGTAGGACTAACTTTAAATAAGCAGAAGGCCAGGGAAAGGAGCAGACTTATCACAAAGACGAACTTTCATGAAATAGCTAGCGAACTGAAAAATACTGATTGGGACCGTATCTTAAATTCAGACAATGTCAACGACTCTGTTATTGCTTTCAACAAAATTTTAATTGACTGTATCCAAAAAAATACTACACGGGCCAAAGTTAGTAGATCAAAATTCAACCTCAAGCCCTGGATCACACCTGGCTTGATAAGATGTATGAAGAATCGTGACCACATGCACTTACAGCTTCGATTGTCACCAAATAATGTAACACTAAAACAAACTTACACACGTTACAAGAACTTCTGTAATAATTTGTTGCATAAGCTCAAGATAGAATATGATAACAGACTGCTAACTGAAAACCACGGTAACCCTAAGAAGCTTTGGAAATCAATAAAGGATATATGTCAAATTCCTCCTCCTACTAAAGACTATCATGAACTTTTAAATAGTGAAAGTTCCCCACAAGAGTCAGTGAACAGCTGCAATAGACACTTTGCTAATATGGGGGCTAACTTGGCTTCAAGCATACTGCATAGATTGGAAACCACGCAAGAATCGCTCTGCAAGACGTTAACTTTCGGAAGTAAATGTCCCAATTCTTTATTTTTTGCTCCCGTGGACTGCAACGAGATCAGCAGAATTATTGTAGACCTTAAATCCGATAGTGCTCCAGGTATCGATGCCATAACGCCACTTGTTTTAAAATATTCCAAGGATGCTATATCAGAGCCTCTAACGCATATATGCAACCTAAGCTTGGTAAATGGAGTCTTTCCGGAATGCTGGAAGATGGCTGCAGTTACTCCCATTCACAAAAGTGGCCCTAAATCAAGCCCAAACAATTACAAGCCCATCTCTCTTCTCAGCATACTGTCGAAGATTCTAGAGAAAGTAGTGAACAAGAGATTAGTGGACTTCCTTGAGAAACATTGCCTGCTATCGGGGCGACAATTTGGTTTCCGGCGTGGCAAATCGACTGAAGATGCTGTTCAGTTACTTACTGAAACAGTGTCATCTCATTTGGATGTTGGGCAAAGATGCATCGGAGTCTTCCTCGATCTTGCCAAAGCTTTCGACACGGTGTCAACTTCAATCCTTCTTAAAAAACTGGAATGTTTTGGCATAAGAGGAAGCGCTCTCAGCTGGTTTGAAAGCTACCTAACCAACAGACGCCAATGTGTTAGAGTGGGAGATTACACAAGTAAAGAATTAAACGTTACATTTGGAGTCCCACAGGGCAGCATTCTGGCCCCTACTTTGTTCACCATCTACATGGATGACATCCTCAGAATAAAATTGCCACGCACTTAGCTGATTTGCTACGCCGATGACACAGTAGCGATTTTTCATGGAGACGACTGGATAAACACTAGGAAGGCAGCTGAAAGAGGAATGTCGGAGCTGATCCGTTGGCTTGATGTAAACTTACTCACTCTAAACGTTAAGAAAACAAATTTTATTACATTTCACATTACTCGAGCCACCGGGTCTGTTCTGACAAAACTCAAGATCCACGACAGTGATTGCATTATTGAGGAATCGCATACTGATCTGTCAAGCTGCTTATGCAACTCTATTGATAAAGTGACCTTCACAAAGTATCTTGGTGTTGTGATTGATCAGAACCTGTCATTCAAAAAACAAATCACTGTTTTATCAAAAAGGGTACGCAAGCTCATCTTTCTAGTAAAAACAATAAGACACGCTGCTAGGCCTGAGGTAAGAAGATTGGTATACATATCATTATGTCAATCGCTTCTTCAATATTGCATTGGGGTTTGGGGAGGAGCAGCCAAAACCTACATGATTGAGCTGGAGCGTGCACAACGAGCAGTTCTCAAAGTAATGTTGGGCAAACCTCGCCGGTATTCCACCGACAAGCTATATGAGGAAGCGTTTGTCCTGAGAGTCCGCCAGCTTTTTGTCCTGCGTGCCATTGCCAAATGTCACACTCGCTCAACTCAACAACAACCATCCAGGAAACGTTCTCTTCGCCCTTTAAAGCAAGCCCTTCCAAAAATTTATACCACATTTGCCAGACGTCATCCAAAATACGTTCATGTTTACACATACAATGCAGTCTGCAAATTATATGACCTCAAAAATTGTTCGTATCCTGTAGCCAAATCAAAATTAAAAATATGTCTGCTTTCGTTAACTTACGAGACCACAGAAAGTCTTGTCAAAGCTGGTTTATACTAAGTCCATGGTAATGGTTCTACTCATTTCTGTAGTTGCGACTTTTTGAACTCACGGTGTTATTTAGTACCTACTCAGTAACATTAAAAACCCGTAAACTTAATGCGCCTTTACATCTAGGAACAAATCACGCACCCGAACACGTAATTTTAGAATGTTTATTTGATTATAATAATTCTAAGAGAAATTTAATTTAGTGTATATCTTTTCTTGAATCACTTACCTTCCCTTTCTTTCTTGCTATCTTATGAAGGTTATACTATGGCGTAATGAAATGTTAGTTTAGCTTTTTCACATATTACGTTATTATGTATTATCTCAATTTGTAGTTTGAATAACAGCCTGAGATTATTAAATTGAAAATAAGTTTTTGTCAAATTCTAATAATTAATGATCGCAATGTTAAATCTGTATTATTTACTTATCAAATCTTAGTTTTAATTTATTATGTATGTAGAATAATAAACAATAATCATTTAAATTTATAAAAATAATGTAATACTAACTATTACTAGTACTAACTATTTTAGTTATTTGCATTGGTTCAAAACATATTTGTAATATAATTTTCAATATACATTGCAAATGTTTGGTTGAACACGTACATGTATAGATCGTCAAGCGTATTCATAATTTTTGGTAATACTTTTCACCTGGGTCCCCAAGATACAGGCATTGCCTAGTTTGGGGCCCGCAGCTAACCTTACTTAACCTACCTAATCGAATGATCACCATGTTTCCTTTTATACTGTATTTTGATGGTTTTGTATATCTTGTACAAATTTTTTTAATGAATAAATTATTATTATTGTTATTATTATTACATTTCATCAATATTTGTTCATCCTTCAAATAGTTTTTTTATCGATTGATCTGCTTCTATTCATCGGATTGAGATAGCGAGTAGGTACACCAGTTTATAAGTCAAAACCTAGTTTATAAGGGATACGCGAACAAACACAGGATTTAAAAAAAAACTTGTTCTTTAGCTTATTTTAAGTACCAGGTACCCTAGACAATTTTTCCTACCTACTAATAAGTAGGTAGTAAAATGGTCGAGATTATTAAACTCTAGTAATACCTTCCTTATACATACAAACTTCAAATAAAACAAACAAACCAACGAATCTAATTAAAAACCTAAAATACTTTCGATAAATTACCCCCTCCCTGGCCTGTGCTCTGTGCCTTCCCTGCCTGTCGTACATTAGTAATAGTATTTCTTCTGTGCTTCAGTATCGATTAGAGAACAAATTCCTCAATTACAGAATTTGACCTGTCAGTGCTTGTAATAAAGTATATTTTTATTTTACAGGAAAATCAGCAATTGAAATATCACGTGTTGTAATATAATGTATTATCTTTCCGTACAGTAAACAAGTAGGTATGTACTTTTGCAAAGCAACCTTTTTCGAGTCTTATTACTGTTCCGTGCTCAATTCCTAGCGAGCACAATTTAAAATGTTAAGTACCTCGTAAATGTTAAAACGGTTCTTCACATTTCAAATTCATGACCAATTTATAAAGAAAGCTTTGTCATGAATATGCTTTTAATTTTCGCAATAATTACAATACATCTGCATTATGCGCGTGCCGCTGGCTTTTTGTTATTGCGAATTCAACATTTATAGGTACCTACTAATTAAAAAACTGTTCGTGAGTGAAAAAGTTTAAATTGAAACCAGAATAGCTCACGGATTGTTTTATTGTTTATCGTTTGTGCTGTTACAGAACGATAGAAGCCAAATCCGCGAACTTATAATTTCATTTCGATAATGAATCTGTTGTGGACTTTGTCAGAAATCGTACTAGCTATATCCACTGAGGCACATTCATTATCTTATACTGTCCTGCTCGTCTAGGTGCAGGTTGAGCGAGAGAGGGGATACAGCTCGGGAGCAGATTTTAGACAAAATTCATTTATCTTGAACGACGTAGGAGAAGTATCGAAAAATTGCTAAGCAAGAATCTACATCAACTTAAAAGCTATCTTACAAAGCAAATTCTGGATCGATATCCATACCAATATATAAAAGTGAAACGTTGTCTATTTGTTTGTTTATTTGGGGAGCTTTCACGCGATAACGGGTATACGGATTCTGATGAAATTTGGAATGGAAAAAGCTTATACCCTGGAATAAAATAAAGGATACTTTTTATCCGGCGGGCGGGAAAGCTAGTTCATAATAAATTTCAAGAAAAGTTTTTGATCGAGAAGATATAGTGTAATGGTGTTTTCCTCCGGTGAAAATCTAGTTAAAGACTAGAGAAACATATATATAGTATTACATTTTTCGTTCTAAATATAGAACATCACACCATCACACATCATCGCTTTCCATCAGGTGAGATTGTGGTCAAACGATTGCCTAGTCCGTAATAAAAAATAAATAAGAAAAAAAGATAGGACTTTAACTGCTTACAGCATCTTAATATCTACATAGAGCCCTTTAAAACTGAATTAGAATTTCAGAATTATGACAGTTCGGTTTGCTGTAAGTACCACAATTTCCTTCAATACATTAGCAGATAGGCGTGACGTATTACAGAAAATATCAATGCCATATATCAACCCGATCCTGGGGAAATGAGCGTCAATTTTCGTGATCACGTAATAAAATATCGTGACAAGACGATCCAGAACCAATTTCGGGGACATTTTTTATTAAACACGTGACATGATACCTTGGTAAGAGTAGGAAAGCTTATTGGTAGCGAATGTAGGTAGCGATCATTGGGCGGAAGTACTCGATAACAACTGAACTTACTGTACTCTAGTTAGGGCAGATGACTTTTGCTCAAATATAGTAGGTACTGGTATACTAGCAGCTAGTTAATTGAGATTGAGTGGCAGGAAAAACCTGAATGAGTCTGCTTAGAGTAAACAAGATGAAAATAGATTAAGTTTAAAAACTAAAACCTGACTACGATTACGTTTGTATGACGTACCACGGACGATATTGGAGTTTGATAAAAAATGAGCCGTCGCAGGACGCCTGGCATATGTGTAAACATTTTGTTTGCCTCATCATCATCATCAGCCCGTAGTCGTCCACTGCTATGAAATAGGTAGGTTATGAAACACCTCATACATACATGTCATTAATACCTACCTTTCACAACAACAACGTAATTTCATGGCAGGATAAAACATGAATCAAAGCGTACCTAAGTGCCGTATACAAAAAGTTACTCTATGAATAGGTGTTAAACTATTTGATTCATAGTAACTATGCATTATCAATGATCTTAGTCTTCATCTTCTTCTTCGTCCCTTACAGCTTCTTATTCCCTTCACGAAGCGAGCGACGCGCAGTAACAAGTCGCCGCGCCGTTCGATCGCCACGCCAAAAGTCAGCGTTACCCCCGTACCGCGCCATTAGATGTAGGCATATATATATATATATATATATATATATATATATATATATATATATGTGTGTGTATATATATATATATATACACATCAAAAATTTCCTATGCATCTTTGCGAAGACGTTATATTACCTCGTTTGTGGGGGAGTGTTGCCAATGCAACAAAAATACCACCACTTTTTGTCAATTTTTAGCGAAGGTGGATAAAAAG
Source organism: Alsophila aescularia (assembly GCA_946251855.1). Classification (NCBI taxonomy): domain Eukaryota; kingdom Metazoa; phylum Arthropoda; class Insecta; order Lepidoptera; family Geometridae; genus Alsophila; species Alsophila aescularia. Next base: position 17,975,201 of record OX276381.1, read on the forward strand.
TGGGGGACAAAGAGCTTGAATATAGAGGCACTGGTAACTCCATCTCTCTATATTCTGTAATTTTCTTTGGGTTAATAAACACAAATTTTGTACTATTTAACATCTCAAAAAAAAAAGGTGAAAGCATAGCGTACCTATACTTATAAAATTATGCGCGTGTTTTCACGTGTGTTATTCGTGGGCTTTATAATTAAAAGTTCATATTCATAAACTTTATTAAAACACGGTGAAACATTCGACTTTGATAACTTTATTGACCTAGAACAACATTATCTTTATTATTCCAGACCCCGACACCTACAGACAGGTATGGCGATATTTCCAGCAAATTCATGAGCATGACCAAATTCATGAGGTATAGGAACACATCATTGTGAGGTAAATACAGTGGCCTTTAAAACTTAGTACTATACTTTAATGTCTGTCTGTTCGCGCATCACGTTAAACCTACTGGACCGATTGCAATGCGATTTACACTGTTGGATAGCTAAGGGTTTGACTTAAAAACTCGTGTGCTTGGTATCTCAATCCGATGAGTAGGAGCCAAGCAATTAAAAAAAAAAACATTTTAAAAGTGTGGTACTAAGTTTTGAATAAAACTACTGGGCCGATTGCCATGCGATTTTCACTCTTGGATAGCCTAAGTTTTGACGTAAAAACTGGTGTACTTGGTATCTCAATCCGATGGAGTAGGAGCCAAACCATTGATTAAAAACTATATTTATTTTAAACGTGTCGTACTAAGTTTTGAAGGCTAGTGTATATGGGCCACGAACTAACAAGGGCTTCTTGTATTAGGATTTTGGCACAGATTATTTGAACTGAATCCATTCCAATATATAAAAGTGAAACGTTGTCTATTTGTTTGTTTGTTTGTTTGTTTGTTTGTTTGTTTGGGGAGCTTTTACGCGATAACGGCTAGACGGATTTTGATGAAATTTAGAAGGTAGACAGCTTATACCCTAGAATAAAACATATGATACTTTTTATCCCGTAAAATTGAAAGTTTCCGCGGGAAAACTGGAAAATGTTGATTAGTCACTGTAAGGAACGGTTGCTATGGAAACGAAATAACAAGTCTGTCAAAAAACATCAAGAGCATTGCTGCTATACCAAGTTTTGCATTGGTTTTTAATATCCTAGAAGAAACGAGGATGTTTTTTTCCGCGATAAACAGTAGTCCGCGCGGACGAAGTCGCGGGCGGAAGAACTAGTGAATAATAAAAAGATTTACGTTTTTCTGATCACTAGTTGATGCCCGTGACTTCGTTCCTGAAATCAAAACTGGAATGGCCGATCACTATACTATATCAGGCTCCAATCAAAACAATACATTAATTGCAACTTCTTTTCTTATTTATTTATTCGCTTCTACTAAATATAGGAAGACGCGCCGCGCCCGCATTAGAAACCGCTTGCTTTCAATTTTGATCAAAATATTCATAATATAATTACATAATTTCATTCACTCCTATACCAAAAGGTTATGATGCCTATAATATTTTTTTCTTGTTTGGCTCCTCCCTACTAGTTCATTCAGCCTGTAAAAAGTGTAAAGATATTGCAAGATGTATGTTTTTCAACAATCAATTAAAATGACGAGTCCTAGTCAGTCAGATAGTCAAAAGTTTATAGTCGTGATTCAGTAAAGTGGTGGACGTTAAGTTTTACTGAAACATATTTATTCATATTTTCAAAAAACGTCCTTTTTCGTAACTTGTTATGAAAAATAGTTATGAAAACAGGGAGAAACACGAAATGGCAGGTTTTTGCTTTTGTATTATTTGCTTACGAGCACGTTATCAAACACCTAATGATTAATATTTCACCAATATCAGCACTCGGGTATATACAAGTTTGAGAAATAAATGCAATACCTACGACAAAGTCACATTTTCGCTTTCCCGCTTAAACTCTCTTTATTGTTAGTTCTGTGTTCTTACAATTAAAAAGATTTTATTGCTGTGTGTGTATTTCGGCTTGATTCACAAAATATGCGGACCTTTAGACCGAGGACCATTGACAGATGATGCTGAGTTTACGTAGTACAGGCTGCCGGGAGACAGTAACTCCACGAATAGGAACTTAAGACAGACTATTAGCTCCATACCATAGTTAACTAGTTTTCCCGCCCGCTACTTCAACGCGGACTACAGATTATCGCGAAAAAAAGCATCCTATTTTCTTTTAGGATATTAAAAACCAATACAAAAGTAGATATAGCACCACTCTTGATGTTTTTTGACAGATTTGTTATTTCGTTTCCATGGCAACCACAGACCATTATGTGATGGCAACCGTTCCTTACAGTGAGTAATCAACATTTTCCAGTTTTCCCGTGGAAACTTACAAATTTCCGGGATAAAAAGTATCCCATGTTGCATTCGAGAGTATATGCTATCTCCATTCTAAATTCAATCAAAATCCGTCCAGCCGTTATCGCGTGAAAGCTCCCCAAACAAACAAACAGACAACGTTACACTTTTATTTATTGGTATGGATAGACTACGAACTATTTTACGTGTCTAAAATACCTTAGTACGTTTGATTGAAACTAGTCACGACGACTGATAGCTTCCTGCCAGATCCACTCAACGTCTCATTACATTTGGTTAACAAGCAATTTAACTTGGTAATCGTCATATGTATAAATAACTTGGTAATCGTCATATTATAAATAACTTGGTAATCGTCATATGTATAAATAACTTGGTAATCGTCATATGTATAAATCTACTAAGTAAGTATAATACTTATCAATATTGGCTTTATACAAGTCACAATGTTATGTTATTGTTATGTTAAGTGCTTATACTTGCAAATAATACTTAGAATATACGTGCTTCGAAAACTGAAGAAATGGTTTGATTCCTTTGCAGAGCTAACTTATCGAAGAGGTTTTCTTAGAAAGTATCTGAATTACTTGCTGGAATAGGTTTCATTGGCGTGGGTTAGACAAACGCGTATTTTGTAAGTAGGTACTTATTTAAGAAAGTCAACCATCTGTAGCTTTTATCAGTTATTTCGACAGCATCTACTACTTACAATAATCCTAGTCGTTGAACATCTGGAAAGCGTTTACGACAACATTTCAGATTTTTGTGAAAGTCCTGTTTGGGTATTTTTAAAACGAAGATGTAGAGTAGATATTTGTGCACAAAGTTGGAAGATACAGTAATTACTACAATTCTAATAACATAACAGATACCACGGTGTAAGTAAGGGGAGATGTATACATAATGATCCATTCAGGTAAAATGATCCCCGAATGTTGCATCAAAACCACTTGTGTCTTAAAGTAGGACTTTAAGTAGTTGTCCCCAGAACTCTAATAAACTGTCTCACAAAGTATCATGGCGTTCTGAACCTTTATTCCTGTATGCCACCCGCTAATTTGCCACCGGGGTGGCTAATGGCCCTTAATTATTTTCATATGCCAACCCCCATGTTATTGCTGCTGGGGTGGCCAACACCCTCAATATAATAGCTATATCCATACCAATATATAAAAGTGAAACGTTGTCTATTTGTTTGTTTGTGGAGATTTCACGCGATAATGGCTGGACGGATTTTGATTAAATTTAGAATGGAGATAGCTTATACCCAAGAATAAAACATAGGATACTTTTTATCCAGGAACATTGTAAGTTTCCACAACAAAACTGGAAAATGTTGATTACTCGCTGTAAGGAACGGTTGCCATGAAAACGAAATAACAGTCAAAAACAGTCTGTCAAAAAACTTCAAGAGTTTTGGTGCTATAAGGGAGGATTAGGGACCAACTACTTGTAATTAGGTGCAACGCACACAATTGGCCTCAGTCGTAATTGGAGTTGCGTTGGTGTAACACGTGCGTGTTCTTTACCAAACATAATTCGGAATTCACAGCAAAAATGCATTCCTGTTCTTTTATAAGGTGCACAAATAGCTCAAGAACCAAAAATAAGTTCCACGGCAATGAGATTTTACCAACAGAGACGTCATACCCATTGTAAGACACTAAGGGTGGAGTTCACCGACTTCTACTTGACCGATGATTTGGTAATCGGCCGGTGAAATCCCAAACGTCGTTTAAACAACCGCTTAAATGTTTACTGTTCACCACGCAAATTTGAACCGCACCTAATAAATCGGACGATCACCAACCGTTCAGAGTGAAAGAACGAACGTTATAAGGCATCGCAATAACGAAGTCACTTTGTCATATCTATTCAACACGATGAAAGGTGGCGTCCGAGTTTAGAAGCATAAAATAAAATGAAGTCAACTTGAAAAGTACAATAAAACGTACTGAGGAAGCTATACTATACTGTAGTTCTAAATTTGGGTAGGTATGAACTTTTTCTGCCTGCACGTGTGGCTTGCACGTGTTGGTTATTTGAATTCATTTACGTTTGTGATTTGTTTGACTTTATCTTTTGTTTGTTGCCAAGTTTAGTTGCCGCCATCCGTGATCATCAGATTCATTTGTGTTTGTGCTTTTTATAGTGAAGATTTAAATAAGTAGATAAAATGGAGACAAAAAAAGCGCAAAATAAAAACCAGTTTATCATCTATTAATTGCAGTACGTCCAGTGCAGAAGTTTTAGACAAACGGAATCTAGTTTTAAAAGATTCTTCGTCATATTCTTCATAATAATTACGACGCACTTGAAAATCTTCTAAATCTCCTTTCTAAATCGTCTAGATTTTCAAGGAAGTCAAGGTAATGGTCCTGATAATTATCTACCATAACATTAAACACCGGCTAGCAGCTAGATTAAACTGGGGCAAAAGTGATAGAAGGGTTTATTCAAGATGAAAACAAATTGTTTTTTTTTGAAAAACAAATACTTTCATAAGAATAGTTCTATATATCCCGGAGAATACCCGTATGTTCGCCGGACACTTGTGACTCGCGCGTAAAGTTTTTATTTGTGAATTGCTTATAGAATAAATTACATAATGTTATATGCCATTTTATGGCAGGAATGTAGTTGCTATACCGTCAATTTTGGAGGGGTAGAGAGAGTAGGGGGGGATGTAGGAACCCCCTTTGAAGGAAAAGTTGCGCAGCTCCCCCCCCCCCCCTTTCCGAGCCTTTTTCTTTTTTTTTCCATCCTTACTTCTGATGTCATTGATTAAAGGTGGGGGTAGAGGGCTACCCCCTAGTACCTCTCTCCCCCCGCGGAGATGCCTAGTTTATGAGATATTTCAGTTTGGCTTTTGGTTAAATACGGTTAAACACCCGTAAATTAACTTTGGCGCTTGCCAGCCGCTGCCGCGGTACGCTATCTTTGCTCGATCGGCTCGCGCGATGTGTAGTCATGTTCTAACCTAACCTACCCTAGTCTTTGGGCGATTTTTAATAAACTTAAAACTGAAATATGTCATAAAATAAGGGACTCCGTGGGGACGGGAGGGGTAGCAAGGGGTAGCCCTCTACCTCCCCCATCCACCCCTTACCTTAAATCAATGTCATCAGAAGTAAATTTGAAAGTAAATATGGATAAAAAACTCGGAAATGGAGGGCTGCGCAGCTTTTCCTTCATAGGAGGGTGTCTTACCTCCCCCCCCTACCCCCTCTACCCTTCCCCACCCCCAAATCGACGGTAAAGCAACTACAGTTTAGCCCATTTTATAGCTAAAACAAAAAACAATAAAAAACATCGAAAAAGATACTATTAAACTATCAAAAATATACTCACGTTAACATTTTCCCAAAAGTGACGAAAGGCACTTTGAACCACTTTGTGACAATCGTCACTCGCGGGACACTAAACACAACATTATTTTAATATGTTCATTACAGTATTATTAGACGTAATAATACAAAATACAAGCTATAAATCACTAAAAACAAAACAAATAAAAACACACTACGCGGCTGATGAACTCGCTAGGACCGAACTACTTTATTATCCAATAAAATCGCTCGTTTCAAGTTGTTTTCAAATATATGTAACAAAAATACAATACTCTATCCTAATGGAATACAAATAGGGTTGCAACTCCGCTAGACTCCCCGAATGAAGATTGTCAGCAGCCGTGGCCTTTACGGGTCGGAGCGCAGACTGATGACCGTCAGCCGTTGGTAAGCCCCAACATCCCCTAGCATCATACGAACTAACAACGCTGTGCACTATTATCAGTTCTCTCTGTCGCTCTTACACGTAACCCGCTACTTGTCTTCTTCGTGTAGGTGGCGAAGCGGCAACATCGCAACAGTTGATTTAGAGTAAAACTAAATTTATTATTTTCCATTTACAATATCGTAAACAGTACTTAAAAATTAAAAGACACATCCTTCCTGCCTTTCACAGTCGTCCCAGTGTAAAGTCGTCCTGCGCTTTCTAAACACACAAAATGGCATTTTTGATTAATTTTTCATGTTTCGGAATTCGTGTGTATTTACGTGTTGCGTCGTTGCCACTCTGTTTGGGACTAAGTCGACACAGGCTGATTAGCTTGTGTTTACTTCGCCACGCAGAGCGGGGTACAACGTATCTTCCTCAGTTTATATATAACATCATTGTTCCACGGCAATACTTTTCACTCGTAAGATTTTTATCTCATAATTTTCTTTAAAATTCTACTGATTGATATTGTTTGTAAATCGCCATTTGCAGAAAGGGACAGAAATATACGATTCGTAAGAGTGCGACAAGACAAGCGGCGTATAACAGTACGCTATGTGTCCGTGATCAGATTGCTTTGTACCGTCAGGAAGAAAAATATTACATAGATTTTAGAATTGATTAAAAATTGCATATTTTATTTAAATCTACCTACCTAAGGTATTTGCCCCTTGTTTATATTAGTAGCGTCAATATAATAGATACTTTTTAACATGTTCCTGATATTTCTTCACATGTTTATTATGTCTATTCTACACCCTCTGATATGTTTATTGTTATTAATAGGTTTCCTAACGACGAACTGTGAAAATATAAGTGGCTACAAGTTGTCAGAAGACAGAGGGCAGAGCACTGATCTCTATGGATAGGCTCTGCCGTGCTTTCGTTTGTGCCGATTCAAAGCGCCCCACTGAGCGTACAATAGTAAAAAAAAGTAAATACGTTATCTACTTACGTACGTAGTAAATACGTTAGTTCCGTGGACGCTCACTACTGCCAAAGTACTGCTATCAGCGCCAACAGCGCCAAAATGGCGATAATCAAATGCACTAATTGCGACGTTCGTCAATAGTCTGTCTAGAGTACTAGTAATATGCAGTTTTCTATGGGCAAGAGCCAGATTGGCTACCCAACAATATCAGTTGACTATGTTCAATACACTTCAAATCAGAAGATATGTATACAACTTACAAAGGATATAGGAAGATATTAAAAAGCGCAGGTCCTGCAGTCTCGACATATCGATAGTGATTACTTTACAACCGAAATCGGTACAAACCGATGACAATCGTTAGGTTTGTCATCGGTTTGTACCGTTATTGTCAAAAGGTATCGATTTTCATCAGTATTTGTACTGTCATTGATCACGATTGACATCGATATTTGCCAGAGACTACCAAATATCGTTATAATCGGACTTTGCGACCGAGTTTTGTTGTAAAGCAATCGCTATCAATGTCGAGACTGTAGGCCCATGTCCATATTTTTGGGTAGGTGATATGTGCTCTCCTATATTAAAGAGCATATTACCTTAATGGCATACCAAAACATCTGAATTTGAAAAAAATAGTCGATTTCTTGGCCATTAATGAAACAAGTAGTGTCAATGGACAGGAAAAAATAATAATAAACATAAAGTGTATTAAAAAACTGTGATATATTTTCCGAGATATTTGTGTATACAAATATTTTTTCGTCTTTTACATGCGTTAGGAACATAAAGTTGCAATATTGTTTTTCAGTCTGTGTCAGTGAGGATGAAATTAATGTTTACAGACAATTATTCTAACTTGCGCCATCCCATAATTGCACGACAAATTAATATTGTCGTGAAGTTGGACGAAAAATATACCCAAATATGTCTAATAAGTATATCACGATTTTTTCATGGAACACTTTTTGTTTCTTATAATTTTCCCTATCGATTGACTAGTTTCATTTATGCAATCAAGCAATCGTTTTTTTTTCAAATGTTCATCGTAGTCTTATCAGCGGTTTTTTTTTGTAATGTCTTAACACTATCTTGTGTTACGTCATTAAAATTACAATCTAGCCTTAAGACTAATAAGTAATTTTACTTAAACCTAAGCTGATAAGTAGAGTAAAATACTAAGAATGTGTCCAAAAACACTTTTCTTATTGTCTCTATTTAAGGGGAAGTCACTTTGTTCTTGTGTTCATTTGGTTTGCACTCATTAATACTACATTATCACCATCACTTCACTAAACTAACTCGAAGGGTTTTGTCCATTTATGTCTTCTGACGATGTCCGTATTGTCGAGAAGCTGGATAGCCTCTACGTTCACATTGTGACGAGGTCCAAACCTCTTTCATAATAATACTCTTTTGATATCTTAATTCTTTCATAATCCATTTCTTTTCATTTTGATAGTTCATTATTCATTCTAAATACAAATATCCTGTCATTGACATTGATTTTTGGTCAAAATAGAAAAATATTCCACTTTAGTGCTTTCATTGATTTAATTTGCAAAATATATCTTTCGTCCTTCCTTCGCTAACATTAATATAAAAAATCTGAAAGTCTGCTGCTCTGGTTTGAGGAACATCGTTGAGTTGCAGCGCCCGATCGCGTTGCACTCGATGAACGGCTTCGCGCGGAACTCTTTTAGACAAGAGCCGGACGATATCAGACTCTGGCCTGCCGAGTCTGCTCCCGCCGTGTGCTAGAATCGAGCGGAAGGAAGTTCCTGTAATTCTGTGTCACTGAGGTTTGTGTCCTGGAATAGTGGGAGCAACCCAAACCAGGGGACCGCCTCGTGACAACATGATGATGAACCCTTCGTTCGTGAGCTTTGGCAAACAATTTAATAACGTTAGTAACTAGATCCACCTTCAGGTCCCGATGTAGGTCGTTACTTCTAATGTACCACGGTGCATTTACGATACCTCTAAGTACTATATTTTGGAAGCGTTGAATAATATGTATATTGCTTGGTTTGGTACAGCCCCATAGCTGGATACCATAAGTCCATATTGGCATGAGGACTTGCTTGAACAAAAGTAATTTATTGTGAACTGACAAGAAATAATGTTTTCCCAGAATCCAATACATGTTTGTGTAGCGAAGCTCCATTTCATCGCGTTTCTTTTTGACATGAGCGTTCCAGCGAAGCTTTGCGTCTAATGTCATACCAAGACATTTGGCCGTATTTTCGTGTGGGATTACTTGATCGTTCATGAATACCGGATGTTTTTTTTGTTGTTGGTAAAATCTATATGTGTTGATTTTGATTGTTTAAGTTTTATTCTCTATATTTTTTAGTCCAATCAAAGATGGTATTGACAGCAGTTTGTACTTTCTCAACGGCTTCCTCTTGAGTAGCCCCTATAGCCATGATTGCTGTATCATCAGCAAAGGTGGCAATTATGGTATTTTCTAAATCAGGGATATCGCAACTGTACAATAAGTACAGGAACGGACGTAGGACACTCCCTTGCGGTACTCCAGCTTTTATTTGCTTAAGTTCTGCGTACGCATCTTCATGCCTTACTCTGAACATTCTATGTGTTAGATAAGACTCAAGAATATCTGCAAACTGTTTAGGCAGCATAATTCTTAATTTGTGCAGTAGAATTTTATGCCATACTTTATCGAATGCTTGAGCAACATCTAGAAATACAGTAGAACAAACTTTTTTCTCCTCTAAAGCTTTTTCAATAACATTAGTGATTCTGTGCACTTGGTCTATTGTAGAGTGCTTTTCTCTAAATCCAAATTGATAATCTGGGATAAATTTATTTTCTTCTATGATGGGCTTCAATGTTACTTCATGTGGTGGTTTACCAGATTTGGGTGTCATAATGACTTCGGCTACTTTCATCTCATTTGATACAAGTCTAAATGAAGCATTGATGAGAGTAGTTAGTTTAACTAAATACGTGGGATGTTTTGTAGGACTTTTAATTAGATCATAACCAGGAGATTTCTTTTGATTTAGATGTTTGATCTCGTTAAAGACTTGTTTTGGTGTAACGAATCTTATTAGTAGCTCATTTTTAGAAGTTTCTTCCTGTATAAAATCATCATCATCTGCGAGATCTCTAATTGATTGAAACACTTGCTCTAGGTGCTGTGTGAACCTAATTAGCTTTCTGTTCGTTATTGATTGCCCACCTTCCATTGTTTTATTATATAGGTGGGATATGCATGATTGGCTTTTTAAGGTTCTTCGTTGTTTTCCAAAGTGAGTAATCTGATGTCCGATCACTTGTTAGCTGACTTAAGTTAGAATTTATAGTTTCATCACTAAAGTTCTGTATTTTCCTTTTGAGTCTTTTTGCAAGATTATTAAAAAGTGTCTTGTCTTGTGGAGATCTAGTTATCTGACACTTTTGTCGTTGATTTCTTTTTATAGCAATCAAGTTTCTGATTTCTATTGGGTAGGACTGAACTCTGGTTCTTTTTTTAAATTCCGGTGTGTTTGCCCAAGCGTTTTTTTTTTTTTTTATTTCTGACTAGGCAATCGTTTGACCACGATCTCACCTGATGGAAAGCGATGATGTGGTTGAAGGTGTAGCACGCTTGCCTAGTAGATACCTATTCACTCTTGACTTGAACACACCGGGGTTATAATTTACCGGAAACACTGACGAGGGCAGGGCATTCCACTCCTTTGCAGTTCTTATAATAAATGAAGAAGCGTAACGCTTCTTTCTTGTGCGAGGTATTTCAACCATGAATGAGTGGCGCTTTGCTGATCGTGTAGTCGTACGGTGATGGAAAGGTGATGGGGGAATCAGGTTGTGCAGCTCTTGTGCACACTCTCCATAGTGCAATCTGTAGAATACCGCCAGGCTTGCTACCCTCACGTCGATGCGCCAGACTTTAAAGCTTACTCTTTACCAGAGTGTCATCTCATACTCTTTACCCAATGAGCCTGATAGCACGTCTCTGAACTGAATCCAAAGACTCGAGCTGGTACTTGGCAGAGCCGTCACAGAGGTGGCAGCAGTACTCCATACAAGATCGGACCTGTGCTTGATAAAGATTCAAAAGCTGTCCCGGTGTGAAGTACCGCCTAACCTTAGACAAAATACCAAGTTTTTTGCAGCTACCTTGGCTTTGGATTCAATATAAGATTGTTTGCATTGTTGGATATCTGTTATAAGTTTTGTTATTTCTATGTCTAGCTGTAGTGCGTTCTTTAAAGGTACTTTCAGATCAATTTTTGATTCTAAATCTAGTTTAAAACTTTCCCAGTCCGTTTTGTGATTAACTAGAGTCGGAATATTCTCTTTTTGTACAATAGTATCACTTAAAATTAATATTATAGATAAGATGCCGACCAAACGATAAAAAACTATTTAACGGCTGGACGAATTTTGAACCTAAACTTACGTAAGCCTAGCTAAAACTAAATATATGTATAGTACAAAAAGCCGCTACTAGGCAACGGTCTCCAAATACTGGCAGCATTGCTATTTGATATGGCAAAATAAAGGTCAGCATTACGGTGCAGTAGAGCCCTCGCGGAATGGTTGCCGAGAGCGAATAAAGGAGGAGTTGGTGAGATCCTGCCAGATGAGCCAGTGTCACCGAGGCGGTCAGAGGAAAGAACTGGTCAATGACTGAAAGGAGGCTTATACCAGCAGTGGGTGGAGACAAGCTGATGATGATGATGATGATGATGATTATGGTTATTTGTTACTTCGAACAGACACTTTTTCATTGGGCTCCTGGTCTCCACGGCCCATTTGCCATCGCAAGGCGGAAATTATTGGGCTAACAACGGAGTGGTAGAATAGTTTTACAAAGATAAAAGGAGAAAAAGTGTCGTATAAATTCAAAAGTTTAGGTATAGATATACCTAGGTAGGCTATGGCTTAAGGTATAGATGGCCGATTTTAATATAACGACACATTAACAGATCTATTTTTACAATGCTTATTGTCAAGCGTTCTCCAAAACCGTTTAGTAGCCGTGGTACCCCTAGTTGTACCACTAGTGGTCTCAGGGACTGAAACAAACTACAGTTACTTTTTCATCGGGGGGATGAAAAGGTTATGAAAAAGTAACTGTGGTACCACTGTAACACAGTTACTTTTTTATAACTTTAGTGCCTCAATGACAAGGAAATAAAAGAACTTACACTTGATGCATGGAACTTGTAATATTTAAGTAAAATTCAATAGTATTCTACTAAGAAAATACCTTTTAAATAAAGCTACTAATTAAATGTTGTTACAGCTCTCGGCTTTGTTGCCAATTGTCAGAGTTAGATGATTACTGTCAATGCCCTGTTTTAGTTCACTGCTGGGCCCTGTTTCATAAAACTTACAATTATAGTTTACCATTACAATTTAGTGTACATTGATGCATATGTTAGAGTGTTACGTATAAATATTAATTTTGCTAGAAGATAAACTTCAGTCTACACTAAATTGTAATAGTAAACTACAATTGTAAGTTTTATGAAACAGGGCCCTGGTAATGCTAAGCCTGTATGCGCAACACTGAGCCTATAATAGTAAAGTTATTCCCAGCTACTTAAGTAGAACATCGACCTAGGCCCTTATTCGCTATGACCAATCGGTAACGTGTCACGTTACGACATCTTCTCGGAATTGTTTCTGAATTATCGCAATGAGGTCACACGTTTTCTGCAACGAATTCCGTGTGGCCACGTAACGCGTCACGTTACGATATCTTCGTGGAATTGTTCGTGAATTGACATAATTACGTTAACCGTTTTCTGCATGGAATTTCGCATCGCATTTCTTATAAGCGCCCTGGCCGTTGAACTTCCTACGTCTCGTTTACATAAAGTGGTCTTAATTCTAGATTCCAGCTTCTCTACCTCATTATAATTACTTTCTCAGCTAGAGCTAACACTTACTTTATTTGTACAGTACTTATTCAGTAGGTTACTAACAATTGCTCTGTTCAGATGACGCACCCAACTTTTCTAGTGCCAACATTTTGCAGTCTCTAAAATACCGCAAGACGCCTGTCTCAGCCGAATTAAATTCTAGAGTAGACTAAGAGCAAGTATTTTAGTCTGGAAACAGATATTGTGTCGGAGAAAAGTCCATTTGAAACAGGGCTCACGCCAAGTTACGCGCGGTATTTACAAAGGAAAAGGGTTTCCGTTTAGTGTTACTATTTATGGACGTAGGACTATCTTTGTCAGTGCGTTCTGTTTGCTATAAGTACCTACTCCAATGAAATGAATCGGTCGTGTCACTTTCAGAATTTCCGCCCTTTTACCGAGTAAGGTTTATTAAACTATAAAGGACACTAGTGGGTACTTTTTTATTACTTTTATCCCAGTTTATGGGACCTTTTGCACTATTTATGTGACAGTTCAATGAATAGTGGCAGAACAATTTTTACCGCCACGAGAAGGATACACTGGCGGAGATATACAAGATATAATATATTTTTTCTGAAATCTCCAAATCAACAAATAAAATGCCACTAAAGAAATCGAGAATTAGGGAGTTAAATCGTCAATAAGCAGCTTTAAATTTGACGTCTGTTTAAATCGAGATTTACACTAAACGGACATAGTGCAAGACTTTAAACTAGGTTTAAGCTTAGGCAGAGTTTAAATTGTGTTAATTCTAGATTTAGTGAGCTAGTGCAAGCCGCCCTTAGTACCAAAGTAAAATCGCCCTTGTAACCAAAGTAAAATCAGTACATGGAAGAGAATTTAGAAAAATCGTTTTTATTTGAGTACCTATATTAAAGTAGTAGAAATTAAAAAACATCGTTTTCAGAATTTTTGACTGTCTGTCTGTCTGTCTGTGTGTGACTTCATCACGCAAAAACCACTACATGGATTTTGATGCCGTTTGCTGTAACTGTATTCCTTGGAGTCCTGCGGAGGTTTTTATCTTTGTTTCATCAAAATCGGTTAATCTAAAAAGGAGTTGCAGTCATTTTTATATAAAGTTGCCAGAATAAAGAATGTGTAGGTACCAACTACGTAGTACGACAGTAAGTGAATTCAATAATTATGTCCTATTTAACACAGTAAATAAAAACATACCTAAGCTTTTACATTGTCATTTATGTACATAGATTTCGGCGTATCTACTTTTTTGGCTTTTAGTATCCCAAAATGAATCTAGATGGTGTTGGCGATCCTTAAACCACGCAAGCGAGTAAAACTAAGTCAAGTTGGTTTGTGAACGCTGTAACAGCACAAACACAGGTCGTCGTATACGCATTTAATTGTGATAATGATATGATTAGCCCATTCTAAGTTTTACCATGATCATGAAATGGCTACTGCGTAAAAGCTTTTTTAAATGATTTTTAATTAACGAAATGATATTTAATTAACGTATTTGATGATAGCGATTAGTTTTTTTTAACGTATTTGAGTAGGTTCCTCGCGCCAATGCGCGAGGAACCTACTCGAGACAGAACCTATTTTTTTTTTTAAAAAATAGGTTTTGTGGGGCGGGATCGGTGGTTGTTGGTAGGAGTTTTAGGGGGTGGGGGGAGAGAAGGGGAAGGGGGGATGGAGGGACCGAAATTTGTACGCATGCAAAGCTGCGGGGCGCAGATATTAAATAATATATCGTATCAAAATGTAAGAATATTTTCATATTATTTGATACCGGAGCACGTTGCGGCTTGCACTGTCGTGGAGCAGCATGCCAGGGTATAAGAAGACTAAAAATAAAATAAGTTAAAAAAAAAGGAGATAAGATAATTGTTTTTTTTGTATAGAAGAACATTACGCTAAAAGCCAAAAAATAAAATAAAATCGTGGAGCGAGTTGAATTTCTATTACTCAGGTTACGCTACGCCCCACGATTTTATTATTTTTTTAGGTTTTAGATTATCTTCTTTAGAAGAAAAACGGAATAACATAAAAAAAACTTATTTTGTTTTCAAGTTTTTATTTAGGTATTTCTAAAGTATACTGTGTTCAACTTGTCAATCCCTTTCATTTCATTGATTGAGGGAAATGAAAAAATGAAAGTTATCCGCCATTTTGTGGTGGCGGCCATCTTGGATTTGGAATTTTCATGGTGTACTGGATTCTATTAGTTAAGCCCTTTAATTTGATACCTATATTGAGGGGATTGAAAAAATATATGTAATCCGCCATTATATTGGCGGCAGCCATTTTGGATTTACAATGATACCGAATACATATAATTGTCTTGTCATGAGAACTAAAGGTGTGTACCAAAGGGGTTCCTACATTATACTATGGCGTGTGCCCTAATAGAACTCTTCCATTTTGAAAAAATCGTGTAATCGAGGCCACTGATTAAACCTTAAATGAAAAATAATAATAAATTAAGAAAAATGAAAGCTATAAACGTAGTTTATGCTGTGATTATTAAAAAAAGACCTGAACTCGAAAGAATTCAATACGAACAAAAAATTTGAGAGCACTGGTATCCTAAAGTGTAGCGTTTCTGAGATATTGGAACTCAAAGATAGCATATGACCTACACCAACCTAGATGTTTCTAAGACATAATATTTAGTTCGTATTTCAATTTATATTTAGGAGCTATAAACTATATATATACAACTACTACTACTACTACTATATATTGCTTGAGAAGTGTTGACGACAATGTGGCGCAGTTGTTATTGTGCCTGCCTTCACTTCTTATATAAAATTGTAGTTTTCCCGCCCGCGACTTCGTCCGCGCTGACTACTGTTTATCGCGAAAAAAAACATACTTTTTCTTCTAGGATATTCAAAACTAATGCAAAAGTAGGTATAGCACCACTCTTGATGTTTTTTGACAGACTTCTTATTTCGTTTCCATGGCAACCACAGACCATTATGTGATGGCAACCGTTACTTACAGTGAATAATCAACATTTTCCAGTTTTCCCGTGGAAACTTACAAGTTTCCGGGATAAAAAGTATCTTTTGTTTTATTCCAGGGTATAAGCTATCTCCATTCTAAATTTCATCAAAATCCGTCCAGCCGTTATCGCGTGAAAGCTCCCGACGAGCGATCTTGTGCCACCTCCATCCACCGACTTCCTGCGATGGCTAAAATGTCGTCGGTCCATCGTGTGGGGGGTCTCCCCACACTTCGCTTGCTTGTTCGTGGTCGCCATTCGAGAACCTTTATTCCCCAGCGGTTGTCGGTTCTGCGAACTATATGGCCTGCCCATTGCCACTTCAACTTGCAAACTCTGACAGCTATGTCGGTAACCTTCGTTCTTCTACGGATTTCCTCATTTCTGATTCTATCACGTAGTGAAACACCTAGCATAGCTCTCTCCATTGCACGCTGCGCAACTCTGAGCTTTTGTATGAAACCAATAGTTAGCGACCACGTCTCAGTGCCGTATGTCATCACTGGCAACACGCACTGATTATAAACTTTCGTCTTGAGGCTCTGCGGTATTATCTTTTTTTATTATTTTGTCCAATAGTGAAAGGCATCTATACTTATAATAAAGGAGTAAGTACCAAAAAAACTGTACAAGGAAGATATTTAAAATAAAAAAACTAGGGTACTAAAAATAAGCAACTGAACAAGCATATAACATTTTTTAAATTCATGTCTAGATGTTTGTCTGTTAGTCTGTTTGTTTGTATGTTTATTCAGGCATCACGTAAAAACTCTTGGACCGATTGCGATGCGGTTTTTACTGTTGTATAGCTTAGGGTTTGACTTAAAAACTGATCCACTTGGTATCTCAACCCTAAGAGTAGGAGCCGAGCAATCGATAAAAACTTTTTGACGGTTGAAGGAAATTTGATCAAATGTTGGTTTATTGGTATTTTAGGTCTTGGAATAGTACATAGAGTTCTTTTAACTTCGAGAAATGGCCACGCGTGTGATGCCGCGGGTACAGCTAGTACCTAATATACCCACTTATTCCATTACACTGTTTTATTAATGATTTGAAGCTGCGAAATATTTGAAGTAGGTACTAAATAGACAACTGCATATTACTCCATAGACTATTGGACTGAATAATTTAACGTTTCATTTCACGTAATTCATTATTTATATCTACTTTTCTTTTACTACATAATTATACTTTAATATTTTATTTACTTTAATTAAGAATTATTTTGTTTATGACAATAGTTCCGGAAAGGCTTTAGTTTTTTTTTAGACCACATCCATACGCTCCGGCTGGTCATACAGAAGACCGAAGAGTATAATCGGCCACTACGAATATGTCTAGCGTTTGTGGACTACGAGATAGCCTTTGATTCAGTCGAGACCTGGGCAGTGCTACAGTCATTACAGCGGTGCCAGATTGATTACGGGTACATCGAAGTGTTGAAGTGTTTGTACAGCAAGGCCACCATGACAGTTCGTCTTCAGGATCGGAGCACGAATTCTATCCAGTTGCAAAAAGGGGTGAGACAGGGAGACCTTATTTCTCCGAAACTGTTCACCTCTGCACTGGAAAACACAAGCTTCAAGCTTCTGAACTGGAACGGATTTGGTGTTAACATCAATGGCGAATACATCACTCACCTTCGATTTGCTGATGATATAGTAATCATGTCTGAAACCCTGGAAGACCTAAGCACAATGCTCAGTAACCTCAATATTGTTTCCCAACAGGTGGGTCTTAAAATGAATATGGGCAAGACGAACATCATGTCAAATACCCTATCGTACCCATGCCGGTTTATGTTGGGAACGATATTATCGAAGCTGTTGATCACTATGTCTACTTGGGTCAGACGATCCAACTGGGTAGATCCAACTTCAACAAAGAGGTCAACCGACGAATCCAACTCGGATGGGCAGCGTTCGGGAAATTACGCCATATCTTCTCGTCGCAGATACCGCAGAGCCTCAAGACGAAAGTTTATAATCAGTGCGTGTTGCCAGTGATGACATACGGCACTGAGACGTGGTCGCTAACTATTGGTCTCATACACAAGCTCAAAGTTGCGCAGCGCGCAACGGAGAGAGCTATGCTCGGTATTTCACTACGTGATAGAATCCGAAATGAGGAAATCCGTAGACGAACGAAGGTTACCGACATAGCTCTCAGAGTTTGCAAGTTGAAGTGGCAATGGGCAGGCCATATAGTTCGCAGAACCGACAACCGTTGGGGAATAAAGATTCTCGAATGGCGACCACGAACAAGCAAGCGAAGTGTGGGGAGACCCTCCACACGATGGAACGACGACATTGTAGCCATCGCAGGAAGTCGGTGGATGGAGGCGGCACAAAATCGCTCGTCATGGCGCACATTGAGGAGACCTATGTTTAGCAATTGAATTCTAAAGGCTGCCATGATGATGATGATGATGGCAATAGCTATGTGTAGTTTGTAATACATAATATTCATTTTGTAATGCTCTCTTCAACAAAAACCGGCAGGGTTAAGAATAATTTTATGTACTTTTTTCTGGTTAGTATTTGTAGTTGTAGCGAAGATAGTTTCGTAAGCATTCCACCCCTCTCTGAAACTTTGGAAACTCATTTCTATGATGTACCTAAAAACTTTAAAGTCATTCACATAAATGCGGAGCATTCCGGCTCATTTTTATGATATGCCTTTCGACATCAAAAACATTCACGCTATATTAGTCTCTTAATCTTGGCTCAAACCGTCTCTTCCATCTATCTCCTATACTTTGCCCGGCTTTAACCTCATTCGTAACGATCGGACGGGTAGTGGTGGTGGGGGTGTAGCTATTTATCTACGTGCACATATTGCTTTCTCTGTAATTAGCTCATCCGCACAACCACCACAGCGCAACACTGGCGAACATCTTATTAATGAAGTTCTTCTTTCTAACTCTAAAATTCTTCTCGGAATCTATTATAGGCATTCTTTACCTACGCAATAACATCTTCTCTTCTTTGAAATGAACTTAGAAGATCTCACCCCCTCTTTCAGTCACAGCATAGTTATGGGTGACTTTAACATTTGCCTTTTTAAGAGTGATCATCGTTCTTCTTCATTAGAAACCGTAATTAAGTCAAGCAACATGCATATTTTCCCCCTGAATGCAACTTATCATTTTCCAAATTCATCTTCCTCTCTTCTTGATCTTTTACTGGTATATTCTATACAACATGTTGTCAAGCACGGTCAGTGTTCTGCCGATGCTTTCTCATATCACTCAGATTTGATTTTCTCATACAAAATTCGTCCTCCTAAACCTAAACCCAGCATCATTCTGCAGCGCAATTGGTATGAATCACGAGGCATTTATCAATGGGCATGACCTTACAATGAACGACAAAAATAAAAAATGCCCCCTAGTTCCCGGTCACTCTGCTAGTCCGAACCACGGTGGCGGTCTCGGAAATGGCAGGGCAGGGGGTGCGAAGAATCCCCGGGCGACGGTAGGCCACCAATTTTTCGGTAGGTAAACAACTTGACTTGGCAACGTACAATGGACGAACGCTTAGGCTGGATGAGCATTTGGCACAGTTGGAATCGGAATTGCATAGTATACGTTGGCAGATCCTGGGGCTAAGTGAAGTCCGAAGAGGAGAGGACACCTTAACCCTGGAATCAGGCCACATAATGTATTTCCGAGAGGGGGATCAACAATGCCAGGGTGGCGTTGGATTCCTCGTCAATAAGGCTCTCGCTGACAGTGTTGTAAAAATATCCAGTGTGTCGACCAGGGTAGCGTACCTAGTGCTGAAACTAACCGAGAGATATAGTCTCAAAATTGTACAGGTTTACGCACCGACCTCGGCACACTCGGACGACGAAGTGGAAGATATGTATGAAGACATATCTTCAGCGCTACATAAGACCACTAAAGCGCACTACAACATTGTCATGGGGGACTTTAACGCCAAAGTGGGAGTACAGGCATGCGGTGAATCGAAGATAGTTCTACACGGTTACGGAAGTAGGAATCACAGAGGGCAAATGCTCGTCAATTTCTTGGAGAAAGAGGGGCTCTTCTTAATGAATTTGTTCTATAAGAAGCAGCCCCAAAGAAAGTGGACGTGGAAAAGTCCCGATGGCGTGACAAAAAACGAGATAAGATCATGACGGATAAAAGGCATATATAATATAATATAATATAATATAATATAATATAATATAATATAATGTAATATAATATAATGTAATGTAATGTAATGTAATGTAATGTAATGTAATGTAATGTAATGTAATGTAATGTAATGTAATGTAATGTAATGTAATGTAATGTAATGTAATGTAATGTAATGTAATGTAATGTAATGTAATGTAATGTAATGTAATGTAATGTAATGTAATGTAATGTAATGTAATGTAATGTAATGTAATGTAATGTAATGTAATGTAATGTAATGTCATGTAATGTAATATAATACAATATATTCGGGACATTTCCACACCAATTACCTAGCCCAAAACTAGGATACCCTGTAATATGGGCACTAGATAACGGATAAACATACATAAATACGAATATTACATCCATGACTCGGAAACAATCATTTCTGCTCATCACAGAAATAAGACCTTTGCACCTTGCAGGATTCGAACCCGCGACCGTTTGATTTCGTTCCTAGGGTCTCTAGCCACTAGACCAACCGGCCGTCACCAATATATTGAGAGACGTCTCTGATTAATAGGTTTAAGACTGGTAGCGATCACCGACTACTACGAGGCTCTCTGAATATCAACTACAAGCTTGAAAGATGTCGCATGATGAAGTCTACGCTCCGTTGTAACCTACTTCAAACCATTGTGGGATCAGAGCAGTTTCAGCTCCATCTACAAAATCAATTCGCTGCTTTGGAAACCACAGAGGGCGTAGATGAGGGTCTCCAGCAACTAGTAGCGGTCCTTAGGGAAGAGGGTGTGAAGTTTTGCCAGCTACAACGTACGGGTACAAAGTTCAAGCTCTCAGCTGAGACCCTCCGGCTTATGGAAAACAGGCGAGAAGATACACAGTAGTGATGTAACGAATGTCATATTTTGGACATTCGCGAATGCGAATGCGAATGCAAATATCTGCTGCCAACATTCACGAATGCGAATATTCAGTTTTTGTTTAAATTTCGCGCCATTTGTCTATGGCTTGGCGACTTTAGCGGCAGTCCTGTTCGAACGAAGTGCGTTCCGTCTGTTTTTCGTTCCGAGAATAGCCGAGTTAATACGAACGCATCCGATTGAAGTGTCATTCCCCTCGCGCCGGTGTTTTCGTAAACAAAACAAGGGAATTATTTGATTTTAATTATAGTTTATTTATTGTAGAAGTATTTGTAGATTATTATTTTTTAGATAAAGCTAAAAATAATAATCTTTAATGTTATCATTAAACTTTGGTACAAATTTAGGCCATTTAGGATATACTTTTGTTTTTTAAATTGTTATGAAAGTTTGATTGTTAAGCTTCATTGCCCAAAGTTAAATAACTAAATGATCCCCTTCTCCCCCGGACCCCTGCACTGTGCAGACGTTTTAACTAGAATTATTTTTTTACGTTTTATTTCATTTTAAATTCAAAATTTATATTTCTAAAATCATTTGCATTAAATAGGAGTGCATAAACAACCAGAAGATCGAAGCGAACGGTCATTCATGGTCGGTGAGTGGGCCTACTATGACACATACATACTACCCTGGTGCTCGCTGCTGACTGGCAACTGCAAGTACGCACACTCGCGCGCGGCTACCTGCACCCTGCACACCACCACGGATGCTCTGTGACCACCACGCAGCGCACGCACACGCGCAATACTCCGCCTATAGATAAGCGTAGTCGTATCTGCATAGCTGCTTTGAGACATAGTTGCCTGGTACTTTCGTTATCGCTTGCACTAGCCTAGTCGTTGACGAGTCTCTACGCATAAAATGTCGCTCAGACGTACACCACCGAAGGGTGCGCAGGGCTTGTTGTCGCCCGCGCCTGCCCCGCTAGCGCATTGCTCCTCAGATCCGAGTATAATCGTCCCCCCTAAAACCCCTACACTCACCTACACAACTGGAAGTGACCCAAATATTACATTTCGTAAGATTAAACATGACAAATGTTGTATTGGTAAGACTGAGCTGGTTGAGATGCTGACTTCACTTGAACAGAAGCAAGAAAAAAGGTTCACTGCGATATGCAGGAAGGCATACGCTCAACCAGAAGATCGAAATTCGTAAATCGATGGAGTTTCTGAGTCAGAAATATGACATCGCAATATCTAAAATTAACAAGCTGGAAGAGGAAAGTGTCTCGGATAAAAAGTATATTCGCACATTAGAGGCTAAACTGGAGCAGTTAGACCGCAACCTGCGTAGCTCCAGCGTCGAGATACGAAATATTCCTAAGAAAAATGGTGAAACGAAGGATGATCTGCTGAACCTGGTCACAAAAGTAGGAGATGCACTCAGTTTGCCAATAAAATCGGTAGATATACGCGATGTATACCGTATTAATACGAGAAACGAAAACAATAAACCGATTGTGGCTGAACTGTCCAGCGTGATTCTAAGAGACAAAGTCGTCGGCTCCGCCAGGACGTTCAACAAGCGAAACGCTACCCTAAGACTGAGCACCACACATTTACAATTAGACGGCCCACGACAGCAGGTTTATATAGCTGAAAGCCTCACCATCCAAGCAAAAAAAAAACTGTTTTTCCTAGCTAGAGAATTTGCAAAAAATAATGGGTACAGATTCTGCTGGGCGTCACGGGGAAAAGTATACATACGGAAGTCTGAAGGTTCATCCTTAATTAAAGTGAATGATATCAATGACCTGGACAATTTAAAAAAGCAATGACTGCTTTATTTCTGGTCTGCGCTGTCTTTAGTTCGTAGTTTGTTCTTGTTTTCTAAGTTTACCACTTTTTTAAAGAATTGTAATTTATTTTCGAACTTTAACATTTGTTCTAAAAATTATAACAACTTGCGAGATAATCAAGCACACTTACTAACGCATACTTCTCAATACCTTATCATTACATACACGAAATATTTACAAACATATATTATTAGACGACGAATCCTCAATTTAAAATTACTAAACAGAGTTTATCACGATATCAGAATGCCGTTTTTGCTCACATCACTCCATTTTGTACTTTTACTTTCTAACAAACTACTACATTCCAAACTGCTCCATGTTTTACTTCACAGTTTTTTTGATGTAGCAATCTCATTGTTCTGTCTTCCTACTCTAACTTACTCAATACACCTTAATTTAATTGGCATGATTTATGTTAATCGATACAATCACATAGCACTCTATTACCCTAAATTTAAAATTTGGTCCAATTAACGATTTTGTACTGTCAGAAGTAGACAGTACAGGAAACGCAGAATGTTTATTAGTTAGTGATCCCGAAAAATGTTCACAAATCTTAAACTATGGTATGCATTCAAATGACAGTTCTCTTTGCATAATTTCCGTAAATATTCGTAGCATAAACCGTAATCTAGACCTTTTCCTCGCTTTTATATCTACCATTAATGTTAAAATTGATATTTTGGTTCTGACAGAATGTTGGACGAGCAAACATATCCCACCTCCTTTTATTGAACATTACAATATGTCATATACATTAAATAACCTAAACCAAAATGATGGAGTGGCTTATGTTCGTGAAGAAATAAACGCAACATTTTTGGAACCCTGTTTTGTAGATGGTAACTGTCTTTTAATTACAATAGGCCATCAATTTTCAGTTATATGTTCATATAGACCACCATGTTTCCGAAATCCAACAAACTATCTGAACTCTCTAGAAACAGTCCTGCAAGGTATCTCAGCCCCTAATATAGTTTTAACAGGTGACATAAACATTGATATTTTACCTAACAACCTTACTACCTATGCACATAGTTACCTAAACCTAATGGCCGTGTATGGCCTGAGACAAGGAGTCAATAAACCCACTAGGGTCAATTCTTGCATTGATCATTTTATGGTTAAAAGTTGCCATGATTGGAAAACAATTGTATTTATGCAACTTTTGACTGATCATTCACCAATTATGCTTCTAATGAAAAAGACTAGTATTTCTAAAAATTCCATCACATATAATAAAATTAAAATTAATTACGCAGTTCTTCAACAACAACTTGGTGAAGAGAAATGGTCTGATTTATACCAATTAATCGATGTGAACATTGCTATGGAACTTTTTACCACGCGTCTATTATCATATATTAATAGTAACACACAAATAGTTAGACTGACGAAGAGAAATACGCCCATTAAGCCATGGATTACAGCAGGTGTTGTAAGATCAATTAGGAAACGTGATAGACTGCATAAAAAAAAATGGAACCTGATGATGAAATTGTAAAAAAACGGTATTTGGACTACAGAAACACTTGTAATAAAATAGTAAAATCACTAAAGAAACAATATTATCAATCGCAGTTAGAAAAACATAGAGGTAATGTTGAGTATCAAAACAAACCCTAATGAGTCACTTAATGAAGTTAACAATTTTTTTACTACGGTTGGTCAAAACTTGGCTGATGTAATCCTCATTAAGATGAATGTTGATGAACAGTATCTAGCCCTTAAATCTAGTCATGTGGATAAGCCTCTGAATTCTATGTCTTTGTTTATGACGGACGTAGTTGAAGTAAGAGCTATTATTAACGGATTGCGAACTAACAGTGCACCTGGGTGGGACAAAATAACCACCTCTACTCTGAAATAACTCATTCCGTGTATTGTTTACCCAATTTCATACATTTGCAACCTTAGTTTTGAAACTGGCACTTTTCCAAGCATTTGCAAAAAAGCAACAGTCTGCCCGATATACAAACTGGTGACAAAATTAATCCCTCAAATTATCGGCCAATCTCCATCCTTTCTACACTTTCTAAAATATTTGAAAAGCTTGTCAATAAACGTTTAATGAAATTCCTTGAAAAAAATAAAATTCTGTGTGACAATCAATATGGTTTTAGGGAGAAAAAATCAACAGAAGACGCGTTCTTAAAGCTTACCACACTTATAACTAACTACCTGGATAATGGCGAACGATGTGTAGGAGTATTCCTAGACCTTCAAAAAGCCTTTGATACTGTGTCAGTTCCAATTCTTTTAACCAGAATTGAGAATGCAGGAATCAGAGGGGTGGCCTTGAAATGGCTTGCGGGTTACCTTACCGATCGACAACAGAGTGTTAAAGTTAATGGATATGAAAGTGACGTTGGATTCAGCAAATTTGGCGTCCCGCAAGGAAGTACGCTTGGTCCATCTTTATTTCTTATTTATATTAACGAACTCTGTAAAAAAACTCTTCCAGGAATGGAACTTTTGATGTTTGCTGATGACACAGTCCTTCTTTTTCATGAAAAGTCTTGGCAGGCGGTTGCTGCTTTGGCTGAGTCTGGTCTTTCTAAAGTTACTTCTTGGCTTGAAGACAGTCTTCTGTCTCTAAATACTACCAAGACAAAATATTTATGCTTTAGCAAGGCAGCTTCGGCCGTTCCAGCCACTGATTTTTGCTTAACCATTCATACATTCCCCTGTAATCGTCTTATCAATCACTCAAATGTGAACTGTTGCTGTGACAAGTTGGCTCGAGTTGATAGTATTAAGTACTTGGGTCTAATGGTGGATTCGAAACTTACTTGGAGCTTACACACGACAACACTTGCATCAAGGGTGAGAAAAATAATCTACATCTTTAAAAACCTTCGAGCCGTTGCTAATCATACATTATTAATACAAACCTATAATGCATTATTAACTATTGTATTTGCATTTGGGGCAACGCTGCTAAAACTCATCTCATCGTTGTGGAAAGAGCACAAAGGGCTGTGCTTAAAGTTCTTATGTACTTACCTTACAGACCCTACTACTGAAGTTTATGATAGAGCACAGGTGCTCTCTGTAAGAACACTTTTTATTTACCAAACTATAAGAAGGTACCACAGAAGTGTAGTGCCCCACTTACCTATTACAAATAAACGAGTTGATCGATGTCCTGTTCCGTGTGCTCGTAGTAAGTTTGCTCATAAACATTTTGATGTTGTAGCTCCTCATCTTTATAATAAACTAGACGGGGAGTGTAAAATAAGGAAATACTCAAATAAAAGTCTTAAAAAAGTAATACTCACATGGCTCAGCAGACTTGATTATGAGAACGTTGAAAGTTTGCTATCTAATTTTTAGAAAAAAATCTAGAACACGCACCCAATCCATTTTTTTTATCCTTTCACGTGCGTGCACACACACACACGCACACACCCTCACACACAAAAATACCCTGACACACACACACACACCCTCATATGCACACATTAATATTAACAGCTTGCATATCTACTTGCAACCGTGTTATAAAAATAGTTATTTCAAATTTTTTTTTTTTTTTTTTAGTTTATATCCTTTTAATTTTAGTTGTGCTATTAATTTATCTGTTCAATATTTTGATTGACATTAGCTGCACATTAATATGGGAGAAGAATCTGGTTCCTGAGACACAGTTTTTAACTAGTTCGGGGACCAGAAGCTTCATAGGTTACACTGTATATTTCTTTGTGTCAATAAAAATTATGAATTATGAATTATGAATGATACCAAATGATAAAGAAAAAACTGATAATGTGATTACGAGGTTAAGTTACTTTTTATTGCATTAAAAACATAAGAAATTAATGGAATTGGATTTTCTTATATTATTATTAACTATTATTACCTACTTAAAAAATTATACACGCAAAAACATTCGCAATAATTTCGCGAATGCGAATGCGAATATGCAAAAATATGCGAATATTCGCGAATGCGAATGCGAATATACGTTTCATCACTGATACACAGGCCACTCCGTCAGAAATGCGAGTGCTCAATTGTCAAATTAGTAGACTTGTCCGATGCTCCAACACACTCAGAATCGAAAAGGCGATTGAGCAAAATCGGGGGTCAAAAGAGTGGGAGTTGGGAGTGTTCGCCCAACAGTAGAAGCGCTCGTATCTGACAAAGCTTAAAAGTTCAAGTGGCCAAAATTTAACTTCAAGGCCTGAGATATTAACTGAAATAGAAAACTTTTATGTGGGTTGGTATGCGGGTTGTGAAGCACGCGATTCCCAATCGCGTGCTTCACAACCCGCCCCTATTACGGAGTATGTCAGACCCACTCTTACTCGCCACTACTTGTAGTAATATTTATTCTGTGCCACTACACAGAAAACCTGCCACAAGTCAGCCAAGATGAGATTGGGATAGCGCTCGGACAGCTTAAAAATGGAAAAGCCCCAGGCGAGGACGGTGTCACTTCGGAGCTCTTGAAGTCAGGTGGTAAATCTTTACTTCGAGAGCTTCAGAAGTTGTTCAACTCTGTTCTTAATACTGGGAGAACTCCAAAAGCGTGGAACAGGAGTATTGTAGTCTTATGTTTCAAAAAAGGTGATAAAATCCTTCTGAAAAACTATCGCCCCATCTCACTCCTGAGCCACGTCTATAAGCTGTTTTCGAGGATCTCGAAGAAGAGGAATCGTCTCGCAAGAAGACTTGATGAGTTTCAGCCTCCAGAGCAAGCCGGGTTTCGCGGAGGATTTGGTACCATAGACCACATACACACAATGAGGCAGATTATACAGAAGTCCGAAGAGTATAATCAGCCCCTGTATCTTGCTTTTGTGGACTATGAAAAGGCCTTTGATTCCGTTGAGACCTGGGCTGTTTTGGAGTCACTGCACTGTGTTCAAGTACAGAACCAGCAGTCTAAACATCCAGTTGCGCAGGGGAGTGAGACAGGGGCACGTTATATCCCCAAAATTGTTCACCAACGCCTTGGAAGATATAAGACTGTGAACTGGAAAGGAAAGGGCATAAACATAGACGGCGAGTACATCTCACACTTACGATTTGCCGATGACCGCCTTATGGCGGAATCGGTGCAGGAACTTGAGCAAATGCTAAATGGCCTGGCTGATGCTTCCAGACAGATCGATCTCGGGATGAACTAAGGTAAGACCAAGATCATGTATAACGATCATATTACCCCAAGACCTGTAGCAGTCGATGGTGAGCCCCTCAAAGTTGTTAATGAATATGTCTATCTCGGGCAAACTTTGCAGTTGGGTAGAAACAATTTCAAGAGGGAAGCCAACAGAAGGATTCGGTTGGGCTGGGCAGCGTTCGGGAAACTTCCGTCAGGTCTTCTCGTCGTCCATTCCACAGTGCCTGAGACGAAAGCCTTCAATGCGTGCATCCTACCAGTGCTGACATACGGAGCCGAGACGTGGACACTCACGGTAGGACTAGTCCACAAGTTTAAGGTAGCTCAGCGGGCTATGGAGAGGGCTATGCTTGGAGTTTCTCTGAAGGATAAGATCCGGAACGAGGAAATCCGACGGAAAACTAAAGTCACCGACATAGCTCAGAGGATTAGCAGGCTGACGTGGCAGTGGGCTGGTCACATTTGTCGAAGAACGGACAACCGCTGGGGTAAACGGGTTCTTGAGTGGAGACCACGGCTTGGCAAAAGTAGTGTGGGACGCCCGCCGGCCAGGTGGAGTGACGACCTGCGAAAGGCGGTTGGCAAAAACTGGATGAGAAGAGCCGAAGATCGGGCTCTGTGGCGTTCATTGGGAGAGGCCTATGTCCAACAGCGGACGGATACAGGCTGATGATGATGATGATGATGTTATTCATGCTCCTATAAGGGCCATAAAAATTAAACACATACCTTGCACCTTGGCTCACTGATGGTATAAAATCACTCAAGCTGCCAAAACAAGGTATAAAATACACCGACCGTTTTTTTTATTTGACGACCGGTTGGTCTCGTGGCTAGAGATCCTGGGTACGAAATCGTACGGTCGTGGGTTCGAATACTGCAAGGTGCAATCATTTGTGTGATGAGCAGAAATGTTTGTTTCCGAGTCATGAATGTAATATTCTTATCTATGTATGTTTATCCGTTATCCAGTGCCCATAGCACAGGGTATCCTAGTTTGGGGCTAGATAATTGGTGTGGAAATGTCCCGAATATATTATTATTATATTATATTATCCAAATGACACCAATAAGTACATTAAACTTTGGAATCGCTTCAACGTGATGTGTAGGAATGCTCAAAGACGCCATATTTATGTATCTGTTCAAGATGAGGATCCAGCTAAAGTTTGGAAATTTATCTGGTCTTTAGGAGTTGGTGAATCACGTCAAGAAACTATTCCCACTAATTTAAACATTGACTCTCTTAATCAACACTTTTCTGCATCGTCTAATATTGAAGAATCTGCTAAAAATCTTACTTTAAATTAACTTTCTAAAATACCACCTCCTGACCTCTCTCCTTTTAACTTCTGTCAATTTACTGTTTGTGTTGTCAAGAAAAGCATGCTTTACATTACTTCTAATGCGATTGGAATCGACAGCATCAGTCGTAATATGTTATAACATAGCCTTGATTACATCCTACCTATCCTTTGGTATATTTTAAACTAGATTTCCCGCCCGCGTCTTCGTACGCGCAGACTACTGTTTATCGCGAAAAAAAGCATCCTATTTTCTTCTAGAATATTAAAAACCAATGCGAAAGTAGGTATAGCACCAATACTAGGTACATGGTGTAGAGTTCTGGGGACGCGCTGCCGACTGGGAGCGCGTCTTCAGAATGCAGAAACGAGCGGTGCGAGCTATTGTACGAGTATCTCAGGATACTTCAGCGAGACCGTACTTTAGATCCTTAAAAATCATGACGTCCCTTCTCTCGTTATT
This sequence comes from Alsophila aescularia, assembly GCA_946251855.1. Taxonomy (NCBI): domain Eukaryota; kingdom Metazoa; phylum Arthropoda; class Insecta; order Lepidoptera; family Geometridae; genus Alsophila; species Alsophila aescularia. Next base: position 18,004,909 of record OX276381.1, read on the forward strand.
CTGCAGACAGCGTTGTATGCCAGGAATAGTTGATGTGCTGGTAAATGACATTGTAGGCAACTAAACGAGAAAAAGAAAGTGGCTGGAATGTTTCTGGATCTCAGTGCTGCTTTTGACACTGTTGACCATAGCATTTTACTTGCTAAATTAGAACACTATGGGATAAGGAATAAAGCGTTTCAACTCATAGAGTCTTACCTTCAAAACAGAAGAAATTATTTGTTGAAATAAAATCTACAAATCATATTGGTGGGATGTAATTAAATCTAAATTAATTAATATTAAGGGTGGTGTACCACAAGGGTCAATTTTGGGACCAATATTTTTTGTAATCTTTCTGAATGATCTTATACAATCCATATCCCAGATTGTCCCTGATATTCAATTGATTGTATGCTGACGACACCAATGCAATAGTTTCAGGAGCGGACATGTTAGAGCTTGAAGCAAAAGTCAACACCGCCCTTCTGGCTTTTAACAACTGGTATAACGTTAACAACCTTTATCTGAACGCAAGTAAAACAAACCTAATTTTGTTTAAGTCTACAGTGTACAAACAAACAATAGATGTCAAAATCAATGGAGAAAAAGTGGTTATAGTCGAAACTGTAAAGTTTCTGGGTATTCGTATAGATCAATATCTAAACTGGAAACAAGAATTGTCATCCGTTGAAAGCACTCTCGCTTCAGCATGCTATGCTCTGAGAAGTATTCGGGACGAGATAGATATGGATCAGCTCAAAACGGTGTATTATGCATTAGTGGAATCGAAACTCAGGTACAGCATAAGGTGTTGGGAAAATAGCTACCAATATAATATAAACAGAGCGTTTGTGCTACAGAAGCGAGCGATTCGTACTATGGTTCGGATTCCGCAAAGGGAATCTTGTAGGGAGCATTTTAAAATTCTTAAAATATTAACAGTTCCCAGCCATGTTGTGCCATGTGCCAGTTCATGGCGCTTCTCACCGATGTTGTGGAAAAAAGGCACAAATATGAAACCGTTGAGCAGAAATTAAGTAGATTAGACACGCGAAGGAAAGATATGGAAATTGCTCTTATTCCGAAGTTAAATATCACAAAACACTGCACGGGTTATCAAGCAAAAAAACTGTTTAATAGTCTTTCTATTGAATTAAAAATTGTAGAAAGTCCAAATATTTTCAGGGTTAAGTTAAGGCAACTCCTGCTTAAAGGGTGTTTCTACTCAATGGATGAATATCTAAGAGGTAATAAGATCCTGACTTGACTTTTTATTTTATATTCTTTATGTTTTTAATTTGTTTGACTATGCTGACTATTGCTACTATTTGCTATTTATTTGTATTGAAATTTTGATTTTGCTTTTTTTTTTAAATTATTATTATTATTGTATAAATTCAGACATGATGTAATAATCATTATTGAATTGAATAAATTGAAATTGAATTAAATAACTTAACAGACTATTCAAGGCTGGGTGATGAGTATCAAACACGAAACGCGCACAAGCTGAGAACTGTAGCACGGCGACTGGCAAAAACGGTGAAGCTGGTGCACGTAATGGCCCCAGCAGTATACAACCGCATACCGGAGGAAATAAAGGAAGCACCATCTGTCTTATCCTTTAAAAAATAGATTGAAAGCATGGCTCGTCGTGAAAACGTTTTATTCGTTTGAAGAGTTGACTATGTCACCAAGGAAACGAACCCGTACCAATAGGTATTTTAATAGTAATTTATGGATGACATTCTAAAATTTTTAAGAATATTTGTATGGTCTTAGATTATGCTTTTATTGAAAAATATATATATTGGTTTTGATGAATTAAGTACATATTTTTGATAATGTTCGAATATATTTTTTTGAGAGTTTTTTCATTGTATTAAGGAGCCTGAAGTGATGTATACTCAGGTGTATTTAAATTATTTAATTATGTTCTCGTAAAATGCTGACGTGTAACCCTGTTATGAATAAATGAACTATGAACTACTATTGATGTTTTTGACAGATTTGTTATTTCGTTTCCATGGCAACCACAGACCATTCTGTAATGGCAACCGTGAGTAATTTACAGTGAGTAATAAACATTTTCCAGTTATCCTGTGGAAACTTTAAATTTTCCGGGTTAAAAAGTATCCTTTGTTATAATCTAGGGTATAAGCTATCTCTATTCTAAATTTTATCAAAATCAGTTCAACCGTTATTGCGTGAAAGCTCCCCAAACAAACAAACAAACAAACAGAGAACGTTTCACTTTTATATATTGGTATGGATTTTTCTGTTTCCATTGGTGTATTTCCTTCCTTGTGGAAGGAAGCCCAAATTATTCCTCTTCCTGAAGAATCGAATCCAAACTTCGTTTCTGAATACCGTCCTATATCTATTCTTCCTTTCCTATCAAAAGTCCTCGAGCGTCTAGTTCATAATCAGATCAACTTGTTCTTGACCAGAAATGACCTTTTAAATCCGTATCAGTCTGGTTTTCGTCCAGGACACAGCATGGTTATTGCACTTGTCAAAATCACTAACGATATACTTCTAGGGATGGAGAACGGTCAGTTAACTGTGTTGTCTCTCCTGGACTTCAGTAACGCTTATAACACTGTCCATTTCGATATCCTACTCGCTATACTTAGCTCACGGTAATTGTCTGGTTTCATTGTTACCTGTACGGTTGCCAATAACGGGTCCGCCTTGAAGATAATTTTTCTTCGTAGTGTAATACGACCGCCGGTGTACCTCAGGGTGGCGTCTTGTCTCCTCTTCTTTTTGCTATATTTATAAATTCTATATCTCAAAATCTCACTTCTTCCTACCACCTCTATGCAGACGATTTTCAACTGTACTGTAAAGCTCCTCTAGGTGATCTGGCTGATGCAGCAGTAACCACTTATAGTAATCTGCAACGGATATCTGAGTGGAGCATTGCATATGGCCTTAAAGTGAACCCTCTCAAAATCCAAGTTATTGTTGTAGGCAGTTATCCAACGATTTATAAAGTAGATTGGGACTCACTTCCGCGAGTAGTGTTTGACGGAGTTGTCATTCCTTTTAGTGACACTGTTAAGAATCTTGGCATAACAATTGACAAAACTTTATCTTGGAATGCTCAAATTGTTGCTACTAGCCGTAAAATGTTCGCGTCCGCTGGTTCCTTACGTCGGCTACGCAATTTTTTGCCTACTACGACTAAAATTGCGCTCGTACAACTACGTTACCATACGCAATCATACTATGCCATTAATCCCGCAATAGAGCCGACATGTCAGCATATCACTCCACTGTAAAATCAAACATGTAATCAACTGTTAATTAGATTCTGCGCGAATAGCGACGAAATTGTGCCTCACTTGAGATAACTAATGACTTTGCCATAGTTTGGAGCCCTTTGGAGCCTTCTGTGTAATTTGTCAATAAATCCAGGTCCATGTAGGTATAGGGTGACCTCGTTACTAGTCTATATTTGAAGTAATAAAAAAGCCAAGAACTATAATAATAAGTATATAGATAAGTAAGTAATTGAAACTTTGTTGACTTCTCGAAGTTATTGAAATAGCTGCTATAATTATAAATCAGTGTTATACCTATCTGCGCTGAACAAGCAGGGTAACTTATTGTCAACAAACGATATCTATCTATACTTCTAACAAAGCAATAGGAACGAAAAAATCTGTACAAAGCAGATAATTAAAAAAATATGGTCTAGCTAGGGTACTTAAAATAAACTACTGAAAAAGAATATAACTCTTTAAAAAATCGTGTCTGTCTGTTTGTTAGTTTGTCTGTATGTTTGTACATCGCGCATCACGTAAAAACTACTGGAACGATTGCGATGCGGTTTTCACTGTTTGATAGCTTAGGGTTTAACTTAAAAACTGGGGTAATTAGTATCTCAATCCGATGAGTAGAAGCCGAGCGATCGATAGAAATTTATTTGACGGCTGAAGAAATTTTGATCAACTATTGGTATAATGGTACTTTAGGTCCTGGTATAGCACACAGAGTATTTTTAATCTACGGAAACGACCACTCGTGCGATGCCGCGGACATCAGCTAGTTCCATAGTAAAAATGTTGTTCCGTATTCTACAGGCCGCTTGTCGTGGTGGAATAATTATTTTTTATCAACTTTTCTCGACGTTCATTGAATAAAAAACCAGCCTCTAATCCCGTAATTTTTACATACTAAAATCATAGTAAGTAATATCTTAAATTGTTAATTACTCAAGTTTTGGTGTAGTAGTAGTGCGCAATTACATAATGTCAATCTGTATAAAACTGTCGGCCGATCAAAGCTCGATCTGCGTTGTCAACTTATCGTCGAGCTTTCTTTCCAGAGATCCTATTGATTGACGAGCATATACGAATTTTACTGGTCCTTTCTGCTCCTCCCCGCAAAACTCAATTTCACATTATATTATTAGATGAATTGTCGCAAATGGGCTCAACGAAATTGAAAAAGATCGCTGAAGATCAGGCCTACCGTTGTCAATTGCTCAAATATACTGTTGAAGAAAGATACTTCTCAACACAACTAACCTATATTTTGTCATTAAGCTATAGTATGAGTCAAGGGACCTTCTAAACCTAGGGACTTACCTAACATCCTTATGATCGCCTTCCTGGATTTGGACTGTCGGGTCTCGCCGTGAATGTGTCCGTTTAGAAGCCCCAGTTTCGTCTTCTCGCTTACTCGGGTTGACCTGGAATAAACACTCATTTTTATCATCATCATCAGCATGTCACCTTTTAGAAGTCCACTGCTGAACATAGGCCTCCTCCAAACAGCACCATTATGAGCGATCTTGTGCTACCTCCATCCACCGACTTCCTGCGATTGCTACAATGTCGTCGGTCCATCGTGTGGGAGGTCTCCCTACACTTCGCTTGCTTGTTCGTGGTCGCCATTCCAGAGCCTTTACTCCCTAGCGGTTGTCGGATCTGCAAACTATGTGGCCTGCCAATTGCCACTTCAACTTGCAAACTCTCTCTGTTTCGGATTCTATCACGTAGTGAAACACCTAGCATAGCTCTCTCCATTGCACGCTGCGCGACTTTGACTTTTGACTGCGCGCTTGTGTATGAGACTAATAGTTAGCGACCACGTTTCAGTACCGTACTATGTCATCACTGGCAACACGCACTGATTATAAACTTACGTCTTGAGGCTCTTCGGTATCGGCGACGAGAAGATATGGCGTAATTTCCCGAAAGCTGCCCATCTGATTTGGATTCGTCGGTTGACCTCTTTGTCGAAGTTGGATCTACCTAGTTGGATCTTCTGACCTAAGTAGACATAGTGATCAACAGCTTCGATAATATCGTTCCCAACATAAACCAGCATGGGTGCGACATGGGCATTTGACATGATGTTCGTCTTACCCATGTTAATTTTAAGATGCACCTGTTGGGAAACAATATTGAGGTCACTGAGCACTGTGCTTAGGTCTTCCTGGGTTTCTGCCATGATGACTATATCATCAGCAAATCGAAGGTGAGTGATGCATACGCCAATGATGTTAACACCATATTCTTTCCAGTTCAGAAGCTTGAATATATCTTCCAGTGCAGAGGTGAACAGTTTCGGAGAAATAACGTCTCCCTGTCTCACCCCTTTCTGCAGTTCGATAGAATTCGTGCTTCGATCTTTGAGACGGACAGTCATGGTGGCCTTGGTGTACAAACACTTTAACACTTCGATGTACCGGTAGTCAATCTGGCACCGCTGTAATGACTGTAGCACTGCTCAGGTCTTGTCTGAATCAAAGGCTTTCTCGTAGTCCACAAACACTAGACATAGTGGCCGATTATACTCATTTTACATTTTACAGTAGGAATAACAGATATATCTTCTATACTTATAATGAAGCAATAAGTACGAACAAGTATCTATCTTTACTTATAGTAAAGCAATAGGAACGAAATAGACTGTACAAAGAAGATAATTAAAACAGAACCAAACAAGAATATATCATTTTTTTAAATCGTGTCTGTCTGTTTGTTTGTTTGTTCGTGCATCACGTAAAAACTACTAAAACGATTGCGACACTGTTGAATAGGTTGGGGTTTGACTTAAAAACTGAGGTACTTGGTATCTCAATCCAACAAGTAGACGCCGAGCAATCGATAAAAAACTATTTAACGGCTGAACGAATTTTGAAGAAATGTAGTATTTGTACTTTATATGTACATTTGGACCTGGAATAACACGTATGGCTTAGTTTGAAATGAAATGACCACGCGGGCAAAGCCGCGGGTACAGTTAGTAATATACTTACATAAAATGTTGTTAGTATTGCCATACATAGGTAGCTGGTAGCAATTGCAGTAGCGATAAGAATTCATACAAAAAAACACACGTAGAGAAAGAAGTATCCTAAACAAACCAACTCATATCCACGAGCCAGCCAAATTTATGAACCAACACCCTGGAGCTTCAAAGTCAATGAAATCTCCTTTGCAGGTCCTCAAACATTGGGAAGGGTTTGACAAAGTTCGTCAAAGGTCCTCGAACAATAAACATGTACATTACATATTACTCCTCTGGTATCCAGAGGACTGACGTATTTTCAGAAACAATTTCAACAATGTTTTTGTTGCGAAAATTATGTCGGAAACAGTACCTACCTAATTGTTTGAGTTTTTGTTTTGAAGGGCGGAACGAACAGGATTTGTTTACGAATTCTAGAACATAATATTTTGATAGAGACGCTTAATTATTCCAAGGAATTTAATTAGTACGCGGATGAAATGGCAACTCTATTGTAATTTAAGTGGGTTTGACCGATGTGGAAAATAATATCAAATGGAGAGAATTTTGTTGTTCAATATGAGAATCATTTTGCCTAGAGCTATTTTAGAAATCAGAGGATAAAGGAGGTAAATAAATGAATACACGTAATAAGTACCTAGAACTCGTATATCGAAGATCTAGTCGTGCTATCACGAAAAAATATCACGCACCCTGCTTGTGTGCATCTGTGATATTTTTTCCGGGATAAACAGCATAGAGATTTTCCAGTAAAGTAAAGTATAGTATAGTAATCTATCAATACTCATAATAATCTATCTATATATCTATCTATCTATCTATACTATAATAAACCTGTAACTGGGCTAAATCTGTACATCAAATATTTTTTGAAAATTTTAGTTGAGATAAACTTCAAAATCTATGTATATGATATGGACTGCAAAAAAGTTATTTTTAATTTTTTGTCTGTCTGTCTGTCTGTCTCTTTGAACACGCATCACGCTGAAACTACCACACGGATTTTGATGCAACTTTGCACAATCATAGCTTATGTTATGGATTAACATTTAGAATACTTTTTATCCCGAAAATATCATGAGTTTCCGCAGAATAGGGGTTGAAAGTTATTTAAATGAACACATATTACGCTGAAAGTACTGGACGGAGTGATGTAATTTGGCACAGTCAAAGTTTATATTATGTCTTAAAACTACGGATTCTTTTTATCCCCATAAAATATAGAGTTCCTGCGGGATAGGTGTTCCAAGTAATGTTAATTTGAATGTAATAAAAATAATACAACAAAACGGTATTATAATTTCGACCATCTAGCCATGAAGCTCTGTGGCGAAGTCGGAACAAGCCAGCCTTCCAACCCAGAGGTGCGTGGGTCGAAACGACGCGCTTCTTAAAATGTTCTGCTCCATATTTTTAAGAATTTACATATTTTATGCGTATTTTTTTACATTTTACTTGATATTTTTAAGGTTCCTGTTATTTTCTGAAGTAAACTGTGAAATCTTTACAACAAAGTAGGTCACAATAATTGCAATTCGGATAATTTAGAAAAAACTCAAAAACAGAAAGAATTCTGTCAATTTACTTTGTTTTTTTTTTACATTGTAAATTTGTTAGTTTTACCTGAAATGCATGTTTAAACAAGAAATAAATTATTATTTATAATTTACAATACCTCATAAATAAGCGCCCTCTTGCGGCTGTTTTTATTGGTAACCAAACTGCTTACTGTTTTACATTTTAAACCCCCGAATAAATTGACGGGTATTATATGTTTAGGGTGTGTATCACTGTTCGTGTGCATGTGTGTGTGTGTGTGTTTGCGTGTATGTGTGTGTCTGTCTGTGGCATCGTAACTCCCAAACGAATGTACCGATTTTGATGCGTTTTTTTTTTGGTTGAAAGCCAATATATATAAGGTCATTGTTGAAAGGTAATGTGATAGTTCTTAGCTATATGGGGAGGGGGAGTTTGCCGTATGTCATTTCTTCCCAGAATTCAATCCTTATTAGCGACACTATCGAATGGTGTAATAATACAGTGCGTGCTTTTTTTTCCAAAATCAACGTGTTCGATTCCTGCCTAGGAATATTGTTTTTTTCAAAAACTCAAATATGCAGTTTTAGTTTTCATCAAAATCGGGCCTGAGACTCGTTTGAGTACTTTTCGCTATTCCTCATAGTTTCTGATTTAGCCAACCACACCCACTTGAAAAAATCACCCTGTGTATATATATATATATATATATATATATATATATATATATACACATATTACTTATACTAGCTAGTATTGCCATTCTAGTTCAGCATTCTAGTATTCCCGACACAGCCTCAAAGATACCGCAGTCAACCTTCAACCGTCGTTTCCAACCGGAGAGGCTTGTTAAAAGATTTCGATGCGTCGACAAGGCGACATTGACAAATTGCCGCGCCACTTTACTCACATGTTTCCGACCCACACGCCCTGAGCTTTCAGACGGATGAAAACCAGAAGAGGTCTGAACGAACATACCTACACAATAATTACACGAAAATGTCCCAATATCATAATGTGTAATGAAACATTTCAAAAAATCTTAAAAATGTGTCTGTTTTAAAATCATATCTGAAAAGCAGAAAGTTCTGAGTTCTGATTTTTCTTTCAAATGTGCACTCGTCTCCGGGAGTTTTTGAACCGAGTTTTGGATGGGATACATAAGGTTCTTTGAACGGGTGATACCATATTAATTGGCTCAGTAGTTGTTATAAGTTTGTGAGTGTTAGTAAGCTATAGATAAATAAATAAATATATTAGGGACAATTTACACTAATTACCTAGCCCCAAACTAGGATACCTTATACTATGGGTACTAGACAACTGATAAACATCATACATAGATACGTATATAACTAACGGTATTTCGACCGTTGGTTGCCTTCGTAGTCAGGGTCGCTAACCATTCAGCCAACCGGTAGTCAAACAAGTAAAATTATTATATAATACAAAAAAACCGACTGCGAACAAAATTATTGTATACGAGCTGATCACCCTCAAAAATAATCACACTAATATTATAAAAGTGAAAGTTTTTATGTATGTAAATGTGTGTGTATGTGTGTGTATGTTTGTTACTTCTTCACGCTTAAACGGCTGAACGGATTTGGGTAAAATTTGGCATGGAGGTATCTTAATTATACCCTGGATTAACACATAGGCTAAGGGAAACATGCACAGTTCCTGAGGAATGCGGATGAAACCACGGGGTGCAGCTAGTATTTAATATAAATTTGAATGTTTCTTATTTACTTACATATTTAATTTTACTGAAATAGTTCAATCGCAACATTATTAACATTAACATGAATAATCTAATATTGTACATTTTGTAAGAAGCTTATAAGAAAACTGCTACTGTTTATTTATAAGAATTAATATATTTGAAATGGTCTCTTAAATACCTTCATTTTGATACCTCACTCGATAAATAGGATTTGAGCATTTTTTGTTCCGTCGGAAATACAATATGGCAGCTGTAAGCCGCCATATTAGTTTTCTTGACACTTTATATACCCTAGCACTCTCGTGATCAAGACGAATCCAAAGATACTTCATTTATCAAAATCCATCAACCCGTTTAGGCTGTAGGACGCACCTAAGAAACGTACAAACAAACAAACAAACATACATACATACATATAACCCAAACACATAACCCTCCTCAGTCGGGTAAAAAGAGCTATATGTAGTGTAAACGTTATTTATTTAATATATGTGTTCAAAGCAGACGTGACCTCGATTTAGATAAAAAGTAATATTGCACTTGATTTATTTCACTATAGTCAGGATACGATTTTCCAATTCCAATCCACCAAAACGTCGACCCTACCCAACCCAAAACATACTACTTTTATTAAAAAAGGACTAACGTCTTCTCCACGCAGATTATAATTTATGTTATTTCTCGGTTCGGTAATTTCCTGGCGACATTAAGCACAAACGTTTTTGGCTCACCATTTTATAAATGACTAGTTTTCCCGCCCGCGAATTCGTCCGCGCGGACTACAGTTTATCGCGAAAAAAGCATTATATTTCATTCTAGGACATTAATAAAATATTTATCCAAAAAAAAAAAACGACTTTATAATAAAAATGATATTTTATAAACAACCACTAAAAAGAATAAAATAATTACAATTGAGCCAGAACAGTATCACTTTTTTGAAATTACTTACGTAATAATAATGCATAAATACAACATAAGACAAGAAAGAGTTTTTTGAAGGCGGTGCCAAGTCGAGCCATAATCATTAATATGGTTGAGCTTATTCAAAAAGATAATGTCTTAAACGGTTTGACGTGCTATATAAAATAATAAGCTTTTAAACTAATTATATACAAAAACTTTATCATTTACTAGATTGCTGTATTCGTGTCAATTGGTTTGTGAACGTGTGAAAGTCAAAATCTGCTCGTGTGTGTCTCTTGTTTAGTCTCTTCTGCGTTTCGTGTTTAGTATGAGGGTGATATACAACTGCATATTACTTCGTACGTAGTTAAGTATGTATTAATTTTGTAAAGATATTAGATTTAAATGATGCCTGAGTTTGGCACCGCCTTCAAAAAACTCTTTCTTATCTTATGTTGTATTTATGCATTATTATTACGTTGGTAATTTCGAAAAAGTGATACTGTTCTAGCTCAATTGTAATTATTTTATTCTTTCTAGTGGTTGTTTATAAAATATCATTTTTATTATGAAGCCAATTTTTTTTTTTTGGAAAAATATTTGTTTTTTGATTTTTAGTGGCCTAAGCAAACATTGGAAAGAATATTTGCCAAAGAAAATAGTAGACACTCACTCATTTTACACTCAAAGCGTTGGTAAATTAAAACAAAGGATGAATAAAACCTACAAATATAACAACTGAATTAATTTTGACCATTTTCCGTCATTTTATTGTTGCGTTCCTGAGACTACCTTCTGGCTCCATCATCAGACCCTGAAAACCACTTACTACCAGATGAGTTATCATCATGACAAACCAAATGAGCCCAAACTCGAAGGGGTTCCAACATTTTGTTGTTGAGTTCCTGTGACTACCTTCCAGCTCCATCATCCCTGGATACCACATAAAACCCGAGAACTCACCAAGACAAATCAAATGAGCATGAACTCGAAAGGGTTGCATCATTTTGTTATTGAGTTCCTGTGACTACCTTCCGGCTCCATCATCAGACACTGGATACCACATAAAACTAGAGAATTCGACAAAACAAACCAAATGAGCCCAAACACGAAGGGGGTTCTATCATTTTGTTGTTGATTTCCTGTGACTTCCTTCCGGCTCCAGCATCAGACCCTGGATACCACATAAAACCAGAGAATTCACCAAGACGAACCAAATGAGCCCAAACTCGAAGGAGTTCCATCATTTTGTTGTTGAGTTCCTGTGACTACCTTCTGGCTCCATCATCAGACCCTTGATACCACATAAAACCAGACATGATCTCATCAAACCAAATGAGCCCAAACTCGAAGGGATTCCATCATCCGATTGTGTAGTTCTTTTGACTACTACTACTACTACTACTGAAGTTTTTAATTGTCATCAGAACTACACCCATGTGCAAAACTTGAGCATCTTTGGACGTCTTAAATTGTTCAAAATTGACTTGCAATCCAGTCCTAAACATTATAACACAGTGAATTAAATTAAAGCTTGTTTAAAGCTACTAAAACAATTTTGATGAAATTTATACAGTACCACACTAGAGGTCTTCTTACTCAAGTAAAAACAATCATCTAATTCGGTTCAGAAATCCCGAGATATTAGAGAACATAAACTATAAAACAAATTGATTTTCTTATAAAACTACTGAACCAATTTTGATGAAGTTTATATGGGACTACTCGAAAAGTTCACCCTTTTGAATAAAAATCAACCATCTAAATCGGTTTAGAAATCTTAGAGATAAACACAAAATAAAGGCAATATAAACACAAAATCGAAAGGATTTACTCAACAAAACTATTTATTCTTGAAAAACTGCTGAACCAATTTTGATTCAATTTATGTGGGACCACCTGGAAAGTATTCCCTTTCAAAAAAAAAAAAAAAACGGTTTGCAAATGACGGATATATCGACCGAAATACATAAAAAATATAAAAAAAATAAAACATACAGCCTAACATATGACCGTCTCCTTTTGTGAAGTCGATTAAAAACCAATGGTAAAGTAGGTATAGCACCAATGCTCTTGATGTTTTTTGACGGACTTGTTATTTCATTTCCATAGCAAGCACAGACCATTCTGTGATGGCAACCATTGGCAACCATTCCTTACAGTGAGTAATCACCATTTTTCCAGTTTTCCCGTAGAAACTTTCAATTTTCCGGGATAAAAAGTATCTTATGTTTTATTCCAGGGTATAAGCTATCTCCATTCTAAATTTCATCAAAATCCGTCCGGCCGTTATCGTGTGAAAGCTGCCCAAAGAAACAAACAAACAGACAACGTTTCACTTTTATATATTGGTATGAATATTAACATAGTAACGGCCGAAGTAATACAAAAATAAACGAGCAAGCACTTTCCTATTTTTCTTTCATTATTTATTGTACACATAAAGAACATTACAGTAAGTTCATTGTAGAATAGATGTTCAAACTTTGTACATCTATTCTTATGTAATATTTGTACTACGAAGGTGAACATAACCCTAAAAAAAGTTTTCCAGCAAGATATGAACTTAGTTTACTATGAGAACTACTAATTAATATTTTTTGAGTAGCTAGGGACTGAAATTGTCTTCATTGTGTGTTAAGTAAGACCTAATGAAAAATAACCCTTAAAGGATCACGTTTTTCTGTTCGTCAAAAATATAAAATAGATGAAAATTAATCATTCACCCAACTCACATTTTCAAAACTACTGAGCCTTCTTTTTTTTCTATAAGTAAACTTATAGATTACAGGAAAACCTAAAAGAAGTCTATGGCTATAAAATAGCATGGTAAATCAGACAATAACGTGAGAAAATAAATATTCATCGTACGGAACCCTCCCTACGCGAGTTCAACTCTCACTTGTCCGGATTATTTATTTGTAACGGTAGGACCTCCAGGAAATCATTGTATTTCTTTAAATTGTTCCGGTTTTTTTTCAGTAAATCCATTTATGACGGATTTTTGGTTCGAAGAAACATCATTATCGTTATTTTTAGTAGTTAATTTTTGGGTACCTTTGGGATTCGGTCCACAAGCGAAATGCCGAGCACGACACGCTCGCCATTTGAGCTACTTTTATGCGCATGTGCTCATTTGTGAGTGGCCATGTCTCTGCACCGTAAGTGAGGATAGGCAAGATGCATTGATTGAAAGCCTTGGTCTTAATGCGTTAGGGAATTTGCGACTTAAAGACGTCATCTAGTTTGCCGAAGGCAGCTCATCCTAGCTGGATTCGTCTAGCGATCTCTTTGACCATAAATAAATACAAAAAAATGAACAAAAAAAAATGAAATACGGCCTTATAGACCTCACAGATGTCGACAAATGGTAAACCTTAGGCCGTTTATAAAAAGTATCATCATTGTTTTGTAAAATTTACCTGTTTGTTCCTAAGTATTCGGTGTTAGAACAGTTCCGTGCTACGTTTCGTCGTAGCACTATTATTTATTCAGTGGTTTCGTGTCGAGATAACACAGCCCTTCCATTAAAACTTTGACAGAGTCATTTTGATATTATACAGAGAGAGAGAAAACGTGACAAGTACCTTGAAAGGGGCCTGACATAATATTATTTAGTACCACCACCATTGTTAGGTGTCTTGGTGCCTAGTAGTTTCTGAAAGACAAAGGAGGCTCCTTTAATATATTAAACGAAGAACACAAGTTTTCGTATGTTCCTACTGCAGTTGAAATTTGTCTTTTATGTATTACCTAGACTCTGAGGGAGAGCTTGAAACCCTGACCCTAAGCGCAACGAGGAACTCTAGTTAAAAAATACTCTATCTAGTTTTAAAACTTAACTCCCTCGCTATGAGTTATGTAGAGTCCTGAGTGAAGCGAGGGGTTCAAGCCGCCCAAGACGAAGGTAGGCTTTGTCCTCAAGGTGAATACTCTACTTTTCATACCTTCCGCGAGACAATAAAACCCAGATCTGAGCATTGAATAAATGCACCAAAGCCTACTTGGCTTTCCAGTTGATGCTAAGTATTGGAAATAAGCTAAGAGGACGGATTCGGACACTGGTTGACTCCTTTTGTTGTTCTCCAACGATTAAAATCATTATAGGCTGTATTTATCTTTTGATTTTCCTGTAGTAAATTATTAATCATCCCTAAAGCGTCCGATTTAATAAACTCCGGAGTCAAATCACTATCGCTCGACAACTTGAAAAAGATAAAATACGGAATTGTTAAAATAACACCAAACACCGTCTTTTGTTTCACATTTACATATGCCGCGTTCCACCTAAACATGCTATACCATTTGTGCTAACACGAATGACTAGTGCTCAATCAGCGTTTCTCTTACGAAAAACCAACAACGTTAGCACGGTTGACATCTACAAGTGAAACGTGTTGCTGCTCAACACTCTATCGTAACGCATTAGTGATAGTGATATTGAAAATCGGATTGAAACCAAGATAGATAATAGCACTACTGTTCTATTTACTTTTGTAGTACCATTCCCTCATCCCAAGTAATTTAAAACTAGCAAATGAAAAGAATTATCGAAAATATTACACTTATACCGCAAAACCAAGCAAAACAATGTTTTTTTATAATTGATAGATTCAGGCGTTACTTTGCGGAAATCCATATTTAAAATGAACAAAATAAAAATATGTAGCTTACTTCCGCCAAAACTGTAAGTCAGACAAATGATAAATGGTAAAATTAACACAAGTAAAACCCCACGCTAAACAAAACCCTACCCCAGATTGAACTAATGAAAAATATAAATGAAAGAAAAGCTAAGGCCTGGAGGCCAGAAAAAACACTTATATACAAATAATATATATAAATATATATATATATACACAATAAAAAACTCCCAAACTAAACAAACCCTACCCAAAAACAAGTATCGAAACACTTATATGTTCATATACATATAATATAAAAACACAATAAAAAACATATACCTCGATCCAAATAAAATTACATCAATCAATTAATCAATTAAAAATCAAAATTAATTTAATCAATTTTAAATTACATGCTCTGCCGCTAAATTTTGACACTTGTCAAAAAGTAGCATTTCGAACCCACAAAACAACATGGGTCTGTCGATGCTAGTTTCCGAAGCTAGAAATGCTAACATTTTTCACTGTGGAACGTTTGACGTTTGTTATTTGTGCTAGTATCGAAGGGCTTGTGGAACGACATTGGGGCTAAAAAAGTTAACATTGCTAGCATTTTGCTCTAAGCGGAACGCGCCTATACAATCGAGCCTTTTTGTGTTGTCTGCCTATGGTGGCCAGTTAGATTTTCGAATAAACTATCTATACAATGCCCGTATCTATGAGAGTTTCATTCGTATTTAAGGTTCCAAATACAAATCACTTTATAACCCTTGGAAGTTTCATATAACATTATATCCCTCGGGATATAATGACTTACTTTACGTTGAGATTGCGTGATATGTAATTGGACATTGTCCAGCAATGTATTTTTGTTATTTAAGTTCACAATCCGGATTTTACGATATGAGTGTAGATAAACTACTGTAAAACGATAAGTGAATAAAATACTTATAATGCTTTTTTGTGAATTATACTGCTGCTTGTAAATAAAAAGTTGTAAGATCACATATTTCCTAAGTTGCTACAACTTTACGAAAATCAATTATATCTGTCCCGGACTAAATAACTTCCTTTATTAGTTTCAAATCTAATCTAAGCTATCAATAAGTAATGCAGGGTGAAGGGACACAGTTACTAAGCGGGACGTGATCTCTTACTTACCTAGGGACGGTAAGCAATATACCTACTAGAAGTTTTCTCATTACAAGGCCTTCCCTGTTATGTAGACATCGATTTAGGTCCTTTATTAAGTTTAATCTGTCAACATCGTTTGCGATAGGGGCGAGGGGAATTAACTTTACGTGCAAGAAGTTGCGAGCATTCGGGGTTCAGCTTCAGCATCTCCTGGCATCCCTAATCGAGGTGGCAACTTGGCAAGCCACATGCGTAAAGCATAAAGTCCAACGTCATCATTAGCAATTTATCAAGAAGCACGCGTGTTAGAACAAGCATTCTGTCCGAGAGAGAGTATGGTATGATCATAATTTAACGGCCCTGTGCGGGTTGATGCTTTTTAAAAGCTTTTAATTAAGTACTTAAACTTTTCTTATTTAGCTTTTGTTTACCTCTATATATTTCTGTCTGTCTTGGAATCTTGCAATTCTAATTTTGAACACTTTCCGATTAGCTATCCAGCTGAAAATTTCAGGGTAGCTAACATCAATGACAATGCAAAAAGAATAAAAATAAATAACTTAAAACGATAAAAAAAAATATGTTAAAAATGACAGCGCATTAAAAAAACACAAAACCCTTTTCTTTTTTTTTATTATAGTTACTTATTTATTTGAAACTTGCTGTACCCGCGGCTTTGCGTGCGTGGTCATTTCAGACTGTAGACGCGAGTATGTACTACCTCTTTCTACGTTTCAGACAGACGCTGACAGTTACAACTTCGATACTAACCACAGACAGCCTTACTCTTGACATAAACCACTGACCGTCTACAACTTGTGCTGTCTATAACGTTTGCGTTGTGCCAGTTCGAATAAAGTAATTACAAACCGAAAAAAAATACGTCGTTCATTTATATTCATTATAATCCACAACATATATATATACATACATAGACTGTAAAACTCATGACCCTTCCCTTGCTTCGCCGTAGTCCGGTAAAGTAGTATTATATTATACACGTAGGTACATTATGTAAGTATAGTAATAGTATTGATATTATTGTTAGGAATCTATTAGTTTTCCAATTTAAAATAGGCACTATTCCGCATTAAAAACATCACAATACACCGAGGTTAACTGGAAGATAATGCTTGCTAGCATTCAGTTCGCCTATGTACCTATCTACGAGTAATGTGTGCAATAAAGAATTTTCTATCTATCTATATAAAGATGAAATTAGAATAATGTAAGGAGGAATTTACCTACATGTATATAATCAACATTGATTATTAAACGAATAGGAATTATATCATGATAAAAATGACATCATCTTTTAATTCTACCTGTGTTTTCATTGATTTGAACAAAAAACATTCAATTCATTTTGTTTTGAAAGTGGTCACATGGTAACACTTTATACGTCAAATGATAGCTCATACTCGTATAGTGTAGAATTAGGAGAATTTAATAATAAAGTAGTTTAATTTTGAGCTTGTAAAACTAGATTGTAAATAAATACTGTCAAAATCCGGGTCATTCACATTACCCCCCCCCCCCCCCCATCCCCCCCAACTCCCCTTCCCATAAAAATGAAACGAGTCGTTTTTCCAACGTCTCCTTACTTTTTGACGGTTTTTGTATGGCGTTTATGTCAAAAGCCTACAGAAGCGACAGACAGTAAGCGGAAACGGTTCATTTTAAGATATAGGAACCGGCCATTTATTACGTAAGGCGTATTAGCAACTGGAATTGAATCTGTTACTACAATTAGTATCACGTCGCTCGCAATCTGTTACCTACTTAACATTATGTATATTACATCACAAGGAAGCTTTTGATTGAAGATACGAGTACTACAGGATTTGATTATTACGAGGATCTGTCATAAGGAAACAGGAAAATTAAAGGAGCTCTCATGGATTATAAGAATACTCTTTGATTGTAGTCGTATGTATAAGGGAAGAATCTGCTCTTTTTTGGCGGTAATTACATGACTACGTTTCATCATAAAATGAGGATGTTCTTTAGTGAAAACACAAATTGCGGTAAAAAAGAAAAAGAAAGGTGTAGATCTCTTTTACGTACGTAGATAAAGGTAGGTATTATTATGTCGACTAGGAAACTCGTATATTACCTACCTAATACCTACCTACTCCATATAAAACAAACAAACTAATCGAAACCAAAACAACCAAGAAATCTAATTAAAAACGTAAAATACAAAAAATATATAAAAAAATGATATATTATATATAATAAATTACCCTCTCCCTGGCATGTGCTATGTTTCTTACCTGCTTGTCTATCGGCTGGCCACGGTTCCAACTATAATATATTCTGTAGCGACACGCAAGCGTAGGCGCGCGCTTCGGTCGGGCTGCCCCATGAATAATGTTATGACGGGAAATAAAACTGCTGCGATTGTTTTCCTACAGCAGTTTTATTTTATTTTATTAAATTATATTTATAACTTCAAAATTTAAATAACTTTAAGCCCCTATCCCGCAGGAACCCTTAATTTTTTCGGGATAAAAAAGTATCCCTAATTTTAACCCATTTTATAAACTATGACATATATAATAACTATAACATAACTAAGGTGCTATCTAGTAGTTTTAGCGTGATACGGGTTCTTTTAAATAACTTTCAACCCCTATCCTGCGGAATTCTTTAATTTTTGGGGATGAAAAGTATTCAGTCCTGCACAATCGTCGATCATTTTGTGTATTTGCCAGTCATGCAAATACACAAATCATGCCAAGTTTCATTTAAATTCATACTGTAGTTTTGGCGTTATGCGCGTCCAAGCTACAGAGAGACAGACAAATATTAAAAAAAAAACATTTGGTTTCAGTATCGAATACCACCAAAAACAAATTCAATATAATGTCTTCAATGTACAGAAGTGGACCTGTTACAGTTTTATTATAAGTATAGATATAGATTACTATGTCTACTCGTATGTCAACTGAGTTGCTCCACATTAATATGTCATAGCCAGGCAGAGACGAAACATGGCCATGATATAATAACGCAGCCTCCATAGACACGGAATGACTACTTTTTTAGAGCTTTTCACACAAGCCTTATACACAATATATTATCTTTTTATTGTGATATCCTGCCTATTATTATCGACGAATATAGGTTATTCGAGAAATCATCAATAGAAAACAAACAGATATCAACAATCAATCAGTTAGCCGCCGTAATCTATTTATATAAAAACAGGGATGAGTAGAGACGGGACAAGTGAGCATAAAGACCCCTTACATTATATTATCACGTTCGTAAATTGCAGGCCGGATGCTGTATTTGAACTTGTACTATCATTTATTCTGTGCCTTGAACTAAAGGATTGTACTTTGAGTTTCAGGTAGGGAATGGGTTTTTCACTACTGGAACCAGCAATGACTGTCATAAACCCGCAGGCTCGGCAGTTGGACACTGGAAAATCGCCGTCATAAATATGTACATACATTTCCCTGTTGCCGTCAGTCACCTGTGCCCAGGAATTGATCAGCGTCAACCTGATGGTGGATAGGTACTGTCATTTATCTTATCTGGGTTATCTTATCTATTGTTGAAATCAATTATCGCTATAGGTTACTTTCCAGCAAAAGAATTTGCAAATATTTGAAAGAATACTCAATTTTATTAATGTGCTTAAATATTTGTTCCGTGCCTGGGCCTTTATAGTACAACATAAACGCCCAGGCACGTAACAAATATTTCGATTACACATTATTGTTTATTTAGTCCGCGCGCACCCTTATTCTAAAGGGCTAGAATTTTCCAAAACAAAAAATAAAAGGACTATCAACCTACTATAAAAACAATTGTCCCAATTTAACTCAGGACGAAAATAAAAGAACGTGATTTTATAGGCAAGTAAAAGTTTAGTATCAGAATAGATGTCCTTGATATCAAGATAGAGAGGCTTCTGCCTTTCAGTGAAACATGAGTAAAACGAATAATCTATCTTGTGAACCGAATAGGCTACCTTAAATGGTGGTGATAAAAATGAGGGCAGAACCAATTGGAATGGTCGTCGCGATTAGACGACGCGTTGGTGCTAATATACAGTAGCAGACCAAACAATAATCGCTACTTCTATGTATACTTATAAACATGATGATTTATCCTTTTTTCGCCCAGCGACGCGTCATTAACGGTCTCTTTCATTTACCCGTTGCAACACTGTCTCACACATAAACAAAAAGACGATGCGTAGCTTTGCCGCCATGATAATGCTGGTTGATAACAACCAGCGCTGGTCTTCCGTTGGGAACGGCAGGTGACGCCACGCACGGAAATGTCACATAAAATGAGAATTACCAATAATAAAAATTACACATTAGGTACAAAAATACAATATAAAGTAAAGAAACGAATTAATACATAAATTGGCAACACTATTCCACACAAAAACTAGAAGTGAAGTGAGCAAATAATATGAAGTGAACGTCTCCTATATAGTCTGTGGAAGTGAGGCTTATTCCATATATCTTAAATGATCTGAGGAATTAATGTGCCCACAGACCAGACAGCATAATAAAGTGAAGTTGGAAGACAAAAAACTGATGGTTACAAAACTTATGTATATAAAAAAAGTTTACACGCCAAATACAAGTAAGTTTAAGGAGTTTAAAAAGCACTGGTATCGTATTTTAGAGGTATCAATACATGTATCAATTATGACACCTATTCGATATCATTAGTATTGTCACGCCGGTCAATTCTTAGAAAAACAATAGGTACTAAAATATTCGAGGAGCCGCGGTCGGATGACGCAATACCTACATCTACAGGAACCTTCTGAAACACACCAGTTGAGCGATAGGTACCTACAGAAGTTTCCAGAGCGCGTGGTAGGTATATACCTAAGGGCGCGGCTACATCAAAGGCGCCGCTGGCCTTGGGTACCAACAGGGGCGGCGGCGCGACATCAAAGGCGCCGCCAGCCTTAGGTACCTAAAGGCGCGGCGCGAAGCGGCAACATCAAAGGCGCCGCCGACCTTGAAAGTTCAAATACCTACCGACTACCGCAAGTACATACGAGTATATACGAGTACCTTCTGGAAACTTCCGTCGCGGTATAAATAGGGCGCGTATCGGCTGCCTGGGACAGTATTAACTTGGCATTCGGAATGAAACGATAAAAGTGATTCGAAGCGAGTATTCAGTGATAATTGATATGAGTGTACAGTCGAGTTAAAGAGTGTTTGAGTGTTATTTGTTGGATTAATTTATTTTTGTGTTTTTCGAATAAAGGTGTTAATTTTTGGTGTAATTGGCGTACACTAATGTTATCCGAACCCCAGCTCGTAACAGTATTCTTGATCGCAGATTCGTAAAAACTACAGACTTCTAATATACAGTAGCAGACGAAACATTGGGTATCAAACAGCGTAGCAAGTACACACACATAAATGCTTAGCTGAGCCGGGGCAGCATTAAGGATGATTGTTTGTTCCTTGTAGATAACCGAGATTAGAGAACTGGTCGTCTGTTAAATTTTATTTCCACCAGAATAACTAGTTCATCAGACAATCAGACGAACGGCGATGCGTCACCGCTATATGGTGAAATTCCAACTACACGCACGAAGTATTTCTGTTCCAAATTTATCATGAGTCTGAGTTTCCCGATAGTTCTTTATCCTATAAATAAATAAATAAATAGATTGATTAATTGATATGATCAGATTTTCTACGTCGCCAAAAATGTATACCGGAAGTCTACTTACTTTATTGTATAATAATATTTATGACAATTAAAAGAACACACTATTTAAGAATAAAACTTAAATGATAAGGGACCTGGTTGTTGTCTTAAATAGGACGATTACAGTCATTAGGCCATATCGGACACCAGTGCTGACATCTTACCTTTAAGAAAAGGGATGGTTACTGCTTGCACTAATATACTTACATGTGCAGCGAGAAGCAATTCATTATACAAAGCAAGAATTGCTCCAGGGCAAAGTCTTGTACATAAAGTACTGCAGCACACAGCTACAAGCAGGTGACCCTTAAAATGCTTTGAGCGTAGCACACTAGCCGAACTGGATTGCCAATCCTGGCATTTCATTTATTCTATCCAGGCTTTCCTATAGTAATAGGAATCATTCAAAATTTATTTTCTTTAAGTAGGCAAATAAATTACCTACCTACACAATCAAAAGTACAGATGAGAAATGTGAGGTGTTTTCTTAATTTATTATATAAAATATGTGAGACTACATACTGAACAAGATCCTAAATTATGTAGGTGACCTACCTAATAAATAACTAAACTGAAAAAAAAACTTCGCTAAGTACCCAGCAAAGTTATTTTTATTACATATACATGTATCTAATTATAGATGGGGGCGGTAAGGCCTGTACTGTGTTCCACTTGGGATATTCTGTGAATTTCCCCCTGACAGCTCTCGCTGACATAGCCGTTCCATTAACTGGTACCGGTAGGTATCAGTTTTTTTAGGTACCAAAGACCTAAGTAATAGCGAATTCTGCCCATTGTAGGTATACTACCTATAAAATTACTTGCATATTTTGATTGTTGTAGTAGCATATTCAATGTAGATTTATCGGATAGGTAGATGGATATCTATTTATTTTATCTGAGGTTAAGGTTTGACTAATACACGGAAAATTAGACAATGTTTGCAATGTACGTATTACTCATCTTCATTGTCAAACAAATCCGTCCCCTGTTATTGTACAGATACTTGAGACTCACTGTCGAAAAGATAATCCGATGGATGTTTAGTTATGGAAGCATTTTTTGGTAGGTACGCTCTATATTTTACAATTTTGGTTGACTTTCTTGTATGATATTTTCCAAAATATCAATATTTTTATGTCGACATGAATCTGAAAACCGAAGACGTGCCGCCAAGGGATGTGCTTATGCTGAGTTGGGGCCGGCTTATGGCAAAAAACCTAACTACTTAGGTACTAACTTATTTCTTTAATGTTTTTATTTTGTGTACTTGTTTTTTGCCATCAATAAAGCTATGTATATGTCTATGTCCACATGCGCGAATAAAATGATTGTTTGATTTATGCCAGTGTCAAATGTCAAGTATATAAAAATTTATATGCTTTTTCATAATTTCATAGTCAAAATGTCGAGTCCTAGTCAGTCAAGTAGTCAAAAGTCTAGACTTTTTACTGAAACTTCCTAGGAATTTTGAAGAGAACACGAATTGGCAAGTTTTTTGTTTTGGTATAATTTCGTACTTGTTAATATTCCACCAATATTATACACTAGCTGCGCCCCGCGGTTTCACCCGCGTGAGGAATGATGATGATGATTATGAAAAATATCCAATATGTTATTCCAGGGTATAAGATATCTCCCGTACTTCGGGAGATTCAGGGGTTATTTAGCACCGTTCTTAACAGTGGGAGAACTCCAGAGGCGTGAAGCAGAAGTTTCGTAGTACTTATCTAATGGCTAATATTCCACCAATATTATACACTAGCTGCGCCCCGCGGTTTCACCCGCGTGAGGAATGATGATGATGATTATGAAAAGTATCCAATATGTTATTCCAGGGTATAAGATATCTCCCGTACTTCGGGAGATTCAGGGGTTATTTAGCACCGTTCTTAACAGTGGGAGAACTCCAGAGGCGTGAAGCAGAAGTTTCGTAGTACTTATCTAATGGCTAATATTCCACCAATATTATACACTAGCTGCGCCCCGCGGTTTCACCCGCGTGAGGAATGATGATGATGATTATGAAAAATATCCAATATGTTATTCCAGGGTATAAGATATCTCCCGTACTTCGGGAGATTCAGGGGTTATTTAGCACCGTTCTTAACAGTGGGAGAACTCCAGAGGCGTGAAGCAGAAGTTTCGTAGTACTTATCTAATGGCTAATATTCCACCAATATTATACACTAGCTGCGCCCCGCGGTTTCACCCGCGTGAGGAATGATGATGATGATTATGAAAAGTATCCAATATGTTATTCCAGGGTATAAGATATCTCCCGTACTTCGGGAGATTCAGGGGTTATTTAGCACCGTTCTTAACAGTGGGAGAACTCCAGAGGCGTGAAGCAGAAGTTTCGTAGTACTTATCTAATGGCTAATATTCCACCAATATTATACACTAGCTGCGCCCCGCGGTTTCACCCGCGTGAGGAATGATGATGATGATTATGAAAAGTATCCAATATGTTATTCCAGGGTATAAGATATCTCCCGTACTTCGGGAGATTCAGGGGTTATTTAGCACCGTTCTTAACAGTGGGAGAACTCCAGAGGCGTGAAGCAGAAGTTTCGTAGTACTTATCTAATGGCTAATATTCCACCAATATTATACACTAGCTGCGCCCCGCGGTTTCACCCGCGTGAGGAATGATGATGATGATTATGAAAAGTATCCAATATGTTATTCCAGGGTATAAGATATCTCCCGTACTTCGGGAGATTCAGGGGTTATTTAGCACCGTTCTTAACAGTGGGAGAACTCCAGCGGCGTGAAGCAGAAGTTTCGTAGTACTCTTCTTTAAAAAAGGGGATAAACCCCTTTTAGAAAACTGCCGACCTATTTCTTGAGCCACGTCTATCATCGTTTTCGAGGATCTTCTCAAATCGAAGAAGACCTGCTGAACAGGCCGGCCGGGTTTCGCGTAGGATTTAACACCATAGACCACATACACACGGTGAGGCAAGTTATACAGAAGTCTGAGGAGTATAACCAGCCCCTGTGTCTTGCTTTTGTAGACTATGAGAAGGCCTTTGACTCCGTTGAAACCTGGGTAGTTCTGGAGTCTTTGCAGCATTGTCAAGTGAACTGGTGATACATCGAAGTGTTAAGGTTTCTGTATGACGCCGCGACTATGAGTGTCCAAGTACAAAACCAGCAGTTTAAACATATCCAACTGCGCAGGGGAATGAGACAGGGGGATGTTATATCCCCGAAACTGTTCACTAATGCCCTGGAAGATATGTTTAAGACGCTGGATTGGAAAAGAATGGGCATTAATATCAATGGCGAGAACATTTCACACTTAAGATTTGCCGATAATATAGTATTAATGGCGGAGTCGCTGCAAGACTTGCAAAGCATGCTAGATGATGCTTCACGACGCAGTGGTCTCGGAATCAACATAGATAAGACACAATCTGATATTCTTATCATGCTTAACGATCTTGTTGACCCAGAACCGATTGCAGTCAATGGTGTACCTAGGGCAAATATTGCAATTAGGTAGAAACAACTTTGCAAAGGAAGCCAACAGAAGAATTAAGCTGGGTTGGGCAGTATTCAGCGAGCTTCGTCAATTCTTTTCGTCGTCCATACCACAATGCCTAAAGACAAAAGTCTTCAATCAGTGCGTCCTACCAGTCATGACCTACGGAGCCAAAACGTGGATACTCACGGTCAAACTAGTCCACAAATTTAAGGTCGCTCGGCAAGCTATGGAGAGAGCTATGATTGAAATTTCTCTGAAGGACAGGATTCGTAATGAAGATATCCGACAGCGAACCAAGGTTATTCCAATTTTTGATTGTGTTTTCCCAATTAATTTTATTATTATTTTGTAATTTTTAAGTGCTTATTTATGGTTTATGGTAACATATACATCAATGGGTTTATGTATTTATTTATTTATTGGAAACCACCGTCCCTATTAACTCCGTTATTCCTTTCCGTGCACGGTTGTCTGGAAGGGACCACTCTGAGCGATAAGACCGCCCAATGTGACACTTTGTTATTAATTTTGTTTTTAGTTGTAAGATTTATATTTGTGTGGTTCAATAAAGAGTTATCTATCTATCAAGGTAACCGACATAGCCATAAGGATAAGCAAGCTGAAGTAGCAGTGGGCTGGTCACATTTCCCGAAGAACCAATAACCGTTGGGGTAGACGAGATCTCGAGTGGAAACCACGTTTAGGCAAACTTAGTGTAGGACGCCCTTTGGCCAGGTGGAGTGACGATGTGCAAAAAGCGGCTGGATGAAAATGGATTAGGAGAGCTGAAGACCGAGCTCAGTGGCGTGCATTAGGAGAGGCCTGTGTCCAGCAGTGGACAGATATAGGCTGATGATGATGATATGCTATTTATAAAATCTGTTCATAAGTTGGAGAGTGAAGTATGATGATGATGATGATGAAAAGTATCCTATGTGTTATTCCAGGGTATAAACTATCTCCATTCCAAATTACATCAAAATCCATCTAGCCGTTATCGCGTTAAAACTGCCCAAATATACAAACAAACAGACAACGTTTAACTTTTATATATTGGTGTGGATTTCTACATAGCCGTCGTAACTTCTAAAACTAATGGCTCTGAGAGCTGTAGAACCTCACGCGTACAAACTTTTTTGCAAACAATCTAGCGGTTTACAGTAGCGCCATCTAGTTACCTTATTGTAAAACTTACATTGATCAAGGTGCTACATCAATCCCTACCTAGTGGGTAAAGGGCTGATTTCACTGGTAGAAACCTAAAAGTGAGAAGTTTGCTGCATTTTGAGGAGCTATTCTGCTCATCACGCCGAAGATCCTCATTAGATTGTTCACCAAACCAATACCAACTTAATGTTACTACCTTTCAAATAAAAAAGAACCTTCGAAATCGGATCTAATAAGGCGGAGATATTCAGTAGCCCCCTTTTTGTCCCTTTTTGGAAGTACCCAATCAAAAAACCCCGACGACTAAAAAATTGTAAATATTCGTTTAACCTGTACACCAAGTTTCGTATAGATCGAAACTTGGTATATGAGAAATGCGACCTGAAGAGGAGAACAGAGATCCGGACAGACATCCGGACATACGTAAGCATTTTTGCCCAAGCTTAAACGGAGACGCTTCGCTCGGGCTTCGCGTTCACTCGGTCAAAAAAAACGCCAGTAAGTGTAATTCAAAATCATTGCCAGCAGAAACACTGACGAGGGCAGAGCATTCCACTCCTTAGTTCATATCTATATTATTATCTATCTATACCCTGTTCCAAAATCTTAGATATTTTATGTAAACAAAGGGGATAACAGTGCAAAGAAACCGCCTTAAAAGCTTGCAATCCATAATTTGAGATAGAAATTTGCTTTACTTATTTTAAAAGAATAATATGATATTCTTGAATTATTGCTTTTTCTTTTGTATGATACTAATCTATACCTATAATATGGTATTATGGTACTTAAAATAAGCTACTGAACAAGAATAAAACATTTTTAAAATTCGTGTCTGTCTGTTTGTTTGTCTGTTTATCTGTTTGTCTGTATCTTTGTTCGAGCATCACGTAAAAATACTGGACATTTGCGATGCGGTTTTCACTGTTCGATAGCTTGTGGTTTGACTTACAAACTGGTGTAATTAGAATTTCGGAACAGGGTATAGATAGATAATAATATAGATAAGAACTAAGGAGTGGAATGTTCTGCCCTCGTCAGTGTTTCCGGTTAATTGTAAAAGCGAATCGGTATCTACTTATCAAGCGTGATACACCTTCGACCACATCATCGCTTTCCATCTAGTGAGATCGAACTCGAACGATTGCCTAGTCTTTAATAAAAAAACGGACCTGTTTTCAAATTAATATAGATAATGTGATTAGCTGTTTTGGTCTTTAGAAAATAAATATATACAAATAAATAACGAAGCAAAATATCCACAAAAACATTAGTTTGCGTTAGTAGCGATTGTTAGTCGGTTAGTTTATCGTGGCACGTAACAGTAGGAAAAACGTAGGAAAGTAACATAAGCCGACTTTGTCCGGCTTAGAAAAATATACAAAGCTACAGAAAGCTACAATACTAAGCCATTTGTTTCCTTGAATGTAGAAAAAACGGTTAATGTAGGTTACAAATGTACATAATTCATTAACAGGGATCAGGGAGCTATCTGTACGCTTTTTTGTGGTACTATTATTTTATATGTGGTGCTGTAACAATTGAATATAGTACGATATGTTCAGGGTTTATCAAACGCATTTCAAATGTATTCAAACTATACCTATGATTTCTGAAAAATCGTCGTTGCCTGGCTAAAATCAATGAAATGTGAACATATGATTTCGCGTTAATGTAATATTTATAACGGACAACAAATTATATGTCTGTTTTTTCTAATGTTGCTTCATTTTCTTTAAAAACTAGCTTTCCCGCCCGGGACTTCGTCCGCGCGGACTACATTTTATCGCGAAAAAAAGCATCCTATGTTCTTCTAGAATATTAAAAACCAATGCAAAGCATTGAGGTATTATAACAATGTGCAAAAGTAGGTATAGCACCAATGCTCTTGAAGTTTTTTGACAGACTTGTAATAACGTTTCCATAGCAACCGTGGCTTACCAAGAGAAATCAATATTTTCCAGTTTTCTCGTGGAAACTCACAATTTTCCGGTATAAAAGTATCCTATGTTTTATTCTAGGGTATAAGCTATCTCCATTCCAAATTTCATTAAAATACGTTCAGCTTTTATCACGTGAAAGCTCCCCAAACAAACAGACAACGTTTCACTTTTATATATTGATATGGATTAACATTTTGGTTTTCATGCATTATGTAGGTAAGCAAAGATGTTTTCGTGCAAATAGAAGCACTAGATTCTATTACAAAAGAAAACATAAATTTTTCAAGACAGGACGTAGCACGTTTTCCCGAAGGATGGACGCGATCCTTGACGAAAACATGAATCTTCAGTTGTCGTAAAATAAATTCTACTTTCTACTTTTCGAGAAATTCTCGTTTGTAAACTTAGCAAAGTTTAGGTAGGTAATTTGTAAAACCTGCCTTAAAATAAGCATTAAATAAAAAAAAAACGCCTGCTCTGCCGAAAATTAAACTTATGCCAATAAATTTCATAATGTTGGCATTCCAATATATTGCTCAATTTGATACCCATATTGTAAAATACGAAGTTTTTTTTGGCATTTGAATTTGGAACTATAAAAAAGGCATTTAAAAGTTATGGTGGAATAAAGTAACTCACATACATACATACATACATACATACATACAAACATACATTAACCCTGAAAACATTACAATCCTGTTTTGGGCAGACGTACACGTTTATCATAATAATATTATAAAGGCGATAGTTTGTATGGTTGTGTGTATGTGTGTTAAAGAAACTCACATACATACATACATACATACATACATACATACATACATACATACATACATATATGAACCCTGAAAACATTACAATGTTTTTTTGGGCACTCGAGTAAATTGGTGATTTATGGTTAATTTCACAAGGTGAACTAGTCAACGAGCCAGTATTGAACGATTACCGCTACTAAAATAGCTGCCTATACCTCGCCAATTTAAGTAAGGTACCTGCTAAAAGGTTAATTTTAAATGTTGCGAAAACCACGATGTTAAAACAGTTTGATTTGATACCATGCTATAGTGTATTGCTATACGTTACTACTTCTCTCGGTGCTTGCTGTTACGTCAGTAAACATGGTACAGAATTCGTCAATGGATAGTAAAACAACCCTACTGTATAAACTAGTTAACCCTATTATATATTATGTTATTCCTTTTATATATACTTCTAGCTTTCGCTCGCGACTTTGTCCGCGTGGACTACAGTTTATGGCGAAAATAAACGTCATATGTCCTTCTAGGTCTAGGATATTAAAAACCGATGCAAAAGTATAGGACCAACGCTCTTGATGCTTTTTGATATACTTGTTATTATTTCGTTTCCATGGCAAACGTTCCTTACAGCGAATAATCGTCATTTACCAGTTTTCCAGTGGAAAATTACCATTTTAAAAAGTATCCTATAATGGTCTCTATATTGTATAGTACCTATTTACATAGTTTCATCAACATCGGATCAGCCGTTTTGGCGATAAAACTCCCCAAACAAACAAACAGACATTTCACTTTTATATATTGGTGTGGATGCATGGATTATATCGCCATTTGCACGTTTATGTTTATTTTTGGGTATCTAGATCTATACTATACTATACTACTATACTATATATATATATACTATACTTATAATGAAGCAATAAGAACGAAAAAGTCTGTACAATGAGAATACTTAAAAAATATGGTCTAGGGGACTTAAAATAAGCTACTGAACTAGAATAGATCGGTTTGTTTGTTAGTTTAGTGTTTGACCTGAGGTACTTGGCATCTTAATTCGATATTTAGATGCCGATCAATCGATAAAAAACTTTATTACGGCTGAACGTATTTTGAAGAAATGTAGTATTTTGTACTTTATAGGTACTTTTGGTCTGGGAATAACACGTATGGGCTACTTTTAAATGAAATGCCCGTGGTTGCGTGCAAAACCTCGGGCACAGCTTGTATATCATATATAACAAAAAAATATTCAGAAACTTGCAAATGGCGATATAATCCATCAATTCGCAGATATATCTTAAGCCGAGCTCAAGCGGGGGTTCACTTCAGTGTAAGTGGAAATATGACCCCCCAATGGCTTCCATTTGCAACAGGAAAAGGTTGAAACCTTCATTTACGAAAAACCTTCATGTCTACAGGGATCAGCTCACACCTTGGAAACAAACTGCCCAGTAATGCTGTTACATTACATGGATAAGTTATTACTTATCCTTTCTTGCGAAATCGAAAAACGTTTGTTTATATGTTTATATGACTAAAACGGTCTGTTCGGAAAATATTAGTCAAGTCATGTTAGGGTTTTCACCTTTGAATGAGAGATAATAAGCTGGAAAATTGTATAAACCTTTATTTTGGCATTATAAAAGTTGTCGCATAAGTCTCATAAAATCTCGTGTCTGCATCTTAAGTTATTTAAGGTAAAAGGTCGCAAAAATAGTTTTTTTTTTGCGATAATAATTACCGTTTCCCATGGCGCCAATCATGTTGTAATTTTATACAAAATTGTAGAAAATAAAAATTGCTACAAATTTTGTTTCAGACATTTTTTCTACTTTTGAAATAGAGCGCGGAGAACGCGCAGCGCTCATCCATACATACTATAATGCAAGAACAACCGTGAGTAGGTACAGTATGCTTGCTTACTATAAAACTCATATATAAAAGACTAAAACAGTTCTGTTCGCGAAAATATATCTCAAAATCTAATTTGGACTGTTATTACAAACTAGCTTAACCGCCCGCGATTTCGTCCACGCGGACTATAGTTTATCGCGAAAAAAGCATCCTACCTACGTTCTTCTAGGATATTAAAAACCAATGCAAAAGTAGACTTAGACTTCTTGGTTATGACCTCCGTGGCTTGTTGACTTAATCTGTGGCACCAACGCTCTTGATGATTTTTGACGGACTTGTTATTTCGTTTCCATGGCAACCGTTCCTTACACCGAGTATTCAACATGTTCTAGTTTTCCCGTGGAAACTTTTCGGGGATAAAAATAATCCTATGTTTTATACTAGGGTATAAGCTATCTCCATTCCAAATTTCATCGAAATCCGTCCAGCCGTTATCGCGTGAAAGCTCCCCAAACAAACAAACAAACAGACAACGTTTCACTTTTATTTATTGGTATGGCTAATCTTTGTTTAACTGTTGCTTGTTCTATCTTCAGAGATTACGTATCATTTATTTTACCACATTTTTAGGGTTCCGTAGTCAACCAAGGAACCCTTATAGTTTCACCATGTCTGTGTGTATGTCACAGTAATTTTATTCAGAAACTATGAACACTACTACTTTGAAATTGGGCACATGTATCAATATTTATAACCGCTACATATATTTTAAAAATGTAGAAACAATTTTTTCATACCACCACAATTTCTTTTGCATATCACGCAACCTCAACGTAAAGCAAGTCATTATATCCCAAGGTATATAAAGTTATATGAATCTCCCGAGGAATATAATGTGATTTGAAATTGAAACGTTAAAATTCGTATGACTCATAGCATAAATACGGGCATTGTAAAGAGAGTTCATTCAAAAATTGAACTAGCCACCATAGGCAGAAAACACAAAAATAAGGCACGATTGTAAGTAATTGTGAAACAAGAGACAGTGTTTGGTGTTATTTGAAAAGATCCGTATTTAATCATTTTCATGTTGACTCAAAAATGTCGTCGAGTGATAGTGATTTGACTCCGGAATTTAAATCAGAGAATAATCTACTATCGGAAAAATCAAAAGATAAATACGAATAAGAGTAACGATTTTAATCAATGGAGAACAACAAAAGGAGTCAAGGCTGTATCCGAATGCTTTGTTTTAGTTTTTTAACTCGAAACAAGCAGCATTTTTTTAATGTCTCGCAGAAGGTATGAAAAGTAGATTTTTTCCCTTGTCGATGATGCCTGTCTTTTGTCACGGACGGCATATTGGCCCCTCGCTCCACTCGGGACTCTACATTCTCGGGATTCTACTCGTGTCTGTCTGTTTTTATGTAACTTCAAACCTCCTCGCTACGCTTGGGAGTTAACTCTGAGTTACGTTACGCTCAGGGTCCAATATGCAGCCCGTGACGTAATACCCTGCTTTATCCCCTTGGGCATAATCTTCTATTTGTATCACATCGTGTGGGGTCTCGTTGAATAGTTATTTTATAAATATACCATAGACCAATACATACAAGTGATGAGTTATGCTGAGGTTTCTTTCACAGCTTTTTTCTACTTGTTTCCGTTTACGAAATATTTGGCTCTAAAGTGTAATTTTTGCTTGAGTTGCATGTCCCTACCCTCTAATTCAGAACAGAACTAAAAAAAACTACTCGTTGGTTTACTAGTTTACGAGCTATAGCCGACCAAGATAACGCATTTTATGCCCGCGTCAACTCTGAACAAATTCCATATCGAGAGACACCATCTAACCGTAAAAACAACTTTGTTGGAGTATAACGTAAACGTAATAAATTTTAATAGTGTAAATAAGAAAAAAAAGTTTTATATAAAAAAAGCGTGGGGTGCTTCTCATATCTGTCAATGAAATATTTCCCCACGTTTTTATTTGAAATAAAACATTTTTTTCTTATTTACACTATTAAAATTTATTTAGTTTGGTTTTCTATATAAAGCGTGTTTTTTAGTTTTTTTATTCTATTATTTATTTTCTACTTTTTAGTTTTTTTTTTTTCGTATTATTGCATTGTCATCGGTATTTGACAGGTGTGCAAAATTTGAATGAAATCTGACCGTTTAAAATGGGTCAAAATAGCGTCCAAAGGAGTCGGTTACAAACATACAAACATACAAGTGAAGTTACTATAAAACGTATAATAGGATGCTTTTTTTCGCGATAAACGATGTGCAGTCCGCGTGGACCAAGTCGAGGGCGGGAAAGCTAGATACCTATAAAGTACAATGTACTACCTACATTTCTTCAAAATTCGTTCAACCGTCAAATAGTTTTTTATCGATTTCGGCATCTAACCGATGATTAGATGACGAGGTTCAATAGTGCAACTTAGAATCCTACGATACCGGGTTCGGTCCTAGGCTCCAATGACTATTTATGTGCGGTTTTCCATCGCTTCGTGCTTTGGAGGGCACTTTAAGCTATCGGTTCCGGCTGTCATTAATTAATAGCAGTAGTTAAGCCATTTCAGAGGCCCACGGGTGGTCCCTAACTCTGACACCAGAGGTCAGCACTACCTCATACGACAAACAAACATCGGATTAAGATACCAAGTACCCCAGTTTTTAAGTCAACCCTAAGCTATCCTAACAGTGAAACCCACATCGAAATCGGTCCAGCGGTTTTTACGTGATGCGCGATCAAACATACAGACAAACAGAAATACATGATTTAAAAAAAAAGTTATATTCTTGTTCAGTAGCCAGCCTATTTTAAATACACTAGGGCATTTTTTTAAGTTATCTTTATTGTACAGATTGTTTAATACTTACTGCTTTAGTATAAGAATAGATAACACTTTAATTAGTAATTTCCCTTTATCTACAACAATAAAGGCCTCGGCTGTTCCATCTGGGTTTCTCAGAGGAGAGAGGATTGTTGATTTTAATTTCCATTAATAGTTACAATGAAGGGATTTAATTACAGACTTTCGTTACTGGGTGAAATAATAATAGCGATACTACAAAGGTTCCTTTAGCTTAAAACGAACCGTTTCGCTTACTGTCCGTCAGCTTTTGACATAATCGCCATTCAAAAAACGTCAGGAAGTACCTAACGAGACGTTGGAAAAACGACTCGTTTCGTTTTTATAGGATTGGAGGGATAGTTAGCAGGTCTTGCAACGTAAAATTTCGAACATGAACTAATGCCACTTCTAAAGCATCGAGTGAACAAGCAGCAAGCGTAGATTACAAAAAACTAATCTAAAATCTTTTTATTTACTTTTTTTGTATTGCCTTTGAGTACCCTGAAAATGTCAGCCGGTTAGCTAATCGGGAAGTGCTCGTAATTTGAGTTGCAAGATTCCACCCGGAACGACATATAGACAAACAAGAAAATGACTGAATAAAACGTGGTAAAAACCATAAATAAGACAACTTGTTTCGATTTTACTGTCAGATTCAAGAGGGCTGGGGATTTGTGGATTAATCCAAGTACTTCAGTAACAAGTAAAGTATAATCTATCTTCTATACTTATAAAAACAGACGTATGTAACAAAAAGTCTGTACAATGAAGATAAAAATAAAAAGGGGTACTTAAAATAAGCTACTGAACATTAATATTCAGTTCTTAATACATTTAAATATACATAGTATCTGTCTGTCTGTCTGTCTTTCTAAACACATATCTGTTCGCGCATCACGTAATAACTCCTGGACCAATTGCGATGCAGTTTTCACTGTTGGATAACATACATTTTGACTTAAAAACTGGTGTACTTGGTATATCAATCTGATGAGTAGAAGCCAAGCAATATATTAAAAACTATTCTGAAATTGGATATATCGGCACATTTGGTTTTGGAATAACACATAGGATGCTTAGGGATATCTCAAAAAAATAACCACGCGGGCGAAGCCGCGGGCACACGTAGTACTCATACAAATAAAACAACAGAATCTGGAGAATCACAGCCCGCAACTTTCTAGAAACACTAAGTACCAACTTGGTTTTATCCCTCTCCTTTCACAAAGGGACATAATTAATGTGCGCCGGGCACTTACACATTAACCATTGTAACCTAAGTACACGCGTGACTTATCTGGGTCTCGCAGGTGGGTACCTTTTAGTAATTCATTCATTCATTTTGCTTATTTTGGCCAGTATTCTAGATCGAACCCCTCAGTTTGAATCTTAGCTTGAGGTTTGTTTGTTTTTAATTTGAGGTAGTGGCCACGGATGTGAGAGGTTGGTCAGGCCGCCATAATGCATTCGTTAAGCAGGGGCTTAACGAATGCTATTAATCAATACCTTCTTCTCAGTCGCTACATTCCTGGCAGAGTGGTCGTGTTTGTCACGTCGGGAGTTGTGGCTCGCTTTACAATCCTGCGCCACTCTTCTCTAATAGCTGGCCTTCTGTTGCATTCGTGTAGAGGACCATCCAGTGCTGCCTTAACTTGGTCGGTCCATCGCATTGGTGATCTCCCTCGTGCCCATGTGCCCTCAACCCTGCCTTGAGTTGTTATGGATGCGGTCGAAAATCATCATTTTAGTTTTGGTTTGGTTAATCCTCAGTCCAAATTCAAGGCTGACGGTTACCATCCTACTGAGCAGGTTCTCCATGATGCTGATGCTTGTTGCAAATATAGTGGTATCATCCCCATAAAGCAAATCGAGATTTTGAGACCTCTTATCGCAATGCCGTCCGTCCAGTTGTCTAGCGCAATTCTCATAATCAATAACATCCGGGTCCAACGGCTTAACGTGCCCTCCGAAATACGGAGCGATGGAAATCCGTAAATTAATTAGAGAAGTCGTTGGTGCGGAGCCGAGAATCGAAACCGGTATATAGTTGGATTCCAATGCTGCTCGGATAATGGATTATTATGTATTTATGATAGTGTCAATAAATTAATTTTTCATTTTAATATTTTTTTACTACTTACTTTTAGTCTACGCTTGAGCGTAGATTTGAGTTTCTATTTCTAAGGAGATTTGCAGTCAAATCTGCGCGCATGAAGACTCAAGTCGAGATTCAAACCGAGCGTCGTTTTGGAATATGAGGCTATGTTGTAGGTCTACCAACATTAGAACCTTTACAACTGCAAGTAACGAGTGAACAGAGTCTCTGACTACCGACAAATGGCGGTATAACCATTCAAAACTGGCGCAGTTAAATTCTACAGACCGGTGACGGGCAGCAGCGTAATCGGTGCAAAAACTGTGCCTTGTGATCGCCAACCCGTCTTACCCAGCGTGTCGATTATGGGCATGACATCCCCGTGATAAGCACAATAAAACTACGGCCTCCATTTCCCAGCAGCCTTGCTATTCTGGCCAAGGCAGCGGTCATGGTCACGGCAGGGCAGAGGGTACTGAGAATCCTCGGGCTATAGAAGGCCGCCAAAACCAACTTACTCTAGCTATTACGGACGCACGTTACGGCTCGACTAACATCTGACGCAACTGAAAGAGGAGCTCGGGCACATGAAATGCCACATTCTGGGTTTATGTGAAGTACGAAGAGAGAGAGAGGATACCGTAACCATCGATTCGGGCGATTTTATGTATTTCAGGGATGGAGACCAGCAATCCCAAGGCGGTGTCGGGTTCCTTGTTAATATAAGATCCTCTCTGACAACATTGTAGAAATCTCCAGTATATCGAATAGGGCTGCGTACCTCGTAATGAAATTAACCGAGAGGTATAGCCTCAAGGTCATTCAGGTATACGCACCAACTTCGAAACACTTGGATGATGACGTAGAGGATATATAAGATGACAAATCTAAAGCCTTGCACAACACCTCCACGGCTCACTAAAACGTTGT
Organism: Alsophila aescularia; assembly: GCA_946251855.1. Classification (NCBI taxonomy): domain Eukaryota; kingdom Metazoa; phylum Arthropoda; class Insecta; order Lepidoptera; family Geometridae; genus Alsophila; species Alsophila aescularia. The sequence goes on from OX276381.1 coordinate 18,041,907, forward strand.
CATGGGAGATTTCAACGCTAAAGTGCAACGCAGACATGCAGCGAGTTGGTAGTAGGACAACACGGATTTGGCAGCAGAAATTACAGGGGGCAAATATTAGTCAACTTTCTCGAGAAAGAAGGGCTGTTTTTAATACTCATTCAATAAAAAGTAGCTCCAACGGAAGTGAACGTGGCAAAGCCAAGAAATGTAACGAGAAATGAAATCGACTTCATCATAGCGGACAAAAAGCGCATATTCAGAGATGTCTCAGTGATCACTAGGTTTAAAACCTAGACAGATCACTGACTTGTCCGAGGCACTCTGGGGTTATTGATTGCAAGCTTGTACGTCTCCGTTTGATGAAGTCCACGCTCCAATCTAAACCTGCTCTAAACCGTTGTTGGATCCGAAACTTTGGAGTTGAAACTGGAGAACCGATTCGCTGCCTGAAAAGCACAATTGACGTTGACATTGACAAGGAACTTGACTTAGCGTTTGTGGACTATGAGAAAGTTTTTGACTCTATCAAGACTGTCTGTTTTAGAGATGCCAAGTCGACTAGCGGTATACCCAAGTGTTGAGATGTTTGTGTGACGCCGCAACAATGACCGTCCAAGTACAGAACCAGCAGACTAAGCATATCCCCCTGCATCGAGGTGTGAGACAACAGAACATTATTTCTCCGAAATTGTTCTCAAATGCATTGGAGGATATGTTCAAGACTCTGGAATGGAAAGGAGTGGCATTAGCATTAACAGTGAGTATATCATACACTTGAGATTCGCGGATGACATCGTCATTGTGGCAGAAACGTTGCAGGACTTGCAACAGTAGTTGGACATCCTAGCCGATTCGTCTCAAAGCATTGGTTTCCGGATGAACTTGGACAAAACCAAGTTTATGTTCAATGAGCATGTTATTCAGGATCCAATTCTTCAACTAGTGTTTGCTTCCCTTTATGACATACGGAGCCGAGTCGTTGACACTCATTGTACGACTAGCTCACCAATTTAAGGTCGCTCAGCGGGCTATGGAAAGGGATATGCTTAGAGTTTTTCTGAAAGATCGTATTCGGAATGAGGTGATCCGGCAAAGAACAAAAGTTGTCGACATAGCCCTTAGAATTAGTAAGCTGAAGTGGCAGTGGGCTTGTTGAGGACTGGCTGGAAGACAGACTCTATGTTCAGATTGTCGATGCATTTTTTAAATATTTGGCATTTTCTAATTTTTGATTTGTCTGTCAGTGACTGTTAGTTACTCTATTGTACGTTGATTTGACTACAAAACAATACGTAATTACCCTTTTAAACCGCCAACATTTAGCTTCATTCCATCCACAACCATACAGTCCTCTCGCTCGTCAATATTTTGGTCCTATCGTCGCCTAAATTGAACCATTTTTTATCATTTCATATTTTTTCACTAAACGTCATTTCATATATATTTTTTTCACTAAAATATTGATCATGGTGGTTACACGTAGTCAAACGCGGTCGATCATTCATTCAACCGTCCCAGATCAAAGTGCATCCCAACGCGAAGAGGATATACCGCCCTCGCTTCGCGATCCCAACCAGGCAGGGCCGTCTGGAGGCGGGATGAGTCAAGTGACCCTCGTGACTGAGGACTCGCAACCCACGGGAAATAAAAACACCGCACTACACCAAAATGTAAGTGTTCTCCCAACGAGTTCTAATCGTCAGACCATGTCAATCGACAAAAAACAGTCCAACCACAGCTCAAAGCATTCGCGCACGTCACATTCTACTGTGATGGCACAGAAACTAGCCATTGAAGCCGAATTACGGCGACATCGCGTAGATCGAGAACGCGAGCAAATGGACCGAGAACGCGAGCAAATGGACCGAGAGCGCAAACGAATCGAGTGTGAGCGCAATTTCGCGCTTCTTCAACAGGAAGCGGAGGAGATGGAGTTGCGAGCGAAACTCGCTGCACTGGAGGCGCATTCTGATAAGTCTTCCACACGTAGCTCATCTCATAAATCTCGTAATGAACGTGTTGTATCGTGGGTAAGTCATCAAAATGTACCTAATGTCGTTGCTGTTAACGTCCCTTTGCCGTCTGTCGCACCCACCGTAATCTTGGCTAAACCCCAAGGCACCCCTGAACGTTGTGTACACCTGGCGCCACCCTACAGCACCGAACCATTCCACCCACGTTTAGACAAATCTGTTACCATTCCCGCTTCAAACTGTAAAACACAAGACAATCCCATGTCACAACTTGCGAAAGCCATTTCGTCATTATCCGATCGCCAGAAAAGACCAGAGCTAGTTTCTTTTTCAGGCAATATTAATGAATGGCTAGCATTTAAATGTACTTACGAGCGAACTAAAAGTTTCTTCACCCCGGCAGATAATTTAGCACGCTTAATCACCGCCGTTCGCGGAGTGGCCCAAGTAGCTGTTTCGTCAGTCTTGTGGGAAGCGCAAGACCCAGAAGAAGTTATGAGCGCCCTAGAGCAGAACTTCGCGAGACCAGAGCTGTTAGTAGCACATGAAATTGCCGGCATTCGCAATTTAAAGATAAGTAACGCAGAACATTTAAACACGTTAGCAAATAAATTGAGAAACTGTGTAGCTACCATAAAACTACTCAAACAAAACGAGTTTTTGTCCTCAATAGAACTCCTTCGAACAGTGCTTTTAAAGCTCAGCGAACACACTAGAGTAAGTATTGTCATACAAATCCGCGACGCCGACTGTTCTTATTGGGGCTTCAGACTGGTTTCTCTCACTTAGCCGTGAGATGCGAGTGGGTAGAAAGGGCGAACCTGTGGCCTCACGAACAACATTAGGTTGGGTACTGCACGGCACCATATCATCAGCATCTAAGCCAGTAGATTTTGTACATCATGCGTCTTCTGAATCTCAAACGATCGAAGAACTGATTAAGCAGCAATACGAGTTAGACTCTTTGGGCATTCGCAAGTGTACCACGCAGTATAGCAGTGACGATCGGCAAGCGGTAGATCTAGTGGAGTCGTCGGCCCAGAGATTAGATACTGGACGTTTTGAGGTTGGGTTAACATGGAAAAAAAAGGTGACAGATAACGTTCCAGACAGTTATCATCAAGCGCTGTCACGCCTGAAGTCCCTCGAGAAACAGATGACAAAAGACAAATCATTCCCTTCAGATTATAAAAACTTTATTGACAGTATTATTCAAAAAGGTTACGCAGAAAAGTGTGAATCAGCCTCATACCACAAAACGTTTTCGAAATCAGAGATTTCAACTAACGCTCCAAAAAGGTGGTACTTACCATATTTTGGCGTGTTCCATCCACAGAAACGGAAACTGAGGGTTGTCCACAATGCTGCAGCTGCCACTAGGGGTGTCAGTTTGAACAGTTTACTACTGCAGGGTCCTGACCTATTACAATCCTTACTAGACATTTTATTCCGTTTTAGGGAGGGACCGATCGCATTTAATGCAGACATAAGAGAAATGTTTCCTCAGATAAAAATATGAGAAAGTGATAGAGACGCTCTTAGGTTTTTATGGCGCGACGGATACACAAGATACGGTAAAAGAATATAGGATGTCATTATTAATTTTTGGTGCAGTTTCCAGTCCTTTCATACCTTTGTATATAAAAAATAAAAATGCCAAAGAGCATGAGCACATGTACCCTGCGGCTGCGCACTCGATTATCCACGACCACTACATCGACGACTTTATCGGAAGCGAGCTTAACCTTTCTGTTGCCGCACGCTTAGCTTCCGACATAGTCACGGTTCACAAGTCGTGTGGTTTTGAGATGCGTTCGTGGGTATCGAACGTAAAAGAGGCGCCCGCCCTAGTTCCAAAGGAATTACATAGTGACTCCAGTTCTGATGTCCATTTTCCGCCTAATAATGACGTAGGCGCATTAGGAGTGAAATGGAATCCTTTTGATGATACTCTAGGTTTCCGTGTTGGCGGCAAAGGCGTAGGTAAAAAACTAACCAAACGAGGTTTACTCTCTAACGCTGTAACATGTTAAATCATGACTCCAAGTGAGATTTTTGTTATAGATCCCGATTAAATAGAATGTATTGGGTAAACGCCATCTGGCGAGGATCAGCGTATTCTCTATTAGATCAAGATGTGTTTTCTCCGTATCTGAAAGCCAGACGCCGAGTTTGTAAAACACGCGCGCGCCACTTTCTTCGTTGAAGGAATAATGAAAGCATTTCTTTGTTGAAGACAGATTGATGATTTCGCCTATCAAAGAATCAATAAATAATGGTTGAATTTGCCTCTACGAGTGAAGGGAAAAGTTTTCATCTCATGTCTCAAAATAGATAAAATGGTTAATCCACGCAGCGACAGCTAGAGACAAGAGGCATGAACTAGAAGGAAGGTGTAAACAATGCGGAGGCCTCTGACGGGAGGTAGCGGGGCTTTTGGAGTGTTGCTATTATAATTGGCGTTACAGGAATATTTCGGGCTCTGGATAGCTTTGGACTAGGAGCGGGATGTTTAAAAATCCGGAATAGGTCGCATCTTTAAGTTGGCTAACAAATCGGAAATTCAGAGGACCGCGATTCATATGTCGAAAATAATTTACATCTACAAATCGCTTGCGATGGTCACACCATCGAATGTTTTGACGTAATGGCTAAATCACATCAAAGTTCCAGAGAGATACTTTTTTTTGTATGAACTTTTTTGAAGTAAACAACGGAAGCTGATTGGAATGTACCAGAGCTGGCTGGAGGACAGTGACCTGTATAGCTAGGCCAACAAGGTCTGCTTTACGATGCAAGTTGCAGAGTTGTTTCTAGAATTTTCTGGATAAGCGGAAGTTCGATTTCGGAGTAGAATGCTACTCGAAATGGAAACCAAAGTTCGTATATATACAAGAGAGAAGCTGTGTTCATTTTAAACTTGGACGTGAGTTTAGTTTGCACGTGATTGAGATCGGCGCAGGCAGCAGAAGAATACGCAGTCTCTTGTGTGGACAAAACGACCGAGACACGCAGAACAGAACGAAGCTGCTCTGTAACAGGCGAAATAAGTATACGAGTGCAAAAGCCAGGTTAAAATCGTGCATCTACGGACGGCTGTTGCCGTCACCACTGCGAGCTGCTGTGCGCAATCACCCGGGGCTCACCACCGTTCGTGGAAGAAGCCGGTCTACGAGGGACTCCAGAAGGACTCCAACGCACCACCTGTCCAGTAGAAGACACCAGGCACCGATCGTGGGAGACACTGAAACCGTTCGAGAGCAGCGGAAGGCACCGTTCGTGGAGAAGCTGTAGGAGCTGATTGAGTGGAGTAAGGAGGCGTTCCGCGGTGGCACGCGAGACGACGGTACGGTGTCCCGTGAAGCTTCCAGGTTGGTCCACTCCAAATCATTTTGAGTCAGCGAGCTACGGTCGTGAGGGAAGCCTTCGCCTACTTGTGTGTTAATTATACTGTTGAAAGATACTTTCTGTTATAGAGTTTAATATCCCTCTGGGAAACACAATCTTACACACACACACTCTGTTTGCACTAGTTCTCTTTTAATTTAGAACATTCAAAGGCAAAGACAAGACTATTCCGTTGCGTTGTGACAAATACATGATGAACTGCTGAGCACAGACTATCTAAGTTTTTACCAGCCTAGGATACTCCAGTTCTATTGTAAATTCATATCATTCAGGCCGAAGTTATGTACTATAATATATATGTTTGAGGAAATTGTAATCATATTTGTGAATTTTGAGTTTTGAGTATTAAGTTAGTATTTCCTATTATAAGATCTTGCTGTTTAAAGATATTTTGATGCAGAACAAACTAAATTAAGTGTAAAATATTTCTTTTTGAATTCCTCAGTAAAGGGGAGAGTACCAAAACTTTGATAACTCATGTGTGTTTTTTCTATTTTTGTAATAAAGCCCTTTGTTATTGAATTTACCATCTTGTTTTAATTCCTCGCCTTTACCTGAGAAGGAGGTCCGTTTCCTTAGCCGGGCAAACGGTCCTTTCAACGTCATGTCTATCTATGATCCCATAGGTTTGCTCATACCAATAGTGATCCAGGGTAGAATTATAATTCAAAAACTATGGAGAGAAGGAACGGACTGGGATTCACCTATTCCCTCCAAATATGAGGCCAAGTGTAACAGCTGGTTTGGTCAGCAATCCCGCACTGGTACGTAGGCAGACCAGAGCAGTGCGACACTCAGCTTCATGTTCTAGCCGATGGGGGGGAACAAGCCTATGCTTGCGTTGCCTATTGGCGTTATACTTTTAAAGATGGCTCAGTCAGGCTTGTTTTAATAGGCAGCAAAGCGCGTGTTGCCCCCCTGAAGCCACTTTCTATTCCGCGTTTAGAATTACAAGCTGCCCTAATCGCGACACGTTTTGCACAAAGTATTTTGCGTGCTCATCGTTCACAACCATCCGTTATTTACTACTGGACTGATTCCATTACAGTTCTAAAGTGGATCCGCAGTGACGCGCGTAATTTCAAAGCGTTTGTAGCCCACAGATTAGGAGAAATTTTTGAATTTACGAATCCATCCAACTGGAATTGGCTTCCTAGCGAACTCAATATTGCCGACGATGCTACGAAGCCAAAACGTTCCAAACTGTGTACATCGCACAGATGGTTTACTGGGCCATCGTTTCTTACTGAATCCTTATCAAAATGGCCCCGTGAACCAGAGTGCAACATCGATGAAGCTTCACGAACATCTGAGCTAAAACCCGAGTTCGTGGGACTTCTAGTCGATACTCCGTTACTTGATCCGCCGGTTCCTGATATAGCTCGTTTCAGCAGCTGGCTGAGGTTATTAAGAGCAACCGCCCGCGTTTTTCATGGCGTAAGAAGTTTTTGGTCTCGGTCTCGATCACTGCGTTTAATATCTAAATGTGCTAACGATACTACGTCCCCCTCTCAACTTTCGGCAGCGGACATGCTTCAAGCAGAGAAGATGCTCTTCCAACGTGTTCAAGTAAACAGTTTTGCCGAAGAACTGAAGACTCTAAAAACTTCACAGCCGATGCCTAGAAGTAGCCGCAAAGCAGCACTAGCCCCAATCCTCGACAAAGATGGTCTTATAAGATTATATTCACGTATAAAGTCTGCCCCCGGGGTGGATGAGAGTGTTAAGTCACCGATTATCCTAGACGGCCTTCATCGAATCGTGCGCTTGTATATTTTACATAAACATGCCGAAGCAGGTCATGGTAACCACGAACTTGTCCTTAATGAACTCAGACTATGATTTTGGATACTTCGAGCAACAGATACCATTCGCAGTGTAGCCAAAGATTGTTTACAATGCAGAAGACAAAAATGCCGATTAGTAACGCCACCAACGGGTGATCTCCCTTTGGAACGCCTAGACCACCATACAAGGCCGTTCACTCATGTAGGCCTAGATTATTTTGGCCCAATAGAAGTGTCAGTAGGAAGACGACGGGAAAAACGATATGTGGCGTTATACACATGCCTAGTAACAAGAGCCGTACATTTGGAAGTTGCTTCGTCGCTGTCATCTGCTTCCGCTATAATGAGCCTTAGACGTCTAATAGCCCGAAGAGGATCTCCTTCAACAATATTCTCAGATCGGTACAAATTTCGTAGGAGCAAGTCGAGAACTCACCTCGTTTTACGATAGAGCAGTGGAGAACTATGCAACCTGTCACAAGATTTCATGGCGTTTTATTCCGCCCGCTTCACCTTTTATGGGCGAGGTATGGGAAAGATTAGTGCGCTCAGTTAAAACAGCCCTGCGAGCCACCCTCAAGAACAGAGCGCCACGAGAGGAAGTATTTACAACATTGCTTCTTGAAGCAGAGACCATAATAAACTCCAGACCACTCACCTACGTTCCGAATTTTCCAGACGCCCCTGAGGCTATAACACCATTCCATTTTATAATTGGCTCCTCGTCGGTGGATCCATGGCCTATCATCCTCTCTGACGCAGATCTATTACGCAGGTGTGATTGGCGGCGCGTCCTTAGGCTTGCTGATCATTTTTGGGCGAGATGGCTGACGGAATATCTACCCACACTTATTTCACGAGGACAAAACAGAAGCACATCGAATTTTTGTGAGGGTGACGTAGTACTCATAGCCGACAACACACTACCACGTGGACTGTGGCTCATTGGTAGGGTGATTAAAACTTTTGCGGGACCTGACGGACTGGTTCGTGTTGCAGACGTTACCTTACGCCGACCAGTCCGTAAGCTCCTATTGATTGTAGCTGAACCCCAGCCAGTCGTCACCAGGGTTACCAGGGTTTAGTGTTCCACTAGGGGCCCGGAATGTTGAGGACTGGCTGGAAGACAGACTCTATGTTCAGATTGTCGATGCATTTTTTAAATATTTGGTATTTTCTAATTTTTGACTTGTCCGTCAGTGACTGTTAGTTACTCTATTGTACGTTGATTTGACTACAAAATAATACGTGTATTTTTAAAATAAATTACCCTTTTAAACCGCCAACATTTAGCTTCATTCCATCCACAACCATACAGTCCTCTCGCTCGTCAATAGGGCTGGTCATATCTGTCGAAGGACTGATAACCGTTGGGGTAAACGTGTTCATGAGTGGAGACCGCGACACGGTAAACGTAGTGTAGGGCACCCTCCAGCTAGGTGGGGCAACGATATTCGCAAAGTGGCTGGCAGAAGTTGGAAGAGAAGAGCCGAAGATCGGGGCTCCGTGGCGTGCTTTGGGAGAGGCCTATGTCCAGCTGTGGGCTGACATGGGCTGATGGTGATGATGATGATGTAAGGGAATTTGAGAGAACTAACCACCATAGACAGAACATACAAAAAAAAGGCGCAATTGTAAAGAACTACGGTGTTTGGTGTTATTTTAACAATTTCCGCATTTTATCATTTTCAAGTACCTAAACACAAAAAAACATCGAGCTATATAGTGCTATATAGCTATATAGTGTTTGACTCCGGAGCTTATGAAATCAGACGCTTTGGGATTATTATAAATTTTATTGTCTCGCAGAAGGTAATGAAAAATAGAGTGTTCACCGAAATGATAAAGCCTGTCTTACGTCACGGGCAGCATATTGGACCCCTCGCTTCACTCAGGACTCTACAGAACTCTAAACACCCTCTTAACATTAAACGCCCTCGCTACGCTTGGGAGTTAACTCTAGAGCCCCTCGTTACGCTCAGGGTCCATGATGCCACCCGTGACGTAAGACATTGCTTTATCCCCCGGTTGCATAATGTACTATTACTTCTCTAATTCTCTATGGTCTCCTACCCAAGGCTAATGATTCATGTAGGAACAAAAAGAGTGGCGGGAAAGAAGCCCTCGTCCTTTCTTAGCAATAATTCAATGTTTGGTTATTTTGAATATCATTGTTTCATTTCCTCGCAATCGAAGTGAAAAGTAGAGTGTTTTACTCGTTTATAAAACAAGGTATTTTATCCCCGACTAAAATATCTAACATTGACTGCGGCTCTGTCGGATAAATGTCTCAGATAAAATTGCTTGTTATAAACTAATGAGAATCCATTCGCTTCTTTCGATTTATGTCTATAAGTGCCATCTAAGCAGAAAATGCTGGAATAATTAGAAGATATAAATCCCTCAGTAGATTACAGTATAAGAATTAGTGTCAATTAATTCCCTGGTGGATTAACTCAGTGGATTAGAATAGAAGTAGCCGAATAACCAGCACGAAAAAACCACTGTAATAAATTGAATTGTATACATGTCATATTATAGAGGAATAACTAGTGGAAATAAAAACTAAATAAAAAAACTGACTTCAAAACGTATAGAAATTAAAGAAAAAAAATTGTTTGGTCTGTGCTACGCCCTAACCGTCTAAAATAGATAAGTAAGTACCTGGCTCAGACCTCATAAAAAAATAATTATTTCTTTCTATTAAATTGAATACGTTTTAAAGTCGGTTTTATTTTTATAAATTGGTTTTTATTTCTTACTTTTTAGTTTTGTTAAAGTAGGCCTTAGAAAATGAAATACTTATTCCGTTCGCTAAGAAAAAAACAATAATCAGTCTATTTCTTTTAAACTAACGAACGGATTTTGATGAAACTTAAACTATTCCCTAAGTTGAAAAATACTGAAACTATTACAAATAGAATTATTGCAATCGGACTTATAGTTTCTGAGAAATACGTGGACAAACATACATACATACAAACATACGCGAAATTTGGTATATTTGTTCCATATACTCATATAAACAACTTGAAAACATATTTTTTTGAAGTTGGTCAATAAAGAGAAAAGATTAGCTTTTCTGGATGTTTGTATGTTTCTTTGTAAAGTAGTGGATAAACTCATAAAATACTTAAACGATTTTAAACATTCTTTCACGTATTGAAAGCTAACATTATCAGCTAGTAACATGGGCTATGTTTATGTTAAAAATTAGAGATTCACTTATTTTGGAATAAGTAACGTAACGTATCAAAAACTTGCCATAAAAGTCATTATTTGGCGTGCGCTGCCAAAACTATTGATGATACATAAAATAATATACTAGATATATATAGTACTCATCATGACTCACAATACAGTCCGCGAGGCTTTATGTCTAACTATTATAGACAGATAGCCTAATATTGTCTGTACCTTTGATTTAATAAGTTAATGCCATACCCTTATTACCCTATTACGTACTTCTTGGTCTTCTTTTAAGAGTTGTTGTAATGTATAATAGTTAAGTCACAATGACCTATATTTGTTCAAATTAGTCAATCAAAACACGAGTGAAAGATGATGACATTCGTATCATGATATTAATCCGTAACCAACTAAATAGTGTAGTATTATAGTTTTCTTGACATTTCATATATCCTATAGTAACCGCTGGGTAATAAAGTTTCTCGAATGGCGACCACGAACAAGCAAGCGAAGAGTAGGGAGAATGGACGGGCGACATTGTAGCCATCGCAGGGAGTCGGTTGATGGAGGCGGCACAATACCGTTCGTCGTGGCGCTCTTTGGGGGAGGCCTATGTCCAGCAGTGGACTTCTAAAGGCTGAAATGATGATGATGTTGATGAACTAAATAGTTTCATAATGAAGGTTAATTATTTGACATGTAAATTGCCTCGTTACACTATTCGAATTGGACCTTTCATCTAGAAGTTACGACGCGCGACGGTATTAAAATGCTAAAAGTAAGAAAAATGCCTCGATGTGAACTCTACCCGAGCAAAGCCGGGGCGAGTCACTCGTTATTTGTGTAATTATTCAAATCCACCAATGAATTAGTGTCATAATTAGGATAGGAGGTAAATAGTGCACGTACCTTATATGCAGTCCCATCCTGACGTACAGGCACAGTATGAGAAGAGACGGCAGGAAGAAGAAGAATATGCTGCTCAGCTCGAGCAGCGGAGACGGTGCCATCAGCGCGCAGAATGCAGACTCTTTCGATATGTTCCCCGAATCTACAATCAAAGGAAGTTAGTTAATAAAGGTATTTACCATGATAAAAAAATATGATGTATTTGAGATATTTGTAAAATCTTACTCTTGGATATTTGATAGAAACACAAGTCAAAAATATAATAAAAATACAAAAACCCCCGGCTGGCGAGCAGGAACTGAACGCTGAACGAACGCTGAACCCACGACGCTAATATATGCTCGGGAGTTTTGCTTTTCAGTCGCGATAGCGGACGGACGCACCGCCCGCAAAAATAATAGTTATATAATTTTAACTATTCATATTTAATCACATACTTCACTTAAATTGTTGCAATTACAACATTATACCCTCCTCAGTTGGTAAGAAATTGGTCAAGTGCGTATTGAATTATGGGGTAATTACGGATTTCGTAGACATTTCATAAACTTTGAACATGATGAAAGCAAAGTTATTTTTCATCCCATCTATACGAAAAACAATGACTGGTTCCTGGAAAAGTGGGAGTAAAGGATGTCTTTTCTGTTCAAGACTATCAGAGAGGGCAGTAATGAATTTCCGTGGCGCGTCGGCTCTATCCGCCTTAGCTCGGCCATATTCAAGTTATAAGCCATCACAGTTTATTTTTAATGTGCAAAATATTCCAGTTGGGATTTTAACTCCGGTACTAAAGATCCGAAGTCAAAGTATGTCCCGTAGAAGCTATCCACATATATATTATTAGGCAGAAAAGTTAGTAAATACCTATCACGAAATAAATGGCTTGACCAATGAGAGCGCGTGGTGCAAATTGGGTCACGTAGCGTGGGCGCGGTGAGAATCGTAGCTTTCATACGAATGGACCAATTTTGATGAGGTTTGTTATTTTTGAAAGCTGGCGTAAACGAGGTGGTTCTTAGCTATCATGGAGGGAAGGCGGGAAGGGGTGGGGGTGGTTTTAGTTTGGTTTTCTATATAAAGCGTGTTTTTTAGTTTTTTAAACTATTGTTTATTTTCTACTTTTTTCGAATTATTGCATTGTCATTGGTCTTTGACAGGTGTGCAAAATTTGAATGAAATCTGACCGTTTAAAGTGGGTCAAAATAGCGTCCAAAAGAGTCGGTTACAAACATACAAACATACAAGTGAAGCTAATATAAAGCGTATAAAAAACAAAGATCATAAAATTCTATCCAGCCATTCTTGAGTTAGTATATTAGTGTAACATACACGAATTTCTGACTTTCTTTTTATATTCGTATATATAGATTAAGATTATGGGATATACGGATGATTTTCCTACGCGTATTTACGAACGGTCGCTTGTCGTTTTGCATGAATTATTTGCATGACCAAGTCGCGGCCCGGCCGTCTGGCTAACATAGCCTCACTACTTAGAAACTAACATATAATCTTCTCTATGGCAGCCTTATGGTAGGTACAAATCATTTAATAAGGGTTTCTTTTTTGTCCATGGAACCCCTTTTAATGTGATTTGTCTATCATAGCACTACTGGGGTTTCGTAGAGACGTAGTGCCAAGCAGTGTGTCACGGGCTCACGGGGGATAAACGAATTATTCAAATGTATGTCAAAGCCACTGAGGCGCTGACTTAAGGATCTAATTAATATTTTACTACCAACTAGCAGAGTACCTGGCTGTCAGCATTTATTGTGTTAGAACAATTGGCTAGGGTAAAACCCGGATAGATGCTGCAGTCGGATAGGCGCGTACGTTTGATAGTTTTTTAATTGTTATAGTTTTTATTGCTTTTTCAATCGAATCCAAAAGATATAAAAAAAGTTGGGGCGTATATACCCTGATGTATGTACTACTTATATATGTACTTTTTATTAGTGCATACCATACTGTTTTAGGTGAACCATGCTACGAAAATAAGGTAAAATAAGGAATACAAACTCGAATACTTTCATAAGACTTGAGAAAACAAACAAAGGAACCTAAGATAAAATTATGATTTAAATGTATAGAAAGCATTTTCCAGCTCAAATTATGTAGAATGGGTTTTGTATTATATGTGTTGATTTTTGAAAAGTTTATATAGTTACTACCTCATGTTAAATTAGTTATGATTGTGCACGTTAAAACTTAAACACTGTTAGTGTTTTGTTGAACAAATGATAAAGTTTAATTATGCTTATGCATTATTTAATTATGTCTATTAAAATTATCTTCTCATCATCATCATCATCATCATCATGTCAACCTTTAGAAGTTCACTGCTGAACATAGGCCTCCCCCAAAGAGCGCCATGACGAGCGATCTTGTGCCACCTCCATCCACCGACTTCCTGCGATGGCTACAATGTCATCGGTCCATCCATGGTGTCTCCCCAAACTTCGCTTGCTATCACGTAGTAAAACACCGAGCATAGCTCTCTCCACTGCACGCTGCGCAACTCTGAGCTAATGTGTGAGACCAATAGTTAGCGACACGTCTCAGTACTGTATGTCATCACTGGCAACACGCACTGATTATAAACTTTCGTCTTGAAGCTCTGCGGTATCTGCGACGAGATATGGCGTAATTTACCAGACCCTGCCCATCCGAGTTGGATTCGTCGGTTGACCTCTTTGTCGAAGTTGGATCTACCCAGTTGCATCGTCTGACCTAAGTAGACATAGTGATCAACAGCTTCGAAAATATCGTTCCCAACAAAAACCGGCATTGGTACGACATGGGCATTTGACATGATGTTCATCTTGAACATGTTCATTATAAGACCTACCTGTTGGGAAACAATATTGAGGTCACTGAGCATTGTGCTGAGGTCTTCCAGTGTTTCTGCGATGATGACTATATCAGCAGCAAATCGAAAGTGAGTGATGCATTCGCCATTGATGTTAACACCATATCCATTTCAGTTCAGAAGCATGAATATATCTTCCAGTGCAGAGGTGAACAGTTTCGGAGAAATCACGTCTCCCTGTCTCACCCCTTTTTGCAACTGGATATAATTCGTGCTCTGATCCTGAAGACGGGCTGTCATGGTGGCCTTGCTGTACAAACACTTCAACATTTCGATGTACCGGTAATCAATCTTCACCACCGTAATGACTGTAGCACTGCCCAGGTCTCGACTGAATCAAAGGCTTTCTCGTAATCCACAAACTAGACATAGTGGCCGATTATACTCTTCGGTCTTGTGTATAAACTGCCGGAGCGTATGGATGTGGTCTACAGTGCAAAAGCCTTTCCGGAATCCAGCTTGTTCGGGAGGCTGAAAGTCGTCAAACCTACGAGCGAGACGGTTTGTAACTACTCTTGAAAAACAGCTTATAGACGTGGCTCAGCAGCAAAATGGACCTATAAGGTATAAGCTGTTTGAGAGCCATTCTGATCTCGTATAGGCTGACGTCCGGGATATCTTCGGTATTATGTCGGGTCAAACGGGCTCTCGCTATTCGTGCTAGGAGGACTACGCGATGAGGTGTATAATTGTCCATATAACTTCTCGAGCTCACTCAAAATCTCTGGCGTCGATGAAACGATGCTGCCACTGTCAGTTTTCAGCTTCGTCAACAGGTTTTGCCAATAGACAGATATCTTGCGAACACTTTGGAGCCCTTGTTCCGCTCTATTGCGTTCTTAATACAAGTAGTATTATACGAACGCAAATCGTGTCGCATTGACTTGGAGATCTGTATATTAAGCAAGTTGTAACTCGACATATCCACTGAAGACTGCAGCCTCATCTCGCCTCATTCTGCCATAAGTTTGAGTGTATGCTCAGAGAGTTTGTGTTCTATTTTTGCGGGGGCTCTTAAAGAACTCCGACCCGACCGCGTAAACAATTTCCACAAGCCCGTTGTTTAGTTCGTCCACTGTATCGTATTCGGTAAGGATTTGGAAGCGATTTTGGAGCTCCAACTGAAAGCTCTCGGGGTTTTGGATTTGGGCAGGACTTGGGCGAAGAGTAGATCTCATCAAACGGGACCTCTCCAGCTGCTTTACGTTGATATTCAATGAGCCTCTTACCATGCGGTGATCACTGCCGGTCTTAACCCTGTTGATCACAGAGACATCATTGAATATATGCTGATTGGTCATCAAAATGAAATCTATCTCGTGCTGTTATGACCGCCGGGGTGCAGCCACGTCCATTACCTGGATGGACGCTTCTTAAAAAAGGAGTTCATCATAAAGAGTCCTTCTCTATGAAGTCGACCAATCGCTGACCCCTTTGGTTCCGCTGTCCAAATCTAAACTGCCCCACTCTCAGTTTATCGCCATTCCTCATACCCAGCCGTGCGTTGAAGTCCCCCCAACACCACTGTGAAGTGTGTTTTGGGGCATGTTTGGCATTAGTAATGTCGTCATACATAGCCTCCACTTCGTCGTTCGGCCGTTTCGAGTGTGGGGCGTACACCTGTATGACCTTCATCGCATATCGTTCGGTAATTCTGAGTATAAGGTATGCCACCCTGCTCGAAACGTTTTCGATCTTCACAATGTTGTTGACGAGGGACTTGTGGACGAAAAACCCGATACCGTGCTGGGACTGCTGGTCGCTCTCCCGGTAATAGAGTAAATTGCCGGAATATGAATTAAAATTATCTTCTAAAGACTACAAATTTAATATCTCTTTTACATCAATTATTCTATAGGGCTATCCTACACCACAGGCACCCATCCTTCTTAGCATTTTCATGGTGGGGCATCTATCCATATAGGTAGGCATCTATCCTAAAAAAATAGGTCTGCATAAACTCAATTTCAACAGAATCTGTAATTGTTAGGTCAACAAAAACATGTAGTAATTTAAGGTAAGAGAACAAACTAGCTATATTCATATGAGTTAATCATGGTAAATCAATAGTTTTAAGTATAAAAGGCCCTTTCAAAAAGTGGGGTATCTATCCGGGTTTCACCCCACCAATTATAATTACTGATTACCTGTGAGTGAAACGAACTTACCTGTGAGTGAAGTTCTATCATAATTATAGGAGCGCCTAGTCCGAAGAGATTGATATATAAACACATGTAGTATCGCCACCCGGTCCCACCATTTTATGCACAAGTTGAGAGTAAAAAGATGAAGAAAACCTCCTTGCTCCATTAAAACCTTCCCGTATTTTCCTATTTCTAGTAATGTCATTTAGTTTAGAGCTGGAAAACCTGTTGTCATTGATAATATTACCGCTAGAATCTTTAGACTGGAAATATGAAATATAGGGAGGGTGGGCTATCAATCTCTTCGGACTAGGCGCTCCTATAATTATGATAGAACTTCACTTACAGGTAAGTTCGTTTAATCAGTAATTATATTTCACACCTAGTCCTCTAGATTGATATATAAACACATGTAGACCTTGAGAGATAACGATAATATCATCAATGCAGAAGTTTGTACCTTCACAGTACATTAATATCACTAATTAATTTGTGATAATGTTAATGAACAATTATCCTTAGAACTCTGTCTACTAATGTAACATATTGTGACCAATAACCGATATTCTTGAGATTGTGTCAACATTATCGTTTTAATTCTTAAATTTACTTCTTTATTTATTTTTATTTAAATCCCGCTCTCATCCAGATTGCTTTTATTTAAGCAATTAAATGTTTGCGCAACTACCAGTTTGCGAGGCTTATTAATACATATAACATAGATCTTCAGACTTCCATTAAAAAACGATGAACAATACAACAATGTAAGAGCTTTTCAGCTGAGCGTATTGACGAAAAATTATGATAATAATAAAATATCTAACTATAACACACGCTTATCCATGTGTGAAATATTATATCTACCATAATACATATCTGATATTTCATCGTGATACGGTAAGGCAATATATCAACATTATCATTTTTTATAGACAAACTTTGATCGGAAACTATCATAATATAATTATACTCGTAATCATCGGCAGAGCTAAAAATATCAAACAGCTTCATTCAAAAGTGTAGCTTAGACAAAAACTCCTAATTAGAAATTATCATTGAAATTATCCAAAACAAAGTTAATATCCCATGTGCTACTGTAAGCTTCGAACGAAGTAATAATTTAAAAATACTGTTATGTATCATCGGCAGGCATTGAATTAAGGTCCTTTAATTGTTCCTTCTATTCCATGGTCCTACATTAGGAGCCATAATCAAACTAAAGAGTTTAAAAAATAAATAACAAAGAGTTAAAAGTTAAAAAGAGAGAAGAGAGTTAAAAATAAATAACTGTCGATATTGAATTCTTACTACTTGACAGTCTTCTAATAAAAGTTCGACCATCTCACAGTATATACAGTATCAAGATGTTAATATCTATTATAATATCAAGATGCGACCCGGAATAGCTTCTCTTTGACAATTATACGAATACATTGCTAAATAAAAGAATAAAAATGTTGGGTCACAGTACGCGAAACAGGAGTCTTCAATCAGTATTGTAAGAAAACAAAGGTGGAATGGCTTAAATAACTGAATAAAATAACATCTTATTAGTGTAATCGAATCAACGGCTAAAACGTCCGGCTCACTATACGAAATGAAGACTAAGCACCGAGTAACCGTTGAGTTTTCAACGTATATATCTAAAACACCGAGAGGTAATATATGGTCAATTGTCTCCAAGCGATAATTATGTGGCAAACAGCCCCATACCCAAGTCGCCACACTGACGAAACGTCACCTCACGACGAATATCAGCGCGAATTTCTACGCGCGTGCATACGGTTATTATACATATGGTGCATCACTAGACATTTCAGTGGTTTTGATCTCAGTTGAACCCATCATTCCTTATTTGACGTCAGGTCAGGAGGAAATGACTCACGGGTAATAATCATCCCGATTATATTTCTTGTGTAGACACACAAGAAATGAGTGATGAATGAAATGAGCCGTTATTAATGAAATAAAAACATTAAAATTCTGATTTAATTCGTGATCTCTGTCTGGCGGTAAGATGAATATTAACTCTATGAATATTCCCAAAAAAAATAATTCAATATGTTTTTTTTTGTGGTTCAACATCTACTGATAATAGAACAAATTGAAGGAAGTGTTACACAAAAGATACCAGCTACGACGTAATATTGTTTAAATGAACAAAAAACCAGGCACCATAATATGGTATTAATAAATCAAGTCCGCAGTTAAATTAGCAATTAGGGGACATCAAAATAAATACAAAATAAGATCAAAATTGAGACTGAGTTGTTGAAGCTATTTTATAGATTCCGTATCTCTTCCTGGTACATTAACAGATATAGGCAATTATATTAAAGAGGAAGTAGATAATACAATGAAGAGGTTAAGAGGTAAAAGTTTAGGTTTGCCCTAAACGCGCACTAATGTGCCCGTAAAAAATTACTCAAAAGATGTTTTACTTCTTTAAGCACTCAGTCAGCGCAAGGCAACGTCACGGTACAATATCTTCGTGAAACCGTTCGGCAATTGCCGCAATGACGTCATACGCCATCCGCAAGAAATCTCGCGCGGTACAGAGAACGAGCTCCCAGGAGATCTTCAATTCAGGCAATGGACTGCAGCGTGATCGAATTTGAAACGTCATCTTGTATGATTTGGTCTATAATAGATGTCATGGGATATAGGTATGATCTTGGAATTGTAATAAACCGAGGCACTAGTCAGGAATTGGTCATTAGAAAAAAAACGCGTATGAAAGATCAATTAAAGTCGAAACACCGAAAGTGAGTCGTTTCTCCACGTGGTGGACACTGTCGACAACTGGTGTGAGGACCCTAAACTGTTTGTGTACGCCAGCAACAACAGTGAAAATGGTGCGTGCGTAAGTGAGTCTTCATCTGGGCTGGGGCTCCCCCGCCTGCGGCACCCTGGCCGCCAGCGCCACTGACGTAATGAACGACACGTGCGGTGGCCCGCAGTTCACGACACGCCCTCGCTGCGCAAACTCCCGAGGATGGACGTATTTAACGTCCGAACACCGGTCGAATTGAATTATCCGACGAAACTACTCGTGAGTGACAGTCGTAAGATATCTTTCAAGTCGAAACAGTTTTACAATTCACAAATTCTAGTGATGTGTCTAAATTAAATTCAAAATGATAGATTAGTTTTGATAAACATGGTTATTTTTATGATATTTATAGGAGTTAGCGCCTGCTTAACGTAAATATATATAATAATTTTCTAATGGAAAAATTTGGGTTACGGACGAGATGGTTATTATAATATTTAATTAAAAGGAGTCGAAGTTTACTGCAGATACTTTTCAGCCCAAGAAAAATAAGTAAAATAAGTTGCTTATCATACATGTTCACAATGCATTACTCGTATACTACGATATAGCACCCACTTGTATAGGTTATTAAGGACTTCTTAGAATTGTCATAATAAATCATAGCTCATCAGCTGCGTCAGAAAGTTTTTACATCAAACTACGATGTTCAGTTATTGAAGCTGCAAACTGGATCTTAGACCCATAAATGCAAAATAAAAACAGAATAACGACCAGAGTAGTTAGCTGTGTCTTTAACTCCGCGCCGGAGAGTTTGCAAGAGGAAACCTCGTGCTCGCTGCTACTCGCTGGCGGCTCCAGAATGCACCATCCAACTACACACCTGGGGCGAAGCTCGAAGGTTTTGGTACACTCGTTGTCAATAATAACCCCATTTGTTTAAATCGGTGTCCGGCCGCCCGATCTGTCTACTGTCTTAGCAGACTTCAGTATAAAGTCTAAAGACTTCGGAGTAAGCTCCTATATATTGGAGTTAATGTTAGAACTGTTTTAGATGATGCATCAAATAGTTTTCTAGTTTGCAACATAATTATCATTTTCTTAAGACAATTTATCTTTCAATTTAACAGCATGTTAACGAGATCTCCAAGCTATTGCGCTGGACTCAATGATGTTATATATTCTCATTGGCTGGACTTATTATAAATCACTTATCAGTATAATATTAGTAACATTTCTTTACATCCAAAAGATTAACTGGAAAACATAGCTTTTAGCGATAAGTCTGTCCATTGTATAGTTATAAGATTCTTTCTCAGTTCTGAATATATTCTTGTATACCGGTCCCTGGCTCCAGGCAGGTATCTTCAAATATAATATTTGAACGTATTCCCTTCTAGTCATTTTCTAAGGCTATGTACTGTACAAGCGGTCTACAAGAACTTTGGCCTGGATGCTGGAAAAATCAACTTTGCAGCTTATCGGATATACATCGTAAAATGAGAGAACTGCTGGATCTAGATCTGTTAAAAAACACTAGGTCCTTAGTGAGGCTCCTTGACTTTATCCTCGATTATCTCGGTAATCTCGTTTGAACTCAGTGCCACGTAAATACTACATGTGTTATTCTATGACTAAATAGTCAAACATGGAATAAAATCGTAATTATTTACAAATATTATCATGATGACAATTCAATGTAATACAACATATTTCGGTAAGTCGTTTACCAGTGTCACGTAAGTACTTCATATGTTATGTTTTATGACTTAAGTCAAACATGTAATTTACCTAAATAGGTAAAAGTAAACGATTGTAACTACAGAGCAAGAACCGCTTGTGATATTTCTATGGCAAGATTAATTTCCCAATGAAAAGAACGCAAGCCAAGATAATAATATCAGATTAGGTCTTCTTCCCGGAGCGGAAGTAACGCCAATCATTCATAGATGCAGCGAACAAGTCCCAGACTGGTCAGTCCGGACAGGTCAGATTGCATTCTCATCGTAGCGTAAATACGCTTTTTCAAGATGTGAAAACATCAAAAATACTGGAACTTCATCCAATGAAAAGTACCTGGCTATAATGTATTGCAGAAGGAAATAGTCATCATATCTACAGGCGCCTGCTTTCTTGATATCCCAATATACACATTTATACATATTTGCCTATTTAACTTCGTAGAAACACCCTAAAAACAATAAAAGTTAATAAAATATTTTTATTTCTTGTGCAAATGTGAGCCCAGATTATGTGAATGACATAACCAAAGAGAATATAATCACTACGTTTAACATAACTAGAAATAGGAAAATACGGGAAGGTTTTAATGGAGAAAGGTTTTCTTCATCTTTTTACTCTCAACTTGTGCAAATGGTGGGACCGGGTGGCGAGACTACATGTGTTTATATATCAATCTAGAGGACTAGGCGCGAAATAAAATAAGCCTGTAATGCATGAGAGTTGCCAAACTGTTTCATGTAATACTTAGCTAGTTTTCTTTTGTATAGTAGTTGTCTATATCTATACTTATAATCTATCTATCTATCTATCTTCTATCTATCTATCTATAATTAAAATAATCTATACTTATAATAAAGCAATAGGAACGAAAAAAACCCTACAAGGAAGATAATTGTTTTTTTTTGTCTAGGGTACTTAAAATAAGCCACTGAAGAAGAATAAAACTTTTTTAAATTCGTGTCTGTCTGTCTGTTTGTCTGTTTGTATGTTTATCTGTTTCTTTGTATGTTTGTTTGTCTGCATGTTTGTTCGCGCACCACGTATAAACTACTGGACCGATTGCGATGCGGTTTCCACTGTCGGATAGCTTGGAGTTTGACATAAAAACTAGTGTACTTGGTATCTCAAACCAAAGAGTAAGAGCCGAGCAATCCATAACAACTTTTTGACGGGTGAGGGAATTTTGATCAAATGTTAGTATATTGGTATTTTAAGTCTTGAATACATATAGTACTTTTAACCTAGAGAAATGACCCCGCGGGCATCAGCTAGTAAAGCAATAAGAACGAAGAAGGCTCTACAAAGAAAATAATCAAAAAAAAAAGTTTTAGTGTACTTAAAATAAGCTACTGAACAAGAATATAACATTTTTGCAAACGTGTCTGTCTGTTTGTTTGTTTGTTTGTCTGTATGTTTCTTCACGCATCACGTAAAAACTTCTGGACCGATTGCGATGCGGTTTTCACTGTTCGATAGCTTAGGGTTTGACTTAAAAATTGAGGTACCTATAAATTATGTACCTTATTCCGATGATTATATGCAGAGCAATCGATAAAAAACTATTTAACGGCTGAACGAATTTTGAAGGAATGTAGTATATTGTACTTTATAGTTACTTTTGGTCCTGGAATAACACGTATAGGCTACTTTTAAATGAATCGACTACGCGGGCAAAGCCGCGGGCTTGTATGTCTATGTATTATTTCATCTTTGGTTGATTAACTATGTTTGCACTACATTGTTGTGTTGTTTTAAAGGAGGACTGACTGGCCTCGATTACAAATAGAAACGTCGGGCGAAAACTAAATATATTCCAATTCCAACCCATCAACATTTGATTTCGCCCAATAAAATAATACGACCGGGTTCCTTCTGTTGCCTATTTTCGTACCATCCCTTTTCCTACTCTGAAAATATCCCAAGGGTGTGTCTGTAGAATATCTGACACTTTACAGGGTCGGATGGAGTATCTACCCAAAAAGTGCCTTTCACTAAACGTATTACAATAGAAGGGATTGAAAAGTATTTCTAGCCTGGAAAGCGACGTCTTATCTACTCGTGCTTACTGGAAAATGGAAATACATTTATCGGGAAGAAGTTATGATAAAAATTGATCGGCACTTCAGAGTACGAATGTTGTCCAACCAAAATTTATAGGTCTTGTCAGTATTAAGAACTAGCTTTCGCCCGCGACTTCATCCACGCGGACTAATGTTCATCGCGAAAAAAGCATCCTATGTTCTTCTAGGATATTAAAAACCAAAGCAAAAGTATATTTCAACGCTCTTGATGTTTTTGACAGACTTGTTATTATTTCGTTTCCCTACTACGAAGAATCAACGTTTTCCAGTTTTCCCGAGAAAACTTATCATTTTCCGGGATAAAAAGTATTCTATGGTTCATTCCAGGGTATAAGCTATCTCCATTCCAAATTAAGTCAAAATCCGTTAAGCCGTTATTGCGTGGAAGCTCCCCAAACAAACAAACAAACAAACAGACAACGTTTCACTTTTATATATAGGTATGGATAGGCATGTGGTTTTTTACTCACTTCTTTAATTTGGTTATTTATTCAGGAGCTATGTCAGCCCACTACCCTGTAGCCTCTGGTATCTTTTGTGGGTTATATATGTGAATTATCACATATCAAATATAAGCCTTCCTCACACCTAAGTAAAATCAGCTCGCTTACTCCTTGACATTCGCTAGTGATGTGGTACATCTGAACCTAATTAATAGGTAAAAAGCAGATGCAAGAACACGTTTTTAATTTAAAAACTCATGTGAATACCTCTTAGCAATCGCTAGATATGCGGATTGAAAATAAATTTTAATACGTTGCAATACGGTAAAATATTCCATTTGACTTATTTGGCTTGGTTTGCACAAAGTTTCAATATATTTTTGATAAATAGAAAAATAAATTTTATCTGGTGGTAATTCAGTTCATTGTCATTTAGTTGATACCTCATTTACTAATCTGACCATTAGCGAATCTGACGAAGTGCGAGCAAACGTGTAATACCGGTGGAGTAGCTCCAACCCTCTGTCTAAACATAACAACGAATAAACAAGGGTATTTTCTTCTATTAACACGACTGCCAAAAAAAGGAGAAAAAAAAAGAAGTTTGTATGTATGTATATGAGTTTATTTATTCCACCATAACTTTGAAATGCCTCAACAGATTTAGACGTATGTGGTATCGTTAGAATCCTTACATTTCCCCAAGTAACATAGGACTGAAAAAAAAACTTGCGGTATGGCTCCAGTTTCAAAGGCGAAAAAATGATTTTTCTTCGAATTTTACAATATAGGTATCAAATTGAAGGCCCATTCCAACAGAGTATAATTTATTGGTATAAGTTATTTTTTGGCACGGCAGGCGTGTTTTTTTTAAATTTTTAAGCTAGTTATTTATATCATCTTTACATTCAACGAAGGCGTTTAAATAACTATAGACTTATTAATATAACACTTTTCAGTTTGAAATACCGTTGTATTTTAAAGTGAAAAGTGTGCATAAGTCGTTTGAGCCTACGCCTTTAGTTGAATGCTTAGGCTATCACACTAATAATATGAATAAGCTGAGGCTTGGCTCGCGTGCCAGCCGTTCTCACGTGAAAGCGCCCCAAATAAACAAACAACTTAAAATATTACTAGTTTTCCCGCTCCCGACTTCGTCCGCGCGGACTTCAGTTTATCGCGAAAAAGACATCCTTTGTTCTTCTAGGATAATAAAAACCAATGCAAAAGTAGGTATAGCACCAACCCTCTTGATGTTTATTGACAGACTTGTTATTTCGTTTGAACGGAAACTGTTCCTTACATTGAATAATCAACATTTCCCAGTTTTCCCGTGGAAACTTACAATTTTCCGGGATAAAAAGTATCCTATGTTTTATTCCAGGATATGAGCTATCTTCATTCTAAATTTCATCAAAATCCGTTCAGCCGTTATCGCGTGAAAGCTCCCCAAACAAACAATCAGACAACGTTTCACTTATATACATTGGTGTGGATTTGGAACGGGGATTAGTAGCAAGTGGCATTCTATAATCGTAATCAGTTTAGCCGTTTTGATGTCAAAGCGAGTACAACCAATCTACAATCATTTTCCCAATATCCCGACTGAACTTTCCATTTTCCGAGGTAAATGTATCTCATGTTGATCTCTGTATCGTACAGTATCTACCTATGATCATCATCATTGGCAGCTCAAACCACCCACGGCAGGGCATAAGCTTCTTCCCTCTTACGCCAATCATCTGTCTTGAACCAATCTGTGGTCTTTCCTATAAACTTATTAGTGTTATCGACCCATCGTAGCACTTGTCTTCCAAGGCTATGCTTTTCCACTCGTGGCCACCAATCTGTGAGAGACCTTCTCCACCTGCCATCACCACATCTTGCCAAGTGTTCTGCCCATCGCCACTGAGTTTATTTATATACGGAATCCGATGTTTTCTACCTTGGTTCTTCTTCGGATTTCCGTATTTCGAACTCTGACTCTCAAATTTATGCCTAACATGGAACGCTCCATGCCCGTTGTAGGACTCGCATCTTGTGCACAGTTTCCTTGGTGAGCGTCCATGTTTCGGCACCATAAGTCATTGTGGGTAAGAAACATTGGTTGTATAGAAGGGTCTTCAGATATTGCGGTATTTTTCGGTCTCTGAGCACGTCGTCGAGTACCTACCTACCTACCTACCTACCTATATTCAAAGTTCATCATAGTTGTGTGTGAAAGCGAGTAATATACATTTTTCCGTTTTCCCGCAGCAATTTTCCATTTTCCGGGATAACAGTACCCTATGTTGGTCCCTGTTGTATGTTAAAGTGTTGGTATCTACATTACCTACATACACATTTTCATCAAAATCCGTTTAGGCGTAAAAACGCCCCCAAAAAACAAGCAGACAGACAACGTTTGGTTTAGTGTCAAAGTCCCCGTTAGGTTTCCCCATTAACGGGGATTTTGACGCTATTAGTCTAAAAATCCCCAGTAAGGGGAAAATCATATTATTTTACAAGTAATGTAAAGGTATAGGATACTTGTAGGTTACGGATGCATAGCTGCAAAAAATTGAGCAACAATCACACAATTCTTCAGGCAGTTGACTAATTAAGCCTTTTCTAATAAAATTAGATTACCTAATAAAAAATCAAAAATGAATTAAAAATGAAAAGAAAGGTTCGATTTACTAGTGACGTGCTTTTAAATCAAAATCACACATAGTATTTACAATAGGTTTGCTGTTTAGGTAGGTACTCATCAGCCATCACAAAAATTGTTATATGGTAATTAGAACTGAATCACAACATAACTTGAAAAGTTAGTTTGCTTAAACCACTAATGCATGCTGATTTTCTAAATCACAGTATATTTACAATAATTGACTAATTTAAGTTAAACAAACACACTATTAAAAATCTTGACTAAATATAATATCTAAACAAAGAAAAATCAACAGCAATCAGTTACATAACAAAAATCTCTAAAAAACAAACAACTTAATCAGTAAATAAAACTCAGTTTTATTTTCCATTGCACATTCCCATAACGTTTCCAATAACCGTTCATGAAGGAGGTTTGCCCATAATCGCCACGCTGGGCATGCGGGTTGGCGATCGCAGGGCGTAACTTCTCACACCGGTGACGCTGCTGCCCGTCACCGGCCTGTGTCATTTGGTGGAAGACGATAATACACGACCAAAATAATGTACGACCAGTATTGTACAGCCAATATTACACGGCCAGATATTACGTGTACATGGATTCGTAATATTTGGACGGCTAATACTGGCCGTGTATTATTGCCCGTACAAAATCGGTCCGGGTTGATAATGCATGGCCAGTATTACGCGACCAATATTACGTGTACAACTGGATACGTAATATCAGCTCGTGCTGATTTTGTACGACCAATATTACACGGCCAATAATACGAAGCCAACCATAGACAAAGCTAGAATCACTCCTTGATGCCTCGTTTGTGTAGGCGAGTGTCAAGATGAAAAAAACTGTCACAGAACCGAATCGGCCAACCCCGACTGCACTTGGTCTTGTCTGCCCTACACTAAAGTGTTTTTAAAAAGCCGGAGGCGCGGAGAGAGTGCAGCCCCCGTCCGCTGTGACAAAGTGCTGCGTTGGTACCTGTGCTTTGTTACGCAAGGGCGGAGGGGCAGCACTTCCCGCAGCGCCGGAGCAATTGCGATTCATAATCTGTAAAAGGAAACTGGAACGTGCAAACGAGGCTTTGACCATGTCATTTCTATAATTTATTCTGTGATGTACACGTAATATTGGCTGTACATTATCGCCCGTTATAAAAAGTGTACGGCCCGTATTACACAGCCAATAATGCACACCCTGTTATTACATGTACATATTTTGGCTTCGTAATCCTGGCTGCGTATTATCGCCTGTACAAAATCAGCACGGGGTGATATTACACGGCCAATATTACGCAACCAAATAATGTACACCCTGATATTACGACGCCAATCCACGTAATATTGGTCGCGTATTATTGGCTGTACATTATTTGGTCGCGTAATACTTGCCGTGTAATATAGGGACTCTCATTTGGTTACCCTTGTTTTGAGATGGTTGTACCGCCATCTGCCGGTTGCCGGAGTCTCGTTAGTTATCCAGCAGGATGACCGCGTGTGACCAAGCTCAGTGGCCTGCATTAGGAGAGGCCTATGTCTTGCTGTGGACAGATATAGGATGATGATGATGATGATTCCCATAACACTGGACAAATTTTTTATTTAGATTTAGTGACATTGAAAACCTCCACGTTAAAGTAAAATTGAATTTTGTTTATTGATATAGTCAATTCCACTACTACTTTCAGCCGTCTCAGCCATTGTATAAGTTTAAATATTGAGTGTGTAATGACTAATGAAACAAAGTTCTCGAAAACTTTCTTGAACCTTCGTTTTTTTTAGAAAAAGGTGTAAACAAAACAATCACAAACGTTAACCCAAGTAAAACAAGTAACTGTTGGGCAGTTTATTGTTTTTAGCATTTATGTGAGCTATGGTGGCCTAACGGTTCCATAGTGCAATAAAGAAAGAAAGAAAGAAAATTCATTTATTTCTGACAACACACAACATTAAACATTATCAAGAAAAAAATATTAGGAAATTAGACAAACAAACAAAAATTAAACAAAACGAATCCAACGATACCGGGTTCAAAACCTAGGCTCTGCACCAATGACTTTTCTGAGTTATGTGCGGTTTTACATCGCTCCGTGCTTCGGAGGGCACGTTAAGCTGTCGGTCCCGGCTGTTATTGATTAATAGCAGTCGTTAAGCCATGTCAGAGGCCCTCGGGCGGCTTGGCAAACTCTGACATCAGAGGCCAGCACTACCTCATACGACAAACAAACAAAACAAAGCATTTATGTATGTATGTATGTTAAAACAATAAACAATAATAATATGTGAGTTTCTCTATTCCACTATAACTTTTAAATGCCTGAACAGATTTAGACGTATGGGGTTTCGTTAGAATCCTTACCTCCCCCCGAGTAACATAGGATATATTTTTTTTTGAAAACATTTTATATGACGACAGTATGGTACCATTTAAAAAGTCCAAAGAAAAACTTCGAAATTTACAATATAGATATCAAATTGAAGGCCTTGATAAGCACATTCCAACAGTATATAATGTATTGGCAAAAGCTCTTTTTTGGCAGGGCAGGCGTGTTTTCTTAGCTTTTAAGCTAGTTATTACCTGATATTTATCGTACTCAACAGGTCCTTACTTTTATTAGTCAAGTTTTTAACTATCCATAATTAACACTAATTATGCATCATGTACTAAACATATTTTTCAAGTTACGTTGTTTCAGTTTTCATTATCTTTTAACACTATTTTTGTGATGTCGAGTCCAGTATCTAAGCAATTAAACTATTGTAAATACTATGTGTGATTTTGATTTAAAACATGTCACTAGTATATCGAACCATTCTTTTCATTTTTGATTAATTATTGTTTTTTTATTAGGAAATCTAATTTTATTAGAAAAGGCTTAATTAGTCAACTGCCTGAAGAGTTATGTGATTGTTGAAGTCGATAGCTCGATGGCAATTTTATTTGCAACTTATTAGCTATGCGTCTGTAACCTACAAGCGTATCCTATATCTTAGCAGTATTCTAGTGACTTTAGTAACTTAGGTAATAGGTATCTACGGTACTCTTATAAGTTTTTATTCATCACATAGAAATAAGATAGTAGAATTTTCCATCTGGGTATGCAAATACAAGAATGCCCAAAAAAAAGGAGTGTAATGTTTTTAGGATTTATGTATGTTTATTTGTATCCATGTATGTGTTTCTTTGTTTCTTAATTTTAAATGCCGGAACAGATTTAGATGTACGTGGTATCTTTAGAATCTTTATAAACCCCTGAGTAGCACAAATAAAATAAAACCCAATATAGCTAAGAAGCATCTCGATTACGTGAGTTGTCAAACATAAAAACCGCATTAAAATTGGTCCATTAGTTTGGGAGCTACGATCCTCACCCCCATTTCAATAGCCTATTTTATGTACTCTAGGGCTTTTTTAAAATTATCTTTATTTACATATTATTATCACATTTATGATTATATTATTACATTTATTATCTTTTTTTATTGTACAGTATTTTGGTACTTACTGCAATATTATAAGTATAGATATATATATAGAAATATACATAGATAGTCTTATAAATTTCCTAAATTTGATAGCCGTCATGTTGGAATCCGTTATTTTTTAAGTAGCACCTCAGACCAAATATTACTAAAGTATTTGGTGTGAGAGTAGCAGGGACGACTAGATAAACTCTGGTGTACAGACAGAGACTTCTTGGGCGCAGACGCAACTGAAAAAAATAATAATGTGGTGTTCAATATTTGCGGTTTCGTATGCTCAAGTGAGCATAATATTACCTTATTCTGACGATTTCGTTATAACATAAAAGGATACTTGGTAGGAATTGGTTTTACTAGCTCTGAAGTAGCCTTTACGATTTTCTCAGTCTCGTATTCTTATCTTATTTACAAAGCTGTACCCATTTCCCGTGGGTGTTACCCGGGATAAAAGTACCGTTGGTCTATAATCTATAGTGCACACTATTCCTGAACATTTCAACAAAGCAAAAAAACAGACAACGACTATCACTATGTATATTACTACTAGCTGCGCCCCACGGTTTCACCCGCGTGGATTATGATGAATGATGATGATGAAAAGTAGCCTATGTGTTAATCCAGAATATATCTTGGTACCAAATTTCATCCAAATCCGTTCAGCACAAACATACACACACTAATGATAAAAGATAGATGGCGCTAATTTTATGCTTTTTACGACGTTTTGTATTGACTGACAGTTCTAAGGAGTTCTGAGTCGCGTTTACGAAGTTTTCCGCTCGATAAAGTAATCATTTTTAAAACTCTAAGCTCTGATTGGTCAGTCCGTTTACGACAGTGGCTATACTGCTCTGATCTATACTTACATATAATTGGTTGGTTAAAAACTGCTACTTATCTCAAAACGTGTCTAGTTGATTAGAACCACCAACTTCTAATATGCAGTAGATTATTAGAACTTATTGTGTCTTATCTTATCTTATCTTATCACATCATTTCAGCCTTTAGAAGTCCACTGCTGATCACCGACTTCCTGCGATGGCTACAATGTCGTCGGTCCATCATGTGTGGAGTCTGCCTACACTTCGCTTGCTTGTTCGTGGTCGCCATTCGCGAACCTTTATTCCCCAGCGGTTTTCGATTCTGCGAACTATACGGCCTGCCCATTGCCACTTCAACTTGCAAACTCTAAGAGCTATGTCGGTAACCTTGGTTGCCCCAAACTGCCCCACTCTCAGTTCATCGCCATTCTTCATTACATTTCTAATGCCATACATGCCCCGAAAACACACTTCACAGTGGTGACCGGGGGACTTCAACGCACGGCTGGGCATGAGGAATGGCGATGAACTGAGAGTGGGGCAGTTTGTGGCAAAGGTTACCAGACAGCCCAAAATTATCCAAACACTCTTTTTATACGCTTTATATTAGCTTCACTTGTATGTTTGTATGTTTGTATTTTTGTATTTTTGTATGTTTGTATGTTTGTATGTTTGTATGTTTGTATGTTTTTATTTTTGTATTTTTGTATGTTTGTATGTTTGTAACCGACTCCTTTGGATGCTATTTTGACCCACTTTAAATAGTCAGATTTCATTCAAATTTTAACGCGATAACGGCTAGACGGATTTTAATGTTTGGAATGTTTAACGTTTTTTTTAAATAAAACATATTTTTCTTATTTACACTATTAAAATTTATTTTCTATTTTTTAGTTTGCTTTTCTATATAAAGCGTGTTTTTTAGTTTTTTAAACTATTATTTATTTTTATTTAATCTTCAAATTAACTTGCAGTTACAGACATAACAAAAGGCTATAGTTGAAATCGGTGCCTTCAACTATAGCCTATTCTGGGAATTGGAATATTGTTATTTTCTATGGTTGAAGCAATGAGCTATTGAGGTAAGCAATATAAAGCTGCAATTTGATTCGGTTGAACCTATTACGGTATGATGTACGCCCAATCGAGGCAAATCAGCTCAGAAAACTAGTAGAAACTAGTAGAAACTTTAAAAAAACAAAAAGTTAGGAGGAGTATTATTAGTTAATGGTGAGCAACGTAACCATCATACATGTACCAGTATGATCGTAGCATTTATCAGCACAGTTGTTATGTTTACCTCAAATATAAATCTCCTTTTATTCCCCTTGTGATCTATCTAAATAGATAAATGAAGGCACGCGGACTACCTCTGTACCTATCCAAATACAAAGAGATCATCTAACTAAAGAAGTCTTAAAGAACAGTTATAAATCTCGTCTTTTTCTAGACTTTCAGCGAGGGTCTCATTGAATACACTCAGATGGTATTCCAAAGATACCATATCTTGTAAAGCACCCACTAAACAATATGAAAGGTCCTAATTTAATCTTATATTTTGAGCCTACGAGAAAGCGAAATGGATATTCTCCCTTATTAAAGTAGTTCTGGAGATTTCGAGATGGGTATCGAATGTAAAGCGGGATCATAGCCAAATAATTTTTTGCTTTTTTGTTATTGTTATATAATTTTGAGCCACTCGCCTGGCACCTTTTTAAAGCTTCACTAAGTATAATTTTTGAACATCGAATACCTCCAGCATAGATAAGTAATATTTATTTATGCCTTCAGGTAATAAACCACGATCTATGAGCTCCAAACAATACTTACATGTATTTATCAAAGTATATGGAACAATATTATAAAAAAACTAGCTTTCCCACCCGCGACTTCATCCGCGCAGACTACAGTTTATCGCGGAAAAAAGCTTCCTATGAATATTAAAAACCAATGCAAAAGTAGGCATAGCACCAACGCTCTTTGTTTTTTGACAGACTTGTTATTTCGTTTCCATGGCAACCGTTCCTTACAGCGATCAACATTTCCCAGTTTTCCCGTGGAAACTTTCAAATTTCGGGATAAAAAGTATCCTATGTTTTAGCTATCTCCATTCCAAATTTTATCAAAATCCGTCCGGCCTTTATCGCGTGAAAGCTCCCCAAACAAACAAACAGACAACGTTTCACTTTTTGACCAAGCGAGCGAAAAGCACGAGCGAAGCGTCTCCGTTTCAGCTTGGGCAAAAATGCTTTCGTATGTCCGGCCGGACCTCCTATACAGGTCACATTTTCTCAACCGATCTAGACGAAACTTGGTATACAGGTTAAACGAATTTGTAGTTTTTTTATCGTCGGGGATTTTTGATTGGGGGGGGGATTTCCCCTAGAAATGGGAATAAAGGGGGCTATTGAATATCTCCGCCATATTACATCTGATTTCAATGGTTCTTTTTTATTTGAATTACTTTAAATTGGTCTTATAAAAATTTGGTGAAGATCTGATGGGGACCTTCAGCGTGACGAGCAGTATAGCTCCTCTAAATGCAGTAAATTTCTCACTTTTAGGTTTCTACCAGTGGAAACAGCCCTTTACCCACTCGGTAAGGATCGATGGAGCACCTTGCTTATTAATTTTAGTTTTATATGAAGGTAACTAGATGGCGCTACTGTGCATCGCTAGATTGTTTGCAAAAAAGTTTGTGCGCGCGAGGTCTACAGCTCACAGAGCCACTAGTATATATTGGTATGGATGGGCAACAATGATAACGTCCAATATGAATATAATGAAATTAATATGATAATGTCAAGACGCCTGCCAAGTGCGGTGATAATGGCAAACCACCCTTATGGTCGGCAAATAGCGAGGAGCGTTGTGGCTTTCTATGGGGGAGGTTATGATGTTCAGTGGACGTTTACCGGCTCAGGTTTATGACGATCAAGCCTTACGTGCAATTGTGGCTGCAGAGACAACACAAAATCCTATCATAGATTTTGTTCATCTCTATATTCTTAGATGAATCGATTGTCATGATCGTACTATCGAGGTTTATGTCTAACTATAAGTAATGTTCTTTTTTAAAGGAATGCGAACACCTCTATCCATTTTTATCTATCTCTTCATGGCAATAAATCATCTTTCACACTATCTTTACTATTCTGAGGCATTCTCATTTCACACCCAGATTTATGTTTATTTTGCTGTTTAGAATTTATAAAAGCATATCGGTCGAGTCACGTAAGTTCTAAGCTCCTTATTTTGGTAATACAATAAATATCTAATATGCTTGGAAAATATACTTGTCTAATACTTTTTGCAAGGTCCTCGACATCACTGAGGAATGTGATCCACGTCCCGATGTTCGGAGACGGGTATTTTGTTAAAGGGATTATATTCTTGGAATAAAATGATGAATAAATACTCTAAATATCTCTGGGATTAGGAATCCTACATGGATTCCTAATCCCAGAGATAGCAAATCTGTCGCATCATATCACATAATCAGCCCGAAGAAGTCCACTGCTGAACATTGGCCTACTCCATAACGGGGCTTACCATTATCCTTAATTCCCTTTGCAGCACCCTTGGGTTGAGAAGGGGTGGATCTATTGTTGCCACGCCATTAAGGTCAAATGGGTTTGGCAACAATTTGGGCTTGACGACGCACTTTGCAAATTTTTTCGATTTATTAAAATTTTATTGAATGTAGGGCCCTTTATTTAATCTACGGTACTAGTATTATCATGTAGCAACACAATCAAATGCCATAGTCTAACAGACAGACCAATCCACCTTTAATAATATACTGTGGCGCACGACTCGGTAGGAAGAAATAAACTTTGAAATATTTTGCCAATTCTAAAAAAAATTTTTTTTTTTGAAAATTTGTTTTTTTTTTTTTTTTTGCAAATATGCCGTAAGTTTATGTCATTACAAGTGTTCTATATTATATAATTTATCGTTGCTTTAACCTCTATCGATTAAAACATTCGTATGAATGAAGACACGATTGTTGAAAAAATATTAAAACACAGGTTGCGTCAGAATCCACTTTTTATCCGTCAATTTTTTTATGATTTATTCAAATTTTATCGAATGTGGGGTCCTTTATTTAATCTAGGGTACTTACTAATAATATCATGTGCAACACAATACTATTTTTATATTTCACCTCTTTGCTCTAGATTTTCCATCAATATTTTTAAACATCACGCATGATTTTTGCGAGAATTTATTTCGATATTGGCTGATACATCATGAAAGAATACATATTCACTTAAATGAGAAATTAAATATATGAAACAATATTTAGGCGTCACGTTGCACTAATGCTTATAAAATAATATTAAATGATGTAAATGAATGTAGATGAAAATACAAGTTCTTTGCAAAATATATGGCTATTTCATACAATAATCTGCGATAAGCATGTTTACTGCACAAAACCGGCACCTGTTGACGACCGGTTGGTCTCGTGGCTAGTGATCCTAGGTACGTAATCCAACGGTCGCGGGTTCGAATCCTGCAAGGTGCAATCATTTGTGTGATGAGCAGAAAAGTTTGTTTTCGAGTCATGGATGTTATAATATTCGTATATATGTATGTTTATCCGTTATCTACTCGTAGTACCCATAGTACAGGGTATCCTAGTTTGGGGCTAGTTGATTACGTGTGTTGTGTGTTGAATTGTCCCGAATATATAAAAAAAACGCGCGGCATCACTGAAAGTAGCACGATGTTACTAAAGACGTGTAAATGTAGTTGCTTTTTTTAGTTATCATGAAATATTTAAAAAATGATTTTTTTTCGAAAGTTAGTTGTGTATTATTGTTATATATTAATTATATTATTGTTTGTTTATATGTATGTTCGTTATTAGGTATTGTCTGTTTTTATGTAGGTATTTAGTGTATTTTGGATCATTAAATTTATTATGGAAGTATTAGTGTCTATGTTTGTATTATGTATGTTTGCAGCTTACTGTTAATATCAGGTTCTATTGTTTTAAATTTGTTGGTAGAAACTTTATGATTTTTGGTACGCTATTTATGTACGTAATAGTTAAATTTTCTTCGCCATTTTCAATTATTATTCTATTCTTAAGTACTTTTATAAGGTTCTTCAAGTAAGTGTGTTGCTGTTGCGTTTGATTAGAAGATAATCTAATACTATCTTCTTTTATGTTAATCTTATTTTTCAGTATTGTTTTCGCTGTGTTTCGGGATTTAAAATAAATTTGGATCGTGATGGTATTTTCCAAGACGAATGAGTCTTTCCGGTTCAGGCCAGAAGTCATCTTCTATTTTAGTACTTTCAATACTTCACCTCTATCCAATATACCTCTTTTTTCCTTGCGTAATACAGGCTCAGCAATTCCAACGATAACAACACTATAAAAAACTTGCCTCTTTCCTTTTTATTTTTATCTTTTAGAAAGGTACATCCTTAGCGGTCCTAAATACAGATAAAAATCATAGGTCATCAATGAAGATTTTCGACTAAACATATTGAAAATATCAACTCCTACATTTTTGACTTATCTTCAACTTCCAGCGTGTTTTATAAGTATTTTAATTCAGGACGTACTAAACTGCAAATCTATTGTATATTATTTTAGCTGCACAGAACAGTAGTTTGATTAATAAACAACCGTATGAACGGTTTGCTTACGCAAGGTAGCTGCCGGCAGATGGCTTTACCGTGCAAATATTATTAGGTTTTCTGTGCCTCCATGCCCGAGCGGTTGAGTCGGGCCCACATGGCATTATTTTTCTAAGTTATTTGCGGATTTCCATCGCTCCATGCTTCGGAGGGCACGTTATGGTGTGGGTCAGTATTGATTAATAGCAGTCGTTAAACGATGTCACAAGCCCTCGGCCGGTATGATTCTAACACCAGAGGCCATCACTACTTCATACGGCAAGCAACTTCTTGGATGTCTCACCGACCGGTACTTCAATTGGTCCATGCTTAATCACTAATAATTTTGGTGCTAGGTCTAGGTAAGTAGGTAGGTACCGGTATAATATGAATGGTTAATCGGACATACTGGCTATGTTGTATACTATACCCATCTAAAATTACAAAATTTCGGCTTGATGGCCCTGTTTAAGAAAAATACGTTGTCGTATATTATGACGAGCGCATTGAAGACAGATTTACAGTTAGGTATTGGTATGCGTAGGTGGGGCATCTGGCAAATTATTACATACGTACTTAAAAGCCAATTCGTTTTAAAGATCTTGCTTCGCTCGTTCACGGACCATGGAGTACTCAAAATACTTATAGTATGATCATTAACCCAGCGCGCCGCTTAGTTTCCAACACTACAATCTACTTTCCCGAATTCATAAGTCTACTAGCTGCGCCGCGCCGGCGACGTTATGATGATGATGATGATGAAAAGTAACCTATGTGTTATTCCAGAACCTAAAGTATCTACATACTAAATCAAAATCCGTTGAGCCGTTTCAGTGTGAAAATCGGACAAACATACACACACAAACTTACGAATTTATTATGTTAGGTATAGTAGGATAGGGTATCTTTAAGTAATGTTTTCTACGTCTAGTTATTTTTAACCTATAAGACAATGCACTATTTTATGCGCATGGTTTTAAATTATTTAGGGAAACATAGACTTTAAAAAGGGTGAAGGTAAACTTTCAACAGTTTTCAACAAGCTGCTGGATTCCAAACACTTTCTTGTTATAGCTGAATACTTTTTCGTGATGAATAAAGACAAGGTAAAATTAAATTAAATTGTTATATTCAAAACTAGCTGTGCCCGCGACTTTGCTCCCGTTGTCGTTTCATTTAAAAGTAACCCATACGTGTTATTCCAGGACCAAAAGTACCTACAAAGTACAATATAAGTACTACATTTGCCGCCCATTGTCCTATATATTTTGTATGTTTTAGTAATTTTTGTATTTTTGTTCTATGTGGTGTACAATAAAGAGTTACTCGTATCTGTCTATCTACATTTCTTCAAAATAAGTTCAGCCGTCAAATAGTTTTATATCGATTGGTGCCCAGCTTAAACTTGCTTTGACTAAGTAAGTTGTAAATAAGTTGTAAATATAGGTTAATACATTTATTTAATGACTCGACTGTGCAGCTATAGCTATATCTTTGAACCCTTCGGTATTACAAAGGTATTATTTATTATTTTTGATATTACATCATAACGTGTGCTTTGGGTATGGCATCCTAAAAACTTGCACCATGAGCCCTCATGGATGTTACTTGAAAATTATCTTTCCTATTTACCACTCTAACTAAGTCGATCAAATGTGTGATCTCGATGTGTTGATTAGCTATCTGCTCATACGCGTTGATATGCTCAATAGGCTTCCACTCTTTGTGGAATCTCTTCAACGTCATCGACATATCAGCAATGATGTTGGACTTGTCAGTTATATCGCCAATAAGGTACCCAATCTCGAAGGCGGTTGAATTGACGTAGTGGGCTTTAATAAGTTCAGCCCGTTTGAACTTCAAGTCGCTGTCTCTGACGGTCTCGTACATGAGACGAAAGAGTTTAAGTCTCATATCGTTTTCCTCATTCGTGGAATTAGCAGACGTCGTCGCTTGGTCGTTCTTATCTCGCCTCCGAGCCAACCTCAAATAGCTGAGACCGACTACGCGGTCCAAATCAGACTGGTCCGTATGACTTCCTTTTGGAATTTCGTCTTGGTTTTGGAGCTGGTTGTGGGGCATTTCGTGAAGGATTTTCAGCTTCAAGCCCCATGATAGCTCTTTGAGAAGGTCTTCTGGTGTAAGAGATGATGCTGCAGTGCCTGGAAGGTTAATTTAATTGTAGACTAAAAGTTCGCTTTCCGTTGCGAGAGACAACCAACGATTTGAAGCATTTATGTCGATCGTAACAGCGTCTTATCAAAGGCTTCTGCGAATAATACCAGTTGATGTAACTCAACCACAGGCAGAACTCCTGACTGATTGGCTGACATGCCAACGCACAGCCTAGAGAAATTACTAGCTTAAAAGCTAAAAAGACACGGCTGCCCTGCCAAAGAAGAGCTTTTGCAAATAAATTATATGCTATTGGAATGTCTTCAATTTGATACCCATATTGTAAAATACGAGGGAAAAAAATATTTTCTCGAATTTGAAAATGGAGCCATACTGCCGCCATATCGAAAATATAGCGTATGTTACTCGGGGGGATATAAGGATTCTAACGATACCCGATAAGTGTAAATCTGTTCAGGAATTTAAAAGTTATAGTAGAATAAAGAAACTCACATACGTACAAACATACAAACACATGAATGCTAAAAACAATACACTCCTTTTTTAGGGCAGTCGTGTAAAAAATACATTTAAATGTTATTTTTTAATAGTTATGTCCTTATTATATATTTTTATTACTGTTGCTAATCATCTGACATTTTTATGTATCTTGTGACGTGATTATTTTTATTTGAAATGTTTTTTTTTTCTAAACTTAGCAATATTCGCACACCAGCAATAATAAAACCCATACCAAAATATAAAAGTGAAACGTTCTCTGTTTGTTTGTTTGGGGAGCTTTCGCGCGATAACGGCTGGACGGATTTTGATGAAATTTAGAATGGAGACAGCTTATACTCTAGAATAAAACATAGAATACTTTTTATCCCGGAAAATTGTAAGTTTCCTCGGGAAAACTGGAAAATGTTGATTACTCACTGTAAGGAACGGTTGCCAACACAGAATGGTTGCCATGGAAACGAAATAACAAGTCTGTCAAAAAAAACAAGAGAATTGCTGCTATACCTACATTTGCATTGGTTTATAATATTCTAGAAGAAAATAGGATGCTTTTTTTCGCGATATACAGTAGTCCGCGCGTACGAAATCGCGGGCGGGAAAACTAGTATTTTAATACTAGGTATACTGTCCTTACTACCGTTACCTGGTACACATATTTATAGCACATAAATGATTATTACATTATTATCATTATAGTTGAAGGTACAGTAGCGGATAATTTGATGCCTGAAATATCATAACGTTAGAAAATTATTAAAATAAGATACGCTTGCCTTCAAAACCACACTTTTAATATTAATAGTTTTTATCAAATTGCTTGGTTCCTACTCATCAGATAGAGATACCAAGTAAACCAATTTTTTAGTCAAACCTGAAGCAATCCAACAGTGAAAATCGCATCGCAATTGGTCCAGTAGTTTTATTCAAAATTAAATACCACACTTTTAAAATTAGCAGATTTCCAACAGTGTAAATCGCATCCTAATCGGTCTAATAGTTTTAATATTATGCGCGAACAGACAGACCTATTAAGTTTTTCAGACAAGTGTAGTTAATAACATAATTTTCTTCCCTATATTACATACTCATTACTCACATAAAAATAGTAATAGCATCCATATAGCACTCCCCATTTTAAAAACAACACTACCAATCCAACTCAAAGGTTATATTTGTTTGTATTGTTATACCGCTGGAATTGAAAATATGTTTTAATACAGTATAATCAAGTAAAGCTCCAACCCGTGAATAAACAGTAATTTATTAGGTACTTAATGGAAAGATTTAATAATGTTGTTTTAAAACTGAATATAAAATCCTCCATAAAATTCTTTATTTACTGATCGGTTATTGGATAAAATCGGTTAATAACCTATAAAAGATTGAAACGAAATTGATATTTCTAGTGTACCGTACGCAGTATCGTAGGTATCATAAATACCTACCGTCCGGTGACGCTGTAGAGGTCAGCTATAGACCAACAGCACATATCCTTTCTAAAAAAAAACCGAAAAGAATAAAAAAAGGTATTGTAAATCCGAGCACACTAATGCTTTCACTTGTCGAAGACGGGTTTTTCAATATGAAACTGGTTTTATTTAAGGGTTTTTTTAAAAGGGTGTTGGCAAGGTCAATGTTTGTTGTTGGCCACTTTGTTACGATGCATTACCGCATAAATCGCACTATGTCGGAACTATGAAAATGACATTGAAGATAATGATTGTCTGTTTCACTTCCCAGCCTGGTATCTTGCCTGCTATATACATACATATACTAGCTTTCCCGCCCGCGACTTCGTCCGCGCGGACTACTGTTTATCGCGAAAAAAAGCATATTAAAAACCAAGTACCAAGTAGGTATAGCACCTTTGTTCTCACATCTGTGTATAGCACTAGTACTAATGCTCTTGATGTTTTTTGATAGACTTGTTATTTCGTTTCCATGGCATGGTTTATTGCAGCGAGTAATCAACATTTTGCAGTAGAAACTTACAATTTTCCGGGATAAACAGTATCCTATGTCTTATTCTAGGGTATAAGCTATCTCCATTCCAAATTTCATCAAAATCTGTCCAGGCGGTATCGCGTGTAAGCTCCCCAAACAAACAAAGAAACAAACAGACAACGTTTCACTTTTATATATTGGTATGTATTTGAGACATAGTGTCAGCAAATTGGAGCAGTTACTAAGAAACCAAAAAAAAAGTGTTTTGAAAGCATTGAAGATATACTTTTTGTAATTTGATTCACATCATTTAAAGTTGTCGCAGTGTTATTAATGTATGCTAAGAGACCCATTATTAGGGAAACCTACCATACTCTCGTTATTTTTAGTCCGATTGTTAAATGCTCGAAAACCATTGATAGATTTTTCAAGTTTCAGATGTATTTTTATACATATTTTTGTTATTCCGTAAATACACTTAATTATGTGAAATAAATGACATTAACATTATGTGAAATAAATGACTTTCACATTATGTGAAATAAATGACATTCACATTATGTGAAATAAATGACATTGACATTTATTACATGATTTTACATTCGGTAGACTAAAATTGATACCAACTTATCTGCATAGCTAATCAATGACAGAAACAAGTAAAAACTCGCAAAGCGATCAGATGCTACTGCTTAAGTAAAAGTTTTTTTTAATTGTTTTTTATTAACCTTCATTTTGATACCTCACTCGATAGGTTTTGGACATTTTTTGTTCCGTCGCTAATACAATATGGCAGCTGTAAGCCGCCATATTAGTTTTTTGATACTTCATATATCCTATAGCACAGCACTCTCGTGATTAAGGCGAATCCAATGATACTTCATTTATCAAAATCCACCAAGCTGTTTATGCTGTAGGACGCGCCAAAGAAACGTACAATACTAACAAACAAACATGCATACAACCCAAACACATAACCCTCCACAGTCGGGTAAAAATAAAATATTCATTGAATTGTTGTTACTTATTGATGTATTCTATAGTTACTTAATTAATGTTTTCATTTCTCTTATATTTTTATTTCACTTATGTTTTCATTTCACTTATGTTTTCATTTCACTTATGTTTTCGTTTCATTTATGTTTTCATTTCACTTATGTTTTCATTTCACTAATGTTTTCTTGTACTTCGTAAAGTTTTGCGAATATGTCTATACACTGGTAGGTATACAAACCAAATTTCACTAGCACGAGCCTGCGAAGCTGACTTAGCAGGCGAGCAGGGTAGCAGAAATCAGCGAATTTAATTTAATTTATGCCCCCGTTTTTAATTCCAACGTGTGGAGCCAGATACCTCGCAAGGAGTTCCTAAACGAAAGGTGCGCACGAGGCCTGAACGTAGCGAGGGAGGAAGTAAGGAGCGAAGCGAGCTGGTGACATCCAAAGCGGAGTAAAGGTTGCGTGTGCGAGTGGAGCGAAGTGAAGATGAAGCGAGAGTTTTGGCTAGAGCCTATTTACTTTTTTCCAGGCCTTCTCCCCCTCCCGTAGTTCGTGCAGTAATTTACTAAATCAGTCAGCTCGCAAGGAGTTCCTGAACGAAAGGTGCGCACGAGGCCTGAACATAGCGAGGGAGGAAGTAAGGAGCGAAGCGAGCTGGTGACATCCAAAGCGGAGTAAGGGTCGCGTGTGCGAGTGGAGCGAAGTGAAGATGAAGCGAGAGTTTTAGCTAGAGCCTATTTACTTTTTCCAGGCCTTCTCCCCCTCCCGTAGTTCGTGCAGTAATTTACTAAATCAGTTAGCTCGCAAGGAGTTCCTGGACGAAAGGTACGCACGAGGCCTGAACGTAGCGAGGG
Source organism: Alsophila aescularia (assembly GCA_946251855.1). Lineage (NCBI taxonomy): Eukaryota > Metazoa > Arthropoda > Insecta > Lepidoptera > Geometridae > Alsophila > Alsophila aescularia. The sequence continues at coordinate 18,084,231 of OX276381.1, forward strand.
AGGAAGTAAGGAGTGAAACGAGCTGGTGACATCCAAAGCGGAGTAAAGGTCGCGTGTGCGAGTGGAGCGAAGTGAAAATGAAGCGATTGGCGAGAGCCTATTTACTTTTTCCAGGCCTTCTCCCCCTCCCATAGTTCGTGCAGTAATTTACTAAATCAGTCAGCTTGCAAGGAGTTCCTGAACGAAAGGTGCGCACGAGGCCTGAACGTAGCGAGGGAGGAAGTAAGGAGCGAAGCGAGCTGGTGACATCCAAAGCGGAGTAAAGGTCGCGTGTGCGAGTGGAGCGAAGTGAAGATGAAGCGAGAGTTTTGGCGAAAGCCTATTTACTTTTTCCAGGCCTTCTCCCCCTCCCGTAGTTCGTGCAGTAATTTACTAAATAAGTCACACCTCTGGAATAAATAATGTATTAAAATATATTTTTAGGTACCTGCTATTTTTTCGACAAGAACATCCAAGGAAAAATATATTGCTAGGTATATAGCAATATATCTTTCCTTTATATTACAGGTAGTTTTAGGTAGGGGTATACGATACAGGAAAATACCACTCGCACGCTCACAAAAATACGCACTAAGTATGCGTAAAACCGGTTTTTGGCAACTACGAGGCTTTCTGCGCGTGAACATAAGTAATATGATTCTACGGTATTTTAAAAACAAACATACGGAAAAGTAAATAATCTGTCTTTTTTGTTGAATCATATGTTGTTTGAAAGTATAACATATATAAAAAAATAATAAGAAAGAAGTTTTTACATATGTGCTTTTTAACTTATATTTTTTTTAAATGCATTGTGATCGAGTTGCGAGCTACCCTGAAAGATTCAGCCGGATAGCTAATCGGGAAGTGCTCGAAATTTGAATTGCAAGATTCCAGGACAAAATACAAATAGATAGATAGATAGATAGATACAAGTGAAGCTAAATAAACGCTTTTAAAAAAAGACAGTAAAAAATCAAATGAAACTTAAAAAAAGAAGGGAAATATACGGAATTTCAAATTTCGCCATATGATAGATAATACATTATTGGACTAACTACACACACAAAAAAAAAATGGTGGGTACAAATAATGCTCCTACCGCAATTTTTTGAATACGATTATTTACATGGAGATTGAAAATAAGATCTCTTTAGATGTCATGTCTTCTTCATTCTGAACTTCTTTCTGACATAAACTATAAAGACGTTGTTTTTCCGCTCCTGAAAGTGGTTTTGGTAGATCGCAAACGGGACTAATCCTTTCAATTTTGATTATATTTGACTTTCAGTCTCAGCATTTCGTCGTGAAAATTATGTTATAACCCTATCAATCTTTTTATTTTTGATGAAATACAGGAAACAAAAATCATAGCTCTCAAAAGTACACGTTTTCGATAACGCTATTTTTCTGGAATGGCCAGCTGGGATGACGAATTCACGTCAAAATACAACGTTAGTGCTCTTTGTTTGCTTACACTTAATAAACTGATTAATCCTAGAGTTTAATCTCTTAAACTATTTATAGTCGCTTAAGGCCAGGCTCCAAGGTTACATTTTACCACTCCCCACTCCCCTGCCACCTCCTCTGCTTTCTGCCACCGCTACCCGTAATAAGCACTGAAATGCCTACGTAACAAGGTTGAATATCGCGAGCGCTGTTTGAACACACAATTTAGCTCGGAACTAAATGACGTATGTCTCAAAAGTTATTTATTTGATTGGCTAATAATTTAGATACTACTATATTTTCATGCTGTGAGATTTATTTTAGAGATAAAACTGAAAATAACGTAATTTTTGATAAGAAAATGTATCGAATGAAATTCTGTTAATCCTGTTTTTGTCTAAGTATTAGAGAGATAAAGATCTCAAAAACATGTATGTTAAGTTTCACAAGTATCAGGTTTGTGGTTGACCCAGAATACTTATGGAAAAAAACCCTTAAGAAGCAGAGCCTGGTCTTGCAAGGGGTAAAATCGATAGCCTTGAGGGTGCTCCCCCTTTTTGTATAGTTAGAATGATTACATTTATTGCACTCCACACTAGCTAGCCTGCTAAAACATGTGTCTTGCTTGTTGTTTCTTTGAAAGTATTTGATCGGCCGTTTTCACATTATTTCTCCGATAATATCGGCTGTTAGATAGTATTTTAAACTGCCGTATTTATAAATAAGAAGACAACCTTTCAAGGCAATCTAGTCTAGTCATCAAGAAACAAAAATACTCAAATTAAAGTCCTTTTTCTGTTCCCAATATACAACTACTTACTTAAATACTTAATTAGGCCAGACGTTAATGTGGAGGGATAGACATGATGGATGAAAAGCGTGGTAAAAACGAACTTAAAAGATTTATGGAATGTGCTCATCAAGACCTTCAATTTGATACCCTTATTGTATACTAGCTAATGCCCGCGGCTTCACACGCGTGGTCATTTCTCTAGGTTAAAAGTACTCTCGTACGCTATTCCAGGACCTAAAATCAATACCAATATACCAACATTTGATCAAACTTCCTTCAGCCGTCAACAATATTTCTATCGATTGCTCGGCTTCTTCTCATCGGATTGAGATATCATGTAAGCCAGTTTTAAGTTAAACCCTAAGTTATCTAACAGTGAAAACCGCATCGCAATCGGTCCGGTAGTTTTTATATGATGTGCGAACAAACATACAGACAAACAAACAATCATACACACGATTTTAATAATTTTTTATTCTTGTTCAGTATCTTATTTTAAGTACCCTAGACTGTTTTTTTTTATTATCTTCTTTGTACAGACTTTTTCGTTATTATTGCTTTATTATAAGTACAGACAGCCGTAACAACGTCAAAAGTTGCATGAAATGTGAGAATGTTATTGTAATGTCACCGAACTTATGATGGCTCCAGACTATCTTAAAACCATCCAACTTATCTTCCACCATCCAACTGATCTTCCACCATTCAACTGATCTTCCAACCATCCAACTGATCTTCCAACCATCCTACAGATCTTCCAACCTTCGATATGTGGAAGGGTGGTTTGTGTACATCCATACCAATATATAAAAGTGAAACGGTGTATGTTTGTTTGGGGAGCTTTCACCCGATAACGGATGGACGGATTTTGATGAAATTTGGAATGGAGATAGCTTATACCCTAGAATAAAACATACATAGGATACTTTTTATCCCGGAAAATTGTAAGTTTCCACGGGAAAACTGTAAAATTTGAATACTCGCTGTAAGGAACGGTAGCCATGGAAATGAAATAACAATTTTGTCAAAAAAAAACAAAAGTATTGATAGTACACCAACTTTTGCATTGGTTTTTAATATCCTAGAAGAACATAGGATGCTCTTTTTCGCGATAAACTGTTGCCCGCGCGGACGAAGTCGCGGGCGGGAGAACTAGTTTGATATATAGTTCGGTTGAGTTGGCCCGAGATGGAAGTGGCGGCGGTAAATCGACAACAATTCAAAGGAGTTGGAAAAAGTTCTTGAACACGCTCGAACCGGCTTTCCACAAATCGAAGGCTGAACCATCATTAGGCCGTGCGATTATTTCACGTCTCATTCAAAATGTATTCCACATTTACGACGTGTTAGCATATATCCTCCATCTTGGTTTACGCAATTTTTTTAAGTTTTGCTCATCTGTAGACTTGAATATAATAATTATAGGTGCCGGTCAGATATAGCGTGGCCGCACCCTATCGATTCGATGTTTGGCCAAATATTTAGAGTTGAAAGATCGGACTATAGCATATTAGAACCAGATAAGTATGTTATTTTCATAGAGTGGCTTGTACGTGTGTGTGCCAGTGCGCATGCAACACAGCACAAACACAATGATAAATGATAAATCCGAGCTAGTAGGGGCCGCGACATGGCTGCGTGATACAACACTGCACTAACCGTACGCTTCCGTGCTTTGCTGGCCGCATCGTTTATTAAATTGGGCACTGCTTCCTAAATTGGGCACAAGAATGCGGCCTTCTGTCGCGTTACGCCCGTGATCAACGTATCTCCTCCGAGCAGGAAAAACTACTGCTCGACTTTTTCCGCCCCGCGTCCCCCGCGTCTCCCTCTTTCGCTAAGCCCCGCGCTCCCCCCGCTCCCGTCGCGACTAAGGCTCCTAAAGCCACAAAAGCTGAAAACTTAGACAAGGCCGCTCGGGCCTCAAACTCAAAATCCGATCGCAAATCGGACAGGCGCGCGTCGTCAGCCGGACCGCGCCGGTCTCGCTCTCGCTCTCCAATATTATGCCCCATCCCAGACTCCCCGGCCAGCCCCGATCCACCTCAGGCCTCCGAACCCGAGATGGAGGTCGAATCCATACCCGCGTGCACGGACGACGGCTTCACCCTCGTCTCTAGGAAAGCGAAAGGAAAGCGTCCACATGACGATTCCTCTAGCACGGACGCCCTTAAGGCCAAAGCGGCTCGCCCTGCCTCCAGGGCGACGCCTCCTACCACTCCGATAACCGCAAACTCTGTGGCAAAAGAGCCCGCGAGGACCAAACTCCCGCCTCCCTTTTTCATTACTGAAAAAGAGAAGTGGGACGCGGTCACGCGACTCCTAGCCTCAAAGGGGGCGGCGTTCACATCTGCACACAATACCCAACTGGGCATTAAGGTGCAAGTCCCTACCGCGAACGACCACCGCGAGATAACAAAGATCCTTCGCGACGAAGACGTGCGTTTCTACACGTACGCCCGCGAAGAACAAAAACCCCTCCGTGTAGTATTGCGCGGTGTCCCCAGCGAACTTGAGACAACGCTCATTTTCAAGGACCTTCAGTCTCAGGGATACCCCGTAGTGGAGGTTCATCGATTATACAGGGGAAACCCTAAAACACCCCTCCCTCTTGTCCTTGTCGTTCTTGAACGTACCCCGGAGGGGAAGGCCATCTTTAACATAAAGACGGTCTGCCACCTATCCGGGATTTACGTAGAGCCCCCAAACCGCAACGGAGCACCCAGTCAGTGCCACAAATGCCAACTCTATGGCCACGTCGCGCGTTTTTGCTTTGGCCATCCCAGGTGCGTAAAGTGCCTGGGCGACCACGGCACGTCCGATTGCACCCGCCCCCGCGATACTCCCGACCCACCCAGTTGCGTTCTTTGCAAGTCCGAAGGACACACCGCGAACTATCGCGGCTGTCCAAGGGCTCCAAGGAGCGTTAAAGGGCCCGGACGGCGAGCGACCTTCAGTCAGCCTCCAATGTCAGCACGTCTGCAGAGGTACACCCCTAAGGTGTCCTTAGCCCCCCCCATGCCTCTCATGCAGGCCCCGCTCTTTATGCCGGCACCTCAGCCGCAGGTCAACGCCTGGGCTCCGGCCATGACCAAGCCCACCCCAAAACCGCAACCCGCGCCCGCCGGTCCGTACCGGCCTCCTCAAGCCCGCGCAAAAGTCCCAACCCCCCTCGGGCCCTTGCCCACTCCTCCCCCTCCTAAGGCAGGTCAAGACAACCTGTCTTATGTACTCGGCTACGTAAATGCGGTCGACTTGAACGAAGTGGACGTACTCGCTGCCAAACTTCGTTCGTGTAAATCCGATTTGGAAAAAGTTCACTTTTTATATGAGCACCGTACGCTCCTTACTGCCCTCCGTAACCTCAATTAACGAACCAAAATGAATAATACACCAAAACGTTTTAAACCCCGCTCCGTAGTGTTAGCGTTCTTTAACGCTGACGACCTAAGAGAACAGCGTGCCCCAGTGCACGAGTTCTGTAAGACCCATCAGGTCGACATCATGTTAATACAAGAGACCTTTCTCAAACCCTGTAACAGCGATCCCGGGATTGCCAATTACCGCGTCCATCGAAACGATAGAGTCACCAAATTTGGCGGTACTCTAATTTATTACAAAAACTCACTCCACTGTATCCCGATTGACACCCCTACTCTGACCAACTTAGAAGCCTCCTGCTGCCAACTTGCGATGTCCGGTCATCAATCAATCGTCATAGCCTCCTGCTACCTCTCCCCCAGTAAAAGCTTACTAAAGAGTGATCTAGAGGCACTCCTCTCCATGGGAAGCGCAGTCATTCTGGCTGGCGACTTCAATAGCAAAAACCCTATCTGGGGGTGCCGAAGACTCAACACAAACGGCACTAGACTATTCGAATTTAGCGAATCTCTCGTCTTTGATATAATCCCACCCTCGGAGTGGACACATTACCCCAAAAATCCCGACCATTTACCCGACATACTGGACATACCTCTCCTAAAGAATATAAATCTTAGTTTCCGCTCAATCGAAGTTTTCCAAGAACTAGAATCCGACCACCGTCCCGTCGTTATGCGCCTAGGACCCGACCCGACAGACCCATCCTCCCATCCACCGACAAAGACGATAGTGGACTGGAAGCGTTTGGGGGAAGCCCTAAAAGCTATCAGTTCACCCGACCTCGACCGTATCCCCGACGACATAATCACCCCCGATGACGTTGCTTGCTCGATCGATGCCCTCACCAGCCACCTCAACACCGTTATCGGTGAGTGCTCCAGGGAGGTCCCAGCGGAGGATATCCGCCACTGGGTCCTACCTGAGGACGTGAAGAGGCTGATGACGACACGAAACGCAGCCATTAGAGCCCACGATGCATTCCCCAACGCTGAACGCAAAGCCACCTTGAGCTACTACCACCGTTTGGTCAGGACGCGCATTAGCGAGCTGCGCGCACAGCGTTGGGAAGACCTATTATCCGAAATCACACCGACCCACCAGGCCTACTGGGGGTTGGCGCGAAAGCTTAAATCCGACACCATCACCGTAATGCCCCCTCTCAATAGAATCGATCTCCCGCCAGCATTCGAAGACGAGGAGAAGGCCGAATGCTTGGCGGAGAGCCTCGCAGCCCAGTGCACCCCCGCTTACGATCACGTTGATCCCGTCCACATCGCCGCGGTGGACCGCGAAATAGAACGTAGGAATTCTCTACCTCCGACCGACCCCCCCCTCGAGCCCGTTAAAGCCGCAGAGGTTGAGTCGATCATCAAGGGCCTCAAAGTGCGAAAGGCCCCCGGTGCTGACGGCGTCAGTAACAGGGTCCTCAAGCACTTTTCTGTCCCGTTAGTTTATCTCTTAGTCAGCATCTTCAATGCAGCCTTGAGCAATTGTTCCTTCCCCGACGCTTGGAAGAGTGCCGACGTCATCGGCATTCACAAACCAGGCAAAAAGGCATCCGAGCCTTCCAGCTACCGTCCTATCAGTCTCCTCAGCTCTCTGGGGAAGATCTACGAGCGAATCCTTCTGAATCGACTCCGATCCATCGCGAAAATCAAAAAGCTCATACCGGATGAGCAGTTCGGCTTTAGAGCGAGACACTCTTGCCCTCAGCAAGTGCACCGCATCACGGAACACATCCTAAAGGGTTTCAATAGGAAACCAAAACCCCAAACCACGATGGCCGTCTTCCTGGACGTGGCGAAGGCTTTTGACAAGGTCTGGCACGCCGGGCTGATATACAAGCTGTATCAGCTCGGGTTGCCAGATCGTCTTGTGCTCATAGTACAAGACTACCTCACCAGCCGGAGCTTCCGCTATCGTGTCGAGGGCAACCGATCATCCCCCCACCCCATCAGAGCCGGAGTCCCTCAGGGCTCCGTGCTGTCTCCACTTTTGTTCACGCTTTACACAAGCGATTTCCCCCGCATCCCCAAAGTAGAGATCGCTCTCTTTGCGGACGACACCGCGATTTATACCACCGGATGGAACCCAGCTATTCTACAAAGAGCCATCCAACGAACGCTCCGAGCGCTCGATGAATGGTTTCGTAAGTGGCGAATAACGATTAATCCCGAGAAGAGCGTAGCGATGCGTTTCACTCACGGGGTTAAACGCTATTTCCCAATTAAACAAGTCAGGATCAACGACCGACCCATACCGTGGGAAAAGTCAGTTAAATACTTAGGAGTCACCCTTGACTATCGACTCAACTTCAATGATCACATCCACGCCGTCCACAAAAGGGCGGCATTCTACCTATACCGCCTCGCGTTACTCCTAGGCAGGCGCAGTAAAATGTCTCTTAGAAATAAGTTGACACTCTACAAAACCTGCGTCCGACCGACAATGACATACTCGTCCGTAGCATTTGCTCACGCCTCCCGCATCTCCCTAGAGAAACTTCAGATTTTACAAAATAAATTCGTTCGCGGTGCATTAGATGCCCCCTGGTATCAGAGGAACATCGACCTGCACAGTGATCTCGAGCTTCCCTCGATTGTTCAATATATGAAAAATGCCTCTCGCCGCTACTTTGACGCGGCACTTCATCACCCCAACCCTCTAGTAGTTCAGGCCTCTGACTACACGACAGACGCGACAACAGACGCACGGCCCCTTCGTAGACGCCCTAGAGACATCTTGAGCGATCCGGACGATGAAATCGCTGCCGCAGTGCAGGCAGCGATTGATTCGCCCACTCCGTCATCTTCACCATCTTTCAACACAATTAGACACAGACACCGACCTCGCCGGATGCGAGGTCGAAGGTCCCGTAATTAATTTCGACTTTATTCGCCTTCGAGTTTCTTGCCGATTCTTCTCGAAGGTGTATTCCGAATCGGTGGTCAGTTATGCAATTCATTTAAAGGGCTCCAGCCATTTCATGAGGGCCCTCTCGATCACTACCTAACAGTAGAGATCGAGGGGTGTTTAGTTCGATACTCCCCAAGTAATCAATGGCAACTGTCCAAGCCGAGGTTCGTACCCCCTGGGTGCCCTTGAGCAAGTGGCCAAAAACTTAACTTTGGCGTGCGCCTTCTGCGTCACGCATTGCGGCGGAGCGCTTTTGCGCCCGCCCCACCGTCCGGTGACGCTGTAGAGGTCAGTTATAGACCAACAGCACATATCCTTTCTAAAAAAAAAATAAAAAAAAAAGCATCGTTTATTTATTAACGACTACCTACACTATCTATAAAATGTCTGCATCGTCAAATATGTATTGTTGTTTTTGGGTGCCTTAACAACAATTAATCAAATCCAGAATTATAGTTATAAAAAACAATAAAATGTGTGGTTTTCAATTCGATATTTTTCTGGCTTTTTTTCGCAGGAATTGTTTAAGTTTTTTGCCCAAAAACTGTTAACTTGCCTTGGATGAGAAATATTACGTTTTTGATAAATCTGGATCCATTAGACGACGTAATTTAGCCTCACCTACGAGAAACAAAGGTTTCCGACTTCCTCAAATTCATTATTTTACTGGATCAAACTTAAACACCCACTTCAATCACTAGTTATTGAGAATGTAATTATTAACATCATATTAACCGTATCCGTATCAACGCATTGGTTTTTATTATAATATACGAGTACAAACGTATGAAAAAGCATACAATGGTATGAAGAAAGCTTAGAGATAAGTACGTATAACTATGTGCTTACGGGCTAGAGTCAAGGGTGGATCCAGCCTTCGAGTTAAGGGGGGGGGGGGGTTACGCACTAATATCCAGCCTGGATGGGTTCCAAAATGATACAATACTAGATGTTCCCCGCGGTTTCACTCGCGTAGGGCGAGTGAAACCGCGCCCTAGGGCGGATCCATTAATTTATAGAGACATTTATATCATACACTTTCAGGAAAAAAATAAAAAATAAGAGTAGTGAGCGGGAAAACTTTGAGTTATTTCTGTGGTGTTTGTTAAAACGAAACTCCGATTCGTACATAGTATGCATTTAGTCTAATATCAAAAGCGCGAGCGCAGCGAGCGCAAATTTTTTGAATTATCAATGAATAACACTAATAATTCAAATAATAAGAGTGATGGTGGCCTAACGGTTCTATAGTGCAATTTAGAATCCAACGATACCGGGTTCAAAACCTAGGCTCCGCACCAATGACTTTGAGTTATGTGCGGTTTTCCATCGCTCCGTGCTTCGGAGGGCACGTTAAGCTGTCGGTCCCGGCTGCTATTGATTAATAGAAGTCGTAAGCCATGTCAGAGGCCCTTGGGCGGCTTGACAAACTCTGACAGAGGCCAGCACTACCTTACGCGACAAACAAACAACAAACAATTCAAATAATGCGGTTTTAAAATAAAATATCATTCCAAACCATGTAAAAATATGCTCTGACATGATTTTAACTGTCGAGAGTAGAGATTGTTAGAATATTCAGCTATATCTAACAATGTAGTAAATGAAAAAAAAAACAAAGCAAGCACGGAAATTTTGAGCTATTTCGTGTAGAAGCTTGTACTATTATTTATTCTATGGTAGAAGTAAAATAACATTTCCAAATCATAAAAACAAACATTGTAATAAACAAAAAGTGCCAGCGAAGCGAGCGCAATAAATAGCGAGCTATTTATATTAATTTAATATAGATTTTTACATCTAAACATAATACCAAACAAATTACATGAAAATAATGAAAAAGAACACCAAAAGCGAGCGAAGTAATAGCAAATGAACACTTCTGCCTTTTAAATAGTGCTAAAAACATAACTCCAAATAACATTTAATTATGCAATGATAAGATCAACCCACGCAAACGCAGCGTGCATACTATTGCGCTATTTCTTTCAGTATAGAAATGGAATAATTGTAAATCATACGAAATGAACTAATTTACATATCTAGCATAGATTCAAAGAAGCGCGAGCGAAGCGAGCGCGAAAATTTTAAGCTTTTTTTTTTAAATAAAATGAAAATAACGAATACGTTATGATTACGATAACGTTACATTATAACTGCAAATTTTTCAAATAAGCGAGACCGAAGCGAGCGCTAAAATTGTAAGGTTTAGAAGAAACTTTAAAACAGTTAAAGGTGGAAGCCCCTGGGCAAGGTTATGAGTGCGATGGAAGCGAGCGCGAAAGTTCTTGGCTAATTCTGTAGTTTTTTTGTTTGTCGTATGAGATAGTGCTGGCTTCCAGAGGCCAAACTGAAAAACTCTTAGTTTGTCAGGCCGACCGAGGGCCTCTGACATGGCTTAACGACAGCCAGCCGGGGCCGACAGCTTAACGTGCCCTCCGAAGCATGTCTACAGTGCAAAACTAATACATAATTTGAAATTGCACAAACACGAAAACAGTCCATCAAAAGCACGAGCGAAGCGAGCGCGGAAATTTTTAGTTATTTCTATCACTGTACAAAATAAAAATAATAACAAAACATAAGAAAATAACAAAGGGAAATTTACACAAAACCCCACCCCCCCTGGACCCGCGCTTGGCTAGAGTAGGCATCTATACTATAATAAAACTGTAACTGTGCTAAATCTGTACATTAAATATTTTTTGAAAATTATAATTGAGATAAACTTCAAAATCTATATAGAGTGCAAAAATGATATTTTTTTATTTTCTGTTTGTCTGTCTGTCTGTCTGTCTGTCTATCTGTCTGTCTGTCTGTCTGTCTCTTTGAACACGCATCACGTTGAAACTACCAGACGGATTTTGATGCAACTTGGCACAATCATTGCTTATGTTATGGATTAACATTTAGAATACTTTTTATCCCGAAAAAATCATGAGTTCTGCGGGAACTCATGATTTTTTCGGGATAAAAGTATTCTAAGTAGATAGGGGTTGAAAGTTATTTAAAAGAACAAATATTACACTGAAACTACTGGTCAGAGTTTGATGTTGCTTGGCACAGTCAAAGTACATATTAAGTATTCAAATTATGGATTCTTTTTATCCCCAAAAAATATAGGGTTCCTGCGGCATAGGTATTCAATGTTATGATAATTTTAATGTAATATAAATAAAACATTAAAACAGTAACATAATTTCGACACTCTCACCATATACTGTCTGGTATAGCGGGAGCATTTCTGCCTGCCAATCCAGACGTGCGTGGATCGAAATCACGCACTACTTAAATGTTTTGTTGTATATAGAATTCTGTCAATTTTTTACTTTGTAAATTTGTTAGTTTTACCTAAAGTGCATGTTAAAAGAAATAAATTATGATATATAATTTGCATTCCCTCATAAAAAAGCGCCCTCTTGCGGCTGTTTTTATTGGTAACTAAACTGCTTACTGTTTACGGGTGACTGAGACGGGTGTTATAAGTTTAGGGTGTGTATCACTGTGCGACCCCTCGCACAGTGTGTGTGTGTGTGTGTGTGTGTGTGTGTGTGTGTGTGTTTGTGGCATCCTCATAAAAAACACCCAAACGAATGGACCGATTTTGATGCGGTTTTTTGTTTGAAAGCTAATGTGATCGAGATGGTTCTTAGCTATGTGGGGTGAGGGTGGGGGGGGGGGTGAGAATCGTAGCTTCCAAACGAATGGACCAATTTAACTGCGGGGTTTTATGTTTCAAAGCTGAGGTAAACACGATGGTTCTAAGCTATAATGGGGTTTTATGCTCGCTACGCTTCGCACCCGCCTTCGTCTTCTAACCTATCACTACCATGTCGGATCGCCACTGAAGGTTGTTAACACAGGTAGGTAGGTACCTATATTGGTACTTTTGGTACTAGAATAATTCATAGGATCATTATATCCCAGAAAAACTACCACGCGAGGAACGCTGCGGGCACAGCTATAGGCAATAATAACGTAAAAGTCTGTACAAAGAAGATAATTTTAAAGAATTGGTCTGTGCTACTGAACAAGAATAAATCATTTTTAAAATTCGTGTCTGTCTGTTTGTTTGTCTGTATGTTTGTTCGCGCATCACGTAAATACTATTAGACCGATTGCGATGCAGTGTTGGATAGCTTAGGGTTTGACCAAGACCTGGGGTACTTGGTATCGTAATCCAATGATTAGATGCCGAGCAATCGATAAAAAACTTTTAAACGGCTGAAGGAATTTTGATCAAATGTTTATTTTAGGTCTTGGAATAGCACATAGAGTACTTTTGACCTAGAGATATGTCCACGCGAGCGAAGCCGCGGGCACAGCTAGTTTAATAATAAAATCCCGGCAATCCCGCACGGGGCTCTAGTTGGCATAAATTTCTGTTTCTACTATGACGATAGTCTGGAGCCACCATAATATGATTTAGAATGTCAATAAAAAATAAATAAATCATAAATATTTTTTATGAAATTCATAATTCAATCCGAATCAATTCAGTTAACTTTCATTCAATAAATAATCAGAATTAGGGGCAGGTATAGTAACAGAAAAACCTCTTTTTATTATTTCAGTAGAAACACGGATTCACACATTTACTTAGAAAAATATCAAATGAGAATTCCACCAAAACATTTTCTAGATTTCCCAACGGACCTCGGAATATTAACAGAATGAAATGTGGCCTTTGTATTTATGTTTTATACACGACTTTCTGCTGCCACTATTATTGTAAGCCTTTGACTTGCTAAACCACTGTAAAGTTGCTTTCCTACTTACTTGCAATAAATACTGCTGGGATTTGCTTACATTCAGGGATAAAGTTTTTGTATGTTTGTAATGGATAAACTCAAAAAATACTTTACCAATTTTAAGAATTATTTCTCCTATAGAAAACTACATTATCAGCAAGCAACATGGGCTGTATTTTATTTTATATAAATTTAGAGATTCCTAGTAAATTGCAATAATGTAACACAAGATATAAAAATTTGCCTATAAATCTTATTATTTGGCGTGCGCTGTGAAGTCTATGAGTGATACATAAAATAAAAGGGACCGCGAAAGTGGGGTGCAGAGGGGGTCAAATGCCCCCTAAAATGAAACTGGGAGTTCCTCGCCCCCTCCAATTTTACTACCTGGTAAAGAAGACTTCCCTGTGCTTCAAAAAAAAAAAAAAAGCTGTGTTTTTTCTTAAATGAAAAAGCGCTTGTACGTAAGAAATGTTGCCGGAGAGAGCAGAGCATAAGTTTTTTTTTATCACACTTATTAATTCCATCTGTGTTTGTTATTAACGGAATTTTTGAACATGTTTTTACCCACTTTAAAACTTCAGATTGAATTGAAACTTTGTAAACTTATCAAGGACCGATTACAATACAATAATTTGATAAGGTTGTCCCATTATCCTGGGGGGAGTGGAGGGGGCAGCTACTGGTAATAAAAGAAGTACTTCCGCAGTCCCTTTAAAATAATGTATGTACTAGTTAGTGTTTATAGTACTTATCATTAGGTACCCACATATTTGTTTGTTTGTTTGTTTGTTTGGGGAGCTTTCACGCGATAGCGGCTGGACGGATTTTGATGAAATTTGGAATGGAGATAGCTTATACCATGGAATAAATAGGATACTTTTTATCTCGGTAAATTGTGAGTTTCCACAGGAAAAACTGGAAAAATGTTGATTAGTCGCTGTAGGAAACGGTTGCCATGGAAACGAAATAACAAGTATGTCAAAAAACCTCAAGAGCATTGGTGCTATACCTACTTTTGCATTGGTTTTTAATATCCTATAAGAACATAGAATCCTTTTCGCGATAAACGTAGTCCGCGCGGACGAAGTCGCGGGCGGGAAAGCTAGTACTTAATTCATAATTCACCACGCCATCGCCCGTAATATAGTGTGTTGCTCGGTCTGCTCGGTTTCTCGACTCGCATCTGTCATAGACTAGAAGCTTGTAGCAGTGTAGGTTATCCCATTTCGTAAGAAAATGAGTTAATGAATGTTAAGTTATTCACGATTCCAAATTCCAAATATGGCTATAATTTAGTGGCACCGAACAGGGAACCAAATATATTTCTTCAAATTGTTTGTATAAAAGCAGTTTATTACCTAATTGTATGAGAATTATTGGGTCATATTGAAATGTTATGAGACCGTCAAGTGTCCATGAAAGTGTTAAAAACTACAGAAATAGCCATACGAGTCGATTAAGAAAATTATCTATTTCCATAGGTATTCTAATTTAACGGATGATAGACTCTGAACGTAGCAACCAAATGGGCTTTTTCGTTCAATGAAGGGACAAAAACAATAGCGCCAGTGGTTTAAGTAAATAAGGTCTTAGGACCGATACCAGACTCACCTATTGACAGAGAGTTGGATACCTACAAAGCAATACAAATCAACTTTTGTATTACAATGAGTTAGGTAGGTCTATGAAGTCCATGTTGAAGACCAATTTACCATACCAATACCATACCACTTAAAAAACAAAGTCGCCAACCGTGCCTGTTTATCTGTTGTGTCTGTTTGTTTGTATGTTAAAGGTCTGCGCACATCCAACGCCCCGTCACCGTAACGGCTTCGCCTCACCTTGGGCAAAGCTTGTGGCACGTTCAACTCGCCGTCACCGCGCTTACGTAGCTCTCATCCATGATCAAGTAGCGCGGGAAAGATGATAGATACATTTCGGGAGTAAAATTTAAGGTTTTTATTTATTTGTAGGAAAACTAAAGCTTTGAATTAAAAAGTGTCTAGCTATTTTCTCAATCATAATAAGTTCTTTCTTTTGGTATATCTTTGACATCCTTTAGTGACGGGGTCTCTTTCCAATCCATGTTCTAAGCATAAAGTAGTGTTTTCTTTATGCTTAGAACAACATCTTTGATTTTATTTTCTATCGAGTCAATTCATACTAATCATGTTTCTGTGTTTACTAAGTACGAGATAATATGTAAAATTTTGGTGTAACACCAATTTCATAGTTCTGGGTTAATTATAAAACAAGATTCATTCATTTTTGAACGTCCGTTCAAAAATGAATGATTCTTGTTTTAAATTAGCCCAGATCGAAAATTGCTAAAAGTGCTAAAACCGGGTCTTAACAACCATAGCGGGACTACTGGGAATAAGTCTAGACGTCAACCAGGCACCGTGGCAGCCTAGCCATAAGCGAGGCATCGTCACCCTGCCGCCGGAGCCGGGTGGAAGCCTAGCCATCAACCAGCCGTCTCCCAGCCGAAAGCGAGGCGTCCGCGTCTCCCTGGCGGCGTAGCCGGGTTAACAACTCGGCGATGCGGTGCCGATCCGGTGCAGAGGTGGGCGGTGACCACCGTGCGAAGCCGATTCTATCTAAATGTTGCTAAGTATTTGTTTTTTTTTTGCATATTTATCTACAAAAACAAAAAGCAACTCCAGCCGTTTTAAAATAACCGTCTACTAAATTATTTGGCTAATAGCATGACATCCATGCCTATGTATTTTAGGGCTAAAACAATGTGGATAGATCCGTTTGATCATACAAACCGACGACCATTTTTATGTTTATATGGTTGAAGTCGTTGACAAACATAATTACAGAAGTGTTCGCACAGCCAAAAGTAAAAATATTTACTTTGGTACCGTGTCGCAATAAATATTCCTAGTAAGTTCACATTGACTATTCCAGAAAACGTATAATTTATTCGTCGACAAGGTACTAAAGCTTTAACATATTTATGTACAACAGAACCTATGTAAGTCATGGTCTATAAAGCAAGTAATTTCAGAACGCGAACAAATCTTTGAAATTCGTGACGTTTATAAGAATACTTGCCAAGTTATTTGTTCAGATTAAATGCCTGTGTACAGAATAGAGCAGTAAAATATAATAAAGATAACTACTTGCTTTCTTTGAAAAAGAAACCAGAGAACTCATCAAATGAGCGCAATCTCGTTTCATCATTTACGTAATAGTTGGGTTCCTGTGACTACCTCCCACTCCATAGACTGAACACTTTTCATTTGAAACTACGTTGGTAAGTCTCCTACAAATTGATAAAAACGACGAGATTTTTACCCGACTGCACGGAGGGTTATGTGTTTGGGTTGTATGTATGTTTGTTTGTTTGTACGTTTCTTAGGCGCGTCCTACTGCCTAAACGGCTTGATGGATTTTGATAAGTCAGGTAATATTGGATTCGTCTTGATCACGAGTGTGCTATAGGATATATGAAATGTCAAGAAAACTAATACCTATGGCGGCTCACAGTAGCCATATTGAATTTCCGACGGAACAAAAAATTTACCAAGACCTATCGAGTGAGGTATCATAATGAAGGTCTTTAAAAGACCATTTCAAAAATATATAATTCTTCTAACTGTAGCAGTTGTCTTTTAAGCTTCTTACAAAATTTAAAATTTTAGTTTATTCAAGTTAATGTAAATATTATAGTCTAATACTTAATGCAATTACAAGTATTAAAGTAAAGTAAAATATGTAAGTACGAGTAAATAAGAAACATTAATTAACATAACTGCACTGATACCCGCGTCCCTCAGGAACTGTGCATTTTATCGGGATAAAAAGTAGCATATGTGTTAATCCAGGGTATAAACTACCTTTTGTTTAGCTGCTGAATTTAGAACTTGAGTTCCTATTGCAAGCCAGTCAAAGGCGAAGTCAGAAGTGTTATTCCATAGGGTCACAAGTGGGCTCTTATGAAAGACCCGGCGCATCTTACTTACAATGATCAATTGTTGTTTCGTTCATAAAAAAACGCCTGATGCGCGAGAGTTCTGCCCAAAGAGGTTTAATTACGCTTACTGCCGTAAAGTCCTAAACGTACCGCTGGACTTGGAATATAGGTAACCATATGAGAAACTCTATTATTTCTCCAATTCCTCAATATTATTTCAGAGCAGCCACAAGTTTTGCTCTCCCTTTCAGATTCAATCTTCTTCCTCATGTCGATAGGGATACATGTTATAGTTTTAAAGTAAGTTGCGACTTTACCAGTACACTGATAAGTTTCTTCCAGTGTGCAGCGGAGGGGACATGAAGGACACTCCAGCAAGTGTGGCATGGTTTTTGCAGGTGCGCTGCAGTCACATTGCATCCTTGACTGGCCAATCATGCCCCACTTGCACAGGTTGCTCCAGCAGCGTCCAACCTGGCTACGGAGTCTATTTAAGGCTTTCCAAATTGGCCAAGGCTGTTAATGACCAGGTGGTAGCCGCTCTTTTGGTGTTATGTCATCTTCAATGAGTAGAGATGAGATTTTGTCCTCTTATCCTACTGACCGATGCGTCA
Organism: Alsophila aescularia; assembly: GCA_946251855.1. NCBI lineage: Eukaryota > Metazoa > Arthropoda > Insecta > Lepidoptera > Geometridae > Alsophila > Alsophila aescularia. The sequence goes on from OX276381.1 coordinate 18,102,042, forward strand.
AAGTAAAGGCCAATTCTTTATGAGCCGCCATTCTCAAAAAGTGCACTATCAAAAAGAGCATTACATATCAACTTATAGGCTTCAAGCGCTTTAAGTGTGGCATGCGTTTAACCACATGAGTGACTCGAACGTTTGGATGCGGTAATGAAGACAATTAAAAAAAAAAAGTCGCTTACTTCCGCCAAAATTGTTAGTCAGACAAATGATAAAAACCCCACGCTAAACAAACCCTACCCAAATTGAACTATTGTAAAATATAAATTAAATGAAAGAAAGCTAAGGCCACAAAAAAAAAAAGAGAGAGAAGTTCTCTCAGTTCAGCACTCGACGAGTCAACATCACCTGAAGATGTCTCGTGCAGAGGCGAAACACGTGTCGTATTGATGTCAGACGTTTGGTATTTGGATTGAGGTATATGTTTTTTGTTGTGTATTTATAATATATGTATATAAATATATAAGTGTTACGATACTTGTATTTCCGTTAGATTTGTTTAGCGTGGAGTTTTATATTGTGTATTATATAGTTTTTTTTTGTGGCCTCCAGGCCTTAGCTTTCATTTCATTTATATTTTAGAATAGTTCAATTTGGGTAGGGTTTGTTTAGCGTGGGGTTTTACTTTTGTTTATTTTTAACCATTTATCATTTGTCTGACTAACAATTTTGGCGGAAGTAAGCTACATATTTTTTATTTTGTTCATTTTAAATATGGATTTCCGCAAAGTAACGCCTGATTCTATCAACTATGAAGACAATAAAGCTAAGTCAACACATACATAATGCAAGTACGTCATGTTTGTGTAACTGACGTGTAAATCCTCCTCTTTGATTTAGGAAGACATATTTGATCCAACGTATGTAGATACATAATGGATTTTCATCACGCTGGAATACATCAACTGCGATCCTAAATTTATGCTAAGGCTCACTCAGAGCAGAAGCGAGACAAGAGACAGATATAATTCAGTTAGAATGACATGTACAGGGCAGAGCAAGAAAATATAAAAGTTCAAGAGCGTGTAGTACAAGCGTCTTATAGGGTTTTGTATCACTAATATTACTAGTGGCCCTGTGAGCTGTAGACCTCGCGCGTACAAACTTGTTTGTAAACAATGTAGCGGTTCACAGTAGCGCCATTTAGTTACTTTATTGTACAACTAACATTAATAATCAATCCCTACCTATATAGTAGGTTAAGAGCTGATTCCAATGGTAGAAACATAAAAGTGAGAATTTTACCTCCCCCCGTCCAATCCGTATAAAACATTCGCTGAACTTGTACCAAATTTCGTCTAGATCGGTTGAGAAATGCGACCTGAAGAGGAGAACAGCCGGAAATCCGGACAGACATTCGGTCATTTTTGCCGAAGCTGAAACAGAGACGCTTCGCGCTCGCTCGGAAATAAAAAAAAAGCGGAAATATTTGATTGTTTGCATGTTTAGTTGGGGCCTTGATTTTCCCTATATTCTTGTACGGTGTAGAGACATGAACCATCTTAGAAAGAGAGAGTGAAAGGATTGATGCACTCGAGATGTGGTGCTGGAGGCGAATGCTACGGATACCGTGGACTACTAAATATATCAATTCTTACGAAACTAAACGTTAAAGACAGGCTTTCCACGATTTGTCACCGCCGTATATTTTCCTACGTCGGCTATGTAGCGAGGCGCGGCGACGCGACGTAAGCCTTGAAAAGCTGGTCATCGTGGGAAACGTGGAGGGGAAGAGCACACGCTGTAAATCTCCAAGTAGATGGGCTGACCAGCTCCGAGAGGGGAAAATGACGTTTTATGATGTGGTGCAGATGGACAACAGGAACCGCTGGATACAAGCCGTCCACTCCAGTACAGCAAAGTCGTCCTAGTGATCACGAACTTCATTCATGAAGTACCGACCACAGGGAGAGAGATGTTTGTTTGTTTGTAATGGATAAACTCAAAAAATATAGAACCAATTTTAAAAATTCTTTCTCCTATAGATAGCTATATTATCAGCGAGTAACATGTGCAGTATATTATTTTTCATTTAATTAGAGTTCCCTACGAAAATTGCAATAATGTAACCCAAGGTATCAAAACTACAGAACGGAATGACATGTTGCCATGGAAACGAAACAATAATAAGTCTCAAAAATTATTTATTTTATTGTCAGGCTAATAATTTAGTTACGTAAATTTTGTCTAAACCTTAGATGATAAGCTATATTTTCTTGCTGTGAGATTTATTATAGAGATAAAACTTAAGCCATTAAGTAGAAAAATGTAATTATTACTGAGAATAACATAATTTTTAATAAGAAAATGTATCGAATGAAATTCTGTTAATCGTGTTTTTGTCTTAGTCTTAGAGAGATAGAGATTTTAAAAACATGTATGTTAAGTTTCACATTTATCCGGTTTGTGGTTGACCCAGCATATTTATGTAAAAAAACCCTTAAAAAGCAGAGCCTGGTCTTAAAAGATAGTTTAGGCGCTGTGAGGGAGCAGTATACATACCTACTTGCTCAAATCATTACCCCTTCTTTTTCGTGGTCGTGTACAACAATGCTAAATTGACGATGTTGATGAGGATTAGAAAATATATGGGCTCAATATTTTTTGTGTATGTATGTCACGGTTAAATTATAAAAACCGATAGAATTACAACGTAACCGATCCTAACTGGTTAGAATGTAAACAAACAAAAAACGTCAACGGACATGCTATTCGCTAGCTGATGAATCAATTAGTGCACAGTTTTACAATTTTACAGTTCCTGTTAGATTGTAAACCTTTTTTGGTATGTCTAGGTTTGTCACCATAAAGCTCAAATTAAATAGAAGCTCACAAAACGGAATCGGAGCAGCTCGACCCCAACGTGGTCCGACCGTACCCTACCCCCGGGTGCAATTCCAAAAGGCGGAGCCAGAAGCTCGCAAGGAGTTCCTGTGCGAGTGAAGCAAAAGGACGACGATGCGAGAGTTCTGGCGAGAGCCCGTTTACACGATAAATTTTAGTCCTTGAGGTCATGTCGATGTGAATGATCTCGAGATCATTTACAATTCACTGTCTGTTTAACTATCTATGGTGATAAACACGAGTCTGACCAATCAAGGGAAGGTTCACAATTTGACGGCGGCGATACAATCTTAGAAATCGGATAAATTGTTACTGTGCACTGATTGGTCGGTAATATTCGATCGTGCATGTTCGTTCACAATGTTCCGTCTGTTTGTAATAAAACCAATTAGAATATTTCCGTTCTTACAATAACATACGCTACGGACGGAACCCTAGAATGAGATGACGAAGAAAAAATAATATCAATCTTGATTATACGCTGGCGTGCGTCTAGTTACAGCTTGTTTCAGCAGATTCATGGAAAGAATGTGTTGTTGGTAGATCTTCTTCACGAAATAAGGGCTACATGCCTGACGTTTCTCGTGTCTGGACGGGACGTGAAGCGACATGAGGAGTCGAATCCTAGCGTTTATGGCTTGGTAACGGTGGCATATCGAAGCATGTTTATTCTTGTGGGTTTTATTACGATTTGTGGGTAGATAAGAGCGATAAAAGCTGTTAACCTGTAGACGAATGTGTTCTTGTTTATTTTTGGGCTTTTGGGCACACATACAATCTGCATTTGAGGAAGAAGGGTAAAAAAATACAGCAATGGTAGCCTAACGGATCAAGAGTGCAACTTAGAACCCAAAGATACTGGGTTCGGTCCTAGGCTCCGCACCAATGACTTTTCTAAGTTATGTGCGGGTTTCCATCGCTTCGTGCTTCGGAGGGCACGTTAAGCTATCGGTCCCGGCTGTAAATAGCAGTCGCTTAGCCATGTCAGAGGCTCTCGGGCAGCCTGACGATTTCGAACACCAGAGGCCAGCACTACCTCATATGACAAACAATAAAAAAAAAAAAAAAAGATATATTCGCAAAAATTATATGTTCGCTAAAATATTCGATTATAGCTCGTTCGGGCTAACGCGTGTCCAAGAGTTTAAATTTAATAGTTATTGTATTGTTTAGTAGTAGTAAAGCTCAACTTTGGGGTGATAATTTTATACAAGAGAGAAAGAAAATAATTTTTCGTTACACAATTTACTAAAGTTAGGAACTCTAATATGTTTAATAAATATAAATAAATATATTCGGGACAATTCCACACCAATTACCTAGCCCCAAACTAGGATACCCTGTAATATACCCTGTATATGTTTTGATTATTTATGCCTTAGATACTATAAAAATACTGTAAAAAAAATATCGCCTGTAAGGCTTTCAGGGAACCAGCTGTCCTGTGTATGCGACAGTAGGAAAATAGGTAAGTAAAAAAGGTTGTATGAGAAAACAGCAATATAATCAGCATACGAACAATGCGTAGGTAAATAATTATTTTATTACCCGATTGCCAATTGCCCCAACGAAGGTAAATCCATACCAATATATAAAAGTGAAACGTTGTCTGTTTGTTTATTTATTTTTTTGTTTGGGGAGCTTTCACGCAATAACGGCTGGAAGGATTATGATGAAACTTGGAATGGAGATAGCTTATATCCTGGAATAAAACATAGGATATATAGGATTTTTATCCCGGAAAATTGAAAGTTTCCACGGGAAAACTGGAAAAACTAGAAAAATGTTGATTACTCGCTTTAAGAAACGGTTGCCATGGAAACGAAATAGCATGTATATCTAAAAACATCAAGAGTGGAAATATACCTACTTTTGCTTTGGTTTTTAATATCCTAGAAGAACATAGGATGTTTTTTTTTGCGATAAACTGTAGTCCGCGCGTACGAAGTCGCGGGCGGGAAAACTAGTTATTTATAAATAATATGTTTGAAAACACTTGGCACACTCCAATAAAACATTTGTTTGCAGCGAGCCATTTTTGTTTTATGAATTTGATGCAATGTATGTGTTTTAATAGAGAAATAATCAAATTTGTTTTCAACTATCAGTGTGTTCATGATAGGAGCATCGTCCTGTTTTCCGTTTTTCCTGTTTGATTCTCTTCAAAAGCCTTGTTGATCAATTTTCCATGATTTGTTTTACAAAAGGATACACATGCATACGATTACCATGCATTATGTGCAACAAAAATCCAATGATCAAATCTACCCTTATGTCATAGTAAGTAGATCTTATTAACTAGTTCATATTATCAGGAGTTTTTTCTAAAACATTCTTCGAGGGAGATAACAACTGACCAATTATATGGCAATGAAACATTTAATATCCTCAGCGGCTATATCTTTTGGCAATTGTTATGAAGTAACATATTTTTTAATCTCATACCAATAAGAAAATCACACCTTCATCTATGAAGTTTTCGAACACTAGATTGGATACTCATCTTCAAAAGCTCCTTGAACCTCGAGCCAATAGTGGTTTGAAACCACAGGAGATTATCCTAAAGCCCGTTTTCTCCATGCGTAAGTTTTATTCCTGTCCTTCGTTAGGACCTGCAGCAGGTTTCTCTTCGGCATCACTCCACCCCATGCGCGACCTATTTATACCGCGACGAAAGTTTCCAGAAGGTACTCGTACGTACTCGTATGTACTAGCAGTAGTCGGTAGGTATTTGAACTTTCAGGGTCACCGGCGCCTTTGATGTCGCACCGCGCCTGTAGATACCTAAGGCCGGCGGCGCTTTTGATGTTTCCGCGCCACGCCCGTATGTACCTACTCACCGTGCGCTCTGGAAACTGTAGGTACCTACGCGCAACTAGTGTGTGCCAGAATGTTCCTTTCAATTTAGGTATTGCGTCATCCGAATGACACTCCTCGAACATTTTAGTAGCTGCTGTTTTACTAAGAATCGACCGGTGTAACAATACTTATCATTGTTTTTCTATATAATCCCTACAATAATAAGGTCAATTTTCCAAAGCATCTTAAATTTCAAGAGCAACTTTGTATGTAAATAAAATGTTACTCGTATTATCCTACTGTCCTATATGTAGGCCACCACTATCTGAAACGAATAATTTCCACTTTTCAAATTTATATTTCCATAAAATCTTTGTAAATCAGAAAGAAGACGCTCTGAATCTGAACACGGAAAAAATGTACATAACTTATAAACAATTACTTTCTATGCATACCTGTAACGTGACATCTTCAAATCACCTTGATTGCACACTCTTCCATAAAATATTTAGTCAAATTGTAAACTAACTTCAGATTAAACATAATAAAACATAGATACAGTGTGTCTGTTTAGTGCGTATATATACATATAAACAGTACCATGACATAACGGAACAAGATATATAATATAATAAAATAAATAAATATATTCGGGACATTTCCACACCTAGCCCCAAACTAGGATACCCTGTACTATGGGCACTAGATAACGATAAATATACATAGATAAGAATATTACATCCATGACTCGGATTTTCATTTCTGCTCATCACATAAATTAGCACCTTGCAGGATTCGAACCCGCAACCGTTCGATTTCGTACCTAGGATATAGAATACATTTTTCAAAAGTATACAATTCACGAAAAGTAATAAAGAAAAATACAAAAAAACTAGGTACGTTAAAAGCTGCACCTGCATCCATTAAAATTAGAAGAATTAGGCGTATTTGACACAAAAAATACGATGCAATATCGATATTATAATAATAATTGATTGATTATATTAATAATTGTAGTTAGGTATATGGTGAAATTACACGTACTTAATTACGTTTGTAGCCTACATAGTCGTATTAATATATCTGTGCGATATCGTAGAATTGAAAATTTTATGAAAAGGTCTATATATAAATGAAATGTTTCTATTTCATGAAATTGACCATATCGTTGAAACACCAACGTTTATTAATATTTCTATCCACGTTTGGCCATATCATTAAATATAATTAATATAGGGTGTTCATGACAGATAGGTAACAAGGCTAAAGAAAACGCGAAGATGACTGCTGGAGCTCGCTACGCTTCGATCCCGCCTTCGTCTTCTAACCTATTACGGCCAAGTCGGGATTCCGCCTAGCGCCTCCCTCTAGCGGTGGATAATGTAACTATTTTAAGATATGATCACTAATATTTGACCATATCATAAAGTAACCGTGCGTTTAGCTGTTCATGTCGTCAAACGCTAATCATTCATTCATCTGGCCAAACCATTTCATGATGACAACGATAAATAATGAAAATAAAACATGATGTGGCCGACCATTTCATGAATCGATCGATTTTAATATATCGCCACGACATATATAAACTGAAAATATCACTTACGGAAAGTGTGGCCTCTGTATGATTATCCCTGGTGGATAAAGTCAGTAGTTATTACTAAAATAAATAGTCGTGAAACGTGGAGATCACAATATCCAAAGTTATTCGTATCGTACGCCACTCCATTTTTACGACGAGACGGTAGATTCTTGGAGGATAATCTTTCCGAATGAAGTCGGTAAGTGGAACGTATATACCTAGAATAGCTAGGCAGAATATGAGGCGCGAAAATACAACGATTCGTGGTTTATACCTACTTTTATAGTTGTCCCCACCTTCCTACGCTATTTTACCTTAATATATTTTATCTACACTCATATAGTAAAATCCGGATTAAGAATTCAAAAATGTTGGCATAATGATATACATTACGCACGGCACGTCTGTACTCTAATAAGAAAAATAATAAATATATCACTGTTTTTTGAACTAAACGATGTTATAATATATATTTTTTAACCATTATAGTTAGGCTCCGCACCTATGAGGGTTTTCGTCATTTATTGTCTATGGCGGCGCGTGTTAGACTGTGGCATATGTGACTGTGGACTGGATTTTGGCACCATAATTTACTTTACATTATTACCTAAGCAATTTTATGTGATTTATTATGTTGATCAAATGTTTTATCCTGTAATTGATAGATTCAGGCGTTACTTTGCGGAAATCCATATTTAAAATGAACAAAATAAAAATATGTAGCTTACTTCCGCCAAAACTGTAAGTCAGACAAATGATAAATGGTAAAATTAACACAAGTAAAACCCCACGCTAAACAAATCCTGATTAAAACTGACAAAATGTGACAAAGATTTGTTAAACATGTGAAAACAGTATTCTTGAGGATAATATGACTCCACCTGACATCACGGAACAGCAACGAACATGACGAAAGAGCTTTTACCAGCAAAATCAAGAAAAGATTACGACTTTATTTTTTTCATTAAAGTTATGTTCATATTACATGAAGTAGCGTATGAAACGGCGCATAACTAGGTATTAAAACACTCGAGTGATACTATTAAAAAACTCGCCTACGGGTCGTTTTTTAAACTCATTGTTTTAATTCCCTTCATTATGCAACCGTTTCATAAACTACTAATGTAAATTATCTAAGTTTATTTTAGACTAACATACTTTATTTTCTCAAACATGCTCATGTTTGTGTTCTGTTCCTAAGTCAACACTAATAAGTAATAAAAAGAGAAAAGGTTTGTTTTTTTTTTTGCATGTTCGTTTGGATATTGATAAACTCAAAGATACATAAGGCGAAATGGTAGGTATCCAAATTTGATGATTCGTCCTCACGAATATTTAAAACTAGACCTTTGAAAACTATTAATTGACTTTATCTTTTATGTGTGTGTGTGTGTGTCTTTTTTTTTGTAATGTTCACAAAATTCTTTATCCGGCTGTGGTCACCGATTAAATACTTTGGCTCTATAGAAAAAAAACCTAGTTTCCTAAAAATCACCCGTTTTGACGGTCCCGTCGTTGGAATGAATCAACTCTATTCAGTTTCTATCGAAGATATTTTTACAAAAACCAAATGTGTGTAATCCCAACAAACATTCAAATACTTCTGTGGGATTAAAAATCGTAAGATTATTAAAAATAAGTTAAATTAAATTGAAAATATGAACTAAAATCGGCCCCCCGAGAAGCATCACCTTTCTTCCTTACCCTGCACCATAACGAGCAGGACAACAATTTGGAGCCCATAGCGCTTTAAGTACCCGATTTAAAAAAATATTGCTCCTCTGGAAAGCTACATTATCAGCGAGTAGCGTGAGCTGTATTCCATTTTTCCAGAACATTAGAGATGCCTACGAAAATTGCAATAATTTAACCTGAGGTATCAACAATTTTGCCTATAAAAGACATTATTTGGCGCGCGCTACTAAAACTATTGATGATACATAAAATAATATAATGTTTATAGTACTCATACCACATACCACAAAAAAGTCGAACTATTATTAAGTCACAATAACCGTTTATTGTTCAAATTAGTCAATCTAAACACGGGTAGAATCGTGCAAATAAAAAGAAACCCTTAGCTGTGCCCTTAGCTACCCTTGCGAAGCCGGGGCAAGTAGCTAGTTTCTTATGAAAATGTCCTGCAATCAACAATTTGTAGGTCCTACCTTTTTAGTGGCCCTCAAAGTTAATAGTTGCGCCAGCAGTGTTATTTAATTAAAAGCTTTTATTTCGTCTATTCCCAATGTCCCCCACTTTTTGTCCACCACTGGGGGACAATGGGAATTAACTTGCAATGTCTGTGTATGTACGTATGTATGTTTATTTAGGTCAAACCTTGCACGCTGAATTAGAATAGAACCACTTCATCTTATCCTACGGAGTTGAATTTTTGCATTTTGATTCAGTTAAGATGACAATGAATTTTTATGGTAAGCATGACCGAATCGACATCCAGCAACAGCTCCAGATAAAGGAACTCTTCAACGGTCAACTGCACTGTCACGAAATTTTGTGTACATATTTTATTATGATAGCTGGTTTGAAGTTTCACCATGACATAGCTGCTGCACTCCAGGTTGGCTCCTGACTTAGGAACTCCTCAACGGTAAGCAGCACAGACACAAAATTTTGTGTTCGCATTATATTATGATAGCCGGTTTGAAGTTTTACCATGACATGGCTGCTCAACTCCGGGTTGGCTCCTGACTAGGGAACTCTTCAACGGTTAACAGCACAGACACGAAATTTGTGTACGCATTATATTATGCTAGCTGGTTTGAAGGTTTACCATGACATGGCTGCTGCATTCCGGGTTGGCTATTGATTAGGGAACTCCTCTACAGTTAACAGCATAAACACGAAATGTTGTATACGCATTTAATTGTGATAGCCCGTTCTAATTTTCATCATCACATGGCTACTGCATAAAAGCTTCTATTTTAAATTAGGTACTTGTACAACTAAAGTTCGGAGATTCCTCTTCTTCTGTTCGATAATCCTAATAGGGTTGGTCTCTACTGAAAATGTATCTAGATGTAGTGTGGAACATGGCACATAGGAAAGTGTCTAATAAGCAATGTGCCGAATTCAAGAAAGTGTCGAAAAAGGGAAAGTAGCGAACGAACCAAAGTGTCGAATTAGGGGAAGTGTCGACCAGTTGCTGGACCCATAATAATAGCCAGGTGTTTCTTGGCGGATAATCCCAGCGCAGAGCACCGGTATTCAATTTAATTAATAAAAAACAATTAGGAACAATAAATTTACACTTTTGCATAGTTAGATAACTTTCGATATTTTAAATTATCAACCCAGTTGTATGCTCCGCACAATGAGTATAATCCTCGAAGCTTTGGTCAGTTCGGCCGTAGCGAAGAGATGCTGAAGATGGCACAATAGCCAGATAAATACAGCCAGATTCATATTTTTCATTTCATTTTTTTTTTTTATTTTTTTTTTTTCATATCGATTATCTGCGCAGCAAAGCGCAGATAATCGATATAAATGATCATCAGTACGAGAATGAGCTAGCTCTGATCAGTCCCACTATATAGCGTACAGATGCGTACTATAGCCAGGCAAGAAAACATCATATTTAAAGATAGTTACTTGGCGGATAATCCCTATAAGTGATGTCCGTGTTCATTCAGTGTATACGGCGCCGGCAAAGCGCAGAGAATAGCTATAAAGGATTCTCAGTATGATAATGAGATAACTCTGTTCAGTCCAACTATAGCGTACAGATGCTGAGTCTGGCACTATAGACAGGCAAGGAAATGTCATATTTAAAGATAAGTACTTACTTGGCGGATAATCCCTGTAAGTGATGTCCGTGTACAGAGCATAAGGCGAAGCACAGAGCACCGATATGATCCACAGAATGAGTATGATTCTCGAAGCTCTGGTCAGGCCCGCCATAGCGTAGAGATGCAAGGGATGGCATATAGCCAGGTATCTCTCGAGGGAGAACGCCGATATCGTCAGCACTGAGACGTATGTCGCCCTGCAATGAATATGCAGTGTTAGTATTACTCGAAGGATTCATGCATAACCTAATAGGGTAACTTTTTTGTTGTTGATTGATATTTGTGGTACATTTGTCTTTGGCTCACAATTTATAGGCTATATCCATCATCCATCTCTTAGGGCTAGAGTAGTGGAAATAGGTTTGCTTTTGTACCTATAACATCATAACCTATCGTTTAATCATTATTGAATGACAGAAATTGACAAAATGTTGATATCTATTAGCATCGACCCTATTAAACAAAGGAGGACGGGGCAACCTAGAACTTTATGTAAACTACACCCGGACTCTTATACGATATAGTAGGTATAGATAAATAGTCTAAGCCCGGACTAGATACAACTACAGAAAAACACACCCACACAGCTAAATTTGCACTGTCGTACACTTCATGCACCAGCAACAAAGATAGAGAGACATACGCAGATAGAAGCACAAAAGAGATAACAACATTAATTAATTCTCGAACCAAATACGATTCGGGTATCGGGTTTTTTGTAGTAGGTACTTAAAACAGCGGTGTTAGTGTGTGCTTGAGTAACAATATTTGAACATTTTATCGTCCAATAATACCATTTACGAAAGTTTGTTTTTATGTTACACAATCACGCTCGGACTGCAGATAAGACATGAAACATAAGACATGCTGATAAGACATGCTGATGAACATTTAAAAAAAACTCACTTTTTTTTCAAATCTGCTGCTGTTTAGGTATGCCAATGAGGTAATATGCTCTTTAATATAGGTAAATACATATCACCTACCCAGAAATATGGACCTGCGCTAGTTTAATATCTTCCTATATCCTTTGTGAGTTGCATACATATGTTCTGATTTGAATATAAGTGTATTGAATACTAGCTGTGCCCGCGGCTTTGCCCGCGTGGTCATTTCATTTAAAAGTAGCCTACACATTTTATTCCAGGACCAAACGCCAAACCACCACCAGACCAGTTGTAGGTTTAGTCCAGGACCAGAGGACCAGGTGTACAAAGTACAATATTATACTACATTTCTTCAAAATTCGTTCAGCCGTCAAATAGTTTTTTATCGATTGCTCGGCATCTAATCATCAGAATAAGGCATTGCCATGCCTTTTTATAACGCATATTCTGTGAAGTACGGCACTCCGTACTTCACAGAATATGCGCTTCTATGACACTTCATAGAAGTGCACGTATTGCAATGAAATAAACGCATATAATAAAATATGAAATAAACGCATATAATACAATATGAAATAAACGCTAGAATAAACGCACCGCGTTCCACCGCAAGGCAGTGCGTGCAAGGCCTAAGATACCAAGTACCCCAGTTTTTAAATCAGTCGCAAGGGCTTGAGAGAAGGAGGAGGAGGAGGCAGCGTTGCCAGAATGCTACTCTTGTAACATTTTACGTTACTTTTGACCCTCTCATGTTACTTTTATGTTACATGACTATAAATGTTACTTTTACGTTACTTTTACGACTAAAAATATTCAATATAAAAATATAAATAATAATTGAGGCAAAACATTTATAGCAGCGCGTGGATTCGTTCCATGTGCCTCTGGGTTGCAGGCCAGACACCGCTTCACTGTGCCACTCTGACTTGTAGTATGAGCACCGAATTTACGGTACCGTTTTATAAACGGATGTGTTATTATTATTCCTTTCAAATTAACATAATTTTAGACTCATATCCCGCAGGAATCCCGTATTTTGTCGTGATTCAAAGTATTATTGATTTTAACACATAATATAAACTTTGACTGTGCCAAATTACATCAAAATCCGTCAGGTATTTTCATCGTTATATGTGTTTTTTTAAAATAACTTTCAACCCCTATCCTGCGGGAACTATTGTTTTTTTCGGGATAAAAAGTATTCTAAATATTAATCCATAACATAAGCTATGATTGTGCCAAGTTGCATCAAAATCCGTTGGGTAGTTTCTGCGTGATGCGTGTTCAAAGAGACAGACAGACAGACAGACAGACAGACAGACAGACAGACAGACAGACATACAGAAAGACAAACAGACAAAAAATAAAAACATATCCTTTTTGCACTCCATATCGATTTTGAAGTTTATCTCAATTATAATTTTCAAATAATATTTAATGTACAGATTTAGCTCAGTTACAGTTTTATTATAGTATAGATAATCAACTGTTATTGTTGGGTAGACAATCTAGCTCTTTCCCATAGACAACTGCATATTACTAGTACTCTAGACAGACTATTGACGAACGTCGCAATTAGCTCATTTGATTATCGCCACTTTGGCGCTGTTGGCGCTGATAGCAGTACTTTGGCAGTCGTGACGTCCACGGAACTAATGTATTTACTACTTACGTAAGTAGTTAACGTATTTACTTTTTTTTGTACTATTGTACGCTCAGTGGGGCGCTTTGAATCGGCACAAACGAAAGTACGTCAGAGCGTATCCATAGAGATCAGTGCTCTTCCCTCTGTCTTCTGACAACTCGTAGCCACTTATGTTTCCACAGTTCGTCTTTAGGAAACCTATTAATGACAATTAACATATCAGTGGGAGTAGAGTAGACAAAATAAACATGTGAAGATATATCAGGAACATGTCAGAAAGTATCTATTATGTTAACGCGTCTAATGCAAACAAGGACAAGGACATGGGATGCATGTTGACAAGGGGCAAATACGCAAAGGTAGGTAGATTAAAATAAAATATGCAATTTTTAAGTGAATAAAATTAATTCTAAAATCTATGTAATTTTTTTCTTCCTGACGGTACAAAGCGATCTGGGCCTTTTATTTTTTTTTCATAAAGCGACAAATCATAATAAACCTACAAATATCAGTCGAATACGCAAAACCTGCGTTTCATATAACAAAAATGTACGACATTTCTATAGTTTGACTGACAATTGTTGGTTTGATTGACATTTGTCAGTGTACTATAGTTTTATGAAATAGGGCCTTGATCAAACTTTTATACGCTGTTTGTCTTGTCGCACTCTTATGAATCGTATATTTCTGTCCCTTTCTGCAAATGGCGATTTTCAAACAATATCAATCAGTAGAATTTTAAAGAAAATTATGATTTTTAGTACTTACGAGTGAAAAGTAATGCAGTGCAACTTATTTAAGGTTCTTGAGCTATTTGTGCACCTTATAAAAGAACTGGAAGGCATTTTTGCTGCGATTTCCGTGGTAAAGTACACGGACGTGTCCGATTACGACTGAGGCCAATTGTGTGCGTTGCACCTAATATACGTGGTCCATGCTGTGTCCATGTAGTTGGTCCGTAGTCCTCCTTTGTTTAATAGGGTCGATGTCTATTAGGTATATATTTTGTACCTATTACGTATGTACATACACAGTTAAACAATTAAAATAGTCTGATTTTGAATAAGACAAACACAAAGTATTTTATTGTAAATAGGCAAAACTCCACTTTTACATGTCAAAATTAGGATCTCGTGAACAAGGAAAAAACAAAACTTATAAATAGATCAAATCAATAAAATTTGGTAAACAAAGTATGCTTTGACTTTGAAAAGGAAATTTCCCTTTCATGTGCCGAAAGAGTTAAATTTCAAGGGAAAAGGAAATAATACCCTTCTGACTACGGTGCTTCGGAAATACTCCCGTTAGAAGAGAGCACCAAGAAACTCTACGGGGATGTCATATTTTTCAATTTTTGATAATTCTTTATACACATTTAAATGACAAAAAATAAAAGATTAAATTGACAGTGAGATGTCCTACAATCATAAAACCATCAAACTGGGAAAAAAAAGAAACAAATAACTAATGAGAAATCAGGGCCTGCAGTTTCGACACATAGATAGTGATTCTATCAATCATTAGCTTTGACAGTTATTTGATTTTGAAAACTAACGCGAGTGAAATTTATTTAAAAAATATATAAATAAAACGGCTAAAAAACTCACGAAATAGAAGATAGGAAATACTCCGACCAGTTTCGGACTATTTTGAAGTCGCATCTAAGAATGTTTTGCCGACAAGCCGCGACGAGCGCTACGAACGTCAGCACGCAATTGGCGACGCGTGCGTGGCGTGGGCGGCCCAGTGGGCGGCGACTGCGGCGCTCGGCTTTGTTCGGTTTACACACTTCGTTGTCCGTCGAAGAGTCATCACTGTCACTCACTTCCGTTAACTTTGATTGTTGGCACACTGCACTCGTTGTGTCCAGTTCGGAGTATTTCCGATGTTCTATTTCGTGCGTTTTTAGCTTTTTTATTTATATTGACAGTTATTGTCATAAGATATCGACTGTAATCGGTATCAGTACTCACATTAATCACGATTGACATCGATATTTGGCAGAGACTACCAAATATCGCTATAATCGGACTTTGCGAACGATTTCGGATGAAAATAGCAATCGCTGTCGATGTCGAGACTACAGGCACAGTAGGTACATAATATATATCCGTAGGACTATATTATGTACTGTGCTACAGGCCCTAGCGAGGTTCATCTTTACTAAGTAAACAGTTGGAAGATAATTTAGCCCGCGAGTAGGGCTACAATCATAGACATATATGTTTACTTCGTAATATATTCATTATATATGTGATTCTATGGCTACAATATAGAAAATTGAAGACTGAATAAAAAGACAAATTAGAATTTGAAAAAAGAAAACCACTTAATTTATTGTTGTTTTGGATTAAAAGTCTGTTGATTATTTAAATTATAGCATTGACATAGGTACAGACATTTTGAAGATCTTACCTGATCCGGACACGAGGCAAAAAGACGGAAGAAGCAGGAAAAAAGATAGAAAAAAAAAGTGTACGTGAGCGAAATACCGTTACATCATAAGTTGCTTGCTTGTCGCATGATGTAGAGCTGGCTTCTGGTGTCAGAGCGCGCCCTAAAGAGGTTGATTACAGGCCGTCCGAGGCCACCGTAAGCTTAACGTGACTTCCGGAGCGGTGGAAAAACGCACATAACTTCTGAAGACCGAGCTCAGTGGCGTGCATTAGGAGAGGCCTCCGTCTAGCAGTGAATGAAAGGCTGATGATGATGACAATAATTAATCAAACTAGCTGGAACTCAAGGGGGTTGCGTCGATTCACTTCTTTTTTTATTAAGCTGTGCCCTCTGCTTTGCCCGCGTGGTAATTTTTCTGGGATATTATTATCCTGTGATATTCTACAACCAAAAGTACCAAAAGCATCAAATTTCGTTCAGATATCAAATGGATGTTTATCGATTGCTCGAATTATACTCATCAGATTGAGACACCAAGTACACTAGCAGCCTTATTGTCTAACTCTGGTGATAATGAAACTGACGTTCATTTACATCATTATGAACATGAATCTCCCAATTCGAATTGTATAACTCCCCACCGAAGTGGAAGTCGGTGATCTTCACCGAGTCGCCACTATCAGCTCTTTTAAAGCGAAATGAATGAACGAAACATCATATTTTGACGTAGATTGGTATTGTCTAAATTTTCATCGTCACCGAGACATGTCAAATGAAAAAGGTTGCTCTGTCCTAACCTTTCGTATCAACTGGCTTTGAGTTTGTGGCGAAATTATCGTTTTTTTTAATTAAAAGTTGACTGTTTGCGTAAGTTCAAAGGGAAGGGGTAATCTAGGTATCATAATTAATTGCGGTTTATTAATTTCAGGCACTAATTCTCCGAAAATTCGACTTCCAAACTTGCGAAAGTCAAACAGAAAGTTCACTGTTTTTTGTGATATAGTTTGATACAAAGAGAATATTTCGATATATATACTTCTACTAACACTTATTTCAGATTAACATATCTAATTTATTCGATTACAGGCACTATAAGTAGGTACCTAACCTACAAAAACATAAAATGAAGAATATTTTGATGGGTGAATTTGTAGCCAACTGCAGAAAAACAACATCTCCAAACTAATGGACAGGCTCTCAAGCCCCTAATATTGGTGCTGAACATGTGGCTATTATAATATCTATGGATGTTCAATGTTTAACAACAAATATCAAAACATTTAAAATAGACCAATAAATTATAATCATAATCTCTATGCACTTCAAATCAGAAGAGTTTTGATAACAAGGTGGACAGTGGAAACTAAATATTTCCCAAGTAACACCCAGATGGAAAAAGGTAAGCCGTTGTAAAAAAAACTCAAATGGTTGCGAGTTCGAATCTCGCAAGGTGCAATCATTTGTGTGATGAGCAGAAGTATTTGTTTCGGAGATATGAATGTAATATTCATATCTTTGTATGTATATCTATTGTCAAGTAGGTACCCATATTTAGTGGAGTCAGTGTATTTATGTCAGCGTACAATACATATAAAGTCTGTATATTTTTTTCTTATTTGTTTCAGATTGAGTGACATGAATACTACTGGCATTTACTCTGGTTCAGAGATTTCTGTAAGCGATAAGACTGCCGATTATGTTACCGCTACTTCTATATTATATTATGTACAATGTACGATTTACTTCCAGTTTTAAGTCAAACCCTAAACTATCCAATAGTGAAAACCGCATCGCAATCAGTCCAGTGCTTTTAACGTGATTCGCGAACAAACATACAAACAAACAGAAAACAGAAAGACATAAAATAGAAAACTTGTTCAGTTGCTTATTTTAAGTACCCAATAGACCATTTTTTTTATTGTACAAATGTTTTGGTACTTACTGCTTTATTGCAAGTACTGATAGATAGATAGATTACAAAATTATAATAAATCAGTTGTACCACGGATCTAGTTATGGGACCATTGTTCAACTACAATAATATTTGGACCCAGACCCTAGTAAAGGCCTCCACTAATTAGACAGACCAGTTGGACCACAGCCCCGAAACGTGATTTGTTAGGTCGTTACAATTATTTATTCTGCGTCTTGAATCAGAAACTCCCTATTGTATTATACTATGTGTTTAAGTATGTGAATGCTTGCCATTTATAAGATGTACTTCTGGTTGAATGGCAACCAAAGTTCTAATGTAAGAACTTCGCCAGTTTGTAGAGAAAATTGAACCGAAACGGCTCGAAGTATACTCAAGTATAGGTACTTAAATCAGAACAAAGTAAGTACATGCGTACTGAGACTATACTTGTTTCTCACTAATCTCGATGCTTAGCTGATTTGAGCTCCTTTTGCTGAGATTCCGACTGACTGGGTGTACGCCAAGTCAAACAAATAGGCCGAATATCCTTTTGACGATGAAGCTCAAGGCACTTTTAAGACTCCTAATCCTCTATATATTTGTTACAAATAAGATCAAAAGCCAGAAAATTAAATTACAGAGAATTCTAAATTTTATGGACGGAATCCCCAAATTTAAAGTTTCTAATGTTTTACAAAATATCCGCTCTCAAAAGTATCGCTATTTCGTACTACCCTCATTCACTCACTTAGCGTCCTTACCGATTATCAAAACGTATTTAAATTCTAGGATACTTCAAGTACCTTTTAGTTTAAGTACTTAGCAGATCTACCAAGTTCAACTTAGGCAGTATTTGTTCTTTGACTTAGGCATATAAATCGAATGTAAATAATGGGTGTCATTGGCAACTGAAATAAAAATTAAATTAAATTTTGTACAATGCTAGACAC
This sequence comes from Alsophila aescularia, assembly GCA_946251855.1. Classification (NCBI taxonomy): domain Eukaryota; kingdom Metazoa; phylum Arthropoda; class Insecta; order Lepidoptera; family Geometridae; genus Alsophila; species Alsophila aescularia. The sequence goes on from OX276381.1 coordinate 18,120,861, forward strand.
CCACATCTATCTATACTTATAATAAAACTGTAACAGGTCCAATTCTGTACATTGAAGATATGTAGTAATTTTTTTATGGAGTATTTTCTTAATTCCATTCTGATGCCAAAACTGTATATTTTTCATTTTTGTCTGTCTGTTTGTCTGTATCTTGGATAGGCATCACGCCGAAACTACTGAATGAATTTAAATGAAACTTGGTATGATTTGAGGTCATACTACGAGGTAGGAGATAGAATACTTTTCATTCAATTTAACGGTTCTATCAGGATAGGGGTTGAAAGTTATGGCAACTACTGAAACGATTTTGATGAAACCTGAACTTTTCCTTAAATTGAAAGATGAGAAAAGAATTATTGCAATCAGACTTGAATACTTATCACGCTGAAACTACAGGACGGATTTTGATGCAACTTTGCACAGTCATAGTGTATATAACGAGTGAAAATTGAAAATATTTTTCATCCCAAAAAATAATGGGTTCCTGCAGGATAGGGGTCCGAATTCTGTACATTGAAGATATTTTGTAATCTTTTTTGGAGGCTGTTGTATATTCCATACTGAAGCCAAAACTATTTTATTTTTTTTTTTTACTTTCTGTCTGTCTGTCTGTCTGTCTGTATCCTTGCCGCGCATCACGCCGAAACTACGGAATAAATTTAAATGTATTTTGGCATAATTTGAGTTCATACTACGAGGTAAGATATTGGATATTTTTCATCCCGATAAATTGAAGGGTTTCCGCAGGATAGGGATTGAAAGTTATTTAAAAAGAACACATATCACGCTGATACTACTGACGGATTTTGATGCATCGACGTGAGGTCGCAAGCCTGTCGGTATTCTACAGATTGCACTATGGAGAGTGTGCACAAGAACTGCACAGTCTGATTCCCCCATCACCTTTCCATTACCGTACGACTAGACGATCGGCAAAGCCTCATCCTTTTTTGGTTGAAATACCTCGCACAAGAACGAAGCGTTACGCTTCTTCATTTATTATAAGAACTTCTAAGGAGTGGAATGCCCTGCCCTCGTCAGTGTTTCCGATAATATATGACCTTGGTGTGTTCAAGTCAAGAGTGAATAGGTATCTACTAGATAAACGTGCTACACCTTCGACCACATCATCACTTTCCATTAGGTGAGATCGTGGTTAAACGATTGCCTAGACAGTAAGAAAAAAAAAACTTGCCACAGTCATATGTAGTTTATATGATGAGTGAAAATTGAGGATTCTTTTTATACTGAAAAAAAATCCCACGAACCCTCTGCGGGATATGGGTCCAAATTCTGTACTTTGAAGATATTTAGTATTTTTTGGAGGCTATTCTATTATTCATGCTGAAGCCAAAACTGTTTTTTTTTCTTCATTTTTGTCTTCTGTCTGTCTGTATCTTGGAAGCGAATCACGCCGAAACTATTGAATGAATTCAAATGAAACTTGGCATGATTTCATACTACGAGGTTGAACATTGGATACTTTCATACCAGTAAATTAAAGGGAGTCCCTGCATTATAGGGGTATTTCATTTGGAGTTTGTAGTCATGTTTTATGGTTTATAGTTACCTCCGTAGTTACCTGTAGGATACTCAAGGAATGTTCCACCAAATTTCAAATAGCTAGGTCCATCGGTTTAGGCTAGGCGTTGTCTGTCAGTCAGTCAGTCAGTAGGTATGTTGCGGTACGGTTTTATAGGCATAATTATATATATATATATATATATATATATATATATGTATATTAGTCTTTTCACGCATCACGTAAACTTAAAAACTGGTGTACTTATTATCTCAATCCGATGAGTAGAAGCCGAGCCGAGCAATCGATAAAAAAATATTGACGGCTGAAGGCATTTTGTTTAAATGTTGGTATGTTATTGGTATTTTAAGGTCTTGAAATAGTAATAGAGTTCTTTTAAACTAGAGAAATAGCAACGCGTGCGAAGCCGCAGGTACAGCTTATAGACAATATATATGAATATTACCCATTTTCAAAAATAATATATACATACACTTGAGAACCTCCTTATTCGTAAATAGTTAAAAAATCAGCCTTGAAATAAGAAGTTCCTGGTCCAGGTTGATACTTTATTCAATTTAGCCGTTCTTGTAGAAATCAAGGAACCCCACCCCATAAATTGGACGCCTCATTAAGCAATAGAATAACAGAGAACAGATCATTTTTCCTGCTCTACATTTTGACGGTAATATAATTATACTTATTATTACTGATTCACAAAGTTAAGTCTTCTTGTTGCGTTTTTCAGCTACTCGTACAATTCGGCACGATAAATTCCCGCTGGCAATTATCAATGGAGTAAGATAGGAAAATTTACCGCCGGAGTGCAATAGAAGTTCGTGAGATCAATTCCTGTCTGATAGCCCAAAAACTGATCCACCACTATTAATTAATAAAATAAAATTCCGGTCGGATCCACCGTGGTAGTGTTGAGATAGTAAGGATAACAAAAAAAAACATATTTAAAACAAAATTACTCTTCATTTTAATTCAATCATTATTAAACCCATAGTAATTTGCAAACAGACGAATGTTTATAAACAATTTTCTCAAATATCGATACCTTTAGGCTCAAAGGGCGTAATCACCAAAACACGACTTTTCAGTAGAGCAATAAAACGAAAAAGGAAAAAAAGTTTAATAACATAACTTTTTTGTGCTTGTAACTATAAAAAAAACTATGACAAAAGATGTTTGAATTTCGAGATAAAGAACATTGTAGAATAATATTTCAAGTAGATCTAATGAATAAAGAAATAGAGTTCCTATAAAATAATCCAAAAATAAATGAAATATGTCGGTTACACCCCAATAAAAAGCTCCTGTACTTACTGCTAAGGGTGTAATAGTCATTTTGTACAATATCAAGTAATGATTTATTTTGACGAGCAGCTCATTTGCTTGTTAGCAAGTGCTAAGCCTACTGATAACAAGTGTATTGCAGTTATTTAAAATGTTTTCAAGTATCTATAGTAACTTTACACCAAGTTTAGTGTTTAATATTATACTAAAATAATATTTATTACTACAGTTATATTGTTTATTTTCTCCAAAAGTAATTTATATATCCAGACCAATGATTTACATGCTGTTTATATCGAAGAAGAATTGTATTTTTTTTTTATTAATTTTGCATTTCCCATTAATTCCATCATCATCATTCAAGGATTCATACGTCAGTTTTATTTTGATAAAGAATCGATAAGTTTTTGCACCGATATTATGGTGTTTGCATAATGTGACAGTAAAGAAACGTCTAAACTGACTAAACGTAGAAATTAAAGTAACTAAATAACCTACAATTCAATTCTATGTTAATCAAATATCACACCACGGCAAAATCTGTATCGAATAAGAGAAAATATTTAGGTAACTCGTTTTGTAAATCTTGCTATACATAATTAGTTCTAAGTAATACAAGTAAAGAATAAGTATGATCAAATTTTAAATTAACCATATTATTGAGTTATTAAAATAAAAGTAATAAAAATATTGTAACCAAAAATGTTTAATCACAGCAATAAGAACTCTTGTCTTCGTAAAAACAATTATTGTTTAATAATAATAGTTGTCCTTGCTACTATTTTAGTTTAAAAATGTATTACATTTATAATTACTTATGTATGTAGGAATCTCAAATCCATGTTACATACTTTTAATGTAATGAAACGATTATCTTCTATCATATCAAATACAAAACAAAGCTTCTAATAAAATTAATTAAAAATACTATTATTTTAGGCTAAAATAATAAAACCATCGTCAACTTTAATAAACACTTTGAAGCTACTATAACAATTATAATCAATAAGCCAAATTACATCAGGAAATGTGAAATACCCGTAAAACATTTTCTACTTTTTCAAAAAAATAGCTTGTCGGCATATTGCTGATATTAGAAATCTTAACTACCCAAATTGTATGTATTATGAAGGTACATCAACACAGTCCATACCAATAAGTTAAACGTTGTCTGTTTGTTTGTTTGTTTGGGCAGCTTTCACGCGACAACGGCTGGATGGATTTTGATTAAATTTAGAATGAAGATAGCTTAAACCCTGGAATAAAACATGGGATACTTTTTATCCCGGAAAACTGTAAGTTTCCACTTCCAGACTTCCAGATTTACAGAATTCTTTAAAAAGTGATTGAAGGTACCGCTGAACACCGTTTTATTTTTATTTTGGCCGCTGCACGAATCGCAGTACAGTAAAAGGTTCTTTACGACTCTCTTATCGATACAGCGATGGTAGGCTATCGGTTCTATTGTGCAAATTAGAATCCAATGATACCGGGTTCAATCCTAGGTTCCACATCAATTACTTTTCTAAGTTATGTGCTTTTTCCATCGCTACATGCTTCGGAAGGCTCGTTATACTGTCCATCCCAGCTGTTTATGATTAATAGCAGTCGTTAAGCCATTTCAGAGGCCCTCGGGTGGCTTAACAAACTCTGACATTAGAAGCTAGCACTACCTCATACGACAAACAAACAAACCTCTCTTATCTAATTTATCAAGATATTTTAATAAGCAGCTAGCAATTTCATTGCTACCACGTTTGCCATCACACTCGCCCCAGGTGAAGAAAAAGCATCTTGCGTGTTATTCTCGTAAAAAGTAAAATTGTAAACGGAATATTTTCGTGAATAATATAGCAACATGCTTTCTCCATGGGGAGTGTTCAGTACTTTTTGTAAGTCAAAAAATGTTGAAGTAGATTTAGATATATTACATATTAATTTAAATTGGGATGTAACCACCAAATTTGATGAAATCTCGGGTTGTAAAACTTAAAAAGTTAAAGTATGAATTAAATTCAAGAATAGCAGAGGCGTAATTACCAATTTTTTATAGATAACGCGATATACTAACAATTTTTAAATCTTATTTACCTTTTACGACCTTGGATGTAATGAGAAATTATATTAGTCATATACAGCCCAAATTTTCAAAATGTCGTGTTTAGCGATCGAAACTTGTGGGCTGTATACACCACTTTTTTGCGAGTTTAGATATTTTAAATATACAGTTCGAAAGTGAACGAAAAACTGAATATGACTGCATTAAAATCTCATTTTTGCCAAAATGGTGGTTATGTCCTTTGAGCCTAAAGGTATCGATATAGTAGTTTGCAAACAGACATATATGTTTATAGAAAGTTATCATGTTTAACCTAACTAACATACCTAGTTTTTTAGGCGTAATTCTATGAAACATAGTGGGTTTTGTCTGTTTGCAAACTACTACGTTTAATAGAATTGCGCCAAAAAAAAAATAGGTAGGTTAGTTAGGTTGAACATGTATTTTTATATACAAATGTCTGTTACTTAATATTCAATCAATCAATTTAAATTTTTATTCATATAGTACCAAATAGCGTTAAAATAATTGAGAGGATCCGACTGGAATAGGAATTTAATTAAATATTAAAAATTTATAACGATCCACTAATAAAGGGATCAGACCGGAATAAAAAATAAATATTCAATACAACTGATCCACCAGTGGATCTCTTTAGTGGATCAGACCGGAATAGACCAATTTATGGGCCTGTATTTGGGAAACCATAAAGTTAATTTGGATAGTAAATACTACTCTGTTCCTAATGCAGAAAAAAGCGTTTCCTGCTAGAACTATAATTTTATTATAAAGTTTAAAACATTTATGCAAAGTTTTTTATTCGAAAATGAATCTTATTTCCAATACATTTTGGTTGACATTTGTATAATACACAATACGGTGAATTTCTCTTTGCATTTGGAACAGAGCATAGCTAGCTATATACTTACGCTTCCGATATCAGAGCCCTCAGTTTGCAGAATACGATCCCTAAGCTATAGGGATACTGATGCCAATAAACTGAAAGGTCGTTGGGCAGCCCTGCAACAATGAGATAAAACAAGTTAATGTATGCCTAAACATCAAACAACAATCAATTCTCAGCCCTATATCAAGGGATTAACGTTCATGGACCATTTGGTTGCATAACAAAGGATTGAGTCTACGGGTTACCTATGATTGGACCAACTCTACCACAAATTAAACCAATTTCCGGTTTGCCTATATAATCGGGTAAATAATCTTCCCAGAACTTGTTAGTTTATTAAGTTACCTCTTATATAAATGCCCTTTAAGGGAATATAAACAGGCACTGAGAACTTAATATAAGCACAAGATTTGAAGCAGTAGTAAACGAATTAGTCAGCAACTATAAAACCCGACCACGAATAGTAAAGGAGTAACATATTGAACTAATATCTTGATGACGTATCTAATAGTAATATCACAGAATAAACCATGGACGTTGTAGAATTTTGTAAGCACCTACTAAGTTTACCTACTAGGTAGGTACAACCATCGAACGTATAGTATAGAGCTATACGGTATTACGTAGTATTTCCTTTTCCTTTAGCAATTCTGACTTGAGTGACACTGCTCAAACTCGATTCGTCACAAATAAACGCGATTAAGCCGTTTCTAACTCTACAGTTTCCCCTTTTATTCAAAGTTAGCCCGTAGAGTAAAAGTTAGTACTTGTTACAAAGAACTTTGTAAAGAATTTCAACTTTGTTTCAAGCAGTTTCTACCTACGCTAGAAGTTAGACTGAAACACCAAAGTAACATATGAATTTCTTGTCCAAAGTTTCACAAACATGACAAGAAAATTACAGGGCTATTAGTAACTCGAGGTATTCCCGCAGGACGTGGTTAGGGGTGCATACATGCAACATATGTATGACCAAAAGTTAATAGATTTTGAGAATTTAGCAATTTGTTTTTTTTCCTTCCAATTTCGGCCATCATCATCATCATCATCGTCATCATCATCATCATCATCATGTCAGCTTTTAGAAGGCCACTGCTGAACATAGGCCTCCCCCAAAGAGCGCCATTACGAGCGATATTGTGCCACTTCTATCCATCGACTTCCTGCCATGGCTACATCATCGGTCCATTGTGTGGGGGGGATCTCCCCACACTTCGCTTGATTGTTCGTGGTCGCCATTCGAGAACCTATATTCCCCAGTGGTTGTCAGTTCTGCGAACTATATGGCCTGCCCATTGCCACTTCAACTTGAAAACTCTGAGACCTATGTCGGTAACCTTCGTTCTTTTACGGATTTCCTCATTTCGGATTCTATCACGTAGTGAAACACCTAGCATAGCTCTCTCCATTGCATGCTGTGCTATTCTGAGCTTGTGGGCATTTGACATGATGTTCCACTTACCCATGTTCATTTTAAGACCAACCTGTTGGGAAACAATATTGAGGTCACTGAGCATTTTTTTTTATATATATATTTTTTCACGATCTCACCTGATGGAAAGCGATGATGTGGTCGAAGGTGTAGCACGCTTGCCTAGTAGATACCTATTCACTCTTGAAAACACCGGGGTTATAATTTACCGGAAACACTGACGAGAGCAGGGCATTCCACTCCTTTGCAGTTCTTATAATAAATGAAGAAGCGTAACGCTTCGTTCTTGTGCGAGGTATTTCAACCATGAATGGGTGGCGCTTTGCTGATCGTCTAGTCGTACGGTGATGGAAAGGTGATGGGGGAATCAGGTTGTGCAGTTCTTGTGCACACTCTCCATAGTGCAATCTGTAGAATACCGCCACCTCACGTCGATTTTGACTTAGAAGCTTACTCATTACCAGAGTGTCATCCCCAATGAGCCTGATAGCATGTCTCTCAATTGCATTCAAAGACTCGAGCTGATACTTGGCAGAACCGTCCTAGAGGTGGCAGCAGTACTCCATACAAGATCGGACCTGTGCTTGATAAAGATTCAAAAGCTGTCCCGGTGTGAAGTAACGCCTAACCTTAGACAAAATACCAAGTTTTTTTGCAGCTACCTTGGCTTTGGATTCAATATAAGACCCAAAATTCAGATTTGATGTGAGTTCGACACCCAAAAGCTCCAAATGGTCGCCTATTGGTATTGTTACACTTTGGAAAGACGGAGATCGGTGTAGAGGACTCTTTTTAGCAGAAAACAAACACGCTTGCGTTTTAGTAGGATTAAACTTAACCAAGTTAGCATCGCCCCAATCGGACACGGCTTCTAAGGCTAAATTTAAACGGTCTACCATTGCCTCTGCAAACTGGACAGCGTCACAGCTGGCTTGAGCACTGGAAGTGTATCTCTCAACTGCAGTACTGCAAAGGTACTTCACAAGGTCATTAATGTGCAGTAAAAACAGTGTAGCCAAGAGAACCGATCCCTGAGGTACACCGGCATTGATAGCCATTTGATCAGACGAGCAGCCCTCTAAGACTACTCGAATAGATCGTTCCCTCAAGAAATCAACTATCCAATTGCATAAGCCAACAGGTGAACCATATGAGGGAAGCTTGTTTAAAAGGCCATCGTGCCAGACCCGATCAAATGCCTTCGATATGTCAAGGGAGGCGGCAAGCGCCTCACCATGCATATCTATGGCTTCGCTCAGTACGTGAGTGGCATACGCGAGAAGATCCCCAGTAGACCGGTTTCGGTGAAATCCGTATTGCCGGTCACTGAGAAGATCATTGTCTTCAAGGTATGCCAAGAGCCTAATGTTTATGACACGCTCCATACACTTACAGAGTAAGGAGGTTATCGAGATGGGATGATAATTGGCCGGATCACTACGACAGTTTTTTGTTGGATCAGTTTTTTGGTACTGGTTGTACATTGGCAAGCTTTGAGCTCTTCGGAACTTTACCTGAGTGAAGAGAGAGGCGGTACAAACGCGTTAAGATGGGAAACAATTCGGGCGCACAGTTTTTCAACACAATCGCTGGAATACCATCAGGACCACTGGCCTTGTTCACATCTAGAGCTCGAAGCGTTCTGAGAACCTCCTTCTGGCGAATGCGAATTTCGGGCATAAAAACCCCGCAATGAGGAAGGCAGGAAGGTGTCTTGCCAGAAGCATCTAGATGCGAGGCTTCTGCAAAAAGAGAAGCAAATAAATTCACTTTGTCTCCAGCAGTGTGAGCTAGTGTTCCATCAGGTTTCAGCAATGGTGGCAGTGAGGGGCGGCAGAAGTTTTCTTCGACCGACTTGGCCAGGGACCAAAAAGCTTTGCTACCAGCGGGGTATGAAGCCAGTTTGGCCCCAATTCGACTTACGTGATAAAAATGGGCCTTCCTAAGTATCTTCTTGCAGGTCTTAGCGGTGACGTTAAATTTTCTTTTCTTAGCCCGAATATCAGAAGACGTGCGCTTTCGAGCATCAGCCCAGTTTAGATATGCCACACGCTTTAGAGCCACAGCATGACCACAGCTGGATCCAAACAAAGGCTGAGCTTTGCTGGAAAGAGTCTTATCACTGAATGGAATGAAATATTCCATTGCCTGACATGTTACCTCTGTAACAGCAGACGCGCAAGTCGACGGGTCCTGGGAAGTGAAACATGTTTGCCGCCAAGGGTACGATGCGAGGAATTCCCGCATCTCGTCCCAATCTGCTGAGTTGTATCTCCACACGCGCCTATTTCCCTTAAGGCTAAGATACACTGAGACGGACTTAACCAGGCAGTGATCAGAGCTACCAAGAGGTGGGGTTACTGATACGGAGTATCGGTCTGGTTCAGTCGTCATCAACAGGTCGAGACAGTTGGCAGTGTCACCGTCACGGTCAGGTACCCGTGTCAGCTCCTGCACCAGCTGAGAGAGATCTAACGCCAGAGCAAGCTTCCGCGTCTCTCTACCAGCGTGGTCGGTTTTTTGGTATGGGACAAGGCACTCCTTGTGGTGGGCGTTAAAATCCCCCAAAAACACCAATTGAGCAGAGGGGTAACGCTGTTGGGCCACACTTGCCGCTTCACCTAAATAGTCTACCAATAAAGTTGCCCCCCGATCTCCCCTGTGTGAGCGGCACACACAAGCATACACAATTTTCTCTATGCCCGTGTCCACCAGCACCCAAATCACCGAGAAGTTAGGGTGCTCAAGATTTCGGAGACGCAGACAGCAAATGTCATCACGGGCGTATACACAAACGCCGGCATTTGGGATAAATAGATGCTCCAAGATATAGCTTGGGTAATCCAAGTATGCCGTATCAGCTGGACATCCTATCTGCATCTCCGACAAGAAGAACAAGTGGGGCTTAGAGGTCTCCAGATGATAATGGACCGGATGGAGATTGGAGTGAATCCCGCGAATATTCGCAAGATCCACTTTAAGTGTGAGGACGTGCATATGCCGTTTTTACTTATATCTTCTTTGCACTTTTTTCATGATGAGTAGTTGTGAATAGGTTGGACGAGTAATAGCAAACGAGATGTCGGAATGGCTAAACCACGGAAGTCAAGGCATAACTACGCCATTGAAGAACTTGCGCGGAGACTGCGGGGACGCCCGAACCCCCCTGAAATAATTCATCAGTTCCTCACATCCGGTCGCCAGCCGGCCCAATGGATCATTTCAGGATTTTTCACAAGCGGTGGGGCAGCCTTTCGTAGCTGGCTAAACTACTACTTGGGCCCCCTACAACTTGCGGTCGGCCAGCAGAGAACACCGTGCTTCGGATCCCGCTACCCTCCAAAGCAAGGCCTCCGACGCAGAAACACCATGATTCCGATCACGGTCCACCCTTTCAACACAACTGCATCCTACAACTCATCCGGACGGCTTCCCTGAACATCATGATGGAACACGACAAATCGTTTGGCATCAAGACTTTGTCCAGAGGGTGGTAATATAAAAAAGCCAGCGGCCGAAGCCTACCACCAGGTGATTCAGTTTCTCTTTTGGCACCACCCGAGAGTCACGTGCAGGACGTCGAGGGCTGAATCCTACGGACGCGAGCAAACAATAAACCCTCAAAAGGTCTTCCAGGGTTTCTGCCATGATGACTATATCATCAGCAAATCGGTGATGTATTCGCCATTGATGTTAACACCATATGCGTTCCAGTTCAGAAGCTTGAATATATTTTCAAGTGCAGAGGTAAACAGTTTCGGAGAAATAACGTCACCCTGTCTCACCCCTTTTTGCAACTGGATAAAATTCGTGCTCCGATCTTGAAGACGGACAGTCATGGACAGTCAATTTTGAGCATATGTGACAAAATCAAAAAGAAATATTTAATTAAAATTATTAGAAATAGGGAATATCATTGAAGTATTTTTTTATTTGTAGGTGATTTAGTTAGTTTGTATTTTTATATAAAACTAGCTGTGCCCGCGGCTTCACACGCATGGACATTTCTCTAGGTTAAATGAACTCTATTACTATTGCAAGACCTAAAATATCAATATACCAACATTTAAACAAAATTCCTTCAGCCGTCCAAAAGTTTTTATCGATTGCTCGGCTTCTACTCATCAGATTGAGATAATAAGTACAACCAGTTTTTAAGACAAACCCTAAGCTAACACTAACTTAACGTCGACTTGCGCGTCTGCTGTTACAGAGGTAACATGTCAGGCAATGGAATATTTCATTCCATTCAGTGATAAGACTCTTTCCAGCAAAGCTCAGCCTTTGTTTGGATCCAGCTGTGGTCATGCTGTGGCTCTAAAGCGTGTGGCATATCTAAACTGGGCTGATGCTCGAAAGCGCACGTCTTCTGATATTCGGGCTAAGAAAAGAAAATTTAACGTCACCGCTAAGACCTGCAAGAAGATACTTAGGAAGGCCCATTTTTATCACGTAAGTCGAATTGGGGCCAAACTGGCTTCATACCCCGCTGGTAGCAAAGCTTTTTGGTCCCTGGCCAAGTCGGTCGAAGAAAACTTCTGCCGCCCCTCACTGCCACCATTGCTGAAACCTGATGGAACACTAGCTCACACTGCTGGAGACAAAGTGAATTTATTTGCTTCTCTTTTTGCAGAAGCCTCGCATCTAGATGCTTCTGGCAAGACACCTTCCTGCCTTCCTCATTGCGGGGTTTTTATGCCCGAAATCCGCATTCGCCAGAAGGAGGTTCTCAGAACGCTTCGAGCTCTAGATGTGAACAAGGCCAGTGGTCCTGATGGTATTCCAGCGATTGTGTTGAAAAACTGTGCGCCCGAATTGTTTCCCATCTTAACGCGTTTGTACCGCCTCTCTCTTCACTCAGGTAAAGTTCCGAAGAGCTGAAAGCTTGCCAATGTACAACCAGTACCAAAAAACTGATCCAACAAAAAACTGTCGTAGTGATCCGGCCAATTATCGTCCCATCTCGATAACCTCCTTACTCTGTAAGTGTATGGAGCGTGTCATAAACATTAGGCTCTTGGCATACCTTGAAGACAATGATCTTCTCAGTGACCGGCAATACGGATTTCACCGAAACCGGTCTACTGGGGATCTTCTCGCGTATGCCACTCACGTACTGAGCGAAGCCATAGATATGCATGGTGAGGCGCTTGCCGCCTCCCTTGACATATCGAAGGCATTTGATCGGGTCTGGCACGATGGCCTTTTAAACAAGCTTCCCTCATATGGTTCACCTGTTGGCTTATGCAATTGGATAGTTGATTTCTTGAGGGAACGATCTATTCGAGTGGTCTTAGAGGGCTGCTCGTCTGATCAAATGGCTATCAATGCCGGTGTACCTCAGGGATCGGTTCTCTTGGCTACACTGTTTTTACTGCACATTAATGACCTTGTGAAGTACCTTTGCAGTACTGCAGTTGAGAGATACACTTCCAGTGCTCAAGCCAGCTGTGACGCTGTCCAGTTTGCAGAGGCAATGGTAGACCGTTTAAATTTAGCCTTAGAAGCCGTGTCCGATTGGGGCGATGCTAACTTGGTTAAGTTTAATCCTACTAAAACGCAAGCGTGTTTGTTTTCTGCTAAAAAGAGTCCTCTACACCAATCTCCGTCTTTCCAAAGTGTAACAATACCAATAGGCGACCATTTGGAGCTTTTGGGTGTCGAACTCACATCAAATCTGAATTTTGGGTCTTATATTGAATCCAAAGCCAAGGTAGCTGCAAAAAAACTTGGTATTTTGTCTAAGGTTAGGCGTTACTTCACACCGGGACAGCTTTTGAATCTTTATCAAGCACAGGTCCGATCTTGTATGGAGTACTGCTGCCACCTCTAGGACGGTTCTGCCAAGTATCAGCTCGAGTCTTTGAATGCAATTGAGAGACATGCTATCAGGCTCATTGGGGATGACACTCTGGTAATGAGTAAGCTTCTAAGTCAAAATCGACGTGAGGTGGCGGTATTCTACAGATTGCACTATGGAGAATGTGCACAAGAACTGCACAACCTGATTCCCCCATCACCTTTCCATCACCGTACGACTAGACGATCAGCAAAGCGCCACCCATTCATGGTTGAAATACCTCGCACAAGAACGAAGCGTTACGCTTCTTCATTTATTATAAGAACTGCAAAGGAGTGGAATGCCCTGCTCTCGTCAGTGTTTCCGGTAAATTATAACCCCGGTGTTTTCAAGAGTGAATAGGTATCTACTAGGCAAGCGTGCTACACCTTCGACCACATCATCGCTTTCCATCAGGTGAGATCGTGAAAAAATATATATATAAAAAAAAATGCTCAGTGACCTCAATATTGTTTCCCAACAGGTTGGTCTTAAAATGAACATGGGTAAGTGGAACATCATGTCAAATGCCCACAAGCTCAGAATAGCACAGCATGCAATGGAGAGAGCTATGCTAGGTGTTTCACTACGTGATAGAATCCGAAATGAGGAAATCCGTAAAAGAACGAAGGTTACCGACATAGGTCTCAGAGTTTTCAAGTTGAAGTGGCAATGGGCAGGCCATATAGTTCGCAGAACTGACAACCACTGGGGAATATAGGTTCTCGAATGGCGACCACGAACAATCAAGCGAAGTGTGGGGAGATCCCCCCCACACAATGGACCGATGATGTAGCCATGGCAGGAAGTCGATGGATAGAAGTGGCACAATATCGCTCGTAATGGCGCTCTTTGGGGGAGGCCTATGTTCAGCAGTGGCCTTCTAAAAGCTGACATGATGATGATGATGATGATGACGATGATGTAGAATTTTGAATAGAAGTTAGAAGATATAGATAGAAGATAGATAAATAGATTAACGCCTAATAATATACCCTATTATGGGATATACGGATGATTTCCCTACGCGTCTTTACTAACGGTCACTTGTCGCTTTGCATGAATATGTACATTGAGACATAATGGCGGCGCGCGTCACGCTAACAAAGCCTTCCTACTTTAAACAAAAAAATACCCTGTGGGTGTATGAAAGCCAGAACCGAGTACCAACGCTTCAGCAGTTCTGACTCCTCCGTCGTGGTATCACACTATCATTGGAAACTAACTGCGCCCCGCGGTGACACCCGCGTAGACAATGATGATGAATGATGATGAAAAGTATCCTACTACTCCACGACCTAAAGTATCTACCAATACTGTTTTTTTACTCGTTCATTATACTCATTGTTTCATAATCTTAGATATTTTAGGTAAACAAAGAAACGTCACGATAAGTTACTGGCTAAGTGACATGAAAGTTTCCCAAATCATATTTCACTTTTGAAAATTATTTTCGTTTCTATTTCATATTTGTTTTAATAATAGGTTCAAATAAAACCTATTATTAAAACAAATATAACTGCCGTGCCGTAATGAATTGTCTATGCCAATTTTATAGATAGATAGCCTATGTCAACCAATAAAAGCTAAGGATTCTAGCAATACCGCACGCATCTATAAATCGGTTGAGGCATTTACAGTTCGTTCACTATAAAAAAAACCTTAGTTCAGGAATTAGTAACCCTGAGACTTAGTATTTATATACTCTTTGCGTCTTTGACCTTGAGTAGTGGGGCTGCCAGATTTTTCCCAAAAGTACTTCCCAAAAATTAACGTAGATGAGATGGATTATAGAAAAAGATAAGCTTTTATAATGTTAAGAATGTATACTATTCCTAATCTATCTATATCTATATTTATAATAAAGCAATAGGAACGAAATAGACTGTACAAAAAAGATTATTAAAAGAAAAAAGGTCTAGGGTATTTAAAATAAGCTATTAAAAAAAAAACTTCTCTGTCGTTTTGTTTGTTAGTTTGTTTAACTGTATGTTTGTTCGCGCATCACGTAAAATCTACTGAACCCATTGCGATGCGGTTTTCACTGTTGGATAGCTTAGGGGTTGACTTAAAAACTGAAGTACTTGGTATCTCAATCCGATGATTAGATGCCAAGCAATCGATAAAAACTATTTGACGGCTGAAGGAATTTCGATTGCATGTTGATATATTGGTAGTTTGAATGAGTAGAATTAGTATGTATGAGTAGAATTAGTTTGAATTAGTATGAATGAGTAGAAACTGATAGGCGTTATCATATCAGTCAGGTCAGGTTTGGTGACCAACACATGAAAGGGTTCTTTTTGCTTAACTTTAGACCCTTAGTTTTTTAGTTATGCCCAAAAAAAAAACAAACAAATTATGTATCATCGTCATCATCTAATCAAATATAATATATTGGGGTTCCTTACGTATCGATTTCGAGATATGGCAACTCTAGTTTACTTACCTGGCGTATGGCGTAATGGCGGCATCTGTCATTACATTGATAGTCAGTATGGTCACTAGTGCCAACCTTGTATGAAAGGGACAAGTTACAGTGAATGGTCTGTAGAAGTTATGGTGGAAGAAACAAACTCTCCCACATAGATACAGACATACCTACATGAAATCTAAAACATAACACTCCTTTTCTTGTTGAGTTATTTTAATTATGGTCTATCTTGTTCTATTATTTGATGCCTTTAAGAGTAACAACGAGACTGATTAACAAACAAACATTCAAACTTTTGCATACAACATATTAGTAGGATATGAAGTAAGATTTTTTAATTCAAAAAATTCTGAAATTAAGATAGTTATAGAAAGACGTAAATAACACATTTAAATACATTACCTACTTAATTTTTATGAATTGACCAGACGTCTATATGGCTTATTATTAGTCGTCTGCCCTTGCCTGTTGGAGCTTTCAGCCCTTTGGTCAAGCCATACAGGAGTAAAATTTATTTTATAAATTTATTAAATTTAAGGCTCAACAAATATAAATTAGTAAAAAATTTAAGAAAACATCTGAATTTAAAACATAGATCACATTTAATTAAGCTTAAGTTTTGTACAACTGTGTCTGTGAGGGCAGTGACAGGTAGCCAATTGACGGGGAGTAAGGTATCAAATTCACAAACATAGAAAAACAAATAACAAAAGGGTAGCACGAAATGCACGAAATGTTTTGAATCCCTGCGTGTGAGTGTTCCCAGTCTAAGAAAAATTATTGCACGAAAAAAACTTTGGCTCAGTCTTAATTTGTTTAGAATGAGTATCATGCAAAAGTAAAAGCTTAAAAACAGTTCAATAATTAAAGAATATTTAATTAATTAATCATAGTATTCATTCAAAATAAGTAAAATAAATTTATATCTCAAATTATGGATTGCACGATTTTAAGGCGGTTTTTTGCACTTTGTTTACATAAAATATCTAAGACTTTGATACAGGGTATAGTATGGGGAAATTGGAATCCAGAGGAAATACCCGTATCTCCTTTGGGAAACTTCTTAGGAACCATTAGTACTTTTTTCATGGAAACAAATTTGGCATACTTAATTTATACTAAGCAGATTATTAAAATTGTTTTGATCGATTAACTATTTTATATGGACAACTCGCACTTGGCTAAAAAAATAGGTATGTCAAAATTGTTCCTGTTTAAAATGTCCAAATGTTCCTTATGACAGATTGCCCGTATCTTACCGGAACCGGATTTCTCCATATTGAACCAGTTTAAAAAAAACACTGTTTACATATATCCCCTCTACCCGGCCCAGAAGTGTTTCAGTTAACAGGACTGCGGGATTAAGATCGTAACCGACGCCCGTTTTAATGTATACTGATTTACTCATTTTCCCGCCCGCGACTTCGTACGCGCGGACTACAGTTTATCGCGAAAAAAAGCATCCTATGTTCTTCTAAGATATTAAAAACCAATGCAAAAGTAGGTATAGCAACGACGTCCTTGACACAAACTAAAAAGTTCTTGATGTTTATTGACAGACTTGTTATTTCGTTTCCATGGCAACCACAGACCGTTCTGTGGTTGCAAACGTTCCTTACTGTGAGTGAGTAATCAATAGTTTTCCAGTTTTCCCGCGGAAACTTTCAATTTTCTGGGATAAAAAGTATCCTATGTTTCAATCTAGGGTATAAGCTGTCTCCATTCAAAATTTCATCTAAATCCGTCCAGCCGTTATCGCGTGAAAGCTCCCCAAACAAACAAACAGACAACGTTTCACTTTTAGATATTGTTATGCATTTTTTAGATGCTAATTACTTATATATTCCTCTACTCACATATTTTATAACTAAGGACCATTTTGTCATATTCTACAGTTGTGGAATGAGCCGCAAGAGATTAAGCGTCGCGACGCTTAATCTCTTGCGGCATTTTTAAGTTACTTAAAAATATTTAGCTAAGGGGCCGGCGGAGGGTGAATTTTCCATACAAACGTAATACCCTACTAATATTTGTAATTGGAGTATATTTCCACAGTATTATGATATTATTCGGCTAGGGCAAGGCTGCTCAACCCCAGGCCCACGGGCCACAATGTGGCCCGCGTGAATCAGAAGAATAAGTCCTGGTCCTGGAATAAGAAT
This sequence comes from Alsophila aescularia, assembly GCA_946251855.1. NCBI lineage: Eukaryota > Metazoa > Arthropoda > Insecta > Lepidoptera > Geometridae > Alsophila > Alsophila aescularia. The sequence continues at coordinate 18,138,518 of OX276381.1, forward strand.
AAGCCATGTCAGATGCCCTAGAAAGGCCTGACAAACTCTGACACCAAAAGCCAGCACTACATAAGCTCATACGACAAGCAAGCAATCAAGAACGAAGCTAAAATTAGATGATTATAAGCAGCGCCGGCTTTAAGGGGGGAGGCCCAGGCGGCCGTCTCGGGCACTGCACGCTCATTTTAACTTGACCACTTAATTTAAATACCTATATTTATCATGAAAAGCCGAAAGAGATTGAGAGGCTTTTTTAGTTCCATTTATCATTTTCATTTTTACCCTCTTGAAGAATTATAGGCCCATTTCGCTGCTGAGCCACGTCTATAAGCTGTTTTCAAGAGTAGTTACAAACCGTCTCGCTCGTAGGTTTGACGACTTTCAGCCTCCCGAACAAGCTGAATTCCGGAAAGGCTTAAGCACCATAGACCACATCCATACGCTCCGGCAGATTATATAGAAGACCGAAGAGTATAATCGGCCACTATGTCCAGCGTTTGTGAATTACGAGAAAGCCTTTGATTCAGTCGAGACCTGTTCAGTGCTACAGTCATTACAGCGGTGCCAGATTGACTACCGGTACATCGAAGTGTTGAAGTGTTTGTACAGCAAGGCCACCATGACAGTCCGTCTTCATGATCAGAGCACGAATTCTATCCAGGTGCAAAAAGGGTGAGACAGGGAGACGTTATTTCTCCGAAACTGTTCACCTCTACACTGGAAGATTGAATTCAAGCTTCTGAACTGGAACGGATATGGTGTATGGTGTACGTCTACATATAACGCCTTAAAAACGCCATACGTGATAGAATCCGAAATGAGGAAATCCGTAGAAGAGCCGCTAAATTAAAACTTTTTCTAATTAAAAAATGTTATTATTCTTTGCACGATTTCTTCAAAGACAACAAACAATATTAAACATATACTTAATTAAAGTAGGAATCTAAATTTATTTTAATTTTAATTGAACTAATGTAGGTTTGTAAAGAAACTAATGTAAGTTTGTAACTCCTGCTCTCTTCTGGTTGCTGTGCCCAACAGGGTCCATAATGATCTGTTACTTTATTAGTTATGTTTACCACCTTATTTGTACATTATGGAATGCAATAAACAATTTGAATTTGAATTTGAGAGGTTAGCTCTCAGAGTTTGCAAGTGAATGAAGAGTTTGAAGTGGCAATGGGCAGGCCATATAGTTCGCAGAACCGACAACCACTGGGGAATGAAGGTTCTCGAATGGTGGCCGCGAACAAGCAAGCGAAGTGTGGGGAGGGTCTCCCCACACTCACCCACACGATGGACCGACGACATTGTAGCCATCGCAGGAAGTCGGTGTATAGAGGTGGCACAAGATCGCTCGTCATGGCGCTCTTTGGGAGAGGCCTATGTTCAGCAGTGGACTTCTAAGGACTGACGTGATGTGATGTGTGATCATTTTCATATGTTTTGTAATGTGTTTATTTGTTTCACTGATAGAAATAACTAAAATTTTCCGCGCTCGCTTTGCTCGCGCCTTTCTTATAATATTAGGATTTTATGCACACACAGAAGGTCAATTAACATTAACATTATTTTTTTCAGATAATTACATGCTCAAAGCGAGCGCTTATGCAGAAATTGATTTTTGTACTTACCGTGAATAGACCTACTGCTCGTTGAGAAAAAAAATGCTCCAAATGTTCGCGCTCGCTACGCTCGCACTGTACTACCTGTTGAATGAAAGAAAAAGAAGATCTGGTCTTCCTTCAATTTTTAACAATTACTTTAAGAAATAATTTGAAATTATCGTGCCTTGCTATTTGCTGCTTTAATAGTTATATCTTTCAATGGATCCATAGTTTTTTTTTATTATTTTGTCATTTTTGGGCTCGCTTTGGTCGCGCCTTTTAATATTACCTATATTCACACGCTGAGGAATTCCATTAATGTCTAATTTACCGGTTTTTTTGCGTTCGTTGCGCTCGCGTCTTTTAAATGTTATATTCAGTTCCCTCCTTCGTATCATGCAAAGGAGATAACTAAAGCTTCGCTCGCGCCTTTATAAGTTTACAAGATTTAGGCACATAGAAGATCAATCATAAACGTTAGTTTTATTTCACAAAACTGCAATTATAAAAGTATAAGTAGCTCTATATTTTCACGTTCGCTACTCTCTCGTCTTCTTGGTAATATTGCATGTTTCGCAATCATAGAAGATCGAACATAAAAACGTAACAAAGAAATAACTACAATTATTAAAGTGTACCTAGTAGCTCAAAGTATTCATATAAAAGGGGCGGTGAAATATTTCTCGCCTAGGGCGCACAGATTCCTAAAACCAACCTTGTTTATAATAGTCGTTTGAGAACATATTCCAGATCTGCTCTCAAACGACTGTAATAAGCATACAAAACAACGACAGTGAAAGTACAAAAAAAAAAACATTTTTGTTAATTCTTTTACAATCAGTTTGAATGAAATAATTAGTTATCCTGGCAATTTTCAGATGGAACTCACTGAACTGCAAAATCATTCTGCACTTAAAAACCTTTTTGTAGAAAAAAATATTTTCAAAGTCACACACTTCTTGAGAAGAATTTGGAGATTTTTGGAATTGGTGCCAGAGGAAGGCTTTCCTGCAATAACTGACCTGGCCTTTCAAATCTTAATTTTGTAAAAAAAAAAATACCGCACATCTCTAACTGAACAACATACGAATTATTTGAATTATCTGATTTGTAGTTACTGTCAACATCTGCGCCTAACATTGGAAAAAACAAAAATAATGACAGAAACCAAATTGATTGCACCCATTACTTGGCTTTAGATTTTGGTGACATACAATTTTGTTTCTTTATTTGGCAGTAGACGTTATTTATGTAAATGAGAACTTTTCAAAAGGTTTTTTTTTTTGCACTAAACATGACTTTAAAGTGCTTAGGTAACAAAAATAGGAACCGTCTGTAGTCAATGGCCCGCTAGTGATTTTTAAATCGTCAATTTGGCCCAACTGTTAAAAAGGTTGAGCAGCCTTGATCTAGGGGAACCTAGATAAACGCTTACCTGAAACGAAATATAAACAAAAATTCCATTTTGCATATAAATAAGGAAAATGCAATATTTGCTTATATTTCGTTTTAGGTAAGTATTTTGAAAACAAAATATTGTTGGGAAACTACATCAACACTATCCGAATCCGAATAATGGAACTGTGGAAATATGCTCCAATTACAAATGATGTTGGTATTACCCTTGTATGGAAAATTCACCCTCCGCCGGATTATTACTTAATGCCTATTTAAGAATTAGGTATTAAGTACCAACACCTAATTCTTAAATACGGCAAATCGTGACCTACAGAACTTCATTGTCCCGGCCCCTATAAATCCTATCCTCCTTGACTTGAACCCGAGATGAGTGAGTAGGACAGGCAGGTACAATTTATCATCTAAGGCTTCACAAATTCCCCTATAAACAGCGATAATTTGACTTAATTTACACAATAAATCGCGAAGGTGGTGGAGAGTCTATTTTGTTAAAGTGAATTACTGAGGACACGTTTTCAAAATTGATGTTTCAAGTTACTTATTAACTTTTTTTACATTCAAGGGCTAATTTATTTGCATTATTTTTATCATTTATTATTAAAATAAATGTAGTATAATAATGCGTTAAACCTTTTGTTGTTATTACTTATTAGTATTAACAGGATTTGGATGGGTATATGTTACTATAAGGATGATTTGTACATTTAGGTATATCGGTATCCACGTATCTACGGCGGATACAACAAGTTAAAAAAGAAACATATCCATAACGGAAACCTAAATGGATAGTTTTATTTTAAAAAAAAACTTAAGCACCTATACATATATGACTTGCGAATTGAGAACCTCATCCTTTTTGAAGTCGTTCAAATACTCCCGTGCGACACTGCTTTCTACTGTCATCTTTAGACAAGCTTTTACTTTAGTAGGTTAAGCCAAAGACCGAATTACGCTTAATGGCGGGTTAAACTCAGTAATTTCACTAGCTAAAGTGCCTCAAATTCAATAAAACGGAGTTAAAAAAAAATACAATGTCTACTATAGGTACATTATAATCTAAGAAACTAGGCTGGAGCAATCCCCAAAAAGCAGCACCCGTTCAAGTTTTTCAGGATGAAAATAGGTTTTCTATACCAACGATGTACGTAAACATTGTTTTTAGGGTTCCGTACCTCAAAAGTAAAAAAGGAACCCTTATAGGATCATTTTGTTGTCCGTCCGTCCGTCTGTCCATCTGTCTGTCTGCCAAGACCCCTTTTCTCAAGAAAGTGTGCAGGTTGCAAGTTGTAATTAATATCATATACTTTTAGAGGTCTGCAATCTTAGAGGGAATATAAGAGATGTAAAAATAGGAGATGTAAAAAAAAACTTCTAAGTGAACGCAATCAAAAGATACGGCGTTTATGCCGCTTATTTTGACACTTGCAAGGGAATCAAAACCTATAGGGTACCCGTTTACCTAGAATCATTAAATTTGGCAAGAAGCAAGTGTAGGAAAAGGAAAAATCCGTTAACCGTAAATTTGTAGTTACATCACAAAATAATCTGTTTAAACAATCGTCGAGACTCGATGTCTGTTGTTTGTTTGTCGTATGAGGTAGTGCTGGCCTCTGATGTCAGAGTTTGTCAAGCCGCCTGAGGGACTCAGACATGGCTTAACGACTGCTATTAAAAACAGCCGGGACCGACAGCTTAACGTGCCCTCCGATTCACTGAGCTATGAAAAACCGCACATAACTCAGAAAAGTCATTGGTGCGTAGCCTAGGTTTTGAACCCGGTCACGAGACTATTCACGTTCGTATTTACTTACCTACAAGTTTGTACGGAACCCTCGGTGCGCGAGTCCAACTTGCACTTGGCCGGTTTTTTATAAGCTTTTATTTAATTTCACTTGTATTTATCTATGTATGTATCTATGTATCTTGTCTGTCTTGGAATCTTGCAGTTCAAATTTCGATCACTTCCCGATTAGCTATCCGGCTGAAACTATCAGGGTAGCTCACAAACCGACGACAAAACAATTAAAAAAAGTAAAAAAAAGTGAAAGAGCAAAAAAAAAGAAATAATAAAAAAAAAAGTCATACAACGCAACAACAACGTGACGTTTATTTTAAAAAACCCGTAAAAGTTTTTTTTTTTTAATTATACTTATTTCTAGCTAGGCTAGGAAACTCACCAAATAACAACAGCAGCAAGTCGCTAACCGCCAAGCTGAACAAGTAGTAGTTCGTAGCAGTATGGAGTCCAGGGTGCCTCACGATCACAACGCAAACGCATATGTTCCCGACCACCCCGGTCAGGAAAATCACCACCAGCACCGCGCTCAGAGGAACTATCTCCTTCAAGGGAAGTCTTCGCGATCCCATTAACCACCACAGCATCTCCTCTTCAGTGCAGTCGAAGTGGGATTCGTTGTTGCAGCGATTAAAGAAGTCATCATACGTTTCGTTTACTCGGAGGAAAACGGTTGACTCCATTTTGGGCTTTGTTTTCTTTGAGCTCAATGAAGAAAGGTATTTCTTTGTAAGTTCTACATGTTACTTTTAAGAACTTTTAGTAGTTGTCATTTGTTTTTTTTGAATTAATCTATTTGGCGAATTATCTTTGTTGAAATTTACTATTTTAATTAATAGTGTGTACCTAATTTTAATTGTAATTTAAACAGAACACGTTAAAGTTATGTATATAATTAATTTAACTATTATTTTACAATAACAATCAACTTTATCTATGTTTTAATATTGTTTCCTTATATTTCCACTTCACGAAAACTCAAGTCAGTCCTAACGCAGACAGTGCGTCGCTAGACCGGTCTCGGAGGGTTTTCCGCGCGTACTGATAGATATTCCCTTCATTCCATTCCATCCTTTTCCACACCACGCTTCACAGAAAGCATAGGTAATACCTACTTTTTTTTTTATGAAATCTCCTTCATTTTGGCTTTAGATTACGGAATTAACTGAATAAAAAAATACAATTAACATACCCTACCATTTATCTTGCACGACAAGATTTTTGGTAGAAAATAGAGTAGGTAGGTACACTTTTCGTGCTGAATTAATGATTAAGTAATTTAAAACTTGGTCACGAAACGCCATATCGCTTAAATATGAATAGGAGAGTTACTTATCGTTAGATTCTTCTTGGCTTAGGGCCTAATCATTCATCTCTCTTGATTAAGAATAGGGGCGGCCTTTGGGGGTGGCGAGCAGGGCAACCGCCCTTGCAGGGGCCTCACGCAACGTCCCAAGTAGAAAAACATTAGGTAGGTACTAATGTTTATTTACATTTCGCTCCTTACGCTGCGCATTACAAAACTCACGACACGCCACTCTCTCGCACTCTCTTGATTGCAGAGCGCAAACTGGAAATGCCGCGGCAGCGGCTGGCGAGCGCCGAATTTAACTTCCGATTTTGAATAAACTGTTACGACTTTTTCAAACAATAGCTTAATATTTCATAAAACTTAAAACTGATATATCTCAATGATAACTGATGCGTCTTTGCGGGGGTGGGGGGGTAATTTTTCTAAACTTTTCAATGACTGTTAATTACCTTAACTGACGGTTTTTTGCGCTGAAACTATGACAAAATTATAAACAAAAAACTTTATTTAAAAAAATTGAAGGTTTAGGCGTTTAGTATATAAATTCCTTGATAAGCGTAGATTATATTCTATTCAAGCGATTGACACTAATAACAAAATATTTCACCACAATTTAGGTAGCAGAAAGTGCATTCGCAAAAAACATCAATTCTATCAAAAATTGAACTACTAAAACTCACGACCAGCAACTCTCTCTCTCTCTCTATCGCTCGTATAGGGGATCGGGGGAGGGAAAGAGATAGCAATAGATTTTCTCAATACCTACTTTGCGCAGATCTCGTTAGGCCGTTGTAACTACAGGAAAACTTTCTTCAAAGACTGTCCATAATTTTGGAAATATTTTGGTACTGCATTCACAGATTTTGGAGAAAAATATACAGTGAGCAAGATAATTGTCACATTATACAAAAGCTTTTTGATGCCAATCTATCCTGTTTCTTTTAGGGATCAAAAGTCTCTATCGGACTGACGGAGGTTTGAGTACACGAGAAATGTCAGTAATAGCAAAAACAAAAAAACTCAAAAATACAACTCAAAAAATAAAAATAAACTATTAAATTAATAGGGTCAATGTATTATACTCAAAATTTCTGTGCCCCGACCACGGAACTTGCTTTCAATCAGATTGTCACTTTCTTCGTAGCAATTTCGACTCTATCGCAACGCACTAATGAATTTGACGGCGTGAAACCGATATGATCAACACTGCGTAATAGCACTGCTGGTAAGTACGTGTACATACTATGATTTTCGGTAGGTAGGTACCTATTCTGTGTTGCTGTACAGTGTTTGCCTGCCATCTGCATTTTCCTGAAGAACTGAAGAGTATTTGCGTGTCAAGTAAAAGTTCTAAAATTATTGTACATTACGTTGCGCTGCTAAGAAAATCTTTCTTCAAACTTCCCGCGCCTTTCATCCACCAATCCCGCCATTTTACAATTTACCATTGACAAAATTATAATAGTTTTAAATAATTCCCATGAAAATAGTCAACTGATTTTAGTCGAATAATGCTTTCGATTTCAAAATATCAATTTAACAACGGCATTATTAAAGCGTTCGTTTTGAAGCAAATTGCGAAAATAGCAGTTAAAAACGATAATTATGATCACATTTGCCGTTCGGTAGGGACATTTGTAGGTGAAATTAACGTTTTGTAATGTTTTGAATAACCTTTCGTTTTGCATGTTTAGATGACATGACATGTATATTTGACAAGAAAATTGACTTTATTCTGTAGCGTGTGGGTTAATTTTTCATTCGGTTTGGGAAGGATCGTTAGTGGCAAAATTTGCAAAAGGGCAAATGTTTTGAAACCGTTCAGAGTGAACGGCTTGTTAAAAATGTATATTTGGAAACTGCCCAAAACGCCACCTCTTCATCTCGAACGCAGGGTACGACATCTAAAAAAAATACAAATTGTCAAATTCAATTCTCGTTTTTTTTTAATCTATGTTTGTTTGTAATGGACGCGCGCGTGTATTTATCGATTTGCGCGATGTATTTCCAATTCATTGATTGAATTCGCGTGCAATGTGGAAAAAAGCACTTTCTCGACGCAACAGTTTAGTTTGGTGAACTTACTATCACAAATTGTTCGAGAATCTCAAGTTCTGTAAATACAGAATGTCGTCCCAAATAGGGGATGAAATTGGCGACTTATCTGCTATGTCAACAGAGACAGATTCCCAAGCTGCTAACGAAGGTGAATAATATTAGCGTTTTCTAAATAATATTAAGTTCCGCGATAAAAAAACTCACTACCTAAATACCGATAACTTACCTCCAGTAAAGTTCTCGAGGTTTTATAAATTGTCAACAGCTGATTTCTGTCCTTTGGCAACTACTTAAACTAAAATCAAAGGAAGTTACATTTTAACTTGCCTAGAATTTGTATTAAATTCCTTTTTATCACAAACTACTGTGACCTCTGAAAGTCCTCAGACTTGTTATGATGGTTTGAATGTACCTTTTTACTATGGATTTGGTACAAAATCTGAGTAACTGAATTAATACATCACTGAGTGCGGCAATGTTGGCAAGCTGTATATTAACACAGATATCTAGTTACAAAGTTTGAGCTGTACTGTACCACTTACACAGAGAAAAACTGCTACCTCTTCTACTCAAATAGTGTCGGACACTGGTATGAGTGTTAGCGCGAGGAACCCTCATTCAAATGTTTGAACCAGGTCAATTTTGAAGATACATTCTATTGCATATGAATTGTGCGGCCCTGGATAATAAACATGCAAATGCATGCGTCCAAAAACTAATGAAAATTGAGATGACTTTCATTATGGCCCTACATGATCTAAAAGTTAATGTAATAAACTTGAACTTATCATGTATACCTTTCACAAGTATCCTAATAGAAATAGACTGAACAATGTGAGTTTGCCCAGGTTTTGCCTAGTGATGAGTTATCTCTCAAACTGTTAATCTGGTCTATAATAATTGGTAGGTGAGCTGATAATACAGTTATAAGTGGATATAACAACATCGGTCAGGGAAGGTCACTTATATAAGTACATTTAGGTGGGGGGGGGGGGAGGTAATTCGTTTGAAATGCATAGGTCATTTCTTGTTTTTTTTTAAAAAAAGTGATATATTTATTTTTGGGTTATACTAATAAAAGCTTTAAAATCAGCAATTTTATGCATAAGGGACTCCTGCTTAGGGGGACGGAGGGGAAAAAGAGTAGTTTTAGAGTAGTTTTGGTCGGAGTTACCATTTTTTATATTTTTTGTTAAATTGTAACTTACTTTTTCTGTCCCTATTTTTCAGGGAGCAAAGGGTAGGGGAGTAAGTACCAGTACTTCTGCCTTATCTCTGGCGCAGCGGAAATAGCAGTTCCTTCTTCTTTGTGTAACAAAGTCACAGGCGATCATATCAAAATCATATTATGTTACATAAACTCACAAAGAAAAACATTCAATTATTACTTATGACATGTACTTTGGGACTAATTACTAGGTTAAATACTGAAATAAAGATTTGAATACTCAAATTGTCAATTGAAATATTGATTTGGCTCTTGAAAAGGGTTATGTTAACATACCGCACTCATTCATTAGTACATATTTTAAATCTATTTGCTTTTCATTATATCTCAGAGATTGCATATAACATAATTGCACTTTACTGTTTGCAAAGTTTATGATAGTCTATATTTTTTTATCACTTTGACCATCAATATTAACTGGAAAACTGTCTTGTTTAATTGTCACAAAGTATATAAAAAAAAACAAATGCCTCCTCGGTGGCTGCAAAGGCAGCCATGAATACCGCAGACTTCACTGCATTCCAGTTTGTATCATCATAGCAGTTGATTTATCAAAACTAAGCTTACTGTATACATAATATCAGCCAACAGCTTCTCTGTATGTAATGTATGGTAAGTATATTTTTCTCTGGAGTCACAGTACTTTTTACTAGCCTTTTAAGAGCATCAACTGGAATGCTGGATATTGTCTGAAAAGTTAAATTAATTTGCTACTGGTCGCGCGATGCCTGCGTCTTTGTCACAGCAGGCGGGGGCTGCCCTCCCTCCGCGTCAACCGTGCTCTAAAAAACATTAGGGGTAAGACAGACCAAGACCACGGCGTGTTGGGGTTGACAAAGTCGATTCTGAATTCAAGTTCGTTGTAAGGCTACACTTACTTTTAAATTACATGGTGTGAAATGTCATCTTTATCAATACAATGCCATCAATAATTCTACAATTAATATCTCCGAAACTATTCATTTCCTACCATTGAAATTTGGCAAATAGTTTTCTTATATTAGAATCCTACAATAAAAATTACAACATCCTATGTTAATGTACATATAAATGACTAGCCATCGGTTATAACAACTAAATGGCAAGGTCCGTGCCGAATCCCAATATAAGTACCTATGTAAACAAAACACATCCCTTATAACAACTATCAAATATAGCGTCCTTAGATATACAGTCTCTTCAATGTCGTTATATCCGTTTTTGACTATAGTAGTATACATTTTAAGTTCCAACATGAGCTTATTTGGTTTAACAGTGTCAAGATATCACGTCCAAAAAAGTAGATAGCTACCATGACAATTAGCATGTGTAGGATTTCATTCACCCATAATGACTTGTGACTCTGTGAGCTGTAAACCTCGCGAGTACAAACTTTTTTGCAAACAATCTAGCGGTGCACAGTAGCGCCATCTAGTTACCTTACTGTAAAACTAACATTAATAACCAAGGTGCTCCATCAATCCCTATCTAGTAGGCAAAGGGCTGATTCCACTGGAAGAAACCTAGCAAATAAAAAGTTAGCAAATTTTCTGCATTTTGAAGAGCTATTCTGCTCATCACGCCGAAGATCCTCATCAGATCTTTACCAAATTTTTATGAGACTAACTTAAAAAATGGATGTGTGCATTCTCCCCATCCTCACATACGGTGCACAGACTTGGTCTTTGACTGATCATCAGAGGTCTGACCTAGAGGTATGCCAGCGTGCAATGGAACGCAGTATTCTAGGAATTAAACTAACTGACCAAATAAAGAACACCATACTGCGTTCCAAGACTCAGATTACAGACGTGACTCAAAAAGCTGCAAAACTAGTGGGGCTGGGCTGGACATGTCTGCCGCATGTCGGATGATCTCTGGGCAAAAATTACCACGCAATGGGTACCCCAAGATCGCAAACGTCATCGCGGCAGACCAAGAAAGAGATGACGGGATGAGCTTGACTCCCACACAAAGAACTGGTGTACCATTGCAACAGATAGAGAAGAATGGAAAAAGGGTAGGGAGGCCTTTGCCCTGCAGTGGGACACTACAGGCTCGTAATAATAATAATAATAATAATAACTTAAAGTTACTACTTTTCAAATAAAAAAAATACCATTGATGTCGGATTTAATAAGGCGAAGATAATTCAGTAGCCCCCTCTTTACCCTTTTTTGGGGGAAGTACAAAAAAACAAAAAAATTGCTTATCCTGTATTCCAAGTTTCATCTAGATCGGTTGAGGATTGCGAGCTGTAGAGGAGAACAGAGATCCAACCGGACAGACATCCGGACATAAGAAAACATTTTTGCTGAAGCTAAAACAGAGAAGATTTGCGCTCGCTTGGTCAATAATAATATAGTCAGCACAGTTCACACCAATTACCTAGCCCCAAACTAGGATACCCTGTATTATGGGTACTAAACAATGAATACATACTTATATACGAGTGTAACATCCATGACTCGGAAACAAACATTTCTGCTCATCACACAAATGATTGCACGTAGCGGGATTCAAACCCTCAACTGTTGATTTCAAAGTCAGGGTCACTAACCATTCGCCAACCAGTTGTCTATAAGTCTTATCTATTTTTTATTATTATTATTATTATTTTTGCACCTGTCCCGTGGGGGTGTTTGCCAGTGATACTAGCAGTGCCCGCGACTAAGATTATGAAAATTCTTCAACACTGGATACCAGTGTTCTACAGTGTCCGCTGCGATGATGTATGAAAGCAAGCCAAACAATAATATAGTCAGTCGATCCTTCTCATTGAGAATGCCAGAAGCAGAAATGATAAAAATTGATACCGGCCCAAAGCATATGTTAGATAGATGGAAGTATAATCTATATTAAAACAAAATTTAATTGTAGCAGGTTCGAGTGCCAGTGCTGATGATGGGTCATCCACCAGTGCGGCCACACCGTCGCACAACGAGCAGGCGTCGCGGCAGTCCAACCTGCAGCGCATCCAGCAGAGAAAGCAGCAGGTCTACAACTGGCCTCACAACAAGAAACTGCTGAAGTTGGCCATATACTCTGCCTGCCAGGTATGAGGTTGTTCTAGTATTCACCAGTGTGGCCACACAATAAGAAACTGCTGAAGGTGGACATTTACTTTGTCTGCCAGGTAAGGGGTTGTTCTAGTATCCACCAGTGTGGCCACACAATAAGAAACTGCTGAAGGTGGACATTTACTTTGTCTGCCAGGTAAGGGGTTGTTCTATTGTAAACCTGTCTGGCCACACAATGAGAAACTGCTGAAGGTGGACTTTTACTTTGTCTGCCAGGTAAGGGGTTGTTCTAGTATCCACCAGTGTGGCCATACAATAAGAAACTGCTGAAGGTGGACATTTACTTTGTCTGCCAGGTAAGGGGTTGTTCTATTGTAAACCTGTCTGGCCACACAATAAGAAACTGCTGAAGGTGGACTTTTACTTTGTCTCCCAGGTAAGGGGTTGGTTCTATTATTCACCAGTGTGGCCACACAATAAGAAACTGCAGAAGGTGGACTTTTACTTTGTCTCCCAGGTAAGGGGTTGGTTCTATTATTCACCAGTGTGGCCACACAATAAGAAACTGCAGAAGGTGGACATGTACTATGTCTGCCAGGTAAGGGGTTTGTTCTGTTATCCACCACACAATTAGTAGTCACACAATGAGCAGGCGTCAGCAGCAGGTCTATAATTACTGGCGTTAAAGCAAAAAATTGCTGAAGTTAGCCACTTACTCTGCTTGATAGGTAAGTTATAATAAGTGCTTCTTTCTTAAGAATAAGTAATATTGAAGATTATAATATGTATAATCTTGTTGTAGAAGACATGGCATTCATTATACCATTTATCAAGGTATAACTCGTTGTGTACAAAGTACAATATACTACATTCCATAAAAATTTGTTCATCCATCAAATAGTTTTTATTGATTGCTCGACTTCTACTTATAGGATTGAGATACCAAGTATACCAGATTTTAAGTTAAAACTTAAGCTCTCCAACGTTGAAAACCGCATTGCAATCGGTCTCATAGTTTTTAAGTGATTGCGCAAACAGACAGAGAGACAAGATAAAAAATAGCTTATTTTAAGTCCTCTAGTCTAGAACAATTTGAGTAATTATCTTTTTTGTACATTTTTGTTACTAACTGCTTTATTATAAGTATAGATACTGCAAAAAATAGATTATGTTGACTTCTAAATTTTCCTATAATATATTTTCAGACTCCAGATTGTAACTGCAACGGTTGGAAGACTCCAGTGCCAGTACAGCCATCTAAAGGCAACCGGGCCGACATCCAACCCCTAGCCAACTTCACTGACCCCTGCCGCAATTGCAATCACATTCTAGGTAATACATTATTATGGGAAAGGTTTCTTTAAATATGTATTTTAATGTTAAGGATGAACAGTATGTCATTCAACTGCTATCACGCTAATGACCTAAGATTAAAATGTTCAGAATTTTCAGCTTCATTGCTAAAACTATCTGTACTTGGTCCAAGTATCGACAGAATTCAAAGTAAAACAGTATGTCATGCAACTGCCATCACACTAATGACCAAAGGCTAAAAAGTTCAGAATTTTCAGCATCATTGCTAAAACTATCTGTACTTGGTCCAAGTATCCACAGTATTCAAAGTAAACAGTATGTCATGCAACTGCCATCACACTAATGACCAAAGATTAAAAAGTTCAGAATTTTCAGCGTCATTGCTAAAACTATCTGTACTTGGTCCAAGTATCCACAGAGTTCAAAGTAAAACAGTATGTCATGCAACTGCCATCACACTAATGATCAAAGACTAAAAAGTTCAGAATTTTCAGCGTCATTGCTAAAACTATCTGTACTTGGTCCAAGTATCCACAGAATTCAAAGTAAAACAGTATGTCATGCAACTGCCATCACGCTAATGGCCTAAGATTAAAATGTTCAGAACTTTCAGCTTCATTGGTAAAACTATCTGTACTTGGGCCAAGTATCCACAGAATTCAAAGTAAAACACTATGTCATGCAACTGCCATCATACTAATGACCTAAGACTAAAAAGTTCAGGGTTTTAGTGTCATTGCTGAAACTATCTGTGCTTTGGCCAAGTATCCACAGAATTCCAAGTAACTATTAAATGATTTAAATTACACCAAAATAAATAAAAATACTCTTAACTCTTTAGTGTGTGGTCCATCGGTCACTGCCATGTCATGAGTACTAATGTACGGCGGCTTGCGGTGCGGAAGCTCCGCACCAGATCGTCCGCACCCTTCTTCTTTAAACAGCTTAAACCCTAATATTCATTCCATTGATATCTATTTTGAAATCAAGCTAAAGTTTTGAAGAAATTGCACCAAAATAATACATATAAAATAATCCTAACCTCCAAAAAATCACACACGTCTATATCAGAATGAGAAAGTAACTCTGCCTCTATCTGTTGATTATTTTTACCACATTTTTATTAAATCACTTTCTTGTTTGTCTGTCAATGGATGACAAAGTAATAAAATAAAAAGACAATTGGTTTTTGCTGCTTGTTTCACAACTGATCAGCTCACCGATCTTGATAAAGTATTACAACATTTGTGCATCATGATGAATATTTAATGTAATTAATTGTGTGCAATAATTTTTCATAAATTTTATTATTCTTGTTTGTCGTATGAGGTAGTGCTGGCCTCTGGTGTGTTTGTCAGGCCGCCCGAAGGCCTCTGACGTGGTTTAGCGAATGCTATTAAGCAATAACAGCCAGGACCGAGAGATTAACATGCTTTCCGGAGCACGGAGCGATGGAAATCTGCACACAATCTCGAAAATTAATTGGTGCTGAGCCGATGACTGAACCCTGTGTTGTTGGATTCTAACACACACAAAAGTAGACAGTAAAAAAAAAAACATACAATCGAACATATAACCGTCTCCTTTTGTGAAGTCGCTTAAAAACGCAGACAAGGCAAGCGTGATGTCATCATGCGGACGACCTCCCGTATTAAATCCCAGGGTTAACAAAAAACTTGGAAAATACAAAATTAATCCTCCCTACTAATGCGAAAGTGTGTTTGTTTGTTCCTCTTTCACGCAGAACTTAATATAAATAAATAAAATATAATAATAATTCACATTAATTACCTAGCCCCAAACTAGGATACCCTGTACTGTGGGTACTGGACAATGGATAAACATACAAAAATACGAACATTTAATATTATTTAACACATAAAACTGACTGTTGACTTTAAAAAGTGCGTGTAGCTCCGGGTTCTGGCGATGACTGGCGTCGCGCTTTCAAAAACACAGCTGTGAAAGACTTAATGCATTGAAGTGTTTTTTTTTTTTTTGTATAATTCGTATTCTGCAAGGACCGGTGAGTGATATAAGATACTTTTCATCATGATTATCTACGTGGGTAAACTGCAGGGCGTATCTAGTAAATCATTAAAAAAAATGGTGGTAATTCCAGAGAAACACGTAACGCAACTGCAAGGGCTACCGGTAGCGGAAGTGAACCGGCTGCTGGGAACTGTGGTCGATGTGGAGAACATCTTCATGTCCATGCATCGGGAGGACGATCATGACACCAAGCGCGTATATTACTATCTGTTCAAGGTAAGAAAAGGGGTCCTAACATTTTATAATGGACACTGGCATACTAGAAATTCAGCCATCTTGAAAAAATCAACAAGTCCACTGGTCAAACCTTGTGTAAATCTATAGAGAACTTCAATACAAACAAAAAAATCTATACTTATAATAAAGCAATAAGAACGAAAAAGTCTGTATAAAGAAGATAATTAAGAAAACATGGTCTAGGGTACTTAAAATAAGCTACTGAACAATTGTGTAATATTTTTAAATATCATGTCTGTCTGTTTGTCTGTATGTTTGTTCGCGCATCACGTAAAAACTACTAGACCGATTGCGATGCGGTTTTCTCTGTTGGATAGCTTAGGGTTTGACTTAAAAATCTTGGTATCTTGATATCTTAATCCAATGATTAGATGCCGAGCAATCATTAAAAATCTATTTGATGGCTGAATTAATTTTGAATTAATGTAGTATATTGTACTTTATAGGTACTTTTGGTCCTGGAATAATACGTGTGGGCTACTTTTAAATGAAATGACCACGCGAGCCTCGAATACATCTAGTGTTGAATTAACTAACATGATATTTAAAACATATACCTATACTTGAAAACGAATCGATTGACACCTCGCTTGCCAAAATTGGACCAATACGGGTGACGCTATGGTGAAACATCTACATACCCACATACATACATAGACTGTTAAACTCATTACCCTTCCCGTAGTCGTAGTAGTAAAAACAGCCACCGTAAACACTTCATCGCTTTCCAAATTCGTCTTTCAGTTTCTTTATCCGTCTAATGGTGACGGTAACGCCATCTATTGAAATAATGCTTTAGTCTTACATAGTAGATAGATAGATAGATAGATAAATTCTTTATTGCACTCACCACAAACAAAATCAACAAAAAATAAAGGAACAATAGCAGAAGAAGTGTCAGTGTCAAGTGTTACATAGTACTTTCATATTTTCCACAGATCCTCCGCAAGTGCATCCTAACCCGAACACACCCCCGCATCGAAGGTCCTCTAGGCCAACCCCCCTTCGAGCGCCCCTCCATCGCCAAAGCCATCACCAACTTCGTGCTGTACAAGTTCAACTCCCTGCCCCAACGCGAGTGGCAGACCATGTACGACCTCGCGAAGATGTTCCTGCACTGCTTCAACCATTGGAACTTTGAAACGCCCAGTGTAAGAAGACTCGTAAGTAATACGTGTTTAGTTGGTCAGGTTGACTTCCAGAGGTGATGATTGTGTTTAGTTGGTCAGGAAATTGACTTCCTGAGGTGACGTTTGTGTTTAGTTGGACTGGAAATGGTCTTCCTGAGGTGACAGTTGTGACGGAAGGATACTGATTGAGTGGTTTCGGGTTATCTGATTTAGTTTAATCCGTTTAGCCCTATGTGCGTGCGATATAGCACATTTTTTAATCACCTTATGTTACAAAAGGGTTTTGTCGCTTATTGCGAACATGCCATGAACATGAACATGCCACCCTGGTTCTTATGCATACTTTACCCACCTGTAGACAAGCGCGATCAGTTGAATAACTAATCGTGCCTATCCACAAGCGAGTATAGCTTTCTGGCATCATCTGAAAGTGGATCTGCTAACATCTACCTATTCCAGTCATATTACAATAATTTCTAATACTAGAATTCCGGGCACATTCCATCAATATGTGGTATACGTCATCAACAAGTCCACAAGTTTCACAATTCGGCGATGTCGTTTTGCGCATCAAATAGGAGAATTTATTGCATGGAATGTGTCCGGATCTTAATCTTAGGCTATAACAAGATTTTTTCTGTTCAAAATATTATTGTCAATCCATGGAGAATTCAAGGGGTATGGTTGGATCGTCCGATACCATATTCCCTTTTCCTTTGACCTCTCATCGAAGTACTCCTTCCAGATCTTATAACAATCTTTTTTAACCATAGGCACATAGTCTGAAAATGAAGGTGTTACATTTGTAGGTATACCATCAGTGACAGCTTCTTTAGCTAGCTTATCTACGCATTCATTACCTATAAGATCTACATGTGATGTAATCCCTTGTAAGATGATGTTTTTATATACAGACTGTAATTCTAAAAGTAACTTTATTATTGTGTAGGCTACAGGTAACCCTCGAAAGGTCGAGGTATAACGAGCCAGGTGTTGAAGGGCACTTTTTGAGTCTGAATATTCAGCTAAAAAAATTAAAGCAAATCCTCCTCTTCTATATTCAATATTAAACATGTAGTGATATTGGTGATGTAGTTATTTTATTCAATATTAAAATAACTACATCACCATAATTTGAAGATTTAACATAAGATAGGGCTTCCATAACTGCTAAATGTTCGGTTTCCATAATGCAATTGTTTGATTCAATTTTAAAAAACAATTTGTAGTTAAGTCTAAAAACGCTGCACCAGACCCACTACTATCGTTTGAGCCATCAGTGACAATTAATTAACACAATTTAATTGTTAATTAAACTCTTAAACAAAAGTGCTTAGAGGTATAGCAAGCGTCGCTTCTTTCTATTCTGCAGAGATACAAAATACCAAACATAGTAATGGTAGTAAAGTAGGACTAGGTATATAAAAAAACCTCGCCATGTGACGGAAAATCTTTGGAACTAATTTCGTTTACAATACTACCTTTTATTTTTGTTGTTCTTTTTAGTTTAACGCATTAAAAAGCTGAAATGCATTCTAAAAGAATTAGCAAGCTGAAGTGGCAATGGATTGAGAGCAGTGGTAGCATAACGGTTCAGTAGTGCAACTTAGATTCCAACAACCGGGTTCGATTTTAGGCTTGCGCACTAATGACTTTTCTAAGTTTTGTGCGGTTTTCCATCGCTCCATGCTTCGGAGGCACGTTAAGCCGTCGATCCCTGCTGTTATTGATTAATAGCAGTCGTTAAGACACGTCAAAGACCCTCGGGCGGCCTGACAAACTCTGACACCAGAGGCCAGCAATACCTCATACGACAAACAAACATGTCGAAGAACCGACAACGTGAGGTAAACGAGTTCTACAGTGGACCCCGTGTTCTCACTGTTTAATAGCTTAGGTTTTAACTTAAAATGTGGCATACATTGTGTTTCAATCCGATGAGTAGAAGCTGAGCAATCGATAAAAAACTATTTGACGGTTTAACGAAATTTGGTATTGTACCTTGTATATACGTTTAGTCCTGGAATCATATAGGATACTTTATCTCTGAAAAATGTCCAAGCGAGCGAAGCCCCGCACTGCTAGTTTATAAATGCATATAATACAAGAGTGATTGACTTTGTTTTCATTACAGCAAGTGTCCAATCCTGAGGATCTCTCGGCCTATCAAATCAATTACACAAGGTAAGAAATAAATACAATCTGAATCTTTTGACAACTTATTTATTGACATTATAAGTTTTTACGCTCTTTCTCTCCTCCATCTTTCTCCTTCTCTCCTTCTCTGTCCTCTCTCTCTCTCTCTCTCTCTCTCTCTCTCTCTCTCTCTCTCTCTCTCTCTCTTCTCTTCTCTTCCTCTCTTTTCTCTTCCCTGTTTTTACCCGACTGCGCAGGGTTATATGTCTGGGCTTTATGTATGAATGTACCGTCCTTTGGCGTAAAGAGGTATATTTGTTCCATCTCACGAAGGCGGGTAAGTCTAGATTGTGTGTGTGCGTATGCACGTGCACATTGATTCTGTGTACGTAAGCGTAAGCGCCCGAGCCGCTGTTTTCGAGCATATGCACACAATTTATCTACAAACACCAAATCAAGACCAATCCGCCTTCGTGAGATAGAACAACTGTATCATTGGATTTGTTATAATCGCGAGAGTGACATAGGATATATGAAGTGGAGGAAGAAAACTTACAGTTGACGGTTTACGGCTGCCATATTTCCAAAGGAACAAAAAATTACCAAAACCTATCGAGTGAGATATCAAAATGAAGACCATCCCAAAAATATATAAAGGAAACTAAAAAGTTGAAAAATAAAATACATTATTATAAAAACGCCGTCGCTAGACGCCTGGCAGATGTGTAAACATCGAATATGACCGAGCGGAGGCAGAAAGAGCCGACGAGCCACGAGCGGCCGTCCTCCCGTCGCTGCGCCATGATTCGGCGTTACCCCCGTACCGCGCCATTAGATGTTTACACATCAAAAACAAAAAACTCGACTGCGAATATAAGATACAGTCGGAGGCATGAGGGTTCGCCAGGTTCTAGTTGATCCCGTCAAAGGAGAAATTAAATGCCTACGACTGCATTTTATATACAAAAAATCCTCTGTTTTCTCTTTTTAGTATTTCGCAGTCGTTTTTTGTCTTTCATAATTTATTTGTATTAATTACTAGTTTTCCCGCCCGCAACTTCGTCCGCGCGGACTACTGTTTATCGCGAAAAAAAGCATCCTGTGTTCTTCTAGGATATTAAAAACCAATGCAAAAGTAGGTATAGCACCGATGCTCGTGATGACATACTTGTTATTTCATTTCCATGGCAGCCGTTTCTTAGTGTGTAATATATTTTTTCAGCTTTTCCTGTTTTTCCGTGGAAACTTACAAATTTCCGGGATAAAAAGTCTTTGTTTTATTCCAGGGTATAAACTATCTCCATTCCAAATTTCATCAAAATCCGTCCAGCCGTTATCGCGTGAAAGCTCCTGAAACAAACAAACAGACAACGTTTCACTTTTATATATTGGTATGGATTTATTTGTACCTTTCTCTCTCTATCTTTCCCCCTCTCCCACCCATCCTCATTCTCCCATTTTCTTGCTACATTGCTCTCCAAGTGGATCAAAAATTGTATTACTCCTATTACAGTACTCTTATTGTAGTGCGCCCGCCGGCCAGGTAGAGCTACATCGAAAAACGACTGGCAGCGCCTGGATAAGGAGAGCCGAAGTTTGCAGGCCTATGTCTAGCAGTGGGCGAATATACATAATATAAGCTGATGATGAAATGTTTTGTATTATTCAATTGAGTTACGAGTCGAGCCAGTCGCTCGACTGATGATAAGCGTCACGTGTGGTATTCATTACATTGTTAAAAAAACACCTAATAAACTAATTTTGTATTGTTTTGTACGCCTGCTCATAACAGTTCTGGGTGGCAGAACTTTGTATTGCAAAATCTGGCGCGTCACTGCACTGCGCTCGTCACAATGAGTCATTAGTTAAGTAATTTCTCTGGAAACATTGCCCTTCAAATTAAAGTATGCACACTACAGCTTGGCGGTTGAATATCTGATAAAGGTGTGGTACTTTCCCAGGCGGACTCTTGCAGAAAAGACCTACTAGTACCGGTTTTAAACTTAAATTAATAACTCAAACCTCTGTTTCCAGATGGCTGGTGTTCTGCCACGTGCCCGCCTTCTGCGACTCTCTGCCGCACTACGACACGTCGCTAGTGTTCGGGCGCACACTACTGCGCGCCGTGTTCAAGTCCGTGTGCCGCCAGCTCATGGACAAGTGCCACTCCGAGCGGGACCGCATGCCGCCGGAGAAACGGGTTTGTGACATCACATCACCGCTGCATCATCCCATCAGCCGTTTAGTTTTAACCATATATCTTAAAATGAACCGCTTTCGCTTACTGTCCGTCAGCTTTTGACATAAGCGCCATACAAAAAACGTCAAAAAGTAACGACACGATGGAAACACGACTCGTTTCATTTTTATAGGATTGGGGGGTGTAGTCCCTTCCCACTGTAGTGTATTTAGTTGATTCTTAACAGGCCCATCCCTTTCCACTGCAGTGTATATAGTTGATTCTTGACAGGACCACCCCTTTCCATTGCGGTCTATATGGTTGATTCTTGACAGGACCACCCCTTCCCACTGCAGCATATATGCCTAATTCTTGACAGGACCACTCCTTAACCATATACACTGCAGTGTGCAGTGTATATGGTTAATTCTCGACAGGACCACCCTTTAACACTAGTGTATATTATTGAATCTCGATAGGACCACCTCACTCCACAGTAGTGTATATGGTTGATGCATGACTGGACCACCCTGCCCACTGCAGTGTATATGGTTGATTCATGACTGGACCAACCCTTCCCACTACAGTGTATATGGTTGATTCTTGACTGGACCACCCATTTCCACTGCAGTGTATATGGTTGATAACTACAGTTTTGAGTGTTATTGGTGACACTATCATTTTGTGTCTTTGTTTTGGAGTTTGCGGACATTAGAGCCAGAGGCCTTCTAACGTTATTAGCACAGTGAAAGAAAGCCATTTAAAAAAAAAGTGAACTCGTGATCTAAGATCACATAATATCTTTGAGCGCAAATATCTCACTTTAAAATACTTAGTCTACTAAACATTTTTGTTTGTATTGAAATCCTCTATCGATTTATTGGCAGATCAGTAGCCACGATAACGTGCCGTACCGCTCTAATTAATAAGAACAGAGAGAGTTCATTAAAGGAGTGTAATTGACATTGCCTGTCATATTAGGTACTTTATTTCCGTTGTATATTATCTTCATAAATGTTACAATAGCTTCATAAATGTTATAACTGTGAA
This sequence comes from Alsophila aescularia, assembly GCA_946251855.1. Lineage (NCBI taxonomy): Eukaryota > Metazoa > Arthropoda > Insecta > Lepidoptera > Geometridae > Alsophila > Alsophila aescularia. The sequence goes on from OX276381.1 coordinate 18,161,025, forward strand.
TTGGTTTTGTGACTCCACATAATTTAGTTATGGGATGTAATAGATTTATGTGAAACATTTGTAGTATGAAATATATTTTTAGCAGTAACAGATAGTTAATCCAACAGCTGCAACTGCTAAAACTATCATCCATGCCACAATTTACGTTAGCTATCTCACTAAAGCTATTTCATCAAGTAACTAAAACCCTTTGGAAGAGTCACAAACCGTATTCACAGCTACAGCTAAAGCATTGTCTAGTGTAACTACGGTGATACGATACAGTATCAAACTAAATTTGCTACTATTACTAAAACCATCTTTCTTTCTACGACTTATATTATCTGTCTCACATAAAACAATTATATCACGCAACTAAAACCTTTAGGTCACTAACCCTATTCACAGCTACAGCTAAAACACTGTCTATTGCAGCTACGGTGATACGATACAGTCTCTAATTAACTTTGCTACTTTTGCTAAAACTATCTTTCATGCTACTAATTATATTAGCTGTCTCACATAAAACAATTATATCACGCAACTAAAACCTTTAGGAGGAGTCACAAACCCTATTCACAGCTACAGCTAAACCATTGTCTAGTGCAGCTACGGTGATACGATACAGTCTCTAATTAACTTTGCTACTATTGCTAAAACTATCTTTCATGCTACTAATTATATTAGCTGTCTCACATAAAAGAATTATATCACGCAACTAAAACCTTTAGGAGGAGTCACAAACCCTATTCACAGCTACAGCAAAACCATTGCCTAGTGCAGCTACGGTGATACGATACAGTCTCTAATTAACTTTGCTACTATTGCTAAAACTATCTTTCATGCTACTAATTATATTAGCTGTCTCACATAAAACAATTATATCACGCAACTAAAACCTTTAGGAGGAGTCACAAACCCTATTCACAGCTACAGCTAAACCATTGTCTAGTGCAGCTACGGTGATACGATACAGTATCAAATTAACTTTGCTACTATTGCTAAAACTATCTTTGATGCTACTAATTATATTAGCTGTCTCACATAAAACAATTATGTCACGCAACTAAAACCTTTAGGAGGAGTCACAAACCCTATTCACAGCTACAGCTAAACCATTGTCTAGTGCAGCTACGGTGATACGATACGATACAGTATCAAATTAACTTCGCTATTACTACTAAAACTATATTTCATGCTACGAATTGTATTAGACGTCTCACATAAAATAATTATATCATGCAACTAAAACCCTTAGGAGTCACAAACCCTATTCACAGCTACAGCTAAAACATTGTCTAGTGCAGCTACGGTGATACGATACAGTCTCCAATTAACTTTGCTACTATTGCTAAAACTATCTTTCATGCTACTAATTATATTAGCTGTCTCACATAAAACAATTATATCACGCAACTAAAACCTTTAGGAGGAGTCACAAACCCTATTCACAGCTACAGCTAAACCATTGTCTAGTGCAGCTACGGTGATACGATACAGTATCAAATTAACTTTGCTACTATTACTAAAACTATCTTTCATGCTACGAATTATATTAGATGTCTCACATAAAATAATTATATCATGCACCTAAAATCCTTAGGAGGAGTCACAAACCCTATTCACAGCTACAGCTAAACCATTGTCTAGTGCAGCTACGGTGATACGATACAGTATCAAATTAACTTTGCTACTATTACTAAAACTATCTTTCATGCTACGAATTATATTAGATGTCTCACATAAAATAATTATATCATGCACCTAAAATCCTTAGGAGGAGGCACAAACCCTATTAACAGCTACATTCAAAACATTGTCTCGTGCAGCTACGGAGATAAGATACAGTATCAAAATAATTTAGCTACTATTGCTAAAACTATCTTTCATGCTACGAATTATATTAGATGTCTCACATAAAATAATTATATCATGCACCTAAAATCCTTAGGAGGAGGCACAAACCCTATTAACAGCTACAGTCAAAACATTGTCTCGTGCAGCTACGGAGATAAGATACAGTATCAAAATAATTTAGCTACTATTGCTAAAACTATCTTTCATGCTACGAATTATATTAGCTGTCTCGCATAAAACAATTATATCACGCAACTAAACCCCTTAGGAGGAGTTACAAACCCTATTCACAGTTACAGCTTAAACATTGTCTAGTGCAGCTACGGTGATACGATATGTTTTCAAATTAATTTAGCTGCTATTGATATTTTCTTAGTAAATTCAATAAATAATGTTAGGTATCGTGGTTAATAATGCTAAAAAAATACGCTGTATCAGCTAAGATTATATTAGTAACTGACTAAGTAATGTGCAATATCCACGAAAACATTCAGAATACTGCTTAGTAATATTAGCAGCTACCGCTAAATATTGCTAATTTATTTAGCAGCTACCGTTAAGGATACCTAATATTATTAGCAGGCACAGATAAAAGTGGCTAAGAATCTTAGTGATCTTGACTAAAAAAACATTGCTGCCGTAGCTAAATTCCTGTAACTAAGAACCCTTCGCTACTATTGCAACGAAATTCGTTGTCCCTATAGTTTGGAATGTTTTTAGCTACGGCACATAAAATTTAGTAACATTAGCTAATATTTTTTTTCCGTGTGACATCAGCTGTCATATGAAATGAAGATCTCAATGAGATCTATCACTTCTGTGATAGATCTTAGCTCTCACTTCGACTGCATATTTTTTGGGATTAACCCTCCGAAATTTCTGTATTGATTTGTTTTATTTTTTTATTTGAGTGGGTAGTCAATCAGTGCAGTCCCACATAAATAACATCAAAACTCGTTCAGTAGTATTTTAGTAAATCCATCTGACGTTGATTTTTGATTCAAAGAAGATATTAGTCCATTAATTGATTTCAATCGAGCGCTCAGCACCTAACACTATTTACAGACGTATTCGCGTCAAACCAGAGAATAAGTTTTGTCCATAGATTTAATACAAAGGTGTAAATTTTAGTTTAAGTATGGAACGTTTAATATCCAAAATGTCCGAAACATATCTTGTGTAGGTACTTTTCTGACAGTAAACTGCATATATTCCAGGTGCTGGTGTTGACCCACTTCCCGCGGTTCCTCGCGTTACTGGAGGAAGAGATCTTCAGCACCACCTCTCCCATCTGGGACCCAGAGTACAAGCAAGTGCCTCCCACCCACCTGCAAGCTATATTGGACAACAAGACCAGTGAGTGGACTTGCAGATTTTATTTGTACAAAAAACTATCTTACCGGATTAATTATTAAGGTTTTCTTACCATCTCTCTTCAGTTGTGGGAACCTAATAACACGATATTCATCATAGGTAGATGTGCGCGTGGCTTTGCCCGCATGGGTTAAAATCAACCTATGTGTTATTCCAGGACCAAAATTGCCTTTAAAATAAAACAAGCACCAACATTTATTTTTTAATTATGTTTCGTCATTGAGATGTGAGCTACCCTGAAAGTTTCAGCTGGATAGCTAATCGCGAATTGCTCGAAATTTTTGTTGCAAGATTCCACTCGGAACGACCAACAAGAAAGTGACTATTGTAAAAACGTGTAAAAAAACTCTAATTTTGTTTAGACGTCAGATAGTTTTTTATCGATTGCTCGGCTTCTTCTGATTGGATTGAGATACAAAGTAACCCAATTTTCAAGTCAAAACCTAAGTTAACCAACAGTGAATACCGCAATGCAATCGTTCCAGTAGTTTTATGTGATGCGCAAACAGTAATACACAATTTATAATAATGATAGATTTTTGTTCCTACCCTTGACCATTATTTATTTATTTAATTATCTTCTCTGTACACTTTTTGTTGCATATAGTTTTATTATAAGTAATAGAAGATGAACACCATTTTAAATATTATTAGAAAATTTTATTTTATTTTGATTTGCTATTTCATTTCGACTCGTTTATCGCATTTCGTTTATTTCATTATTTCCATTTGCATGTTCCACATGTCATTAAATGTACATTGTTACCTTTATGTTGTTATTTTTCATTAAACTACCATTGGAAGCGATTTGAAAATACACTAAACTAAACTTAAGTTCTTCAAATGTAATGTGATCCTTGTTGGCTTCGTAACAAGGTATTTTTGCCACTGGCATCTATCCCTCACTCACTAAACTATCACTAAAGCCTGTCAGCATAAAATCAACTTTATTTCCACGCAGCGAGAGTCCCGATTAGTCCAAACACTGTCTCAGAACGTGACCGATTTTATCCCAACGCTTTTAGACAGCGTGTTATAAACCTGTTTTTATTACGTTATTTTAAACGGTGCAGCTTAAATTGACGTAAGTTTAGAATAGATGCCAGGGACAAGAATACCTTGTTACGAAGTCGACAAGGTTTAAATTACATTTGTAGAAATTAAGTCTAGTTTAGTGAATGTCCGAATCGCTACATCGATCATTTAACGCCCGCCTCTTAATGTCTCAAGTTTTATTGTTATTATTAGTTAAATTTCATAATATTAAAAGAGGATATCATCAGCTTGTTAATCGCAATGCTATTAAAAAATTGATTAATTTCTGTAAAGGAGGTTTTACTGCAACTTTAACTCGCTTGTTTTTACAATACTTCATTAAACATACATAAAAATATATCATCTACCAATTTATTCGTTCAATGTCTGGTTATTTCGGCTTGAATTATTTGCTTGTACGTTTTCGTTTTTACTACAGAGAAAAAATTAAAAAAAAACAAAGTTTCGTCGTTTCTAGTATAGGGACTCCCCTTATTTTATACTAGTATGTTTTTAATATATTATATGTTAGGTTATCTATAGCTATAAAACAGTACAGTGATATACCTACTAACTGAGACAGACTAAACACAGCCTAAACAGGTGGACCTACAGAATTTAAATTTGGAGGGAATATTCCTTGAGTATCCTAGGGGTGCAATAAAAAGGAATTTAAGGAAATTCTACCCATAAGAACCCTCTAAGCCACCCGGCAAAGTTGGCACGCGGGCGAAGCTGCGGGAAAGTTTAAACCGGCTACCTAGCACGGTTCAAAAGATGCAGCCCCGTAAAGGTAGGACAGACAGACTGACGGACGGTGTAGACTTATTAATATGGCCCCGTTTTGATCCTTCGGGTACGGAACTCTAAAATAAGTATAACAAAAAAAAAGTTTACTCTTTTTAAGTGTTTAAGTTGTTTTTAAATATATTTTTTAAATGCGTTTTCATTGATTTCTGTGCAACCCTGAAAATTTCAGCCGGATAGCTAATAGGGAAGTGCTCGATATTTGAATTGCAAGATACCAGGATAGTCAGAATTACATAGATACATACATACAAGCGAAGTTAAATAAGAGCTTTTAAAAAAGTTTAAAAAAAAAGCGTAAAACCTCCAGTTAACTCGATGTGGTATGACAGCTGCGACGCGGCGTGGCGAGTTCGAGCGCGTCACTCCCAGCGGCGACAGCAAGGACGGGTTCACGACGATCACGCTCTCATCAGGTGATGTTCAAATCTGCTTCGCTTGGTGTTGGTCTGCTGCTCTAGCGGTAGGGACGGAGCTATGGGTGCATAGTTGCGTCCTTTTCGCTCCCGTTTAAAACGATGCCGTGGTGTGGTGTTCTAGCGATAGAAAGGGACAGAACTATGGGCGCATAGTTGCGTCCTTTTCACTCCCGTTTAACACGATGCCGTGATCTGGTGTTCTAGTGGTAGACAGGAACAGAGCTATAGCTAAACGACGCAACTATGCACCCATAGCACCGGCAGAAGAGGACGGTGCTATGGATGCATAGTTGCGCTCTTTTCACTCCCGTTTAACACGATGCCGTGGTCAGGGTAGAAAGGGACGGAGCTATGGATGCATAGTTGTGACCTTTTCACTCCCGTTTAAGACGATGCCGTGCGTATTTCGAGCCATTTGATTGTCAAGCAAAGTTGAACTTTTAGGCATTGGGTTTTCGGTGTGAAATAAAAAAAAGAAAAAAAGAACAACATGGAAACGCTCGCCCGCTATATTAATTTATTTTTTGGTTTGTTACATTACTACAATTTAAATTCAAAATCTAAGCAAGTCAGATTGTAGTTTATGTATTTGTTTTTTTTAATGGCAGCATGACATAACATTCTATAGTTAAGTATGTACATTTTCTTGCGCAACTTTATTATTTTTGCCCAACTTTGCGATGTTTTGTTTGATAAATATTAAATCAGTTTTGATTTTGGAGCCGGTCTAATTGTAAACAATTTTGTGATAATTAATAATATGTTATATGTTTATTATTGACTAGCTGTGCCCGCGGCTTTGCCCGCGTGGTCACTTCATTTTAAAGTAGCCCACACGTGTTATTCCAGGACCAAAAGCACCTTCATAGTACAATATACTACGTTTCTTCAAAATTCGTTCAGGCGTCAAATAGTTTTTTATCAATTGCTTGGCATCTAATCATCGGGTTAAGATGTCAAGCACCCCAGTTTTTAAGTCTAACCCTAAGCCATCCAACAGTGAATACCGCATCGCAATCGGTTCAGTAGTTTTTACGTGATGCACGAACAAACATAGAAATAAAAATATAAACGTACTAACAAACAGACAAACATGATTTTTAAAAACGTTATATTCTTGGTCAGTAGCTTATTTTAAGTACTCTAGACCATTTTTTTTATTATCTTCTTTGTATAGACTTTTTCGTTCTTATTGCTTTATTATAAGTATAGATTAGCCGTGTCTATAGATTTTGGCATCTACGCACGCCAGTCTTAATATATGCTTAGGTCGGGCGGAGCGCAGTTCATCCTAATGTATCTTAGTGCCACTATTATAAAAGGTTTGCATTTGAATGATATTATACAGATATTATAGAAATCGAAAAAATCCGGATTTTATAATAATGGTAAGTAGCACCATCATTCATTCATTCTAACAATTTTCATGTAAGCATATAAAGTAACACTCATTTTTAATTTTTCGCTTTATTCATTTTCATGCATGACCAGTGGTGACCAGTAGAGTTTTTGACCCTATAAAAAAAAGATTAAATTATGTGAAATTAATCAGAAATTATCGATTTATATGCACAAAAGCTTTTTTTTTTAATTCGGTCCTAAATTTAATTTAAAAAAAAGTATTGTCCTGTCCATTTAGTTCCTACTAGCTGTGCCCGCGGCTTCGCACGCGTGGTCATTTCTCTAGGTAAAAGTACTCTATGTGCTATTCCAAGACCTAAAATACCAATATACCAACATTTGATCACAATTCCTTGAGCCGTCAAAAAGTTTTTATCGATTGCTCGGCTTCTACACATCGGATTGAGATACCCAGTACACCAGTTTTTAAGTCAAACCCTAAGCTATCATAACCCAATAATCGCAATCGGTCCAGTAGTTTTTACGTGATGCGCGAACAAACAAACATACATACAAACACCAGACACGATTTTAAAAATGTTATATATTCTTGTTCAGTAGTTTATTTTAAATACCCTAGACATATTTTTTTATTATCTTCTTTTACCGTCCTTTTTGTAATTTTTGCTTTAATATAAGTAAAGATAGAAGATAAGTGGCTTAATAAAATAGACTAAGAACATTGTGACCGTTATTTTGCTCGCACTGTAAGCAAGCTCGTTAGCACAATTTTGTTCGCACTGTTTTCAAGCTCGTTAGCACACACTGGTACAATTTTGCTCGCACTGTAAGCAAGCTCGTTAGCACACACTGGTACAATTTTGCTCACACTGTAAGCAAGCTCGTTAGCAGACACTCGTACAATTTTGGTCACACTGTAAGCAAGCTCGTTAGCACACGGTACAATTTTGCTCGCACTGGCATCTATCATTCTACCAGGGAGCTGTTTCAAATTCACCAGTGGGTTTGTTTAATAGGGTACATGACTAATTTTCGAAAAGTAATCGATAGGGTGCAGATGGCTGTATTTCAGGAAAAGTATATAATTTTTTATGAAGAAGTCAAAGGAAATCGTTATACTTTTGCACTTTGCAAGTTGTTTAATTGAATCGCGCCAAACAGATCATAACTGCCATGGCGACCGTATGACGTCACTTTGCACAAAGGTATATTAAAACGCAAGCCACAGAGAAAACTAACAACTGCGAATCCAAAATATTTCGCAAGCCGTGACGTTGGCAAGTCGCTGCGCAACCTGCTATTTTTCAGCCGAAATCCCAGTGTTGAAGGTGAAGACAGCATTGTATAACTGCCTCGCTCACTCGCTTACGTTTTTCGTATCATCTACCTCCCTTACTTTAAGCTGCTTTATCCTCACAACTGCACCTGTGCAATCGTTCAGAGCCTAACTTCGCAGCCATAAAGATCCATTGTGACTCCAGTAGGTACTCTCTTATTGGTGAATACTTTCCAGCACCGCTCCGCTTCCTGGCTCCGCTTTTGTAAACAGACTAAAATTCTACCGACAACTGCCACTTCCACGGTTGAATATGTGTGTCTAAGTAATACTGAAATGGACACAGACTTGTTCTTGGCCACCATCCGAGATTAGCACTGTTTCACAAGAATTGCTATGCCATATGTAACACAGCATAAAAAAAGTGGTTAATCGAAAGACTTTAAGTTTCCCTAACATGTAAATGTAAATATGAATCAAAATCTTATTTTTACATTGACATACTAACATATTGTAATCAAGCATTTGACATAATAATTATATACTTCGACATTGGTACTGTAATTTCTTCATTTCTTTTTCTTTTGACTTACCAACCTATTAATATTAATTTTGACCACGCATTTTACATTTAATTTATTCCTTCCATTTCTTTTTTATAATAACTATATGAACAAATTCACATGCGGAAAATAGGAGAACTATAAATATAAAATACTTGATTAGTGTATAAATGAATAATAATAGATTATGCACCAAGGGGATAAAGTAGTGTCTTACGTCACGGGTGGCATATTGGACCCTGAGCGCAACGGGGGACTAGAGTTGACTCCCGAGAGCAGTAAGGGGTTTTAAACTTATTCGTCCGTTAGTTATGTAGAGTCTTGAGTGCTTGCTCGCTGCGAGTTCTTCGCGCTCTCTATCAAAAAGGGTTAAAAAAATGTTAGGAACAAAATTTGTTGCAAATTTTATGCTTTACAATTTTGTAATAAATGTCAACATCATTGGGGCCATAGAAATCGAGATATTAGAAAAAAATAGTTTGATGCTACCTTTGACCTTGAATAACTTAAGACGCAGATAAGACTTGAATGTCAAAACAAAGATTTATACAAGTTTCCAGCTTATTATATCTCCGAGGTTGACCCTTGTTTTTGGTTTATTTGACTGGATCAATACGGAACCGTTCAAATCACTGATCCCGCCGTTTTTCTTGTGTTCTGTTTTATGGTGGCCTGTTCTATTTCCGAATAAACTATATTTACAATGCCCGTACTTTAAAATTAGTATGAAAAGTCTTAGCATAGAGTTAAGACTTTTCATACTAATTTTAAAGTTACAAAATTAAATCACATTATATCCCTTGGAAGTTTCATATAACTTTATATCCCTCGGGATATAATGCCTTGCTTTATGTTGAGATTACGTGACATGGACATGGTCGAGCAGGTGTTTTTTTTTAAATATAATTTCTTTCAACTGTCTTCCAGGTACGATAAAGACAGAGTCTAGCGCAGTGAAGCGCGGCTCGGAGTCCCGCGCGAGCGCCGAGCCGCCGTCGGGCGCCAAGCGGCGCCGCGTGGCCGACGAGACCGGAGATGACGTCAGCGAACGCACCGTGGCCGACATCGTCGCCACCATCAACGATCCCAACTACATGTGCGGACCAGATGTGAGTACTGAAAGCTTTTTTTTTGAGCTGGTTGATGAGATCAGCGAATCGTTCGCTTGGTGGTAAGGTAAGATATATCCGCAGTAGAATAATTTCTACTATGTAAAATAAATTGATACAATATTTTAAAAACAATAAGTAATTATTATTTAACTTCTTTAAAAAAATAGCAGTTTATGAAACGGTTGCATAATAAAGGGTATTAAAACACTAGAGTGAGTTTAAAAAACGAGCCGTAGGCGAGTTTAAATAGTATCACTTAATAAATAGTTATGTGCCGTTTCATACACTACTTTATCTGCACTCGTGCAATCGGAACTCATATTTATTTTTATATTTATTTTAAAATTTTAGAGTAATGGGATGTGTTTAAATTACATTTTGACATATCGAAGTCGATGTGCAGTGCAATATGCAAACCTGTTAAAGTTGCTTAAAGACATTAATAATTTATTATTAACCTAGGTATTTAACTATTTTAATACCTCCAGTGCAACTGAAAAAAGCCGACAAAGATAGTTTATCTAGGTAACTATAAGTTTGAAAAGCGGACAAAGACAGTTTATCTAGGTAACTATGAGTTTGAAAAGTTCAACATGGACTCGTTGTAGTACATGAATTTCGGGTATACAAATGAAAAGTCTCAAGGTATAAGAAAGACATGAAGCAACGATGCAAAAAAATCCTCATAGAAATGTGTAAGCAAATAAAGAGGAGACTACCAAATAACATGCAAAACTTTAGAAAACTGTAAAGAGATCCATAAACAGAAGCGATTGCTGAAATAGTATTAAATTGTATTTCATTAATAAATAAAAAAACCTTTTGTGGGTTTTTTTTCATCAAAACCTGAATTTTGGGGGGATTTCGGGGAAGATGTGGGGAGAACGTGAGACCGTCATCTGGCAGCACTCATTATAACTACATTAAAAATCTAGAATCTGCTCCAGATTTTTATAAATCGTTGACAGGTATGAAGAAAAACTTAATGTTTTAAAAGTATTTATGTAAGTACATGTTTATATCTAATCTAAACATTTGGTGTCGGTATTTTAAATAAAATATATCCCTTGTTTTTTTATTTCTATTGCTTGTTTTTATTATTTCACCGTTTAATAATTATGATGAATAAAAAATTATACATTTATTAAATTAATATGATGTTTAGAAGACCAGTATGGAAGCAGGCACGGGTGGCAAATCTAGCTAGTGTACCTATTGAAATTATTTGTAATGCTAGAGACCCATTCATTTTAAAGGAACTCTTTGCCGTTAGCTTTAGTATTTAGGAACTTTTTTTACTCTTTCACTGCTGAAAACACATACGTTGTGTTTTTGAAGCGCTTGTGTGTTGGCGGCAAAACACGTTGTTTTTAGACATTATTTTAACCCAGTGACGTCATCTTCAGCACCCAGAGCTACTCGCTTTTTAAGGTCTGCAGTGAAAGTGTTAAATGGATTGTTTCAAAACAAAAAATAGTTTTAAATGTCAGCATAGCATAACTCGATATCTGTAAAGTTGTGTGGTCTCTGAACGAAAACTATAATTATGTTTATATGTAAGGTTAAATTTCCGCGACCTTACTCAAGCCCTTAAGTGTTAACTGAAAATAGCAAAATTGCCAAAGGTACTTATATTTTTGTGGTTTTAAGCTGGTTTCAAAGCTGAACTTATCTGCGTACTGTCCATGCGGAGCTCCAGCGTGGAGACATGCGCCTGGCTTTAGTACATCGTTTTACAGCGACGGATTGCTCAGTACGGAACATGCTCCAACTAGAGCGCTGCTGCGTCGGCTCGCAGGTGGACAGTCCGTACGGTACGGAATTTGCGCATTGCTCTGAAAGCATCCTAAAGCGCGCACTGCTCTCCATCACCGGACCCTTCTGTGTTTGAATGAATCCCTTCCTCCGCGTATTTTTAACTTCATATTTATTGTATGAGTGAAGAATGTTTGTTAAAATTCGCAGCTTAAATAAAAATGTTGGCTTTGAAATATATTGTAAGATTTGCACAAATCAACCCCATAAAATTGGCCATAATTTATTCGAAGCGAATCCTAAAAATTGTGTCATGCAGTGGAAAACAATAATATCAAAATTCGCGCAGTATCACCGAGAGAAAAAACTAAAACACTGGAATGAGCTCCATATAAAAAATATGCAATATTGGCTGGGCTGCAAAAACACCATACAGTTCATATTCAAAACATTTACAGAAGAACTACATTTCCTTAAACTATTCTAAATTGGAAAAGGATTTGATTACATAGATACTCAAAGTTATCTTCAGTTATGGGGTCCTTGTGCAGTTGTAAGTAAGACACACTTTCCGTTTGAAATGATTATCAGCGAGAAAATATGAAACACATGAATTTTTTCTTTTCAGACACCCTCAGTCCCTTTACAGAACATTGCACAGATAGATCAATCACAGCCACAGAGCTGTTTCGAAGAGCTTCTTGAAATTATGACATTCAAAGAATTCGTACTGACTAAAAGCTCGAACACAGTGAAGTTTTCAAACGGTAGTTCTAGTGCAATGCCGTTTGCAAGCGATATCTCCAATGCACTGCTGCCTGCCTACAATACCTATAACGATTTGCCTGCTAGCCAAATCTTCAGTGCATTGTTGGAGATATGCCTCAGCTGCAACGAAGAATTTCCCTCAAATGATACTTCATATGAAATGCTGTCCGCAAGCGATGTCGCCAACAGTTTACTGACCACAGGCGTTATCTCCAAAGCAGTGTCGCCTGCAAGTGTTATATCCAGCGCAGGACCGCCTGCATGTGTTAGCTCCGACGCAGTACCAACTGCAAGCGGCAGCTCTAAAATAGCGCCACCTACAAGCGTTAAATCCAACTTTATTCTGCCTTCGCTATCGCTGCGAGAAACGAGCGACAACTCCAACGCAATGCTGCCTGCAAGCGATAAAGCCATCGAAGTGCCGCCTGCAAGCGTTAACTCCAGCGTAATGCCTGCAAGCGTTAGCTCCAACGCAGTTCCAACTGCAAGCGGCAGTTCCAAAATAGTGCCGCCTACAAGCGTTAAAACCAACTTTATGCTGCCTTCACTGTCGCTGCGAGAAACGAGCGACGACTCCAACACCATGCTGCCTGCAAGCGGTAACGCCATCGAAGTGCCGTCTGCAAGCATTGACTCCAGCGCAATGCCTGCTGCAAACGTTAGCTCCAACACAGTTCCAACTGCAAGCGGCAGCTCCAAAACAGTGCCGCTTACAAGCGTTAAAACCATATTTATGCCGTTGCTGCGAAAACTAATGGGGTTTTCTTGCGACATCACCGATGTCAACTCCAACGCTATGCTGCCTGCAAGCGATAACGCTATCGAAGTGCTGTCTGCAAGCGTTGACTCCAGCGCAATGCCTGCTGCAAGCGTTAGCTCCAACACAGCTCCAACTGCTAGCGGCAGCTCCAAAACAGTGCCGCCTACAAGCGTTAAAACCATCTTTATGCCGTTGCTGCGAAAACTATTGGGGTTTTCTTGCGACACCCCCGATGTAGTACAGCTTGCTAACGTAGAGCCGCCAGCACGCGTTCGGGCCAAATTAATGCCTGCACCATTACTGCGAGCAATGTTGCAGTCTGCAGTCTCAACCTTTGCCACACCTTCACCACGTAGACTATTGTCCAGAATACCGTCCTTGCGACTTACAATCAATTCAGCGCTTCTACAAATGCACGACTGCCCCACGAGGGCAGTAATAGAGGAACAACTGATTATGGAATGCAAAGACCCTCAAGAATATTCACGTTATATTAGGGCGGGCCATTTGTTGGTTAAAGTCGTGCCCAATCTGACCGCACAAGAACCGCGTGCGAGACTAATCGATGAATCAGGCCTTCTATACAACAGATATCTTTTTTATCACATCGAACAAGAACCGTGCGAAACTTTCAACCAGTTCTTCGCTAGACTTACCCAGCAGGCTACAATGTGCGCCTTCGAAAACGAGCAGCATGTCATGATTGATCAGATTTTGAAGAACTGTGCCTCGGACGAGTTGCGCAATAAGATTTTGACTACTGGAGATGATGTAACTCTGAACTTCGTGAAAACGACAGCGAATCTAATGGAAATTGCAGAACGATTGAGAGCTTGTGAAGCGTTCGCCGAATTGAATTATGACACTCAGGACCCGAATATGATGGAACTCGAAATCTACCCTAGCTAAAAACAAAGCAACGACGTAGAATACATGATTACCTATTCCTTGGAATACAGCAATGACCAAAAATTAAAAAGATGGAAATTAATGCTATCGAAGACATGATTACCTATTCCTTGGAATACAGAAATGACCAAAAATTTTAAGCTTGTAATATAATGCTAGAGGAGATATGATTACCTATTCATTGGAATACAGCTACGACCAATAATTTTAAGATGAAGTAATGCTAGAGGAGACATGATTACCTATTATTGGAATACAGCAATGGCCAAACATTTAAAGGTTAAAATAAATGCTGGATGAGACATTATTACCAATTCCTTGGAATAAAGCAATGACCAAAAATTTTAAGATTTAAATAATGCTAGAGGAGACATGATTACCTTTTCATTGGAATACAGCTATGACCAATAATTTTAAGATATAGATATAATTGAAATAAATGCTAGATGAACAGACAGTGTCATAAAAAGCACTTTAGAAAGATGAAGGAATAAGGCAAATGTTATTTAAGGAAATAATTGATAATTGTTTTTTTTACACATAAACGTCTACTAAAAACACTAAGATATGTCTTAGTTACATAAGTATAAGAATGTGTAGATTTAAAATAAAAAATAAAATACAAAAAAGTTTATTAATGTTAACAAACATCGTTAAAACAAATAAGTACATTCAAAGTAAAAATAAAATTTTGAAATTAATCCTAGTTTGAAAACATTGGCACCCAAACTAGGAGACCCTGTGTTTTAGCATGCCAATGCTCTCCGTCGGACAAACGATTTTGGACCCGTTGATATAAAATAAAATAAACTGACAATGTTTGTAACTAAAGATCATGTACCCAAGCAGGGCTTAGTGGTAGGTAAGTAATAAATAACATGCATATATAAATATAAAAGGTATGCGTGATATAGTGACATGAACTCAAGTAAGGGGATTTGTGTGAATGTATGTGTAAGTAGGGAAGCTATTGCTATCTCTCAAATACTGCCCGTATTTGAGAGAATATTAATAAATAATAGGTACAGATTTATTTAGGTAACATTATGAAAGAATTGTCGGCATAGATTCCGTGGATGTATAATCTTGCTGGAGTAGCCATTTCTTAAGTGCCACTTTTACATGCGTGGCGCGTCATATATAACAATTTGACGTATTTATACCAGACATTATCTTATTATGAAAGTTTTTACAATGTATAAAAATGACACTGTTTAATTTTAACAATTGATGATAGAAAACTATTGTAACTAGAAAGAATTTTAACTAAAATTAAGTGAAACAGTACACTTGTGCTCGAGACGAATTCGTGTGTAATTAATGAAAAATATTTTTTATTAACCGTCCCATATTTGTTTTTGTTAGTGTTCTTGTATTTGGTTCATTTTTATTTTTAAAGTTGTTTTAAGCCCCTGTGCGGTTCTGTGTTACCCTTTAGTTTATTATAACCGTCCCATTTTTTTTGTTAGTGTCCTTGTATTTGGTTCATTTTTATTATAAAAATTGTTTTAGTCGAAGCCCCTGTGCGGTTCTGTGTTACTCTTTAGTTTATTAAAACCGTACCATTTTTTTTTGTTAGTGTCCTTGTATTTGGTTCATTTTTATTATTAAAATTGTTTTTGTCGAAGCCCCTGTGCTATTCTCTGTTACCCTTTAGTTTATTATAACCGTTCCATTTTATTTTTACTAGTGTTCTTGTATTTGGTTCAATTTTATTACTAAAAATGATTTTGTCGTTGCCCCTGTGCTATTCTGTGTTACCCTATAGTTTATTATAAAAGTCCCGTTTTTTTTATTAGTGTTCTTGTATTTGGTTCATTTTTATTATTAAAATTGTTTTTGTCGATGCCCCTGTGTTTATTCTGTGTTACCCTTTAGTTTAATATTACCGTCCCCGTTTTTTTGTTAGTGTTCTTGCATTTGGTTCATTTTTATTATTAAAATTGTTGTTGTCTAAGCCCCTGTGCTATTCTATGTTCCCCTTTAGTTTATTATCTGTAATGATGCTGAAGCGAAAGTTTTATCTTTGGTAGAGTTCTAGAACACGATAACATGATACGCGACTCCATAAATTAAAACATCTTTTAAAGAATTTGTGTCATTATTTATAAAGAGCGACCAAGTTTTTTTTATATATTTACTAGCTTGCGACTTTGCCTGCGTGGTTATTTCTCTGGGTTAAAAGTTACCAACGTGTTATTCCAGTACCAAATGTACCTATAAAGTACAAAATACCAAATTACGTTCAGCCGTCAAATAGTTTTGTATCGTTTGCTCGGCTTCTACTCATCGGATTGAGATGCCAAGTACACCAGTTTTTAAGTCATAACCTATCGAACAGTGAAAGCCGCTTTGCAATCGGTCTTGAGTTTGTACGGGATGCGCGAACAAACAACAACAACAAACCGACATATACGAGTATGTAATTTTCTTGTTCAGTATAGGTTATTCCAAGTACCAGACCATTTTTTGAGTATCTTCGTTGTACAGATTTTGGTACTTAATGCTTTATAAGTATAGATGCATTTGTTTATTCATTTATTAAATATAAAGATGTATTTTTAATGTTACCTAGGGGCAAACGTTCAAACGTTGGCTTTGACTTCCCTATACGACATGTCATTTCTCTTCTTTATCTGTATATGTATCTGTATCTGATCTGTATATGTCCTTCTAGGTCTGCCTCTTGCTCTCTTTTCTTCTACCTTCCCTTTTATGATGGTTCTTATGAAGTTGTCATGTCGTATAGGGTGGCCAAACATCTTTCCTCTTTTCCATTCTATGGTCACTAGTAAGTTACGTTTTTCTTGGACGAGATTAGTCTCCTCGTTCGTCTTTCTTTCGGTCAGCTTATTTTCTCCATCTGCCTCCAACACTACATTTCAAATGCTTCCAGCCTTTCCCGGTTTTTCTGTGTCACTATCCACGTTTCGCTTCCGTAAGAGCAATGCTCCAAATGTACATTTTTATTAACCTTTTTCTTAGTTGTTTTGCAATTTTGGATTAAAAGAGATGTTTTATGTTGTTAATGCTTTTTTTTGGCACCGAGCTTTAATATCTGACTGTGCATCTGGAGTCATTGCTGATAAGGCTTCTTAAATATTAGAATTACTGGGCAATGAGACTTAACAACCAATGTCTCAGGGTGACGAGCGCAGTGCAGTGACGCGCAAGACTTTGCAACCAAATTTCTGGGCGGCGCTGCAACTGTTATGGACAGGCGTGACACTTACCATCAGGCGAACGACCTGCCCTTCTCGTCACAAAAAGAAAAAAAAAAGAAGAGGTTACTTGTTCTATTGGGCTATTGTTCAATTTAATTTTGTTTCTAATAATCGGTGATTGTCATTGTTTTTGTTTATTAATTTTTTATTCTCTTTAAAGGAGTGTCCATCAATTTTACAAAATTTTCTAACGCCTCTGATACTCCGCCAATGCCGCAATGTCATCTGCGTAACGGATGAAAAATACACGATCTTCGTTAAGGCCCGGTTCTAGCACTTTTAGCAATTTTCGATAATTTTTGAACGCCTGTATCTTGTTTTATAATTTACCCAGAACTATGAAATTGATATCACAACAAAATTTTACATGTTATCTCGTACTTTGTGAGCACATAAACATGATTAGTTTGAATTCACTCGATAGAAAATAAAATCAAAGGTAACAAACACTACTTTATGCTTAGAACATTGATTGGACAGAGACCCCGTCACTAAATGGTATCACAGATATACCAAGAGCTTATTATGATTGATAAAATAGACACTATTTAATTCAAAGCTTTAGTTTTCCTACAAATAAATAAAAACCTTAAATTTTACTCCCGAGACGTATCATCTTTCCCGCTCTAATTGATCACGGATGAGATTATTGATTCGATAATCACGTCGTGAGTTTATCGATTTAAAAAATGGCAACTCGTGGACTATACCACATATCAGATAGACGACTAATAGTAAAAAAAAAAATTTTTTGACACAATTTGGCAGATTTTTATTATTTTGAGTTGTTACGGAGAAACTTCTGTCATTTGGAATTCTACTTAACTACCATAAAGTAGTATATTCCTTGAACCTAACCTAAAGTATAACTAGCCATAACTCGTTGCACAATTGCTTGAGACACCTCCCTGACAAGTCTGACAGTGCGCTGTCCTAGTGCTATATTATATTCCTGGCCGATGCATCGTTGGTGCAACTGCCCTCGGTGAAAAAGCGTACAGCTGATAGAACCTACAATAATGATTATACAGGTAGTTTTTTAGACTGAGTACCTACTAGGTACCATAATAATTAGACACAATCACAACAAAAGATAATTTCTGGAAATAGAAAAAACGTAACTAAGTATTTTGGTATTATTATGTAAAGTAGATACTACAACATGCGCAGGCAGTCCATTAGATCGACTCCTTCTCAAACACCTTCAACATCTTGAATGAGGGCGAGGGAAATTTCCTTATAAATTCTAAAAATAATCAGGATCATTGGCATCCCTGAAACTTGCCTCACGATGTTCTGACACCTCCACGTTATGGCTTATAATCCGAAAAGGAATTTACAAAAAAAAAGTTTGTCGTGTAACTTTGGAAAGCCGATAAAATTCGATAAATTCGGTAAAATTACCGACATTATATCGACAACAATTGTCAAAAATAAGATTCATGCTTCCTTTTGTTGATATAAATCTATATATTAAATATGATTTATCGAATTTATGTCGTTGTCGATAAGTACGTTCCGTGCTACTGAACTCGTATTATCGAATATTAACGTGAAACTTAATTAAAAAAAGTCGGTAAATTTATCGGTCGATAAGATCCATGCTTGCACTGCTGGATACGAAACCTCAAAAATTACGATTTAGTGAGATCGAAATCAAATTTTGTATTTAGAAAGTGCCTGAGATGTTTAAAATTAGTTTTCGAGGTAAAAAAAACATGTTCTTTCTAGATAGATGAAGTTTTAGTTTCCAGTTCTGAGATACAGTAGCTGTAACATTTTTCTGAGTGAGTATTTTCCAAACAAACATTTGTTTAAACATTGACATAGATGGCTTAACGACAGCTATTAATAAATAACAGCCGGGACCGACAGCTTAACGTGCCCTCCGAAGCACGGAGCGATGACAACCGCACATAACTTAGAAAAGTCATTGGTGTGGAGTCGAGGACCGAGCCATGTCAGAGGCCCTCGGGCGGCCTGACAAACGGACAAACGGCTCTGACACTAGAGGCCAGGAATACCTCATACGACAAACAAACAACAACAGACATAGAATAGAGACTATCTACTGAGTTTGGTTTCTATCAGCACGTAAATAAGTCTGTAAGTAAAGAATTGAATTTCCCCGTCTCTCCACAAATAGTCCTAAGCAATCCTTCAATATTATACCATTACTAGCTGCGCCTCTTTGCTTCGCCCGTGTGCAAACTTTGCCAGTCCCATTCACTTCTTAGGGGTAGAATTTTAAAAAATCCTTTTTGTGCACCTCTAGCGTCCCCAAAGAATATTCCCTCCAAATTTCAAATCTGTAGGTCCACCAGTTTAGGCTATGCGTTGTCTGTCAGTCAGTAGGTATGTCACGGTTCTGTTTTATATGTATGGACAATAACTATTGTAAAACGAATTGTTCTTTTTGGGTTTTTTGTCTATCATGTTTCATGTTACTTTAAACACAAATCACTACAGCGATCTTCTATACATATAATAAAGCAGTACAATGACATAATTATTCTAATATTTTTATTTGAAAAAGGGGTCTTGGGGACCTTCTTCTTGGGGTCTTTTCTTTTTCTTGCTAAGCTATAGATAAAGGTTTATTTTTTAAATTGTGTTCGTTCGTCTATTCGCGCATCACGTAAAAAGTACTGGACCGACTGCAATGCGGTTTTCACAGTTGGATAGCTTAGGGTTTGACTTAAAAGCTGGCTTACTTGCTATCTCAATCCGATGAGTAGAAGCCGAGCAGTATATAAAAAACTATTCGACGTCTGAACGATGTTTGAATTTGGTATATTGGCACAGAAGAAATACCTCACTCCGCTAAGACAACTATATAAAAAGCGACTCTTGCCGCCACTCAATAAAGTGCAATTCAGCTGGCACGACTTTGATACGTATCATTTTATATGTGTCTCTCTTTCTAACGCTTAAGTCTATCTCAGTCTATCTCGCGGCAAGCCACGGGTAGAGTAACGCCGGCGTTACAGAAATTAGCGCGCGCAAGTACATCGAGTGAGACAGGCCTGGTATTGGTACTTTTGGTTGACATAGGATCCATATATTCCAGAAAAATTACCACGTGGCAAAGCCGCGAGCACACCTAGTAAAATTAAAAAATAATTTCTTAAACTACCAACATGCCAACGATTTCAGGCTCTCTTCCAAATGCAAGCACCCAGAGACGAGGCGGCCAAAGTGGAGGAGCAACGAAAGCTGATAGAGTTCCATGTCATTGGCAACTCCTTGACTGGGCCGGTTAATAAACAGACCATGCTGTGGCTCATAGGTAACAATTTATATTAATTCTGCAAGCTTGTCGCACGTCATTGTCACGCAAGTTTTGGATCATTGAAACAAGGTTTATTCTTACACTAGTTTTCCCGCCCGCGACTTCATACGCGCGGTCTACTGTTTATCGCGAAAAAAAACATCCTATTTTCTATAGGATGTTTTTTTTTGTATAGCACCAATGCTCTTGAAGTTTTTTGACAGACTTGTTATTTCGTTTCCACGGCAACCAACACAATTCTGTGATGGCAACCGTTACTTACGGTGAGTAATCAACCTTTTTTAGTTTTCCCGTGGAAACTTGCAATTTTCCGGAAAAAAAGGATCCTATATTTTATTCTTGGGTATAAGCTATCTCTATTCCAAATTTCATCAAAATCCGTTCAGCCGTTATCGCGTGAAAGCTCCCCAAACAAACAAACAGACAACGTTTCACTTTTATATATTGGTATGGATTTCACTTCTTTTGGACGGCTCTCAAGCATGCTCATATAACAAAAGAAGTGAAACGTAAAATAAACCTTATTTCAATGATCCAAAACTCTAATAACTATAGGACACCCTCCGACTAACCAAAAATCAATACCAGCCCAGCGAACCCAACGGACCCGCACTTTAATTTTTAGCATGATTCTCCAAACAAACGGGAGAAAATAGACTGAACTGATTTTATTTCATCACAATATCTCTTCAAAGCACTTTGTTAATTTATAATATTTTTTCTCGTTTATCTGCATTTAAACGTTGATTAGAACATTACCAATAGACACTTTAAAATTATAATTGTTAAGTGTTGGTAATGTTTATAACATTACCAACACAAAAAAGTATGGGTTTTTTGGGACTTAATTGTTTTTTTTTTTAATATATATTTTCATAACCTTGAGAGGTCTAATAGAAAATATGGGGTCTGAATAAATAGCAATTGGTTTCACTTTTCCACCATTTCCCATTCACCATGTGTCGAACAGCCTGTATAAAGATACAATACAATTTATTTTTACAATTGCAGGTCTCCATAACGTATTCTCACATCAACTGCCAGAAATGACGAAGGAATACATATCTCAGTTAGTTTTCGACTCGTAAGTACAAAGTTAACAACATTTTCCAAGTATGATTAAAAAAAAGACGGAGTCCACACCGCCAAATCTAAAGTGAAGCACCTAAGATATACCGATCCACTCGTATGTACAAGCCTCACGCACACACTTACACCTTGTTATGCCGATCAGCCGCCTGATGGAACTATATATAAAATTAAGTAGTGGCGGACAATGCCACATGGTAATCATTGAAATTGACTGTACGGAACTACCGGGAATAAAAAATGACTATATTTAATGTGTTCTTTGTTCAGTTACGGAACTTCTATAACGGAACTACTGGGAATAAACAGCGACGTCACCGTTCTATGAAGTTGTTACGAAAAATAATAGTCTCTGTGATGAGATTGAGTATAAACCACAAAACTCCACAAATTATCCACTCACGCTCTCAGATGCAGCCGCCATTTGCTTCACTAGTTTGTTAGGCGGTCTAGTCTCCGCATTTTTTAAACCTTGTCATTTTCTGTACTTATTGTTATTTACAAAGTTAATTTCTGTTCCAGCAAACACAAAACATTAGCTTTAGTAAAAGAAGGCAGGCCGATTGGTGGAATATGCTTCAGGACGTTTCCTTCGCAGGTATGTATACACGAAAATCACTTAAAAAAGTACATATGCAAAAGCCTATGTATGCTATTGTTTGGATTTTAAACTAGTCATGTTAAAAATATAAATAAAACGGCTAAAAACTCACGTAATAGAAGATCAGAAATACTCCGACCAGTTTCGGATTGTTTTGAAGTCCTTCATCTGGGAGTGATATGCCAACAAGCCGCGACGAGCGCTACGAACGTCAGCGCGCAAATGGTGACGCGTGCGCGGCGCGGGCGGTCCAGTGGGCGGCGACTGCGGCGCTCGGCTCTGTTCGGCTTGCACAGACACTTCGTCGTCCGTCGAGGAGTCATTACACTTGCAGTAACTTCGATAGTTGGCACACTGCACTCGTTGTGTCCGGTTCGCGACCCCACGTCACAGTTCCAGTGTCAGTCGCATCAAGAACTGGTCTCCACGCCGAAGGAATAATCCACCCACGATCCCGGTTTAAGTTGGGTTGGTGACTTTTTCGATAGCCTCCCGTACCTTTCGAGAGACAAATAACTTCTCCCTCGCTAGCACAGAAATCCTATCAAAACGCAAATAATGGCCAGAGTAGGCGTGTTCCGCGACTGCTGAACGGTCGGTATCCAAATTCTTGACGCTTCTGATGTGTTCAGCTATTCTGGTTGAAATGTTTCTTCGTGTCTCGCCAATGTAGCATACACAAGGAAATCAAAAATCAAAACTGCTTTTCGTCATAACATTCCCATATGAAGGACTTCAATATAGTCCGAAACTGGTATTTACGATCTTCTATTACGTGAGTATTTAGCCGTTTTATTAATATTTTTAAAATGAATTTCAATAACATTAATTTTTAAAATCAAATAGTCATAATTTGGATATTGTTTTTCTGTAAATGTTTCAAAATATCTGCATAAGGAAACTTTCCGGATACCGTTTTTATATCGGAAGCTTTTTTCGGATACGGATATCAATAAAATCCCTATTCCAAAAAAAAGTACTGGTTGCATGTTTGT
Source organism: Alsophila aescularia (assembly GCA_946251855.1). Taxonomy (NCBI): domain Eukaryota; kingdom Metazoa; phylum Arthropoda; class Insecta; order Lepidoptera; family Geometridae; genus Alsophila; species Alsophila aescularia. The sequence continues at coordinate 18,184,202 of OX276381.1, forward strand.
TTCAATGATAGATTATTGTGATTGAATTTAATTGTTTATTTGTTGTTATTATAGTTGTAGCAATGTGGTACAATACGACTGTCACTTATAATTGTAATATTTGCACTATTTATGTCGAGTATATCCTGTTATAATTAAAATTGCTGCGCCCCGCGTTGGTGCTATTCCAGGTTCTAAAGTATCTGTACACCAAATTTAATCAAAAAACTTTCAGCCCTTTCAGCGCAACATTGCAGAAAGAAAATAGGGCTCCCTCGTAAAACGCCCTATGTTTCCCTCGTAGAACAAAGGGCTCCCATAGGACAAGGGGCTCCCTCGTAGGACAAGGGGCTCCCTCGTAGAATAAAGAGCTCAATCGTAGAACATAGGGCTCCCCCTTAGAACTCTCTCATAGAACATAGGGCTCTCACGTTGAACACCACCACGAGTGGCTCGAGATCTCTGCATCCAGCGACTCTCAGAAGGGCCCCAAGTCTGTAAATAAGCCGATAATTTGTGATATATTTTCGATTGGACTGTCTAAATCTATAGTGTCAAATTTGGTAGTCTGTTAAATCAAGTACACTGTCAAAGTTTTATAGCAAAAGTAACGCAGAAGCACGGATGTGCTACGGCTTTCAAAAATCCATGTGTTGCCAATGAAATAAAATGGTTAATAGCTATCAATCAAGCCTCAGCGTCAAAAGATCAATATTGTGGTTCTTGTCAAAATCTATCGATAGCAAGCTAGCAGCCCGCGATCGAGCCTAAACAGCGACCGATTACAAAAACTATCAAAACAGGCGATATTCATACCATTGACTTGCTTATGCAAGTCTTGTCGCGCGGCATAATAGCTTGGGCCCGGTTCTGCGTACTATGTGGCCTGTCCATTGCATTTGAACTAACAAGCACAAATTAAAAAAAATATATAACCCCCCACCCCCCACACCCCATTATAGCTAAGAACCATCCCGATCACATCAGTTTTCAAACATAAAAAACACGGGGAATTATAGCTAAGAACCGTCTCCTTTCCTAAGAACTCCGAATGGTCTTCGCTTTCAAACATAAAAAAACCGCAGCTAAATCGGTCCATTCGTTTGGAAGCTACGATTCTCACCCCCCCCCCCCCCCCCCTTTTCTCATATAGCTAAGAACCATCTCGATCACATCAGCTTTCAAACAGAAAAAACTGCATTAAAATCGGTCCATTCGTGTTTAGGGCCTACGATGCCACAGACAGACACACAGTGATACATACCCTAAACTTATAACACCCGTCTCTTTTTTCGGGGGCTAAATAATATCAATGTTATCCACGGAATAGAAAAAAAAAGTGGAAGTAGTACAGAAATATTTGTGCAGTAGTCGCAGCGGAAGTATGTGTCTCGTAAGTTATCTACTAGTCGCTGCGCAAACTGCTATTTTTCGGGCGCAATCCCAATGTTGAAGGTGATGACAGCATTGTATAACTGCCTCGCTCACTCGCTTACGATTTTCGCATGTTCTATCTCGCTCTTACTTGATGCTGTTTTATCCCCACAGCAGTACCTGCGCAATCGTTCACAGAGCCTAACTTCACTAACATATAAATTGGCTGCGACCACTGTATGCAAGTTAAGGTTTCCTTTGCATAACGTGGTACAGGTCACCCGCACGCGTTGCACTTCCAAAGGAAACAAAGATTTAATTTCAACCATGTCTCGTTGCAGGGCTTCAGCGAGGTAGTGTTTTGTGCGGTGACCTCCAACGAACAGGTGAAGGGCTACGGAACGCATCTGATGAACCACCTGAAGGACTACCACATTAGGAACAATATCCTGCATTTCCTTAGTTTTGCAGATGAGTTTGCTATAGGTAAGATAAAAATGCACTTATTCCATTAATAAGACTGAAGATAGCAGTATACTAATGCATGTTAACATCTGACAGTGCTGGGTTCGTTCCCCGGTTCCGCACCAATTACTTTTCTATATAATCGGATTCCCATTGCTGCATGCTTCTGGCTGTTATTGGTTAACCCTTCATATACGAGGTGGGGTATGACAAACTCCAGACTCTAAAAAAAATGAAATTACTATCAAACTAAAAAATCACTGCCTTGCACGGGGGTGGACATTTTTTTCCCCGGGGAAATGATAAAAATCTTTTCCTATGTCACTTTTGTCTACTTAACGGTGGTTATACAGCGGGAGAAGCGTTCTCTATAGTTCAGTACCATTGAATGTTACTTTTTAGTCTTCAATATTTTGTAAATCCAACATATTTTCAAGAATCATTCGTTCTTATGATGTGTATTTCTGTGGTTTATAGATTATATTTCCAAAAATGTTCATGCGTACCATTGACGTAGGAAATGTCTATATGGTGCATACAGTCAGTGACACGTAGACGACGCGGCGACGTGTTACAAACTTTAAAAAGGCTGTCCTAGATGTGATGTGTAAAGTCGGTGCCAGATACGTGAGCAAAGTTTGAGAATACATTTGGTGTGCGCTATGTCTGGCGCCCGCAATAAATGTAATTTAATGAAAAATTGACGAAGAAAGTAAGTAGGTATTACACGAATAATTCCATAAAAAAAGTAAGTAGGTATTACACGAATAAATTTCCTAAAAAAAGTAAGTAGGTATTACACGAATAATTCCCTAAAAAAAGTAAGTAGGTATTACACGAATAATTCCCTAAAAGTAAATAGGTATTACACGAATAATTCCCTAAAAGTAAATAGGTATTACACGAATAATTCCCTAAAAAAAAGTAAGTAGGTATTACACGAATAATTCCCTAAAAAAAAACTACTCGTACAAAGAAATCGTAAAACAATAAGATTTTTCGAAATTAGTTGTCCGGAAATTCAACCGAGTCACGGGCATCTCGGATATACCTCCCATGCCGGAGAAATTTTCTTCCATTGTTTGCGTTTCTCGCATCAAAATATAATTATAAAATGCTCGTGACATTATGTTTGTATGAAGATAAACTTTTATACCCACCTTCACGAGACGGTGACATATTCCCTGTCTTATGTCAACCGGGGAGTATTTTAATCTACGTTTTTCGAGTCTGTGCTTTTAAGCGGGAGTAGCGATGGAGTAGCGGTACATAATGTCTATGATAAAAAACGTCAATAGAAAAAACTCCTTTAGTTTTATCCCTTTCCTCTATTGCCGTGCTATGTACGGTAGAGAAGAGAATTGTTCGTCAAACGCCAAACCTAAACTCATGATCTCAGGTAATATACTACTATTTTTTCTTAAAATAAAACGATTTTAAAACTTGCATGTGTCATTCAAAATTAAAAACAGTAAATATTTTATAATTTTCAAGATCCAGAAGATGTCGCTTGAGTAACAAATTATGTATGATATAAAATTATTCTTTATTTACTCAAAACCCATTCCTTAACACACCTGCTATGGGAAGGGAGTCCCCTCGTATACGGAGGGTTAATAGCATTCGTTAAGCCACGTCACCCTCGGGAGGCCTTATTCACTGACAACAGCGGCCAGCACTGGCTTATACGACAAGCAAGCAAGCATTCACAATATTTTCAATATAACAAAATGTATTTTTTATTATGTTACGTTTTTTTTTTTTTTATCTAATAAAATTAAGTAAGTTTAATTACTCCTGGATGTCCTATCCTAAGGAAGTCTTAGGTATTTTACTAATACCTAAGACATAGGTTCTTACAATATCCATGTTTATATTAGAGTTGCCGCGAATAGTTGTTATAGCGAATAGTCGAATACCGATTAATCGCCATTCACTTTGGCGAATAGTCGAATAACTCGACATTACTATTCGACATAAATAAGGCACATTAAAAATATTTCTAATTTCTTCTAAGGTTGTGAGAAAAGAAAACAATAAAGTTTAAGAAATCTGTTTCATGTTGTACATATCTACATATATATGTAGTATTTTAATTTTTAAATGCTAGCAACCCTTTTCTTGTACATATTTTACGGGGAATACCCGTTTTGTACCCAGCGTTTACTATTGTAGGGGATTTCCCGCTCAATCAATACGCTTGTGTTTAGGATTTAACGCATTTATAATTTGATTTTCGACATCGGTTGACGTTTTTTATTTTTTCTTTCTATACTTATTTGAAAATTGCTTTAAAGACTTGAATACTTAATTAGTTAAAGTGTTACTTAAAAAGAAGAACAATCATGCCAAACCCAGGAAAAAAATCTCATGTTTGGCTACATTTTGAAGAGGAAGAAAACAGTGCAAAATGTAATTTATGTGGTGTAAAAATAAGTAGAGCAGCAAAAAAAGCAGGAACGACGGCTTTGCAGAATCATTTGAAATTCAAACACCCAGATGAGTATGGTAAAATTTATGGAAGCTCAAGTAGTCATGCTCAACATAATACTCCCGCAGAATCATCTCCAAGTACTTCCTCATCCACCCAGTTGCCCATTCAGCCTTTGGTGCAACCGTCACTGCAACAACTACTTGAAAAAAAAAGCTCTGGGACGTCAACGATAGCCGAGCAAAAAAATATCACTACTTGATTGGTGAAATGATCGCTATTGACAACGAGCCACTTTCCATCGTCGATCATCATGTGGGCTTTAAACGTCTTATTAATAATGCTTTGCCGCAATACACTATTCCTGGCAGGACATATTTCACCGAGAAAATAATTCCAGACATGTATGAGAGAGTGAGAGTTAGCAAACTAAAAAACGAGTTAGAAAGGGCTGAAGCTATAGCATTCACTACCGATCTTTGGACTTCTTCTGTAAATAATGCTGCAATTCTGAGTTTAACAGGACACTGGATATAAAAAAATTTAAACTGAATCATGCCGTTCTAAACATGGCTCATTTTCCTGAATCACACACATCAGAAAATATCAAAAGAGAACTGTTACAGTGTGTAACGAAATGGGACACACCCATCTCTAAAATTCAAGCGATTGTTCACGATAATGGGGCGAATATGGTTAAAGGAGTTAAGGAAACTCTACTTCCTTAAGAGCGTTGCTTCATACATACTCTCCAGCTGGTGATAAATAATGCATTAGATAACAGTTTTCCAATAAAAGAAATTCTTACTAGTGCCCGCCGCATAGTGACACATTTTAATCATTCAGGATATACAAAACTTGAAAGTATTCAATCTGAGCTCGGACTTCCTAAGCATAAACTGATTCAAGATATTCAAACTCGCTGGAACTCAACATATTACCTACTGGAGTGTCTATTTGAGCAAAAAAGAGCAATTTCGGTGTATATTTCAGAATCAAGGAGCGTGAATTTTGAAAATTTGACCAGTGATCAGTGGGAGGTTATAGAACATCTGTTAAAGCTCTAAAAACCTTTCGAAGAGATAACAAAAATCACGAGTTACACATATGCACCTATATCAGATGTGATACCTAGCACTGTTTGATTAACCAGATACCTAATGAAAGATGCGCTGATTCAACAAACTGCACACGTTGATGATTTTAGAAAGGCGTTAATAGAAAATATGCAAGCCCGTTTTAACTTGGACGATCTATGCTTCAGGAAGACATATTACTTGTCGACATTTTTAGACCCCCGCTACAAGGACTTTTACTTTGACGCTACCCAAGCTGAACGGATCCGTAGAGCTGCGCTCAGAGAAGGTCTTATTAGGCTTTCTTTAGATGACGAAAATGATGATTCGGATCCAGAAACGACATCCAAAAGGTCTCGTTTAGACAATGAAAGTGAGCATGTCGATTCAGAAACTCATAAACTATTTTGGGCATGTTTTGAAGAATCATCTATAGAGCAGCCTACTGAAGAGCAACCCAAGAATGCCACTGCTGAAGAAATCACCCACTACATCGCATTAGCAAAGGCTGACAGAAAAATAAATCCATATGAATGGTGGGCTTTGAGTACCAATAAGAATAGATTTCCTACTTTAAGTAAGCTTGCTAAACAATACTTAATCACACCAGCAAGCTCTGTTTATTCAGAAAGACTATTTTCCGAGGCAGGTTTAGTTTATGAGGAAAAGCAAAACCGACTTGCTCCCGAACGTGCAGAAAAAATAGTTTTTTTGATAATAATTGATACTGTGTATTGTTTTATTAAGGAAAATAATAAAAATTGATTATTTTTAACTCATTCGTTTTTTTGTTCGTTAACAAAACTATTTGCCGAATGCCGAATAATACTAGCTATTATTCGGTATTCGACGAATATCAAAAAAATGTCGAGTAATGCCGAATACCGAATAATAGCGAGTATTCGCGGCAACTCTAGTTTATATTGAAAACGAGCGAGCTGCGCCCACAACTTTGCCCGCACAGATTTTTTACTGGGTAAAAAGTAGAAAAATCATAGTCTCTCTGTCCTCTCTATGCACACTATTTCCCTGTAAAATTTCATCACGATCGGTTAAGTTTTTTAGTCGTGAAAAGATAACAAACAGTCGAATTTATATTATTATATGGATTTGTGTGTTAGTTACTTGATTGTTTGTCGTATGAGGTAGTGCTGGCCTCTGGTGTCAGTTTGTCAGTTTTTTAGTAGCTTATCTCAACTCCCCAGAAGCATTTTTTTATTATCTTTATTTCTATTAGTTACCTACTACTTTATTATAAAGGGCGTCACAGACGATTAAGATATTATAATATGTGATGTTACGATATCTGCATATAAAATATTATAGCATCTTAGGGTATCACACACGGCTAAGATACGATAATATATTGAAATTATTCATTCGCTCGCTGGCCGCCCTAGGTGCCACACGTATTTATTCACCGCTTTCTATATACATAATGATAAAATATGAGTAATACGCTTTCACTATTAGATTTATTAGATAGCTCATCAGACGACGATTCTGATTTCGAATTTGATATGCAAATTGCACTAATAATCAATAACACTCGGAAGCTTAACGTGCCACGAAGCGATGGAAAACCGCACGTAAGTCATTGATACAGAATCCGGTATCATTGGATTCTAATTTTCTCTAGTAGGTATACGACTCCGCTACCATCGCAGCAATCAATTACTAAGACGCATTATAGATTTTTAGACCAATTCAAAATATCTCTGAAAATTCTAGAACAACATGTTTCCTACCACAGGTTATTTCAAGAAGCAGGGCTTCAGTAAGGACATAAAGCTGCCGCGAGCCATGTACCAGGGGTACATTAAGGACTACGAGGGCGCCACGCTGATGCACTGCGAGCTGAACCCTCGCATCGTGTACACTCAGTTCACGAGCGTGGTGCGGAACCAGAAGGAGGTATGTGGCAACAGAAGGTGTTGTGTTCACTTCTTTGCAAATTAAGGCAAGACACCTAGTTAGGTGTCTATTAGGCGTGTCTACTGTCCCGGATTTTCTGGGACGTCCCGCTTCCGGAGATAATTTATGTCGCCCCGGCATGTGCTACTTGCACCCCTATTGTCTCGGAAATCTTTGGAATTAATAATAATAATAATAATATTGTTATTGGCTGCATAAAAAAAAAACAAAATATACATTTGAGCAAAAGGCTCTCCACTAGGATTCCCTGTATTGGGGGGGGGGGGTTCCAAATGTTCTTAAAATTATATTATAAGCTAGGTAAAAGAATTTAAGAAAGATTACATTTTGTGCGTGTGTGTTTATTATTATGTGTGTGTGTGTGTGTGTGTGTGTGTGTGTGTGTGTGTGTGCGTGTGTGTGTGCGTGTGTGTGTGCGTGCGTGTGTGTGTGTGTGTGTTTGTGTGAGTGAGTGGTGAGGGTACTAAGGTAAGATAAGCTTTTGTACTCGTATTGGAATTGAAGGTGATGTTCTTTTAAATCCGTGCCAACATTAATTCGTTCTCTTTTGCTAGAAATGTATTAAATACTAGCTGCACCCCGCGGAAACCCGCTGGGCGTAGAGCAAAGTTTGTACCATTTTTACCGCTCCCGTTAACCACGTTAGCTTTTTTCAAAATTCCATCACTAAGAATGGAATTTCAAAACCCCTAAAGTACAATACCGGGTGGATTTTTGAGATGTGGCAGATAGCGCAGATACATTAACCGTTGTAGTTACATGAAAACGTTCTTAGGTACTGTCCTTAACTTTTGGAGATATTTTGACCCGTATTGTCAAATTTAGAAAACATGTACTTTCAGCAAGAAAATGGTAAATTTACATAAAATGTTGATGCCAATTGATCCTGTCTCTTATAAGGATCCAACGTCTCTACTGGACCAACTGAGGTTAGAGTACTAGAAAAGTTAGAAATCGCTAAAATCGTATTTTTTTACTATATTCCCTTCCGTTGTAGCTACAGGAAAACGTTCTTAAGAAACCGTCCTTGTTTGAAATGCATTCAAAGATTTTGGAGAAAAAAAAACACTCATAAAGAAAATGGGCAATTTACACCTAGCTTGGTGAATAAAGTATCAACATCGACTGTGATCCAAGCTACCTGCCAAGCGTAGCAAAACGGGTGCTTCCCATTTGTTCAGTGTTCGGAGAAAATGATTTTCTATTTATTTGTTCCATTTTTGAAACATTTTTTTTCCTAACCTAGAACAGGTTAGAACATTAACATAGAACAAACAAACCTCTCTGGTTTGTGATGTTATCACAGAGTCACTCCTTTTTCCATTTCCTAAACTCTTGGAAGACCGATATTTTATTTTATTAATTTACTCAAAATACAACTCACGCCAAATGTGTCAGGAAGATTTTTAATAAAATGCAAGATTTTGGTGACGTGGAACAATTAGGGATAAACTAGATTCTTATTTAGTCCCATGACGTCACTGAGAAGTGAAGTCACAAGAAATGCTAGTATATAGCTCTATAGAACAAATCAGTAAAAAATAGACTCGCATTTTGTCCGATGACGTCATGTTTCATGGGACAAATGGGAATCACCTAGTAAAACGCCCTCTATAATGGAGTCCCTTTTTCAGCAGTGAACGTTTTCGTGTAGATGATGTGATTTACAATCATGTTCTATAGTATTAAGTAATAATGCTGGTTGAAGTTGATGATTGCTATTGTTACAGATTGTAAAGAAGTTAATAGACATGCGGCAAAAAGAAGTCAGAAAAATACATCCAGGCCTCACTTGCTTCAAGGAAGGCGTGAGTATGAATCTAGAGATTTTATTAGTTATACATAACTAATTTCAAAATGAACAAAATAGTGAATTAATCTGTAGTTTTTCATTACAATACCATATACTTACATAAAAAATATCTCTATATTTTCCTAGAATCATTACTACTCTTAAGGAAGGATTGCATATAAAAAGTCTCGTATCATCCGCCCTTTGTATCATTATGGCGGCCAATCGGCCATATTTACACGTTCCACTGGACGCATTTCTATCGCGGGCCCGTTACCAAAACGCGTTGAAACTCCCTGCGGCAGTGTGCTACTTATGCCCCTAAAAGAAAAATTTGTTCGTTAATTTTATTAGGAAAAAAACCCTGATATCGAGTATTGATTCAAAGAATAATATTGTGTGCGCTAGGTACGTAGCATCCCAGCGGAGTGCATCCCGGGACTGCGAGAGGCGACGCGCCGCGCGCCGCCGCCGCGGCTCGACGCCGACGCGGATGCCGACCCCGCACTCCTGCGCAACGTGCTGCACGCCGTACGTACACTACAGCATACATACATACATACATACGTACACTACAGCACACATATATACATACGTAGACTACAGCACACATGCATGCCGGGACTGCGCTAGGAGAAGCGCCGCCGACGCGGCTCGACGCCGACTCCGCACTCCTGCGCAACGTGCTGCACGCCGTACGTACTCTACAGCACACACTCATACGAACACACAGCATCTTCTCTCATTTGGTAGCTTTGACATGCCAAGCCAAGAACTCGGGCGAGCACAGACTATTCAAATAGTTTGCTGCTGATTTCAATTAGCGTCCAATATTATTTTGAGTGGAGCGCTCACACAACTCACAGCACGAAGTTTTCGGCGTTTCCCATGCCGATTCATTCAATCAGCGGCTGGTTTGCATTGGCTGTAGCGACCCAGTCGTCCGCTCACTCGACGTTGCACTGCACTGAGTTAGTTTGAGTTTGTATCCGATTTTTTTGACCCGACAGTTAGCTGGATACTGTTTGCCTAGTGCGTTCGTGGTAAATAAGTTTCGAGCCTCAAATAGCTTTTGCGACGTCGCCTGCGCTGCTAATTTCACACCTTGTATACGCGTTGGAACTAGATGCAGAGAGCTGAAGACCGAACTCAGTGGCGTGCATTAGGAGAGGCCTACTTCCAGCAGTGGACAAGTAGTGGCTGATGACGCATTGGCCTCAACGTTACCGGCACCAAAAAATACGTATTCCTCGTTATATCTCACTATTTCGACCCCACATTTTTTTTTCTAACTGATACAGTATTACATAAAAATTTTGAAGTCTAGAGGATGAGACGCTAATATATTTTTATAGGTCTAAGTTATAGGATGTCAATCTGGCGTAACTATTAAGAAAACACCTGCAATATCATTTCACATAGTTATAACCTTGAAAATATAATTTATTCAGGTGAAGAACCACGCAACCGCTTGGCCTTTTCTCAAGCCGGTGGACAAAGTGGAAGTTCCCGACTACTACGACCACATCAAGTTTCCTATGGGTAAGTAGGACACTGCTAAAACATCAATGCATGTATTACATACCTGTCTCATACCTGTAGCACATTTTGCTCACCATGTTTCTATGCAAAGTAGTCCGTTATAACAGAAATAAATTTGCGACCTTTTCTTCAAATGAATATCAGGCCTGAAGATCTTAAGTTGTTAACACCGGTACATATCTGTAAATTCTTACAGATTTTCTCGTTTTATAACCGTCTAGAAGAGGAGGCTATCAATTCAACTTTATTTGTATTCTTTGATTTGAATTATTGAACCGATTTTGTTTATTCTTTTTATTTGAAAATGTAAATAAAAAGAACTAAAATTGGCTTTTGTGAATCCAAAGAAGACTGTTTTTTATACGCTTTATATTAGCTTCACTTGTATGTTTGTAACCGACGCTATTTTGACCCACTTTAAACGGTCAGATTTTATTCAAATTTTGCACACCTGTCAAAGACTAATGATAATGCAATAATTCGAAAAAAAAAACTAAAAAAAAAGTCTAAATAACCATAAACACACAAATAAAACATTTATTTCTTATTTACACTATTAAAATTTATTTTCTATTTTTTAGTTTGGTTTTCTATATTAAGCGTGTTTTTTAGTTTTTTAAACTATTATTTATTTTTGTTTGAATTATTTGTTTTAAATATCTACGATAGTCGCGCGCAAAAGCTGGCGCTAATATATTTCAACAGTTTTGGAGGCATTCTAAGGAAGGCCTATTTTCAGCTAAGTAAGTCTTTTGGCTGATAATGAGTCGCACGACACCGTGCCGGGTCCGTTCCGCGGACGTGGCATGACACGACTAGAAGTTACAAGAGCATCAGACGTTAGATTGCGGCTGAGTCGCCTTTATTTTTTGTAGACTGTGTATATGTTGCATCACAAATGAAATCAACTTCGTAATTCGGCTCGTTTCCGGCCTGGCACGATCTAGCGTGAGTCATCCTTATTAATTAACTTGATAGATCTCCGCACGATGGGCGATCGACTCAAATCCCGGTACTACGTGTCCAAGCGACTGTTCATCGCCGACATGACGAGAATATTCACCAACTGCCGACTGTACAACTCGCCTGAAACCGATTACTACAGGTAACACACACACTACACACGTCTATACACTCAGAGGAAAAGAAACAAATATGTTTGTAAAGAAATAATCGTAGGATCGGATTTTCGGTCAGATATTACAGTATGTGGATAAGTATCTATTTGGTCTACTATAGCTTGTCTCCTTCGAAAACAGGCCAATGAGTGATGGAGACTAACATTCTCTGGGCCGCAAAGAAAGCCAAATCCCGGTACTAAAAAAAACGGTTATAAAAAATGCGATAACTTTCAAAATATTTTAGTACTCATTTTAAACAAAATTAAAGTTTATTTCATTACAAATAAGGGAATAATTAAAACCATTTTATTTCTTTTTGGTGATTGTATTAAAAACCATAAATAAAAAATATTTCGGTCTTTATAATTTAGGCTCGGTGCAAACTAGTGTGAACTGCTTGGCCAGCGACAAGCAGTTCACACGCTTTTTTATACATTTACCCTGCGTTCGAGATGATGAGGTGGCGTTGTGGGCAGTTTCGAAATGTACATTTTAAACAAGCCGTTCGCTTTGAACATTTTCAACACTTGCCATTTATGCAACTTTTGACACTAACGACCAAACCAAATTTAAAACAACCCTATAAATACAACAAAGGAGGATGTCAGCTTTCGGCTTCCAAGACTTTTAAATGTTAAATACCGCGGACACGAAATATATTCACATTATTGACTATATAAATTAACATAATTAATTCTTAGTAAAACAATAACATTCGGGAACTGTTATTAAAAAAATTATCAATAAAAATGAATAGAAATGACCGGAAATTGCTGTGCAAGACTTTTAAAAGTGAAATGCCGCGGAAACGAAATCTATCCACATTATTGGCTATATAAAATAATATAATTAATTCATATTAAAACAATAACATTCGGGAACTGTTAATAAAAAAACCCAATTAAAATGTATAGAAATGGCCGGGAATTGCTGTGCATTGTTAACGAATTATAGTTTTGCCACTATAACTAATTAGTATTATAATTAGTACAAATAAACTATTATATTTAAAAAAAAATGTATCCTAGTACCTATCTTTCTATCTTAGTTTATTCTAATAGATAGTATATTAATATCTTAATATACTAAAATGATTTCTATCTAATCTTATTTTAAGATATAAGGAATAAACAACAGTAAACTAGCTCATGACAAGAGCCGAGAAGGCTTAGGGTTGATTCTCAGATTAAGTACCTAGACGCCTACTACTATATCAGGTATAGGTTGGTAATAATAATTTTATAAATGATATTCAACAAAATCATAACGTGTAGATCTCAGTTTAATATTAGATTTAATTAATTATCTATACTATTTTATTCCCTTGACCATAAACCGTGTCATAATCTAACGAAAGTCACATAACCTCGATAAATAACTTTATTTCCTCATAACTAGTTTTTAAAAAGTTCCCAGCAAAAACTAATAACACACAACAGCTTTTAACATAATACTTTAAATATAATAATACTGTTCAGTTATGTCCGCGACAATGTTACATCGAGCCTAAGTCACTTTGGAGATCTGGCATAGTCCTTTAACTTTCATGTCATCTAAACTTTCAAAATGAACGGTGATCGAAATCATTTCAGAACGCTAATTTCGCCCACAAATGTCCAAAGCGAACGGCATATGTGATCATATTTAGCGTTTTTAACAGTAATCTGTTATTTTCGCCATTTGCTTCAAAGTGAACGGCCTATTTGTAGCGACTCGCTACACACGCGTGGTCTGTGGCGGCCACTCGCTGCAGCAGTGTCCGTGAATCGCCACTTGTGGCTGCCTCGGGCCACACACTCGCCACTGACGCGCCGCTCGGCCCCTCTCACTCGCACTAGTCGCACTCATTTAAACTTCTGTCTTGTTATTCTTCGCACGATTTCAAATTGTGACGGCTACCGAATACCGGTGGCTGCCGCCGCTGCTACAAAAGTGGCGGTAGCGCTCCACAGCTACCTGTGGCTGTGGCCGGTGGCTCATTTCTAGCATCGGCTCAGAAATCTGGTGGAAAGCAGGCCAAACCGTATAACAGCTGTCGTAACAGCTCGATGTGGCAATAAAAAATACTGTAGTGGCTCTTACGAAAGAAACCGCCTGTGGAAGTACCACACCTTTGTCAGATATTCAACCGCCAAGCAGTAGTGTGCAAACATTACTGTTTCGGTTTGAAGGGCAATGAGACGTAACAACCAATGTATCAGGGTGACGAGCGCATTGCAGTGACGCGCAAAATTTTGCAACCAAAGTTCTGGGTGGCACTGCAACTGTTATGGACAGGTGTGACGCTTACCATCAGGTGAGCGACCTGTCCGTCTCGTCAAAGTAACAAAAAAAAGTGAAAATTGCATATACGAGTATGATACTGTAAATTACTGTAGAACATTTTTCGTGAAAAATTGCCATTTTTACATAACTTACTTTTTTTTATACAAAATAAATTCATAATCTTGAACTTTTATGTAAGCACTATAAAATTGTATATAATACATTCTTTATTTCATAAAGCTAGTTCCCAATATTTTGGAATTTATTGAGGTTTTTGATAGGGACCCGCTTTCTTATTAACTCCTCGCTCCGAATCGAGGTGAACCGTTTTTAAGATGTCCTTCTAAAGCAACACGCAGGCTGTCTGCAAGATGCTGTCTGTCATATTGCTATCACATTTACGATGATTGTGGAACATCCATTTGGCGTAGAGTTCATCGATGCTCTCTCCTCTAACGGCCGTATTTCCGAAGCACTGGTAGAGTTAGAAAGGTTTCCTTTTCCTATGCGTGATTCATCTCTGAATCGGCAGATGAAAAGGAAATTTACTCATCAAACTCTAAGTTGTTTATCTCAATTTATTAATTTAGTCTAATTACAATAATTTATAACAAAAAATTGTCCTTCATGAGACGTTAAATTATTGTCTTGTATATTTTAACTATATATATTTTTTCTAATACTTTTGTTACCTTCGCAGGTGCGCCAACGTCCTAGAGAAGTACTTCCACACCAAGATGAAAGAGGTCGGCATGTGGGACAAATGATTAGAGTTTAACTTCGACGATTATTTCGTCAACGATCTCATCAGTAGCGCGCAGGGAAGCTCCGCGGCTGATGAATAGACTCCTTTAGTGAAATTCTGGAATTGAGTGGTTTGCAAGTAAAATGCAGAAATAGACTTATTTGTCCTTAAGTGAAATGCGGGAACATACTCGTTTGCCCTTTAGTGAAGTGTGGGAATAGACTTGTTTATGTTCTTAAGTGAAATGCGGGAACATACTTGTTTGTCCTTTAATGAAATGTAATAGACTTGTTTATCCTTTAATGAAATGCGGGAATAGACGTGTTTGTCCTACAATGAAATGCGAATATTTACACTTCCCATGAGTGAAATGCCGGAACAGTACTTGTTTCTCCTTTAGTAAAAATGGGGGAATAGACGTGTTTTTCTTTTAGTGAAATGCGGGACCTGACTTGTTTGTTCTATCATAGAATGCGGGAACAGGAACACTTTTTTTAGGAATTACAATAATTGTAATTGTTGTGAGTTATTGTGAAATGAACTTTATAGGTATGAGAATTTTGTTCAGTGGAAAGTGCTAAATTGTGTTAAATATTGATTGTTAATTGAATTGACGCTCCATCCATTTTGTAAAGTTTTTTTTTTTTTTTTGGAACAGAAAATGCCTGTATTATATTAGCTCTTAAATATGTTTGGCCCTTTTTGGATAACGTTTGGGGGAGCGTCAATATAAGTGATAATCTCTAAATAAATGCATCAATCAATTTATATGCAACAAATAATTGTAGCTTTGGGAAAGTTCGTGTTACTATAGTTTTATAATAATCATAGTTTTAAAGGGTATTTTTAATTATTTTTTAGAAGGTGGATATTGGAAATCTAAAATATGATTTTTGTGTACATAACTGTCGATCTGACGACCTTTTTTTGGCCCTTCACGATTGAGTAACAGAGCTAAATATAGGTGTATGTTGTCAAATATAGGTGTATGTTGTCAAATAACATAAATAAACCACACGTATTTGAGTTCTTAATTTATTATGTTTATTTATGCACAATTGTAGTGATTTTTCTCAAGCCTTAAAGAATAAAATATTTTATATTAGTCCACTGCTGGACATAAGCCTCTCCCAAGACGCGCCACTAAGCCCGATCTTTGGCTCGATTCTTCTAATGACACCTTGCGCAGATCGTCGCTCCGTTCAGCCGGAGGGTGTCCTACATTCTATATTTTATCGCTTAAAGGAAATTATGTAACAAGTATTACTTTATATAAAATATATGGGCAATTCTTTCCCCCATGCGATGGGGTTCTTTTTTAATTATGAAGTAAGAATGAAAAGTTGATTAAAATGACAACGAGATGTCATTCTAAATAATTTATAATAAGCTCAAAAAATAGATCGCAATAGAAAGTAAAATACTGTACTGTTTTGTGAAATAACTTCGAACATTTGGACATTCTGTTGACGACTTTTCGCAGATCGTGCAGTAGATGAAATATTTGAAAGTGCATAATATAATATGAAATCTGAATCGTAAACTTTAGTACGTTGTTATAATCGTGCGTAATTAGTCGTCCTACGAGTCGCAACCTGTTAAGCATAAGTCTGAAGACTTGTATTGTTAACAATGTTGAACTGTCAACACTTTTTGTATATTTTTGTAAATAGATACAAGTTGAATTGAAATGTCAATAAATTGTTTTTAGTACTTCCTTACCTTTTACATAGTGTCTCTATTCCTCACCATAGCAAAAGCGATGCAAAAATGATTTGTAAATAATATACCGACTAACAATGGTTTCTTTTTACTCGACTGCGGGGAGACTGGAGGACTGCGGTGTTTTTAACTATGATACTTTGTGTCCGGTACTACAGCCAGTCGTTTGTTTGATATATTCCCAACATCCCCATTAACGTCCCATCAATGGGGCAGATAGGAATTTAAATTGCCATCTGCTCTATTGATGGGGACGTCAATGGGGCTGTTGGGAATATACCGTTTGTTTTTATGCTGTTCAAAATTTCCCAAATATGTAGGTGCTCTGTAGTGCCCATTTGTTCATTAAGTGCTCGCTTACTTTACGAGGTGGTTTATGAGAGAAACATCTTAAAGGGTGTTCAGCCAGGTTGATGCTTGCTTCAGCGCACTAACTCCATTACTTCAATAAAATATAAAATAAATAAATATATTCGGGACAATTCCACACCAATTAACTAGCCCCAAACTAGGATACCCTGTACTATGAGTACTAGATAACGGATAAACATACATATATACGAATATTATAACATCCATGACTTGAAAACAAACGTTTCTGCTCATCACACAAATTGCACCTTGCAGGATTCGAACCCGCAATACTTAACCATTATCCATTATAGACATATATGCCCCTATACTTTAAGATACCTTTTAACCTATATAACATTACTGTGATGTAGACTGACAACACAAAGCTGAAATCTGTGGACATAATAAATAGATTGTAAATTCAAATCTTGGGGTGCATGTAGGAAGGGTTTTTTGTAATTCCATCGGTCTACGTGTGAATGGGAGTGGCAAAGTTAGCACGCGGGCACAGCTGCGGGGCCGCAGGTATTTATAGATTATTACAAAATCATAAAGATATTTTAATATAATGTTATGTTAACGTGTTTAATGGGATGTACGAGTAAGGGAATTACAACCTCAGTACTCCAAGTCAACCTCACCTGCCTGTGGTAAATCCTGCCGAACAACGGAAGAAGCTCTGACGACCGACAAATGACGGTATAACCATTCAAAATTGGCGCAGTTAAATTCTACAGACCGGTGGCGGGCAGCAGTGTCTTCGGTGTGAGAAACTGCTCCCAGCGTGGCGATTTTGGGGATTATGGCCACGGCAGGGCAGGAGGTGCTAAGAATTCCCGGGGAAAGCCGCCAAACCCGACTGACTGGCTACATTTAACGAACGTACGTTACGTTTCGACGAACATCTGACGCAACTGGAAGATGAGCACATGAGATGGCACATTCTGGGATTTTGGTAGTCCGAGACAGAGAGAGGAGACCGTAACCTTAGAATCGGGCCATCTTATGTGTTTCAGGCAAGGAGACCAGGAATCCCAAGGAGGTGTAGGGTGGGCGGTGTCCCTATGACAACATTGTAAAAATCTCCAGTGTTTCGAATAGGGTTGCGTACCTCGTAATGAAATTAACCGAGAGGTTAATAAGGCCTCAAGGTTATTAAGGTATACGCACCGACTACTCGGATACGAAATACTCGGATGATGTAGTAGAGGATATGTACGAAGAAAAGCCTTGCACAATACCTCCAAGGCTTACTTCAACATTGTCATGGGAGACGTCATCGCTAAAGTGGGAGTACAACATGCAGTGAGTCGGTAGTAGGACAACACCGATTAAATCACGGGGCAAATGCTAGTCAATTTCCTGGAGAAAGAAGCGGGCTGTATTTAATGAATTCATTCTTTAAAAAGCAGCCCCAACGGAAAAGCCCCGATGGTGTGACGAAAAATGAGATCGACTTCATCATAGCGGACAAAAAGCGCATATTCAGAGATATCTCATTGATCACTAGGTTTAAAACCGGGAGGTTTTAACTCTGAACGTCTCCGTTTGATGAAGTCCACACTCCAACCTAACCTGCTCCATTCTGTTGTTCCATCCGAAACCATCCAGTTGAAACTGAAGAACCGATTCGCTGCCTTGGAAAGCACAATTGACGTTGATATTGACAAGGAACTTGACCAAGTGGTAGGAATCCTGAGGGAAGGAACGAAGTTCTGCGAGATGCGGCGTACAGGCAAGAAATGAAAACTTTCGGTGGAGTCTTTGCAGCTCATTGAGAAACAACGCGAAGATCCAGCAGTCACTTTGTCAGATCAGCGGGCTTTGAATAAGCAAATAACAGGGTCCACAAAGCTGGTAGGGCGAGACCATCGAAGTTCCAATACAATCGCTATAGAAGAAGCGATAGACCGAAATAGGGGGTCAAAAGTCTTCGTACAACAGCTTGGTCGAAGCCATCAGACGAAGTTGACCACATCAAGCGGGAAAGTTGACGTTTCTAAGCCGGAGATTCTCGCGAAGTTGAAGATTTCTATGGCCGACTGTACGTGTCACACGCGTCGCAACCCGAACCTGATATTACAGGAGATTATACAGAAGACAGAAGAGTCATCATCAGCCCCTCTGCCTAGCGTTTGTGGACTATGAGAAAGCCTTTGACTCTATCGAGACTTTGGAGTCCTTGCCACGATTCCATGTCGACTGGCAGTATATCCAAGTGTTGAGATGTCTGTATGACGCCGCAACAATGACCATCCAAATACAGAATTAGGTTATGTACTAAGACAGCAGACTAAGCATATCCCCCTGCATCGAGGTGTGAGACAAGGGGGCGTTATTTCTCCGACATTTTTCTCAAATGCATTGGAGGATATGTTTAAAACTCTGGACTGGAAAGGATGTGGCATTAACATTAACTGTGAGTACATCTCACACTTGAGATTAGCTGATGACACCGACACTGTGGCAGAAAAGCAGATGTTGGACAGCCTAGCTGATTCTTCTCTCTGGTAATCTCCGGATCAACTTGGACAAAACCAAGGTTATGTTAAACGAACATGTTATTCCGGAACCAATTTCTGTTAACGGAACTGCTCTTGAAGTTCATCAGGAGTATGTTTATCTGGGGCAAACTTAGCAACTATGTAAAAACAACTTCGAGAGAGAGACCCGCAGAAGAATAGATAGATACAGCTGGGTTGGGCAGCATCCAGTGTGTTGTGTCCTACCTGTTATGACATACGGAGCCGAGTCGTGTACACTCACATACGACTAGTCCACCAATTTAAGGTCGCTCAGCGGGCTATGGAAATGGCAATGCTCGGAGTTTTTCTGAAAGATCGTATCCGGAATGAGGTAATCCGGAAGAGAACCAAAGTGGCAGTGGGCTGGTCATATCTGTCGAAGGACTGAATCATTGGGGTAGACGTGTTCTTGAGTGGAGACCGCATTTCGGCAAACGTAGCACCCTCCAGCTAGGTAGAGCGACGATAAACGCAAAGTGGCTGGCAGCAGTTGGATGAGAAGAGCCGAAGATCGGGCTCAGTGGCGTGTTTTAAGAGAGGCCTATGTCCAGCTGTGGACTGACACGGGCTGATCATGATGATGAAGATATTTTAGATACTCTATATGAACAGGGACGACCGGTTGGCGAAATGAAACTCAAATGACAATACTGTATTGGTTTATTTACTTCATATTCACACAAAGTGAAAGAAGAACACTTTTTATGACGGGAATGTAAATATTTTTACATATAATTTTAATAATATATACCAGTCTCCTTGTATATTTGAAATCCAAATAGACTTAAGTACCTTATTTATGTACTGCGTAAATAACTTAAATGCTCGCTTAAAAATATCTTAACGTAAGTAAATATAGGTAGGTATACTTTTATTTCATTAAGTTTGAAAATAATCGCCTTTAAACACAATTATCTAAAGTAATTCTGCCTCAATGAAAACAAAACTGTACACATTTGATAGACAATTATTTTAAAAGCGATAAGACTTCAGACTAGATTATTTAATTACCTTATTTACAGTTACAAAATTAGTATTACTATTTAGGTACTATCGAATGTTCCACTAATGCACCATCTTTACCTTGCCGCGAAAACAGAACCAACGAAATTACATTTCTAGTCTAACTCCATACAATTCAACAATTTGGTTGCGAAATGGCCCCTTCATTATAACATTTCATTTAACACCTGAGATGAATTAATCTAAAATAAAGGTGGTTGTATAACAGTCGATAAATGACACAGAAAAATATACAAAAATCTTACATCTATTGCCATAGTAAGTACTGTTAAGATGTGTCAGTATAAAAATAGGATACAGAGTAGCACATAAAAACAAAAGTTCAATACCATACAAACGACCCAAAAGGAAAACTACAAATCCAACAGTTACAAATCGGTTACATACTGACTGAACTAAATCAGTCTGAATCTACATGTGACTTGATTTCGTCAGAGATACGTCGCGATGTATGTCTCAGAGCTTAGTACACAATAGTACAATGTTGTTAGTACTTCTATGGACGGAACCATACTCCCAAACATGTTAGTACCGTAGCCACCGCAACGGGTTATTCCTTTTCTCCCCACCAGCTTTGTCCCACTTGTGGGGAGAACGGGGAAAAATAAAAAATGTATGGCCTTTCTCCCCACATGGAATATATTATTTGACAGTGGGGAGAAAGGTAATAATCGAAAAAGATATCCTTGATATCTCCATCATTGCCCTTACTGAAAATAGTGTTTGCGTCATATCAAGTCTAGTTGGACATTATACTGTAGTAAATTTGTTTATTCGCTTTCTCCCCACTACTATGATAGGTATATTTTTTGATTCCATAGTGGGAACAAAGAAAATACTTTTTCGATTATTACCTTTCTCCCCACTGACAAATAATATATTCCATTGTGGGGAGAAAGACCATACATTTTTTATTTTCCCTTTCTCCTCACTAGTGGGACAAAGCTGGTGGGGAGAAAGGGTGACCCACCGCAACTGTGATTGCGGCATTTAAGACAAAATATCAAGAATAGTCTAACTTATGAGATCATGGACCAATCAAAACATTTTTAAGTACAGACTGCATTTTGAACAAAACTAAGAGCTTGTATTGTTTACTAGCAAAGGGAAACGGGATATGTTTAATGATAAAATATACAGGGTCACATAACATAGCACAACGGTGTCGCGTCGATAAACGAACAACTATTTTCCTAATCCGTGTTTCGGTTTAAGTACACCAATGAGAAACTCTTGTAAAACAAAGTTGTTCCGTTATCAGCGTCCAACATCATTGTGCAGTACAAGACCCCACATCGTTGACTAGGCGGAGCTGCGTTGATTTCTGATCATTAGCTACTTCGAATACAACTAGTCCTTACGATTAAAAAATATCACTTGTCCACCGAATCGAACGTCACTATCACTGGAAGTTCAATATGTTTGAGTATTTACTTATTTATGAACACATCACTGTCGCACTGCACAATGTTCGTTCAGGCGACCCGGCGCGGCCGACACGCGAGCACGTTTATGTAACCAACATATCTATGGTTACTTTAAATGCTCCTAGTTGTAGAAGTGTTTGGCACTCGGCGGGTGGACGGGCTCCCTTCACTCTTGTGTGCTCGAAGAGCTAACAGAGACGCTGTCCTGATGGTTGTCGATTCGTTGCGTGCCCGACGGCGATCCTACGCAAGATCTGGAAAGAAACTGTGTTTAATAACGTCATGTTAAACTTCGCTAGTTATCGTCGAACACTTCGCGTAAATGCCTTGGCACTACTGATTATTTAAATAATCAGAACTAAATGTCAGCTATTGTTGTTTTAACTCTGTTCTTTCTCATACCCCGACAGACTAATTCGTTCAGCAAGTCAGCATGCCCTTTAGTTTAAGTCATAACAAAACTGTCTTTTAACTTTTCTACACACTTTGCCACACCTTTGCCAGATATTCAACCGCCAAGCAGTAGTATGTAAACAGTTCTGTTTCGGTTTAAAGAGCAATGTTTCCAGCGAAATTACTGGGCATTACTAATAATGAAAGGCGTTTATGACAGGGACGCGAGGGCCGTTATAGGAACGTACACTCCATCGAGCGATGTGTCTCTATTCTGAGAACTGATTACGAGATGTTACAGGCATCTCGTAATCAGTTCTCAGAATAGAGACCAATCGCTATAGCTAATATATAGCTATAGTATTTATTATTACCCCTTGGGTGGACGAATTAAGTCACAGTAATTCCCGCCCCAAGATATAAGGTATAAACTCTAATAAATAAGATGATAAATCAATATGCAGCTGTAACATAAACCTATAAACTATTTGAGTATAATTAATTAAGTTAGAGCTAGGTTTTAATTAAGGAATGAATGAACCTTTAGCCCTTTAGGTTGCATGAGTATAAAATATAATTGCTCATGAAGTCACATATTTCGAAACTGCTCCATACAATTACTTTGACCACTTCCCACGACCATGAGATTTCGCATCTGGTTAGAAAGTTAACAAACAGGATAGATACCTTTGTAATTGTCTATTTGTTTTCAAGCGTCCTTTTTATGACTAAGTAACGGATCATTTATAAAATATACGCATTACGCACGCATTCATTTGTTTAAACCAGTTGTAGTTTTTGATAATGTCGAGACGGCAAAGAGCAGCAAATCCTTTTTGGGAACACTTTGATAAAAAAGACGATACTATCGGAATTTGCAAATATTGTAGTCAGTGTATAAGTTATAAGTCTTCAGTGTATAAGTTATAAGTCGACGAGAAGCTTAAGGTCTTCGACGGGATGGTGGTTTCTTAATTCTTAAATATACCCGACTTTGATAAATATACCGTACAAGGTGTTGTAATATTGTTATAAAATTCGTGCCCTGTGAACGGATATTCTGCAAAGCCGGGTATATTTTCAATGAACGAAGGTCGCGCCTCCAAATTAGAAATACTCATATTTTTAAAAACATTTTCTTAATTTTTATAAAAAAAAAACTTTATTCTCATTTCAACTTGACTAACTGGAACATAACTAAATATGTTTTTGATCCTAACTATAAACAAAACTCTAGGTAATTATGTAATTTTCTAAGTTATGTTATTATCCGGCACCGTCCTCTTACAAACGTTCCGTTGCGCGAGCCTCGGCCAGGCGGTAAATTTATCACGTCTCGGCCGGCATCGATGCCGAAAACAACGATGCCGGCATCGGTTGGTGTATGAGAAATATCGATGCCAAAAATTAACGATAACGCCCATCTCTAAACGTAATAAACAATATCTCAAAGTGAGAGACAGTGATGCACAAAATTTTGCACGCAAAGTTCTGGGTGGCACTGCAATTGTTATGGGCAGGCGTGACGATTACCATCAGGCGAGCGCCCTACTAGCCTCGTCGCACTGTTTTTTACACTCTAAAATGGCAGCATGTTCTTTCACCAAAGATGTTAACAGTCCTGTCTCCGATTTATTAAAATTAGGAACACGAGATTTCACACTCATAATTCAGGTTTAAAAATGTGGCAGCAAAATTAAATGAAAAGTAATGTATAAAAATAAACACCGAAGCACATCGTTTAACATACAAGAAAGAACCTAGCATAGCGCGTAATTTCAAAATCTAATATGTTGTCAACATCTGTTAAAGTCAATTGGACGTCTGTTTTCTTAGTACAACATTCCTTACATTTCTTGAACAAAGGAGCGAAAGGAATGAACGATATCCCGAGTGTTGCTACATTTTAAAAACTGATCAAAGTTTAACTAATCGGCCAATGTTTTGCCATTGATATTACGAAAGAGGTTTAATCGACAGCTTAACTTTAGAAGCCGATTAGTTAAACTGTGAGTTAAACGATGGTTGATATTACGGGCCTAAATCGATAAAATAGGGCAGCATCCCTTCAGTACCTGTCGTCCCTCGTGCAGGGCTGCACGTCTCGCGGCGCGCGCAGCGATGGCACGAGTTCGTCGGGCGAGGAGGCGCGGCTGCTGCGAGCGCTACCCGCTTCTGAGTACGAGTTGTCGCTCGTCAGCTGGAAACCAAACGGGATACTTAGACAAGTTTTCAGTGACAACGGTTCTACTTTCACTAGCGCTGTCTCAATGGAAAACGAAAAATGTTTGAAATACGTACTCGTTCACAGTTCTCCGACTTGTCTTCAGTACGAGATCAAATAGTAAACGTCGCTTCAGAGTACGAGATATCGCTCGTCAGCTAGAAGCCATGAACGGGTTATACAAGTATTCAGTGGCAGTATTCTAGAGGAAGTATTTCAGTTCATAGAAAAACAAGCAGGATACTTAGAGATGTGACAAAGTGCGAATTTTGCTGGAAGTAGTTCTAAAGAAAAATATGAGATATATTGTTTTTTTTTATATGTGTAACTCTACCGATAAATAAATAAACACACCAAAATACACGCGAGTTCAACTTTTTAGTTTTTTTTTTTATTGAAATGGCCTTGTAAAATAACCTTATCCTTTCTATAGTATAGTCTTATATATATCGACAGTACAGATGACGTACCAAAGTGAGCGGATGCCGGTTCCTAGCGGGGCTCAGCGCGCGACTCCTCGCTTCATCCACCTCGAGCTGAAGGATGCTCTCTTGGCTGCCAGTGAACTGTAACAAACACCAACTTAGTGTTACAAGGAACAAACGACACAAATTATACACCGTGACAATGAAATCGATATTTTTCTTAAATGCATTCAGACCATTATTCAGGATCGTTATATAGCATTAAATTAAAAACTGACCAAAAAAATAATTTGCCTTAAGCTGAAATGTCTATTTCACTAAACACGCTATAAGGCCGCGGCGCGGGTGCTCTGCCAGGCGCACGATGACAAGTTTGTACCTACCCAAATCCGCCGCCCCATTCCCGCTACGTCGCAGGGATAACAAATTTAAATTACTATTTTTTTTATTTTTTACATAGTTTTATTAGTTATTTACTTTTCATATTTAGTGCTGGTTTCTGTTGCATGGACTGAGAAAACATTTAACAAAATTATAGAATTCAATGTCACGGTGTATAATAGTAACTGCAAAGATTTGAGGCAAGAAATGCTAAAAATCGCATGAATTTTCGGGAAATCTACAATGCCCCTAATATACAAATCAAGCTCTCCCTATAAATACATACTCGCTGCATAGAGTATGCCAATTGCTTTCAGTCATCGTGAAGATGTTATGTTTATATACTAGTAACATGATATTTTAGCTGCCTGTGTTTAAAACAAGTCACATTTAATATAATATGCATCGATTGATATTCGTCGTCGTCGTCAAACTTTTATTTTTATGATGGATTGAGTTTTTTTTTTTGGATGAATAGCAGTGACTCGTAAATATGTATTAAGTATTATATTATGTAATAACTAGCTTAAAAGCTAAAAAACACGCCTGCGCTGCCAAAAAAGAACTTTTGCCAATAAATTATATACTGTTGGAATGTGGTTATAAAGGCCTTTAATTTGATACCCATATTGTAGAATACGAAGAAAACATATTTCTTTCTTGTTTGAAAATGTAGCCATACTGCCGCCATAAAGAATTTTTTCAAAAAAATTGCCTATGTTACTCGGGGGGTTGTAAGGATTCTAACTATACCCCATACATCTAAATATATTCAGGCATTTAAAAGTTATGGTGGAATAAAGAAACTCACATATATACATGAATGCTAAAAACTTTTGAGAACGTGACATTGTACGACGAGACGCTAAAAACATTGCACTCCTTTTTTTGGGCAATCGTGTAAAAAACGATGGATTCAGAATTTGTGCTGATAATATTTTGGGATGAATAGCAGTAACAATAATATAAATAAAAATATTCGGGACTATTCACACCAATTACCTAATTAATTCACACTAATTACCAAACTAGGATGCCCTGTACTATGGTTATTAGACAACGGATAAACATACATAGATAAAAATATTACATTCAGTAAACAAACATTTCTACTCATCACACAAATGATTTCACCTTGCCGGAATCGAACCCTTAGTTGACTTAGCCGTCAGGGTTGCTAACCACTAGGCCAACCGGTCGTCAAAGTAGAAAAAAGTTAGGTATGATTTGACGTCATCAAATAAGACTGAAAAAAAACATCTTTTACGCAGTAAGATATATAAATACACGATACGGGCCAATAATCCCGCGATAATACGATAACAGCTACAATACCAGCCTTTTTAGGTGATGCTAACCGAACAAGATTGCAATCAAATCAAATCGAGGTACTTACGTACCTACATTAGAAAGGATTAATGATTTGATATCAGTATTTTAGGCACCTTTTGAGAAACTTAGCATCCTATTAATTGACACAAAAGTAAAAAAACTCACGTTTTAGTTTCCACTACCTTGGTAGCGTGCGTACGCGCAGTATGCGCGTGGTAGCTTTTTCGCGCGCGAGCAAGGTAGGTAACAAAAATGGCACGCCGCCAATTTAGTTCGAAAACGACGAATATGTCGTACGAAGACTATAGTTTTAGAAAGACTTGTAATCTTCAGAAATCTACGATATTTATGTCAGATTGTCCTGATTCCAGTCTGAGATTCTCAGCTCTACAAGTACTATTATTTATTCTGTGGCTCTAATAGCATCAGTAAAGGAATCTCGCCACTATTGCAGATAAAATAAAATCATCTAAATTTGTGCCGAAATGTTTCGATGGCGTTATTCGTTCCCGCATATATCTCGAGGGTCTCATGACGAATCGAGGGGATCTGTGGCGTTAAAAAACTATGAAAATTGAGTTTTAGATAGGGTAGTATATTACTGCATATAAAACATTAATAAAACCCGACTGCGCGCTTGGTAATTGAAGGGTGATAAGTTTCCAGATGTGCAATTAAAAATAACCCTATGCAATATCTGCAATGTCAGGTTTTTTTGTAATGTTGACCAAAATTAAGATAATTTTTTGTCAACTTTACTAACTAATTTTAGTCAACATTACTAATAGCTTATAATGATCTATGTCCCAGTGACGCAGTGATAAGCCCAGTACTCACCACAAACCCGTAGTACTTGAGTATGTCCATCTTGCACATGGGGCACGTGCGGTGCTCCAGCAGCCACGGATCTATGCAGTTCTTGTGGAAGTCGTGTCTAAAAGTGCAACGCTACATTAGTACATTCCGCTTATACAGAAACGAGGGCCTCGCTGCGGACATGTATTTTGTCTGTCCTGGAATCTTTTAATTCAAATTTCGAGCACCCGATTAGCTATCTGGCTGAAACTTTCAGGGTAGCTCACAAACCGATGACAAAGCAATAAAAAAAACTTTAAAATGTTACAAGTAAAAGCCAAAAAAAAAAGTAACAAAGCAATAAAAAAAATTATTAAATGTTACAAGTAAAAGCCAAAAAAAAAGTTACAAAAAAATAAAAAATAAATGTTACAAGTGAAAAGCCAAAAAAAAAGTTAAAAAAGCATATTTTTTTTTAATGTTACAAGTGAAAAGCCAAAAAAAAGAAACAAAGCAACAAAAAAAAAATACCCGTAAAAGCTTTTTTTATTATAGTTATTTTTTGTATTATATTCAGGCGAAAGACCTGCTTATCTCGTCAGTAGGGCAAAATAATATATTATATGTAAACTAGCTGCGCCCCACGGTTTCATCCGCTTGGATTATGATGGATGATGATGAAAAGTGGCATATGTGTTAAACTAGGATTATAAGCTATCCTGGTACCAAATTTCATCCAAATACCTACATCCGTTTGAGCGTGAAAGAGTAATAACAAATACACCTAAAGATAAAAGATAGATGGCGATAATCGGTTTTTATGCATTTTATGAGGATTTTTGTAGACTAACAGTTCTAATATATGGAGTTCTGCATCGCGCATACAAAGTTTTCCGCTCGATAAGAGAGTATTCATTTTTAAAACTCTAAGCTCTGATTATTGGCCTGTTTAAGGTAATGGCTACACTTCTCTGATTTATAATAATATTAGTGTGAGTGATTCATATTGTACGCTTTATTGCTATATATACCTAAATATAAATACAGAGTGACCAATTGAGCACTATACAACTTTTTAAATACGATTTAGAAAACAAAAACTCTTATTTTTCCATAAATACTTTATTTAGGCTTGGCAATTACGAACTAACTCTCCAACTCTAACTGCCTATCAAATGCGTGCTTTTCACCATGTTCCTCATAACATTTTCGAATACTTCCCGCGGTATCCCACTAGCAGTATCTCGAATATTATGTTGATACATCGGCCTGTTACCGTCAACTCGCCCCTTTAGACAGCCCTACAGAAGTCAGGAGCTGTCAAATGGTGCTCTTGGGGGCCAATGAATAACACCGCTTCTCGTGATTATTTGACCTGGAAACATCCATCTAATAGTGTTCCGTGCTGAATGACATGTGGCGCGTCTTGTTGTAACCACATGTCTTGTCAAGCCAGACTGGTTCATTTAATGTGACAAAATAATGTTGTCATGCCCCGGTAACGATCGCCGTTCACTGTTCCAGAAGCACCTGTAGCTTCTTCCAATAAGTACTAACTCCTCCTGACCAGATTCCACGCCAAAATGTCACTCGACGTGGATCGTGGTCGTTTATGGAACTGCTCTTCGCCCCAAAAGCGAAAATTTTGTGCATTAACAAAAGCATTGAGGTCGAAATGGGCTTTGCAGCAAAAATCATAATAAATTTGACTGCAATTTTCTGAGTGAAAAAATCTAACAATTTGTTAAATGATGTTTTCTAACATAGTTTACGACAACAGAAGATGATTTGCATAGTAAATTTTAATTATAACACGTGGCTCAAGCGATAACGCTCCATACCTGTCGTGACTACACTACCTAATTGTTATCGGCGGAAAACTAAATATTGGAAAAAAACTATGAACTGTTTTTACAAGCTTTTATTTAACTTCACTTTTATGTAGGTATGTATCGATGTATTTTGTTCTGGAAACTTGCGACTCAAATTTCTAGCACTTCCCGATTAGCTATCCGGCTGAAACTTTCAGGGTAGCTCACAAACCGATGACAAAGCAATAAAAAAATATGTAAAAATTGAAGATGAAAAAAGATAAAGTAAAAATGAAAAAAAAACTAAAGATGTTAAAAGTGAAAACGAAAAAAAAACATGAAAAAAATTTGCTTATACGAGTAAAAGCTCTTTTTTTATTTAATTTTTTAAATTATTCTTAATAATTTTTGTAAACAAATAAATGTCACATAAAAAAAAACACTTTTTACATCTTCAGTATTTTTTTCATTGTTGTTTTTTTTGTATTGATTATACGTACTATTTTCTTACTTATAAATACTGTTTGTCAGTATACAAAAATATATAATATTGTTTTTATTTATTTACACAAATAAAAAACAATGGTAAAATGAACAAAATAAAAATATGTAGCTTACTTCCGCCAAAACGGAAACTTTTTTGGCGGAAGTAAGCTACATATTTTTATTTTGTTCATTTTAAATATGGATTTCCGCAAAGTAACGCCTGAATCTATCAATTATATTAAAACAATGGTAATTAATTGAAGTAATTTTTTAATGAGCCTTTATTTTTTTTATGCTTCGTTTTATAACAAATATAACGATATAATCAAGTTCCATGGGAAAATACACCTTAATTATCGATACAACAAAAAACGAGGAAGATAAGCTACTATTAAAAAACAACAGGTTTATTAATATCAAGAGTTCAAGACTAAATCATTTTATAAAGAAGCGATCATATAGTAAGATCACAAACTTAATTCGAATCAGTTGACAATAGTGCCTTCAGTAATCGGCATCAATGAGAGGAAATTTCTCAAAACAAATATCAAAATGTTCAAGGAAAGATTACACTCGGGATTTTTTTGCCATCCATGCATCAGCGCGCCATTTTTTATTTGGCGATTATTGATTAATAGAATTGGTGGCGTTACTGTCCCCGTAAGATTTACCATAGCCCATCGCATTCTAAATTCTTCCTTTTAGTAAAAAACTGATGGAAGAATTTAGAATGCGATGGGTTACGGTTATACGGATTTTTCAAAGCAGGCGTTACTATATAAATAAATGCCAACAATACAATCAAGCAGCAAATTTAGATTAAAAAAAAGTTTTTTTTTTATTTTGTTTTGTCAGCGAGCTGTGAGCTACCCTAAAAGTTTCAGCTAGCTAATACGGAAGTGCTCGAAATTTGAGTTACAAGATTCCACCCGGATCGACAGACAGAAAGACGGACAAACAAGAAAGTGACTTAATATAAACCTGGTAAAATGGTTAGAAAGGCTCTGTGAGCAGCAAAAGCCGTATATTTGGAAAGAAACATTTAATATTTCTAAAGAAGTCACAACGCTAATATTATTATATGTTTTTCTGTAGTCCTTTACATACTCATATATTTCCTCGATCAAAAGATTTTTTGGTACTTTGCTCTTTTTCGGTCTTAAAGCGAAATATCTTATTATATCGGCCCAATTTGCTTTGTAAGATAAGTTTTTAAGTTGATCTAGATTCTTGTCAAGCGATTTTTTGCTACATTTCGTGTGTCGTTCAAAATCAATGAATTTATCTAAAATCTGCTTCCGAGCTGCATCACCTCTCCTGCTCAACCTGGACGAGCAGGACAAAACTTGAGAGCGTATAGCGCTTTAAACACTGCAGCGCTGTTAAATCCTACGAGACGGTTCTCTCTTTAACAGTAGGTAGATAGTATGAGTGATATAAGGCACTGTTACTTATTCTGTGTCAGTAAGATGTCACCTCGATACAAACTCACCTACAAGGAAGAGATCGGAGCGTCTCCGACACTTTGTAAGGCTCTATGCAAATGGCGCAGCACTCGCCGTCTCCCTGCACTTCCTGGCAATAAATACAATAAATTAAGTTAATAAGGAAACTCGATTGTCATTCACCTTGGTACCTCAAAAATTCAAGGATAAAACTACATTTTATGGGATGAAGTCCACACGCACTGGGCCGGAGTTGTGGCATAATATGGTATCTCTTTATGAGAAGGCCCATGTTTCAGCAGTGGAAAGTCAAGCTTTGATGATAATTATGACTTACCGGTTTTTTTATACTCGTATTATGTACTTATAATGAAACAGTAAGTACCAAAAAGTCTGTACAATGAAGATAATAAAATAAAAATGGTCTAGGGTACTCAAAATAAGCTACTGAACAAGAATACAACATTTTTAAATATTGTGGGTTTCTTTCTGTTTGTTCGCGCTTCACGTAATAACTACTGGACCGGTTGCGATGCAGTTTTCACTATTGGATAGCTTAGGTTTGACTTAAAAACTGGTGTACTTGGTATTTCAATCCGATGAGTAGCCGAGCAAAACAAAACTACTCGTATATGACGGCTCAACAAAATTTGGTATTTTGTACTGTAAAGGTACTTCTGGTCCTGGAATAACACATAGGTTACTTTTAACCCACAAAAATGACCACGCGGGTAAAACCGCGGGCACAGCTATAGTATATTATATCTATATAGAAATGTTTTTGGTAGAAATATTCTTTGAGTGCACAAATGATCTATTTTTTGAAATTCCTTTCATAAGTGGGTGTACGGGGTGACAAAGTTTGCATGCGGTGCACAGCTTGTTTATAAATGTATGACTCAACATATGGTACGGTGTATGTATGGAAATGGTGAAAGTATTCTATTATGTTTTTAGCAATATTTTAACATCCTTTTAAATAACATCGAACTTATGCCAATAAATTATATACTGTTGGAATGTGCTTATCAAGACCTTCAATTTGATACCCATATTGTATAAATCGAAGTTTTCTTTTTTGCCTTGGAAAATAGAGCTATACTATAATGCAGACAAACTGAATTAAAAAAAAATAGCCTATGTTACTCGGAGGGATGTAAGGATTCTAACGTACGTCTAAATCTGTTCAGAGATTTAAAAGTTATGGTGGAATAAAGAAGCTCACATACATACATACAAACATACATACATGAATCCAAGTTACCACCACGGTTCACCCTCTTAGGGTCGGAATTTCAAAAAATGCACGTGTGCACTATCTAAGGAGCTAAGCAGAGCTCCTTAGATAGTGCACCCCTAGAAAATTCAAATCTCCAATTCCAAATCTCTAGGTCCACCGGTTTAGGCTCGCACACTGTCTGTCAGTCAGTAGGTATGTCACGTCACTATACTGTTTCATAGGTGTTTGGTTTGATAAAATACGAAAAGCTTTAGTAAGTACATATCTGTAAATAACTTACTCTATCTTCAGTCTTTAAACTCTTAACAGGTATTTTAGAAAGCGCCTTCTTGGCAGCACAGCACAGCCGCTTCTGGAAACACAGAAAATACTCATTTAATAAACTGACATCCACAGCCTCCATGACAACTTCATGATGTCGTCTGACCTTTTCTGAGCTACAAGATGGTAATATTACGAAAATATAAGATTTGTAAGAATTTAAACTTAAAAAAAGAACTCGCACTATGCAAATACAAAACCACATTATGTTCCTATACAAATTAAATAATTTCTTTACCTACTTAGAATTTACTAAGTACCTCAATAATATAATTTGAAATATTCAAGTCTTGTGCATAGATAGGTACTTCACTATAACACTTATAACATATCACCCCACGTGTTAACATCCAAATATACATGCATCTATCAATGCATTTGCAACAGTGACAATGTTTATATAACCAAGAGCATAACACAAAAAGCAATCATGTATTTAGATATATTCTTAGGTCATTCACATTCTCGCAATTCGTTATCGGGATCGGGATAGATCAAATTGTGAACGTTTGATTAAAGAAGCCATCTAATACCGTCAGGTACAGTAGTCGCAGCCAGTCTATGTTTGTGAAGTTAGGCTCTGTGAACGATTGCGCAGGTACTGCTGTGCTGTGGGGACAAAATAGCTAAGAGCGAGATAGAATATGCGAAAAACGTAAGAGAGTGAGCGAGGCATTTATACAATGCTGTCTTCACCTTCAACATTGGGATTGCCCCTGCAAAATAGCAGTTTGCGCATACAGCCATACTCACACACACACACACACACACCCGCCGATGACGAATCCTTTTTACCAGACTGCGCGGAGGGTAATGTGTTTATCAGCCTTTATATGTATGAATTTATGTTTGTTCCTTTGTGCCCCTCTAGAGACCAAACGCGGTGGCCGATTTTGATGATTCTTACGTGAATCGATTTGTCTTAATCTTGCGAGTGCTACTGAACCATGACAGTCAAAATTCAATATGGCGACAACTAGGCGCCATATTGTGAAAGAGAAAAAATAATAAGTCGACGAACTATGTTAAGACCAGGCTCTGCTTTTTAAGGGTTTTTTCCATAGATATGATGGGTCAACCACAAACCTGATAAATGTGAAACTTAACATATATGTGTTTGAAATCTTTATCTCTCTAAGACTAAGACAAAAACATGTTTAACAGAATTCCATTCGATACATTTTCTTATCAAAAATTACGTTATTTTCAGTAATATTTTCATTTTTCTACTCAACGGCTTAAGTTTTAACTCTAAAATATATCACACAGCAAGAAAATATAGTTTATTATCTACTGTTTCGACAAAATTTACCTAACTAAATTATTAGCATGCCAATAAATAAATAACTTTGGAGACATACGTCATTTAGTTCCGAGCTAAATTGTGAGTTCAAACAGCGCTCGCGATATTCAACTTTGTTACGAAGGCACTTCAGTGCTTATTGCGGGTAGCGGGTGGCAGAGTGTAGGGGAGGTGGCAGGGGAGTGGGGAGTAGGAAAATGTATCCTTGGAGCCTGGTTTTAAGTGGGATATCGTTGAATAGGTATTTGAAAATCATGTATAAATTACTTATATATTTTTTCATTTCGAAGGACCATTTAAAATCTATAACAATTTAAAGTTGGATAGCAACCATTGTCACTTAAATGTTTGCCTCTTTTTAGTTTTGTTCGCCGTCAGTTTTTTTTTATTTATTTTTTATTTAGTTCACTAACTGGACGTTACAGCATAATTATTCTTACATACGAGTACAAGAACGAGAAC
The DNA here is from genome assembly GCA_946251855.1 of Alsophila aescularia. Taxonomy (NCBI): domain Eukaryota; kingdom Metazoa; phylum Arthropoda; class Insecta; order Lepidoptera; family Geometridae; genus Alsophila; species Alsophila aescularia. The sequence goes on from OX276381.1 coordinate 18,218,596, forward strand.
AAAAGATACATATGGTAGGCATAATGGCCTTCTAGAAGTGAACACAGCGTGCACACTAATAATCGACAAGCAATATATAGGTAAAGTAAATTAATTATGCACATTAATTAATTACAAAATTAAAAAATTGAGGGAATAAATAATGTTTTATAGTAATGACAGATACATCGAACATTTCAAGATCCTGATAAATACTGTTGTAACTTGAACACAAGCGGTACAAAGACGAATGATGCCTATAGTTGGTACGACACAAGGGCAATATAATAATGTTAATGTTTGTTTTAAAATCACAAATGCGACTTCCAAGTCGAGGTATTGTAAACTGTACTTTTTTTCTAGAATTGCCACTAATGATTTTGAAGAGGAACACAATATCGGCGGTCTTACGCCTAAGGTCTTACGTCTTCCTTTCGATTATGTCTTGCTTTTAACATTGTTGGATGTCCAATAGTTGACTAATGCAGGCTGTTGATGATGGTGATAAAATAATGGTTCAGTATTTCCAATACCCATTGCAGTGGTAATACTAAGACTACACGTTTTTCTCAATACAGTCTCACTTTGCCAATGGCGTTTTGAAGCGCGCAGTAAAACCGTTTGAGGCGTTTATTAAAATTCGTGAGATCGGGTACATAATAACATAAAGTATTTTCAAGAGCGTGTCAAACGCGCGCCTCGATACTTTAGGTCATGTTATTTCACACTTTTTCGATACACGGCCACAAACTTGCGTTTTTCTCAAACTTATGTTTTGTTAATGTGCAATACTGGTGGAATATTAACTATTTGGTGTTCGTTTACGTGCACAAGTGTAGGCAAATGATACAAACGCGGGAAAACGTGCAATTTCGTGTTCTCTCCAGAACTCCCTAGGAAGTTTCAGTAAAGCTCCACCACTTTACTGAATCGTGACTTGACTAGACTTTTGACTACCTGACTGACCGGGACTCGACATTATGATTATTTGTTGAAAAATCACAACGTTTAATATCTCTTTACTTGATACTGGCTAAATACACTAGAAGTGCAAAAAAAAAACTATTACCTAGCCTTCACAGGCAACAGAATCACAGATGAACATGGTACACAGACGAGTCACAGTCACTGGTATGGATGATTTTTTGTCACTGTGACGGTCTGTGACTATTTAATATCAGTGACTTCTATCTGTGACGATAAATGCGCCTCACCTTAAAGCACAATATGTATCCTTTTCTCTGAATCCTAATTTTATAAACGTCAATGATATCACTACATAAATATAAGAAAAAGTCGTCTGTCTTTCCACAAATATCTCAGAAAATAATCACTCAACCGATTTTGTTCAAAATAAATGCGCCGCCATTGCGCTATACCTGCTTCGTGAGCTTCAAAACGCCTAATGTGTACACTGTACAGGGTACACAGTAAATCCACGACTAAATAGACACTGGCCACAAGGAATACACACTTAATGCTTTAAGAGTTTATATTTATAAGAATTAAAAGATAACAAACAAAAAAAACATTTCATACGTTTTTTTTATTTTTTATATATTTTTATATATGAGTTCAATCAGCACCTACGCACGGCGTGTTCACCCGCTACACCGCACACGGGTTCTCATGAAACCTATTACCCGTTTTTCATAGTAGCACACTCGCGTGGTGCCCCGGCGCAGCGTCCGCGCGCTTGATAAAATCAGTGTCAACAATGGAAATAGTGAGACCTCCCCAAACTGATAAATACTGTCAGTGCCCTATCCATCTCCCAAGTTCCCTGGTTACTCACAGAGAGTCTGTCCTTCGCGTGGATGTATCTGAACCGCTGGATGTAGTAAAAGACGAGCCACGCCAGCGATATCACCATCAGCACTATGAAGGAGATCGACACGAACAGCACTGATGTCCTGGGAACAAGAGAAAACAATGGTCAAGGTTGTAATCATATGTCTAATTAAAAGTGGGAGGATTCGGTACCAGCTCCTCGTGCGTGGACCGCATAAATTAGGTGCACAATTGGCTTTGGTCTTAGTCACCAAAATGTATACAAATACTTAGTCACATTCGGAGAGGTGTATGTGTAGCACGTGATAGCAATGACTCTTATTTGCGCTACAGTCTGCATACCATTGTGTCTATCTTTGTTGTTGATGTACATGATGCACTACTGTGGGAATATTAGCTGTGTGGTGTGGGTGTGTTTTCAAAGGCCAGTGTGAATGCTAGTTTCACACAAATTAGACTAGATGGCGTTGTAAGGTGCTAAAACACGCAAGCGTTATGTTTATTTATTTATTAAAGAAAACCAACAGCGTACGATAACTATTACTTCTTACAGTCTTTTTTTTATTATTTACAGCAAATACAAAAAAAAAATTATCCAAAAACACTAGGAAACAGTAAATATTAGGTTTAACTAAATACATTCTGTTTATATATTCGTATTATGATTTCTAAGCCCCCCCCCCCCCACACTAGGGCTTGCCTGTCTCGCGGGAGGCCGTAGCATCTTGTATGTTAATTGCAAGACCTTTCAGGTTTTAACATTATTACAAAATTAAATTATTAATTTGGAAATTATATATCCCAAATGTTCCGTGACTTTTATCCGCCACGGCCACCACTAATAATATATGGACATAGTAAGTTTTTGTATACTCTTAGATTGTAAGTTAAATACATTCTAAACGAAACGTTGTTTTATTTTACTACCATAATAACGCGACTATTTGGCTTGGATTTTGGACAGCCAGAACTACTTACGACAAACAAGCGTCGAGTGGAGTCGACAACCAAGAATTGGCCGTCGATTCCCATAATTAGTATAAGTGTAGGCACTCAAGATGAAACTCACTTGTTAATGTTGTTGGTGACGTGCGCGAACGTCCGCCCCTTGATGATGCCGACCAAGACACGGGTGCCGTTGTCGATGAGCCGGGTGATCTCCTCGCCTTTCCACTTGTATGTGAATATTGCACTTATGTTACCTGGAACAAACATAAAATAATTAAAAACTACACGCCTACTATCCAGTGGAACAAAACGACGCGCGATGCTTATATTGGAGACCGCACACACGCCAGTAAGCGTAACTCTTTGCCGCACATTCAACAGACTAGAACCTCTTTGTACATTATTTTCTTCATGTAGAACCTACATCCTCTAGAAATAAACAACACAGAATACCACTAGTCCAGTTCTGTATTGAAATCCAGTGCTTTCACGATTGGTAGACGAATAGAGGCTGGCTACGTACAACGGACGAACGATTAGGCTTCACGAGCATAAGGCGCAACACGAGACTAATTGAAATAAAATACAAAATATATTTTATCTACACTCATATCGTAAAATCCGGATTATGAACTCAAAAATGGTGGCATAATGATATACATTACGCACGGCACATCTCTAATAAGAAAAATAAATAAATGATGACACTGTTTTTTGAACTAAACGATGTTGTAATATATTTTTTTACCATTAAAGTACCGGTTGGCTCCGCACCAAAGAGGGTTTTCGTCATTTATTATCTATGGCGGCGCGTGCTAGACCGTAGATGCACAAATTCGCTGTGGACTGGATTTTGGCGCCATAATTTACTTTACATTATTACCTAACCAATTTAATGTGATATTTTGTTGATCAAACGTTTTATCTTTATTAAAAATGTGCCAAATATGTTTCAGATATGTGAAATTAGAGTTCGTGAGGAGATTTTGAGTCCACCTGACATCACGGAACAGCAACGAACTTTTACCAGCAAAATAAAAAAAAATACGACATTATTATTTTCGTTAAAAGTAAGTTCCTATTGCATGAGTGTAGATAAAGTAGTGTATGAACGGCACATAAATAGGTATTAAAACACTCGAGTGATACTATTAAAAAACTCGCCGCTCTTTTTTTAAACTCACTCTAGTGTTTTAATTTCCCTCATTATGCAACTGTTTTATAAACTACTATGAAAAATGATCCAAAATTGGAAACATTGGAAACGAGACATTAAAAAAAAGAGGTGCCAATGCGATTGTTTCCCGATCGATGTATTTAAGGGAACTCTACATCAGATTCAGACTGTACCACACTGTAAGAAGAAATATCAAAAATTATTTAAAATAAACAACATGAAAAAATGTTTAGGGTAACTAATTATTATTGGTAGGTTCCCAAACGAGTCACACCAGATCCTGTCACAGTGTGACTCGTTATTTAGTTTAGTGTGTCAAATTAGGCTAATTAATATTATTTTTACAAATACACAACTTGCCACAGACCATATTTTTATTTTCCCAGTTGCCCCCATATCCACCACAAACAAGCAAAAGAGGGAAAAAACAGTTGCCACCAGTAATGGCGACTGAGACTTTTATATTCCCAGTTGCCACCAGTTGCCACCTCATGCAACAGGTGTCAACCCTATCAGAATAGGTATAAATTTTGAACGATGCTAGGAAGCTTGGGCTGCACTTCGCAACCGGAAAGTGTCAAAAGACACCGGTGGGTTCACGCCCCAGCACGGCGCCGACGCATTCACACGGCACGTGTGGTGTGTGCACAATATAACTAGACAACATGCCGGTTTTTATCTCCAACATTTAATGAAGACGTGCCGTTATCAAGACAAACTCACGAGTGTGGCAGCACTATCACTGGAGATGCTGTTATCGCTGCGTGGTGATAAGGCACGGCAATTATTGTAATTTAGATATTATGTAATCTGTTTTCCGGGTGTTTGCTGAAGAGTTTGAGCGCAGGCAAATATTTTATAACTTTTACAGTGTGTTGGTGTATTTGTTTATGCGTGTGCTTTTGAATGACTGCTGGCTAACATAACATATTTATTTAACCATTATTGTTTTAAATGTGATATTTCAGAGTTAGGAGTAACTAGGGAATGCAATCTTGATCGAGATCGCAAATTCGAGATCACGCGAGATTAAAAATTACAATCTCGCGAGATCCCGGCATTTACTAGATAAAGGATAGTTTACAAAAAAACGGTTGACTAAAAAGCGATGAAAACTGCTTGGTTGTGATTAAGAGGTTAATTAACATAACATATTAATTGAAAGAAAGGGGCGCTGTCTGATAAACGGCATCTTGTGTCAGTCGCTATGTACCCAGCAGCTGAAAATGCCCTCTGATTCAATACTGGTTGGCACCAGCGTGAGTAAGCAATTATAAGCGAACTGTAAAAAACTACCGCCGCCCAATCTCGTCAATCTCGAGCGAGATCTCGTCATATTATGCTTCGGGATTGATCTCGAAAAATGACACGAGATCTCGCGAGATAGAGATCCCGCGGATCGGGATTGCATTCCCTAGGAGTAACCCTCGTATAGGGCGCCAAGCGCAGTACAGGATCCACAGACACTTTTTCTTGTAAGCGCTGGTCTCCTCAGGGCACAGTGCATGGCATCATAGGATTTTGAAATTAAAATTTCTAGGTCTACGCATTCAACCATTACAAGAAAGTTACGAGCCGCTCGCCTCGCCACTGTCGTAGAGAGAAAGAGAAAACTCTACTCTTTTATATGGCTCTGAGACTTACTCTCAATTTCTCCTGTTGTTCATATAGGTATTTTTTTCGCAAAAGTCGGTAAAAGTAATCCATGCTCGACTAAGTACAGATAAATATTGACGTTAACTTTTCTAGGTCACTACAAATTGTGTTTTATTTGAGTAAGTAATGGGAATTCGAGATCAAGAAATGAGAGCATTGTTTGCGACCGATGAGAATTGAAATATTACTCGCTGTTTGGTAGAAACAGCTAAACTGAAAGAGCACACTTTTTTATTCCAAAGCGTGAAAATTCTCTTTGAGACTTAAAGATGAACAAAAATAATGACTAACATATCATAAGCAAAGAATTATAAGCAACCGGTCAAGCTTGTCACCGAATATATTTACCTCGGCCACAAAAAATAACTCTGGGTAGCGCAAATCAGACAGCGGAAGTGGAAAGATGGATATCCCAAGCTTCGGCAGCCTTTGACGCAAATATGAAATTACTGCGAGGCCAGTCTTTAAAAAATGCAATAGTTAGAGAGGAATACTTAATGCCAGTCTTCACATAATAATATAGCTCCGAAACCATATCACTTACTGAACGTCAGCCGAGAAATTACCAGTCGCGCTAAGGTCAACATTGCGCGTCCGGAACAGAAATGAGTTGGGCCCGGCTAAAAACGAGAGTGAGACATGGTTGAAGTAATCGAAGAGCGAAAGTGGAGTTGTGCCGGTCAATTCGCTCGCATGAACAAGGATCGTTGGACCAACGAACATCAGACCTCGCCGGCTTCCTTGGAAACTTTGGAAAGACGATAAATGAGGACTCGAAGGACTTGACTGGGTGGCCAAGGCACAAGATCGTGCCTCATGGAGCAGATTTTATGAGGTAACATGGTACACTTACATAAATAGAATACATTTGAGGATTTCATCAACATCATCAGCATATACATGTCCACTGCTGGTCGTAGGCATCTCCATAGACTTGTATAACGAGCTCAGTGGCTTGCCACTTAGCTCGGTCTTTAGCTCTCTGCATCCAGTTTCTTCCAGCTGCTTTTGGCAGGTCGTTACTCCGCGCGGTCTCCACTCGAGAACTCACCTACCCCAACGGTTTTCGTTTCTTCGGGAAATGTGACCAGCCCATTGGCACTTCAGCTTGCTTTTCTATACAGCTATGACAGTTACTTTGGTTCTCTGTTGAATCCTCATTTCAAATCTTGTCCTTTAGAGAAACTCCAAGCCTAGCTCTCTCCATAGCTCGCTGAGCGACCTTAAATTTGTGGACTAGTAAGTGTCTACGTTTCGGCTCCTTAGGTCAAAACTGATAGGAGGCACCGAATGAAGACTTTTAGCTTCCATCTCAAAGTTGTTCTTACCTATTTAAATAATCAAATTTGCCCAAGGTTTGGTCGTCGCCAATACCACAAAGTATGAAGACAAAATTTTTCAACTGCAGTGCGTCCTACCGGTTATGACACACGGAGCCGAGTCGTGGACACTCACGGTATTACTAGTCCACCATTTTAAGGTCGCTCAGCGGGGTATGAAATGGGCTATGCTCGGAGTTTCTCTAAAAGATCGTATCTGGAATGAGGTGATCCGGTAGAGAACCAAAGTTGTCGACATAGCCCTTAGGATCAATAAGCTGTGGCAGTGGGCTGGTCATATATCTGTTGAAGGACGTATAACCGTGGGTATACGTGTTCTTGAGTGGAGACCGCGGCTCGGTAAAGTAGGTAGGTGGAGCGATGATATACGCAAATTGGCTAGCAGGAGTTGAAAGAGAAGAGTCGAAAAGGCATGCTTTGGGAGAGGCTTATGTCCAGCAGTGGACTGACACGGGCTGATAATGATGATACATTTTATTTGAGGATTTGCGTGTTTATTTTCATACCTATGCATTAGTGTATCTACCTAGGTATTATATACCCCCGCGCACGCAAGCTTGCAGTAATGCGATAATCCCCAGGGTTTCACTACCAAGGTAATGTCGCATAGCTACGCGTGACAGCCTTATAAATACATATAATGCAATTGAATTAACTACTGTATGTCACACTAGTATTTACATTAACTACTAGCTGGAACCGCGGCTTCGCACGTAAACGTTTTTCCTTGAGATTGTGTTTTCCTGATCTATAGCCGGATTCTAGTAATGACTACTTTTCTGTCATGGTTAGTAGCATCACAAAAAAATGTACAGTACGTTCCTAAGACAGTGCAAGACAGGAGCAGATATCCCAAGTTTTATGAAAACATTGTGATCAACCAATTTGAAATAAAAGCACAGGATTTCGGAATATTCCAGGGCATCCTGTTGGCTGCACCAACATGCGATGCTGCCAGATCCCTGTATGCGATGATTTATGATATTGTGTGAATGCACAAATGCAGCAAATATGGGGCTGACATAATCACAAAGTGACTAAAGACACTTTAAAAAAAACTAAAAAGATAAGCCGCCATCTAGACTGACTCATCTTATCAGTCTAGCTAACTATTCCGTTTACGTGTTTCAACCAATACGTGCAAATCGGTTAAAACTTGAAACGAAAAGAGAAAAAGATAAGTTATTGCATAACTAACAAAGACTATTAATATAAAATAATATTCAGAGAGAAGTAACTTTAAAAAAAACATGCACTTAAAATAGAGTTACGGATTGGAATTTGTGTTTCATAACTCCACCAGGATTTGCCAGCGAGTTCGTCCGCGCGAAGTTATTCGTTTAGTTTCTGATGAATACAGTTTTTTTTAATCTTGTTTTGGATTATTCCATCATAATATTTATATAGGTATGTAATGAGTGTAATTATTTACAAACAAGTATGTAATTTTACTAATTATTATTACCATGGTAAAATCCAACAAAACAAGATTAAAATATCAACAGTACCTTATAAACGTAGCGGTGACACAACATCACATGCCTATTAAATGAAAAAAATAGTTAAGTACCTACACAACAAATAAGTGATTTATTCCCCCTGTTTATATAAGTTACCGGCTTGACTAGAAACCTATTAAAAATTTGCATTTATATAGATAAACTAGTCATTCGTTTGTTTGTGACCAATTACTAGGTTTAGAACTCTTCACTCGTGAAGGTCGTCACCAGATGCTAGACAAAATGCAATGACATAATAAAAAAATAAGTGAAATGTTTCATCACACTAATATAATAAATCAGAGAAGTGTAGCCACTGTCGTAAACTGGCAATCAGAGCTTAGAGTTTAAAAATTAATACTCTCCCATCAAGCGGAAAACTTCGTATGCGCGATGCAGAACTCCATACATTAGAACTGACAGTCCATACAAAACGGCACAAAATGCATAATTACCGATTAGCGGCATCTATCTTTAGAAGTGTGTATGTTTGTTTCCTTGTGCAGACTTCTGCATAGGTGCAGAAGTCTGCACAACACACCACAACACCCGAACGCGAAAAGAGATGGGTGTTGTATGGGTGTGTATATCTGCCTGTGGCATCGTGGCTCCCAAAAGATTGGACCGATTTTGATGCAGCTTTTCTGTTTGAAAGCTGACGTGATTAAGATGGTTCCTATCCGTAATGGAGGGGATCAGGATCGTGGCTATTCTGTAGGCCACAGCACAGCAAAAATATGAACGTGTTGTTTAGAATATTTACGTGTACATGTTTCTTTTGTTTTGAGTTTTCGATATATCGGCACTTGTATAAGCGCCATCATCAACAACCTATATTAGTCCACTGCTGTACATGGCCCCTCCCAAGGCACGCCACTGAGCCCGATCTTATCAAGCGCCATGATTACGAATAAACTGACTGTTACGGTTCATCCGTGATCATGGCGCTTGAACCAGTGAAGAAATAACGGAAAATCAAAACAAAAGATATACATGGTAAGTATCCCACTTCCATTATTTCCAATATTGATTTGAGAGTTATGACGATGTCAATTTAACACCAAATATATTCTGATCATTCTATTCTTCTTCTTTGCAACCTACAAAAGCACGTAAAAAATATATAGAAGATTAAATAAAAGTTTTTGTGAAAACTTAAAAACTATCTCGATCACATCGATTTCAAAGATAAAAACCCGCATCAAAATTGGTCCATTGGTTTGGGAGCTACGATCGCGACATCCCATTACAGCTAAGAACCATCTCGATCACATCAACTTTCAAACACAAAAAAAAACGCATCAAAATCGGTCCATTCGTTTGGGAGCTACGATCCCGATCCCCTCCCTCCATTACAGCTAAGAACCATTTCAATCACATCAGCTTTCAAACAGAAAAGCTGCATCAAAATCGGTCCAATCTTTTGGGAGCTACGATGCCACAGGCAGACATACGCACCCTAAACTTCTAAAACCCCTCTCTTTTCGCGTTCGATTATTAAAAATCGCTACATATACTTTGTTTGCTACTTTTTTTTTGGAACCGCGTTTATTTTATTGTGGAATAGTCTCTATCTTTTTACACGACTGCCCAAAAATGGAGTGTATCGTTTTTAGCATTCAAGTATGTATGCGTGTATGTATGTATGTTTGTAAGTGAGTTTCTTTATTCCATCATAACTTTTTAATGCCTGAACAGATTTAGACGTATGGGGTATCGTTTAGCAAAGGTCTTGATAAGCACATTCCTACAGTATATAATTTATTGGCAAAAGCTCTTTTTTGGCAGGGCAGGAGTGTTTTTTTTTAGCTTTTAAGCTAGTTTCTAGTACCAGATTGGCTGCCAACAGGTACGAAGGCAGTGTCGAGTTTGAAATATGGCAAGTGATGAATAATGCAACAGTGCACAAGTATGAAATCAATGCCATGCACTCGCTCGATAAGCCTCGGGCAGCGATCGCGGTGTAAAGTAAGTACAGTAAGGTTGGTTCTTTGCTTGGTTTTGCTCGGACAGTGTCCTAGCTCCTTACAGCCCCTGATTTGCTGACGGATCTTATAAAAATGGAAACGGAATTCACCATAGTAGAGATATACCACGTAAACATAACTCGCCCAGACGAATAGCGAATAGAGAGAACAAAAAGTCATGGATTCTGTATCCACAGGAATGTGAGGCAAATATTGTCCCAAATACGTTGATTTGCATTTTTACCCAACTGTATGGTCCTTTAGCGCGTCCTCTAGCCTAAACGGCTTGAAGGCTTATGAAAACATTAGAGTGACATAGAATACATGAAGTTGCAAGAAAACTAATATGGCGGCTTACAACTGCTATATTGTATTTCCGACGGAACAGAAAATGCCCAAACCCATCGAAACTGAGGACTATTATTTATTCTGTGACATAGGTATCAAAATGAAAATAGTAATTAAAAATATATAATTATTAAAAAACAAAAAACCAGACTCCGCCCGAGTGCCTCTGACATGGCTTAACGACTGCTGTTTGTTTTGTTTGCTGCTAATAATCAATAACAGCCGGGACCGACAGCTTAACGTGCTCTGCGAAGCACGGAGCGATGGAAAACCGCACATAACTTGGAAAAGTCATTGATGCGGAGCCTAGGACTGAACCTAGTATCGTTGGATTCTAACTTTGCACTATTGAACCGTTAGGCTACCACCGCTCTTACTAGTCTAAAAATAGATCTACTAAAAGATCAAAAAGTTTGAAGGATATAATTATCATATCTATCTCCTTGGCTATTTCTGACTAACTACGAGATAAGTATAAGATTCCGACGTAATTAGATAGCTCATATCCTGTTGTTGCCCCCAGTATTAGTTTTATGGAATCCTAGCTTTCACCTGCGACTTCGCCCGCGCGGACTACAGTTTATCGCGAAAAAAACATCCTATGTTCATCTAGGATATTAAAAACCAATGTAGAAGTATAGCACCAACGCTCTTGATGATTTTTGACAGACTTGTTATTATTTCGTTTGTATGGCAACCGTTCCTTACAGCAAGTAATCGACATTTTCCAGTTTTCCGTGTTAAATTGGCATTTTTCGGGATAAAAAGTATCCTATGTTTTATTCCAGGGTATAAGCTATCACCATTCCAAATTTCATCAAAATCCGTCAAGGAATTATCACGTGAAAGTTTCCCAAACAAACAAGCAGACAACGTTTCACTTTTATATATTGGTGTGGAACAAATCACGGGCGCGAGGAAGGGCCATACGGCGACTTTCTTGCGATTAAAACATACGTGGCCATATAAACGATACAGCCTACGTCTCCCTTCCTACATTTTCTTATCAACTGGTCGCCTTATACATGGTCACACAATATAAAAGTGCTCAAGTACTTTCGCAAAGAGGAGTACTGACCGGCCGGCCTTGCAGTTAGCAGTTGAGTGTGGCGAGCCGACGACGCGGCCGCGACTGGATTACAAGATAACCTTTAATTTAATGTTCAAAGAGTTGACCTACGAATGTAGTGGAAACCACTCGTGAGTGGAAGGGTGAAATACCTACAATTGAAGAATTTCACAGTTGTTATGACTCTTTTTTTTTCTGAGAAAGAAATGGACAAAAAGACAGATTAAATTAGAGAAAAAAACTAGCTTAAAAGCTTATGCCAATAAATTATATACTATTGGAATGTGCTTAACAAGGCCTTTAATTTGATACCCATATAGTAAAATACGAAGTTTTTTTTGCAATTGTAAATGGAGTCTTACTGAAGCCATACAGTTTTTTTTTTTTTTTTTTTTTCAAATAGAATGTTTCCTATTTTACTGGGGGGGATTCTAACGATACCCCATACGTCTAAATCTGTTCGGGCATTTCAAAGTTATGGTGGAATAAAGAAACTCACATACATACAAAATTACATGAATCCTAAAAACATTACAATCGTTTATTGGGCAGTCGTGCAAAAAAATGGTACAAGTTTTTTTTAGTTTTTTTATTAGGTTTTTTGTCTACTATTTCTGCTTGTTTATTATTACTAAGCCGTACTAAGCCATCTGTTATACGATCCTTTTTGTTATGCTGATTTTGATTATTACAGCCGCACTTAGCCATCTGTGCTTCCATCCTTTTTGTCCGCCCGCGACCATTATGGCGCGCGACGTTTGTTTGTCTTATAGCCAGTCTAGTCAGTCTAGTACATAGTAATAGTAGCTCAATGATTTTAAACCTTATTTCAGTACTCGTAGTTTCGGAAAGCTTGACGCGGAAGTTCAGCAGCATTCGGCAAGCTTCGTCAAGTTTTCTCGTCGCCCGAGGGCCTCTGACATGGCTTAACGACTGCTATTAATCAGTAACAGCCGGGACCGACAGCTTAACGTGCTCTCCGAAGCACGGAGCGATGGAAAACCGCACATAACTCAGAAAAGTCATTGGTGCGCCTAGCCTAGGTTTTGAACCCGGTATCGTTGGATTCTAAATTGCACTATAGAACCGTTAGGCCACCATCACCACCAGTGCGTCAGTCGTCAGTCATGAAATCACGGAGCCACGGAATCACGGTCAGACTAGTCCACAAATTAAAGGTCGCTTATCGAGCTATGGAGAGAGCTATGCTTGGAGTTTCTCTGGAAGACAAGATTCGTAATTAAGATATCCGACGAGAACCAAGGTGACCTACATAGCTCTAAGGATAAGCAAGCTAAAGTGGCGGTGGGCTGGTCACATTTACTGAAGAACCGATAACCGTTGGGGCAGACGAATTCTCGAGTGGAGACCACGTTTAGGCAAACGTAGTGTAGGACGCCCTGTGGCCAGGTGGAGTGACGACCTGCGTAGGCTGATGATGAGGCGGTGGTAATAGCACTACTCATTTATTCTGTTGTCTGATTTCCCGAAAATAGAACAACATGAAACAAAGAAATCTTCGATGGTAAGTATGTTACTCATCATTTTCATATTAGCATTATCTTGTATCTTACAATAATATTGGATCAGTCTGAGCTGCGTATTAGTACAAAAGCGTTTAATGCTAGGATTATACAGTTTATAGGATGCCTTGAAGATTCCTCAAGGTCAAGTGAATAATTTAAATTGTATCAAAATATGTTGTTAAATCTAGAGATACGAGTACCTCTGTAAGGGATATCAGTTTTTTAGCAGGGTATGTATTTTTTAGTGCGTGGACAAAGCCGGGAGCGGAAGGTTTTTAACACAAATATTACATGTGCGAAAGCAACTGTCTATATGTCTGTTTGTTACCTTTTCACGACTAACCTGTTGAACCAATTGTGATAAAATTTGACAAGAAAACCGTGTATCGCGTGCATCATGGATGTAGGATTCCTTTTAACTGAAAAAATGTGCACGCGGGCACAGAATAAATAATAGTACAAGACGCGGGCAAAGCCGCGGGCGCAGCTAGTAACAATAACGTTAATATAATTATACTTTTACCGATCGTGTTTACCTTGTATTAATATCCATAATATAAATCTGAAACGTTGTCTGTTTGTTTGTTTGTTTGTTTGGGGAGCTTTCACGCAATAACGGCTGGACGGATTTTGATGAAATTTGGAATCGAGATAGCTTAGATTAGACCCTGGATTTAAACGTAGGATACTTTTCATCCCGGAAAATTGTAAGTTTCCACGGGAAAACTGGAAAATGTTGGTTTCTCGCTGTAGGGAACGGATCCATGGAAACGAAATAATTTTTCGCGATAAACTGTAGTCCGCGCGAACGAAGTCGCGGGCGGAAAAGCTATAGTATTTTATAATAATTATTATCGAAAAGTGCTATTAATAACGAATAAAAAAATACTGGTAATTTACTCGTTATCTTCCTTATTTACTTGGACAAATTATATTTATTGAGTAGACATTAATAAATGATGTCTCGTGCAAACTAGTGTTGCCCTGTGAATTCATTCGTCGATAGTTCCACAAGACCCCAAGTCCGTTAGCTATTGTCAAATAGCCTTGCCACTGCGATACCTCTGCGATTGGACTGTTGATAGTGTCTTGGTAGTCTGCTAAATCAAGTACACTATCGCAGTTCTATAGCAAAAGCAACGCAGTAACAAAGCTTCCGAAAACCCCCTGAGTGTTGCCACTGAAATAAAATTGATAATATCTATCAATCATAAGCGTCAAATAATTATTATTGTGGTTTTCTAGTCAAAATCTATCGATAGAAGCAATCGGCCCGCGAGTCTATATAGCGAGCAGACTAGGATAACTGTCAAAATCAGTAATTTTCATGCAATCGACTTGCGTTATCGCGGTTCAATAACTAACAGAGATGGGGTCGAACAAATTATCCCCGTTCCAAATAACCCCGTTCGTTTTTTTTGCTCTTCCCCTACTTTTGTTAAGGCTTACACAAATTTTTAACACTCCTCGTTACATGACACCCCCGAGATTAACTTTTTTTTTTCATCTTTTCAGTCACTATAAAGACAAACTTTATGTCATTTTTTTAAATCTCCTCTTCTTTGCTTGATCCATTCACATCACTCCACGTACATAACACATCCATGTCAACATTCGTAACTGAGCTGCATGCAATTTTATTTTATCATACCCTTTGGCGGCCCAACACTCGGATCTATGCAAAATGGTCAGGAACATTTTAGCACAAGTCTTAAAATAGTTTTGTAGTGTCCTTTTTATATTAATACTAGGACAAAACCACAGAATCTATTACTAATAATAAAGCAGGATGTAATAAAAAGTCTGTCAAAGAAGAAAAATTAAAAAGTCCTAGGTTTTATCCTAGGTGACCTAAAATAAGATACTGAACAAGAATATCGTATCTTACGTTTATCTCTTCGCGCATCACGTAAAATCTAGTGGACTGCTATGCGGTTTTCACTGTTGGATACCTTAGGTTTGACTGTACTTGGTATCTCAGTCTGATGAGTAGAAGCCGAGCAATCGATAAAAATCTATTTGACGTCTGCAACGAACTATGTAGAAATCTAGTTTAATGTACATACTTTGAAGGTACTTTTGGTCATAGAATAACACAGATTACTTTTAACCCAGATAAATTACCAAGCAGGCAAAGCCGCGGGCACAGCTAGTTATATTATAACATATGTTAAATATGATCAGAGTACATCAGTCAAAAAGATAAGAATCTAAGTATGACCAAGTATGATGATCTTGGCCCTGGATCAAGAAGTAATGTTACAATTATTCAAGCACGTGTATAATCAAATTATTGTAGTGTAAGATAATTTTCAGAAATATGTCCAGTTCGCCGTATGTTCCTTTAAAGGGTAGGCTGCGCCTATTAACATTATTATGGAAGATATCCTAACAAATAATAACTAGTGGCTCTGTGAGCTGTAGACCTCGCGAGCACAAACTTTTTGCAAACAATGTAGCGGTGCACAGTAGCGCCCTCTTGTTACACCTTATTGTAAAAATAACATTAATAACCAAGGTGCTCCATCAATCTCTACCTAGTGGGTAAAGAGGTTGATAGAGCCGCTGGTAGAAAACTAAAAGTGAGCAATTTACTGCATTTTGAGGAGCTATTCTGCTCATCACGCCGAAGATCCTCATCAGATCTTTACCAAATTTTTTTGAGACCAATTTAAATTTACTACTACCTTTCAAATAAAAAAAGAACCATCGAAGTCAAGCGAAAAAAAGTGTTGTTCAAAGTGCAATCATTTGTGTAATGAGCAGAATTAATGTTTGTTTCCGAATCGTGGACGTAATATTTGTATCTATGTATGTTTATCTGTTGTCTAGGCCCATATTATAGGGTATCCTAGTTTGGGGCTAGGTAATTGGTGTGAATTGTCACGTTTTTTTTTATTGTGGTGTATTCATTTAGCACAGGATCGGAACGAGCAGTTTACTTAAGTGGAGGCCTATACCTAGCTGTTTTTTCTTCTTGCAAGGTAATGTGTCCTGAGATGGAGTGTTTTTTGGTTTAAATATAGAGGTTATAGTTTGACACAATTAACCAGATATAGGCTGCGATGACGCAGTCTAGGTGCCCCAAGGTTCGCCGGAATTCAAGCGATACTCAGGCGGCTCCCGCATTGTCCTGTCTTGATGTGATAGGTCACTCAGCGACTCCGCGAGTTATTGAACGTGCTATGCTCGGGGATCTCTAAGGGACCGCATCCGAAACGAGGTGATCCGGCAGAGAACGAAAGTCACATCAGAGAATTAGCAAAGAGAAATGGAAATGGGCCGGTCACATAAGTCGAAGAACCAAGAACCGATGGGATGGACGGAGTTCTTGAGTGGAGACTACGTAAAGGACGCCCTCCGGACAGATGGAGCAACTATTTACGCAAAGTAGCTTGCAGCAATTATATGAGAAGAGCCGCAGATCGGGCTTAGTGGCGCGCATAAAGAGACGCCTATGTCCAGCAGTGGACTAATGCAGGCTGTTGATGATGATGTGAGCTTATAGATATAAACTCACGTCCATTATCCGTGGACAGCTTCATCTTCTCGAGCAGCGTGGTGTCCCGATCGTTGTATATGAGGACGGCAGTAGCGTTGGCGCGCCATGCGTTCTGCACCTGAAATATAATCAACAAGAATTTTGAAAAAGATACTAAGCAGCAATAGAACCTTTGTTATTTTTACCAGACTACGCAGAGGAGGGTAATGTGTTTATATATTATCAGCCTATATAAGTATGAATGTACACCTTTGTGGAGCTCTAGAGACCAAACGCGTGGATTGATTTTGATGATTCTTACTTCAATCGATTTGTCTTGATCTTGCGAGTGCTACCACAGAATAAATAATAGTACAAGGTGCTACTAGAAACATGACAGTAATCAAATTTCAATATGGCGACAACCAGACACCATAGTATAGTTGTGCTAGCTATAACTACATGCAAACACCTACACAGCTACATTCCTATCGTCGTGCTTCATGTGCATAAACAACAAAGATAGAGACATATACGCAGACTGAAGCGCGAATGAGGGCCACTGCTAACACGTGCTACACATACGATCTCCGACTGTGACTAAATTAAAGTCAAAGAAGGCCAATTATGTGCGTTGCACATAATTTATGCGGTCCACGCCCGAGGAGCTAGTATCTAATCTTCCAAGACTTATTTTCATAACAGTAATCTCCATTTAACCCGCTACAGTCAGTCGTTTTCATATTACGCCACCACCGGGCCACAATATAAACATTGTTTGTACTATTATTCATTATGTGATATTGTTATAATATATATACTATTGTATACTGTGACCGAGCTGTCTATTGTTTCAATATGAGGTGCTATCTAGCAGCAATCGACATTATCAAGATGAATGTGGTCAATAATCCCGCTATCAGTTTTGTCTATCATGTTAGTGATAAGATACGTAAAATTAGCACTTGTGTTCGAAATATGTCATTATTAACATATTTCTGTAGATAATACCTAATGTTTTGGGCGTTAGACTTTAAGTAAATTCCAAATACGATCAGAGAAAAATAAGTACCACTTAATATTATTAAGTAAAATTACACAGGCAGCTAAATGATGTATTTTAAATGATGTCATCACTACATTATCAATACATAGTATAAAACAAAGTCGCTTTCCACCGTCTGTCTGTAAAGCTTAATCTTTTAAACTACGCAACGGGTTTTAATGCGGTTTTCACCATCAGTTAGATTATTTTTCACGGAAGTTTTATATATATATGCTGTGCCCTCACTTTGCCCGCGAAGTCAAAATTCATGTCTTTTTTTTGTGAGGACCCTAATTCTTTTCAAAAATAAAAGTAGCCTAAGTTACTCCTTATAACATTCCTGCATGTGAAGGCCGAGTGTGTGAGAAATTAAATAACTACTAATAAACTAATAATACTAATATACTAAATTACAACCGTGCGAAGCCGGGGCGGGTCCCTAGTCATATTATAAAGAAAGTAACCAAACGCGTGTGTCTGTCTGTCGACTAATGTCTCAGTAACGTCGATGCGTCGATGATCTCGTCAGGGCGAGGGAGAGACATGGATGAGGTTAACAATTGATCGAAAGGCGTGGCAACAGCGAAGACCGATGGCAGTCTAGCGGTTTACTAGTGCGACTTAGAATCCAATGATACCGGGTTCAATTCTAGTCTCCGCACCAATGACTTTTCTAAGTTATGTGCGGTTTTCCATCTCTCCGTGATTCGGAGGGCACGTTAAGCTGTCGGTCCCGGCTGTTATTGATTAATAGCAGTCGTTAAGCTATGTCAGAGGCCTTCGGGCGGCCTGACAACTCTGACACCAGAGGCCAGCACTACCTCATACAAAAAACAAACAACCAGCGAAAGGATGCCTATACCAATATATGAATAGTCGTATGGCGAAATGGGCAATGTAAGAAATAGACTAATAGCGACATAGACGAATAGCTACTTAGTCCAAAAGATTATTTGAACATGACATTTAGTCACAACGCGATTGAGGCACACGGTGTTTTAGGTAGGCAGCGAGCAAACGGTATGCTCAAGCCAGCTGTGACGCTGTCCAGTTTCAGAGAGAAGCTAGGCTAAATTTAGCCTTAGAAGCCGTGTCCGATTGGGGCGATGCTTTCCTGGTTAAGTTTAATGCTACTAAAACGCAGGCGTGTTTTTTTTTGATAAAAAGAGACCTCTACACCGATCTCCGTCTTTCCAAAGTGTAACAATACCAATAGGCGACCATCTGGAGCATTTGGGTGTCGAACTCACATCAAACCTGAATTTTGAATCCAAAGCCGAGATAGCTGCAAAAAACCTTGGTATTTTGTCTAAGTTTAGGCGGTACTTCACACCGGGACAGCTTTAGAATCTTTATCAAGCACAGCAGGTCCGATCTTGTATGGAGTACTGCTGCCATCTCTGGGACGGTTCTGCCAAGTATCAGCTCGAGTCTTTGGATTCAATTGAGGGACGTGCTATCAGGCTCATTGGGGATGACACTCTGGTAATGAGTAAGCTTCAAAGTCTGGCGCATCGACGTGAGGTAACAAGCCGTGAGGTAGGTAGCAAGCCTGGCGGTATTCTACAGATTGCACTATGGAGAGTGTGCACAAGAACTGCACAACCTGATTCCCCCATCACCTTTCCATCACCGTACGACTAGACGATCAGCAAAGCGCCATCCTTTTATGGTTGAAATACCTCGCACAAGAACGTAGCGTTACGCTTCTTCATTTATTATAAGAACTGCAAAGGAGTGGAATGCCCTGCCCTCGTCAGTGTTTCCAATAAATTATAACCCCGGTGTGTTCAAGTCAAGAGAGAATAGGTATCTACTAGGCAAGCGTGCTACACCTTCGACCACCCTAGTCCATAATAAAAAAAAAAAAAAAAAGTAGTGTCTGTAAATGATGAGATGATGATAATACCTGGATGTTTCGGAAACATAACTCATACGCATTTCATTTTTTTTACCAGGCTGCGCAACGCAAAAGCCGGGTAATGTGTTTGTCAGCCTATGTATGTATGTTCCTTTGTGGCACTATATAGTTAGACCAAACGCGTGGACCAATTTTGATGATTCTTATATCAATCGATTTGTCTTAATCTTGCGAGTGCTACTAAAGATATGACAGTAAACAAAATTCAATATGGCGATAACCAGAAGCAACAAGGCGCCAAAAAAAACCGTCGATCTATGTTAAGTGGGGTATCATTGGATAGGTATTTGAAAATCATCTTTAGGTTTCTCTCATATTTTTTATTTCGAATGACCATTTAGGATCTAAAATGATTTAAAGGTATGTATGTATGTATGTATGTATGTATGTATGTATGTATGTATGTCTGTTCCTTTGTGGCACTATATATACCTGACGGTTGGGCCGATTTTAGCGTCATTCAATTTGTCGTAAAAAAAACATATTTTTTTACGTTTAATTGATTTGACTTCCATGCCTCTCGCGCTACTAAAGAGTTGACATTAATCCAAATTCAATATGGCGACAACCAGACGCCATATTGTGCCAAAGAAAAATAAATAAAGTGTTAAGTGGTGTATCATTGAATAGGTATATGAAAATAATCTTTTTATCATGTTTCATTTCGAATAGACATTCAGGATCTATAACTATTTAAAGTTGGTTAGCAACCATTCTCTTTTTAGTTTTGTTCGTAGTCTGTCGTATCTTTTTTCATAGTGCGTAACTTTTCTTGATAAATAATTTGAGGTACAATAATAACCTAATCAATCACAAGTTTTAGGTAGCTCTTTGTAGACTTCGAAAGGTCATAGATTTTGGTGACCTCTCTAATCTAGGTCATATATAATTATGAAGACGAATGTGATGAGATCCTGTGAAATTATTTGCTATACAAGCCTCTACATATGGTATACATCTGCTGCTCCTACATTGGCCTACTTGTTGCTCTATGTAGGTGGCCTCAATAAGGTCGCACTAGTCTCAAGGGTTTTTGCATGTAATGCTTTCAGGGACTGATAGTGATGATGTAGTTTTGCCATAAATATTATTACAAGGAATATGTGTATTTTTTTCTATTACATGATACATTTATTATTGCAGTGTGCGCTAGTTTACGCATTAATATAATAGCATTTTAAAAATGTGAATCTCATTCAAAATGATCTGCATTGGCACTTTCATTAAAGAACGTCTGTATCTTGTTTTAGAATTAACCCAGAACTATGAAATTGGTATCATATCAAAATTTGACATATTATCTCGTACTTTGTAAACACAGAAACATGATGAGTATGAATTCACTCGATAGAAAATAAAATCAAAGGTAACACTTTAGAGACTCCGTCACTAAATGATATCAGAGATATACCAAGAGAAAGAGCTTATTATGATTGAGAAAATGGTCAGAAACTTTTTAATTCAAAGCTTTAGTTTTCCTACAAATAAATAAAAACCTTAAATTTTACTCCCGAGGTGTATCTTTCCCGCTCTACTTTATCACGGATGAGAGAGACATAAAATTCACTGACACCCGGCCTTAACGAATGAAACACGCGCTTGCTCCATGGGAAAATTCGCCACTGCCAATGTTATGGAATGTTTTAGAGACTTCAAATTATCATGGCGTTTAGAGCACGCCGTACTCTCTAAAGAGACCATTAATTATAATCAAGTGGACTTAACATGACGGCCAGTCTTTAGCTCTGATGAAGTCGGAAACGTTCTTTTCCAGCCACGCTTGTGTGGATCGAGCTATATATCCCGGTGGTGAGTCTTCCTGAAAGGACTATTCTTGGTTAAGGAACATGGTTTGTTAAGAGGCTTAACAATAATCGTATCTTGATACAGCTGGGCCGATGATTTTATACCTTTTTTACAAATATATGGCTCATACCATCCTTGGTAGCTAACACGGCACCAAACCATTCTGAATCCGGATAATGCCCTCGTTGTACCCTACTGACTAATTGAGAAGCTTCTCTGGAGGTTTGGGCATAAACTCGGTCGTGTTGATCTATAGTTAATAAAAAACTCGTCAGTAAATAAAAAAACCGTGGCCTCCTTTTGCCTAAGAAGTTGTTTTGATTTTTATATTATCTATTAAGTTATGACCAGCTTCACATTTTTATAATGCTTTTATATTACTGTATTACTTAACGCACACTGCAGTAATAAATGATTCATGTAATAGAAAAAATATGGAAAAAAAGACTAGGTATATGTCATAGTTACATCGAGCCGTGACACCGCATCTGCCTCAACGTTGAGATTATCTATCGACATTAAAGTCTAATCAAGTTAGTGTGTCAATGGGTGGGGTATAGGGGCCTATCATTCTGACTTTAATTATATTTTCTAAAGCTTGCATTGAGAACAGAACACAATCAGTTAACGGCACTTCTTTGTCATGTCGATGAAAGCAAGACTAGCAAGTCATCGTTGCTAGTCACCATATTCTGACATACCTTGATCTCAAAGTAGCAGCTGACCCTCCTGATGACCGCCACCCACGGCTCCCGCGGCAGAGGCTCGTTTGTTTCAGCCACGGAGAGTAACACCCACGTGCACCCTGGTCTTTTTCTCCAGCCTTTTCTTTGCTAGTCACCATATTCTGACATACTTTGATCTAAAAGTTGCAGCTGCCTCTCCTGATGATGGTCACCCACGGCTCCCGCGGCAGAGGCTCGTTGTTATCAGTCACGGAGAGTAACGGCCACGTGCACTCTGTGTGGTCCCTTTCTCCAGCCTTTCCTTTGCTAGTCACCATATTCTGACATACTTTGATCTAAAAGTTGCAGCTGGCTCACCTGATGACGGCCACCCACGCCTCCTGCGGCAGAGGCTCGTTGGGATCAGCCACGGAGAGTAAAGGCCACGTAGACCCAATGTGGCTTCTTACTCCAGTCTGTCCTTTGCTAGTCACCATAATTTGACCTACCTTGATCTCAAAGTTGCAGCTGCCTCTCCTGATGACGGCCACCCAAGGCTCCTGCGGCAGAGGCTCGTTGGGATCAGCCACGGAAAGTAACGGCCACGTGCACCCAGTGTGGTCTTTTTCTCCAGCCAGTCCTTTCGCGCGGACGTGAACTGCTACTCCTCGGGACGATCCGATATAGCCTTCGCCGTATTTGCCGGACTGTGGAAGATATTATCCAGTTAGCAATACTTTTTGCTTATGAACAAGAAATCGGTAAACCTAATGATAAAATCCATTACAATCCAGGAAAAGCATGAGTTGAGGACCAGAAGACAGTACTCCCCCATTTTAAGGTGAAGATCAGTAGTTTTAAATTCGAATAATAACCAGTTTTTTTAAGTATAGGACTGTTTTTGAAATAAAAACAAACTGTTTATGGATAATATAATATTTGGAACCTTATTTTGTTGGCTAAGTGGAATAAATAATATCAGTCAAGTGGCCGCACACAGAATTTATGCAATTTGGACACGTTTTAGAGCATTTAGTTTTGCATTACTTTTCGCAATACTTCGGCGATAGATGCGCCACTTCTTCTTTGATATTTTCTTATAGGTCTACCGAGGACACCGAGGACACTTCCAAAAATCCCTAAGGCTGCAGCGGTCAAATCGACCGATTTTTCGGACGAGAAAACTTGGATTAAAAACCATGAGTCAATTATTCCGCAAATTAATTTAAAAAAAAAACCGTCTTCAAATCGTATAAAACTTTTAAGAAATATATAATTCATTTTTTTGAAGTCTGAGCAAGTTAGGTAAAAACTTACTTTACCTACTTAATTACTTACTTTACCTACTTACCTACTTACTTACTTTAGTCGGTTTGGGCGTAGCACCGACCTCATTTTTTTAAATTATTTCTTCCTTTTAAGTTTTATACGATTTGAAGTCGGTAATTTTTTTTTTTTTATTTTAGGTCGGATAATAAATGAGTATTTGCTCTAAAAAAACAGTAAAAAGAAGGCCGATGAGCCTAGCGTGGTCTTACGCATACACGCTTTGGGATATACGAGTATGTCCCGGCCGGCCGGTATGTATTGATTAGTTCGTTCTACTTCAAAGATTTTGAAATAAGTCTACTTCACAAAAAAAGTTATTCTAGTTAGTAGTGGTAGTTGTTTTGTGTAAGTTATTCTTTGACAAAGTCAAAGTCATGATAAAAACGCCATTTGCAAAAATGAAAGCATCTACAGATAGTGTGATTTACTTTTGTGCCACCTTGTATAATTTATGGTTATTAATTACAAATTTATATTTAAGAAAACTAAATCAGTAACTGCCGCAGTCATAATCGACAATTAACGCTATCAAACATTAAGCTGTCAAAATCCATACAAAACAAACGATTGAATGCATGATTAGCGTTAATTGACGGTTATGAGTGCGGCAGTAAGTAAGTTTAATCATAAATTTTGCAACTTTGTGTAAACGTGTATGATGAAAGGGAATATCGCAGAATATTGTATTGTTGTCTTATCTTCTATCAGATTACAAAAGAACTGTGCGCCACAAAAGTGCCATCGATTTGTTTTTCATTTGAATAGATAGATTATACAGACACGATCTCTTTGATCTCTATACAACACAGAGATCATACGGTTCAGATATCAAAAGATTATGCCACAAAGAAAACCTAAGACAACTCGCAAAAAATAATAGAGAAACATGAATGAACTGACATTCAAGTTTTTCCAATATATTCGATTAGCTATCCGCCTGAAATTTTCAGGATAGTTCATAAACCGACAACTTTTTTTTTTAATGTAATACTTATAAAAATTTACTTTTTTATTGCATTTTCATTCTATGCTATAAAGTGAAAATGCAATAAATAAAGGGAAAATAAAAACTTTCAAATGGTAAAAAGTGAATATGCAAAAAAATATAACTTTCCTTTGCGAAAAAAGCATATTTTTTATTTTAGTTTCTTAAATTATAGATACTTATTTTATTTGAAAATGTAAACTAACGTCTCGCACTCTCACACACAAGACTAGGGAATGCAATCCCGATCTCGCGGATCTGTCATTTTCGAGATCAATCCCGAAGCATAATAAGATGAGATAGATATAGCTCGAGATTGACGGGATTGGGCGGCAGTAGTCAGCGACGCCCCACATGTCCACTCGCTCTAAAACAGTCTCTGAGAGCAACTAATACATATTTTTTGCGTGTATATACGAGTTTAGATAGGTTAAAGTCACTCAAAGAAAGAAATAACGTAAGTAAAAACATTTATTTGACAAACACAGAAAAAAAAAAGCCAAAATGGCCGCGCCTCATTATAATGCCGAGTGTCTACGTCACACAGCGCTGGCAAAAAAGAGCACCCTTTCTTTTGGAGTTCGGGGTTTAAAAATAAGGAGTCCACACCGCTAAACAAACGAGTGGAGAATAGCAAACGGCTGCGTATGTGTTCATAAATGGTCATTTTGTGGTGTTTTGTGGTTGATACACAATTTCATCACAAATTGCATTATTTTTTATTTTTCGTGTGAACTTGATAAAATGAACACGACTAACAAGGTCTAAAGAGATCTTGCTGCGATGTGGCGGCCGATCGGCATAACATGGTGTAAGTGTGTGCATGAGGCTTGAGTGTACGAGCGGATCCGCATATCGTCTCTGCTTCACTTTTCGATTTGCGGAGTGGAATCTGTCTTTCGAAACATTCTTTATGGCAATGATACAATTTCAATTAATTATATTTCATCAAACAAGTAATTAAGATTATGTATAATCATATTTGTACTAGTATTACATTCGAGACATGAATCGAAACCTATCAGGCGCCCAATCTATCTATCTATACTTATAATAAAGCAATAGGAACGAAAAAGTCTGTACAAAGAAGATAATTAAAAAATAAATAGTCTAGGGTACATAAAATAAGCTACTGAACAAGAATATAACAATTTAAAATTCGTGTCTGTTTGTCTGTATGTTTGTTCGCGCATCACGTAAAAGCTACTCGACCGATTGCGATGCGGTTTTCACTGTTGGATATTTTAGGGTTTGACTTAAACTGGTGTAATTGGTATTTTAATCCGATGAGCAGAAGCCGAGCAATCGATAAAACCTTTTTGACGGCTGAAGTTATTTTGATCAAATGTTGGTATATTGTTTAGGTCTGGGAATAGTACATAAAGTACTTTAACCTAGAGAAATGACCACGCGTGCGAAGCCGCGGGTACGGCTAGTACGTACATATATCTACTCGTAACGTTAAGTCATACTTCAAACTAGCAAACGTATTAACTCACGACGTGTCTAATCGGTCTGTCACATAGCGTATTGTTTAGCTTGCGACAAATTCACGGCCTGTAGGAGATCTTTTCATAAATAATAGAATTTATGTAGACTTGGCGACGGCATACCCGCTGGCTATTGAAATATTCCATTGAGTCAGAAGTCTGACGAAATTGTGACCAATTTAAAGATTAGATTAGAACATCGACACGTAACCTAGTCTTGCTTCGAAGGGAAGTTTTAAAGGACACTGCCGAATCGATTTATTAATTCAACGACCCTTGTTTGAGTTTCATTCAGGCGAAATGGGCTCCAAATATGACGAGTTTTTAAGAATATTTAAAACAAGACCTTTTAAAACGATAAATTGACTTTTTTTTTGTGTAATAAATGTTCATAAAACGAAACACGATTAAATAAAGTTGGCTCGATAGAGAAAAATCGTAAAGTTTCATAAATATCACCCGTTTTGACGGTCTCGTCGATGGAATGAATCAACTTCATTCAGTTTCTATCGAAGATATTTAAAAAAATAAAAAATGTGTGTAATCCCAACAAACATACAAATACTTCTGTGGAATTAGTTTTTTTAAAACGTAAGATTATTAAAAAAATGTTAAATTAAATTGAAAATATCAACTAAAATCGGCTCCCGAGATGCACCACCTTTCCTGCTTATCCTGCACCATAACGAGCAGGACAAAAATTAAAAAGCGCCTTAATAGTGCTTTAAAAGGAATGAAGTGAGAAATCATAACTTTTTGTCCTGCGAAAAGCGGCTGGAGGAAAATGGACGAGGAGAGCTGAAGACCGAGCTCAGTGGCGTGCATTAGGAGAGGCCTACGTCCAGCAGTGGACAAATATAGGCTGAAATTGATGATGACTTTTTTTTTCAAATACATGCTCTCTCAGAGACTTAGTAGATCTAATATTTTACAAGAAAAGGCAGATGGTGTTTTCAAAAAACAGCACTTATTCGCCTTTTTTCTTCATTATATAACTATTTCTATTGTTTTCTGTCTACGAGTCAGATACAAGAACTTGCCTTCGCAACGTCATCCAATAAACTGGGTTCTATAGCATTCTATTTTCTATTATTGCTCGGTTGCGTAACGTCTAATTGCTTTATTACTAAAGGATTGCTTGCACAACCTTCATTTACGTAAATGCTTGGCATCGGAATTGTCTGAGATAATATCTAATTAATTACCAATTAAGAAGCTACCTACTTCATTTTCTCTTAGCTGATTTTCATATATCTCAGTAGGTATACCTAAGGTAGTTTTAGGCACTCAATAAAATGATGTGTTTTAGCTTTATTTAGTCTTTCGTAGATGAAAGACAATGAATGAGAACAGATTTGATAGACAGTTATGATTTTTTATATAATTTTGTGAAGGAAAAATTTGGATCTTGACGGGATTTGAACCCGCATACATCCAAGCCTCTGCGCGGTACAAGCCTCTAATGAGTTCGGCTACTGTGAACACTGGAACATCATCCAAATTTTTCCCAGTTCCCAGTTTACCAATTTCTGAAATTATTACAATGTTCTCGCTAAGCAGGCGTTACTGCTGAAATCATAAAAAGTTATAATTTTGGCACCAACTTTGATTTGACTTTTAAAACATATTATTACCGTCAAAGTTTAACCAATAATTTTATTATTGGCCAAAGCCTACCTAACCAATAATTTTATTACTGGCTTGATTTTGTCAGTTAATTGATTTCATGGTACTCAAAAATATTATAGAACTTTTAATGGAAAATAATAAGTGGTGTGCATAATGGGTAGGTCTATCATTAGTCATTATCATCAATAGTCCACTGCTGGACATAGGCCTCTTCTTAGGCGATACTGAGCCCGAACTATGGCCATCGATTATCTGTTCTTCGACTTATATTATAATTATGTGACTGGCCCCTAACGTGCTTCAGAGGGCACGCCTGACAAACTCTGACACCAGAGCAGAGGTCAGCACTACCTCATTCAATTAGCAACCAAGAATAATAATACTCAGAATAATATATAAGAATAAGAATTCTCACATAGTATATACCTCGTTATCTTGTGTTGAAATATTATTTTATTGAAGTTGTTTTACATTCACGCGTACCATTTTGTGACTTTATTTACATTTTCAATACCCAATATAATGAGCCCACATCTTGTCTAACAAATTTATTATATTTACAGAAGGTGTTCCTACTTGTGAGCGCCTCGAGAAGTCTCAGTCTCCAGGCATCAACAAACCTTGCACGCCGATATTTATTCAACGACCGATTACAGTGGACGCACGACTGACAATTGACAAGCAAATATTAATATTTACAAGCCACGCTGTTGTCGAAACATATCTGAAAAGGTGCTTTTCAACCAAAGACGAAACCCAGTCTAGTTGTTTAATTCAGGAGTGCGCTTTACAGATCATTATTTTTGATATCACACTGAAAGTCGGTCAGCATTTTGACACGACTACAATAATTTGTAAATGTGTGTAGATTTCCCGCCGCAGATGAACAAATTAACAGCCTCCGTCTACAACGGCAACTCTTCCTTGGTGCATGCAGAAAGAAAACAGGCATAGCTGTGTGATATTCAGGTGATATCGCACGTAACGTAGTCAGTCAGTCGTAATTTTGACACGATTTCCATTTTTAAATATGATTAGTTTAATTGGAGCAATACTTGGAGTAACATTACACCTGCTTTAGTCAATGTTTATTAATAAGAGGGTACAGTATATGTGGCTTAGGAGTGCGCAATTCTGACTACTATATGCCAATTACTAATATCCGCCAGAGCAATTACGCTGATCAACGATATGCTCGCTGAAAACCCAAAAATTGCATGCTATGGAGGGCGCGTTTCGTAGATAGGGAGGTTCTAACCCACCTTACTTTTGCCGTGTGATGTGTGTGTTATGTATGTGTAATATATACTAGTGGGTCTGTGAGCTGTAGCCCTCGCGCGTACAAACTTGTTTGTAAATAATCTAGCGGTGCACAGTACGGCCATCTAGTTACCTTATTGTGGAACTAATATTAATAGCCAACGTGCTCCATCAATCCCTACCAAGTAGGTAATGGACTGATTCCACTGGTAGAAACATAAAAGTGAGAAATTTACTGCATTTTGAGGAGCTACTCTGCTCATCATGCCGAAGATCCTCATCAGATCTTCACCAAATTTTTATGAGACTAACGTAAAGTTAGTACCTTTCAAATAAAAAAAGAACCATTGAAATCGGATTTAATATGGCGGAGATATTCAGTAGCCCCCCTTTTTACCCTTTTTTGGGGGAAGTACCCCAATCAAAAATCCCCGACGTCTAAAAAATTCTAAAAATTCGTTTTTTCCTTGGTATAAAGACCAAGTTTCGTCTAGATCGGTTGAGAAATGCGACCTGTAGAGGAGAACAGAGATTCAGACTGACATCCGGACATAAGAAAGCATTTTTGCCCAAGCTGAAACGGAGACGCTTCGCTCGCGCCTCGCGCTCGCTTGATCAATAAAAAATTCAAAGAAGTGTGTATGTTGCATTAAGGAGCTATTGGTCTATGAAGGATTTGATGAAGGGAAAACTTCCTATAACTGTCAAACAAAGACTCATGGACGTATTCATTCTCCCTATTCTCACCTTTGACGCTCAGACATGGTCTTTGACAAATATAAAGCAGAAGTACGCTCTCGGGATTTGTCAGCGAGAAAAAGAGCGCAGTATTTTAGATGTTAATCTGACCGACCGTATTCGAAACAAAGCCTACGATCCAAAACACAGAACACCAACGTTGTAGAAAAAGCTGCCAAGCTGAAATGGGACTGGGCTGGTCACATTTGTCGTATATCGGAAATGCTATGGGCAAAAATCACGACTGTTTGTTTGCCGTGCCACACAATGTCTAAAGACAGCGTGGCAGGCCCAGACCTAGATATTGGGAAGAGCTGGACTCCTTTCTGAAAGATTGGTCCATCACAGCAAAAATTAGAGAGGACTAGATAATGGAAGGGAGGCCTTTGCCCAGCAGTGCGACACGACTGAGCCAGTCGTATAAATCGCCAGTAAATAATAAATTAATTTAAAAACATTTAAAAAAATATATTTTAGCAGTAGAAACTTAAAACGGTGTATCACAATTAAATGTGTATACAACATTTTGTTTCTGTGCTGTTAACTGTTGAGGAAATCCCTAGTCAGGAAGTCAGGACCCAATCTTAAGTGCAGCAAACATGTCATGGTGAAACTTGAAACCAGCTATCATAATAAAATTCGTAGGTACACATATCTTCCTTTTTTTTTAAGGTTCCTTTATCTGGCTGGAGCTAATCCTGGGTGTCGATTCAGGTCATGCTATCATAAAAATGCATTGTCATCGGAACTGAACCAACATGTAAAAATTCAGTTCTGTAAGATAAGAGGAAGTGGTTCTAATTCAGTTTGCAAGATTTGACGTAAACTAACATAGATACATCATACAAACATTGCAACTTCATTAAAAGTTTTTAAAAATGTGTGTACTTAATCATACTGGTCAAAAACTCGTCATGTATAAAGTTAAATACTCATACTGCTGGTTACAGACTTGTCATGAATAGAGTTAATCTGCCAGTAGACGGAGAACCAGAAGCAGCTTTATTCTTTCTACGTGTTTGTAATACCCATGTACTCGTAACAGACAAAACCTACCCCGCAGGTAATCAGCAACGATCGGATATGTGGGTCTCGTACGTGCGTGTACGCCGCGTGCGCAATATCAATTAGATGTTAAATCATAGCTTCCGCTTCCTTCTTTGTATATCTGGTACGCATTGTTTTAATTTGGACATTTTGATCAATGTGAATACAAGAACTCAATTTGTAGTGTTGTCTAATAGCACCGTTTTAGACGTACCTACGTAGTATGCGCCGAAAAATGTATTATTAGTAGTTACCTACCTTATTTAAGGTCGCTCAGTGAGCTATGGAGCTATGCTTGGAAGATATTCTCTGAAGGACATGTTTCGTAATGAAGATATCCGAGGACCAAGGTAATCGACATAGCTCAAAGGATAAGCAAGCTAAAGTGGCAGTAGGCTGGTCACATTTCCCGAAGAACCGATAACCGTTGGGGTAGACGTGTTCTAGAGTGGAGACCACGTTTACGCAAACGTAGCGTAGAACGCCCTGTGGCCAGGTGGAGTGACGACTTGCGAAAAGCGGCTGGAAGGAAATAGATGAGGAGAGCTGCAGACCGAGCTCATGGCGTGCATTAGGAGAGGCCTATGTCCAACAGTGGACAAACATAGGCTGATGATGAGGTACCTACCTGCCTATGTAGGTTGCTTCCCTGTCTTGATATTTATAGTACTCAAGGTTAGAAATAGATACAGAAAAGTTATACGAGTAAATCCCGATACGACCTTATAAAATATCTTTACCTATAATAGAAAACTACGGTAACGAAAGACCTGAAAAGCTTGGAATCTTTGTTAATAACATAAGTCCTAACAAATGTGTTAAACACCCATAATTAACGCAATTTGCGGATCTGGAAAGCGTGTGTATTAATGGATAGATAGATAGATAGATAACACTTTATTGCACCAAATGAAACACTAACAAACAAGAATTTAAAAAAATAGTACAGTCGGTGGCCTTATCGCTAAGCAGGGATCTAATAGACTAGAAAATTGTTAAATGTTTGTACATACGCTGAGTCAGGTGTCGCCACGCGCGCCACTTTCGTACAGTCATAGTACAACCACCCCTATTACTCATCATATTGTACATTTTTCACACTATTATGTTCCGTAGGTACACGTGATAGAGATCACAATCGCGTAAGGTTCTGGCGAGTATTTATATAAACTTGTGTGGTGCCTCGTATGTTTACTTTATGCGAAAACAAAACTAAATCGGTACTTTCGAAACAGAATAAATAATAGTACTAATACTTTCGGTAGGCAGGAGTACGTGTTTAGATACGTGCGATATCTATTTAATGAGTGGTAAAACAGATTAGGTACACATAAATATCTATCCATACTTATAATAAAAATGCTTATAAAAAAGCAAGCGGTAAGTACGAAGAAGTCTGTACAAAGATAATACAAAAAAATAAGATTTATGGTACTTAAAATAAGCTAATGAACAAAAATATATTATTTCTAAAAATAGTGTTTGTTTGTTTGTTTGTTTGTTTATCTGTATGTTTGATCGCGCATCTATTGGACCGATTGCGGTTTTCACTGTTGGATAGCTAAGGTTTGACTTAAAAACTGGGACTTGCCATCGTAATCCGATGATTAGATACCGAGCAATCGATATAAAAACTATTTGATAGCTGAACGAGTTTAAATAAATGTAGTTGTACTTTTGGTCTTGGAATAACACGTATGGGCTATTTCTATTTGAAATGACCACGCGGACAGAGCCGCGGGCACAGCTTGTCTAGACAAATAAATTGTCAAAATTCATGGTCTCGCGTGGTCAAAATTCATGGGTTTTTTATTGCGCTGAGTCCTATTACTAAAAAAATAAAAGTAGTCTCCTTATAACATCAGCTATATTCCAGTGAAAGTTCCATCAAAATTGGTCCAGACGTTTCGGAGATTAGCGGGTACAAACAGACAAACAGAAACATTAAATACCTACCTTCTGTTGTACCTAAGTATCTTATATACTTTCATATGCATTTAGTAAAAAGCTGTTTTTTTGACATTACAAACAGACATTTCAATTTTATTTATTTGTATAGATTAGAAGATAACAAGAAATCTTACAGAACTTACGTTTTTTTACGATATTTTGTTACTTTTTAACCTCATCATTCGTCTCTACAGCGTTTGCCGTTATAGTCTGATATAGGTGTCTTACAGGCTCGTCAAGCATAGCAAATGGCAAATGGTATGTGTGTTTTATGGTTGATACACCATTTCACACATTTTTATAGTAAAAGACTGCATTGTTTTTGATTTTCCGTGAGAACTTGACAGCAATAACACGACTAGCAAGGTCGCGATGTGCGGCAGATCGGCATAACATGGTGTAAGTGTATGCTCGTGCGTTAAGTGGATCGGCATCGGTGCTTCACTTTCGACTTAGCGGTGTGGAATCCGTATTTTTTGTACATCAATGTACCTAGTTTGTCTTTAACACGCTTTTATTAGCTTCACCTGTATGTATGTATGTAACGGAATCTTTGAACTCGATTTTTACCCACTTTAAATGGTCAGATTCTCAGATTAATTCAAAATTTTGCACACTTATCAGGGCCCGATGACAATACAATAATTTAAAAATTTTGTCCCATTTTCCTGATGTGAATGTGGGGTGCTTTGTACGACATTCTTACACTAACTTTGTAATTCGAAATTGAAATAGTAACATATCTTGTTTTTTTTTTTATCTTTGTTGTCCCATTGCTGGGCAAAGGTCTCCCCCATTTCCTTCCAGACATCCCGATCCCATGCAATCTCTGACCGTCCCTCCTGGAAGGCATCGAGGTCATCACGCCATCGCTTCCTGGGTCTGCCTCGGCGACGACGCCCCTGATCAGGCACCCATGGAGTGACAACTCTTGCCCAGCGATCTGGGTGCATTCGGCTCACATGTCCCGCCCACTCCCATTTTAGCCCCACATCAGCGATTCCTGTTTTTGAGCGAATTGTGGAGTTCGGAACTCTGTCGATCCTCTTAATTCCTAACAAGCTTCGCTCCATTGCTCTTTGGCAAACCTTGAGTTTGGACTTCTGAGATTCGGTCAGTGACCACGTCTGAGCACCATAGGTCAGGACTGGCAAAATACACGTGTCGATGAGTGTTCGCTTTAGTGATAGCGGAAGGTCGCCCTTCAAAAATTAAATATTAATTAATAACCCCTCGCTTCTTTTTACAATGACATTATTTTTCTCGTTAATGACTGTATTCTTATATAGAAAATTATTTTTACTTTTTAGTGCGGTTTAATGGTATTAAAGCATGTTTTTTTTTGTTTTTTTAATCTATAATTTATTAAGACACTATTAGATAGATCCGGATAATTGAAATACACCACTGTTGTTGGATACATAGGTCTTAGAACATGAAATAACTCTTCTTCTTCTGGCAGAGTCACAGAACAAATAATAGTACAGGTTAAAGGAAACATATGGCGAAGGAACGTTGGTGAAATACCTACAGCACTAGAATGCCAACTGATAATAGTACAGATTCAAGAAAACATATGGCGAAGGAACGTTGGTGAAATACCTACAGCACTAGAATGCCAACTGATAATAGTACAGATTGAAGAAAACATATGGCGAAGGAACGTTGGTGAAATACCTACAGCACTAGAATGCCAACTGATAATAGTACAGATTGAAGAAAACATATGGCGAAGGAACGTTGGTGAAATACCTACAGCACTAGAATGCCAACTGATAATAGTACAGATTGAAAATAACATATGGCGAAGGAACGTTGGTGAAATACCTACAGCACTAGAATGCAAACTGATAATAGTACAGATTGAAGAAAACATATGGCGAAGGAACGTTGGTGAAATACCTACAGCACTAGAATGCCAACTGATAATAGTACAGATTGAAGAAAACATATGGCGAAGGAACGTTGGTGAAATACCTACAGCACTAGAATGCCAACTGATAATAGTACAGATTGAAGAAAACATATGGCGAAGGAACGTTGGTGAAATACCTACAGCACTAGAATGCCAACTGATAATAGTACAGATTGAAGAAAACATATGGCGAAGGAACGTTGGTGAAATACCTACAGCACTAGAATGCCAACTGATAATAGTACAGATTGAAGAAAACATATGGCGAAGGAACGTTGGTGAAATACCTACAGCACTAGAATGCCAACTGATAATAGTACAGATTGAAGAAAACATATGGCGAAGGAACGTTGGTGAAATACCTACAGCACTAGAATGCCAACTGATAATAGTACAGATTGAAGAAAACATATGGCGAAGGAACGTTGGTGAAATACCTACAGCACTAGAATGCCAACTGATAATAGTACAGATTGAAGAAAACATATGGCGAAGGAACGTTGGTGAAATACCTACAGCACTAGAATGCCAACTGATAATAGTACAGATTGAAGAAAACATATGGCGAAGGAACGTTGGTGAAATACCTACAGCACTAGAATGCCAACTGATAATAGTACAGATTGAAGAAAACATATGGCGAAGGAACGTTGGTGAAATACCTACAGCACTAGAATGCCAACTGATAATAGTACAGATTGAAGAAAACATATGGCGAAGGAACGTTGGTGAAATACCTACAGCACTAGAATGCCAACTGATAATAGTACAGATTGAAGAAAACATATGGCGAAGGAACGTTGGTGAAATACCTACAGCACTAGAATGCCAACTGATAATAGTACAGATTGAAGAAAACATATGGCGAAGGAACGTTGGTGAAATACCTACAGCACTAGAATGCCAACTGATAATAGTACAGATTGAAGAAAACATATGGCGAAGGAACGTTGGTGAAATACCTACAGCACTAGAATGCCAACTGATAATAGTACAGATTGAAGAAAACATATGGCGAAGGAACGTTGGTGAAATACCTACAGCACTAGAATGCCAACTGATAATAGTCCAGATTGAAGAAAACATATGGCGAAGGAACGTTGGTGAAATACCTACAGCACTAGAATGCCAACTGATAATAGTACAGATTGAAGAAAAAATATGGCGAAGGAACGTTGGTGAAATACCTACAGCACTAGAATGCCAACTGATAATAGTACAGATTGAAGAAAACATATGGCGAAGGAACGTTGGTGAAATACCTACAGCACTAGAATGCAAACTGATAATAGTACAGATTGAAGAAAACATATGGCGAAGGAACGTTGGTGAAATACCTACAGCACTAGAATGCCAACTGATAATAGTACAGATTGAAGAAAAAATATGGCGAAGGAACGTTGGTGAAATACCTACAGCACTAGAATGCCAACTGATAATAGTACAGATTGAAGAAAAAATATGGCGAAGGAACGTTGGTGAAATACCTACAGCACTAGAATGCCAACTGATAATAGTACAGATTGAAGATAACATATGGCGAAGGAACGTTGGTGAAATACCTACAGCACTAGAATGCCAACTGATAATAGTACAGATTGAAGAAAACATATGGCGAAGGAACGTTGGTGAAATACCTACGGCACTAGAATGCCAACTGATAATAGTACAGATTGAAGAAAACATATGGCGAAGGAACGTTGGTGAAATACCTACAGCACTAGAATGCCAACTGATAATAGTACAGATTGAAGAAAACATATGGCGAAGGAACGTTGGTGAAATACCTACAGCACTAGAATGCCAACTGATAATAGTACAGATTTAAGAAAACATATGGCGAAGGAACGTTGGTGAAATACCTACGGCACTAGAATGCCAACTGATAATAGTACAGATTGAAGAAAACATATGGCGAAGGAACGTTGGTGAAATACCTACAGCACTAGAATGCCAACTGATAATAGTACAGATTGAAGAAAACATACGGCGAAGGAACGTTGGTGAAATATCTACGGCACTAGAATGCCAACTGATAATAGTACAGATTGAAGAAAACATACGGCGAAGGAACGTTGGTGAAATACCTACAGCACTAGAATGCCAACTGATAATAGTACAGATTGAAGAAAACATATGGCGAAGGAACGTTGGTGAAATACCTACAGCACTAGAATGCCAACTGATAATAGTACAGATTGAAGAAAACATATGGCGAAGGAACGTTGGTGAAATACCTACAGCACTAGAATGCCAACTGATAATAGTACAGATTGAAGAAAACATATGGCGAAGGAACGTTGGTGAAATACCTACAGCACTAGAATGCCAACTGATAATAGTACATATTGAAGAAAACATATGGCGAAGGAACGTTGGTG
The DNA here is from genome assembly GCA_946251855.1 of Alsophila aescularia. Classification (NCBI taxonomy): domain Eukaryota; kingdom Metazoa; phylum Arthropoda; class Insecta; order Lepidoptera; family Geometridae; genus Alsophila; species Alsophila aescularia. The sequence continues at coordinate 18,255,538 of OX276381.1, forward strand.
AAATACCTACAGCACTAGAATGCCAACTGATAATAGTACAGATTGAAGAAAACATATGGCGAAGGAACGTTGGTGAAATACCTACAGCACTAGAATGCCAACTGATAATAGTACAGATTGAAGAAAACATATGGCGAAGGAACGTTGGTGAAATACCTACGGCACTAGAATGCCAACAGATAATAGTACAGGTTAAAGGAAACGTATGGCGTAGGAACGTTGGTGAAATACCTACGGCACTAGAATGCCAACAGATAATAGTACAGGTTAAAGGAAACGTATGGCGTAGGAACGTTGGTGAAATACCTACGGCACTAGAATGCCAACAGATAATAGTACAGGTTAAAGGAAACATATGGCGTAGGAACGTTGGTGAAATACCTACGGCACTAGAATGCCAACAGATAATAGTACAGGTTAAAGGAAACATATGGCGTAGGAACGTTGGTGAAATACCTACGGCACTAGAATGCCAACAGATAATAGTACAGGTTAAAGGAAACATATGGCGTAGGAACGTTGGTGAAATACCTACGGCACTAGAATGCCAACAGATAATAATGAGCGTTGAATTAATTCAAAACAATCACGTCAAAGGGAACCTAGGGGCTCGCGGGTGACCAGATATTTTTATAGCCAACACAATCTTCATAATTATTATTAATTCGATTCGATAAGGAGAATGGCTTATCTCGCCAAGGACCTGATAAAAATACATGCCGGCAAGGGCAATAATCTGTTACTTTATATAAATACGTTAATTAATTACCCGTGAAAATCGTGCAAAGAAACCAGCGGACCAGGTAAGTGACTACGTATATTTTAGTGCCTACCTACAGTACCTACAAATGTACCTAGCTTTGGCCATATCCAAGTAATTGTAATTTCAAATCTACTTAATGTATGCAGGGCAAAATATCACCAAAACTTAACGACAGTCTACTAACGTTTCCCTGTAACTCTTTATAGTTATTAATGTACTAGATGTACCCGCTTCGCACGCTTGGTCATTTCCCTAGGTTAAAAGTAGTAATGTACTACTAATCCAGAACCACAATACCAATATCCAACATTTGATCAAAATTCCTTCAGCTGTCAAAAATTTTTCATCGATTGCTGGGCTTCTACTCATCGGATTGAGATACCAAGTACCCCAGTTTTTAAGCCAAACCCAAAGCTATCCAACAGTGAAAGAAAAAACTCATCGCAATCGGTCCAGTAGTTTTTACGTGATGATCGAACAAACATACAGACAAACAAACTAACAAACACACAGACACGATTTAAAAAAATGATCTATTCTTGTTCAGTAGCTTATTTTAAGTACCAAGACCATTTTTTTTATTATTTTCATTGTACAGACATTTTCGTTCTTATTGCTTTATTATAAGTATATACCTGCCCTTACCACCCCATCTTAAAAATCCACCTGTATAGATTCGCATCTAATTTATCATCGCCATTTGATTTCTATGAATATTTTAAAGTGGATCTTCTTCTTAAAGTGTAGCTCCATTATTGAAGGCTGGCGTCAGCTCCTTTGACTTTTGTTTGTCCAGAGAGCCAGTCTGCACTTTTGTCTGCATCTCCCGGATTTTACGAAGCCACGTATGAGGTGGATTGGCTGAGGAAAACTTATCATGCAAGTGATTTATTTAAAGAGTAAATAAGTTACTTTGACGTATTAGTCAATAACCAACACAATGTTGAAAGATACAATGCGTTACTTGACATCCCATTTTCCATTGCGCATTGTAATATTTTTATAATAGCCAAGAATTTGCTCTATTTGGGTAAAGTAGCTGTAGTAAAATAGATAACACAATGTACCGTGTGACTGTGAGGCAAGAACAAGATGGTCGTGAAATTAGCATCCATTAGGTTTTTTAGGACAGTCTTTTGTTTTTGTTGCGAGCTTCTATGCAATTTTCGATACTTAATCGAGTGTCTTGCCAGTTACCGGAAGGTTGTGATTCCGCATTCGGTGGTAAAGTCTACTTTCAAGAGTGTTCTCTTGGTGTTCAAGTGAGTGTTGTAATTTTGTTTTATCCGATAACTGGTGGGGAAGAAAGGTTTTCGAAAGGTGATCAAGGATGGGACGGAACCCAACAGTTAGGTAACGAGTAGTCGCTGGATTCAAATAGCATTCGTTCGTTGTGACGCGCTAAGGGCCAAGAGCACAGAATATATAATAGCCTCTTGGCTATTATAAAAAGCACTATTTACCCTCGGCTTTATTTTACCGCAGTACTTTTTACTTAAGGCTCTTGCCTTAAGAGTGTAGGGAGGAGGGCTTTGTTCACCATAGGACATCTGCCGGCCGATGAATCTGATGATGACCACCTCAATTTGGTGTTCTGCTATTTAGGATTCCATACCTCAAAATGAAAAAAAGGAACCCAAAAAGGCTCACTTCGTTGTCCGTCCGTCTGTCTGTCTGTCTGTCGGTCTGTCTGTCTGTCTGTCTGTATGTCTGTCTGTCTATCTGCCTGTCTGACTGTCTGTCAGTTGGAGTTGGTCCGAGGACCTCTGACTTGGCTTAACGACTGCTATTAATAAATAACAGTCGGGACTGATAGCACGGAAAACAGCACATAACTTAGAAAAGTCATTTGTGCGCAATGTTCTACATTATATTGTTATGACATGAATACATTATATGATATTATCAGCGTTGGTATACTCTTGCCTAATATAACTAAGTTCACAAGACCAGTTACCCTACGAATCCGCAGATAAATTAGTACCTGATTATGTCACAAGCTGAGAGCTCGCACCAGAACAATAAACAAATACAACTAGTAAACAATAGCGTGCCGTAATGGTAATGAGTAACGTAGGTATGTGCGTACAATACGCAATGAAATAATTTTATCTGAGGACATGCTTGGAAATGGAGATGACAGATCACTTCGTAAAAAAACCTACTAACTTTTACTAGTTACTATTTTATCACATCGTATATATTTTGAGTAATATATAAATAATAATAAAAAAAACAGGTATTTATGATTATGTATAATGTGTATATTTGTATGGTTGTTATGTTTTGGTGTTTAGTTGTCATTTCTATTTAAGTAGATTTATTTATGTTGTACATCGTTGTTGTAAGAAAAACCACCGTTCGTAATTTGTTTATGTTAATCCTTTCCATGCACGGTTGTCTGGAAGAGATCGCTTTAAGCGATAAGACCGTCAATTGTAACATGTTTTTGTTAGATTAAGTTTATTAATTGTATATTTCTGTATTGTGGTGTTTCAAGAAAGAGTTCATCTATCTATCTATCTAAGAAAGGTGTCGAGTAAATAGTTTAGATATCAATAGCAAAAGCACATAATCAATAAAAGTGCATGAGGGCAAGGGGGTTTTATCCGCAGCCAGCCGGGTGGGAAACGTAAGCTCTGATTTTTGAATGTAAAAGTCAGAAAAATATTTGGCTTCTAGTTTCATGGAGTCTTATTCCAAACACGGTGTGGGGGTAAAGTTATTTCACACATGTACACGTGTGTCATTTTAAAAGAAACTCACATGAATATTCAATTTACCTACTAATTTACCTACTTACATAAAATTAGCTTCAGTAAATGTATTGAGAGGTCCATATTCACGAAGTTATTATAATTAATGTACCCAGTCCAGTTGAGACAGCTAATTCCTATCCGAATTTCTATGAAATGGTACCTAAGTATATGTTTTATTTTATTTGGTTTATCTTAGGCTCTATTTTACCGCAGTACTTTTATTTATTACAAACCTGGTAACATTTAATTATATAACATTTGAAAGAACTACACAATAACCGCCTCCTTTTGTGAAGTCACTTAAAAAATAGTTGCGCTAAAGTTTATAGTAGAAAATCAGTTGGCTCCTGAAAATATATTATTAGTTATTAAATCCTTATTTAAGTGGGAGATCAGACATATAAAGAGTGAAACACAATGTTTATCCTGGCTTCTGGACTAAGGTAATTAAGTAGCTCTGGAATTCTGTAGTCCGAAATTTACCAAAAATCGCTCTATTTTAAACCGAAAAAGGTACTAAGTAACTTTGGAATTCTGTTGTCCGAAATTTACCGAAAATCGCTCAATTTTAAATCGAAAAGGTATTAAGTAACTTTGGAGTTCTATTGTCCGAAATTAACCAAGAATCGCTCAATTTTAAACCGAAAAGGTATTAAGTAACTTGGGAATTCTGTTATCCAAAATTTATCAAAAATCGCTCAATTTTAAATCGAAAAGGTATTAAGTAACTGTGGAGTTCTGTTGTCCGAAATTTACCAAGAATCGCTCAATTTTAAACCGAAAAGGTATTAAGTAAGTTTGGAATTCTGTTGTCCGAAATTTACCAAAAATCGCTCAATTTTAAACCGAAATAATAACTATCATGTGTTTTCTAAGTTCTCTGTTCGTAATAACCCTAGACAGAGGAGACTCCCTTGTGCTAAACACCTTTCACTGAAGGAGTGGAGTTACGTAACTTGTCCCACTTGTGAGCCAGTTTTCTTTGATCTAGTGCCCTTTAAGAATGCGAAACTGACTCCAACTATGTTGAATTTAATTTATGGAACTTATTTCATTCTGTCGTTTTCTACGCAGCAAATATCAAATTGTCACTACACAATTTGAAATATTCTTTTGAGTTTCCACTGACCAAGGCTTTTTTAAACGGTTTTATTAACTTTTTTTTTGTTTGTTTGGATCAAATCTGATAATTGAAATTTTACCGCAAAATTTTAATTTTAATTTTAAATCTAAATCGAAGATGGCCGCCACCCCAAAAAGGCGTATTTTTTTTTTCAATTCCCTCTATATGGGTATCAAATGAAAGGGCTTGACAAGTAGAACACAGAGTACCTACACTTTAGAAATAACTAAACATAAATATTAAAAACTTATAAAAAAATGGGTTTATCTGTTTTATACGAAAAAATACATTAAAAAAAACTGAGTAATAGAAACTCGACTCGCCCCACGATTTTATTTTATTTTTTAGGTTTTAGTACAAACAAATCCGAAAATAATAATAAAAATACTTATTTTATTTCAGAATCGAAAGAAGACTACGCGACATGTGGTTTAGTGGATGTGAAATACCCTTGAATTTGTAAGTAAGGGCATTCGTCACGATGTTTACTTTCGCGCGGTATTTTGATACATGCCCAAGCCCAATGAACTATAGGGACTTGTTATGATTGGGAGCGCCTTTTTATCAAAACAGACACATTTTACAACGTTACTTTTAGATACAAATAATATACTTTAATTCAACTTATGTGTCATACATATCATATCTTCCGCAGTACTGATAACAGTTGGTTTGGGGTAATTAGTTTTGGAGCGCAAAATTGCAAATGCAATGAAGGACGCCCTTCGGCTAGAGGTAAAGCGTCGACCTGTGAAAGGCGGTTGCCAGCAACTGGTCGCGAATGAAGATTGGGCAGAGTAGCGTAAAGCTGGTACAAAACTGCTTAGAATGTTTGGACATTACAGCGACCAGTTTTGGACTACGATGTAGGTGTCTATGTCCAGCAGTAGACTAATCCAGGATTATGATGATAATATTTACCTGCAGTTCATTACATAATTAAAGATGAAAGTCGACTTTGTGATATGTGTGTCGACCGATATTTGTCTTTCAAATCAGATTTAACAAAATTTTATCTCGATACTTGTGATAACATATTTACTTGGAATTCAAAACATTAATTTTACTGTCATTGTTTACCACTGATAAAGTATGCTCTACTTTTAATGACATTTATTTTAAAAACTTGTTTTGGCCGTTTTACTTTTAAACAGGAAATCTCGTGATTGTTAATAACTCAACGAATATGTGTTTATAAAATATCCAATTTAACATTCAGCAAACCCATAGTTTTGAAAACTGATTCACACATCGTTCGACCACATCGTCACAATACCAGGGTAAGATAGTCGTCAAAGTCACCTTTTCATGTGCAACCAAGCCAAATAACTGACTGGTCGTTCGTCTGACGGTTAATGTCAGTTGGCTTTAAAATCCAAACAGCGCACATATTATTACCGTGTTATTACTATTGCATGGATAGCGGCAGATATAAATCAAAGAAGCAGTAAGTACGAAGAGTTCTATCAGATAGTTACCCTATAAATTCATATGGACTTACCTCAGAAGTTTCAGTGTATTCTTCGCCATGCTCGTCCTGGTATGTGATGTTGATGTTTGCGACCGTATAGGTATCCGCGCTGACGAACCGCTCGTCGGAGCTCGTCGGGCCGTACCGGACGGACTCCAGCTCGCTGCCCGGCGAGTGGCAGCCCACCAGGCCCGCCACCCACCCCAGCATCGCCAGCGCCGACCACAACTCTTCCGCGCGCATTTTCACAAACACATTCGCTTTACAGTCCCAATAAAACCAACACACTCGACGCACACGAAACCAGCACACGATTGCCCACCAGTGTTATTAAACATTGGCAAACGGAGCGATATCAATTACACAACACGATTTTAACACGTCTCGGTGGAAGCGCGAGCGTTAGCCGTGTGCCGCGGAACGAAAAATCGACACAACTTTATCAGCAGCGCTATCGGTTAAAGAAAACACACGATTTAGTCGGCGATAACGTTATCGTTGAACCACTCTGTTTGCACAACACTAGCTTCCTCGGGGAGCTCTTTCGATTTTCTTCTTCAGCGCTTCTTCTATTGCTGTATTTGCTAGGCTAACTGCGGGTCATGACACCTTCGAAGTGGCGATGGTCATGCTGTTAGCTATAATCTTGCGATAGTCGACTGCAGCTCCATAACCGGCGAGGTACTTCACAGCGTCGGGCACCTGTAACAATAGGCAGGCGTCAGAATCGTTAATTAGTTTCTCATCGCGACTTGCCGCTAATTACAATAACGTTTAAGAGCATCTACACAAATATGCCAAGCTGTATTTGATTACTCCTATATTGTTGTTGTGGTTGTGACTTGTGATGTTTATTTAAGGCCTGTTGTGATGTTTACTGACACCCGTCAGAGAATTTTATGTCCCTCTCATCCGTGATCAAGTAGAGCGGGAAAGATGACAAGTCTCGAGAGTAACATTTAAGGTTTTTATTTTTATTTGTAGGAAAACTAAGGCTTTGAATTAAAAAGTGTCCAGCCATTTTCTCAATCATAATAAGCTCTTTCTCTTGTTATATCTCTGATATCATTTAGTGACGGGGTCTCTATCCAATCAATGTTCTAAGCATAAAGTAGTGTTGCCTTTGATATTATTTTCTATCGCGTGAATTCATACTAATCATGTTTCTGTGTTTACAAAGTACGAGATAATATGTCAAACTTTGATGTCATACCAATTTCATAGTTCTGGGTTAATTATAAAACAAGATACAGACGTTCAAAAATGATCGAAAAATGGTAAAAAGTGCTAGAACCGGGCCTTATGAGTTTACCGTGTCCTCGTTGAATGGCTGAATGCTTGCAAGCCCCGATCGTTGCCGAAACCCCGGTTTTACGGTACAATACATGTGTTAGTCGGTATGGTAAATGTGTACATTCAATTAGGAGTAGGTAAGTACCTACTTGGAGCAGTGACCTTAAATATAAAATCAATCGACCTACTTATAATTCACAATTATATCTAAAATCCTTATACTTTTATAATCTCGTTTTGTATATGGAGTTTGTTTTAGAAACCCCGATAGAGTCCACACTACATAGACACAGTATAAGCTATAACGGGATTAAGATCTAAGAAGCAAACAAATTGTATCAAGTATTTACTGGACGTTCTATGCGAAATCTACTCTGTGCAACATCATAGTCTAGGGTTTGTTCTAAATAACTTCATGTTTCTTTAACTTGATTTACTAGTTTCGTAAGAGATATGACAAAAAAAAGGTGTTTCAATAGGTTGTTCCAGAAGCCGCCTTTCTGTTTCTACTGTGGCCCAGCGTCCCTTTACTGAAGTCGTTAACTAAAGTAAACACAGTCGAAAGTTCTCAAACAAATTTTAATTATGTTATTTCAAAATCAGATTCCAAGGAGGCGAGAAGAAACCTCATTTAAAACTTAAACCTTATTCAAACTTTATCAGAGAAAATCGATGGTTTCATCGGGGCAGGCTTGCCAGGATTGAGAAATTGAGATCGGAGAATAGGAACGGTCTATCTACAACATGAAGTTCTGCTGGAGACCACATCTTCGTTAGAAATTCTGCCGACCAGTATGCGTATTCAGCGAAATAATTAGACATTTAAGAAAATACTCTATAGCGCCCTTATCCACACAATAAGAAAACACACTTAACTACCCCTAAATATTATCTGATTTCACTTTTTTTTAAAAGCTTTTAATTTCACTTATATGTACGTATGTATATATCGATGTATCTATGTATTTTGTTCAATGTTGCAATTCAAATTTCGAGCACTTCCCGATTCCGATCCGGCTGAAACTTTCAGGGTAGCTCACAAACCGACGACAAAGATAAAAAAATTAAAAAATATGTGAAAATGAAACAATAAAAATTCATTAAAAAAAATATTTTTTTACTTTATACTTTTTCATAAAGTTGTTATTTAACTACGCTTAAACGTCTTCGTTTTTCTAAACATTTCAATAACTTCAAAGTTATATATAACTTTAAAATTATTGAAAGATACATAAAAGCATCTTATTCGAAACTATGAAAAGTGACTTGTAAGATTTGCCAGGTCAAGCGTATCAGGGATATGATGACGATAAAAGAACAGCGTAAATTTATCTAACTGGTAGACTCTCAAGAAGGTTTAAAAAAAATACAGAGTATACATACATGGCCAAACAAGCTTCAAAGTCGAGATCTTGCTGCGATGTGGCGGCCGATCGGCATAACATGGTTTAAGTGTGTGCGTGGCTTGTGCGTACAGCGGATCGGCATATCTACTTAAGATTTGGCGGTGTGGAATCCGCTGGTACTATTGTTTACTTTGGTATCAGTTCACCCAATGATCCAAACGTAGGTATAGATAGAACAGTCAATAACTTATTCGGCGTAAGTGCATGCAGGCGCCAATAAATATCGCCATTTATTGTAAACAACAGGAAATTTTAATGATGTTTACAGTAAATTAATTGTTGATCACGTGCTCATATGCAATGAACGAAAGATTATCTTGTCAAATCAATTAATCTCTTATGGTAAACAATAACATCAAAACAAATGATAATTCTGTACTTAAAATACAAGGTCCAACAAAGTTACTAAGGGATAGTTTTAAAAAGGGAGGTTATAAAAAGGTTCGACATTAAAATGATCTCATCAGGACTTTCGATTGGATTGTAGATAGATAGATAGATAGATAGATAGATAAACGTTTTATTAAACACACCAAAAAAACAGAACACAGTACAGAAAACAAAATAATTGTCATAATGGGCGGCCTTATCGGTAAAAGCGATCTCTTCCAGACAATATTAGAAGGAGAGGATTTATTATAATGTTAAGTTTTATTATATTTGCTGGACGGATATGAAAAAATTTGGAATGGAGATAGCTTATACCCTGGAATAAAACATAGTATACTTTATATCCCGGAAAACGGTAAGTTTTTACGGGAAAACAGGAAAATGCTGATTACTCGCTGTAAGGAACGGTTGCCATGGAAACGAAATAATAACAAATACGTCAAAAATCTTCAAGAGCGTTAGTGCTATACTTTTGCATTGGTTTTTAATATCCTAGAAGAACATAGGATGCTTTTTTCGCGACAAATTGTAGTCCGCGCGGACGAAGTCACCGGCGAAAACTAGTTATAATAAGTAAACAGGGAATCCGTTAGCACGGCAGCCTTCTGAAAACCTCATTTAACTTAGGCAGCCAAAATTCTGAAAGGGCTTTTGAAGGAATCAGTCCGGTCAGTTTCCCACAAACATTTTTCAAATAGGCACCTTGCGACTTGTTTGTCGTCTAACGTAACATTTTGTTCAACAAAGGCCATAAAAGCGTATCGGTGAAAATGTCGTAAAATGAACGATGAAGCCATAGACGGTGCTTTACAGGGCTCGGTTCTGTCTACACGAATATAACCTCAATATGGAAATTCGGGCAACCAGGCTTTCTTCCAATAAGTTTTTTTCTTAGGATGGGAGCTTTGCGATTCACGATGTTTTTATTGTATATTTTTTAAACCTGGTTGGTTTTCCTTTGGAAAATATACGAGTGGAGGACCTTATGTTCTGACGCTTCAAAATATACGAGTGGAGGACCTCATGTTCTGACGCTTCAAAATATACGAGTGAAGGACCTCATGTTCTGACGCTTCAAAATATACGAGTGGAGGACCTCATGTTCTGACGCTTCAAAATATACGAGTGGAGGACCTCATATTCTGACGCTTCAAAATATACGAGTGGAGGACCTCATGTTCTGACGCTTCAAAATATACGAGTGGAGGACATCATGTTCTGACGCTTCAAAATATATGAGTGGAGGACCTCATGTTCTGACGCTTCAAAATATACTCTTTATTTATTCTTTTGACGACCTGTTGACCGTGTAATAAGTGACCATCGTTTGTGTGGTGAGCAGTGTTTATACGCTTTATATTAGCTTCACTTGTATGTTTGTATGTTTGTAACGCACTCCTTTGGACGCTATTTTGACCCACTTTAAACAGTCAGATTTCATTCAAATTTTGCACACCTGTCAAAGACCGATGACAATGCAATAACTCGAAAAAAAAAAGGTTTAAAAAAACTAAAAAACACGCTTTATATATAGAAAACCAAACTCTAAAAAATAGAAAATAAATTTTAATAGTGTAAATAACAAAAAAAGTTTTATTTAAATAAAAGCCAATGAAATATTTATAACTATTGATATTGACCCATGCACCCCACGATTTTTTTGAATTAAAACATTTTTTTCTTATTTAAACTATTAAAATTTATTTTTTCTGAGTCATGGATGTAATTCGTATCTATGTATGTTTAGTACAGGGTATCCTAGTTTGCGACTAGGTAATTGGTGGGGAATTGTCCCGCGTATATTGTATTATTCTGAGTTAAGGTGCAACGTTTCGTTCAGCGCGTCAAATTCAAATATTCTTGCGTTTTTTGTCAATTACTCATCTTTACTCATCGTAGATTTATGGACTTTGTTGCGGCAATAAATACGTTGTATCAAGAAATAAGGGTTACAATTATCACCTAGATTATTTTGGTTTAGTATTTGGTATAACAAAAGTCAATAAGCTGATTTTCAAATTGATTTTTGTTTATTGACAAGTGTACATGTACTAGCATTCACCTTGATTGGTGTTTGGTGTAATTTCTTGATACAATCATTTATTGGCACAAAATAAGTTTTCATGCACCCACGAGGATAGAAGAAAAAAAACAAAAAAAAATGGCGCACAGAGCGAAAGGTCGAAACTTTGAAAACGTCGAATAACTTGAAATTAAGGCAACACCGGAAGTTATTTCAATTTTATTTGTATCAGCTACTGGTGCAATAAATTTTCAGTCACAAACGCTTTATTTGTTTTAGATTTAACTGTTGTCATATCCTATAATCCTTAGAGTTTTCATAGGATTTCCTAGTATCCAACATGCCCAAAATATAAACATTTCTGGTATTAAATTTAAACTTCCCTATCTTGCGCATGACTAACTTATGAGAATACGTGAATAGCTCGTTAACTCTGTTTATTTGCGATGATTTAATTAAACAGGAAAGTAATGGATGGCTTTAGATAAGGAACGTTACGAAATACTTTTATTGCTGGTTTCTTTGAGAAATACGCAACTGTCGCATGATTATGTAAGATTCACAAATAACTTCGTAATAGCTCTTTAGGTCTTCCCTTAGACAAGCTTTCTTGCCGATCTTGTATCATACCTAGAACCTTGAGTAGGATTACAATAATAATTATCATTCAATGCTAGAGTAGGTCTCGGCTTGATTGGTCAGTTGTGTTTTGTTTTGCATAGAACCCTAGACTGGTATGTCTATCAAGACGCGGTACCTGGGCATGCCCAAAATATTCAATACGTCTTCACTAACCATGAACGAGGCGACGCCTAACTAAGGCACTCCTAATCTAAGCAAAGTCTTAAGCGTAATCTTCTGTTTCAACAATCCATTTTTAATAGGTGATTCCTAAGCTACGCGCGCTCACTCACTCACTAATTTACATGAGTGTGAGCGAGCGCGGCGTGGGCTGTCAGTTTAAGAGTTGCCTATCATTGAGCACCCCCGAATCGGTGTCTCTAGGTGACGCCTATCACTAGTTATAACCTAATGTTTGGTGAAACGTTTTTGTGCCCTTGGCAACTCCTAAATATTTAGGCGTTGCCCTTGGCCACTCTTAAATATTTAGGCATCAGATTTAGGCGACTCCTAGGATTAGTGAAACGGGCATTGTCTTATTTGGCTCTACGGATGACCTGTGTAATATTCAATACAGACACGTCGGGAGCATTGGGTACCTAAACTACTTGTCAACTGATAGTAGAGAACAGTACGCAGTTGGGCTATCTCTGCCTAGTCTTACTGTAACAGCATACCTATTTGTATGTTAGATATATGTTAGCCTGGACTGTTTGTTACCTAAAGATTTTTGTACTAGTTTGACATTAATCTTCACCGTAATGACTAAGTTCCATACTGAGCGGACCTGCACTGTTTAGTAACTGAAAAATGCTGTTCAGACTATGTTGCTTACGCGGCAGAAATTTTGAGATGTCTTGTCAAAACTTTCTTTATTCTTCGCAAAACTTTATCAAGATTAGAATTTAACAACAGCTTACTGATATAAAAAACTGTGTCACCATGCTATTCTACTACTTGTTTGTCTATTGGAAGGTGAACGACATCGAATCTAGTGCGAACGAACTTTATCATGATCTAAAAGGGTAATTTTCACAATGTACTATAATCTAACTACCTACCTATATAAAACAAAGTAGGGTTAGTTACACCATAAATAACTCAAGTACGGCTGGACCGATGTTTATGACCTTTGATTTGTTTGATTTGTCTCCGCCCCAAATGGCAGAATAACTATTAAAACAAAGGAAACACTCACGGATTAAAATTTATAAAGAAAGTTCATTTCCTAATAATACATTTTGTAGGGAACGGCTTTTTTTGATGATTGCTCGAGAACGGATTTGAATGAATTGGGGAGGGAGGAGGGGGAGGTGACAAAGGACGTGGAAGGGGAAGGGGAGGAATAGGGGCAGGATGGGGGGATGAAGGGAGGATGGACGGGGGGGGGAACTTTGTACGCGAGCTAAGCCGCATATTATAAAGAGATAAAGTTGCTAGGAAAGGTAGTCTCTGGGAGTTTATTTTTACGATTCTGAAAATTATTTCACTGATAGAAAGTAGGTATAGACATAAGCTACTTATTTCACTGATAGCAAGCAGGTGGACATAGGCTACTTATTTCATAGAAAGCAGATAGACATAAGCTACTTATTTCACTGAAGCAAGCAGGTGGACATAGGATACTTATTTCACTGATAGAAAGCAGGTAGATATAGGCTACTTATTTTACTGATAGCAAGCAGGTGGACACAGGATACTTACTTCACTGATAAAAATCAGGTGGAAAAAGGCTAATTATTTCACTGATAGCAAGCTGGTGGGCATAGGCTACTTATTTCACTGATAGAAAGCTAGTCGACATAGGCTACTTATTTCACTGATAGAATGCAGGTGGACATAGGCTACTTATTTCACTGATAGAAAGCAGGTGGACATTAAGCTACTTATTTCAATGATAGAAAGCAGGTGCACATTAGGCTACTTATTTCACTGATAGAAAGTAGGTGGACATTAGGCTAATTATTTCACTGATAGAAAGCAGGTGGACAGTGGACACGCTACTTTTTTACCTGGGAAATGCTGCTTGTCCTGCCCTGAACTCAAACGATATCATCTCGTCTTTTGATTTAATTCAATGCCTTTTCAGATAGATGGAGTTTCGTCCCCGTAAGATGGTTAATAAGAGATTGAGGAAGAATTTGGAGCTAGTGGTAGGTGTTATGGTGCCACGCAGAGGATGGATGGCACGGATTCGAAGCTCGACCATGATCCAAAATTTTCCTTTAGAAACATAAGACATGGTTTTTCTAAACGAGCGTCACTACTAAAATCATAATCATCACCATCATAGCCATAATCTCAGTCTCCGGTGGTCTACATACTGATTTCCTCTCCTCTCTGGGCAACCATTCCATTCTGTGACAGTTTTCTAACGCCTACCTTGCCTATGAATAAAATCTTGACTACCAAATCGGCACAATAAGCCCAACAAAGGAAATTAAACTGATGACAACAAACCCACTTTGTTTCTTGAGGCCTTGCCGTGGAGCAAGGCCGGGCGGCCGTGACAGAGCATGCCGCCCAAGGCCGTGAACAGAGGGTGAATTATTTAGGGGTGGGTAATAGTGGGGTAGATATCGATGGAAAATGTATCAGATAAAAAAGAAATGATCAAGTAATCCATCATGCTGTCATGATTGCATGGTTGTGAAGTAATATGAATTGTCTTACAAAATAAACAAATAAAAAAAAAAGATGATTCTGTAACATTGCAATTATGAAAACGTGTGCTAATTCAATCATTTCTGCCTGAACAGTGCCCAATGTGCGTACCCCGCAAGCAAACTGATCTTGATTTTCAACTAAGGTGTGTTAGTTATGGATGTTTGGCTGGAGCGAGCAGATAGACATCGTGAATCGACTATTGAGTGAATATGTCGTAGCCCAGAATTCCGACATTTAACAAAAGTATCGATACCTTACCTAACAACCCCCACACAAGCGAGTCAAAGCGGGAAGTATAGCGTGACGGCGCGCGCTACCATCGTCCGCCATACCGTGAACTTCAAACCAAACCCATAACACGAAGGCTACGGTGAACTTGGACCCTAATGGTGTATTTGGCATTGATATAGAGGTATAATCAACGAAATCGCTTCCACTTTGAACAGCTTTTTCGGCGTTTCAGAATATACCTGTATTTTTATCGTCTTCTACATTTTGTTCTGAAAAAAGCCTGGTGGGCGAATCTGTCAGGGAATAGTGGAACGTGTGCATAATGAGAATAATTCACTGCTGTTGGAATTTTGCTGGCTAGAATTTCCTGCAACGGGAACAGCGCGACGCAAGCATTACTGCATCAATGGCACTGAGCCAAGATAGCGGTCGAGGATGCGGCAGCCACGGAAAATGGTCCTATGTATATATAGCTTTCTCCTGAGTATATACTGCTGTAAATAGGACAAAAACTGCGCATTACCAATTAGTCCAAACCAATATGTTATTCGTATTAACTTGTAAGTCTTGGAGTGGAATAAAGAGTTATCTTATCCTCCAAAATCCAGCGAGATCGAAACTAGGTTATCTCGAGTAGATTACATATATTTTAAGCGAGAAGACAGGCCAGCGACGATAATTATATTTGCTGTTGCTACGTAATCTCAACTATACTAAGCCAAAATAAACCAACTTCCCTCCTCCCTGGACATCTCTAAAGCTCCAAACAGACGCCTAGTGCATGAAAATAGTAATAGTGAAGTTAATCACTTTTCCAGTTGAGCAAGCTGCAGCGGATACGGGTTTATGGTAACAGGACAGCGGATTTGCGATAGGACTTCAAGCTGAGCCGATCTATCCAATCTATCTATATCTACACTTATAATAACAGTTAGTAACAAAAAGTCTGCAATCATTTGTGTGATGAGCAGAAATGTTTGTTTCCGAGTCATGGATATTCGTATCTATATATGTTTATCCGTTGTCTTGTTCCCATAGTACAGGGTATCCTAGTTTGGGGCTAGGTAATTGGTGTGGAATTGTCCCGAATATATTTATATATTTTATTTACATATTTTATTTACATATTTTATGTTAAAAAATAAAAATCCAAAATCTTTTTATAAACTGGCCATGTCATGGTGAAATTTAGAACGGTCTATCACAATAATGAATGCGCATGCAACATTTCGTGTCTGTGCTGTTAACCGTTGAAGAGTTCCCTAGTCAGGATCCAACCTGAGTGCAGCAACCAAGTCACGGTAAAATTAAAACCGGCTATCATAAATCATAATAACATGCGCACACAATTTTTCGCGTCTGTGCTGTTGGCCGTTGAAGAGTTATTTTATTTGGAGCTAATTCTGGATGTCGATTCAGGTCCACATAAAAATGCATTGTCATCGGAACTGAACCAACATGTAAAAATTCAACTCCGTAGGATAAGAGGAAGTTTTTCTAATTCAGCTTGCAAGATTTAACCTAAATAAACATACATACATATATTGCAAGTTAAATAAAGGCTTTTAAAAATTGGTCTAGCGGACTTAAAATAAACAGCAGTACGCATTTATTTTGAACCCAGAGAAATAACCAAGCGAGAAAAGCCGCGGGCACAGCTTAGACGCAGATCCTATACATCGCGTAACCGCTAAAAGCCACTATTTTAAAGCCCGAAAGCTGCCTGAACTTGGACGCTTGTGTTGATTGACTTAGATCGGATCGGTACCTTGGTGTGACCAATAATTCATTGAATCCACTTAATATACATCGAAGGGCAGGAACATGGGTCGATGCTCGATATACCACTGTACCTATCTATATTTGCTTTTTAGTTTAGGGTGCTATGAAATGACCGAACGTGCGAACGCAGGTGTGCATGGAATATGCTAACTGAAGAGTATCGCGACCTAACTACAAGGTATCTCAGTCCTCACTGAAAAATAATCTCGGTCATGACATGAATGATGAAAGAAACGTAACGAAGTGATCCGACAGAGAACCAAGGTAACCGACATAGCTCTAAGGATAAGCAAGCTAAAGTGGCAGTGGGCTGAAGAACCGATAACCGTTGGGGTAGAAGAGTTCTCGAGTGGAGACCACGTTCAGGCAAATGTAGCGTAGGATGCCCTGTGGCGTGTGGAGTGACGACCTGCGAAAAGCGGCTGACAAACTGGATGAGGAGAGCTGAAGACCGAGCTCAGTGACGTGCAAAGGAGAGCTCTACAACCAGCAGAGGACGAGTATAGGCTGATAATCAGATTAGAACAAGAGAACATTAAAGGCCTTCTCTCAGAGAAAGAGATATAAATAGCACTTACAGTGCTAACAAGGGTTGAAAGGGAAGTATCGCGTGATTGCATGTGCCGCTTAGTACCAGTGAAGGCTGCGTGAACTTGGGACCATAATGGTGGGGTTGACATTGGCCGGATACTGGTGCCGTGGCCATGGATCGATACCCCACTGTTTAACTACCTACTTGCTTTGTTTGTGTGGCATGAAATAATTTCCTGCTTTCTCGTCTATTATTAGTTTTGGTCCTAAAAGTACATAAGTACGAGTAATAGTCCTGAGACTGTACCGTGTACTGTGTTACCCGTGGTCGTGGAAGCATTTGTCTATAAGAAGATAATACTCAACATCGATGTTGAGATATATCAGAAAAAAGACAATAGAAAATGCTATAAAACCCTACTGCAAAAAAAAATAATGAGGAAAAAATAAACAACTTACTTCTAACCACCAACTTTAAATCGTTATAGATACTAAATGGTCATTCGAAATGAAAAATTATAAGAGAAGCCTACGATGATTTTTAAATACCTATTCAATGATACCCCACTTAAAATAGTTCGTCGACTTTTTTCTCTTTTTCACAGTACTTGTGAAATGAATTTTGATTAATGTCATGTCTTTATTGACACTTGCAAGATTAAGACAAATCGCTTGACGTAAGAATCATCAAAATCTATACACACGTTTGGTCTATAAAGTGCCACAAAGGAACTGACATACATACATAGGCTGATAAACAGAATACCCCTCCTCGAATTAGGGTAAAAAAGTTCGCTCGCAAGTGTGGTTTCAATTGGGGAAGGAAAAATTCGGTGATTTGACCACGGAAAGCTCAGTTGGCATAACGACGTAACGGCATTCTGGAGTTCGCAGTTTCAAGTCGTTTCGTGATGGATTTTTCCTTTCCCTTTAACGAAATAAACTCCACAAAGATTCTATCTCTACTCTTAAATTTTCCCATAGTTTCTTCCACCAGTCAATCAGAACGAGGCTTCCTGATGGACAGTTTTTGCCTCATCCAATCACTGCGAGAAATGGAGCGCAGCACTCTTAATTGACCGTTTTTTATTGGACCACAGTTCCGCATGAAAAAATGCTTTGTGAATCCCGTTATACATAGAATAATGATTTGACGCCTATGCAGCTATTTTAATGCAATTAGTTGCGTTTTATACCTATTGTTGTTTTCATTTGTCATCTGGAAAGTAATCCTAAAAATATTTACCACTGACCCAACAAAAACTACTTTGCGACAGCTGTACAAATAACGAAATAATTAACGTTTTAGTGTCAATTGGTCGACGGTAAACTGTTAACTCGATTCCTTTGGCACTCGTAATATTTGACCAATTGCACTGTAGAATCTTGCCACAGTGAACATTCTTTCATTTCATTCACACATCAGTTTATATTATTATTAGAGAAGGTACTAAAGTGTTAATGCATTTTGGACTGTTGCAATATCACGACTTCCATTATAAAGCTACTTTTTTTTTTACTTTATGACCTTCCGACTTAGTCTGGTCTAAGAAAAACGATCTTAATAGCGACCAAAGAAAGGAGAAGAGAACCGATGTTTGACCACCTTATACGACAGAAAAACTAAAAGATGATTTTCAAAGACCTATACAATGAGATCCCACTTAATATAGTTCGTCGACTTTATTTTTTTCGTTTTCACAATATGGCGTCTGATTGTCGCCATATTGAATTTTGATTACTGGTCTTTAGCACTCGCAAGATTATGACAAATCGATTGACGTAAGAATCATCACAATCGGTCCACTCGTATGTTCTATACAGGCTGGATTTTTGAGACGGGACAGTAAGGGCAGGTACCTTAACCGTTATAGTTACAGGAAAACGTTCCGAGAAGACCATCAATAACTTTTTGCGATATTCTGAACTGCATTCACAGATTTTGGAAAAAATGTACAGTCATCAAGAAAATGGGAATTTCAAAAGAAATAAAATGCCAATCGATCCTGTTTTTTATAAGGATCAAAAGTCTCTATCGGACCAACTGAGGTTAAAACCGCCAGTATTTTTTAAAAATTTGTTTTCGGGTGATGTTAGAATTTTATTTTATTCATTTCGTACTAAATGTATGGAAAAAGTTTTTATTGCAATTTCTGACTTTTCTAGTACTCTAACCTCACTTGATCCCATAGAGTATTTTGATCCTTATAAGAAACAAGACTGAAATGCATCAAAAAAAAGTTTTTGTAAATTGCCTATTTACTCCATGACTGATCATGTTTATCAAAATCTGTGAATGCATGTCAAAAAAACACCCAAAAGTTAAGGAGAGCGTCTTAAGAACGTTTTCCTGTAGCTGTAACGGTTAAGGTAATTTCGTACAAAATGTATGGGAAAAGTTTTTCGCAATTTCTGACATTTTTAGTACTCAAACCTCAGCCGGTTCAGTACAGAACCGACAACCTTTGGTTGGTTTTGATCCTTATAAGAAACAGGATAGATCGGCATCAAAAAAAGTTTTGGTATAAAATTACTATTTTCCTGCTGAATACATTTTTTCAAAAATCTGTGAATGCAATTCAAAATATCTCAAAAAGTTATGGATGGTTTCCTAGGAACGTTTTCCAGTAAGCATAACAGTTAAGGTACCTGCCCTTACTGACCCGTCTCAAAAATCCAGCCTGTATAGTGTCACAAAGGAACATACATATACATAGGCTGATAAACACAATAACCCCCTCAGTCGGGTAAAAAGTGGGCTGGCAGCGATAGCCACATAGTTCGCAGTCGTCGTGTTTGGTATATTTGCCGGAAACGGTCCAGGGTCAGAGATCAGCTCCCTGGAAGATCATTTGGCATAGCTGTACGGTTAGAAAATAAATCATTGTTTTTATGCCTTCTTCTTATGTTTTTTTAAACGTCTGTGACATAATAATTTGTGACCACAAATGATTACATCACAGACGTTTATCGCCCTAGTAATTTGTGGTCGGGTACATAAGTATCACTAGATCGAACAATCGAGTAGGGAGATTGTGTTTAAACTTGTTCCTAATACCTAGTTTTTCATTGATTTTGTTATGAGTATATTTCTATTTTAAGTACTTAAGTAGATGTTAAAATAATACTCCAGCTCGTTATAATTATTATTTGACACAAATTGTAAAGGTACCCGACGCTTACCAAGCTACCGACCTGCTCGATACTCATTTCTAGAAAAACTATCTAGACTACCTACAATTTACCTTGAATGTAATATCCCATAGAATGACATTTCAGCAAGAGAATTGTTGTATTTAGAACTAGTTAAATGTTTAATGTCAAACTTCATTATAGAAAAGACCATTTATTTTTTGCATAATATCATTCCAACATTGATTCTTTCTTGATTTGAAAGGTTATGTCTCCCAGTGAAGTTCCATATAAATTATGTACATTATAATAGTTTTTTTATGTAATCTTTTTATGGATTGTTTTATTCAATTAATTTTATAGTTTCAGCGTTGCTTTTGAGCAAAACTTAAAAGTACATTTCACTAAGGTTTATCATTAGTCGGCAAAATCAGAAAAACTTAACCATAAGTTTTTATAATTATGCTCGTAAAGAAACACATTTCTCTTGTTATTGAATAACTAGGAAGACGCAGATATTTCATTGTGGTTAAATGTTAGAATTAGAAATAAATAATATAAACAAAACAAATCGGAAAATATGTCGCTACCGGAAGTATGAGTTAGCGTAAGGGACAGTACCCGGTTTTACAGGAATAATTGATATTTTGATGATATATAGAACAAAGATTTAACTTTCGCACACAGTAGGGCAAAACAGACTTAAAAAAAAAACAACGTCTAATATGTTTTTTTGGTGGGGAAAACCCCAATAAAATAAAGCTAGATAAACCGCGCAGTTCAGTTGATGTCCAGTCCCAATAAATAGCTAATAAGTCTTGAAGAAGCAAGTAGATGAAATAGTATAACTTTTGTATAACTTCACTGACATGTTTTCTTGTACGGTTTTAAAAGAATTCTAACAGAGCGCACGTGTTGGGGTATCTGAAAGCGAGTCCTCGCATAACCTTTAGAAGCGCCATCTATGCCCTTTCTACATCTATCATAATAGACTTTGCAACATCACCCCAGCAGCATATATAATAGCTATAGCTTATAATACAATCCACCAAAGCCTAATTACATGGATTAAAAGGTTTAAGCGCTTTAAAAACATATATCAACTTACGAGTCCGTTTAGAAACTGCCTCTGTGAGTTCTCCAATTCATTTTATAATGAACGATGAGTCATAAATATCTGATTGAGGCTGTGCGATCTAAATTACTGCAGTTGCAGTTAGTGAAGCTCAGTTTACGGTTACAAGGATAAGTGTGAGGATAGATTTGGAAGTTAGATGGCGGTCTACCTGCGTTAGTTTTACTGAAGGCCAAATATATCGTTTTGCCAGTATTTAAAGACAGTAAATTATCTTCTAACCAAGTAATAGCCATAGATAAACCAAACCCAGTTTTTTTATATACATCTACCTAATTAGAATCACGAAAAGGGAGAACAGTGTCATCTGCAAACATGAGTATATCCACCTTAATGCTACGGGTCTTACATAACTCATTAATATATATTCGAAAAGGGGAAGGACCGAGCGTTGATCATTGTGGTAAACCAAAATTGCAGAGCACTATCACTTACATAGTTATCCATTTTTACCCGAGTACGCCGAAGCAAGGGATGGGTAATGAACTTAACAGTCTATGTATGTATATATGTGGATGTTCCACCATAGCGTCGCCCCTAGCGAAGGTAGCGTTAGTCTGATTTTGACAAGCGGGGTATCAATCGATTCGTCTTCAGGTATAGAGTGTCATAGGATATATTTTTTACCCGACTAGGGCGAAGCAAAGAAAGAGTTGTATTCAAATTAAAAACTTGGTCCGATTTTGACAAGCGAGTTATCAATCGATTATTTTTCATTTAGTGTCAAACGCTATTTTTTTTACCCGACCACAGCGAAGCAAAGGAAGGGTTATGTGTTCAAACTAAAAACTTGGTCAGATTGTGAATCGATTCGTTTTGCATTGCAAGAGAGTCAAAGGCTATTTTAAACCTGACTGTAGTCAAGGTTTAGTTTTCTGAATTTATGTCTTGTTACTTGCTGGTTTCGTTAAGTCAGTGAACAATCCTGAAAGAAGACATGGATGGGCATAGCAAGTAAATAAATATTCTTAGGTATGGGCCATGGGCATGCCTACGCTAGCTAAGTGCTTGTCGCTTAGGTTGGTATTTTTTCCATTCCCTTTTTAAGTGATGATGGCAAAATCTGAATTAACTTACAAAAGTCATTGATGAAGACCCAAGAGGCAATACCAACTTATCAACATAATGTGCATACATACCTAAGGTGCAAATAATTGAGTAAGTGTCCGAGAAAACATACTAACATATCTGACGCAAGTGACATTTATTTTGTTTGAACAAACGAGTAATGGAACTCCTTGCGTATTGTATTCGAAGGTTACAGGCGTTAGAGTTAAATAAAAAGAGGCAAAAATAGTAGTTGTAAAGTAAATTATCAAAGTGAAAATCTCCACTTTGATAATTTACTTTACAACTACTATTTTTGATATGATCAATGAGCTTGTCCGACAAAGCAAGATGTGGCCAAATAAGGTTTAGATTATTGCTTATTTTTATAAGTAATAGTAGTTAAGTAACGAGCGCAATGCAATTGGCTTATATTATAAACTCGACTTTGTTCCTAGATATTTATAACCTGGGACACTTCAAGGCACGAGTGAGGTTACTTGTAGTTCTAGGTAAGCGTGCACCATCGTGCATGCATGATCATCAGGAGAGGTGAGGAATTGGTTGGTAGTTAGTAGTCATCATCATCAGCCTATATTTGTCCACTACTGGACGAAAGCCTCTCGGTCTTCAGCTCTCCACATCCATTTTATTCCAGCCGCTTTTCTCAGGTTTTCACTCCACCGTTCGTGACAACACAGAGCGTTCTACACTACGTTAGTCTAAACGTGGTCTCCGCGCAAGAACTCGTTTACCCCAACGGTTATTGTTTTTTCGGGAAATGTGACCAGTCCACTTCCACTTTAGCTTGCTTATCCTTGAGATATGTAGGTTACCTTGGTTCTCGTCGGATATCTTCATTACGAATATTGTCCTTCAGAGAAACTCCAAGCATAGCTCTCTCCATAGCTCAAAGAGCGACCCTAGTTTGACCGTGAGTGACCACGTTTCGGTTCCGTAGGTCACGACTGGTAGGACGCACTGATTCTATACTTTTGTCTTCAGGCACTGTGGTATGGACGTCGAGAAGACTTGACGAAGCTTGCTGAGTAGTAGGGGTTAGTAAAAGTCAAACCTAAACCTATCTTCCTATAGATTAGAAACAAAACACTCGAACAGATTTAAATCAAATTAGAGGTAGCACTACAGCAGCTTAGCGGAAGTCCTGATAACAACATTAAAACTATTGCGTAAAACGGAAATGTTACGCTATGATCCAGTAACTGCGAGAAGCAGTTGGTTCTTACCTTCCATTACTACATTACTTACTTTATCATTCTCTACTAAGCTCGTGTGTGATTGACATGATCAGAGCACAGGACCTCAGATAATTGGTTATTGCATTGTATGCAGTTGATTCAGATATAGGAAATAACACGTTCAAGGATAGTGTCGTAACTGATGACACCTCGTGCACACGTCAGCGGTGACACAATCAAAGACATTGATGATAATACACACATTGGAACACGATGAAGTAATTAGACATTACGAAATGATAGTTAAGTCGTTTCTTTAGTAGCATTTCAATCGTCATTCATTTCTCTCGTAGCTTCTAAATGACTTGATGACGAATGACATGTTGTTTCATTCACCCTAACCTAAAATTATAAGAGATACAATCTTTCACAGTAAAAAAGCACTACTATTCCAGAATGCCTATGTTTTATTTTCAAAAGTTTATTTAAAATAGAGGAGGTACCCAGTTAGATAGTTTTCCTAAATCTCTGCGTTTTCTGAACCGATTCGAATAACACTTTTTGGATTTCAAAAGGTAGTAGAAATAAATAAATAAGTAATAGACATAAATCCTTATAAATAAATATCTTGAAATATGGTTTAGTCGTTTTAGTTAATCCATTTTAATTCGGGGTTTGGCCAAATAATTTGATTATTCAAAGGACCCGGACCATTAACTAATCACCGACTTTTCCTTATTTTTTATATTATTTCTCATCGATTCATTTCACATTCACTTCAGCTTCATCCATTTATCATATGCATTTATTGCAATATTCAATATCCAAAATTTCGGAATTGACATCATTTAAAAAAGTTGCCAATAAGACTGCGTGAAATGAAACGCTGTGTGTTTTACACGTCAATATGTCAGCCATCTCGTTTTATCCTTCAATTTATCACTGACATTACACATCTTGTTTTGCCTGCTGATTTTATGCTTAGACCTATGTGCAACAAATTGAGAAGCAGGCTTGATGATGAGATACTGGATGCATTGTTAGTTCTAAGATTTAATTTCACAATTAAAACATTCCTTTTAGCTTCTTGAGGGTTGTCAGAATGCAATGATCTGTACTACCTATATTGTTCTAAAATAGTATTTTACTTGAATATTAGCACGCCTTGTTTTAAGGCCGAACATAATGGACATCAACTATTTTTTAAAACCTGTATTATTGTTCACATAATTATGTTTGATAGGTATATATTTACCGGCAAGGCAATTACTGTAGTCATAATCAAGTATAAAATATAACCAGCTAAAGAAAGACAATCACGATGTCGCCTTGGTACGTATGTATGTTCGTATGTGTATTCAGATGTTCTGTTTCCGTGTCCCAAATATTGTAGCGCCAGTATTTTAACATCCATTATAACAATGTTTAACCGTAATTCAATACAGCATTGTCTCGAAGTAAAGCATATGTTATCTGCTTACTGACTTCCCGTTACTCCATCCCATTGTATTAAGCTGAAATGTAATACCTATACCATTTTGCTCTCGCGTCATTATCTTGAGAAGAGTATTATGTTGCAGTTAGGTGCTATGAGAACAAAAGAGAGGTAATCGGATGTGTTACCATTACCACGAAATCTGGTAGACTAATATTAGAAAGAGAAAAGCCTTGATTTTTTTGTATGATTGTTGGTTTGTAAATTGTAATCGATAAACTGAAAAAAACATTAACCAGTTTCAAAATTCTTGCATCTATAGAATGCTACTTTATCTGCGAGTAACCTGGGCAGAATAATATAAAAAATATATAAAGATCCCTACGAAAATTGCATTATTTGGCGTGCGCTGCGAAAACTATTAATGATACATAAAATAATGTACTACATGTTTATAGTACTAATCATTACCCACAAAAAGTACGCGTGGCTGTATGTCTAACTAGTATAGTTAAGTCACACATAACAGTTTTTTATTCAAATTAGACAATCAAAACACAGTTTGAATCAAAATTTTGTTTAAAGAAATATTTAGAGAAACCCATAGCAACCCGTGCGAAGCCGGGGCGAGTAGCTAGTGAAGTATCTAATAAGAGCGGTGGTAGCTCCAAGGTTCAGTAGCGCAACTTCGAATCCAACGATACCGGGTTCGGTCCTAGGTTACCAATGACTTTCTAATGGGCTATTCCACTTGTCCCAACCAAAGTATCCCTCTTGGGGGGAAGAAAGTTAGGCTGTTGGTGAATATGGTGATAGTTTCTACAACCTTTAGACAAGACAATACCTTTCTTAACTACACGCTTGAGTTTAATCTTTTTTTTGGCGCTTAAGCACCAGTTATGCTCAAGTCGTTAAAATAAATAAGAAATTATCTGTTCAATAAGTAATATCCCAAGTTTTTTTTTATAAGCTCTTGCAATCGGAATTACTTCCAAAAGATTTATAGCTTACTTCCGGTAGTAAGCTATATCAGCTATATTATTATATTAGTAAGACATATTTTTAATTCATTAATTTTAATTATGGATATCCGCAAAGTAACGCCTGAATCTATCAACTATATCCAATAGATTAATTTAACAGAAAAGCTGCATAACTATATCCATTGATCTCCAGATACTTAAATAACTAAAACTAGCATTCTGCTTTCTTTACGTGCGTCGAGAGCATTACCGATAGCACAAAGTTCACAAGAGGGCAAAGGCCTGTAAGGAACGCCAATGTCGACGCATCGAAGGGCACTTGGCAGATACAAACAAAGCGGCGAATATAAAAATGGTAATTGTATTTGTTGTACGTCTACGCAATGATATTAAAAAAACAATCATCTTTTCTTTGTGACGACGTATTTGTATTCACATCACTGTTTTGTATTTTTACACTGCCTTTTAACCGAGGTCTTGTATTGTGGCTGTTCGCGTGTACATAGTTACTGACAAGCTGTGCCCGCGTGGCCATTTCATTTAAAAGTTGCCCATTCGTGTTATTCCAGGACCAAAAGTACTTTTATAGTACAATATGCTACATTTCTTAAAATAAATACAATTTAAGTATCGATTGCTCGGCATCTAATCATCGGATTTAGATACTAAGTGCCCCAGTTTACAAGTCAAACCCTAAGCTATTCAACAGTGAATCGCATCGCAATCGGTCCAGGAGCCCAATTCTCGCGCAAATAGACATATGTCGAATTCGAGATATGTCGAAAAAAAATGGCGTATGTCGATACAAAACAAATTACCGTATTCTCGGAGAGCCACGATAGAGATATGTCTACGCCCAGCGCTCGACATGCAACGAGTGGGTCCGGAGCAGTAGACTTTTGTAAGTCGAATGAGAAGTTAAACCGTTTCTTATCTGTAGTCAAACTAAACTTGATTTCTCTTCTTTTAAAATAATAAAATATATCCGAAATCTTAAAAATGTTAGATGCTTTTGCTGAGGAGTTTTTTTTGACGATTTTACCACGTTATTTGTGAAATTACTGAGGATTTCACAAATAACGTGGTTGAGGCAAAATTATTTTTAATTTGTTTTCTTCATCTACGCTAAGTACTATAAAATAATAAAACTTGTATTATTATTATTTTTATTTATGACTTAGTTTTTGATCTTTGTTTTATATACATTTCTAAGTAGGTAATACTAATCATCTTAGCGTAACGGTAAAAGTAGTAAAAACACACACGAACAATAGTATGTGACCGCTCATTAACCAGCGGGTCAATTTCCTATCTTGTTGCAATCAGATTTTCATTATCACGTGCACTTATTGTGGTGCGTTAGAGTTGATATTGCATTGAAAATCTGATTGCAACAAATCGCATTGGTTTAGGTAATTCCATATAATCGGATAGCTAATTGGGAAGTGCTTGAAGTTTGAGTTGCAAGATTTCACCTGGAACGACAGACAGACAGACAAACAAGAAAGTGACTTAATAAAAACATGGTAAAAAACATCATCATAGCCTCAAGAAGAAGATTAACACAGTATTTTAATTTAACCAGGTATACTGTGGGCTCTTGGACTATGAAACTCCACCTTGCCTCTATTGTTTTACTAAAGGTCGAGAACTTTTCATGACGCAGCTCCTCGTTAGCCTCTATTAAAGTTAATAATCTTAGCTTCTGCGCCGAAGAAGGATAACTTTCCTTATTTTTTTCCATGTCTAAAACAATAAATATCTCACAACAAACAAACCACAACAAACAAACAAGTAAGATCCCATGCCATGTATTAAAAATATTGAAATTCGACATTGTAGAAAACACATTTCGTTTCACGCGAGTACTTTTAGAGTCTTTTCTGAGTTTAAGGATAGAATTTGAAGAATAAATTATTGGTCTGAAAACTGTCTACTTTGCACAAATTGATGCAATTATGTATAAAATGTATCTAGATTAATTAATATTATCATCTGCTATTATTTTTTCCGCATTGTTGATAATTCTCGATTTTAGGTCAACACATTCGAGAAAACGGAACGTATTTACAGATGTCTACGAATAAGTCTATGACAAAAATCTCTATAATCACTGAGAATGCGATTTTTTTGATCCTATCGACATTTTGGTGACATTTTTCGTAGAGACTTAAAATTAGAGATAATCTCGAATCCTTGATATGTCTATTTGCGCGAGAATTGGGCTCCTGTAGTTTTCACGTGATGCGCGAACAAACATTTAAAAAAATGTTATATTCTTGTCTACTTGTAGCCTATTTTAAGTATCCTAGACATAGTTATTAAAATAACTATGTCTATATTATCTTCATTGTACTTTTTTGGTACTTACTGCTTTATTATAAGTATAGATTTTTAGATAGGTACACAAGCATGGTGTGAATAAAGACAAGAGTCTATCGAGGTCCATGCATAACAAAACCATTTTCGCAAACAAATTTTCTTGTATTCATTCTTCTTTAGGCACGTAGAGTAACAATATGGTACGACTGTTTTACAGTCGATACCTAATAAATTCAATTAAAAATACAGAAAATTAAATATACAGAATTATTGGTCCCAAGTCTCGATTACATCGAGAAGTTAGTCCGGGTTATCAATCTATTTAACCTTATTAATATCTGGGTTTTTTTAACTGAGTGTTTATAAGAAGAAAAGTCTAAGGTAGGTACATCTTACGACAATTTGATTAGTAGTATGAACCTAAAGTTTAGTCAAATATTTAAATAAATTACGAAGCAGATTAGTACAACTATATACTACTTAATAAACCTCCTGGTAACAGAAGCACATACTTCAAAGTAGTGTACTATTAACATTAATTAACACAGAATTAGCATATTATGTTTAGCTACTTTAACAAAACAATATGACTCATGCGAGGTCAAAAATAGGTAAGTACCTAAACTATGTTGAATAGATAAGTAGCAGACTATTGTTTATTCTGTGGCACTTATATTCTACATTTTCGAATCGTAGTAGATAAATAATCAAGTTCTGTTTTGTTTAGTCTTGTGTCGAGGGTAGGACTCGCTAGCAAATTAAACTTGCCTTCACTTAGTACCACATTTTTAAAAATTAATAGTTTTTTTTTAAATTGCTTAGTATATATATATATATATATATATATATATACTAAGTACACCAGTTTTAAAGTCAAAACCTAAGCTATCCAACAGTGAAAATCGCATCGCAATCGGTCCAGTAGTTTTATTCAAAACTTAGTACCACACTTTTAAAATTAATAGATTTAGTTTTTTTATTAAATTGCTTGGCTCCTACTCATCTGATTGAGATACGAAGTACACCAGTTTGTAAGTAGAAACTTAAGCTATCCAACAGTGAAAATCGCATCGCAATCGGTCCAGTAGTTTTATTCAAAACTTAGTACCACACTTTTAAAATTAATAGATTTAGTTTTTTTAATAAATTGCTTGGCTCCTACTCATCTGATTGAGATACGAAGTACACCAGTTTGTAAGTAGAAACTTAAGCTATCCAATAGTGAAAATCGCATCGCAATCGGTCCAGTAGTTTTATTCAAAACTTAGTACCACACTTTTAAAATTAATAGATTTAGTTTTTTTATTAAATTGCTTGGCTCCTACTCATCTGATTGAGATACGAAGTACACCAGTTTGTAAGTAGAAACTTAAGCTATCCAACAGTGAAAATCGCATCGCAATCGGTCCAGTAGTTTTATTCAAAACTTAGTACCACACTTTTAAAATTAATAGATTTAGTTTTTTTATTAAATTGCTTGGCTCCTACTCATCTGATTGAGATACGAAGTACACCAGTTTGTAAGTAGAAACTTAAGCTATCCAACAGTGAAAATCGCATCGCAATCGGTCCAGTAGTTTTATTCAAAACTTAGTACCACACTTTTAAAATTAATAGATTTAGTTTTTTTAATAAATTGCTTGGCTCCTACTCATCTGATTGAGATACGAAGTACACCAGTTTGTAAGTAGAAACTTAAGCTATCCAATAGTGAAAATCACATCGCAATCGGTCCAGTAGTCTTATTCAAAACTTAGTACCACACTTTTAAAATTAATAGATTTAATTTTTTTATTAAATTGCTTGGCTCCTTCTCATCTGATTGAGATACGAAGTACACCAGTTTGTAAGTAGAAACTTAAGCTATCCAATAGTGAAAATCGCATCGCAATCGGTCCAATAGTTTTATTCAAAACTTAGTACCACACTTTTAAAATTAATGGTTTTAGTTTTTTTATTAAATTGCTTGGCTCCTACTCATCTGATTGAGATACGAAGTACACCAGTTTGTAAGTAGAAACTTAAGCTATCCAACAGTGAAAATCGCATCGCAATCGGTCCAGTAGTTTTATTCAAAACTTAGTACCACACTTTTAAAATTAATAGATTTAGTTTTTTTATTAAATTGCTTGGCTCCTACTCATCTGATTGAGATACGAAGTACACCAGTTTGTAAGTAGAAACTTAAGCTATCCAATAGTGAAAATCGCATCGCAATCGGTCCAATAGTTTTATTCAAAACTTAGTACCACACTTTTAAAATTAATAGATTTAGTTTTTTTATTAAATTGCTTGGCTCCTACTCATCTGATTGAGATACGAAGTACACCAGTTTGTAAGTAGAAACTTAAGCTATCCAATAGTGAAAATCGCATCGCAATCGGTCCAATAGTTTTATTCAAAACTTAGTACCACACTTTTAAAATTAATAGATTTAGTTTTTTTATTAAATTGCTTGGCTCCTACTCATCTGATTGAGATACGAAGTACACCAGTTTGTAAGTAGAAACTTAAGCTATCCAATAGTGAAAATCGCATCGCAATCGGTCCAATAGTTTTATTCAAAACTTAGTACCACACTTTTAAAATTAATGGATTTAGTTTTTTTATTAAATTGCTTGGCTCCTACTCATCTGATTGAGATACGAAGTACACCAGTTTGTAAGTAGAAACTTAAGCTATCCAACAGTGAAAATCGCATCGCAATCGGTCCAGTAGTTTTATTCAAAACTTAGTACCACACTTTTAAAATTAATAGATTTAGTTTTTTTATTAAATTGCTTGGCTCATCTGATTGAGATACCAAGTGCACCAGCTTTTAAGTCGAAACTTAAGCTATCCAACAGTGAAAATCGCATCGCAATCGGTCCAGTAGTTTTAACGTGATGCGCGAACAGACAGATATGTAAAGTGTGGTATTAAATTGTTGAAGATCAGTGTAAATTGGAACAAATAAAAAATTACAGTAGGTACCTGTTTAACCGTCGTCACGTCGTTTACCTGCGACCAAACTTGCATCATATTTTGACCAATTTTATACATACACGTAAATGTTCTCCTGCACCCTCTTACGAGGAAGGGGTGTGAAATTCGTACCTAATCGAAACACGATTCATGCTTCCTGTTTCATATAAAAACAATCAATTTCCACACAATAACAAGTTAACTAGCTGGCTCACATAGAGTTAATTGCAGAAGGAAGGCCCTTGAACGCTAAGTACCTAGTGGTGGTTACGAAACTAATACATATAGTAGGTAGGTACTACGTGAATAGGCAATTACATTAAATCCCTTTTATTGTCTATTCTGGAAACAGGTTGAACAATAACATAACTTTTACCTAATAAGGGGCGTCTATAAATAGTGTGAAGTTTTGGGCGAATTTTAGACCCCCGTCCCCCCTTGGTGAGATATAGTGAGATATGGCCAGACCCTCCCCATATCTCATGTGTTGTTTTTGAAATAAGTGTTTTCCAGGAATATAAATTTCAAGACATTAGTGAGTCACGAAACAAAATAAGTTTTTTCAAATTAATTCAATCGTTTTTAACCAACAAGATTTAATTAACGTAATACCACATTTTGTTCAAACTTGCTGTATGTCTAATGACAAAAAACGTGAGTTTTGTCAAAGACCCACGTGAGATTTGGTGATATTCGGCCTGACACCTTTTAAACGCCTCACGTAATTTATGGGCGCAGATTTGCCAGCGCTCCGTGCTTCAGAAGGTACGTTAGCCGTCCGCGTCGCAGTCGCTCCTGGGGCCGAATCTCGGTTCATGCGAGATTAGCTTTCATACGAGATGTCGTCACATCTCCATACTTCGTAAATTATGTGCCATACTAGACGTCAAGTCATCTCGTATGAATGCTAAACTCTCGCTCCCGAGAATCACTCCTGGTTGCTAACAATAATATGTTGCCTATGCCGAGGGCGAACCCCATATGTTATTGCATATGAGGTTCATTCGCCCCCTTCGAATGTTCACACGTGACCATCACGCGCGTGCGCATGACACACGGGTATGTGTCACGGGGCATTGGAGTTCCATGTCAGAGGGAGGCCCATGGGTAGCCTGACAAAGGCTGACACCAGAGAGATCATTTCTATCCTCAGTACCTCATTCGACAGACATTTTGCTGGCAATGTATTTTACCATTTTAACAATAATTTGAACATAATCCAATCCTATTGTTTATTCTGTGCCTAAACGTTTGAATTTAATCATACACGTGGGCAGTGAAATATATGTCGTGGCGATATCATAGAATTGGACATTTCATGAAATAGCCAGCTAAAACTGACCCTATCGTTGAAACATCAAAGTTTAATGATATTTCAATCCACATTTGGGCATATAGTTAATGTAGGGTTTTCATGATACCAAAGGTGATAAAACAGATAGGTTTTCAAGGCTAATAAAAACCTACACTCGATACGCCCAGCTCTCGCCTTCTTCTCTAACCTATCTCGACCCAGAGCCTCTAGCGGTGAATAACGTAACTATTTTTCACTAATGTTTGACCATATCATGAAGTAGCCGTGCCTTTAGCTGTTCATATCGTCAAACGCTAATCAATAATCTGGCCAAACTATTTCATGATGTCACCGATAACCATTTCATAAAATGATCAATTCTACGATATCGCCACGAAATATACACAACTAGTGATATAATTATTTGTACAGCAGTTCCTTCTATAAACATAACCAGTGAAGAATTTCTAGTAGTTCCGTCAATAGAACAAATGGGATATTAAGATACAGGTTGAGTAGAGTTACAAAATGTAGGTAACTCAATATTAAATAATGCAAATGGGATGCGTCGTATATATGCTAATGGCGAACTGGTTGTGTTGATTTCACAGCTATTGTGCACATTATGTGTATATCGTACTCTTAGCGAGAGGTTATTGTGAATCAGTCAAACTATCAGGTAGAAATACGAGAATTTAAAAGACGACCTATACAAACATAAAAAAGAGGAAGTCAAAACTCTGCTACCTGTTGCAATTTAATAAAAAAAAACCGTAGGTTATTCTTTTCGCAAAAGCATTTAAAAACAAAAGTAGATGACGTTGCTCAATCTAAATTAAGTTTGCCAATTTATTGCAGTCTGTTTTTCTACGCGTGTGGTAGCAATGTGGTAAAGAAGAAATAAATAAAATTAGTGAATGTGCTGATAACAGAGCAGCCTCTGTGATACAAAAAAGTGTGTTGGTCTGGAATACAGAAATGATTTGATTTGGTTTATTAATTTAATTAATAGCTTTCGCCCGCGACTTCGTCCGCGCGGACTACAGTTTATCGTGAAAAAAAGCATCCTACTCGTATGTTCTCCTAGGATATTAAAAACCAAAGCAACCGAATAGCACCAACGCTCTTGATGTTTTTTAGATAGACTTGTTATTATTTCATCCTTCAACTGTTCCTTACAGCTAGTAATCAACAATTTCCAGTTTTCCCGTGAAAACTTACCATTTTCCGGAATAAAAGTATCCTATGTTTTATTCTAGGGTATAAAGCGCGTCACAGACGGCTAAGATACGATAATATTTTATCTTAAGATAAAATATCGCTCGCTATACAATTATATGAACCATCACAAACGGCGAAGATAATATATATTTGCATCTTACAGTATCTTAAGATATCGAGCGATATGGAATTTATTAAAAGATGTCATCTTAAGATACGAAATATATCGTAAAAGATACAAAATATATCGTAATATGCTCTACAGGTTGCTCTGTTTTGTATTCGTGACGGTTTTTTTTAACCCCTGAACAAAGAGATGGATGTTATAAGTTTAGGGTGTGTATCACTGTGTGTATGTGTGTGTGTGTGTGTGTGTGCGTGTGTGTGTGTGTGTGTCTGGCATCGTAGCTCCCGAACGAATGGACCGATTTTGATGCGGTTTTTTCTGTTCGAAAGTTGATATGATCGAGATGGTTCTTAGATATATGGGGAGAGGGAGGGGGGAGGTGATAAAGAAAAGGGGGGTGAAAATCGTAGCTTCCAAACAAATGGACCTATCTAGCTGTGGTTTTTTTATGATTGAAGGCTGGGGTAAGCAAGATGATTCGTAGCTATAATTTGAGGATGGAGGGGAGAGGGGAGTGGTGTGAATCTTAGATTTCGAACGATTGGACCGATTTATCTGCGGGTTTTTTATGTTTGAAAGCTGAGGTAAACGAGAAGGTTCTTAGCATACTGCAAGTCGTTGTTCTGTACAAATGCTCCCGCGCATGTTCGTATTTTGTTTCACTAAATCTTCCTTAATCAAATTAGGAATTTTGAGAAAAGTTTCCTTCGACTTATTAAAATAAGTATATTTTTTTGTAGAAACATCAGCATAAAGAATAAATTCACCGTGGCTTTTTCTAAATTTAATGTGATTTTCTATCCAAATTGATCACCTTTTACATTGCGCTAATGCAATTTTCATATCAAATTCAAAATCAGAATCGTCGTCTGATGAGCTATAAATCTAATAGTGAAGCCGTACTACCCATATTTTATCATTCTGTATATAGAAAGCGGTGAAGAAATACGTGTGGCACCTAGGACGGCCTGCGAGCGAATGAATAATTTCAATATATTATCGTATCTTAGCCGTGTGTTACCCTAAGATGCTATAATATTTTATATGCAGATATCGTAACATCAAATATTATAGTATCTTAATCGTCTGTGACGCCCTTAAGCTATCTCCATTCCAAATTTCATCAAAATTCGTCTAGGCGTTATCGCATGAAAGCTAACAAACAGACGTTTCACCTTTATATATTGGTGTGGATTATGGGATACACGGATGATTATCCTACGTTTCTTTACGAACTTGTCGCTTTGCATGAATATGTACACATTCATCATCATCATCGTCATCAGCCCGTGTCAGTCCACTGGACATAGGCCTCTCCCAAAGCACGCCACTGAGCCCGATCTTCGGCTCTTCTCTTCCAACTGCTGCCAGCCACTTTGCGTATATCGTCGCTCCTGGCTGGCGGGCGCCCTACACTACGTTTGCCGAGTCGCAGGTCTCCACTCAAGAACACGTCTAACCCAATGGTTATCAGTCCTTCGACAGATATGACCAGCCCACTGCCACTTCAGCTTACTAATCCTAAGGGCTATGTCGACAACCTTGGTTCTCTGCCGGACCACCTCATACCCGATACGATCTTTCAGAGAGAGAATTGTACACATTGAGTGAGACAGTCATAATCGCGGCGCGCCGCCCCGTCAACTAACAAAACCTCTACACAGAAAAATCTTTTTTATGGTATGTATAATAAGAATTGCAATTGTTTGTATCGGTTTTACTATACTGGACTCTATTTCAATAGTAAAATATACTTACATGCAAGTATTTAAAAAAGTTTCTACTAGAATGTGATTTATGTCCATGTTTAAAGTAATAGTAAACAAAGCGTTTATCCAAGTAGAAGTATTTTTTGGGTAAAGTAGAAAGGCCATGTTAGTAGAGTTACGGGCGCGCCGAGATTATGTCTAAATGTACATATTTATGCAAATCGATTATCAACCGTTCGTAAAGACGCGTAGGGAAATCATACGTGTATTGCATAATCTACCTACTACATCTACACTACTATTGTAAAGGCGAAAGATTTGATTTTTGGTGTTTATTTGTAATGACTAAATTAAAAAAATACTGAACCGATTTTAAAAATTCTTCACCTAGGTATAGAAAGCTACGTTATTAGCGAGTAACATGGGCTGTAAATAATTTTTCAAAAAAAAAGAAAAAAAAGAAAAAAAAAGAAGAGATCCTGACGTAACTTAACATTAATGTAACCCAGGGTATAAAAAATGCCTATAAAAACGGAACGGAATGACATGTTGCCGTGGAAACGATAAGTAACAAGTCTGTTAAAAAGAACCACCAGCGTTTCTGACAGATTTTGAATTACGCTTTCTAGTAAGGTAAGGTATATTCTGAAGTAATATGAATGGCGTTTTTTATAGCTTTTGAATTAGTAATAAATGTGACGCATAGGAGAATTAAATTAAATGCGTGTATGCCGTATACTAGGTGAGCCGCAGAACATAATCTTAAACAAGACAAACTTCTGAAAATCTTAATGAATAAAAGTACTATTAAAGGACAAGTACATTTATTAAATGTCCAATATAAAGGACTTACAAAAAATTACAAACATTAACTTATTTTTCCATATATTTAAGATCTTTAGTCTTAATTAAGTTGTATATTTGTGGAGTTAGTTTACCGGCGGAAATAACTGTTAAAACTGCGTCCAAGTGTGCGTCCGTCAATCGCGATCTTGCGGTAGATTTGTTTTCTTTCATCAATTAAATTAATTGAAGTGTTTAATTTTGCACAATAAACATTTTATGTGATGGCTTCTAGCTTGATAGCACCGTGCGCGCCATTGGTCAAATGAATTAACGCGCGCTTTCCCCGCTTCTTGTTACACATTTTCGGTTACACTCATACAAATGGTTACGCTTTTCATGAAATCATTCTAACTTGATGGCACCGTGCGCGCCATTGGTCAAATCAAATAGCGCGCGATTTCGCCGCTTCCTGTTACACATTTTCGGTTACACTCATACACATGGTTAAGCTTTTCACGAAATCACTCCCATAGATTTCAGAAAAACGAGGAGAAATATATTACACATCAATAATTTTAATTAAAATCACATATGTACATGATTATCGGGTGGCGCTATTTCTAACATTGCGCAGTACTGAGCGCATACATGCGCGTGCGCGCGTGGCAAGCAACTGGACAACAACAACAGACAACTTACTTCGTTGTCTGTTGTTACTTCGGTCGACGAAAACGATCGTGATATGTGTATGGATTTGTTGCAAGGCGCGCGTTTACAAAAACGATTTTTAAACAGGCTCGCAGGCCACATTATCGGGCAGTTTTCAAAACTGATTCGGGCCGCAGGAAAATGCTCAGTGGGCCGCTTGTTTGACATGCCTGGTCTAGTGGCTAGAGACCCTAGGTACGAAATCAAACGGTTGCGGGTTCGAATCCTGCAAGGTGCGCACATTTTTGTGATGACTAGAAATGTTGTTTTCTGATTCTTAGTTCTTAGATAGTTTGGGGCTCTTGTCCCGAATATATTATTGTTTACGTATCGTTCGAATATACACTAGTTTTCATACAAAATTAGGTACGCAACCTTTCAACACTTTCCCACAACGGTGGTTGATGCACATTCGCCACGCACGTCTAATTATCTCCAGCAATAAAATCTTGTATCATTCACAGCTGCAACATTGATCTGCAACCTTGATACGTGCCTGAACCTGCCCTTGAACAAAACACTACCTGAAGCTGTTATATAAAACGCGGAAGTTCAAATCACGCAAACTTAATGACCTTGACACGAATTCATATTATTTACTTTCACTGCTTTCGTGCTGGTTAGTTTTTAATGGCGATAGTTAATATTGCTGTTGGCGTAGTGTGTCTTTTTGTACGAAGATATAAAGAAGAATCAATAATGACAAATCGTGTAGACAGATATAATACAGCAAGATTGATTGATTCTCAGACAACCTTAACCGGCCATCACGGCCGGTTAAGGTTGTCTGAGTGGTAGCTACGTATGAAAAAACTCTGCTTTGGATGGAACCTATACATATTTTCAATAACTTGAACTGTATAAATAGTGCGTTTTACTAAAAATAACTCCCCAAATTAAATAATAAGTTAAATAAGCTCAGAGATACTTATTTAGGATGTTGCGTTGCATTGTTTAAAATCATAAAATAAAATTAATGCAATTTAGGAAGTGGAGTCGCATTCTTACAAACTTATAATAAAGCAGTCTGGAACAAAAAAAACTGTCAAACTTAAAATAAGTTACTGAACCAGAATATAAATTTTTACTACCATAAATTTAAAAAAATTGACTGTTTGCGCATCACTACTGGACGGATTGCGATGCGGTATTAACTGTTGGATAGCTTACGATTTGTCATAAAAAGTGTTGTACTTTGTATCTCAATCCGATGAATAGAAGCCGAACAATCGATAAATAAATCATCAAGGTAAAGGGAAAAACACGAATGCCCCGCCAAAAAACGAACTTTAAAAAAACACTCGGCATGATATAAGGATTCTAACGATACCACATACGAGTACATCCAAATGTGATCCGGCGATTAAAAGTTGTGGTGGAATAAAGAAACTCATATACATATATTCAAGAACCCTAAAAACATTACACTCCTTTATTGGGCAGCAGTGTGTAAAGTACTGGTACTTTTCTTATAGTATACTCGTACCTAGTCAAAAGTTATTTGATAAATAATTATAGTTTTAACTAAGAACATTCCAATCGGTCCATTCGTTTGTGAGCTACTATCCTCCCCCTCCCCCATTATAGCTAAGAACCATGTCAACCGCATCTAAATTGGTCCATTCGTTTGGGAGCTACGATTCTCACCCCCCCCCCCCCCCCTAATAGCTAAGAACCATCTTCATCACATCAGCTTTCAATCAGAAAAACCGCATCAAATTAGGTCGATTCGTTTGGGAGCTACGATGCCACAGACAATAAAACGCACGGATACACACTCTAAACTTATACGCCAGTCTCTTTGTTCGGGAGTTAAAAAGAGAGTGTAAAATATCACATACCCGTTACCCAGCCCGGATACAGCGAAGAAACTAGAAAGGCCGTATTGTTACTTAACCACGACCCTCAGCGAGGTTGCAGTCTTTTATCTTCAATTCTTTTCAGATAGGTACCTTCTATTATTGAAGCGAGGTCGCAAAAGGTCGATATTAGAGGCACAATGGCGAACCTCCACGTGTTAATTTTTTGTTGAAAAATAAGCTTTGTTTAGGAAAGCTTTCCGGGTGAAAATACTCTGTTTACAAACAAACGGTTTTCAACTATACAATTCAGCTTTCGTATTAATTGTGTGAATCATCGTATTCATGTTTTTCAGCCTATGTCAGGGCACAACAACGAGAAAAGCGTCGACTTTAAGAAGACGAAGATATAAAACTTACATAAAATTAAACTAAGTATAATTAAAAAAAAAGCTTTTATGGGTTTTTTTTTTAATGAACGTCATTTTTTTTTTTCTTTTTAAATTTAAAAAAAAAAAAAAATGGTTTGTCATCGTTTCTGAGCTACCCTGAAAGTTTCAGCCGGATAGCTAATCGGGAAGTGCTCGAAATTTGAATTGCAAGATTCTAGGACAGACAAAATACATAGATACATACATACATACATACAAGTGAAGTTAAATAAAATCTTTTAAATTATATGTGAAATCAAAGTTCCTGTCATAATATGACACACTGCCCCACACGTGTCTTGCTATGATATTTTCTTCCTCTCCTTCCCTAACTATTATCTCATCAACCCCGAGTAAATTCTAAAGATATGTCACATTCTTGAGATAGGTTATCTTTTTTTTAATTCATTGATTCCTCATCACTAGTGAAAACTCTTAGAACAAAAATGATATAAGTATTATCGGTACACCAGTTGCATGAGGTTACGTGCACCTATAGGTGCATTCACGTAGACTTACGTAATCATTGCGTGAATATAAACTGCACTGTAAACACGTATTTTGCTTCCTTTGTTAACAAAGGTTCTAGTTCTAAACAATTATGGATCTGGCTCCAATACTAATACTAACACGATTGTGTGCAAGTGAAACAACATCATGTGAAGCGAGTTTTACGCATGATATCATTGAAAAATATATTATACGTCTGTCTTAATCAACATTTCACGCTCACGCATGCAGTTTGATCACTATTTTACATAGATCTTGTTAAGTTAAAGAGGGGAAGATACGGCACGCTTTTTTATATCAAGTAAACAATAAAAATAAATTATATAAATAAAAACAAAAACCCGACTGCGAACAAAACTAAAAAGAGGTGTTTTAGATTCTTGATTTTGAAACATAAGATGCATGCGAAGGCATGAGGAGCAGCCCGTCAAAGGAGATATGAAATGCATGATGCCTACGATTGTATCTTATATTTCAAAATCAAGAATCTGAAGCTTGTTTTGCCTCTTTTTAATTTTGGTCGTAGTCAATTTTTTAATAGTAATTTATTTTTATCTTCAAATTTTTAATTTCCCTAATATAATGTGGTCTATTAAAATTTTCGTTTTGTTACCGCACTCGATAGGTTTTGGTATATTTTTGTTCCGCCGGAAATACAATATGGCCGCTGTAAGCCGCCATACTAGTTTTCTTGACACTTCATATATATGTCACTCTCGTGACATATATATGAAGTGTCATCATTTATCAGAATCCATCAAGGAGGATGTAGGAGGCGCCAAAGGAACATACATAAGCTGGGGCTTATGAGTCTGGTAAAAACTGGACTAGATTCAACTACACTAGGCAAACACACTCACACAAATACATTCCCATCGTCGTGCTTTTCATGAGCACCAACAACAAAGATACATACGAAGACTGTTGCGCGAATGAGAGACACTGCAAACACTTGCTCCACAACCGCCATTTCGATTGTGACAATGACTAAAGAAGGCCAGTTGTGTGCGTTGCACCTAATTTATGCGTGGATCAGCTGGTACCTAATCTTCCTACATCCAACCGAAATCAGACCATTCGTTTTGGAGCTACGATGCCACACACAAACACACGGATACATTGATACATAGAATGATACACACCCTAAACACCCGCGGAGGTCGGGGTTTAACAATGGGACCTGTGCTAATTTAGCACGGAGAAGTTTTTTTACATTAGCTGGAGTCTGATAAGTAGAAACAACTGTCATTGTAAACAATTTTCTTATCATCTTGGTAATAAATTAAATAATTAACATTAATATGTATCGTGAGTTTTTTTAACGCATTTGAAACTCATTTGTTGCACATAATTATGTTTTATCGATAAGTAACAAAGTGACGTACCTAAACATCTTAGCCGTAACCGTAACAAATATCATGACTTAGATCTAATACTGTTAATCACACTAATATAATAAATCGGAGAAGTGTAGCCACTATCGTAAACAGGCCAATCAGAGCTTAGGGTTTTAAAAATTAATACTCTCTTATCGATCACGTTGATCGAAGATTAGAACTGATAATCCATACTAAACTTCATAAAATGCATAAAAACCGATTAGCGCCATCTATCTTTAGAAGTGTGTGTGTATGTTTGTTACTCCTTCACGCTCAATCGGCTGAATGAATTTGGATGAAAATTGGTACCAGGATAGCTTATATGCTGGATTAGCGTATTGGGTACTTATCATCATCATCCATCATCATAATCTACGCGGATGAAACCGCGGGGCGCAGCAAACGAATAAAAAAAAAGTGACGCAAACTGAACAACTTTTCAGTTATGGTAATTTTTCGTATTAGCGACAGATACAGCGTAGGTATTCCGTACAGTTATCGTCTTTAAAAAAATACCATGATCCTTTCTTAGCAAGACATCTTGAATTAAGTAAAATCGATTACCCGAACTAATTGGGGATATGGATGTTCTGAAACAGATATATTCGGATAACGGATAATCGACCAGTGGTTTTTACGATTTTAAACCAAATTTATTTCGTTTATTTTAATCGGCCGTTCGGTGGTCCAATTTATAGCTTATAGTACATCATACGATTATAGTGTCAACTTCAGTAGAGCGTCGATAATTATCGAATAATCGACGCTCTACTGAAGTTGTCACTTAATCGTATTCTGTACCTACTATAAGCTGTTCTATTTTATTTGTCGCTAAAAATCACTCCCCTACTAAATTAGCAAAATCTATGTTAGTTAATAGTATATGTTGTTATCGTGATTTTTGTGGTTTTTTTTCACGTGTACTATTAAATAAAATAAATAAATATATTCGGGACATTTCCACACCAATTATCTAGCTCCAAACTAGGATACCCTGTGCTATGGGCACTAGATAACGGATAAACATACATAGATAAGAATATTACATCCATGACTCGGAAACAAATATTTCTGCTCATCACACAAATGATTGCACCTTGCAGGATTCGAACCCGCGACCGTTCGATTTCGTACCTAG
Organism: Alsophila aescularia; assembly: GCA_946251855.1. NCBI lineage: Eukaryota > Metazoa > Arthropoda > Insecta > Lepidoptera > Geometridae > Alsophila > Alsophila aescularia. The sequence continues at coordinate 18,297,917 of OX276381.1, forward strand.
GATCTCTAGCCACGAGACTAACCGTTCGTCAAAAAAAAAAAACCTATTAAATATGGTCCAAAGTTGAAAAACATATCCCTACTACAATTTTTAATAAACCTTTTGTTAACAACTGATCAAATATAGTTATCTAGGGCCTAAATATGTACAAAGACGAGCAAACAACACAGACCACCGAAAATTCAAATCAGTTGTTTAAATACTATAATATAAATCTGTCTGTAACCATGAGGTTTCTTAACTACCGGTAAAAATTGACTAAATTAAATGTCTAGAAAAACACGTGTCCAATTGATAGAGTTAAATGGTTTCCAAATCATACATAAACAAATACTGCATCTGGCCCTTGCAATCTGTAATGCACTCTTAAATGTAGAGCAGACGCAATTAACTAATATAACACTTATTGCTGAAATCTTAGAGGTTAAAATTGAAGTCAGAAGTGGAAATCAATGATGCATTAGAAACTGGTATTGACTACGATGAAATAGAGTTTCAAATTGAGTGCATGCCTGTTGTTAGTTCAAAATAAATAAAACTGTTCGAAATAGTTACAGTTGCATCACCGCACACCATGCCATAACCAGTATGGAGATATAAAGCCGTATCGTTATTCAAGGCTTTTGCTTTGAGAGAGTAATGGCTTTTGGATGACGAGCATGTTTCATGTTATTTTTACACATCTACTTATTTATTTATAACCTGTGTGCTACATACTTTAAATTGTAAGCATTTGGGCTATTGGTTTGTTATTAAAATATAGGAAGGTAGACACGGACACATCAACTGCATCTAAGTTCAGGATTACTTTCAAATTAATATTTTTAATAAGTATGCAAACTTTTTAGATTTACATAAATGAACAAGTGAAGACTGGGCATAAATCATAAGAAAACAAAATTAAAAAATGGTACTGCTGCAAAACAAATGATTAAAGCCGGGAAAAGACAATTAAACCAATTTTTGTTCCATTTATCAATTTTAGCTTTTAGCTACAATCCTGCCCCCTCTATATAGCTTAGAACCATCTCGGTCACGTCAGCTTACATAAGAAAAAAACTGCATCAAATCGGTCCATTCGTTTGGGAGCTACGAACCTGACCCCGTCTTTATAGCTAAGAACCACCTCGGTCACGTCAGCTTACATACAGAAAAAACCTGCATCAAATCGGTCCATTCGTTTGGGAGCTACGAACCTGACCCCGTCTTTATAGCTAAGAACCACCTCGGTCACATCAGCTTACATACAGAAAAAACCTGCACCAAATCGGTCCATTCGTTTGGGAGCTACGAACCTGACCCCCCTCTTTATAGCTAAGAACCATCTTGATCACGTAAGCTTTGAAACAGAAAAAAACACATCAAAATCGGTCTATTAGTTTGGGAGCTACGATGCCACAGACAGCCAGACACACACACACCCTAAACTTATATCACCCCTCTCTTTTTGAGTTCGGGGGGTTAAACATGAAAACAATCAAGTTTCAACTTAAAATTTACCTACTAGCTTTTATACTCGTCGTGCTCGGTTAATTCATAAAACGATTGCTTGATGCGCAAGGATCTACGGCCACGGATGAACTATATTTACTAGTATGTTCTCTTCTATATCATTGCGACACGAATAGCATTTTAAACAACTCAGCAAAAACTTGTTATTTCTCTGTGGTGTTTGTACACCAAGCCCAAAGCCCAATTCATTTCACCATTGATAAATCTCTCAGAACAAATATTATGTTGACAATATACCGAATAAGTGAGCCGTCTGGCCCGTCAAGTGAACCAGATGCGTGAATTGCTAACAATGTTGTGTGCAGTACCATATATATTCTCTCCTAGGATAAATCTACTATAGCAATGTAAACACATAGACAGATGAGAAAGTACTGCACACAATATTGTTAGCTAGTCACGCGTCTGGTCCACTTGACGGGCCAGACGGCTCACTTATTCGGTATATTGTCAACATTATAAAGATCATGTGACTTACGGCATTCGAGAAACATTGAAGTTCAAGATCAACTCCGCGTGGATTAGTATTCGTTCAATTCATAAAATATAATTTCAATAACTAAAACCCGACTACGGTCTTAGTGGACTAAACAAGACACTAACAAGAATTTTAAAACGTTTTAGAGTTCTTGTTTGTCTTTTTAGTCAACTAAGACAATAGTCGGGTTTTAGTTTTTGAACTTATATTTGATATAAATTATTTTTAGAAATTATTCCTAATTATCGGGTGCATGCAAGCAAAGCTGCGGACAACAGCTAACAATATATATATATATATATATATTTTTGAAATGTGCTACTTAAGCCATATAATAAGAAACAGTTTTTTTTCCCGTCTTTATGGCCCCTAAAGGGCGCCATATTCAATTTAATGTGACGTCACATAGCCTTAATCTGCGGATGATGAAGACGCTATCAACGGTACGTCATTCGTCAAATTATGATTAATAGTTTAGAAGTTATGAGGGAACAGATGAACATACATACACACCCACATACATACCGGTTAAAATCATAGCCCTCCTTTTTGCTTCACCGTAGTCGGGTACAAGGAATACAAAAGACGGTTAAAACACCAAGGGTAACAAATCGGAGGACTAAGAATAGGCATAATGCAGGAGGTTTCAAAGCATCCGTTAACAAAACATCTGGCAACGTCTGTTATTTTGATAATAACTTGATACCTCTGTGGTGGTAAGAGCACCCCATGCTGAGATCAAAATTGAATTGGTTACTGTTAAAAATATCCAAAACAAAACGAACATGCATGTGGTCACGTATAAAGCTGTCGCCTTATAAACACCGGTAGATAATATAGCTTGAGTAGAGTTGAGACTTCACTTCAGAGAGAGAGAGCGATGGCGGTCTAGCGGTTTGCTAGTGCGAATTAGAATCCAACGATACCGGGTTCGGCTCTAGACTCCGCACCAATGACTTTTCTAAGTTATGTGCGGGTTTCCATCGCTCCGTGCTTCGAAAGGCACGAGCGGCTGTTATTGATTAATAGCAGTCGTTTGTCGTCGACAAAGGCCTTCGGGCGGCCTGACAAACTCTGTCACCAGAGGCTAGCACTATTTCATACGACAAACAAACAAACTTTAGAGATAAAATAAGTTAATAAAATAAACACACAAAAAAACTTTGACGCAGTAGCCATGTCATGGTAAAACTTAAAACAGGTTATCATAATAAAATGCGTGCACGAAATTTCTCTGTGCTGTTGACCGTTGAAGAGTTCCTTTAGCTGTAGCTAATCTTGAAAGTCGATTCAGGTCATGCTTCCCTTAAAAATGCATTGTCATCGGAACTGAACCGACATGTAAAAATTCAACTCCGTAGGATAAGAGGAAGTTATTCTAATTCATCTTGTAAGATTTGACTTAAACAAACATACATAAGAGTACATTCAGTGAAAGTTAAATAAAAGCTTAGAAAAGGTGATTCCGTAGTTACAAATAAAATGAAGAGAACCAATGAGATGATTCACTTATACAAACGAATGAAACTGATAATTTTTGATACATTTCATTTGTATTGTCCATAGATCTAGTTAAAGAGGAGGAGATACGGCACGCTTTAATATCACGTAAACAAAAAATGGACTAGGCACAACTACAGGCAAAGACACACACAGATACATTTCACCGTCGTGCTTCGTCTCCATCAACAACAAAGATAGAGAGACATTCGCAGATTGTAGGACGAATGAGAGACAAACGCATTATAATTGTGACTAAAGAGAAAGAAGGCCAAATGTGTGCGTTGCACATAATTTATGCGGTCTATGACCGAAAGGAGAAATGAAAGAGATACAATACATAATACACACAGCACACACACAAATATCTGTCACAATGACAAATACGTAGTTTCTGTCAGTGTATGTATACTTATAATAAAGCAATATGAACGAAAAAACTGTACAATGAAGATAATAAAAAAAAATGGTCTGTGGTACTTAAAATGTGTCTGTTTGTTGTTTGAATGTTAGTTTGTTTGTCTGTATGTTTGTTCACACATCATGTAAAAACTAATGGACTGATTGCAATGCGGTTGGATAACTAAGGTTTTGCCTTAAAAACTGGGGTACTTGGAATCTTAATGCGATGATTAGATGCCGAGCAATCGATAAAAAATATTTGACGAGCTGAACGAATTTTGAAGAAATGTAGTATATTGTACTTTATAGATACTTTTGGTGCTGGAATAACACGAATGGGCAACTTTTAAATGAAATGACCACGCGGGCACAGCCGCGGGTACAGCTAGTCCTATAATAAGTGTATAAGTTTTAAATCATGTGTTGCTAACTGTATCAACAACTCACTGTTAGTAATTCTTACCAGTGGAGTACTTGTTATTTCTAAATAAAGTGCACATTGTGTTATTTTTGTCGGTAGACTACCTAAAATTGAATAAATAAATACATAAAAAATTAAGCAATAATAGAGATGCATATTAAATTGGCAAGATGCTGTATGCTGTTTATTATTTAACAAACAAAGACGGAATACATGTTTAGGAGTTCTATAAAGACGACCTAGTCGCTATTGCTGTAAGGTTCGATTTCCTACAGGAAGACTTGGAAGCGAAAAGCAGACGTGTGGTGTTAACGATGGTTTATTGTCGACTGAGTACAAGTACAGCTATGCAGTAGAGGTGAAGTGTATATACTAGAACAGGTGCAGAGATCACGTATATTTTAATACTAGGCCGCACCTAGTCCCATCGACCTAGTCCACCTAATATCACAGTATCACGAACCGCGCGATCTTGCGGTGAAGTACGTACGAAGTACGAAGTTTGTAGTGTACAAGTGAGCGAGATAGCACTCGCCATAATCGGAAGTCCCTCTCGCGGCCGCCGCATGCTGACTGTCGGTCGTGGATATTCCGCAACTATCGTCGTCTCGAAACTCATAAAAGAAAAGCTATCTTTCTCTAACACGCTAATACTGGCAATCTATCTATCTAAACACTGCTTCTATACTTTTGTAAAATACTTTGTAGATTAGGTACGTTACGCGATGGACTTCATGGACTTTATAGATTAGGTACGATACGGTACGCGATGGACTTCATGGACAAGGTGCATGCATGATCCTGTCAAACAGCCGAGTACTGGGCCCCGATTCTGTAAGCTATTGAAGCGCGATAACGCAAGTCGATCGCTTGAGATTTTGTGAGAAATTTTCTTATTTACCACTTAAAAGTGCTGGAAGCGAAATTGTTTTCTTATTTTCAATTTTTTTAATTTTTTTAATATTTCCAAAAAAAAATATACTTCTAGCACTTTTAAGTGGTAAATAAGAAAATTTCTCAAAAAAAATTGTGCGATCGACTTGCGTTATCGCGGTTCAATAGCTTACAGAATCGGGGCCCAGGTGATCGTGGCCGTCGCGTACGCTTTGCTTTGCTTGATACCTCGATACTCGATGCCGATACGTAACGTCAACTTAACCTGTGTGATGGAAACATAGCTTCAAAAGTGATTACTTAATTATATAATTTTATATAACAATAAATAAATAAAATCACACTAATATTATGAAGGCGAAACTTTTATGTGTGTATGTATATGTGTGCGAGGGTGTGTGCGTGTGTGTATGTTTGTTACTCTTTCACGCTCAAACGGCTGAACATATTTAGATGTAATTTGGAATGGAGATAGATTATACCCTGGAATAGCACATAGAATAACTTTTATCATCATCATCCATGCGGGTGAAACTGCGGTGCGCAGCTAGTATAACATAACTATAATTTTAAAGAGACAAAACAAAAAAATAAATAAAAGGAATATAATTATTTTTTTATGGAACCATAAACACAATAAAAAAACTACGTTTACAAACAATTTAAAAAAAACGTCTTTGTAGTTATTTTCTTATATAATTCTCTTCACTTACACTAAGAAGAGACATGAGAAAAGTACAGTTAATATAATACAGACATGCCACACGTACCTACTTTGATTTGAAGTTTAAAACCCGAGACTTCATTCATACTAGGTGGACTAGGTGGAACAGGTATTATGATCAAGTATCTGAATGGACTAGGAACAGGTGCACCTAGTCTTAAATTTGCCTAGTACAACTCATCTCTACTATGCAGTGGACTGTATGGATTAACTTAGCTATATGTGTATATATATTATATATATATATATATATATATATACTGTACATTACATCGAAGTAGGTTTCTATCTATACTTTCGGAATGTAGGATGACATTAAGAACATAAAATACCTAACAACCTGTTAGACGTACGAGGAGCACCGGAACAACTTTTCTAAAGAGGATTTAATCTATTGAGTTTATTTTTAAATAGATGAAGTTGACAATAGGAAAAAAGTAGTCAAAAATGTCGTGCGGAGCTCCGAAAAAGCAATTTCGTTATAAAGATAGCGAAAATATAGTTTAATATTTAGAAATGGCTAAGTTTACGCTAAAATTGTTTATTTGTGGTTGTCTTTATGTGAATATTTCGGAGATAGCTGAGAATTGCAGCCAAAGGGAAAGGGGTGTTATTTTAACTACAAATATGGTTGACTGTAACTTAGTATTTGCAGAAACCGTCATTCAGTAGGCTATTATCGGCATAGTCAATTGAGGGGATGTGACGAATGAACCATATTAATTCCTAAAGGGATCTAACATTTTGCGGTGACACACATTATAATAAGTGTGATATTATTGGGACTTGTCATGAGTAGACTTCTTAATGATATTTTTATTTTATTTCCAACATTTTACTATGCCACAAATTATGATAATGATAAATATAATCTATTGCAAAATTGTCAAGAGTAATATATGCAATAATGCTCTCATGTTGTAAATTAATGATTTAAAAGATTATTCGCCACATGCTCGTAGCTTCTTGCCAGTTCTTCTATGATGGTGTATCTGTATTCCGAATCCGGTGGTAAAATCAACATTCAACAATAAATATAATAAGAAAGAATGAACTGATCTCTTTATTTCAGTAAGTTAAATGGTAGTTAAATGACATGTTAGGTGACAAGACAGATCTTGACTAACCTATGTCAGATCCAATAATGTTGCAGGATATGTTACGTTAGGGTATTTCTAACACAAGTTTTTCGAAATTTGTTCTTGTTACCTCTTGCTCCAAGCATAACTTTAAATTATGTTGTATTGCGACGCTAAAATTATTGATATCTGTCTGAGTTTCGTCTACAATTGTACCAATCAACAACTATCTTATTATGTTGTCACCTGTACTGTACTATTATTTATTGTGCCTGTGGCGATGCCAAATAGTTTTGGCAGCGCCGACAGCTAACAGCGCCAGGCGCTTTGACCATTTCTAAATAGCGAATTTCGATTTGATACAATCGTACTACAGCTGCAGAATATTACCAAAGCACTATCAGTAGAAAGCTATCATAAAGAACGATTTCTAGGCTAGTCTGTGTATCCCGCCGAAAATTATAATTCAAGAGGGCCTGATTTAATACGAGATAATAAACTATTGCAGCACGCTACCTCGAAGTATCGGACATAGAGACAACTAGCCGTTGAATATAGGTCCGGTCTGGCCAAGAATTACTGTTGACTTCGACATCGCAGGCTGCTCGACCGACCCTGATATGGTGATATGAATGGATACCAGTTATCTAAAGGTTAAGCTCCTTTAATCCATACTTAGTACGAAAAAGTCTGTACAAAGAACATAATAAAAAAATGGTATAGGGTACTTAAAATAAGCTACAGAACAAGTTTTTTTTTTAAATTCGTTGTCTGTCTTTTTTAATTTGTTTGATTGTAAATCATCATTCATCGTCGCATCACGTAAAAATTACTGGACCGATTGCGATGCGGTTTTGACTGAAAAACTGGTGTACTTGATATCTGAATCCGTTAAGTACAAGCCAAGCAATCGATAAATACTTTTTGACGGCTAAAGGAGTTTTGTCAAAATGTTGGTATTTGGTATTTTAGACCTAGGAATAGCACATAGAGTACATAGAGTACTAGAGAAACGATAGAATGACAGAAATGATGACGCGTGCGAAACCGCGGGTACCGCTAGTCGAAGTATAAATATCTACTTATTAGCCAGCGATTTCTTGAACAAAGATTACAAAGGTCCGTCATCGCGAGGCCGACGCGTTTCCGGTCCGCCATATTAGTTTATTTATAGCACGCAGGAAGTACCGTCAAAAGCAGTTTCTTAATCTTATGCCATGCGCGACTGAGCCTTGTTCCTGTGGCCACACTTCCCCTGTTTGCGGTGCTTGTAAATTGATTCATTTATTGGCAACTGCAGTGTTGGTTGAACAGTTATTGCACTGTAAAAGGCGATTGAATAGAAACGGTTCAATCACTAGCCTCAGACTTTCAATCAATGCGTAACTCAAAAACCCTACGTAATACATTATACATATGGTAATACTTTACTCTTACGATAATGATGATTAATTAGCATTTGAGTTGATTTATGGAGTGACTTACATCCCAAATTGAACAAAGTAATGTACATCCTTGTTTTTCTATATCTAGCCCAGTATGTAAATAAAATACATAAAATATCGATTGAAGTATGTTCCGCTTTTACAAATTAAATACACGTGTTAAGTAGTACCTCGTGAATGAAAATAAATTATAAATAGACTACTTTAATAAATTTAACTAGATATACGTAGGTAAGTATTTGAGCTTGAACAGGACATTTCCCTTTCATGTGTTTATTCATGGCTGAATCTCGCACCGGAAAAGGAAACGCCTTTCTGACTCTACCTTTGATTCGGAAATACGCCCGATAGAGAAGATAGCGCACAATAAACTTGAAGAAATTCTACGGTTCTTTTTTCTTGTTTTTAAATGTCTAATCCATAATAAATTCTTATAATTGCCAAGACATCCCACAATCAACAATACTGGGATAATAAATAATACGCAGTAAATCCATACCAATATATAAAAGTGAAACTTTGTCTGTTTGTTTGTTTGGGAAGTTTCACGCGATAACGGCTGAGCGGATTTTGATAAAATTTGGAATGGAGATAGGTTATACCCTGGAATAAAACATAGGATTACTTATTATCCCGGAAAATTGAATTGAAGTTGTCTCTTTGATTGGAATTATTCGCTGTAAGAAACGGTTGCGATGGAAACGAAATAACAAGTATGTCAAAAAACATCAAGAGCATTGGTGCTATACCTACTTTTGCATTGTTTTACTGTTGTATCTAGGAGAACATAGGAAGCTTTCTTTCGCGATAAACAGTAGTCCGCGCGGACGAAGTCGCGGGCGGGAAAGCTAGTATATTTATGTATATAGCAGGCAAGATACCAGGCTGGGAAGTGAAACAGACAATCATTATCTTCAATGTCACAAATACACTTCATTTTATAAAATGTGCAATATCTTTACTTCAACGAAAGGAAGCGATAAATTAGACAGTTACTCGATTGGTATTCACATAAGGTCTGACTCATAAATTTATAACTGTTGTGAGTCATAAGGTCATAACATAACTCTCTTCTTGGGATGCTTTTTGGGAAGTTAATATGGGTCAAATAAACAACATTCTGTACTCTTTTTGTAAACCGCAAGAGTGAGTAATAGGTCATTGAATTTGAGAAGAACGAATCAAATGGGGTCATATCATATCAGAATATGTGACTCGGAACATATCGATACCTAACGTATAAATAATGTAAGGGTAATTTTGACAAAAATGAAACAGCCATAGTTTCTTTATTGCATTTAATCTTAATAGAATTAATTACGTACAAGTATTATATTATAACATTTATCTTGAAAAGAGCACAATGGGCGGCCTTATCGCTAAGCATTGATCTATCCACACCAATATATAAAAGTGAAACATTGTCTGTTTTTTGTTTGTTTGGGGAGCTTTCACACGATAACAGCTGGATGGATTTTGATAAAATTTGGAATGGAGATAGCTTATACCCTGGAAAAAGCATAGGATACTTTTTAACCCGGAAAATTGAAAATTTACACGGGAAAACTGGAAAATGTTGATTACTCGCTGCGTAAGGAACGGTTGCCATGGAAATGAAATAATAACAAGTCTATCAAAAAACATCAAGAGCATTGGTGCTGTACTTTTGCCTAGGTTTTTAATATCCTAGAAGAACAAAAGATGCTTTTTTCGCGATAAACTGTAGTCCGCGCGGACGAAGTCGAGGACGAAAGCTAGTTCCAAATATAATAGAGCTTAGAGTTGTTAGTATTGCAATGCAATGGTCTGACGCACCTGACTGAACCTAACTATACTGTACTGGGTCCGTCATCCTGGGACATAGTATCTTTGGATCAACAACCTGTAAAACCGGATTCTAAGTATGTACCGGAAAAGGTTCGCTTCATACAGTTGCCTTCAAATACTACTACATAGACAAATGAACATTATGAAACGACTGTAGTAAATAAACACCCGTGAAGTACGGAGTAATATGCAGTTGTCTATGCCCGTGAATAACATCCGTCAAAGTTTCATTCATATTCTCAAAACATGATTTATCCACGGTGCTGTCATTGCCACGGAATTTTACATTACCATAGACAACAGAACCAGATTACCATCTGGTTCTTTTGTTTTGAAACGTCTTTAAAATCAATTACGGGTACCAGGACTAAAAATTGTACCGTAAGAAGAGGTCTATATAGTCTCGCTTTTATCAAACGGCCGTGCACCCTACACAGCACCACCAATTCTATATTTTTGTTTCTGTTATCACCAAACTAACGTCGGTTTTCAATACCTAATAACTGTGTGTTTTCAACAAAAAACATGTACAAGTTTCGAAACTTGTCTTACGAAACAGATGTCACACCGCAGAAAACTGTAAATTCACTGACAAGTTTCAAGATTTGTTGTTGGCTGCGTTCGCACAGACTAAAAACTTATTCATTGTAAATGTTTTTCTAGAGATTTGTTACGTTTGACGTTCGCACTGATGCTGATTTATGTCTCGCAACTTGTCTAAATCCTGATTTTTGTGTTATCCAATTGGGTCGGTGAACATATCTCAAAACAAATTTTTCAATACGTTGCAAGATTTGTATAGAAACATGTTGATAACGAAACTTGTTGTGAAACGTGTTTAGGTATGACCATGTCAAACACAGTTCGAAACATTGACAGAAAACAGAGTTTGCAACATGTTTTTTTGTAAATGTTTCGTCAGTGCAAACACACAGTATCAAACCAATCTGCGGATTTTATCCTATTAGAGCGATGGCCTATTTAAGCGAACCTCACGGTTCAATAGTGCAACTTAGAATCCAACGATACCGGATCCGCACCGATGACTTTTCTATGTTATGTGCGGTTTTTAATCGCTACGTGCTTTGGAGGGCACGTTAAGCTGTCGGTCCCTGCTGTTATTGGTTAATAGCAGTCGTTAAGCCATGGCAGAGACCTTCGAGCGGCCTGACAAACTCTGACACCAGAGGCCAGCACAATCTCATACGACAAACAAAATACTATCTTTTATAAAAATAAAAATATAATAAAATTTAATTACAATTAACACTCAATTACCTAGCCTTAAATTAGGATACCCTATGGGTACTAGATAATGGATAAACACACTTACATACGAATAAATACTTCCATCACACAAAATGTTTGCACATGCGGGATTCGAACCCGCAGCCGTTAACTTTGCGTGCGTTATGGTGGTCAAAAGCCATAGTCGGGGTTTCACTGTTAGGCTGCGCTACGGTCTAACGTACAGTTTTTTTTATAATACCTATCAACCCCTTATTCGTATGTTATAATATTTTTCCTAAAATATGTCAAGTCCTGTACTAGTAAGTTTTTGAAATACAACCTGCCCCATTTATGGGGACGTTAATGGGGCAAATTGGGAATATATCAATTTAAAATGTAAACTATGTGGCGTTTAATTAATTTTCCTTTTTTTAGTATGTATTTGTCAATTTTGCAGTGTTATTGGCAGAACATTACAAGAAACTGTAGAGATTTTCTCCAAAAAAATAACAGTTCAAAAGTTGAAAACCAAAAATCTTTTCTTTTTTTTAATTCTTTATTTAGTTTCTTAAATTGCAAACCTCTGTAAGAAATTAAAAATTGATAACAAAAAAAGTATGAAACAAGAATCGACCCACGCCTCGCGCTCCTCGGTGCTTTGATATCAAATCCAATATTTCTGTACAAATACAAAACGATAATTCGGTCAAGTTAATTTTAGTGTGCGATGTCATTGACCCCTCGAGATCTGAGAATCATTGACCTGCATGAGATAAACCTACAGAATATATAATAGGCTAAAAAGCTAAAAACTGGGCCCGAGCCAGTTCTTGCGACATTATCAAACGCCTGGCTCTTGGCTCATCGACATTATTATCATTCGATATGTTAATTTCATTTACCAACAGCGGGTTTGTTATTACTCTTGCCACAGATTAAATGCTATTTAGTACTAAGTTGTACCACGGAATAACTAATAGTTTTACGATATGTACCGTGTGGTGGAATGTTGACTATCGTGGATGTAGGACATCTCATTCGGAATAATATTGATAGCGGTCGTCCGGAATAAATAATTAATTATGTTGACCTTTCCTTTTGGGTGAAAGATTGTGATTGTTTACGTAGTTAATCATTTGTTCTACATTTCATTCTATTCTTAGAGAAACAAAAGCAAGCTTAATTCAAAATCTTTGATTGTATTTCAAGACCTAAACGAGAAAAGACCCTACTACGAAATCAAACAGTCGTGGGTTCGGATCACGCAAGGTGCAATTATTTGTGTGATGAGCAGAAATGATTGTTTCTGAGTCATGGATGTCATATTCGTATCTATGTATGTTTATCCGTTGTCTAGTATCCGAGTTTGGAGCTAGGTAATTGGTGTGAACTGTCCCGAATATATTTATTTATTTTTATCGAATTACCTAGTCCTTGCATAGATGATAAGAAAAATCTAACGCTCTCAGAGGTATTGTAATATTCAATGAATCCAATGTCATTTTTGTCAATTATAAAATATCATTGAATTTATGTGTGAACTTCGATAACATAGATACGAAATATTGATAGACACTGAACCCTGAACAACTAATAGGTACCTACTTAGTGCATAGCATAGATGTTGTCGGTGACTACATATTCCATCATCATCTGTGAATCTTCCGTGAAATAAGTAACTATTTGTAGGCTTTCTACTTGCAAAACATGCACAACAATAGGCCTCATAAAGTAGAAACAGAGTGAGTATAAACTGGGGGAATAAACCCTATGATGTCCTGATACTAAATTCGGAGTTAAGCCACAACTAGAAAACGAATATTGTGTGTTTTTCTGTCCACTGTACTAACGTAAAATTAAATTAGCGTAACAATAGGCCTCATAAAGTAGAAACAGAGTGAATATAAACTAGGGGAATAAATCACCAGTACTGCACTTCCCTTCGTTCCCTCTATCTGACCATGTACTTATACTTCAATTTATAAGTTCACAGGGTAGGCCCAGTATAATGGGGCATCAAGGGTAGGTACCATTTCTTTTGTATCATTTTTATCAATATTAGCTTTTCTTTTTAAATACAGCCAAAAAAAGTCAATCAACTCTATTTTGCTCCAACTTTTCCTTAAGTAACGTATTCAAATATCAAATACTTACATATTTTTTTACTACACTAATATTATAAAGAGGAAAGATTAGATTTTTTGTTAGCTAGTAATGCAAAAAATACTGAACCGACTTTAAAAATTATTTCAGATTTAGAAGCTACATTATCAGCGAGTAAAATGGCCAGAATTTTATTTTTCAAAAAAAAATGTGTTCTCTTCGAAAATTGCAATAAGTTAACCGAATGTATCAAAAATTTGCCTAGGTATTTGTAAGGAACGGAATGACATTGCGTTTGTTTGATAAATGCTAAAAGTAAGAAAAATGCCGCGGTGTGAGGGAAGCCGGGGCGAGTCACTAGTCCTTCATAAACGTGATCCTAATGTTTCCTAATAAAAAAGCTTTTAAGTACAAAATAAAAGGTAGGTGCCTGCCCTAGATGTCCCTTACCTAATAGAATATAAGATTACGAGTGAGCTGTCTTCACCTTGAAAACCTAGCAGTGCAATGTTGAATTGCAATTTGCACGCGCTGATAGCATACCTACTAATAGATGGGGTTGGGGTTAGATGGGGTTAATAGATGGGGATTTTTGATATTAGCATTTACGAATGTTTTGTGAATATTTATAGGGCAATACTTTATTGATTACTTTACGACAAGAATAAATATCATCAGGCTCATTGGGGACGACACTCTGATAAAGAGTAAGCTTCAAAGTCTGGCGCATCGACGTGAGGTAGCAAGCCTGGCGGTATTCTACAGATTGCACTATGGAGAGTGTGCACAAGAACTGCACAACCTGATTCCCCCATCACCTTTCCATCACCGTACGACTAGACGATCAGCAAAGCGCCACCCATTCATGGTTGAAATACCTCGCACAAGAACGAAGCGTTACGCTTCTTCATTTATTATAAGAACTGCAAAGGAGTGGAATGCCCTGCCCTCGTACGTGTTTCCGGTAAATTATAACCCCGGTGTGTTCAAGTCAAGAGTGAATAGGTCTACTAGGCAAGCGTGCTACACCTTCGACCACATCATCGCTTTCCATCAGGTGAGATCGTGGTCAAACGATTGCCTAGTCCGTAATAAAAAAATTAAAAAAACTACTTTATAATCAGACTAGCTGTACCCGCGGCTTCGCACGTATGGTCATTTCAGAAACAGTCGAATCACGAAATCAAACAGTCGTGGGTTCGGATCACGCAAGGTGCAATTATTTGTGTGATGAGCAGAAATGATTGTTTCTGAGTCATGGATGTCATATTCGTATCTATGTATGTTTATCCGTTGTCTAGTATCCGAGTTTGGAGCTAGGTAATTGGTGTGAACTGTCCCGAATATATTTATTTATTTTTATCGAATTACCTAGTCCTTGCATAGATGATAAGAAAAATCTAACGCTCTCAGAGGTATTGTAATATTCAATGAATCCAATGTCATTTTTGTCAATTATAAAATATCATTGAATTTATGTGTGAACTTCGATAACATAGATACGAAATATTGATAGACACTGAACCCTGAACAACTAATAGGTACCTACTTAGTGCATAGCATAGATGTTGTCGGTGACTACATATTCCATCATCATCTGTGAATCTTCCGTGAAATAAGTAACTATTTGTAGGCTTTCTACTTGCAAAACATGCACAACAATAGGCCTCATAAAGTAGAAACAGAGTGAGTATAAACTGGGGGAATAAACCCTATGATGTCCTGATACTAAATTCGGAGTTAAGCCACAACTAGAAAACGAATATTGTGTGTTTTTCTGTCCACTGTACTAACGTAAAATTAAATTAGCGTAACAATAGGCCTCATAAAGTAGAAACAGAGTGAATATAAACTAGGGGAATAAATCACCAGTACTGCACTTCCCTTCGTTCCCTCTATCTGACCATGTACTTATACTTCAATTTATAAGTTCACAGGGTAGGCCCAGTATAATGGGGCATCAAGGGTAGGTACCATTTCTTTTGTATCATTTTTATCAATATTAGCTTTTCTTTTTAAATACAGCCAAAAAAAGTCAATCAACTCTATTTTGCTCCAACTTTTCCTTAAGTAACGTATTCAAATATCAAATACTTACATATTTTTTTACTACACTAATATTATAAAGAGGAAAGATTAGATTTTTTGTTAGCTAGTAATGCAAAAAATACTGAACCGACTTTAAAAATTATTTCAGATTTAGAAGCTACATTATCAGCGAGTAAAATGGCCAGAATTTTATTTTTCAAAAAAAAATGTGTTCTCTTCGAAAATTGCAATAAGTTAACCGAATGTATCAAAAATTTGCCTAGGTATTTGTAAGGAACGGAATGACATTGCGTTTGTTTGATAAATGCTAAAAGTAAGAAAAATGCCGCGGTGTGAGGGAAGCCGGGGCGAGTCACTAGTCCTTCATAAACGTGATCCTAATGTTTCCTAATAAAAAAGCTTTTAAGTACAAAATAAAAGGTAGGTGCCTGCCCTAGATGTCCCTTACCTAATAGAATATAAGATTACGAGTGAGCTGTCTTCACCTTGAAAACCTAGCAGTGCAATGTTGAATTGCAATTTGCACGCGCTGATAGCATACCTACTAATAGATGGGGTTGGGGTTAGATGGGGTTAATAGATGGGGATTTTTGATATTAGCATTTACGAATGTTTTGTGAATATTTATAGGGCAATACTTTATTGATTACTTTACGACAAGAATAAATATCATCAGGCTCATTGGGGACGACACTCTGATAAAGAGTAAGCTTCAAAGTCTGGCGCATCGACGTGAGGTAGCAAGCCTGGCGGTATTCTACAGATTGCACTATGGAGAGTGTGCACAAGAACTGCACAACCTGATTCCCCCATCACCTTTCCATCACCGTACGACTAGACGATCAGCAAAGCGCCACCCATTCATGGTTGAAATACCTCGCACAAGAACGAAGCGTTACGCTTCTTCATTTATTATAAGAACTGCAAAGGAGTGGAATGCCCTGCCCTCGTACGTGTTTCCGGTAAATTATAACCCCGGTGTGTTCAAGTCAAGAGTGAATAGGTCTACTAGGCAAGCGTGCTACACCTTCGACCACATCATCGCTTTCCATCAGGTGAGATCGTGGTCAAACGATTGCCTAGTCCGTAATAAAAAAATTAAAAAAACTACTTTATAATCAGACTAGCTGTACCCGCGGCTTCGCACGTATGGTCATTTCTCTAGGTTAAAAGTACTCTATGTACTATTCCAAGACCTAAAATACCAATATATCAACATTTGATTAAAATTCCTTCAGCCGTCAAAAACTTTTTATCGACTGCTCGGCTTCTACTCGTGGGATTGAGATACCAAGTAGATATACCAGTTTTTAAGTCAAACTCCAAGCAATCCAACAGTGAACGCATCGCAAATGGTCCGGTAGTTTTTACGTGATGCGCAAACAAACATTGTCTGTATGTAACAGATAAACAGACAAACAAACAGACAGACACGAATTTATATTTTTGTTAAGTAGCTTATTTTAAGTAACCTAGACCATTTTTTCAAATTTTCTCCTTTGTACAGACTTTTTCGTTTTTATTGTTTTATTATAAGTATAGATAGGTGGGGAATTTATTCTAGTTGAGTTTTAAAATCAATAACGTCTTAAATCCTAAATATCAAATAACTCAGCCTCAATAATGTTTAATTAATTAATTAGAAAGTTAACAAATAAAACTTGCTAACAACACAATAATTATAATAATAAAACATAATATTTTATGTTGTATGTTTTACAGCTTTAAGCTAAAGGCTTAACAAAAATGTCAAGTGTTTTAATGAAAGATAATGTATTAGTTAGATTATAATTGTTGCAACACTCATAGGTTTAATCATTTTATTTCACAGAACAAATCACTTTTCACAATTTTAAAACAACACTCATACTGCAAATTAAATTATGCAAACATTATAGTAACGTTATTTCACACAAAACCCGGTAGAATCAATGAGGTAGAATGGAGATAGATAGCCAATACCGGGCGTCGTTGTGCGTGTAGTTGCCTATCGTGGGGGCAGAAAATGACGGCAAGATTGAAAAGCGTTTGAAAAGTGAACATAGAGAAGTATTCGCATTCGCATTTGCGAATGCGTGAAAAATGTGAAAAAAAAAGTGTGTTCTTTACATAACAAGTACGAACTACATACTATAACGAATTAACGATATCTATTGTTTACTTTAGATAGGTAGTTTATAGCTGTTGACCGCGAATGTCTCCATGGTATTTTAAACAAAGAAACACCATGAATTCACAAGGTAAAGTAAAATCATTACCACCAAATCGTTCAGCCCCCCGATTCAGAACCTTACGATAACTCTGTCTCAGTCGACGATCGATTCGGTTTGATATTGCGAATTTTTATCGAAACGAATCGATTCAGTTCATTATCGAAAGGTTCTGAATCGGGGGACAGGTGTCATTATTTTTCCATTGTTTCATATTTTTCTGCTATTTCACTGATAATTGGGTAGAACTAATTTAAACCCAGCCAACCCCACTTTGGCATTTAGAGAAACGCGTCAAAGTGACCGTAACTACAATGACCCCTGAATTATAATCAATGCTACACGAGTTCATACATTCGTAAGACAAGCCCTTCATGCAAGTTCATCACTACAAATCAAATCACGCGGAATCCGTAATAATGCAAGCTGACATGTGTCCCGACGAATGATAATCCCATTAGTATGTATGTGACGAACGCTTCGACTGCTTTATTTACTCTGTGACAGCTAAATAGCAAAATTGTGATATCAAATTTAAGGTCGCTCAGCGAACTATGGAGAGAGCTATGCTTGCAGTTTCTCTGAAGAACAAGATTCGCAATGAAGTGATCCGACAGAGTCCCAAGGTTACCAACATAGCTCTAAGGATAAGCATGCTAAAGTGGCAGTTGGCTGAAGAACCGATTACCGTTGGGGTAGACGAGTTCTCGTGTGGAGACACCGTTCAGACAAACGTAGGTTTTAGCCTGTGGCATCGTAGCTACCAAACACATCAACGCGTTTGTTTTAGTTTGGTAGCTGGTTTCACGGGATGGTTCTAAGCTTTTTTGATAATTATTTTTGCCACACACTGTTAGGGTTTATTTTGCATTGATTGTTTGTAGTTGTTTGTTTTTTGGACGCTGGCTGGTCTAGTGGCTAGAGACCCTATGTACGAAATCAAACGGTCGCGGGTTCGAATCCTTCAAGGTGCAATCATTTGTGTGATGAGCAAAATTGTTTGTTTCCGAGTCATGGATGTAATATTGGTATGTATGTATGTTTATCCGTTATCTAGTGCCCATTGTACAGGGTATTTTAGTTTGGGGCTAGGTAATTGGTGTGGAATTGTCCCGAATATATATTTTTGTATTTGTAGCATAGAGTTAGGGGCTAGAGCCAGGAAAGGGGTGGCACAGATAGCCCTGGAAATGCGAGTTCCAGAATTTCGCTTCCTTTAGTAAATATTTAGGTAACTCGGTCATAATAGCAACTGGAAATGAATGCCAGCATGAAATATTACCTATTCACTTATTTTTTTCTCTACGAAAAAAAAATACGAACGTAAAATTGCTTGGCAACTTAAAAACTACCTTACAAAGCAAGCAGCGGATATTCATAATAGCTATTAAGATATTTTAATTACAGACAAAAAATGAGTAATGTTTAAAAATAATTTGGTCGACAAAATATGGTGTAATCGTGTTTTCCAGTGAAAATCTAGTTAATAGACTACATATAAAAATATTTATGCTGTGACTTGATTAGATTAATTCCATAAATAGGGTTTTTGCTACTCGCACTGTTAAATATTTAGCTATAGCTTTAGCGGAAGCTACTATTATTTTGTCGCTGGCGGAAGTTAGAAAGTTGTTCTGAAATGAGTAAGGTTCACTACTAGTATGTTAATTTATAACATGTCAGTTACGGAAGAAAAATACTAACTACCGGTATAAATCTACTATTATGGTAATTTTTAACATCTTTCCTATACCTTTAAACGAACCGTTTTCGCTTACTGTCCGTAAGCTTTAGACATAAACGCCATACAAAAAACGTCTAAAAGTAACGAGACGTTGGAAAAACGGCTCGTTTCATTTTTGTACGAATGGGGGTTACTTATAAGGAAGGTAAATACTAACTACCGTTTAAATGAATCTCTTTTTCTACGTAGAATAAAAAGTATCTGAAGTGTTAATTACTTTTTTGCGTTTTACGAAAACTTCGATAATTCGGTAATAATCAATCATATTCCAGGACCTAAACCTACCTACCAAGTTTCATTAAAAGTTGTTTACGCCAAAGTTATTGTTTTCCATTCATTGATGACTGGTTGGCCGAATGGCTAGTGACTCTGACTGAGAAGTCAAAAGGTCACCGGTTCAAATCCCGCTTCAGGGTATCCTAGTTTAGTGGCTAGGGTCATAGGAATGAATCCCAGCACTGAATTGATATGTATTTAAGTATGTATAATTATACATTTATATGTATGTAAGTTTATAATTACTTATAGCTATATATTTTAACATAGTATTTAAGTAACTATTATAATTATATATACTATCTCACTTTACTATATTTTACCATATTATTTTATATTTTATATATTACTTTTTATTTACATTAGTATTTAATATTGCCATACTACCGACCCTTATTAGCAACTACTTTCCATCCTAAGGATTTTGCCAACAAATGCATCATTAATGACAACCCTCTATGATAGCTAAGTTATCATTGCTAATCTATTGGGAAATGATGAAATTCTCAAGCGCAGTCTGTGCACTAGACCGGTTGGAGACCAGTCAGACCAGTCGGAAATATACATTGTCCTCTATAGAAACTACTAGCCAAACTGGTTTCCTTTGTTTACGAACAACTCCGCGCAAGGCACTGCAAGATACGATAAGCGGCTATAGATAAGTGATAAGCCGCAGATGATTAGTATTCGTTGCAGGAATATAAATTGTTGAAAGGCTCCATTAGGTTTTTATGACAATGGCACCTACGATGTTCGCTGCTCTTTCAAGCAGTTGGCTGTCGGCAGAATTTGCGACTGGCTCGAAAAGATTCAAAGGTACAGGTACGTCTATGTGGACATACGTTTAAAATAATTCTAATGGAATTGCTTAAAAATACCTCAACATTTTTATCGGTGTCAGATATTTTAGCATACATTAACTATTTTGAAAGGTATTTGGTCATCGTAGCCTCTACAACAAGTACAGAAGGATAATTGAGTAAAGTCATGTAAATAAATAGCGAATCTCGCTACAACGCTATAAAGTGCAATTTAACTCGCACAGCGCTGCGATCTTTCAATTATATTTACCTAGAAGGCGCTCGCCCATCGCGTGCAGGCTAGAATGCACCGTATCACAACGCGCGAGAACTACCATTGCTCTAACCGTTTCAGAATCATTCTGTCCCTTTTTCGCTCGGTAGGGTTGTATTAAGATATGACTAGATACTTGTACTACTAATTATTCTGTGATATGTTATGACTTAGATATTGTAACAGAATAAATAAGTAATAATGTATTATGTTATTACTTATTATTATAAATTAAAATAGTTCTATTACATACAATGACATTCTTATCAGAATAGACCTACTACCTCATTTTTACTACCTACCTATCCCGTTTTCAGAACGCCGATAAGTTTAGTGAGATACCTACCTACGTATAAGTGTCGTTGGTTGATTATGATTACCTCTACGACAAATAGTGAGACTGAATACACAGAACAAGTGGACACAACAGTAGTGAGCTGCTGGAATGAAAATCTATACTTATAATAAAGCAATAAGAACGAAACAGTCTGTACAACGAAGATAATTTAAGGTACTTAAAATAAGCTACTGAACAAGAATAGTTTTTTTAATCGTTTGTTTGTTTGTTTGTTCGCGCATCACATAAAAACTACTGGACCGATTGCGAGCGGTTTTCACTGTTGGATAGCTTAGGGTTTGACTTAAAAACTGAGGTACTTGGTATCTTAATCCAATGATTAGATGCCGAGCAATCGATAAAAAAATGTTTGACGGCTGAAGGAATTTTGATCAAATGTTGGTATATTGATATTTTAGATCTTGAAATAGCACATAGAGTACTTTTAACCTAGAAAAATAAACACGCGTGCGAAGCCGCGGGCACAGCTAGAAATACCAATAAAATACTATAGAAATCTTTGTAAAGAATATGGCACTACCAATACTTGATTACGACTTAGATAAAGTAGAATTTCTTTCTGATACATACTTTCAAAGAAGATATATCATGAAAATACGTCAAATGGAACAGGCTCCGAATAATATAAACGCTTCAGAATACTATGCACGTCACACGTGCATGCGCATGATGTACCGACAACATGGGCGCTGCACAAGATCCAGTCTCAATCCAGGCCATCCGAGAGCAAGGCAATATGTCTGTTACTACATGACCTGACACACGTTAAGTCTACAAACAGGTAGGTACGGCCTATGCCATGACAAGCTTCGCAAAGCCCTCTAGAGGACAAGAATTACACTGGTAATAGCAAGATAATAGTTTTATCTCAGCCTCTCATCCAATTATTTGCTTTGGCGTCGGTCGGGTCTATTGGCACATGATTTCATCATTATTATAAATGATGCACCACAGTTCCAAGTAGGTACGTGACAATGACAACCATCTTGTTTATGAAATCATATGTAAAGTTAACGCTATTTAAATCACCGATAGGCTCTTAGTTTTACCTGCACGACCCCATTCACGTACGCCAGATGGAGGTAGGTACGTTTTTGGCGTACGTGAACGTAGATGCAGGTGACTTTTTTAACAGGGATCTATAGGGCAGTGTTTTTTTTTGTAATATTTTATTATGCTGTGTAGAGCGAACAAAAAGTTGTAAATATGAATTTATTTTTCTAAAGTTGCTATGCAACTTCATGAAAATCACCTTTTTTAACTCTCGAACTCCAAAAGAGTGTTTAGGTGTTTAGTGTGAGTTTAGGGTGTGTATCATTGTATGTATGTGTGTATCACTGTTAGTATCCGTGTCTGTCTGTGGCAAACGAATGGACCTATTTTGATGCGTTTTTTTTTTGTTTGAATGCTTATGTGATCGAGATTCTTCTTAGCTATAATGGGCGACTGGGGTCGTTTTATTTTAGTGCTTTTTATTTACATTTTCGTATTCTATGTTGTTTGTTTATCGTATGAGGTAGTGCTGGCCTCTGATGTCAGAGTTTGTCAAGCCACCCGAAGGCCTCTGACATGGCTTAACGGCTGCTATTAATAAATAATAGCCGGGACCGACAGCTTAATGTGCGCTCCGAAGCACGGAACGATGGAAAACCGCACATAACTCAGAAAAGTAATTGGTGCGGAGCCTAGGTATTGAACCCGGTATCTAAATTGCACTATAGAACCGTTAGGCCATCATCGCTCTTATTCGTTTTCTTTCGTATTCTATTGTACACCATTTTCTTATAGTTAAAAGTCCAAAAGTAAATACCTAGGTACTAAATAGTAAAAAAAGTAAAGACAAAGATGTGATCGTGACTGGCTGATGCTTTCATGATTCGAATATATGTAATAACTTCCCAAATTAGCATCACCAACGTAGATCAGCGTCGAAGAAAATAGGAGGCAAAAGGTAGAATGTAGTGACATAAAGCAATCAGAACAACAAAGTCTGTACAAAAAGATAAATAAATTAAAAAAAGGTTTAGTGTACTTAAAATAAGCTAATGAACAAGTTTTTTTTAAATCGTGTCTTTTTTTTCTGGATGTTCGCGCATCACTTAGCGTAAAAACTACTGGAGACTATGCGGGTTTCACTGTTGCGACTTAAAAACTGGAGTACTTGGTTACTTCTTAATTGGGGTACTTCTTAACCTGATGATTAGATGCCAACCAATCGATAAATAATTATATGACGGCTGTTATTTTTTTAAAGAAATGTGGTATTTGTACTTTATGGATACTTTTGGTCCTGGAATCACGTTATGGGCTACTTTTAATTGATATGACCACGCGGGCACAGCTAGTGCGAAATAGAGCCTTGAAAATCTCTCTCTTTTCTGCCGCTAGCTAAATTTGGAGCTTCTGTCAGCAATTTTACTGCGGGGTTTTTTGGGCATCAGACTAAGTCTAGCACAGACCAGCGCAGTGTACCTGTCCATGGAGTGTTTGAGCACATAACACAGATCTAGTTACTTTTAATTAGATCACACAACTAATAATACTTCGAAGGTTAATTTTAATTGGAAGTCATTGAAGGTGCATGAAACTTTGAACGTATCTAGCGCTGGCCAACGTATAACAAGAATAGGTGTGAGTAAAGTGGATAGATCAAGGTTTAAAAAAAAAAGCGGAGCTACACCGCCAAATGGAAAGTGAAGCACCTAAGATATGCCAATCCGCTCGTACGCACAAGCTTCACGCACGCACACCATGTTATGCCGATCGGACGCCACATCCATAGATGAATATATTACAGGCCACATCTCAGCAAGATCTCAATCTTGTTAGTCGTGTTAATTCTGTCACATAAGCAGTCACCATTTGCAATGCTTCACTCATTTGTTTGACGGTGTGGACCGTGTTTTTACCCAACTGAGGGTTATGTGTTTGGGTTGTATGTATGTTTGTATATTTGTACGTTTCTTAGGCGCGTCCTACAGCCTAAGCGGCTTGATGAATTTTGATAAATGAGGTATCATTGGATTCGTCTTGATCAGGAGAGTGTTATAGGATATATGAATTGACAAGAAAACCAATATGGCGGCTTACAGCTGCCATATTGTATTTCTGACTGAACAAAAAATCATCAAACATACCGAGTCAGGTATCAAAATACAGGTATTTGAAAGACCATTTCAAACACATTTAATTCTTATAAGTAAAAAGTAGCAATTTTCTTTTAAACCTAACATTTTAAATTTTTGTTTTTTCAATTTAATATAAATACTATAGTCTAATGTTGCAATTGCAACAATTAAAGTAAAGTAAAATATGTAAGTAAAAAAGTAACATTAAATTTATATAAATACTAGCTGCGCCCCGCAGTTTCACCCGCGTCGAAGAACCACACATTTTTTCCGGGATAAAAAGTAGCCTATGTGGTAATCCAGGTTATAAGCTACCTCCGTACCAAATTTCATCCAAATCAGATCAGCCGTTTAAGCGTGAAGAAGTAACACACACACACATACCCTTACCTTGTACTATTATTTATTCTGTGCCCTTACCTCTTGCATACATACAAACTTTCGTCTTAATAAAATTAGTGTGATTATTTTTGCGGGCGGTCAGCTCGTATTCAATAATTTTGTTTGCAGTCGGGTTATTTGTATTTTTATAATAATTTTACTTGTTTAGACTTATACATAAATGACTTTCCGTGAAAGATGTCTTCCGGTATGACAGTTGTTTGGTCATGTTCAATAAGTGGAAGTGGAGAAAAGATTGACGTAAATAACGCGAAAATTCATAGATTCATACACGAAAGATGCCAAAGATTCGTTTTTTAAACTTTGTTCATCACAAAATACACTAACATTGAATGTTCCATAAGTGCCTTATCATACTAATAGTACTAACGGTAATAGTAGTAGTACCTAGCAGCTAGAGCCCTTATTGAATGAAACTATTTTTTCTTGGCCTTAAGAAAATCAAATATCTAATTTCCGCGTTCCCAAGTTGTTCAGAAGCCATCACCGGCGATTCAATTAACTTTTTGCCTGTTACTGCTACCACTCGATCGATGCCAAGTTCAATTATCAGTTCCCCGTCTAATCTGTGCCTCCGTACCGTAATGAAGATAATTGCCAACGGTGGTAAGTCTTCCACCAGTTTCTTCGAGAATTTTGTTGTTTTGTTTCTAGTGCGCTTGATTGATGTTAAATGTTCTTTCACGTGTTCAATATCGCTAACAAGTGCTATACAAAATAACATGATACAAAAAAACGAATTCAAATGTATTAACTATAACTAAAAAAAAACTACTGAACAATTTATATGGGACCACCTCGAGAGTAATATCCTTTCAAACAAAAAAAATATAGTCAATATCGGTCCGTAATTGACCGAGAAATCGGAGCACATACACAAAAAAAAACATGCTGTCAAACATAGAACCTGGAGGACGATTCTCACGAAGTTATATAAATCTTACAGTAGACAAATGTCGAAAAATCCATACATCTTCCGATATATATCTATTGTGATATTTATATCACTTCGTGAGGAGGAAAAACTGCTTTCGTGTAAGAGCTGTGGTAGGTATTTTAAGTAGAAGAAGACTTCACAAAAAAGAGCCCAATGAACAGATAAAAGAATTCTATGTCGTAGAAACAATTAGGTAAATTATAGGAACATAGCATTAGCAAAGGATTAGCAAGCTACAAGGCTTGTTGTCGATTTGTAGAAGGAGGGAGTGTTATTTTGTCAATTGGCGGAAAAGGGGTTCTTTTCCACAAAAGCTAGTATAGTAGCTTTGTCGAAAACTCTCACTCTTCACACTCTTTACTCTTTTACATAATTATTTGCAAACTGAAAAGTTTTTGTGTTTTACGAACAAACTTAAATTAAGAATTCAGTTTGTGAATTGAAAAATGGTATGGAGTGGGATTAGCAAAGAGAAGTGTAGCAAAATTGCTTCGTGGGATAGATTAGACCCCAGGATAAATGGCGCTCAATTGTATAGGTCTTTGTCCAGCAGTGGAAGAGAACAGGGTGATGATGAAGTAGTTGGGTAATGTGAACTTTCCTTATTTTCTTGCAACTTTTAAACTTTCACGATTCGAACACACAGCATGTAAATTATTTAACTGTATTTGCTCTAATCAGGCCCTAATCATTGGATTGAACTCCACGACCCGAAGATCCTCTCCACGGAACGTCACTACTACTCCTGGATTGTATGTGAAGCAGTTGAAATTAAAATGTATCCCAATTTCAACTGGGAGGATGATTTATGTTGGCTGCGTCGTGGAATCTAGTGTTACGCGAGTAAAAGAAGTGTTTGTCAAAAAGAAAATTATTTGACTCCCGTAAAACGAGGATAAGTCGAGTTTGACTCGTGGCGGGAGACAGACTAACGAAGCGCGGGAAAAAAAAGGAGCGGTCTTGGCGGCGCTTAGAGCGAGAAGTTCTGTTCCGTGACCGGCAGCGTAGAGGTTACACCTCAAAGAGTATAATTTAAGGTGTACCCAGTGAAATAAAGTGTTAAGTGTAATGAAGTATTTAGCAAAGAGTGAAAAGCTAAATAAGATGTCTGGATGCACAGGGTGGCTATAGGGGAGATTGGAGGCACTGGGGGGAAACGCCCAAAATACCCACGTAACCGACTTCAAACTGTTCCCAAGTCTTTTGAGAGGAAATAAAGAGGAGTAGAAAGACTTCCAGGGATTTTGCTCCCAACTGTTAGTGAGAGTTGTAATTCCCAAGTTGATAATGTCTTCGCCTGTTTGTGGGAGGATCCAACCGCTTAATGATTTCATGGCAAGTATCTGACATGGCTCTCATTGATACAAATGTCAGATAAGACTAAAATAAGATTTAAGTCCTCTACCTTTCTATAATTCTCGTTACGATTATATTTGTGGCGTGTAGAATAATAACCTATATTTGAATCTAGGCACACGTTAATATCGAGACATATAAAGGCTTAACTTCGCCACATCCCGTTTATTTAATTATCTGTTTCTTATTAACAAAACATCGAGATAAAAATAAAGTAGCACCCAAAACAGACCTATAAACGTTACATTGTTATTAGGCCATAAGTATAAACCTAGCTACCTAGATTTTCGTTCTACTTCCGTAGTGTAGTCAAATCGTAAAACTGTCCTCAATTTGCGAGATAATATCAGTAGGCAACAGTTGCTAATACTTTGTGTTTTATCTTTCAGCTTAGTTTGCATGAGAAATATTGTAACCACGGAGCAGAGGAGATCTGGGATTCAAGTAAGTTATTGTTACGGGACCATTTATTTTTTACGTCAGAGCGGGACACCAGCGGAATTATGTAAAAAAAACTTTTTAGTATTTTACTAACAATATACCTACTGCGCTCTCGGACAAAAATAGTGGATGTAACCCGGAAAGCTGCAAAGCTTATGTGGGACTGGGTAAGCCATGTCAGCCGAACGCCGGAAGAACCATAGTTCAAATATAACAACCAACCATAGAGGCCAAATCATCAACTGAATGGATCCCACGAGATAAGAAACGGCGGCGCGGCAGGCCCAGGAGGAGATAGCTGGACGATCTTGACGCCTACCTGAAAGATTGGCCAGCTACAGCCCAATAGCGAGAAAAATGGAAGGAGGGGAAGGGAGGCCTTTGCCCTGCAGTGGGACAATACAGGCTCATAATAACTATAAAACTAACTTATATTATAAAGAAAAAAATGAAGTTTATTATACCAAGAAGCTTACAACCATCAATATGGTGATCAATGAATCTCACACTAGGATACCCTGTATCGTGATATTCAGTCTCTACCATTAAAGATACAATCCATACCAATATATAAAAATGAATCGTTGTCTGTTTGTTTGTTTCTTTGGGGGAGCTTGCACGCGATAACGGCTGGACGGATTTTAATGAAACTTGGAATAGCTGGAGATAGCTTATATAGTTGGAGATAGCTTATACCCTGGAATAAAACAGGATACTTTTAATCCTGGAAAATTGAAAGTTTCCACGAGATAACTGAAATAAATTGATTACTCGCTTTAAGAAACGGTTGTCTTGGAAACGATATAACAATTATTTCAAAAAACATCAAGAGTGGTGCTATAGCTACTATTGCATTGGTTTTTAATATCCTAGAAGAACATAGGATGCTTTTTTTCGCGATAAACAGAAATCCACACGGACGAAGTCGCGGGCGGGAAAACTAGTTATTAATAATAGCTCAAAAAAAGGCACTAAATACACAGATATAAACAAATGTGTAAAATGTTTGTGAAGATGACTGATCAGAGGCAATTAGAAAATGAATAACACATTTTTTTTTTATTACATATTAGTTGAGTTACTAAGCCTTAGTCACATGACTTCTAAAGTCTAAGCAGCTGTTTTGTATTTGTCGGCGGAACAAATCAGTTTCAAAATATCGGGTCTAGTTTTCGACAGGCGCGTTACTTCCAGACAGACACATAACGTCCATACATAATATAAAAGTGAAACGTTGTCTATTTGTTTGGGGAGTTTTAACGCGATAACGGCAAGAAGGAATTTTGATGAAATTTGGAATGGAGATAGTTGAAATAAAACATGGGATACTTTTTATCCCGGAAAATTGTAAATTTATACGGGAAAACTGGAATATTTAATTACTCGCTGTGAGGAACGGTTGCCATGGAAACTAAATAATAACAAGTTTGTCAAAAAACATCAAGAGCGTTGGTGCAATACTTTTGCGATGGTTTTTAATATCCTAGGAGAACATAGGACGCTTTTTTCCGCGATAAACTGTAGTCCGCGCGGACGAAGTCGCAGGCGGGAAAACTAGTACTTAATAATTATACGAAAGTTCGTACACAGAGGCTGTTAGAACGGAAATACTGGAATAATTTCATACAACGTTTTTCAGCAGGAACATTCGCAGCATTTCAGCTAATGTATTTTTTAAGAAAAATAGCAAAAATGATGGATTCTTAATATATCATTTGGTCTGTTTCGAAAGCGGGACGCTTTTGCCCTCGCGGGAGACAGGGCGGGAAAACGGCAAACTGCCAGAAAGCGGGACTGTCTCGCCCAAAGGAACGGTAGGTATGGTCACATTAGTTTTTGTACAAATGGGGAATCGTACAAAAGTAGAGTTAGTATAATTCAATGGTTATGACAGTAGCCATATTTTTTGCCATAAAACTGTTCAGTAGGTATGTACAAAGAAAGAGAACCATTAATGAAAGGGAGCTCTGCAGCGGAAGTTCCTAATTTAGGTAGGACACAAATATAACTACTGTTTACCAATCTACATGTTGTGATTTGGTTAGTTCATGGCATGGATAGTGTTAATGTTATTGTAACGTACTATATATAAAAAATCTTATCAGGGTTTGTAGTTTATATATACTTATCTAGGTAATATATTTTAAATCTGAGGACAATAACATAACAATAGTTGAATAAAATACCTAATTAAACTTTCAGTGTTCTTAATGAAAATTATCTTTCTTTGACCTATTTTAATGGAATTACTCTAGTATCTAGCAGGGTTGAGATGATTTAAATCACTTCAAACGAACGGCCCCCTATTGGCGAAAATAACTGTTAAAAACGCAGAATATGTTCACAATTGGCGTTCCCTTTGGCAATTTGTGGGCGAAATTAGCGTTCTGAACGTTTTCGATCACCGTTCGTTTTGCAAGTTTCAATGACATGTTGACATAGGAAAATCGACTTTGATCCGTCAGGGATAGGGTCGTTTTTCATTCAGTTTGGAAAGTATCGGAAGTGTCATAAGTTGCAAAAATGACAAGTGTTGAAAAAGTTCAAAGAAAGCGGCTTGTTAAATTTCGAAACTGCCTACAACGCCAAATCATCATCTCGAACGCAGGGAAGGTCTGCGGGGATTCTCTGAAATTTAAACACGCGACTGATTCCGCCCTTTTCGCCCGGTCATTTGTGATTGATTATGGAAAGAGTGAATACAACAACAAGATGTCTGGAAGAAAAAAAAGATGCTGTATGGGTTTATTTCAATGATAAAAAGTCGTCTTGCGGCAAGTATAACAAAGTGGTGTGTAAACCTTGTTACGAGAGAATGAAAAAACATTTATAAACATGTGTGACAGAAATTGATCGCAATCAAATATACTACTGTGTTTTTAAAAAAATGACTAACATTTTAGACTTTATTTATATTGTTTTTTGTTAATTTTATTAGTAAGTAATAAAATAAATAAACATTGTATTGTGTTTTTTCCAACTTCCAATTTAAAGAAGATGCAAAAACATAAAAATAAATTATAGAAACTTTTCTATAAAAATTTTTTCAATCTATTTAAAGATATCATGATTTTTATCAAACCTGGTATCTACATCAAAATAAGTCAAACCGGTCTAGTTGGGGAAAATAGCCCTCGCTGAGCTCCAATACCAAGTTACCTACCTAATTAAGGTTTGTGGAATAAAGTTTTTACATAAATCACCTTAAAAGTGGGGTAAGCAGAGATTTTTGACAAGTGAGATACCTCGCTTGTCCGATGTTGACAAGCGAGGTATCAATCGATTCATCATCATTTATAGTGTGATTGGCTATTTTTTTACCCTAGTATAGCGAAGCAAAGGAAGGGTTATATGTTTTAGCTAAACATTTGGTCCGAGTTTGACAAGCGAGGTATCAATCAATTAGTCTTCATCGCTAGAGGTTTTTTTTACCCCACCATAGTTGGGTTTTAGTTTTAGAACTTAAATCTAAATGTTTATTGGGTAGCATGGTTTTATTACAATGTTGGTTAATAGAATACATATACCAAAATTTTGTACAGATGTGTTTTATCAGCTTGATGCCAATTTAAATAACAGTGTAGTTTATAACTTGTTCTATGATTATGGTAAGTATATACAATTTTGAATACAGCCAAAATTAAGAGTAAGAAATTTGTCACCTTTGTGAGTACCAAATTAGTTGCACCTTTGTTAGACCCATCGGAGTTGATAATAAGATGAATATCATAACAGCAGAGGTGCCAAGCTATTCAGAGGCATGATTTGTAATGCTTGGTATTACAAATGAATCAATAGGTACATTACCTCAAGGCTGTCTACAAGACTCATAACTTCTATGCTTCTGGCATAGAATATTGTCTAAAACTACAGCTTCTACCTGAAATTTGCTTCTGCCTTTATGTAGTTACAAGCTTCACCCTCATCTTCACCCGTATGCAAATTTTACTAACTCCGTTCACCCCCATAAAGATGAATTAAAAAAACAATTTTTGGTGCACCTCTAGTATACACAAGGAATATTTCCTACAAATTTCAAATCTCTATATTCATCAGTTAGGCTGTGCATTGGCTGTCAGTATTATTAGTATAATAGTAGTAGTATATATTTTCAAATTGGTAGAACAGGTGTTTGTATTTTCCTTGTAACATAGGGTAGGGATTTTAATATGTACCTATTTACATAAAAACAAGTAGAACTTGCAATTTTTAAACTATTGATCATTTTTTTATTTGTATGTCTTGTGGGCTAAGTTATCAAGAAACATTGGGCTTTGGATGTAAAGAATTCAAACTTGACCGAATAGTGTTGATTAATTGGTACCAACAAACTTTCAGTTTCTGCGAAAAAGTCACGGTGCCATGTATTTCATTATTAGTATTAATTGAATAGGTAAACATACTTTATACCAGGGCTATTATTATAAAAGCCATCGAAATTAAAGAATAAAAATAAATAGATAGAACGAGAAGTGGCTAAGTAAATAATGAATAACTATTATCGACATACATGGATGTAGTGTAGCCACCAAATCAGCGGCGGGCGTATCGGCGAAGTACTTCATTTAATACTTAAATAAAGTTTAACAACGTACTCACAATATGTAGCATACTATGCAAGAACAGCTGTTGAAATTGCTCCTCTGAATTCCCCGCCCCGTCGGCATCAAAACACAACACTCAGTTCCTTATTTATAACAATACTAATATCTATCCCTTAAAAAATATTTGTATTTCCTTAATTCATCGTCTCCATGCACAAACTGCCGAAATAAACGCGATATAGTAGCATTTAGCGGGATTACAATATTTATCGGCTGAACTGCGAACGCACAGTAGTCACAAAAGTCAACGCGACACACGTCTCGCTCGCTGAAGTTCAAAAAACTGTTTGATTTTTATTGTGAATTTTTGAATGAATGACAATGTGTAAATAGTCGATTGAATGAATATCAAACACTGAACGAACCATCGAACGACAAAACCATAGACAGTCTCATAAAATAATAAAGGAAGAGTGAACATGATGACTAATCGTTTAAAAATGTTGCCACGGCGCAGAAATATCTCCCAACTCAAATTACATACTTGTCCCAACACCAAGACAAATTTTAATCCAAGATTGTAGTGGTGATAGCGAACAAGGAATATGGCGGCGAATTTGACTCCTTTAGCTGTACGCACTTTATAATGGAACAAAAACGCTTTGTACTAAATGAACAAAAAATTGTGAATTCACAACTATAAACTAATGAAGGGAGGCGGTGTGTAGGTAGTGTAGGGACTTCGCTGATCTACGACTTATCCTGTTATAAAATGGGGAAAAACAAAGGGATTAGGTAGTGCTACTGTACAATCTTTGAAATTTATCATATAGAAAATCAAACAGGCTATCTTACGATTACGATACGATGGCGCTTGAGACTGAACAACTTCGAGGCTACCAATTCATCCAACTTAATTAAATGTAACTATTTCTTACTTTTCAATATCTTTAGGATGAGAACCTAAACAGTATTAGGTTCATCATCATCATAATCATCATGATCATTTATAGCCACTGCTCTACCCAGTGCTGGGTAAAGGCCTCATTTCCCTATTGCCACGCCTTTTGGTTGGATTAACCTCATTCATGTAGATATATGAATACTTTCCCTCACATTCAACCCATCATTTCACTGGACGTCAGACCTTCTTCTGGACAGTCCTTGGTTTCCATTCGAAGAATTACTCTACCTGCCATCACCTAGGAGATATGGCTAGGCAAGGTGATGGCTGGTGTTGATGACGTTAGTTTCAGATTTGTGATATTTATAATTTGAACAACCGTATACGCATCAGTATTGTCTCAGTCTCCTGTTTTCCCGAGGAAATAATAAAAACTGTTGATTAAATAAATATCAAAATACATTTATAACTAATGACCATTTTCTCAGACTTTACAATGCCAATCCCAAGTAATATTTCTATGCAGAGAATCCAGCTATTAGATGGTTGCTCTCCAAAATTTTGTATCTCTACGTTATAGTGCAACTTGCACTATAGTTGCATTACTCTCTTTAGACACAAGTATTTCAAAGCCAAGTAGTTGTCTTATAATTCGTAGCTTTTACCCCCCATTCCTATAAAAATGAAATGAGTCGTTTTTCCAACGTCTCGGTACTTTTTGTATGGCGTTTATGTCAAAAGCCTACGGACAGTAAGTGAAAACGGTTCTTTTTTAAATATAGGATCCAGCCATTCGTAGATACTTTAGAAATCTCCTTTCTACTTCAGCTTCGGTTTCCTTTTATCTGACTCAGTCTCCAAAGATTCTTGCTCTATGTAGTGTTTTTATCTTCTTCATCGTGTTTCAAGATTCACTTCAATATCATCATGTCAGCCTTTAGAAGTCCACTGCTGAACGTAGGCCTACCCCAAACAGCGCCATGACGAGCGATCTTGTGCCACTTCCATC
Organism: Alsophila aescularia; assembly: GCA_946251855.1. NCBI lineage: Eukaryota > Metazoa > Arthropoda > Insecta > Lepidoptera > Geometridae > Alsophila > Alsophila aescularia. The sequence goes on from OX276381.1 coordinate 18,331,964, forward strand.
CACCGACTGCCTGCGATGGTTACAATGTCGTTGGTCCATCGTGTGGGGGGTCTCCCCACACTTCGCTTGCTTGTTCGTGGTCATCATTCGAGAACCTTTATTCCCCAGCGGTTGTCGGTTCTGCGAACTATATGGCCTGCCCATTGCCACTTCAACTTGCAAACTCTGAGAGCTATGTCGGTAACCTTCGTTCTTCTACTGATTTCCTCATTTCGGATTCTATCACGCAGTGAAACACTGAGCATAGCTCTCTCCATTGCACGCTGCCCAACTCTGAGCTTGTGTATGAGACCAATAGTTAGCGACCACGTCTCAGTACCGCATGTCATCACTGGCAACACGCACTGATTATAAACTTTCATCTTGAGGCTCTGCGGTAGCTGCGACGAGAAGATATGGCGTAATTTCCCGAACGCTGCCCATCCGAGTTGAATTCGTCGGTTGACCTCTTTGTCGAAGTTGGATCTACCCAGTTGGATCGTCTGACCTAAGTAGACATAGTGATCAACAGCTTCGATAATATCGTTCCCAACATAAACTGGCATGGGTAGGACATGGGCATTTGACATGATGTTCGTCTTGCCCATGTTCATTTTAAGACCCACATGTTGGGAAACAATATTGAGGTCACTGAGCATTGCGCTTAGGTCTTCCAGGGTTTCTGCAGGGTTTCAGTTCAATATATATGTATGTTATAGGTATGTACGTTTTACTGATTTGAATCTTCGAGTTGAATAGTGGCTCTATATGTGATATGTATGTGCTATGGAGTTTCTTCTTATGTAAGTTGATAGTTAACGCCCTCATTTTCTCCTCATCTTTGGTAACCTTTCAGTACATTTTATTATTATTATTATTCCCTTTATTTCTCATTATTATTATTATTATCCCTTGCCATTTTCCAATGTATTGGGTCTATTGCTTTAGTTTGCCATTCCTGTACGTCTCGTATGTATCAAGTTCATCTCTCCAGCTTTGTCTAGGACACTGTCGTTTGAAGCCTAGCGGTAAACATTCCATGATAGAGCTATCTTGCACATTGTCTAACATACGGCAGTCGTATCCAGCCTAGTCCCATTTAAGCATGGCTGCTCTTTGAGTTACTTTGGCAATCTGGGTCTTGGATTGGAGCATTTTATTCCAGATACGGTGTGTCAGTTTTACGCCCAAGATACTGCGCTCGCTCCATCGCTCACTGGCAAACCTCAAGCGTGGACCTTTAATCGTTGAACAGGTCTTTGAGTGTTTAAGTCAAAGACCAAGTCTGAGCTTCGTATGTGAGGATAGAAAGAATGCACATGGCAAATGTCCATGATTAGTTTATGTTTTATGGGTAAGTTTAGTTTTGGTACTTTTAGTACAATAGTCTTCCAAAAAAATTACCACATATCTGTCAGATTTCCACTCTCTGAAGCTCTCAAATTACGGAATCACTGTACTATTTTGACTGATCACCTACAGTCAAAAAACTCACGCCTTGGATCCCACATGTTCCTTTTTGCATCTGGACAAGGGCATACGCTCTACAATCGAACACCTTGAAATGGTTTATGTAAAAAAAAAACCTTTCCAATGGCTTCAAATTTCTTAACATCTACTGCAATATTATTATTTTCAATAAATAGCCGTGTTTATAGCTGTTTAGTAACAGGGAAGTCTGTTTCCTCGACCCTTCTCTGTCATAGTTCAAATTGCATGTTTGCTAACCTCACATGGCTGTGTGGGTATGGAATCGCTGTGTGTTGACGCTTGCTACTATATGTTCCCCCAGCAACACATCCACTTTCCTGTTCACATATTTCCGTCCATTGTCCGACCTTAACTCTGTAAGTTTTTTCCCATTTTGGGTCTTGGTAACTCATCATCAGCTTATGCTTGTCCACTGCTGGACGTAGGCTTCTCCTAATGCTTGCCACTTAACTTGGTCTTCAGCTTTCTGCATCCTGCTTCTGGCCACAGGGCACCTACACTACGTTAACATACTACTACAGCCTAAACATGGTCTCCACTCGAGAATTCGTCTATCCCAAGGATCGTTGATTCCTTGTGAAATGTGACCAGCACAGCGCCACTTCAGCTTGCTTTTCCTTAGAGCTATATTGCTTACCTTGGTTTTCTGTCATTCTGACCATTGGTTGGCCCTCTCATTAATAAAAACCTACAACACATTAAAATTTAGTTTTTTCATAAGCTTCACTCTTTCGTTTTAGAAAATACACGTAAGTTTCAAGTTAATAGTCTATGATAAGCTTTCAAAAACCAACTGAAAAAAATAGTGGCTGAGGTGATAACAATAAACAATCACCAAATGTTTTAAAAAATGAATCGAAAAAACCCGTTTCTTTTATTATTATTACTTGGAATACATTGTCATTGATTTGTGAGCTACCCTGTAAGTTTCAGCTGGATAGCTAATCGAGCAGTGCTTGAAATTTGAGTTGCAAGATTCCACCTGGAATGATAGTAAGGCAGACAGATAGTCAGATATACAAACAAGAAAGTGACTTATTAAAAACGTGGTAAAATGATCCCAAACATGTTGTATTTGCAGTATTAGCACCATTATGATTAGTGTACTGCACTAGCTGCCACTTACACTCCACTCCTGAGTCCTGACTCCATCATGAAAATATTCATTTAATAACACAGTACTCTTAATATTTATAATTAAATTAATATTTACCCCAAGCCGATTGCACTGAGACAAGAAAGGGAAGTTAAATTGTAAATATTTTTGTACCTAGCAACTTTAATCTTCCGTCCATTTTCGTTTCGTTCGTTTCGCAAACTCAAAAAAAAAACGAAAAGCGACTACGACGAAGAAAAAGACGTCTTTTTGTCGGTTAAATTAGTTCTCGTTGCTAAATAATGTGAGTTCTCTGCCGTTTATATTGACAAGATTTCATCTGCATTGTTTGATCCGGAGGAATTGCGGAGAAAAATAAATTAACGGTAAGTTTCGCGACATTTGAGTTGGTTTTGTTTGTAAGGCGAGAAAGTGACCGTTGTCGCGAGACCGCAGTCGTTGCAGATGCGATCTAATTTCACATCTCACAACGGGGATGGCTATAATTGACCCGGTCTGCAATTAACAATCAGTTCCGCAGAATCAGTAGCCATGAGATTAAAATCTGGTGAAACATAATCATCAATTTATCCCACGTTTTATGTTTCTCAGAAGCATATTCTGCTCTAGAGCGCTAAAAATTAACGCCTACGCGATAAGAAAGTTGTCACTAATATATAATCTCTAATTTGTGCATGTGTCGCATTAATTTACCTATTTCATTGGTGACTCAAATGCCCTGTCAAAAGGTATACAAACAATAGATACCAGCAAAACAGATTCCGTGAATTTATATGCTCATGCATGCTGTATATTCATCATGCTAGGTCTAAAAGATCGAATAGCCATGAACTTCATTATAGTAAGTTAAATAAAACAGCTTGGTACAAAAGGTTGTGCACAATCTACAGATATGTTCAATTGCAATTTACATTCAGGGCTAACTGTATGACTTTATAAAGTTAAATGGTTGATTTGAAAAAAAAAGAGGATTTTCTCATTGTGCCATGACAGTACAATATTATTAAAGTTAAATTAAGATGGACATATTATATTTCACGCAAAAAGGGCCGATGATCGGCCTAGTTGCGGAAAAGAAGCCCGACCACCAAGAAGATGGACGTACTTGCTTATGCTTTGACCAAGCTACATTAACCCTTCAAGCACCTATTGTGTGATATAGCTCAATAACATAATGTCCGAAGGATTAAAGTTTAAATTCATTTTCCTGTGTGTGTGTGTGTGTTGTCCGCCATCTAATTTCTTCAAAACTTCATAAATCCAAATGCATATTTTAGCTGGAAATAGATGTTCAATGGTTTACCATAACCATGCACATCCTAATGGAGGATAAATAAAGTAAACGCAACAGTTGCAAAAAAAAAAAACAGAATGCCCATAACATGCGCAAGTAAACAACCATGTTAAATAGGTATTACTGAAAGTTCACATTTCCCCCACTGAAGTATACTATCCCTTAAAAATTAATTAAGAGTAAGAAGTTTTTATAAAATAATTTTAGGTCATAGATTGTGATCTGAATTTAAAGCATGGAATGGTTGTTTCATGTTTAAAGCTTTCCATGTTAAACAAACATTACTCAAATAATTACTTTATTACTTTAAGCCAAGTAGCTATTGAAAAACCTTTTCCTCAAACTACCTACTTGGTACTTGGTGTTCGGTCTTCTTTCCACAACTAGGCTAATCATCGACCACGTTTGCGTGAAAAGTACCTACTCTCACAAGCAGGGCTTGCAATATAGCAGCTCCGGGCAAAAAATATATTCGCCGCCCATTACAATGACACCTTATAAGTCATGAGCATGTTATTCCAGAGATGGGATGATGCAATGTTTAACCAACTGACAATGTATGTATGACTTTAGGCTAAGTAGATTCGGGGATAAGGGGGAGGAATGGTAAAGTTTCATCTATTTTGTTAAATAACTAACTTAATCACAATTAATTTATTTACTGTACATGTGTTTGGGTCATAGAAACCGGTCCAGTAAATTCGGAGCATTGTCTGTGACAGACGGATAGACAGACATACACACAAGTGATCCTATATGGGTTCCATGTTTTATCATCCGGACGTAAAGGACCCTAAAAAGTGAAGAGTGAAAAAAGCCCATACAAATAAAAACAATTCTAGCAGTGCATAATTGAAACATCTTTCTAAATCATATAAAAAGTATAGATTAGTAAAGCGCAAGTGCTTTTTTTTTAGCTATATCTATTATATTAAGTGTAAAACTAACAATTCAAAATGATGTAAAAAAGGATAGATCTAGGTACAATAATTTATAAACAGGAAATATTTTATTGTTTGTAATGGATAAAGTCAAAAAATACAGAACCCTTCTTTTTCACATATAAAAGCTACAAAGAAGAAAATGTTTGTGTTATTGTAAACATTTAACATGATTTTGATTTATATGAATATAATGAGTTTAGAAGTAAATAAGTGCTAGCGAAGCTAGAGCATTTTTTTTAGCTACCTGTTTATTTTAGTAAATTTCGGACAAGTCAAGTCAACATCCAATAAAATTCAAGATAGGTTACGAGTTATGATTATGAAAGGTGCCTAAAGTTGAGCGCGAGGGGCTGCTTCCGTCGCCCCATGCAGCCTGCGGTCCAGGGCCATGACCCTTTTGACCCTAGGCTAAATACGCCCCTGAAAACGTTTGAATAAAAATTAGATACCCTTTTTTTTCTTTTATGTTCAGAAATGTAAAATCGGAGAATTTCTTTGTATTCTTAGCTCAAAAAAACATTACATTTCGGGTACTTATAAGAGTTGGTTCTTTCTTTCCCATTTTTCAAGCTACTTGGCTGCTAATTAGGAGACAGCATTAAGAAAATTATAAAACAGACATAAAAATATATTGGTCCGTCTATGAATTTACAGCCACTAGGTATAATAATATATAATAATAATATATTCGGGACAATTCCACACCAATTACCTAGCCCCAAACTAGGATACCCTGTACTATGGGTAATAGATAACGGATAAACATACATAGATACGAATATTATAAACATCCATGACTCGGAAACAAACATTTCTGCTCATCGCTCAAATGATTGCACCTTGCAGGGAGGTATAATAGTAATATAAAAAAAAAATGGTCTGTCTATGAATTTACAGCCACTAGGTATAATAGTAATATAAAAATATATTGGTCCGTCTATGAATTTACAGCCACTAGGTATAATAGTAATATAAAAATATATTGGTCCGTCTATGAATTTAGAGCCACTAGGTATAATAGTAATATAAAAAATATATTGGTCCGTCTATGAATTTACAGCCACTAGGTATAATAGTAACATAAAAAATATATTGGTCCGTCTATGAATTTACAGCCACTAGGTATAAAAGTAATATAAAAAATACTTATTTTACAGTATGCTGTTATCGGGCTGCTGAGCACTAATTTTTATAATAATTTTCTTTCCGTGCAACCAAGTGTGGCAGGCGGCGCACCCTCAATTTTGCCGCTCTCTGCCAGGCTTGCTTCCCCCTAGATCGGGCCCTGCTCACATGTGCTTGACAATCATGCGTCTGACTTGTTCTGTCATGCTGAAAGTTCTTCAGAGTGAAAAGTTGAACTATAGTGTTCCTTTCTGTTATAGTATTAGGTACCTCTGTTTTTAGTACAAGCCCCATGGTTTGGCCAAGTTTGGGTCGGCCTAATTGAACATACATAACAAACATGCCTAACATTTCTTTGTTTATTATAATTTGTTGCTTTAAGAGACAAGACCCAGATTGCTGGCCATCAATTTTAGGGTAAATGTTTTCAACCCATCCCCACTACTAATCCCCCCCTTACTACTAATAATCCCTCACTTTCACATCTGAAATCAATGTAATCTATGGGAAATAAAAAAGCTTGGTATGAAAGTAAAAATAAACATATCTCAGAATTGGGGGTTCCAAAACTTTCTTTACAGGGGGGGGTTCTACCGCTCCTCCCGAACCTCCTAAAATTAATGGGTGGCAATGTACAATCCTATTAACTTTGCCACTACCTTTAATTATTCAACATGAATAAAAATTATTGCACTTGTAGGGTACTAAACAAATATTTTCTCCAAATTAAAAAACCAGGTCCACTTGTTTAGGCTGTGCATTATATATCAGTCAATATAACACGGTCCGGTTTTGTAGGTTACTAACTTACCCGCCCGCGCTTCGTCCGCGCGGACTACTGTTTATCGCGAAAAAAAGGTATCCTATGTTCTTCTAGGATATTAAAAACCAATGCAAAAGTAGGTATAGCACCAACGCTCTTGATGTTTTTTAACAGATTTGTTATTTCGTTTCCATAGCAACCATTCCTTACAGCGAGTAATCAAGATTTTCCAGTTTTCACATGAAAATTTTCTATTTTTCGAGAAAAAAAGTATCCTATGTTTTATTCCAGGGTATAAGCTATCTCCATTCCAAATTTAATCAAAATTTGTCCAGCAGTCATCGCGTGAAAGCTCCCCAAACAAACAAACAGACAACGTTTCACTTTTATATATAGGTATAGATAGAAGATAGCCTTCTATACCATTGATTTAATGCATACCCCCAGAAAATTATACATACTATAAATATTCATATCTATGAAAGTTTATCCATTATCTAGTATCCATAGTGCAGGGTATCCTAGTTTGGGGCTAGGTAATTGGTGAGAATTGTCCCGAATATATATATATATTGTTGTTATTTTTATAGGTAAGGACTTGACTCGCAGACTTCACCACAGCACAGAACCACAATGGAGGACGAGAATGAATACAAAAAGCTTCCAACAGAAGACAAATGCATACACAAGCTATGGAAAGCCAGAGTGGCGGGCTACGAAGAAGCCATGAAGCTATTTAACCAGATAGACGACGAGAAGTCACCAGAATGGAACAAATACCTGGGACTGATTAAAAAATTTGTAACGGACAGCAATGCTGTGGCACAGGAGAAAGGTAACCTCTATTATTTATCTTTGATCTAAATGTTATTCCAGGACCTAAAATACCAATATACTGAAATAGATCAAAGTTCCTTCAGCCGTTAAATTTCTCGGCGTCTACTTATCAGATTGAGATATTTGCCCGTTTTCACTAACCACGAACAAGGTGACGCCTAACTAAGGAACTCCTAAGCAAAGTCTAAGCATAATCTTCTGTTTCACCAATCCATTTTTAATAGGTGGCTCCGAAGCTAGGTGCGCACGCACACTCACTAATTTACATGAATGAGCGAGCTTGGCGCGGGCTGCCAGTTTAGGAGTTGCCTATCATTAGGCACCCCCGAATCGATGTCGTGGCTAGGTGACGCCTAAAGTCACTAGTTATCACCTAATCTTTGGTTTGTTTTTTTTTGCCCTTGGCAACTTCTAAATATTTAGGCATCTGATTTAGGCGACTCCTAAGATTTGTGAAAATGGGCAATAAAGTCCACCAAATTTTAAGTCAAAACTTAAGCTATCCAAAAGTGAAAACCGCATTTCAATCGGTCCAGTAGTTCGTACGCAATGTGCGAACAAACATTCAGATGGACACCATTTTTGTCATTTTTAAAAAGGTAATGTTGTTGTTCTTTTTGTCCTTTTAAGTTCTCAAGGGTTTTTTTTAATTACCTTAGTGCAGACTTTTTAATGCTTTATTAAAAGTATAGATTTTTTCTTAAAAAGTGGACAACATTCTTTGGAGTCAATGTTGCAACACCTTTTTGCCCCGAGAGGGTCTTTTTATAACATAATTGTGAAAAATTGTTGTATAAAAATCGCCTCAGTGACATACTTTCTGAGATATCAAAAATCATTATTTCTCGTCAAACTTCATAGTAATATTAATTTGTCTGCCACGTATGGGATCAGGGATGGCGCAGTTTAGAATAGTTATCTGTGACATTAATTTTATCAGACAGTTATATGGTGGTTCCTTGACCAACACAGAAAAAGTGCAAACAATAACTAAAATTTGTCTTTCACATATGGGATGGGGCAGTTTAGAATAGTTGTCTGTGACATTAATTTTATCAGACAGTTATATGGTGATTCCTTGACCAACACAGAAAAAGTGTAAACAATAACTAAAATTTGTCTTCCACGTATGGGATGGCGCAGTTTAGAATAGTTGTCTGTGACATTAATTTTATCAGACAGTTTTATGGTGGTTCCTTGACCAACACAGAAAAAGTGTAAACAATAACTAAAATTTGTCTTCCACGTATGGGATGGCGCAGTTTAGAATAGTAGTCTGTGACATTAATTTTATCAGACAGTTATATGGTGGTTCCTTGACCAACACAGAAAAAGTGTAAACAATAACTAAAAATAATGTTCAATCCCAAATTAGAACACTTTTTGTTTCTTATATTTTTTTCCTATAGATTGACATATCGTTTATGGTCAAGAAATCGATCGCTTTTTCAAAATGGCAGAAGTTTTAGGTATGCAATAAGGTTACATGCTCTTTCATCAAAATCTGTTCAGCTATTTCAGCACTGAGTGGTAATCTGATCTCAGCATTGTGATAACTGTCGAGTATCACCGCCTGTTTATTCATTCCGCATGTGGCTAATTTGGCTTTCATATTGTGTAGACAATAAATAATGATGACATTAAAAAAGGGCTTTGTCTCTAATAAGGTTTTTTTTTTTTTTTTTAATGCTTTGTCTTTGATTTTTGAGCTACCCTGAATTTGTGTGGACAATATATAATATATTTAAATATATTTTGGACAATTCCACACCAATTACCTAGTCCCAAACTAGGATACCCTGTAATATGGGCACTAGATAACGGATAAACATACATAAATACGAATATCACATCCATGACTCGGATACAAACATTTCTGCTCATCACACAAATGATTGCACCTTGCAGAATTCGAACCCGCGACCGTTTGATTTCGTTCCCAGGGTCACTAGCCACTAGAACAACCGGCCGTCAAATAAATAATTATAACATAAAAAAAATGTGCTTTGTCACTTATAAAGTTTTTTTTGTTGTTTTTTTTTAATGCTTTGTCATTGATTTGTGAGCTACCCTGAATTTGTGTGGACAATAAATAATCATAACATAAAAAAAATGTGCTTTGTCACTTATTAAGTTTTTTTTTTAATGCTTTGTCATTGATTTGTGAGCTACCCTGAATTTGTGTGGACAATAAATAATTATAACATAAAAATAATATGCTTTGTCACTTATTAAGTTTTTTTTTTAATTTTTTGTCATTGATTTGTGAGCTACCCTGAATTTGTGTGGACAATAAATAATCATAACATAAAAAAAATGTGCTTTGTCACTTACAAAGTTTTTTTTTTAATGCTTTGTCATTGATTTGTGAGCTATCCTGAATTTGTGTGGAAAATAAATAATCATAACATTAAAAAATGTGCTTTGTACTTACGAGGCATGCCTTTTAAGTTCTGTCGTTTCCATATTTCCCGGCAATTTTGAATTTGGAACTGTTCTATATTCGAATGTGTTTAAATTTTGAATCTCAAAACAGTTGAAAGTATTAGGATTAATGCTATTGTTTAGTCACAGCGTCGATTGGAATCTGTCAGGTTACGTACGAAAATGAATCTTTCTAAGGAAAATGTTCGTGCAATAATTTTCTACAACTTTAGAAGAGGCCTGACACGGCTTCAGTGTTTTGAAGAGCTAACATCTGTGTTCAGTGATGAAGCCCCATGTCTGCGGAATGTCGAACGCTGGTATTTAGAATTCCAGCGTGGACATACTAGTGTTAGTGACAAATCTCGCGAAGGACGCCCAAAATCCGCCTTCACTGAAGATAACATCATTGCTGTGAGACAACTAATTCTCGAAGATCGTCATGTGACGTATTGAGCGATAGAGGCTCTATTAGGCATCTCAGGGACAACCATTCAGAAGATCTTTGCATGAAGCGCTTGGTGTGAGAAAGCTAGTTTGCCGTTGGATACCGCATCTGCTTTCCGACGATCACAAGGTGGCCCGCGTCAGATGGTGTAAGAAAACTCTGCAAAGGTTCAACCGAAAAGAGTCAAATCACGTCTACGACATCATCAGTGGTGACGAATCTTGGATCTATGCCTACGATCCTGATTCCAAACAACAATCTACAATCTAGGTCTTTCAAGACGAGCGAAAGCCGACTAAAGTTGTTCGTTCTCGAACCACTTCAAAGAAGATGGTGGCCACATTCGTTGGAAAAATCGCCCATGTTGCGACTATTGCACTTGAAGATCGTAGAACGGTTAACGCAGAGTGGTATACCACAGTTTGTTTACCACAAGTCATCGCCGAACTTCGTAAATCTAACTCAAAGCGACGCATCATCCTGCACCACGATAACGCAAGCTCACACAGCGCTCGTCAAACGATTGAGTATTTGAAGCAGGAAAAAGTAGAAATTCTTGACCATCCTCCATACAATCCTGACCTAAGCCCTAACGATTTCTTTACATTTCCTAAAATTAAGAAAAGTCTTCGTGGTCAAAGGTTCCAGTCCGGTGAAGAAGCAGTCGACGCTTTCAAGTCAGCCATTTTGAACACCTCCACTTTAGAGTGGAATAAATCTATACCATAATAAAACTGTAACTGGGCTAAATCTGCACATTAAATATTTTTTGAAAATTATAATTGAGATAAACTTCAAAATCGATATAGAATGCAAAAAGGATATTTTTTAATTTTTGTCTGTCTGTCTCTTTGAACATGCATCACGCTGAAACTACCGAACGGATTTTGATGCAACTTGTACCAATCATAGCTTATGTTATGGATAAACTTTTTATCCTGAACTTAAAAATCATGAGTTCCCGCAGGATAGGGGTTGAAAGTTATTTAAAAGAACACATATTACGCTGAAACTACTGGACGGAGTTTGATGTAACTTGGCACAGTCAAAGTACATATTATGTTTTAAAATTATTGATTCTTTTTATCCCCAAAAAATATAGGGTTCCTGCGGGATAGGTATTCAAAGTTATAGTAATTTAAATGTAATATAAATAAAACATTAAAAGGGTATCATAATTTTGACCCTCTCGCCACTATACTGTCTGGTTGGACCATTTGTGCCTGCCAACCCAGACGTGCGTGGATCGAAATCACACTCACTTCTTGAAATGTTTTGTTCCATATTTTTATGCATTTACATATTTTATGCGTTATTTTTACAGTTTCTTTGATTTATTTAAAATATTTTTTTTCCTGAAGTAAACCGTCAAATCGTTACAACAAAATAGGTCACAATAATTCCAATTCGGATAATTTAGAAAAAACTCAAAAACAAAAGAATTCTGTCAATTTACTTTGTTTTTTTTTTACTTTGTAAATTTGTTAGTTTTACCTGAAGTGCATGTTTAAAAAAGAAATAAATTATCATTTATAATATACATTCCCTCATAAAAAAGCACCATCTAGCGGCTGTTTTTATTGGTAACCAAACTGCTTACTGTTTTACATTTTTAACCCCCAAACAATGAGACGGGTGTTATAAGTTTAGGGTGTGTATCACTGTTTGTGTGTGAGTGTGTGTGTGTGTTTTCGTATTTTTTTTTGGTTGAAAGCTAATGTGATTTAGATGGTCAACAACTCCAGCGCATAAACCAAACAAATCAAAGTTCTGCCTCCAATTTAACTAGATGGCGCTGATTGACCTAAATTCAAATCTGTTAACCTTTCGAATTCGGCTCACATTACTTTGTTTATTTTGTGTGTGAGGGTTTGTGTGTGTGTGTGTTTGTTTGTGGCATCCTCATAAAAAAGCTCCCAAACGAATGGACCGGTTTTTGATGCGGTTTGGTTGGTTGGTTTTAATGGTTCTTAGCTAAATGGAGAGGGGGGGGGGGTGTATAAAATTGAAGGCCTTGATAAGTACATTCCAACAGTATCCATACCAATATATAAAAGTGAAACATTGTCTGTTTGTTTGTTTGGGGAGCTTTCACGCGATAACGGATGGATTTTGATGAAATTTGGAATGGAGATAGCTTATACCCTAGAATAAAACATAGGATACTTTATAGGAAAAACTATTTTATTGTATAAAATATTGGCATAAGTTATATTTTGGCAGGGCAGGCGTGTTTTTTATAGTTTTTAAGCTAGTTATTGTAATGCTAAATCTGAGTTGAGTGAACTTGTAAATAATAATCTACTAATATTGAATTCACATTAGTAGATTATTGACTATTTAATAGCTCTAATCCAATTGTCCAAGATAGTTGTGAATACAATGGCTTCCTCTCACGTGTTGACGCAGGTTGGCGTGGCTGTGTCCACGTGGTGTTGTACCGCTCGGGATTAAAGTTCGAAAATAACTTGATCTTATTAGTTCCAGACTTGTGTAGCATTGGATTGTCATTGATTTTATTATAAGTTTGTACACTCACGTGCAATTAAATGTACACGTTCCATATTTAATTATTTATTTTGTAATGTGCTCAGAGTTCTGCTCAATATGGGTAGCAAGAATACTTAATATAACTAGTTTAAAAGCTAGAAAAACACGCCTGCCCGTCCAAAAAAGAACTTGCCAATAAATAATATACTGTCGGAATGTGCTTATCAAGGCCTTTACTTTGATACCCATATCGTAAAATTCAAGTTTTTTTTTTAAATTTGGATATAGAGCCATACTGCAGCCATATTGCATTTAAAAAAGAAATAGCCTATGTTACTCGGGGGCATGTCCCTCATACCCCATACGGCTAAATCTGTTCAGGCATATAAAAGTTATGGTGGAATAAAGAAACTCACATACGAGTACATACATACATGAATCCTAAAAACATTACACTCATTTTTTGGGTAGTCGTGTATAAATATGGATTGCACACCATTCTTCACAATCGAGAGTGAAGCACTCAAGATATACCTATCCGGTCGTACGCGTAAGCACATATTTAGATGCGCACACGCAGTGATACGTTAAATTCTCTCTTAAAATCAAAAACAATGCCGTCTTTGTGATGAAATTGTATATTAAGCACAAATAGCCATAATCATCTCACATATCCTTATTACGCCCGCCGCCATTGTATTGCTCCATTCTCGAGTTTGCCGGTGAGGATTCTTTCTTTTTACACTACTACAGCAAAGCAAGGGAAGGGTAATGAGTTTAACAGTCTATTTATGTATGTATCTATGTATGTGGATGTTGACAAGCGAGGTGTCAATCGATTTGTCTTCAGTTATAGTGTCATAGGCTATTTTTTGTTACCCGAATACGGCAAGGCAACGGAAGGGTTATGTGTTCAAGCTAAAAACTTGGCCCGATTTTGACAAGTGAGGTATCAATCGAGTTGCCTTCATGTGTAGAGTGTAATAGGCTATTTTTTACCCGACCATAGTCGGGTTTTAGTGTTTGAACTAGGCCAATTTTCTTCGAAAATTAGAACAAAAACAAACGTTTGCGAACAAGTTTGAGAAAGATAATATTCTTTACAGGTCTGGAAGCTGCTTTAGTGTTCGTTGAAAACTGCGGGCATGCCGGCAAAACAACCGGCGAGGTTATGTCGGGCATTGTGGCCAAGTGTATCGCTGCATCTAAAACTAAGACCAAGGATCTTGCCTTACAGGTAAGCTACACAAAATTCAACTTAATAAATAATTAATAATAACGAATCTTTACGGCAGTGAAGTTTAGGCTCTGTGAACGATTGCGCAGGTACAGTTGTGAGGATAAAGTAAGCGAGATAGATGATGCGAAAAATGTAAGCGGTTGAGCGAGGCAGATATACAATGCTCAGTTGTGAGGATAAAGCAGCATAAATTAAGCGAGGTAGATGATGCGAAAAAAGTATGCGAAACACTTAGAAACTACTGGACCGATTGCAATACGGTATTCACCGCTGGGTAGCCTAGTGTCATCGCTACGGAACCCTAAGTCTATACGTTTCCGACACGCACTTGGCAGGATTAAAAATATTTTGTATCTTTCGCGTTTTCTGATTGGCGCGAATTGACGGAGTGAATGTGGTGTTTGATATAACTGCCACATTAATAATTTAACTAGAATTTGTAGTACTAGGAAATGGGCAGTAGCGATCTCCAAGACAGTTTGAAAAAATAATGCAGCAGGTTCTGGATATTTGTGTATCTTCTACGGTATCCACGCGATATTAGCAAAATCATGGCAACCCTGCAGAAGCCATAAATAAAAAAGTTGAAGTTTGGCGTATCTGAGTTTTTTCTTGTTTTTTTCTAGACAATCGATTGACCACTATCTCACCTGATGGAAAGAGATGATGTGGTCGAAGGTGTAGCACGCTTGCCTAGTAGATACCTATTCACTCTTCACTTGAACACACCTGGGTTATATCTTACGGGACACAATGACGAGCGTAACGCTTCGTTCTTGTGCGAGGTATTTCAACCATGAAAGGGTGGCGCTTTGCCGATCGTCTAGTCGAACGTTGATGGAAAGCTGATGGGGGAATCAGATTGTGCAGTTCTTGTGCACACTGTTAAGTTGTGCAATTTGTAGAATGTGGACAGGCTTGCGACCTCTCGACTTTTTTATGTTACGATACGATACGCGACGGTATTGAATAGTGACGTTACGTACTGTGACACTGACGAATGTTACAAAAATTCCAATCCAACACAGATCCAATTCCATTTTTTTCAAGAGTATAACCCAAATATACGTTGGTCCCTGTAGACACAGTATGTGCAAATGAGGCTATCGTGACCCCATTCAAACTCAATGTTACTGCGTTCCCATACAAACGATATCCCATTTGCTCATCTGTCCCTTATACCGCATGCACAAGTGAATAACTTAGTGATGCCACAGACGACTGGCTGAAGGTCGCAAGGTTCTATTCCAACCAAATACTTCTTAATAAAAAAAAACTCAAAAAAAAAAAACTCTCTTTAATAGAACCAATTGGTTCTATTTAAGAATATAATATCTATTTTTGGTTGTTGTGCCACTGACACGTAAGAAGAAGAAGCCCAAATATTGTCCTATAATATAAAACCTCGTTTTCTAGGTGACACTAATGTACATAGAGATTGAAAAACACGACGCAGTTGAAGAGGAACTGCTGAAAGGCATGGAACATAAGAACCCAAAAGTGGTGGCGGCTTGCACGGTCGCCCTGCACCAGTCGCTGAAGCAGTTCGGCAACAAAGTGATAGCCATCAAACCGATGGTCAAGAAGATACCCATACTGCTGGCTGACAGAGACAAGACTGTGAGGGATGAGATGAAAGCACTGGTTGTTGAAATGCACAGGTAAAGTAACATAAAAAAAAAGATTTGGTAGAGAGTAGAGATCATCCTACTAATATTATAAATAAGAAAGTTTGTTTGTTTCGCTTTGACGCCTTAACTTACTCAACCTATCTTTATGAAATTTTGCACACACGTTGTCAGGGGGAAAAAAATAGGGTACCTTTCATCCCGACTTATGTAAAAAATGTAGTACTTACAAACTAAAAAATCGTTCTTTTATTTTTTTATTGTAATTGCCACATCGATGTCAAAGTGACAGGTGTCAAAGTGACAGATATAAAACTGATAGGTGTCATAGTGACGGGTGTCAGTGACAGGTGTCAACGCGATAAACTGTAGGTAGTCCGCGCGGGCGAAGTTGCGGGCAAAATCTAGTTTAGTCTATAACTGTACGCCCCTCCAAATTGTTTACGCTCACACGCAAAGTAAGTAAATAGACACAATACACACAAATTGGTCGTCCTCCATGGTTGTTCAGTAACATAATAACGCACCCAAACGGCCGGATCTGTTGGTTGGCCAATTAGTGCATAAATGACGCGACGACAGAGCGGGCGCGTGGTTCCATGCAAAGCGCGCGCTCCCCGCCTTACAATGCCAGTACCTGGAGTTGATCTCTAAGTACGCGGACGAGTCCAAGTTTACAGTAAAATCGCCGCACGCACACAAGTAAAGTGTTGCTATAAATATTACCTCGCACGCTTGAAACAATCAAGTTCATTTTAAGATTAGATGATCACTACATTTGTATTTGTTATGGGTACCAAACTATGCGAAGCCTTTTTTATCTTGGGCACCAAGATACCGGACATACCAGCTTAATTTAATTTTCAACCTAACTGCACATGTGCAAACGTATCACCGCGTGACATATTATTTATTCATTCATAAGACGAATGAATAAATGTAATTGTAATTTACTGCCTACCTACTAGTCCAACACGTCGCACGGCAAAATCCATATGAAACGTATTATTTGGATCATCGTACTTAAACTGTCCTTATGGCACAGACATTTGCCGTCTCTCTATCCCTTTCTATCACTCGAAGGCGGCATTTGTTAGAGTGAGAAAGAGTGCAGGCGGAAGGAACAACGCTTCTGAGCGACAGAAAAGGATAGTGCTAGGAAAAATGCAGTTGTGGGGTCCAATCTAATGGCGCGGTACGGGGGTAACGCCGACTCTTGGTGTGGCGATCGAGCGGCGCGGCGATCAATCGCCACGCTGCGAAGGGATAAGAGATAAGGGACGAAGAAAAAGACGAATGCTAAGATAATTGATAATGCATAGTTACTTATAGTTTAACACCTGGGCATAGGGTAACTTTTTATGTAAGCCGCCTAGGTAAGCTTTGTTCCATGTTTTATCCTGCCGTGAAATTGCGTTGTTGTTGTGAAAGTTAGGTATTAATGTGACATGTATGTATGAGGTGTTTCATAACCTACCTATCTATTTCATAGCAGTGGACGAGTACGGGCTGATGATTATGATGATGATGATGAGGCAAAGAAAATGTTTACATATCCCAGGCGTCCCGCCATGGCTCATTTTTTATACGCTTTATATTAGCTTCACTTGTATGTTTGTATGTTTGTAACCGACTCCTTTGGACGTTATTTTGACCCACTTTAAACGGTCAGATTTCATTCAAATTTTGCACACCTGTCAAAGACCGATGACAATTCAATAATTCGAAGAAAAAAAAACGTTCTTATAAATAAACCAAATTAAAAAGTAGAAAATAAATAATAGTTTAAAAAACTAAAAAACACGCTTTATATAGAAAACCAAACTAAAAAATAGATAATAAATTTTAATAGTGTAAATAAGAAAAAAAAGTTTTATTTAAAAAAAAGCGTGGGGTGCTTTTTAAGATATTATCGAAATGATAATCCTTCTTCTCATATCTGTCAATGAAATATTTTTTTTTTCTTATTTACACTATTAAAATTTATTTTCTATTTTTTTAATTTGGTTTTCTATATAAAGCGTGTTTTTTAATTTTTCTTAAACTATTATTTTTAATAACTTGGTTGCGGTTAACTATGTGTTTAAATAGCTATTTTTCCACTTGAGAAAATCATTATCTACTTATTTAAATTTCAAATGAAATTACAGAGCCACAGAAAAAAGGCTGTAGAGAAATAACACTCTTCTCATCATATTATGACCGGTTGGCTGAATGGCTAGTGAGTGACTGCTAAGTCAACGTAGCGTTTTAGTCTGTTTTCCGTTTTCCAGTACCCATAGCAAAGGGTATCTGCATTTGAGGCTAGGTGTGAATAATCCTGAATACTTATAATATTATTACTTGTTATTTCAGATGGATTGGTGCAGCAGTAGAACCTCACATAGCCCCACTACAAGCTGTCGTACAACAGGAGCTGAGAGAAGCTTTCAGTGGGGCAGGCGGCGGTGCTAAACCCACTAGGTACCTACGATCCCAGCAGAATAGAATACGGGACGCGCCGGCCACTTCTGCTGTTGATGGTAATAATCATAGCAGATATGTCTATTCCTAGGTATTATTTTTTAACTATAAATGATATTCATGTTTTTAGCATTAACTCCTGTCCTCGTTAAGCAGGCGTTAATGGTCATAAAAAACATTAGATTTAGGAGGATCTTTACGGCATGACCAAACACGGCTAATATTGAAATGAACTAATTTCAATATTAGCCGTGTTTGGTTAGTCAGTTCAGCAAAACTACCTATAGATGGCGTTACCGTCCCCGTAAGACGAATTTAGAAAAAAATTATGATGCCGCGCAGAGGCATGGATGATGCGGGTTTGAGTCCCGTCTGTGAGCCAAATTTTTCCTTTAGTAAATTAAATGATATTGTTCAGTAATAAAATAGTATCCGGCCAAGTATGCATAGACACGCTTAGACTTAGGGTTCCGTAGCCAGGTTCCTAAGCTACCGAACTATAAAAACCGCATTGCAATCGATCCAGTAGTTTTGTCGTATCACGCCAGAAAAGTTGGTCTAACTTTGTCTGCAATATCTCGTAAACTGGGTAATTCTAGATAGCCGTGATAATTTTATTCGTAAATTCGTATTATGCGCTAGTACCTTAGTTTTGAAACTATACGAGAGGGGAGTCAGCTCAAGCGAGAAGGTCACTTTTGAGCCAAATATTTCGTAAATAAAAATCTGTCAAAGGCATTAAGACTCCTTTTGATGATAGAACAAATATATTCAAGTATGGGAGATAATATATCTCAAAAAAATACCAATATATTTTAATACACATGTATTTTTTATTACGTTGAATGACGAGTCGAGCAGGACGCGCGTCTGATGGTAAGCGTCGTGCCAGCCTATAAAAGTTGCAATGACTTTGGTTGCTAAATCTTGCGCGTCACTGCACTGCGCTCGTTACGCTGTTCCCCTGCTCACCCTGCAATGAGACTTAAATCTCATTGTTAGTAATTTCGCTGGAAACATTGCTGTTCAATCCGACACATAGAGGCCTCCACTTCAAAAAGGGGAGCGGTTCTAAAAATTTTAACAAGTGGTAAACTTGCATCCTTGTAGTCACTGATCCATGGATTGGCTTTGTCGTACTTTTGTTGGTGCTCACATTGCGACGTTCGTCAAAAGCCTGTCTATAGTACGTGAGTAATAATGCTTGTGGTGTCCTAGTCCGGCCACACACTCGTCGAGTGGCATGGGAAGTAGTGAGGAAAGGAGTGTGGCAACGTTACTCGTCATGCCGCACGTCATGCTTCTCATCTTGCCCAATGCTCCCTGTTTTGTCGGGTTTTGGTGTGCGTCAAAGAACCGGCAATATGATAGCGAGTGGCCGGCCACATAATCGCGCGGAAGCAGTCCACATCGAGCGCTCGTTACGGAAGCACGTCATGCGTAATTTTTTTAACTCATTTTTTTTTAATCTTGGCGCCGCCCCCGCCTTCTGAAGAATGGTCTAACGAAAAACATAAAGTATGACGTTTATTTATCTTTATGACATTGATATAATTAGCTATACTTACTATAAATGTATAGCCCGCACGCTGCCACAGTTTCAAGTTCAAGGCCCTCCGTAGATGCCCTTGCGACATCTAGAGCGATCCGGACGATACCATTGCAGCCAAACTATTGGCGGAGATGGCCTCGGCCAATCCTACCTCCTCTTACAACCCGTCAGGGGATATCAACACACTTAGACAGACACCGACCTCGCCTGCGAGGTCGGTAATGATCAGTTATTATTCGCCTTTAAGTTTCTTGCCGATTCTTCTCGAAGGTGTATTCCGAATCGGTGGTCAGTTATTAAATCAATCAAAAGGCTCCCAGCCTTTTTCTCAGGGCCACCTGAATCAATACTAACACTCGCTATTCAGGAGTGTTTAGTTCGATCCCCGTAATCTAGGCGACCGTCCAAGCCGGGGTTTGAACCCCCCTGGTTGCCCTTTTCAACCATCGCCAAAAAAAATATGATTTCGGCGTGCGCTTTCAGAGTCACTTAACATTAAAGAACCGTCTCCACTTCGTTTCCCGCCAAAACAGTTAATCACAATGTGCAATTCCAGGCGCGGCTGAAGACGAAGACGATGACACTGGGGGCGGTGACTCCGGGGACATGGACCCCTACGACCTCCTCGACCCCGTTGAGATCATCTCCAAGCTGCCCAAGGACTTCTATGACAAGTTGGAGCAGAAGAAATGGCAGGAACGGAAGGAGGCACTCGATTCCTTGGATAACTTGCTGAAGCACGCGCCCAAGTTGGAACCCGGGGACTATGCTGATCTTGTTCGAGCTTTGAAGAGGGTAAGTCCATTTTTGACCTCCAATATCTCTGGAACAGTGCTGTACAATAACATGGTACAAAAAAATGAAGTCAAATGGATTAACTAATAACTAAATAAGTTATTAAAAAATGACATGGTAATATTTAAAACCAGCTAACATAATAAAATGCGTACAATATTTTGTGTCTGTGCTGTTGACCGTTGAAGATATCCCTTATCTGGAGCTAATCCTGGATGTTGTTTCAGGTCATGCTTATGTTAAAAGTCCACTGTCAACGGAACTGAACCAACATGTAAAAATTTTACTCCGTAGGCTATGAGGAAGTGGTTCTAATTCAGCCTTGACCTAAACAAAAATACATACATACATTGCAAATTAAATAAAAGTTTTTAAAAACATACTACTGATCCAATATTGATACAATTTATATGGGACCAACCTGGACATCTATTCTACTAACCATTCACAATTGACGATTATATCGCTGAACATACATACATAAAAAAACATACAGTCGAACATAGTACTTCCTATTTTTGTAAAGTGGATTAAAAAGTAACTGCTGAGGACTTTTAATAAATAACGATAATAATAATGTTAATGATGCGACGGTAGCCACGCGGAACTCAAGGGCAAATGAAAGTTCAATGGTACTGGGTTCAGTCATCGGGTTCAGACTATTTTCTATTGCTCAGTGCTTCGGATAGCACGTTAAGTACGTTAGATTGGGTTCAGCTGTTATTAATTAATAGAAGACGTTTAGCCATGTCAGAGGCCCTCGGGCGGCCTAACAAATTGACTCCACAGGCCAGCACTACATCATACGACACGCAAGGCGCTTGTCACAGCTCCCAAAATTAAAAACAATATTATTTTTTATGTTTCCAGATTATATCAAAAGATTCCAACGTGATGTTAGTCGCTCTAGGCGGCCGCTTGCTCGGCATGATAGCGAGCGGGCTCCGACACAAGTTCCAGCCATACGCGACGGCGTGCGTTCAAGCAATATTGGAGAAGTTCAAGGAGAAAAAAACAAATGTAGTCACGGCGTTGAGAGAAGCTATTGATGCTATTTACCCTGCGGTGAGCTTATTTATCTTATCTGTGAAAGAAACTGTTATAAATGTAAATGGATACATCCAATAAGCCAGTCATTGGGGGAAAAAATTTGCCCTACAAATGGAGGTTTAGAAGATGTTTTGATTTGTATTGCATAATTACGAGGTCTTTACGAAAAAAACAAATTTTCGGCCTCGAGGGGTTAGCCGCCATCTTGAATTGAAGGGGCCAAAATCTACGAATAAGTAATAAGTCAGGAAACGTAACAGCGTTAATAAAATGACCCAACAAAAGTCGTGCCCAAGTAGGTGGGGCTTAAAAGTCGTGTCCAGCGCGTCATCAGTCGTACATTTTTCATGCAAGCGAGCACACGTCATATCTTCGCGTACGTTTTAATTTTATCATTGTGAACTACACCTGTGAATCATCATGCCAGCATGTGTTGTGAAGTGGTGCAGGAGCCATACAAGATTAAAATGTCCAGGGATCACTTTTCACTAGTAGAAGTTGCAAAATTATAATTATATTCAAAGACGTTCAAATACATTATCAAACCGCGATGGTCAATACTATGCAAAATGAAGTCAGTCAATTTTTGCACTAAAGTTTAATTTCTACTCGATGAAATTTTGAAATTAAGCTGTTATTTTTTTCACGCAGATGATTCATACCTAAGAAACGTCTACATATTTAGGAGAATACTAAACAAAATGAGCAAATAAACAATAATGAACGATTACAGTTGGTATGTAATATAGGTTCGGCTTTTTCGACTCATGGGAATAACAATAGCATTAAAAAAACAGTTCATAGTTTGATCGAATTAAAGCACGTTTAATTTTTCAGGTTAATGAAATAATTTACTGAACTTGAACCTCAGCTCTAAATTCACAGGCTGACAGGAGGACATTCCGTTTTAAATTTCTCAGAATCCGTCTTCACTACATTGCGAAGAAATATTCTCTTTTAATGTCTTCTGGACAAAAACTTAATAAATTAATTATATTACGTGGGACAAAGAATTTAATGAATTGTAAAAAGTGAGCCAAAAAAAAAACATTGTACAGTAATATTGTTTTATTACTGACTTGGTCCACTTATTGCATAACATCATCCACGCCGCTATGACTCAGCTGTCATAGCAGACATTGCATTACGCGCGTGAACCAATCCCTGCTTTCGTTCTGAATCTAAACCAATCACCAAGCATGTCTATTTGTAACCTCGGAAGTGATTCGTACTTTGAATCTTACGTCGTTTTGGTTTGAAGTAGGGGCACTTTTATTGTGACATTTGTTCTGAATTAGAGTTCCTGACTTATTATTTATTCGTAGGCCAAAATGAGTTTTTTTTAAATAGTTCTTTAACAGTTAGCTTTATGGCAAAAGTGTCTATGAAAAGTATAAAGAAGACAACATTTTTTTGTTTCGTAAGTCTCATAGGCAAAAAGTTACAAGAAGAAGAAAAAAACCTTCTTTACTGAAAATGGTCCAATGCCGGAACAATGTATATTCTTAACCGCTGAATGTAGAGACTATGTTTGAAGAGTGTGTTTATAAAGAGGTAACAATTTACACGAAAAGATGAATGAAACAGCAGTGCGAGCATGGATCTTATCGATCGATAAATTTACCGATTTTTTTTAATCAAGTTGACGTTATTATTCGATAATACGAGTTCGGTAGCACGGAACGTACTTTATCGACAACGACATAATTTCGATAAATTATTTAATATATAGATTTATATCCACAAAAGGAAGCATGAATCTTATTTTTGACAATTGTTGTCGATATAATGTCGGTAATTTTACCGAATTTATATAATTTTATCGGCTTTCCAAAGTTACACGACAAACTTTCTTTTTTTTGTAAATTCCTTTTCGGATTATAAGCCAAAACGTGGAGGTGTCAGAACATCGTGAGGCAAGCTTCAGGGATGCCAATGATCCTTTCGATCTGGAAGAACAGCATTTTAAGATTCTTTTTATAATTTATAAGGAAATTGCCCTCGCCCACATTCAAGATGTTGAGGGCGTTTGAGAAGGAGTCGATCTAATGGACTGCCTGTGCATGTTGTAGTATCTACTTTACATAATAATACCAAAATACTTAGTTACGTTTTTCCTATTTCCAGAAATTATCTTTTGTTGTGATTTTGTCTAATGCTCTAATTATTATGGTACCTAGTAAGTACACAGTCTAAAAAAACTACCTGTATAATCATTGTTGTAGGTTCTAACAGCTGTACGCTTTTTCACCGAGGGCAGTTGCACCAACGATGCATCGGCCAGGAATATAATATAGCACTAGGACAGCACACTGTCAGACTTGTCAGGGAGGTGTCTCAAGCAATTGTGCAACGAGTTATGGCTAATTATACTTTAGGTTAGGTTCAAGGAATATACTACTTTATGGTAGTTAGGTAGAATTCCAAATGACAGAAGTTTCTCCGTAACAACTCAAAATTATAAATTCTACCATATTGTGTCTTTATATTTTTTAGACTATTAGTCGTC
Source organism: Alsophila aescularia (assembly GCA_946251855.1). NCBI lineage: Eukaryota > Metazoa > Arthropoda > Insecta > Lepidoptera > Geometridae > Alsophila > Alsophila aescularia. The sequence goes on from OX276381.1 coordinate 18,356,113, forward strand.
TATCTGATATATGGTATAGTCCACGAGTTGCCATTTTTTATATCGATAAACTCACGACGTGTTATCGAATCAATAAAATTTACCGAGGCTAGATCCATGCTACCGCATTTTGATAAAATTTATAAAAAAAGAACTGTTTACCGATCGATAATTTTTTTTTTTTTTTGACAAAAAAAAAAAAAGGTGACAGGTTTCAAAGTGACAGCTAGTAAATTATAATTACAAAAAGTTGACAGTTTTTTTCTCTTACAGACAAACTTAGAAGCCATAGCTGAAGACATGCTAGCAGCTTTCGACAACAAGAACCCATCCATAAAGGCAGAGAGCTCGCTCTTCCTAGCGCGAGCGCTTTGTGTGACGCAGCCGGGGGCGTTCAACAAAAAGCTGATCAAGGCGTATGTGGGCGGCCTGTTGAAACTGCTTGAGAGTGCTGGTGAGTAAGGATGTGAAATTATCAAAAAAAAAAAACTAAGCCAAGCAGGCGTTAATGCTAAAATAATAAAAAAAAAACATTATACTCACGATGAGAAACCCCGAGAAGCGTGAATGTGAGTGGTTTCTCGCCGGCTCGTTCTCGCGCTCGCCTGTTCTCCGCTCGGTGTCGGTATTTTAACATTTACAAAGTTATAGCATGCTAATGCATTCAGTAGCAAAGCCGCTGCAATGTCAAAGTCGTCCATACCGGGATAGGGCCGAAAACAGTATGAGGCACCACCGTGAGTGTGAACAGCACCATGTGTTCGTGAGAAGTCTTGGCGAATCTTCTCGCAGAGACTTCTCGCCGTGAGTCTGGCGACGAAATCTGGTTTGGGAGGCGTTATCTTTACGACACGAAATTAATTGCAATATTAGCCGTGTTCTGTTGGTGAGTTCAACAAACAACTAATAGATGGCGTTACCCTCCCCGAATTTAGAAACTGAGGGAAAAAATTGGATGATTATGTAGTGGTTACAGTAGCCGAATTGATTAAAGGCATGTGCCGCGCAGAGGCAAGGATGATGCGGGTTCGAACCCGTCCGTGATACAATTTTTTTCTTTATAAAATTATTAGGGACTAGCTGTGCCCGCGGCTTCTCATGCGTGATCATTTCTCTAGGTTAAAAGTACTCAATGTGCTATTTCAAGACTTCAAATACCAATATAGGAACATTTGATCAAAATTCCTTCCCCATCATAAAGTTTTTTATCGATGGCTCGGCTTCTACTCATCGGATTGAGATACCAAGTACCCCAGTTTTTAAGTTAAACCCTAAGCTATCCAACAGCGAGCATCGCAATCGTTCCAGCTGTTTTTACGTGATGCGCGAACAAACAAACATACAGACAAACAGACAGAAAGACATGATCTGGCTTATTTTAAGTAACAGCCATTTTTTTTTATTATCTTTTAACAGAGTTTTTCGTACTTATTCCTTATAAGTATATATTGATAGATGTTCTCGCTGAGCAGGCGTTAATGCGAAGTCATAGAAACATTACCTAGCCTTTTTCACAGAATATGTATACTAACGTACAGAATAGTGACTCCGCTCCGCGCAGACCGCATGTCTCATAGACAACTGCATATTACTCAGTACTCTAGTGTAGAGATCAGTGGCGTGTCTGCACCTCACCTTTCAGCTCGGGGGTGTATTTCGACGGTCGCCACGCGCGTGCCATTGGCCGGACGCGAGTAGTCAGTTAAACAAGTGCAAAACTACGAATAAATAATAAGTCAGGAACTCTAATTCAGAACAAATGTCACAATAAAAGTGCCCCTACTTCAAACCAAAACGACGTAAGATTCAAAGTACGAATCACTTCCGAGGTTACAAATAGACATGCTTGGTGATTGGTATAAAATCAGAACGAAAGCAGGGATTGGTTCACGCGCGTAATGCAATGTCTGCTATGACAGCCGAGTCATAGCGGCGTGGACGATGTTATGCAATAAGTGGACCAAGTCAGTAATAAAACAATATTACTGTACAATGTTTTTTTGGCTCACTTTTTACAATTCATTAAATTCTTTGTCCCACGAAATATAATTAATTTATTAAGTTTTTGTCCAGAAGACATTAAAAGAGAATCTTTCTTCGCAATGTAGTGAAGACGGATTCTGAGAAATTTAAAAGGGAATGTCCTCCTGTCAGCCTGTGAATTTAGAGCTGAGGTTCAAGTTCAGTAAATTATTTTTATATATTTCCATAAACTGTCAGGCGTTTGGGTTATTGTTGCAACGGCCATGGTTGCGGATCACTCCAAAAACAACTCAATATGATCTTGGCTTAATATGGTTAAATAAATTTATATATTTGTAACTCTACTAGCCGTGCAAAATGTAATTTAAAACTTGAAATACATATGAAGAGTCCTAGAAGTCCAGTTTTTTACTGAGTTTTGGTCACTGGTTTCAAAGAGTTAGTATATAGTGTTACTCTTTGTCCATTTACTGTTCGATTTTTTTTTGACTGCACATAGATTTAGAGACCTTTAATATGTTTTTAGCTTTGATCCAAAACGTTATGTAGTTTTTCTTTTTGTACCACTGAGAAAGGGTGTTTAAACCCGTATCGGTCGGTCTTGAATTTAGTATGTCGAAAAGGTTGTTAAACGTTTCTAAAAAGCTAACAGTTGCATCTGTTTCTTGAAAATCAGGCATGTTTAACTGTTGCGAACCAAACTTAATCGCATCAGCTACTCTTTGACTTCAGGTTTGAATCGCTAGTTTCACGTTCATGATATTATTTCGGAAGTATAGATGCCGATTTGACAATTTATTTCCAAAATGCAATCCAACGATATCTTGAACATTTTTCAGTTTCTGCAAATGTGCCCACTCAATTTTTTTTCTTGTTTTTATCTACGAGTGTCTTTTTCCTCTAATGTGTTACGCACAAGTTTCACCATATGAAATGGATCTAATATTACAACTACTGGGTCTCCGGTAGATGGGTGGTCAAAAAACGATTTTGAATTGTTTGTGTCTTCAAAATTGCAACCCAACATCTTAGCCGTAGCGATGTTAGATGCACAGCCATCAAAGATCAAAGTAACTTTTGACTTTTTCCTTTTAATTAAGGGCTAAAACTATATCGTCCGAAAAATCATTCAATGCATTATTTTCTGTAGTATCGCCAAATCCATTTTTCTTCAATTGGGATAAAATATTTTTAGTGAAATATTCTTCATAGTTAATCTTTTATTTGGGCGTTGTAGATTTCTGATCTGTGATAGTCGTTATACTGCCAAAATAGTTCTTTTCTTAGTTTTTGCTTTAAAATGTGTGTTTTAGGAGTATTCAGAGCAGATTCAATATCTGACGATGGTATATTTATCGGCGTAACGCATGATCCTCTTTCTTCAAAACTAAAGACTTCGGTTGAAATAAGATTATTTTTTAATTTTGTTTTTCTTGGTTCTTTTTCTTGGTTGGTAAGGTTATTTTCAGGAGAATAATATCAACACTGAATGTAATGACGGTGTTGTTTTCAGGAGAATAATATCAACACTGAATGTAATGACGGTGTTGTTTTCAGGAGAATAATATCAACACTGAATGTAATGACGGTGTTGAAGACAACACCGTCATTACATTCAGTGTTGATATTATTCTCCTGAAAATAACCTTATTGAAGATCAGTTTCAAATCTATGAAAGACTGTCTCTAATTGAAATAGATACACATATACAGCTAAAATAAAAATTCCTATCAAACCTAAATATTAAGTGCAAAAAATAATAGTGAAATCTTACAAGTTTTTGTGCCTTATTCCTTGAGGGTTTGCATTATTTGTTTTTTTGAGCAACTCAGGTAAATCAAACACTTCAAAATTTCCAGAAGGTGAATTTTCAGTAGCCTAAAAAATTAAACGTGCTTTAATTCGATCAAACTATGAACTGTTTTTTTAATGCTATTGTTATTCCCATGAGTCGAAAAAGCCGAACCTATATTACATACCAACTGTAATCGTTCATTATTGTTTATTTGCTCATTTTGTTTAGTATTCTCCTAAATATGTTGACGTTTCTTAGGTATGAATCATCTGCGTGAAAAAAAAAACAGCTTAATTTCAAAATTTCATCGAGTAGAAATTAAACTTTAGTGCAAAAATTGACTGACTTCATTTTGCATAGTATTGACCATCGCGGTTTGATAATGTATTTGAACGTCTTTGAATATAACTATAATTTTGCAACTACTACTAGTGAAAAGTGATCCCTGGACATTTTAATCTGGGCACGACTTTAGTTGGGTCATTTTATTAACGCTGTTACGTTTCCTGACTTATTACTTATTCGTAGGTGCAAAAGCAAAAAGGTTGCAGTACACTCCCAAATCTAATAGGCAATGAGTTTGCATGAACTCTTATACTAGTGCCTTTTATTTTTGTAGTCGCAGAATAAATAATAGTACACCTGGTATGTTTGGGTTTGTGATTAACTTCTTGCAGCCCTATGTACTTACACATACTTTTGGCGCGTATAGAATCGTCATCACACTAATATTATAAAGGCGAAAGTTTGTATGTGTGTGTTTGTTACTCCTTCACGCTCAAACTGCAGGACGGATTTTGATGAAGTTTGGAATGGAGATAGTTTATACCCTGAATAACACATAGGATACGTTTAATTATCATCACTCACGCGGATGAAACTGCGGTGCACAGTTAGTCTGTTTATATGTAAGATTGTGTGGAGTGTTAGCCATTATCACGTCGCTTGGCTGGCGTTTTTGTGATAGCAGTAGATGTTGATAGTTACACAGAAAAGTTGCTGCTGCGCTTTTCCTGCATTCGCTTTGCTGGTTCTCACATCACGGCACCGCACCCGTCCTATGAAAGGAGGTGGATATATTATAAAGCTAGATACAAATGCACAATTTTCTGCTGCGCTTTTCTTCCATTCGCTTTGCTGGTTCTCACATCACGGCACCGCACCCGTCCTATGAAAGGAGGTGGATATATTATAAAGCTAGATACAAATGCACAATTTTCTGCTGCGCTTTTCTTCCATTCGCTTTGCTGGTTCTCACATCACGGCACCGCACCCGTCTTATGAAAGGAGGTGGATATATTATAAAGCTAGATACAAATGCACAATTTGCTGCTGCGCTTTTCCTCCATTCGCTTTGCTGGTTCTCACATCTCGGCATCGCACCCGTCCTATGAAAGGAGGTGGACATATTATAAAGCCAACAAATGCACAAATTGCTGCTGCGCTTTTCCTCCATTAGCTTTGCTCGTTCTCACATCACGGCACCGCACCCGTCCTATGAAAGGAAGTGGACATATTATAAAGCAAGATACAAATGCACAATTTTCTGCTGCGCTTTTCTTCCATTCGCTTTGCTGGTTCTCACATCACGGCACCGCACCCGTCCTATGAAAGGAGGTGGGCATATTATAAAGCCAGATACAAATGCACAAATTGCTGCTGCGCTTTTCCTCCACTCGCTTTGCTGGTTCTCACATCACGGCACCGCACCCGTCCTATGAAAGGAGGTGGGCATATTATAAAGCCAGATACAAATGCACAATTTGCTGCTGCGCTTTTCCTCCATTCGCTTTGCTGGTTCTCACATCTCGGCATCGCACCCGTCCTATGAAAGGAGGTGGACATATTATAAAGCCAACAAATGCACAAATTGCTGCTGCGCTTTTCCTCCATTAGCTTTGCTCGTCCTCACATCACGGCACCGCACCCGTCCTATGAAAGGAAGTGGACATATTATAAAGCAAGATACAAATGCACAATTTTCTGCTGCGCTTTTCTTCCATTCGCTTTGCTGGTTCTCACATCACGGCACCGCACCCGTCCTATGAAAGGAGGTGGGCATATTATAAAGCCAGATACAAATGCACAAATTGCTGCTGCGCTTTTCCTCCACTCGCTTTGCTGGTTCTCACATCAAGGCACCGCACCCGTCCTATGAAAGGAGGTGGACATATTATAAAACCAGATACAAATGCACAAATTGCTGCTGCGCTTTTCCTCCATTCGCTTTGCTGGTTCTCACATAACGGCACCGCACCCATCATATGAAAGGAGGTGGACATATTATAAAGCAAGATACAAATGCACAAATTGCTGCTGCGCTTTTCCTCCATTCGCTTTGCTGGTTCTCACATCACGGCACCGCACCCGTCCTATGAAAAAAGGTGGACATATTATAAAGCCAGATACAAATGTACAAATTGCTGCTGCGCTTTTCCTCCATTCGTTTTGCTGGTTCTCACATCACGGCACCGCACCCATCCTATGAGAAATACATAAAATATTATAAAAAGATCAAATCAATCCAAATTTAGATAAAGTAAGTATTCTTTGAGTTTGAAAAGGAAATTTCCCTTTCATGTGCCAACAGAGTTTAATCTCACACTGGAAAAGGAAATACCCTTCTGACTACCGGTGCTTCGGAAATACGCTCGTTAGAGAAGAGAGAATATAGATAGAGGATAGGATACTTTATCGCCAGAAAAATGACAACGCGGGCACAGATAGTTAATATTATACTAGTGCCTAATAATAGTTAATATTATATGAGCTGTAGACCTCGAACGTACAAACTTTTTTGCAAACAATCTAGCGGTGCACAGTAGCGCCATCTAGTTAACTTATTGTAAAACTAACATTAATAACTAAGGTGCTCCATCTATCCCTACCTAATAGATAAAGGAGAGGCCGTTAGAGGCCAACAGCAAGTAGTCCTTCCTAAAAAAAAAAAAAGAAAAAGAAAAGCTGATTCCACTGGTAAAGTGAGAAATTTACTGCATTTTGAGGAGCTATTCTGCTCATCATGCCGAAGATCCTCATCAGATCTTAAACAAATTTTTAAGAGATACATTTTTAGTTACTACCTTTCAAATAAAAAAAGAACCATCGAAATATGATCTAATAAAGCGGAGATATTCAGTAGCCCCTTTATTGCCCCTTTTTGGAGAAGTAGCCCCTAATCAAAAATCGCCGACGAGTAAAAAGTTCTAAAAATTCGTTTAACCTGTATACCAATTTTCGTCTAGATCGGTTGAGAAATGCGACCTGTAGAGGAGAACAGAGATACGCACGGACATACGAAAGCATTTTGTTTAAGCTGAAACGGAGACGCTTCGCGCTCGCTCGGTCAGTAACAGCATTCTGACCATTTTCGTGAACTCTTCATTTGTAGATCCTACAGTAAGAGATGCAGCGGCCGAAGCATTAGGTACAGCCACGAAACTGGTCGGAGAAAAGAACATCGCGCCTCATATCGGAAAACTGGAACCTTTGAAAGAACAGAAGATCAAGGAGTTTGCTGACAAGGTATTATTTGAGTTATTGACCGGTCTAGTCGAGTGGCTAGTTACCTTGACTGGAAAGTCAACAGTCGCGGGTATCCCGCAAGGTACAAACGTATGGACATATAATATTCGTATTTATGTATGTTTATTCGTTTTCTAGTTCTAGTAGTAAAGGGTATCCGAAATCAATGTATTCATACTGCCACTTTTGTCAAGTGTATATCGTCATACGTCTTAAGCCTGGTTTAGTCGAGTGGCGAGTAATTTAGTAACTAAATATGTCCTAATAAAAAAAATATTGTCGAGTAAGTATTCACTAGAAGTCGAATCGATCCATTTTGTTCTATTTTTCTCAGGCGAGTAGAGCCCCCACCGTCACTGCTCACTGTCTCATTGGCTAAACAAGTCCGAACCTGCTGTTTTAGTAGAGTTCATTAGCTGCCGCAAAATTGTCGTTTTAAGAGACTACCCAAAAATTTGTTTCTAAATATTTACAATAAGAATGCTTGTGGAATGTTAAGTTCCCACATAACAAAATCGATTAAGCCATTTTCGTTCCAATTGCTTTTTTTTTCTTTATAATACAAATTTCTTCATCTACTTCTTCTAAAATAACCATTACAATGAGCTTTATCAGTTAATTCACTTTATTGAGTTATAGCCCGTTCATCTTGCAACAAAAACACCACTTGTATACAGTATTCGACCGTAGTGTGTGTGTTGGGCAGTAGCGATTATTTTAGTCACTAAATTACTTGCTACTCCACTAAAGTACTAGCCTAGTGCTAACTAGGCTTTAGGGCGCGCTCTTGGGAAACTCGTTTCGCCAATGTCCATTCCGCGATGAAAACTCCGGTGCTCACGCGATCAACAAAGTTAGAGGATTAGATACCGAACACTGTTTCCGCATTGTAGTTGCTGCTCGTGAGATTAATAGGTACATAGTTGATAGAATTTACGTTCCGAGCAAACCTCTTTCCACCCCTTAAATTGTAACAAAATGTTTTATTATCGTTGTCAATTGCTCGAATAGGATGTATTTTACGCCTATACGTTCAACATACAAAAAAGTTTTTGTATTCTGAAAAATAAGTCAATAGTTTCAGCGCAAAAAAAAATATGTCTGGTTCAGATGCTTGTAACTTTAAAGTGATTTAAAAACTGGAAAAAATAAGATGCACAAGCCTAGTATAGTAGTCGCAGCGGAACTTTGTGTCTCGGAAGTTGTCTGCAAGTCGCTGCGCAAACTGCTATTTTTCAGGCGCAATCCCAATGTTGAAGGTGAAGACATCAGTGTACTGCCTCGCTCACTCGTTTACTTTTTTCGCATATTCTATCTCGCTCTTACTTTATGCTGTTTTATCCTCACATCAGTATCTGCGCAATCGTTCACAGAGCCTAACTTCACAAACACAAAGATTCGCTGCGACTACTGTAAATAATGTGTTAATTACATTTTTTTTAAACCCACCGAAATATTAGGTAGTAAAGAGGTTTTTCTTTTCATATGGACAAGGACGCGTTACATAATCCTCTTCAGAAACACAATAAACACGCTTTCGTAGATCTATGAGCTATCTTATCTTACATAGATGATAGTCTAGCTTTTTTGATTTTCACTATTCAATAGTGACGTGTCGAGCAGGTCGCTCGCCTTAGCTTCACGCCTGCCCTTCAGTGCAGTGCTACTGCGCTCGTCACCCTGAGACATTTGTTTTACAGTCTCATGACCTGTAATTTCTCTGACAACTAACCTTACTAAATAAAATACTTGATAGTCGAAAGACGAAAATTACTTTGTGACATGTAATTTTCTATTAATTTTATTTTTAATTTGAGTTTTAATTAATAATGGATTTTATTATCTGAAGTAAATGAATTTTTATTACATTTTGCAGGCCGAAATTAAAGTGAAAATAGCTGCACCGAAGAAAGAAGCGAAATCTAAAGCAGTCCCAGCGCCGTCAGCCAAAGGCGATTCCAAGACTACCGCCGGGTCCTCACAGCCCAAACCTGTTAAACGCCCGGCTTCTGGTAAGTCTGGGGAGATACGGCACACTTTAATATCACGTTAACAAAACCCGGATTAGACATGAAACTGTGCCAGTCGCACTCCGCAACTAGTACAAATATTATACCTACACTTTGCGGCCGCAATATTGCGGTTAATTCAGTAGAGTGTCAACCGTGCGCTCGATGACTCGCGCGCCGTGTGCTTACGATGAAGTACCTACTTACGTAAAGCTTTTGTCAAATTTTATTCTTTTCTTAATTATGAGTACCAAGAAGAAACCTAGAATGTACTGCATAGCATTCGGTCTGACAAGTCTCGTAAAATACAATACATAGAATAACACTTTATTGACACACAGTTAAACAAATTACAAAATAGAAATAACATAAACAATAGGTACAATGCGAGGTCTTATCGCTCATAGCGATCTCTTCCAGACAACCTTAGGATGGAAAGAAGTTAATTGCTAATAAGGGTCGGTAGTGTGGCAATATTAAATTTATATACAAATTTAATGTAAATAATAAACAATAAATAAAATATAAAATAAACTACATAGTAATAGTTACTTAAATACTATGTTAAAATATATAGCTATAAGTAATTATAAACTTACATACATACAAGTGTATATACCTACATATATGGCCGGCTGGGTGTCGGCCGTGTTTTGTTGTGGAAGGAGTGATAGTAAACAACACAAGTTCTTGTAGATGTGGTCTATTTGTTTACTACAATGAGTTAGGTTGCAAGAGATATTAACTAGCACAATCACAATATCCAAATTGCTAACTATTCACGTTTTTTTATATAATATATGACATGCGAGCGGCGCGGGCTTCGCGTGGTATCGTCTGTAGCTGACTGAGCCGGCCCGCGCGGTAACCGGCCTGGCGAGATGTCGAGCGCCGCCTATTGTTTACAAGGCGCTCGCGCATCGCGCCGGACCGCGGCCGAGATAAGGCTGGCGGAGGAGTCGGCACTGATTCCAAGCACCAACATATGTGATTTAGCACTAATATTACATTTTATTTATTTAAATGTAATAAGTAACCACTATAATGGAATATGTATATATTATGATAAATATATTAAGTACATACATATTATGTAATTATGTTTATGAAATATAAATGAGTATTTTGTAACCCGTAATAAATAGGTTTATTTAGTTTATGTATTATATTATATTAACTTGTTTATGTAAGTGTGCAATAGATAATAATAATAGTTATTATTATTTAATGTGTATGTAAGTATAAGTATGTGAGTAGCCCACACATACTGTAATTTTATTACATTGGTTGCCATTTCTTTTTCATTCATTATTAAGCATGGAATTCAGACAGGCATCTTTTATTCATCAAAGTACAATACCTATTAAGTTATAATCAAATAATAAGGTACTAGGTCTATTCTGATAAGAATGTCATTATATGTAGTTAATATCAACATTTATAAAAATAAGTAAAAAAATAATACATTATACATACTTGTTTATTTTGTTACAATATCTAAGTCATAACATATCACAGAATAATTACTAGTGTAAGTACCTAGTTATATCTTGATACAACCCTGCTGAGCGAAAAAGTGACAGAGCGATTCTGAAACGTTAGAGCAATGGAAGCTCTCGCGCGTTGTGATACGGTACATTCTAGCCTGCACGCAATGGGTGAGCGCCTTCTAGGTAAATATAATTGCAAGATCGCAGCGCTGTGCTAGTTAAATTGCACTTTATTGCATTGTAGCGAGAGTTGCTATGTATTTAAATGACTTTACTCAGTTATACTTCTGTACTTGTACAATTATTTATTCTGTGACCATACAAGGAACTTTTGTTTTTTAAACAACTATGTATAGCAAAACACACCCACATAGCAACATTCCCACATTCTCGTGCTCGTGCACAATGACCACTCCGATTATGATAAAGGCCAATTATGTGCGTTAGACTTAATTTATACGGTCCACTCCCTAGGAGCTAGTACCTAATCTTTCCACTTTTAATAAGATCTACCAATAAATACCGGCAAGAAGGCACCTGCGTGCCACATTGTCCCCTTAAGGAGATGAAAAGCGTGATACATTTTTTGCTAACGCGCTACAATTGATCTACAGCTAAGAAGCCCATGGGCGCCGGCAAGAAAGCACCCGCGGCCCGAGGGCAGCCGAGCCCGCCGCGGGAGCTAGAACTGTCGCAGGAGGAAGTGGACGCGAGAGCCGAGACACTGCTGGCCGCCGACGTCGTCAATGGTAAGTACCGTCATACTTTCATACAAACACTCGTACGTGATTATGGCGTTGTAACACATCTTTCTTTGAAATTTTTGAACTAATAGGTATCCTGTGCACTGTATCTAGGTTTCCAAGAAAACAAAAAGTATAATGTTGCAGTAACAAATTTACTATAATCCTCCAAAAGTCTGCTTTTCTCACGAATTTTACCTGAACTTTGGCCGTTCATAATGTACTAATAAATTGTAAAAGTAAAGACAACATTGTCATAGAAACCTCGCACATGTAATAGAGATTCTAAATGAAAAACATTTGTTTCACAAACTTATAAGGATTACTCAAAAACATGTATTTCCTTCATTCATTCATTCTTCGTGTCAATAAGCTCTTTTATAATATTGTTATATTTATTTGCTCCAGTATGTAGCCACCTCCACGGCCCTATCAGAAGCCAAAATCAGATCTTCTCGTGTGCAGGTAGTCGGGCACAGAGGGCAGGAAAGCAGATGTAGAATATTTTGTGTGGGAGCACCGCACTCACACTGTTCTTCAGATACCTTAATTATTCCCCATTTGGCTAAGTTACTTCTGCAACGACCAACTTGGGTGCGAAGTCTGTTAAGCGACTTCCAAATTGGCCACTGCAGCTCATGTCCAGGAGGCAGATGTTCTGCTGGGGTAATAAAGTCTTCTGGAGGGGGGTGTTTAGTTTTCCACAACTCGCATTTTGCATCCGCTGCACCTATTTTTAAGGAAGCGGTGTGTGTAATAAAGCTTCTGCGGCTCTTGAGACGAGCAGGTTGTGGCCGGTATTCGAATAGTGGGTGCCGACTGTCTGTTTCCTGTTTGTGTTTTTCCATGCAGCAAGCAACTTCGCGTCGGACATCTGGGCCCCGATTTTGAGAAATTTTCTTATTTACCACTTAAAAGTGCTAGAAGTGCTTTTTTTAGAAACATTCAAAAAATAAAAAAATGGAAAATAAAAAAACAAAAAAAACACTTAAGTGGTAAATAAGAAAATTTCTCAAAAAATTTGAAGCGATCGACATACGTTATCGCGGTTCAATAGCTTACAGAATCGGGGCCCTGGTAGAGCTATACCTACTAGAGGGTTACAGCAGCGGTGTGGGTTTTAAGCACTCAGTAACGATGCGGCAGGTATTGTTCAGCGCTACATCAACCTCCTTAGCGTGAGCGGACCGATGCCACACAGGACATGCAAATTCACCAGCTGAAAATGAGAGAGATAGGCCAGTTGTGCGTAGTACATGAGGTGTGGCCCCCCAGCTGGTAGACGTCAGACGGCAAAGCAAGTTGTTCCTTGAGGCAACCTTCATTTTTGCTTTCTGGCAGTGAGCTCTATATGTAAGTGCTCGATCTAAAGTTATACCCAGGTACCGTGGGTGATCGTAATGTTCGATGTCGACGCCACGCCAAGAGAGGCTGAGGGTCTTTTCAGCTTGCCTGTTTAGAAGATGGAAGACACACGACTGCGTCTTGTTTGGGTTTGGTCGGAGAGCGTTTTTGTTGTAGTAAGAGTCGAGTGTCCCCAGGGCATCCATCAACCTTTCTTCGGCCTCCGCAAAACTGTGCGTTTGATTTCCTGGAACAAGCATTATAAAATTTCCGCACACCATTTTTCGATATATTTTGTTATTATTTTTATAATACGGAAGTTACCGAATGCCAACCGCGTGTTCTGGCGCTATTTCTCTAAAGGCAAAAGTCGCTTAGCCTCTATTTTAAATATTTTATGCTCGCGTTGACGAGAGACGGAATGGGAAGGAACCTCTTAATATGTAATTTTGTTACACGTATAGATATATAATTCGTATAACTTTAGGTCTCGGTGACGGCAACTGGAAGAGCCGTCTCTCGGCAGTCCAAAGCTTCCACTCCACCATCCAAGGCCTTACATCGAGCGACGCGTCGGCACAAGTGCTGTACCGTATTTTGAACAAGAAGCCGGGCCTGAAGGACACCAACGTGCAAGTTTTGAAGGCGAGGCTGGAGGCTTGCAAGTACATTACGGAGAACTTCCCTATATCTACGTAAGTAGAAAAATAAATCATTTTTTGTATAGGTTTTGAGCTATATGTTCATGCCAGCTCTATAGAGCTTAATCTATACGCGCGTTTTTCTTTTCTCCGCTGTTTGTAAACCATCGCCTAATATTTCTGAAGTTTTGGATTATTTCTCTACTACACAAAGCTTCGACTTGAGAGTGTGTTGACACATTCACATCATGATTGGATGACGTATTGAAGAGTTCAAGAGTAACACATTCGCAGGCAAGTAAACATCAAGACAAACACTTTGTCATCAAAATAAATATAATTCTTTGAAAAACATTCGATTTCAGATGTACAAACCAACAAAAAAACTTCAATCCCAATTTTGGATATTTACCATTTCAAATTAAATAAACATCGCGATAAAAAGTATCCTACATCCCTCCCCAGCATTCAAACTATCTCCGTACCTTTCATCAAAATTGGTTTAGTCGTTAAACAACAATTATATAAATGAGATAGTCTGTATGTATCTTTATTACCATTCAGCTCCATAACACCTGAATAGTTTTTGATTAAACATTGTATACTATAAAGTTACTTTAGGTCCTGGAATAACACACAAGGTACTTTTTATACTTTTAATAAATTATGGTAGTCAAATCAAAGTTCATAAACCAATTCTTACTACCCAGGACAGCTGCAGACTTTATCCTCCAAGATGTGGTGACCAAGCTGGGAGAGTCCTCGTGCTCTGCCATATCAGCTGAGTGCCTCACGTCCCTGGCCGAGGGCTGCGGGCTGGAGCACGTGCTGAACGAGGGTCTCACCTTTGCTATGGACTCACAGAAAAACCCCAAGGTGCAGTCGGAGCTGTTCAACTGGATGGCCACTGCCATTAAGGAGTTTGGCTTCTCGTGAGTTGGTTTTGGTATTTTTAAAACATGATTTCTGACACATGATCCGTATAGTTTTAGTAAATGTAAAGCAAAAAAATGAAAAAAGTTTAAATACAACAAACAATTATATCACATCATTTTCATTTACTAGTTTTGGATGTTTGAAACAATAGTCAGAATCTAGGTTATTCATAAAAGCCTATATTGTCTGAAATTGAGCAGAACTACAGTAGGCGCTCGTTAATCGGGCATTCGCTCATCTACTGGGCGTGCCGGACTTACCTCGGGATTCTGAAACGTTTGTTAACTTTGACAACAGATTAATTATAATTCTGCCTTTGTCTGGCACTAAACAAATGACAAAGACAGCAATAGACTTAATCTGTTGTCAAAGTTAGGAAACGTTTCAGAAACCCGAGGTTAGTGATTTAGGTGACCCGCTCTATCAACCGGCAGTTTACACAGCCGGGTAGCCGAATGTCGAATTACCGAGCGTGAGAGCTTATAATGCATTGTTCGTGTAATTTCGTTTTCGCTCGACATTCCGGACCTAACCTTAACAGTGGTGGGTGCCACGTATCTGTTTTTTTTGTTGCATTGATGTTACGCTTGAGAAAATTGCAGGAAAAAAACTTAACACGAAACATTAAGTTTACCTATTATTAATCCCCGAACAAAGAGACGGGTGTTATAATTTTAGGGTGTGTATAACTGTGTGTATGTCTGTCTCTGGCATCGTAGCTCCCAAACGAATGGACCGATTTTGATGGGGTTTTTTTCTGTTTGAAAGCTGATGTCATCGAGATGGTTCTTAGGTATATGGGGGAGAGGGGGCAGGTAAGAAAAGGAGGGGAAACCCCCTCCCCTTTTCTCACGAATAGACCTATTTTTGATTGGGGACCCCCCCAAAAAAGGGTAACAAGGAGCTACTGAATATCTCCGCCTTATTAAATCCGATTTCTATGGTTCATTTTTTATTTGAAAGGTAGTCACTTTAAGTTAGACTCATAAAAAATTGGTGAAGATCTGATGAGGATCTTCGGCGTGATGAGCAGAATAGCTCTTCAAAATGCAGTAAATTTCTCACTTTTAGGTTTCTACCAGTGGAATCAGCCCTTTACCTATTAGGTAGGGATTGATGGAGCACCTTGGTTATTGATGTTAGTTTTACAATAAGGTAACTAGATGGCGCTACTGTGCACCGCTAGATTGTTTGCAAAAAAGTTTGTACGCTCGAGGTCTACAGCTCATAGAGCCACTAGTATATGTTGTGACTGGTATACAATTAAGAATTTCATATCGTTTTCAGCATGAACATAAAATGTATCATCGCGCATTGTAAGAAAGCGCTGTCAGCGACCAACCCGAACGTGCGCACCTCTACTGTCAACTTCCTTGGCATCCTGTCTCTATACGTGGGCCCTTCGCTCATCAGCCAGTTTGACGGAGAGAAGCCTGCGACCAGACAGCTGATCAGCTTGGAGCTGGACAAATACGCCAACAGCACGCCACCCACGCCGACTAGGCAGCTGGGCACTGTAAGCAAGGTAAGCAAAAAGAGCGAGCGAAAAATCTTGCTACTAAGTAAGTTAATAGCTAGGAGTTGGAGAAAACCAATAGTTTGTCGCCAACGCTGCTGACTAGACACTGTTAGAAAGGTCACTAGCGAGCCAAATATAGAAAATGTTCGTTCATCAATAATTTCGATGGAGAGTAACCAACCAGCTACCAAGTAGTTGAACAGCTAGGAGTTGGAAAAGCACGCTAATAATTCGCTCCCCACGATAATTACGCAGTTCGACAGTAGCTAGACAAGCAAAACGACCGAGCGAAAAAATAAAAAGAATCGCTTATCAATCTTTTCAATGCAGAAAAAGTAGTTGAACAGGACTGATTTTGGATTTTGTGTCTAGGCAATACAAGGCAAGACAAGACAAGCGAAAAGAGCGTGCGAAAAAACTCATCATACCTGAGCGAAAAGAGCAAGCGCAACAAAAATGCCAACTTAACGTGACCTTGTAGTGTACATAGTTACTATGTTACTAAGTTCCATGGTTTTCTAATTTAGTTATATGATAATATTTTTCCTCTACAGTCCGCAAGCAAGGCGTCAGTAGGCGACGACATTGAAGAGGCTTATGAGGACACACCCGAAGACGAAACACTTGTCGTGGATGACAACAGACCAAGGACGGACATCGCTCCGCTCATCACGGACACGCTTGTCGGAGAGATTAACGACAAGAACTGGAAGGTAAGGCATCGGAACTCTCGTGCTTTTGTAATAAGGTACAAAATAATTTGAACAGGACCGAGCCTTACGAGACTGAAAAGAATTGAAGATGGAGGAACGCATTAAAGAGATTGCTCCGGTCCTCACTCCTGCCTTAGCATCACTAGTGGAGTGATGATTGTTGAGCGGTAATATGTGGGCATTACAGTCCAAACACTGGGTTCCTTCCTCGGCCAAGTTATGTGCAGATTTGCCATTGCCCCCCGTTTCGGAAGGCAAATGATTATATTACATACGTTTTGTTTACCAGGTTCGCAACGAAGGCCTAGACAAAGTAAAGACCATCATATCTAACTCGTCGCCCATCAAGTCATCGCTCGGCGAGTTGCCCGTGGCGCTGTCGGCGAGACTCCTCGACTCGAACTCGAAACTCGCCCAGTACACCTTGCAGATATGCGAGCTGCTCGCCACCGCTATGGGCACGAAGAGCAAACATCATGTCAGGACATTTTTACCGGCTTTCTTTCAAGGTAAGACTGGATTATGAAAACATACATAGTGTTACGAGCTGGGTTTCGGATATACACACGCTAATCACTTATCACTGAACTCAACTATAGCACTATATACGCTTCGAATCACTGCGATCGCACTCGTACCTTAGCCGAAATTAAACTGACTCACGCAGCAGATGCGCGCCATATTTATATCGCAACGCGCACGTCTTGTGCTTTCTGGAAAATTCTTGTAGATACTAGCACATTGCGTCATCCAGTAGCCAGTATCTGAATATTACAGATCGACTGGTGTAACCTCATTACTAGTGGCGCCATATAGTATGAAGTAGCTACAAGTTCCCATGTAGAAGTTATGCCACTCGACGCTATATGGCAGGATTCGACCGGCGTAACAATAGCTTATTTTTAATGTTTAAACTCCATTCCATAGTTACTTTACGCCACATATTGCCCCTATTCAGGTCTTCATATGCTCACAAATATGCTGCATCGCCAAACCCTCATAACTAAGGGTACAATGAATGCCATAGAAATTGAACATTCCAGTACAAAATCAAATATATTTTTTTGATCTGTCGTTAATACGCTGCACGTGCATGCGTTAATCTTGGTGTGAGTATAATGCAAACTCTAAAGTAACACAACAAATAAAAATAATAAAAACCGGCCAGTCGGTCTCGTCGGATTGTGTACACGGAACACTCGACGCTCGAGTCCGACTCGCATTTAGCCGATTATTATTTTTATTTTATTAGCCTTTTGTAGCATTCTTGGTATGAAATGGTTTCCTTTGGTGAGTATTTGGTGGTTATCAAAGTGAATGTAGTGATTAGGCTTATCCTAAAGATAAAAATAAGGTTATCCTGAGCAAGATAGATTGTTTTGTATCCTAAGGGTTCCGATTATATATATATAATTTAATACATGCATAGTTAAAAACTAAAATAAAACTCTTAAAAAGCAACTTTCATGTTTGGACTCAAAACATTGCTCAGTTTGTGTGACATCACGGTATGCTAAATGTAATTGTTTTGTTAGCATTTTTGTGCAATTTTGTGCAATAGTGACGTCAGAAGGTCGCCGTGACAGCAATGGTCGATATGGTGCGTTTAAATTTAACAACTCGCAATAGAGCAAGAGTATAACTATTTTAGTTTGTTTTTTTAATAGGGGCTTCAGCACCCTTTCGAAAAAATTAGTTATCACGAAAATCTAAAAACCTCAATTTTACCACTTGTTTCTTTCCCCAGCTTTCGGCGACAGCAAGCAATGGATCCGCGCGGCGGCGGTGTCGTGCGTGGAGACATGGTGCCGCGAGGCCGGCCCGTCCTCGCCTCTCGAGGGGGAAATGGTGTTCGACGCTCTGAAGGGCGGCTCGCCCATCCAGCGGGCGGTGCTACTGCAGTGGCTAGCGGATCATTTACCCAATGGTATGTCGTCATCCATTGCCACATAGGCATAGATCGCAACAACGAGCGATTACTCGGGGGGGGGGGGGGGGGGGACTTTTACGTGAGACTTTTTTGGCGAATTTTTTACGCCCCTTGATAAGATGTGGATGTGCCCCTTGATAACATTCTCTTTTATATATGGCGGGTTATAATAGAGTTTTTTTTGCCTAGTTCCTCTAAAGTCGTTCTCCCGCGAGGAGCTGTCCGTGTGCTTGCCGACGCTGTACGCCTGCATCGAGGACCGCGCGGCGGACGTGCGCAAGGCGGCCTCCGACTGCGTGTTTCCCTTCATGCTGCATTTGGGGTACGAGCCCATGCACAAGCAGCTTGACAAACTCAAGGTCAGACGATATCGCACTAAATATGACTCCTTAGTAAATTAGCTCGAAACTATAGAGAAACATTTTGCGTAAGCAGTGCAGTAGGAGTAGTATTTAATTACACCTTAAGATCTTATTTAATTCTATATTGTTTGTTTGTGCAGCCCGGTTCTAAATCCGTAGTTCAAGCGGCTCTAGACAAGGCTCGGCCGAACCTGCCCGTTCAGCCTCTACCAACCAGTAAGGGCAAGAAAGAGGAAGCTCGCGGGATCAAGTCCGCAGGAGCTCAGAAAAAGGAAGCGGAGAAGAAAGGAGCCGCTCCGGCTAAAGGCAAGGTAAGTTTATGAAAATAATGTTTTACACATAAATCCTATAAGAAAAACTTAAGAGCCTCCTCAATGGCGTTGATAAATAAATCCGTGTGATACTGAAACGACCGGCGCAGACCCTGGGTATCTGTGTTACCGTTATCGCTTCTGGCTGGATAAGCTTGACTATGTTTGAACCAGAAATTACCCTTCTAGCCAACTTCATCTAAAATTAATACAGATCTATTCCACAATTTAAGGTTGGAAAACCAGTCTACCTGTGTGTAATACAGTGTATTTATATGTATTTTGTAGAAATATGGACTATATAAAAAACAGTTTGAGGTACCAGCAATAAATTTTCAAATTAGTGTTGCAGGAAAAATAACTTGCTTTTTTATCGCCTTCATCTATACGCGGACCGCTTATCTCAGATATCGTCCGCGACGCTGCAGTCCGTGTGGTGTGTGCAGGCCGTCATGTCTGTTATCAACAGACATGACGGCGCGACGTAATAATATTAATTGTATAGAATACAATTATGTTAAATGTATATAATCATCTGTTTAACATATAGTTGCGTGATGAAAATAAAAAAAAAAAGTTAAAAAAAACTAAAAAAACACGCTTTATAAAGAAAACCTAACTAAAAATAGAAAATAAATTTTAATAGTGTAAATAAGAAAAAATGTTTTATATCAAAAAAATCGTGGGGTGCATGGGTCAATAGTTATAAATATTTCATTGACAGATATGAGAAGCACCCCACGCTTTTTTTTTTTAATTGAAACATTTTTTTCTTATATACACTATTAACATTTATTTTCTATTTTTTAGTTTGGTTTTCTTTATAAAGCGTGTTTTTTAGTTTATTTAAACTATTATTTATTTTCTACTTTTTAGTTTTTTTTTTTTCGAATTATTGCATTGTCATCGGTCTTTGACACGTGTGCAAAATTTGAATGAAATCAGACCGTTTAAAGTGGGTCAAAATAGCGTCCAAAGGAGTCGGTTACAAACATACAAGTGAAGCTAATATAAAGCGTATAATATATAGTATGATGATAAAAACAAAGAAAAAAAATATGGTAAAAGAGGCAACCATTTATAACTAAACTTGTAATCAGAATTGAATTGTATTCAGGGAAACCTGTGTAAATAATAAATAATTATTACTGATGTGCTTTTAATTTAAAATAACTACTCAACGAGACCCTATTACACGATGGGGGACAAAAAAGTTTTTTATTTCATCTTTACTTTTCACGGCTACCAAGTTTGTGTCTGAAGATAGATTGACTCATCTCTGAGTGTAATCTCGTGTGGATTTCTCAAAGAGCGACCACAATCTATACCGCTAAACTCGCGTCCATCGAACTGAACTAATGCAAAATTACGCCCGCTGCTCGCTCCCCTGTAGCGACGCCGGCGATATCTGAGTTATATGGTCTGCCTATGAACTATCAGATTTATAAGCATCGTCTCTGTCAAAGCAAGCAGTATGACCGATTTTTTTGCATTATATTTCAATGTGGGGACGCGCTGTCGATTGCGAGCGTGTTTTAAAATGCCATCCAGAATCTAATTTCAAACAATGACTATTAATGTACTGAAAATTAGACAAATCGCTGCCAAGCTGTTTTATACTGACTTTTTTTAGATTGTAAAATCGGCCTCAGCAACAAGTCGCGGCAAAAAGGACGATGAAGACTACTCGCCGTTATTGCCCAACAACAACGCTAAGAACCAGCGAATCATTGATGATCAGAAACTCAAAGGTAAGCCTGTACTTGCAATCTGTCCGTGTTTACAAGGTCGATGACATGCTTTTGTTTTTTACTAACGTCTCACTCGAAGAAGAAGTTATATCTGTCAAAATATAACAGTTACAAAAACTATTTTGATGTCATTAGATACTTCAATACCATACCCTCGGCTAAAGGCCTGCAGTGTTAGTTTTAGGAAAATATATTTTGTACGATGGCATCGAAAACCGCACGTAAGTTACTATATGAGTCATTGGTGCAGGGCCAAGTTTTACGCACACATTTACATCATGTTACGCCGATCGGCCGCCACATTGCATCGCGGCAAGGCTTGGTCCGTGTTAGTCGTGTTAATTATGGCAAGTTCCCAAAAACAATGCATTCTTTTGTGATGAAATTGTGTATCAACCTCAAAACACCACAAGTTATCGACTCTCACGCATACGCAGCCGCCATTTGCTGTGCTTCACTCGTAAGTGAGATGATGTCCTACTTTTTTGTCATTTTTGATTGTGTTGATACAATGTTATATAGCCTTAGAATAACTAAAATGTGTAGTCATCCTCATTACTCATCATAATGATCAGCCAACAGTCGACTTCTGGACATAGGCCTCTTCTTTATTGTGCCCCTCATACCGGTCCTGAGCCATCCTACACCATATTTATCTATGACCATGGTCTACTCTGCGATTTGGACGATATAATCCACCCGTGGGTTTGGTGGTCCGTAGTATGTCCTCGTCAAATATGTATGAAGTACAAGCTGCGCCCCGCAGCTTCGCCCGCGCGCAAACTTTGCCACCCCGTCACCCCTTTAGGAATGACAAAAACCCTCCTTATTGTCACCTGTCATTTTGATACCTATCACTTTCCCGTCGTTTTTGTTCGATAAAAAAGCATATATCGGGATGATAGGTTTTCCCTATGTCCTTTTCTGTACTTCTTACAACGTGACTGCAAATCGATTGAGTTGTTAAGGCGTAAAAGCGTAACAAACAAACAAACTCACTTTCGCACATATAATATTAGTAGGATGTTCATTTGGTAAAGTGTATAGCATCTAGACTTTTTTATATGGAATGTTTCATTTTTCAGTATTGAAATGGAACTTCACGACGCCCCGCGAGGAATTCTTCGATCTTCTCAAGGAGCAAATGGCGACAGCTGGCCTGAACAAGCAGCTTATAGGCAACATGTTCCACAGTGACTTCAGGTATACCCAGCGGCACGTAATTCTAGCGGTGAACGAAACGTGGCGGGCATCTTGGCACAGTCAAAGTTTATATAATGTGTTAAAATGTTGAATACTTTTTATCCCGAAAACTGACTGTGCCAAGATCCCCGCCACGTTTCGTTCACCGCTAGACTTACGTTCCTCTAGCTATTATACTAATGACAAATTAATTTAATACAGAATTTGAAAGGTAATTGGGGCTAGTCGGTTATTGGGTGGCGATATATCGCCAACACGCCTCATTGCACGCATACTGCGCGTGTGCACGTGGCAAGGTAGTAGATAATAACATACAAATATTTTATACTGACACTTCACATAATGATGTGTATTCGCATACCTATTTGGTATTTAGAACGGGACGCAACTATACAGTGTGCATTGTTAGATTCCTTCTAAATAAAGCAAATACGCAACGTCATTTGTATTGACGTAATCTTATTTTTACTCAACTTCCTTAAA
This sequence comes from Alsophila aescularia, assembly GCA_946251855.1. NCBI lineage: Eukaryota > Metazoa > Arthropoda > Insecta > Lepidoptera > Geometridae > Alsophila > Alsophila aescularia. Next base: position 18,378,830 of record OX276381.1, read on the forward strand.
GAAGAGGACTCTTAGTGTATTTTTTTGGAAGTATCTTTGTTACTCATGTCCCTCGAAGAGCAATTAACCTTATTGGCACAAATAAAATTTGTTATTTTGAAGAAAAAAAAACAATGTTGTATCTATACCTGTTTATAATAAAATAGTAAGTAACAAAAAGACTGTACAAAAAAAGATAATAAAAAAATGGTCTAGAGCTCTAGCTAGGGGACCTAAATAAGCTACTGATCAAAAATATACCATTTTTATAATGGTTTCGTTTCTGATTGTCTGTGTCTGTTTGTTTGTTCGTGCATCACTTAAAATCTAATGGACCGATTGCGTTTGCGGTTTCACTTTTGGATAGCTTAAGGTTTGACTTAAAAACTGTTGTACTTGGTATCTCAATCAGATGAGTAGAGACCGAACAATCGATAAAAAACAATTGTCGTCTGAACGAAGTTTCATGAAATTTGGTAAGTTGGCACTTTTTCGTTCTGAAATAACTCATAGGATCTCTATACCCCAGAAATATAACAACGCGGGCAACGCCGCGGGCACAGCTAGTTGGTCATAAATGAAACAAGTCTCAATCGATAGGAACAAATATTAGAAAAGAGTACTATGAAATAAATTGCCTGAGTGATGTGTTTTCTGAGATATTTTTCGTTTACACGCACTATGATACACGTGTTGCTGTTTTGGTCAGGGAGAACTATCCTACATATACCTAACTGTCTGATAAAATTAATGTCTTAAATTCTAAACTGTGCTATCCCAAAGTACCACTACAAATTAAAATATCGTGAAGTTTGATGAAATATAATAATGTTTGAACCCATGTAATGTTTATCACCATGTTTTTAGAACACTTTTTCTTTCTGATAGTTTTCCCTATCGATTGTTTCATTTATAGCTAGAAATCGTTTTTTTTTGTATAATTGTTAGTGATGGTCTTCTTGAATGGATTTGGATGACTTATGTCTTACTTCAGGGAGACGTTATTTCTCCGAAACTGTTCACTCTGTAGAAGAACCAACGTTACCGACATAGCTTTCAGAGTTTGAAAGTTGAAGTTGCAATGGCAGGCCATATAGTTCGCAGAACCGACAACCGCTGGGGAATAAAGGTTCTCGAATGGTGACCACGAACAAGCAAGTGAAGTGTAGGGAGACCCCCCACACGTCGGACGACATTGTAGCTATCGCAGGAAGTCGGTGGATGGAGGCGGCACAGATCGCTCGTCATGGCGCTATTTGGGGGAGGCCTATGTTCAGCAGTGGACTTCTAAAGGCTGATATTGAAGTGAATCTTGAAACACGATGAAGAAGATAAAAACACTACATAGAGCAAGAATCTTTGGAGACTATAAGTATAGATTTTAAAGTTTGAACCCCTAAGTTGGTTCTACATAAATATAAAAACACGGTTGCGTAGTTATGTAGTAGGTAAAGCCGTTTAAAATTGTTATTTCAATTATTATGGCTTCCATTCAAAAGCAAATTCATTCATTTACTAAGAACCTCTTCCTTTAGGTAATCGAATCGGAAATCGTAATACTGATTTTCTTCCAATAGATACCATCTTAAAGCGATCGAATCCCTGTCCGAAGACCTTCACGAGAATGGCTCCTCGCTTATGGCTAACCTGGACTTGGTCCTCAAATGGCTGACCCTGCGGTTCTTCGACACCAACCCTTCTGTCATATTGAAGGGGTTGGAGTACCTGTCTGTGGTGTTCCACTATCTCATCGAGGCGGATTACACGATGGCGGAGTATGAAGCCAATTGTTTCATACCGTACTTAGTGCTAAAGGTAAGACTTTTATTCTAATCAAAAGTGTATCTCTTACTTCTTTTCCTTAAGTTGTGGGTAGCTAAATGTATGCAAAGTTACATCGTATAGCTTAGAACTTGGCGAGTAACGCAGGCTGATGCGAGTCGGTACAAATATAGAACGAATTCCCATTAAAATAACGTCCATATCAGCATGCGCCGCAACGTGTCTGTTACGATAATCACAGTAGCACGGACTAAATTCCTATTATAGATATATAGATTAGCGGGAGCACCGCCCGGCGCCATCACTACTTAAGCCGTTCGTCTTAAGTAGATGTCCAATGTATTCTAGGCACTCTGCGAGGAGATAATAAGATTCAATGTAGGTTAGCATAGGTCACTGGAAGCAGGGCGCGCAGAGGGAGTGGATTAGCGGACGGGTGACCTCCTGGAATACTATTGTGTTCATAAAGAAAGGAAACTATAATTATGATCCTTAAATTTTAAGGAGCTCAACTATGGAATAAGTAGCCGAATAGGCCTGATACCGGATAGTTGCTGCTCCAATCTATACTTATAATAAAGTAGTAATAAAAAATCAGAAAAAAGATATTTAATAAAAAATGATAGTTTAAAAAAACTAAAAAACACGCTTTATATAGAAAACCAAACTAAAAAAAAGAAAATAAATTTTAATAGTGTAAATAAGAAAAAAATGTTTTATTTCAAAAAAATCGTGTGGTGCATGGGTCAATAGTTATAAATATTTCATTGACAGATATGAGAAGAAGGATTATTATTTCGATAATATCTTAAAAAGCACCCCACGCTTTTTTTTTAAATAATTTTTTTTTTTCTTATTTACACTATTAAAATTTATTTTCAATTTTTTAGTTTGGTTTTCTATATAAAGCGTGTTTTTTAGTTTTTTTAAACTATTATTTATTTTCTACTTTTTAGTTTGGTTTATTTATAAGAGCGTTTTTTTTTTGAATTATTGCATTATCATCGGTCTTAGACAGGTGTGCAAAATTTGAATGCAATCTGACCGCTTAAAGTGGGTCAAAATAGCGTCTAAAGGAGTCGGTTACAAACATACAAGTGAAGCTAATATAAAGCGTATAAAAATGGTACTTTAAGTTACTGAACTAGAAAATACCATATTTTTTTAATGGTGTTTGTCTGTCTGTTTGTTCGTGCATCACGTAAAAACTACTGGACCGATTACGAACTGAGACGTCAAATGTTTTTTATCGATTGCTCTTCTACTCATCGGATTGAGATACCTAGTACAGTACCCGGCGATATATAATGCACATCGATCTTTGGAAAGACTCAAATTTCGGCTTCGTAGAGCGTTGTCACACCCTACGTGTGTGACGTTTGTCAGTTATATTCTTTTTTTGTCAGTCGTTATACAGGTGCAATAGAGTACGGTCGCACTTATACTGTAAATATATAATATAGAGTTGCTTAAACCCCTCAACATTAAATCTATTCATTTACAAAATAAGACATAATAGTTTTTTCATCCCATCTATTCGAAAAACGCTGATTGGTTCCTAGAAAAGAGGAACCATAGTAGGTCTTTCTGTTTAAGACTTTCAGAGAGGGCAGTAATGAGTTTTGAATTTGACACATCGTAATTGGAACGTAAATTTTTGTTGTTGGAATTTTTGAATTTTTGATCGATTGGTTCCACGACGCGAGCGGTCGTGGCTCATTGCCTCTTTAAGTTATAAGCCATCACATTTTTTTATGTGTAAAATGTATACACTCCAGTTGGGAATTGAACTCCGCTACTAAAGATCGGGAGTCGAACGACGTTCCGTCGAGCCATGCAGACTTAAGGCCGAAAATTTAGTAAAGATCAGATAAAGGGTTGCTGATTCACAGTTGAGCAATGAGCTCATTTTTTTTGTTCATCTGATCGCATGACGCTCTGTTTGTTTTTTTTTTAATTTAAAAAAATAATCATGTAAATGTAAGGAAAAGATTAAAAGCGCGCGATTTACGATATTATTGTCACGGAAACAAGGAATATTGACAATCATTTCACGAAAATACAAGAATAGTTAAAGTATTATACTAACTACTTACTCCTGCAAATACTACGCAATAAATGTGATACAGAATCTATGACCAACTAAATCCATGGAAAAATATTTGTAAGCGTATAGGTAACAATTTTATCGAGTGGGTATATGCAAAAGAAGAGAAGTATTTTTCGGAAGGAAACCTGTACCTATTTTTAAAATTACCCAAATCTAAGCAACCTTCACACGTTGGCGGCCAGTACCAATAATGACTATCAAATCGAGATCTACACAAAATTTAGAAAACAATATCTGCAGAGACTGTCTTAAGGACGTACAAATCAAAGAAGTACAAAGTGAATATATTTTTTTGTCAAGTGTTAGTAATTACCTAGTTTATTTTTAGTCATTTCAGTCAGTTGTTCATTTTTAGTCTATTTCATATCCTTGAAATAACTAATATGAGTCGTAAAGTATCTAAAAGTGCCTTTTATTTATATTTCTCATAGAGAGGGATGAAAAGTAGAGTGTATCACTCGGACGTAAAATTATTTTTCCTTGGGTGAAGTATATTGAATCCCTCGCTACCTTCAGGATTCTACTTAAGAATCCCTCGCTCACTCCGCTCTGGTTTCAAAATAGCGCCCTCGCCGTCAAAATATATTTTTTCCCCCTAGTAATACAATCTACTATACTATCATTTTTCTAGTAGTTGCAACAGCTCTCAATAGATATTTAAAGTTTACATGTCATCGATTTGACGTAAACTAATAATGCCCATAAAGTGCAGTATTTATTTGATATGAAATGACTCAAATGACATTTAATAAATACGGTGATTAATGGACGGTCGTCAGTGTTCGGAAGTCGTCGTAAACAGCCAATTGTCTCTTTCCAAAGGCCGATGTGCATTATTAATCGCCGGGTACTGTACACCATTTTTTAAGTCATACCTAATAAGGCAGTAGGCCTTATTAATAAAAAGTTAAGCAATGATTAGTAATACTGCGCACTACAATATTGTACTGCGCAGTCATGTGATCCAGTAGTTTTTACGTGATGGCGAACATAAAAAAGACAGAAAGAAACGATTTAATAAAATTATAAAACTTTTTCAGTGCTTAAATCTAGTACCCTAGCTAGACCATATTTTTAAAATTATCTTTATTGTACAGCCTTTTTGATACTAACTGCTTTATTACTAGTGGCTCTGTGAGCTGAAGACCTCGCGCGTACAAACTTTTTGCAAACAATCTAGCGGTGCACAGTAGCGCCATCTAGTTACCTTGTTGTACAATTAACATTAATAACCAAGGTGTTCCATCAATCCCTACCTAGTAGGTAAAGGGCTGATTCCACTCGTAGAAATCTAAAATTGAGAAATTTACTGCATTTTGAGGAGCTATTCTGCTCATCACGCCGAAGACCCTCATCAGATCTTCACCAAATTTTTATGAGACTAATTTAAAGTTTCTTTCTTTCAAATAAATAAAGAACCATTAAAATCTGATTCAATAAAGCGGAGATATTCAGTAGCTCCCTTTTTACGCTTTTTTGGGGGAAGTACTCTCCCAATCAAAAATCCCTGAGAACTAAAAAAATCTAAATATTCGCTTAACCTGTATACCAAGTTTCGTCTAGATTGGTTGAGAAATGCGACCTGTAGAGGAGAACAGCCGTACAGAGATCCGTACAGACTTCCGGACATACGTTTATTTTTGCCCATGCTGAAACTGCTCCTTCGCTCTCGCTCGGTCAATAAGTATAGATTACTGCATAATAATTAAGCTTATTAGCGGTTTTTTTCCCAGGAATCCTTTCTCTGGGTTTGATAGCCAATAGACTGAACAATTCCAGTCTGGTTATTAAAAAGTCTGATTAGCAGTATTAGTATTCTGCTTACTGTATCTGGAATCAGGAAAAAAACACGATGTAACCAAATCTTATCCTCAAACAAAAAAATGTAATCTTATCCTCAAACTGGTGATTTTATGCTTTCCCGACACCTAAACTAGAATTGCATTCCTAACTCAGTGGTTTTTTTTCAGGTTGGAGATCCTAAAGACACAGTGCGCAATGGAGTCAAGGCGTTGTTCAAGCAGATCTGCATCGTCTACTCTGTGACCAAACTATTTGGATACTTGATGGAGGGACTCAAATCTAAAAACGCAAGGCAAAGAGCAGGTAATATAGAAAATGATTCTTTCTAATTTTTGATAAGGTATTAAGTGACTAGTGAAGTCTGAAGCACAGGATCTCTTCAAATAAAGAGCTTGTCTACAAAAGTTGGAAATTCGAATTGAGTGTTAGCAATAGAAGTATAAACATTAGAATCGGGATATTAAACATGGAAACTATTTAAAAATGTGTTCCCGATATTTCGGCACTGTTGCAAGCGCCATGGTCACGGATAAATTTGATAACACGGGTGGATAAGTTTTTATCTTCTCTCATATCGTAAAATCCGGATTATAAACTCAAAAATGGTGGCATAATGACATACTTTACGCACGGCATGTCTCTAATAAGAAAAGAAAACCATTATAACACTGTTTTTTGAACTATACAATATATATTTTTTTCCAATAAAAGCACCGGTTTGGCTCCGTCCAACGAGGGTTTTCGCCATTTATTATCCATGGCGGCGCGTACTAGACCTTATGCGCGTGAATTCGCTATTGACTGAATTTTGGCGCCATAATTTACTTTACATTACCTAACCAATTTAAAGTGTTTTTGTTGATAAAAAGTGTTATCCTGATTAAAAATGTCCGACAACAGTGTTAGTGAGAAGAATTTGACTCCACCTGACATCACGGAAACAAACATGACGAACGAGCTTTTTACAAGCAAAATCAAGAAAATATTTCATTTTTTTTTAATTAAAAGTATTTTACTATTGCATGAGAGTAGATAAAGTAGTGTATAAAAGAAACGGCACATCACTAGGTGATACTATTAATACTCAATATACACTAGTGGCTCTGTGAGCTGAAAGTAGTGTATGAAAGAAAGATAATATTAATACTTACTATATACTAGTGGCTCTGTGAGCTGAAAGTAGTGTATGAAAGAAAGATAATATTAATACTTACTATATACTAGTGGCTCTGTGAGCTTTAGACCTCGCGAGTACAAACTTTTTTGCAAACAATCTAGCTGTGCACAGTAGCGCCACCTAGTTACCTTAGTTATTGTAAAACTAACTTAAATAACCAAGGTGCTCGCATCAATTCCTACCTAGTGGGTAAAGGGCTGATTCCGTTGGTAGAAACCTAAAAATGAGAAATTTACTGCATTTTGAGGAGCTATTCTGTTCATAATGCCGTATTTTAATGATACCAATTTAAAGTTACTACCTATCAAATAAAAAGGACTATCTAAATCGGATCTAATAAGGCGGAGATATTCAGAATAGACACCTTTTTGCCCCTTTTTCGGGAAAGTAATCCCAATGAAAAATCCCCGATGACTAAATAATTTAAAAAATTCGTTGAACATGGCCCCCAATTCTACTAAAATAATTGTTCATAGATTGTTAATGAATTGTGCCATAAAATTGTCTTTGCTTTAGGTTAATAATTTACGTTATTTAATAAGAAATGTAATTTTAATTGTACCGTTCTACATAGAGGTTTATATTTTTGATAGGACTATTAACGAGATGAGCAGGTCGTTCTTATGATGGTAAGCGCCAACCTGCAGTACCTCTCAGAACATCAGTGATTGCAAAATTGGCACACCCCCCCCCCCCCCCCCTGTACAACGAAACCTGTAGAGGAGAACAGAGATCCGGACGGACATCCGGACATACGAAACCATTTTTGCCCGAGCTGAAACGGAGACGCTTCGCGCTCACTCGGTCAACTATTGATACTCACTCTCGTCACGGTAATGTTATCTATCAGTATTCTATCTTCATACAAGCGGCCGGAAAGTGAGTTATACCTACGCGCCTCGTGTCGGTACCCACTCGGTACACGGCCAGTCGCGAATGCGCCGCAGCTCGGTGTGGCTCGGTAATATCGTGGCCGCAGTGACGAACGAACGGTGTGTTTTTTTTGTAAGCAGTAAGCATGCGATTTGTGAATATTTTACTGAAATAAGTACAAGTACTAACTTAATATGGCAAAGAGCATGAATAGACTATATTGTGCTGTTTTTGGTTGTTTGAATTCTTCAATAACGCATCCAGAGAAAACATTTTTTAAATTACTTGCAAACTATAAAAAAAAATTATAGCCTAGTACGTAATTTATTTCTTTTTTTAATAGGTAGGTGTTTCGCTTTTGGAGTGATACTTTGCGAGTACGTTTTGTACGGACGTTCTACTCTACATTCTGTCTGCACCGGTTATTTTTTGGGAAGATTACGAGAAAAGGAATCAACGTGAGCCATTTCTTTACCAGAGTTATAAACATCAAAATCAAATGATTGGAGAAATGCCCACCAGTGATCTACCAGCGGCATTAAGTCGATCTTCTTACGAGAACACTTCAGTGAGTTACAATCCGTTACGACTACAAACTTGCGGTCGTGTAAATAGTGTCGGAACTGTATAACCAGCCAAGTGCGAGTTGGACTCGCACATCGGGGGTTGCGTTCTTGTAGGAGATTTTTATTTATTTTTTATGTTTTTTTATTATATCCGCCATAGTATTTTTTTTAATTAAATCTATTAATTAAAAAAACACAAGTATTTTTATTGAACACTTCCTATTTCATTCACAACGAATTTCTTTCTTTTTTACATATTAAAATATACAATCACAAAACTAGAAAGAAATTCAAGTAGGTAGATAATTAAAATACTGCAGGCGGGCAGCCCTATCGCGTGTTTACGTACCACGCGGCTGTAGGTAGTTATTTCAAGGACAGAGCCGAGTCACAATACTGTATGATAACATTACCGTGCTCTCGTGTTTAATGCCCGCATTGTGCAACCGTTTCATAAACTACTATTAAGAACAGACAAAATGGTCTACCCTCTTTCTCACTCGATTATCACGCGCGACACCAGTACCATAGTTAACACTTTCATTAATAACTCGATCTCGACACACAACACCAACTACGATCTCGCGTATTTGGGACGAAATTCTTTCGGCTTTCACATTGATGTACCACTGGATTCCAGTCACTCGACGGTTTAATTCCATCCTCACGATTGAAATCTTTTTAACCTGGTATTTTCAATCGCTTCTCTAGCCGGTTCCTATATCTTAAAACGAACCGTTTTCGCTTACTGTCCGTTAGCTTTTGTCGTTGTCATTTATATAGGAATGGTGGGTAACCAATCTTGCTATGTAATGGCATGGTATATATCCCGTTTCTAATGTTTATTTCTACTTCTAGTGTTTTGTGTGTGCGTTCTGTTATGGCCTTGTTAGTTTTAAATACCTAACTTTGAAACCTTTGCTCTATACTGACGAGAACGGGGATATGCCGCATAATAAGACGACACGTCAATAGAAAGGTTGTTTAATGTCTGGACTCTAATGTACAGTGTAAGTGTAACCATAAGACTTTGTGAGCTGTACACCATAAAATCCTGAGGAGGAATAAACCAGTGCGGTGGCGAACATGGTCTTAGTTCCGATATAGACACTTTCACCGTACTTTATGGAGTTACAGTACCAACAAATTGTACTGCAATATTTTAAAGCGCCTCCGCCCAGCGACCTACTTTTGGGAGCCTTGTCACTTATATTTATACTAGCTGTGCCCGCGGCTTTGTCCGCGTGGTCATTTCTGTGGGTTAAGATTACCCTTTGTGCTATTCCAGGACCATAAATATCAATACTCAAAAATTCCCTCAGCTTTCAAATATTTTTTATCGAATGCTCTGCTACTACTCATCGGATTGAGATTCTAAGTACCTATACCAGTTTTTAAGTCAAACCCTAAGCTATCTTACAGTGAAAACCGCACCGCAATCGTGCTAGTAGTTTTTACGTGATGCGCGAACAAATAATATTTTACTAGCTATACTCGCGGCTTCGCATGCGTAGTCATTTCTTTAGGTACTATAATAATATGTACTATTCCAAGGCTTAAAATACTAATATACTAACATTTGATCAAAAAACCCTCAGCCGTTAAAAAGTATTTATCGATTGCTCGGCTTCTACTCATCGGTTTTAGATACCAAGTACATCAGTTTTTAAGTCAACCCCCATGCTATCCAACAAAGTAAACAGCATCGCAAATGGTCCAGTAGTTTTTACGTTATGCGCGAACAAAAATACAGACAAACAGAGAGACACGATTTTTAAAAATGTTTTTTCTTATTCAGTAGTTTGTTTTAAGTTTCCTACAGACATGCTACCTTATTATAAGTATAGATTGGAGCAGCAACTATCCGGTATCAGGCCTATTCGGCTACTTATTTCTTAGTTAAGTTCCTAAAAATTTATGAATCATATAGTCAAGCCAGTCGCACTCCGCAACAAGTACAATTATTATACCTACACTTTGCTTCCGCAATATTGCGGTTAATTCAGTAGAGTGCCAAGCATGCGCTCGACGAGTCGCGCGCCGTGTGCTTACGATAAAGTACCTACTTAAGTAAAGTTTTTAACAAATTTTATTCTTTTCTTAATTATGAGTACCAAGAAGACACCTAGAATGTACTACATAGCATTCGGTCTGAAAAGTCTTGTAAAATACCTACATACTAACATTTTATTACGTAGGTAGCCATTTCTTTTTCATTCATTATTAAGCATGGAATTCAGACAGGCACCTTTTATTCATCAAAGTGCAATACCTATTAAGTTATAATCAAATAATGAGGTACTAGGTCTATTCTGATAAGAATGTCATTATATGTAGTTAATATCAACATTTATAAAAATAAGTAAAAAAATAATACATTATACATACTTGTTTATTTTGTTACAATATCTAAGTCATAACATATCACAGAATAATTACTAGTGTAAGTACCTAGTTATATCTTGATACAACCCTGCTGAGCGAAAAACTGACAGAGCGATTCTGAAACGGTTAGAGCAATGGAAGCTCTCGCGCGTTGTGATACGGTACATTCTAGCCTGCACGCAATGGGTGAGCGCCTTCTAGGTAAATATAATTGAAAGCTCGTCTCGCAGCGCTGTGCGAGTTAAATTGCACTTTATTGCGTTGTAGCGAGAGTTGCTATGTATTTAAATGACTTTACTCAGTTATACTTCTGTATTTGTACTATTATTTATTATGTGATATAGTTTACTTTCTATATGAACACTTTGGGATTCCAGGAGGCCACCCTTCCGCTAATCCACTCTCGCTCGTAGTGATTTAAGCCTATGTTAATTGAATCTTATTTTCTCCTCGCAGAGTGCCTAGAATGCATTGGACATCTGCTTGAGACGTACGGCTCAGTAGTGATGGCGCCGAGCGCTGCTTCCGCTCTGAAGGAACTGGCGAGGCACATCGGCGACCGCGACAATGCAGTCAGATCGGCTGCGTTGAACTGTGTCGCGTGCGCTTACTTCTTGGAAGGGGAGAAGGTGTACAAGATGATTGGACAGGCAAGTATTTTTAACTATATCATCATCAGTGGTGGCCTAACGGTTCTATAGTGCTAGAATCCAACGATACCGGGTTCAAAACCTAGGCACCGCACCAATGACTTTTCTGAGTTATGTGTGGGAATAAAATGTTTGGGCTACTTTTAAATTAAATGACCACGCGGGCAAAGCCGCGGGTACAGCTAGTTTAGAATAATTTTAATTATTTTTAAGTAATAGCCTTATCTTCTTACTGTTTTATTTTAGCAGTAAAGCCTGATTAGCGAAACCATATCTTATAATTGCCTCTGCTTGCTTGCTGCTGCACATGCTTTGCCAACTAAGCCACCTTGACCACTTAAAAATCGCACTCCAAATTCTTCCTTCAGTTTCTTTATTCTTCTTGTAGGTACGGTAGCGCCATCTATATATTTTATCATATATTTTATTTATTGCAGATATCCGATAAAGATTTGTCGCTGCTAGAGGAGCGCATCAAGCGAGCCAGCAAGAGTCGCAGCGCCGATGCTCGCCGCTCCATGATCGTTCCGCTGTCTGCTTCCGGACGCCCGATCCAACCGCCACCAGAGGTAAATCAACTCAACTAATCGTTAAGCTGTTGGTCCCGGCTGGTATTGATTAATAGCAGTCGTTAAGACTCTGAGCTCATACGACAAACAAACAAATGTTTCACCTATCTTCATCTCGGTGGCAATCACTCAACCTCACTCGTTAGATAATCCGCCTGAGCTAACAAGAGCGGTTCGTTGCAGGAGTCGCAGTCGCGGTGCGTCACCTCCGCGGACGCGCCGCCCGAGTACGAAGAAGAGGAGGAAGAAGAAGAGCTGCCGCCGCCTGTCGCCGTCCCGTCAGTATCTCGACTGTAATGATTTTATTATATCACTAGCTGAGCGCCGCGACTTCCCGCATGTGGCCAATGATTACAAGTATTATATGTGTTATATACAGAATGTCCCGTAATGAGTGGATAATCCTGCAGGTACTTGTAGAGGGGGGCAAGGTCAATCAGGAAGAAAGAAGAAAATAATGTTTTTAAAGTTGTTGGCCACCCAGGGTCTCCATACATTTTTTTTACACCACAGATGCTCAAACTTAACATTCAAAAAGAAAATCCTAAAACTGTGATTGTTCACAGTTTTGGGTTACGAATTTTCCCAAGTTTACAAATAATTACATAGATAGATTTTTTCCTGTCATCCTTGCTCCACAAGTACCTGCAGGATTATCCACTTATTACGTGACAGCCTGTTACTGTAAAAGCCCGAATTACAGTAAATCTAAACTCATAATGGTAAAATAACCACTTTCCCGCGGTATCCATGAAAATAACCACCAACGTGGCAAAAAAAAACTACCAACTCCCGGTAAAACCTAAAATTAACCAATGAACGGGCTTTTACAGTGACATACTGGTATCGGCACGGATCTTGAGTAATGACTTTTTGTGTTTTTTTGTCTAATTAGTGGAATGGGGTGAGGCGCGAGGGCGGCGTGTCATTTCGATTACGCGATTGGGGCGCGTCCTCCCCGTCAGGTGGGATTGGTTCCCTGCACGTACGTCACGTGTCAAAGACAACGAAAACACTTCCGTGCAATTTTATTGGCACAACATTTTGGAAAATTGACTTTGTAAAAAAAAACTGCTAAGTTATTATGTTCTGTTCTATACGTGCCGATAGTTATACTGACCTAAAGTATCTATATATTTCAAGAAACACCCTTTTTCAGTTAAAACTCACATTAATTAATTAAAACTAGTTTACTGATCGCATTAGTAAAAACTGTTCGGTACACCTTTTGTGCCCTTAAAAAGCAGTAGGTTCATAATTATGATTTTGGATTCAATGGCCGATTGAATATAAAATCGTTTATTTATATCAACATAACTAACCTACTACTTTTTGATGGCGCAATTCTTGCGTAAGAGGCCTACTCTGCCGACATAAAAGTTTCTACTTCTGTCTGTCTTGTTCGTTCTTCCGTTGTCTTTTTCGACATTTCTTTATGTTATTTTGGATATTTTATTGCTTAGCAGGACAATACCCGAGCCGAGGGTGATCACGGGCCCGTTCGGCCTCGATCCGGATCTGATCGCCAAGCTGGACGCGGCGGTGCCGGTCGTGAATCACCCGAACTTGTCCGTGGTGGACCTCAAGTTCTTAGACGAGCCCATACCGGCCGCGGGCCGCCCGCACACTGCCATCACTCACTCGCAGCCTGTCCGAGCCAGGTTAGTGTACTAGGCTCGACCTTAGACAACTGCACATTACTCCGTACTCTAGACATAGTGAGCGTCCACGGAACCAACGTATTGTACTATTATTTATTCTGTGACTATTGTCAGCAGATGAAACATGTCAATTTTAGTTCCACGGACGGTGGGGCGCTTTGAATCAGCACAAACGAAAGTACGGCACATCCTCACCAGATAGTATAATGAAGGTCAGAGTGACTGGACCTGACCCTTGTATGTACTCCGTTTACCGACCTCCGCACCGTTAAGCGGCATCCCGCGACGTAGCTCGCTTAAAGGTGCGGACGGCCTAAGTAGAAATCGCCAGTTTACAGGTTAATTTCTCGGGATCGTAGCTCCCAAACGAATGGGCCGAATTAGATGTTTGTTAGCTGATGTGATTGAGATGCCTTTTTGCCTGCTTATCTGTAATGGGAGGGGGGAGGTCAGGAGTTATATTAATTTTTAATTAGTGCTTGTTTTCTATGAAAGTTACCCGCGGGCCGAAATGACACGGGTATAATATTTTTACGTTAGGTAGAGAATCGGTCCACGGCAGGTCCCGAGTTTACTCCCGACCCGATTTCTCTAATTTTATTCGTGATACCATAAATAAAACTAAATCTATGTCAGTGTTGAAACACCCGAGTTTGCCTGAAGTGCAATGGACCTCAAGTTCTTGGTGTAGCCCGTATTGGGCCCAGATTCGCTATGACCATTCGCACACGTAACGTGTCGCGTTGTGGAGTCGTTCGGCAAATTACGTCAATTCACGAACATACACGAATTCCACGCAGATATCTTGACGCAACTGTTCATCAACTGTACACCTACATTCTGACAATTAAAATAACGCTACGTAACGCGCCGCAAACCATTGCGGCGCTGATGTAATAATTTGTCGCAGCATGGTGCCGCTGTCTCCGCCGCGCCACACGGCGCCGCACCCCCTCATGCCCGCGGCCGCGCCCTCCGCAGCCGTCGACGACTCGCAGCTGGCGGACACTATCCACTCCGTGGCCAGCCCGGACTTGAACGTAAGTACTGGTCGCTAACTATTGGTCTCATACACAAGCTCAAAGTCGTGCAGCGTGCAATGGAGAGAGCTATGCTAGGTGTTTCACTACGTGATAGAATCCGTAGAAGAAACAAGGTTACCGACATAGCTCTCAGAGTTTGCAAGGTAGTGGCAATGGGCAGGCCATATAGTTCGCAGAACTGACAACCTTTGCGGAATGAAGTATCTTGAATGGCGACCACGAACAAGCAAGCGAAATGTAGGGAGACCCCCCCACACGATGGACCAACGACATGTAGCCATCGCAGGGAGTCGGTGGATGGAGGTGGCACAAGATCGCTCATCATGGCGTTCTTTGGGGGAGGCCTATGTTCAGCAGTGGACTTCTAAAAGCTGACATGATGATGATGACTGAACAAATGAACAGTAGGCTAAATAAGAATAATAAAAAAAAAAGCAAAGCGTATACGACCTTTTTTTTATGAATATTTTTTTTCCATTATTTTTTATTGCTTTGTCACATGTTTGTGAGCTACCGTGAAAGTTTCAGCCGGATAGCTAATCGGGAAAAGCTCGAAATTTGTATTGCAAGATTCCAGGACAGACAAAATACATAGATAGATACAAGTGAAGTTAAAAGCTTTTTGTTGTTGTCATGTCAAAACATTGTCGTTTGTCAAAAAACTTATCAGGCACTATTGTTAGGTTAGAATTTTTACAATTGTAAACAGCCGCAATTTGCAAGGCTTCAGCCTTGCAAATTGCGGCTGCGTATGTGTGCGTGAGTAGATAATTTGTTTTGTGGTTGATACACAATTTCTTCACACAAGACTGCATTGTTTTTGTGCTTGACAAGACTGCATTGTTTTTGAGGCTTGTGCGTACGAGCGGATCGACACATCTTGGGTGCTTCACTTTTAATTTTGCTTTGTCTCTTTTTCATCCCATCTATTCGAAAAACACTGAATGGTTCCTGGAAAAGTGGGAGCAAAGTAGATATTTTCTGTTCAAGACTTGTCGCGGCTCGTCGGCTCTTTCCGCCTTAGCTCAGCCTTATATATATGGCTATAATTATTTTCCCTCGGGCGACGAAAATAGCGCCCTCGCCGACAAAATATTATTTCGCTCCCTAGTAATACTATCTACTATTTTTCTCTTGGTTTTATTTACTTATTTTACATGGATCGTTCCGGCATCAAGATAGATATATATATTATTAGATATCTCTTTATTAAACACCACAGTACAAAAAATACAAAAACTTATAACTAAAAAACAAACTTAATAATAACTTGTGTCACAATGGGCAAGTGGAGCGATAGCGTTCGAAATACGGATCCGAAGAAGAACCATGGTGGAAGGCAATCCGGATTCCGTATAAATAAACTCAAGCGGCGGTAAGCACGTCACTTAGCGAGTGATGGCAGGTGGAGTAGGTCTCTCACAGATTGCAGGCCACGTGTGGGAAAACGCAGCCGTGGAAGACCAGTGAAACGATGGGTCGATGACTTTAATAAGTTTGTTGGAAAGATCTGGCACAGATTGTCTTAGGACAGATGATTGGTATAAGAGGGAGGAGGGTTCATCCATTCAGTGATTGGATTGAGCTGATGATGATGATACTTTTTAAACATTAGTCCACGCGTCCAAACCGCGAGGCACTGCTAGTTCTTTCATCCATTTCTCGCTGGAAATGGCCAAGCATTGATACTAATTGAAAGCGGTAGTTGCTTCGGCAAAATTTGTGGTATCATCATCATCAGCCTTCACTTGTCCACTGCTGGACGTAGGCCTCTCCTAATGCATGCCACTGAGCTCTGTCTACAGTTCTCCTCATCCATTTTCTGACACTACGTTTGCCTAAACGTGGTCTCAACTCGAGATCTCATCTACCCCAACGGTTATCGGTTCTTCGGGAAATGTGACCAGCCCACTGCCACTTCAGCTTGCTTATCCTTACAGCTATGTCGGTAACTTTGGCTCTCTTTCGGATATCTTCATTACGAATCTTGTCCTTCAGACAATTATTGCTCTCTCCATAGCTCGCTGAGCGTCCTTACTAGACTGGTTTGACCGTGAATGTCCATGTTTCAGCTCCGTAGTTCATGACTGGTAGGACGCACTGATTGAAGAAAGTGTCGCATTTCTATTATATTGGAGCTCAAAGATAGCATATGTAGTCCTTAGAAAACAAGAGTATTTAAAAAAAATGACTCCATTCGAGAACGCGTCCAACTCGTCTACTATGTGGTATGTATTTAATTAAAATGTGACTTTCAGGCCGCTATCCGCGCTCTGTCGGTGATCTCGTGCGCCCTGACGGCGGGGCGCGCGCCCGCGCTCGCGGCGCACGAGCAGCGCCTCGTGAGCGCCATCGCGGCGCAAGTGCGGCGCGTGCGCACCTCGCCGCAAAACCAGGACACGCTGGCAGCGTACAAGTACTTAGCGGGCGTCCTAACTAATGTAAGTTATAGCAAACAATAAAGGCCTTCTAACCTTTGTGGCATATCTACAACTAGCTGCACCCCGCGGTTTCACCCGCGTAAGGGATGTTGATGATAATGATGATAAAAAGTATCTTATGTCTTATTCAAGGGTATAAGCTATTTCCGTTCCTAATTTCATCAAAATCCGTTCAGCCGTTTAAGACTGAAGTATGATTCTCATTTATTATTTATATGCTTCTCTCGTCACTACTATAACAAAACAGCACTCTAACAAACATAAACATACACAAACTTACTCATTTATTATTTATATGAAAATAAAAAAAAGCAAATAATGCCTCCTAGTTGCACCCCTAGGTCAAAGTGACAGGTGTCAACACACCTGTCACTTTGACACCTGTTACTTTAATCTCCTGGTACTTAGCAATACTTTTTTTTAAATATAATCACACTATTTAATGTTCATGGATACTCACTTTTAATAACTTTATTTTTCAATGTCATATCTTCAACTTCTAATTGTTTCTGCTCGTGTTTCTTTTCTCCTGGTACTCAGAAATATTTTTTTAAATAAAATCACACCATTTAATTTTCATGGGGAGGTAAGTATACTCACTTTTAATAACTTTATTTGTCAATTTTGTATCTCCAACTTCTTAAGTGCTTATGCTCTCCTGGTACTTAGAAATATTTTTTTATTTTTTTCGTATTTTTTTCAAGTCTTAAGAAAACGATAATATTTTTATTTATCCTATTTCGGAGTAAGAAGTAGCCTATGTGTTATAAGCTACCTCCATACCAAATTTCATCCAAATCCGTTCAGTAGTTTTTGCGTGAAAGAGTAACAAACATCCATACTCACAAACTTTCGCGTTTATAATATATAATAGTAGGATAGGATAGGGCCAGTAAGTAGAGAAATTTGCCTTGCAAAAAAAAAGGTGGTGTAGTAATGATTTTCACATATACGAGAGTGGATTGAAAAGTAATCGGCCTAACACAGATCTATTAAATTCTAAAAATCATATCTACCCACATTATTTTTCAGTTCTGACTAGTTAATTGTGTGAAGTTCGAAACGTGTGCGATAATTAGTTGTGATTTTATAAATTTATTAACAAAGCAATCGGACATAATTTCCGCAAATAGAGCTAATCGAGCAGCGTGCCGTCATTAAGTAGCTTCATAAAAAGGGGCTATCATCAAAAGCCATTCATGATGATATGGTCAGTACATTAGGGGATTCTGTTCTGTCATATTCATCTGTCAAAAAATGTATAGCAGAATTTAAGCGTGGTAGAGAGAGTGTGATAGATGAACCCCGCTCTGGAAGGCCTTCGACGTCCGCTACTGACGAAAATATTTAAAAAGTACTTGATTTAATAATGGGAGACCGCAGATTAAAAATTTGAGAGGCGGCCGAGATTATAAGCATCTCTTATGAACGAACTCAAAACATCATAGTCAACGAGTTGGGTTTTCACAAGGTTTGTCTGCGAGGTGGGTTCCGCGACTGCTTTCAGTTGAACAAAAAAGGACGCGATTGACTTTTTCACGCGACTGTTTGGAGTTATTCGTATTAAAAGCCTAATTCGGACTATTACGAACATTTTAACGAAAATAAAGCCACATCGGTCCAGCCGTTCTCAAGTGATGCGCTTGCCAACGAACAGCATTTCATTAGAGATTTCTTCGTCGAAGTTGCTTTAAATCATGTTTCCATACAGTTCTACGAAACAGCCGGTTGCGGCGCACAAGTGGGCGAGACCGCCCTCTGTGCTGTTCTGGGTGAACTGATCCGCGTGCTGGGAGGCTCACCCAGCGCTGGCACCGGCGCACAAAGCGACACCGACCGACTGGTGCGGGTGTTGAACAACGTCTGCGTGCGGGTGTTGGAGCGGTCACCTAGGACTCCGTTACTGTGGTAAGTGTATACTGCAGTACTGAGCGAACTAGTCCGCGTGCTGGGAGGCTCACCCAGCGTTGGCACCGGCGCACATAGCGACACCGACCGACTGGTGCGGGTGTTGAACAACGTCTGCGTGCGGGTGTTGGAGCGGTCACCTAGGACTCCGTTACTGTGGTAAGTGTATACTGCAGTACTGAGCGAACTAGTCCGCGTGCTGGGAGGCTCACCCAGCGCCGGCTCCGGCACACAGAGCGACACCGACCGACTGGTGCGGGTGTTGAACAACGTCTGCGTGCGGGTGTTGGAGCGGCCACCTAGGACTCCGTTACTGTGGTAAGTGTATACTGCAGTACTGAGCGAACTAGTCCGCGTGCTGGGAGGCTCACCCAGCGCTGGCACCGGCGCACACAGCGACACCGACCGACTGGTGCGGGTGTTGAACAATGTCTGCGTGCGGGTGTTGGAGCGGTCACCTAGGACTCCGTTACTGTGGTAAGTGTATACTGCAGTACTGAGCGAACTATTCCGCGTGCTGGGAGGCTCACCCAGCGCCGGTTCCGGCACACAGAACGACACCGACCGACTGGTGCGGGTGTTGAACAACGTCTGCGTGCGGGTGTTGCAGCGGCCACCTAGGATTCCGTTACTGTGGTAAGTGTATATTGCAGTACTGAGCGAACTAGTCCGCGTGCTGGGAGGCTCACACAGCGCTGGCACCGGCGCACAGAGCGACACCGACCGACTGGTGCGGGTGTTGAACAACGTCTGCGTGCGGGTGTTAGAGCGGTCACCTAGGACTCCGTTACTGTGGTAAGTGTATACTACAGTACTGAGCGAACTAGTCCGCGTGCTGGGAGGCTCACCCACCGGCGCACAGAGGACTCTGTTACTGTGCTAAGTGTATTACCATGTGACCTTATGCCGCCATCTTCTATTCCATCATCGAATAGACAGACGTCTTTAGTTATTGATTTCCACTTATATGAAGAAAATCTGCTAGTCTTGAAGTCGTGTTGATGAGAGAAATAAAAGATGAGTTGAGAAGTTAAAGGCTGTATTAGCGAAAAATCTACATAACGAAAATATAAAAAAAAGGGTTAGGGTACTTAAAATAAGCTACAGTACAAGAATATAACATTTTTTTAAATCGTGTCTGTTTGTCTGTATGTTTGTTTGCGCATCACGTAAACACTACTGGACCGATTGCGATGCGGTCCAGTAGTGTTTTGTAGTAGGTATTTGCAGGAAGTTTAGGGCGGTTAGATACTAATGTCACGATAATGTTATCTATACAGTATTCTATCTTCATACAAGCGGCCGGAAAGTGAGTTATACCTACGCGCCTCGTGTCGGTACCCACTCGGTACACGGCCAGTCGCGAATGCGCCGCAGCTCGGTAATGTAGCTTTTTATATTTGTGGGTATCTTCGTAAGCGTTGTTTGGAAAAACATGATGATTGTCAGGCTTTGAAGTAGAACGTGAAGCCTCATCAAAGAAGCCACAATTTCAGCGCAGAGAGTTGGTATTTAAGGTACCGGGACTACAGTAAGAGTAATTCACAAACTTTTTTAATAGTACCCAGTGATGATTTCGTGGATTATGTAGAAAAAATGGAGGAAATATTCCGAACGTCATTTAAAACAAAACATATTAATCGTAAAGTAGCTGCAGGTATCTATAACCAAGTGAAAGATATTCCTTTTTGTCCTCCTTGTCCATGTTTCCCAAAAGTATTTTTAATTCAACTATTTATCCGAATGCGGATTTTTTATACTATTAAATTTAAAAATAAAGCTTTTCGTACGTCTCAGTCGAGGCGCAAATACTTTTCTGTATCAAATTTATAAGGTTGTATTTTTTTAATTAAATCTAATAATTAAAAAAACACACATGTATTGAACACTTCCTATTTCATTCATAACGAATTTCTTTCTTTTTTACATATTAAAATATACAATCACAAAACTAGAAAGAAATTCAAGTAGATGAAATTAAAATACTGCAGGCGGGCAGCCCTATCGCGTGTTTACGTACCGCGCGGCTGTAGGTAGTTATTTCAAGGACAGAGCCGAGTCACAATACTGTATGATAACATTAAAATATACAATCACAAAACTAGAAAGAAATTCAAGTAGGTAGATAATTAAAATACTGCAGGCTTGCAGCCCTATCGCGTGTTTACGTACCACGCGGCTGTAGGTAGTTATTTCAAGGACAGAGCCGAGTCACAATACTGTATGATAACATTAAAATATACAATCACAAAACTAGAAAGAAATTCAAGTAGGTAGATAATTAAAATACTGCAGGCGGGCAGCCCTATCGCGTGTTTACGTACCACGCGGCTGTAGGTAGTTATTTCAAGGACAGAGCCGAGTCACAATACTGTATAGATAACATTACCGTGCTAATGTTAAGTAAATTAAGGCGCAAAAATCCAGTCCAGAGCGAATTGGCGCGCATACGGTCTAACACGCGCTGCCATAGATAATAAATGGCGAAAACTCGTTGTGCGGAGCCAACGCGGTGCTTTAATGGGAAAATAATATATATTATGACACTGTTTAGTTCAAAAAACAGACTTATAATTATTATTATTTTCTAGAGACGTGCCGTGCGTAATTTATATCATGCCACCATTTTTGGGTTCATAATCCGGATTTTACGATATGAGTGTAGATAAAATAAATTAACTCATCTTCACACGTTTGTTGACAGCGCAATAGTGACCCTCACGCACGAGACGATCGGCGTCTCCGACCACGCCTACCCTCGCTACCAGGACCTGCTGCTCAAGTGCTTCTGGAAGCTGTTGAAGATGATCCCCTCCTGGGACGTCAACTCCATCGACTACGACGCTGTGCTATACAAGATACATCTCTTTTACAAGGCTTATCCGAATAGCTATTGGAAGAAAAACCCTGATATCAGCGATACTCCTTACAGGTACGTTGCGCTTCTTCATTTATTATAAGAACTGCAAAGGAGTGGAATGCGCTGCCCTCGTCAGTGTTTCCGGTAAATTATAACCCAGGT
The DNA here is from genome assembly GCA_946251855.1 of Alsophila aescularia. Lineage (NCBI taxonomy): Eukaryota > Metazoa > Arthropoda > Insecta > Lepidoptera > Geometridae > Alsophila > Alsophila aescularia. Next base: position 18,400,799 of record OX276381.1, read on the forward strand.
GTGTTCAAGTCAAGAGTGAATAGGTATCTACTAGGCAAGCGTGCTACACCTTCGACCACATCATCGCTTTCCATCAGGTCAGATCGTGGTCAAACGATTGCCTTAACAGAAACAAAAAAAAAAGATGATGAATTATAATTTGCGAAATTAATTCTGTCTCTCTCTGTCTGTGTGTTTGTCACCTTTTCACAACTAATCAGCTAATCCGATCTTGATGAATTTTGACAAAGCAATAGTGTGCATCGTGAGGAATGACGTAGATTATTCTTGATACTTGTTATCCCGGTAAATGTACAGCGCATATCCATACCAATATATAAAAGTGAAACGTTGTCTGTTTGTTTGTTTTGTTTGGGGAGCTTTCACGCGATAACGACTGGACGGATCTTGATGAAATTTAGAATGGAGATAGTTTACACCCTGGAATAAAACATAGGATACTTTTTATCCCGGAAAATTGTAAGTTTCCATGGGAAAACAGGAAAATGTTGATTACTCACTGTAAGTAACGGTTGTTATCACAGAATGGTCTGTGGTTGCCATGGAAACGAAATAACAAGTCTGTCAAAAAACATCAAGAGCATTGGTGCTATACTTACTTTTGCATTGGTTTTTAATATCCTAGAAGAAAATGGGATGCATTATTTCGCGATAAACAGTAGTCCGCGCGTACGAAGTCGCGGGCGGGAAAGCTAGTATAATTATAAATGAGACGACAAAACTGTATCATTTTGTTTCACAACGAAACTTTTCTTCTTTGTCTTGTCGAGTCCTGTCAATTTATTGTAATAGGGGCTTAGATCTAGTTAAAAAGCTTTAATATCACGTAAACAAAAACTGGACTACACACCCAGACAGCTACAGTCCCACCGTCGTGCTTCTTGTGGATCAACAACAAAGATTGAGAAACATCCTCACACTGTAGCTCGAATGAGTGTCCCTGCTAACCGTTTCGATAGTGACTAAAGCCAATTGTGTGTGTTGCACATAATTTAAGCGGCCCACGCCCGAGGATCTGGAACCTAATCTTCCCACCTTTAATTATATCTTTGAATGGGGATTATAATAGAACCCTTATAATATAATTAACCGTTTCCATGTCAATTCCTTTTCAGAACTGTGAAAACCCTGGTGCATAATCTAGTCAAAATGAAGGGTTCGACCATTACGAACCACCTCACGCAAATACCGGACGTCAACGAATCTGATTTATATCCATACCTACTCAAAGTATTAAAAGTGAGTATCCTATCTATACTTATAATTAAGCAATAACTTACAAAAAGACTGAACAAAGAAGTTGATTAAAAAAAATGGATATGAGGCCATTTAACCTGTTGGCTATCGGTATCCCGTACGGGATATTTGAGGATATTTTTGCAATAAAGAATTAAAAAAGAGAAAAAAGTAAAAAAATAAAAAGAAAAGTTTTTTGTGTTCATTTACCTTCCTCAAATACAGATTTTGTGTATGACACCCCTTTTAATAATTCTATATTAAAAAAATAGCCCAGTTAAAAAAAATTACATGCGACAGTAACGTGACGTGGCCAAAACAAAATGATTTTTAAAAATCTGTGTCAGTCTAGATTTTTGTTCGCGCGTCACGTAAAATCTTCACTGTTGGATGGCTTAAGTTTTGATTAAACATCTGGTGTACATCATATCTCAATCCTATGAGTAGAAGCAGAGTTTAAAAATATTTTTGACAGCTGAAGGAACTTTGATTTAATTTGGTATTTAGACCCAAAAATACAGGACCAGGTTTGTTCAGGTTCTAAACAAACACTAGGTAAACCATAGGGTACTTTTAACCCAGAGAAATTACCACGCGGGCAAAGCCTTGGGCACAGCTAGTACATAATAAATGGTTACGAGCTTAGGTTTTGATAAAATTAATTTATGCCAAATAAACCAAGAATTAACACTTTTATTAGAAAACCCCATAAAATCAAACTAAACTAACAAATAACGCCATATCACTTTTGAACTTGACTGTGCACTCTAATCATTTATCACTGAATTCAACTATAGCACTGTATATTCGCTTTGCATAACTTTGATCGCACTCGTTGCTTAGCCGAAATAAAACTGACTCACTCAGCCGATGCGCGCCATATTTATAAACCTACGCGCATATCCTGTGCTTCTATGTTCTGTGTTTCTGGAAAGCTCGTAGGTACTCATGTTCAGCAGTGGACATATTAGGGCTGAAGTTGATGTATGAGAATGTGATGAGAAAGGGAAGAGCGTAGTTTTCTTGTAAACTCATTGTATATCCACGATATAATGGTAATATGTAGCTATTGTAATTCTAAAGTAATTCAATTTTACTTTTACTACAGCAACTGAAACTGGACGAAAAGAAAGAGAATATAGCAGACACAATAAACGGTGGGTCCGTACTTAGTGCAGTGACTGGCAACACCGCGCTAACAGCCGGGAGACTACCCCGCGCAGTACACGAGGAACTAGCTCTCATACTCAAGCGGATCGGCACTAAGGAACACAACAAGGATGCGCTGGAACAACTGTACGATCTGAGGGTAAGTGAGAGACAGTAGACAGTAAAAAGGCGAGTGCAGTGACTGGCAACTCCGAGCAAAAAGAGGGTCCCCATACAAGTACGGAATCCTGGGTGCGCAACTCCGACTCGCACTTGACCTTTAAAAAAAATATTTTTTGTCTATTTTATGGTTCAAACAATTAGGATTTGCTCTCTTGAGTGAAAATTGTTTTTGACTTCTCATAGTAGTAAAGTTCTTGTCTGCATTTTATGCTGTTACTTCTCTAATTCTGTATGGTCTCCGACCCAAGCCTAATGTTTTATAAAAAAAGATTAAAAAGGAAAGTGACGGAAAAGAAGCTTTCGTCTTTTTTTAGCAGTATTTAATAGTTGCAGAGTGACTTGTGTATAAAACAAGGCGTTATACCGTATACCGTGTACCGTGTAAGTGTACCGACTTCAATATATATATATGGTCGGATAAATGTCTGGGATGGGATAGAATGGCTTGTTTTATACACTAATTATATATTACCAGAGGCCAGCACTACCTCATACGACAAACAAACAACAATCTACTATTGATTCCCAGGAGCGTCACCCAGAAGTGGACATCTGGACGTTCATGCAGGGCTCGTCGTTCTACTTCCGGAACTTTGTGGAGCGCGGCCTCAGAGAGGTGGCTGACCAGAGGAAGCTCGCCTCCATGCCCATGTACAAGCACGACTACAAGACGGATAATATCGGTATATTGACATTCATTTTTAACGGTTCTATTTACCTATATAGCACAATATCTGCCGCACGCCGTTAGATGTTGAAAAAAGTAGTCGAAAACTGGACTTACTGGTTGAGCTGTCTACGAGTCAGCCGCGGCGCCCAGATGCCCGAAAGCAAGCACTAATAGCATACAATTCTCTTATTACCTCTAAAAAAACATTCTATATAAACAAAAATCACATCAAGGAAATATCATTATACCTATTCGGTATAATTACGCTACGTGAAAAACATATAGTACTAATAAATTGATCACACCATATAAAACAGTTGTGAATAATCAAATTAATTAATTTTAATCATTATGGGAAAGATACTTTATTTTCAATATTTAGGCCATTTTGTATTCCTAAACTAATATTTTTTAAAATGTACACATTTTGTGAAGTGTTCGTTATGAGAAGTGAGAAATACCCTTTACAAGAAGTGCCCATTATGAGAAGTGCACTTTGTGAGAAGCGCACCTTTTGCAAAGTGCAAATTCTACGCCTGACCCGCCCTATTGTCTCATGTAGTTCCTTGGTGCTTTCTTCTCTAACGGGCGTATTTCCGAAGCACTGGTAGAGTCAGAAGCGTATTTCCTTTTCCTGTGCGAGATTCATCGGCACATGAGAGGGAAATTTCCTTTTCAAACTCAAAGCATAGGTACTTAGTTTACCTAATTTTATTTATTTGTTCTATTTATAATAGTTTGTGTTTTTCTCTTTGTTCATGAGATGTTAAGTTTTGACTTGTAAAAGTGCTATTATTTTGACTTGTAAAAGTGCTATTATTTTGCCTATTTACAATAAATACTTTGACTTTATATGTAGTGAGTTAGTTGCATTCCATAGTAGTTACGCCCATTATAACAATTCTTGTCCCTTTTCAGATATCACAAACGAAAACGATGAGAAATCCCACGTAATCTTCTTAGAGCGACTCCGAGCCTTACAGGTAACAAACTATAGCACATTTCAAAACCTAATTACAGTAGTCGCAGCTGAAGGTTGTGGTTCAGAAATTGTCTGCAAGGCGCTGCGTAAGCTATCCCAATGCTAAAGGTGAAGACAGCATTGTATAACTGCTGCACTCGCTTACGTTTTTGGCATATTCTATCTCATTCTTTATCCTCACAGCAGCACCTGCGCAATCGTTCACAGAGCCTAACATCACAAGAACAAAGGTCCGCTGCGACTACTATAATTAGTTGTATCTGCGTGTCAAGAAAAACCAATTTAATCCTGGGTTTAAAGTTAAACTTCAAATTGGCATACATGTTTTGGATTTATTAACCGCCGTTAAGCCGTGTGTTGCCCGGCATAATAACAATACCACACCTCACCCTATCTTCTTCTTTCCAGCCTTTATCAACCCACTGTTGGGCATAAGCCTCCTATCCTTGACGCCACCCCTTTCGATTATGTGCTGTCCTCAGAAACTGTTTTCCAGTATCTTTGGCTATGTCATCAGTCTATCGGGCTGGTGGTTTTCCGAATTAACGTTTACCTTCTATCTCATCTTATTGGTTGTGGGAGATGGCTACGGAGTCCTGTCTCCCTTGAAGAAGACAAGGAGATTATTTAGTGGTCTTGTCTCCACCGGGCGGGGAGACGAAATAATCGTGAACTTCGGTTTCTCCCCTGGGGGAGATTTTGCTTATGGTTTTTGGCTCCCTCGAGTGGAGAGTGACAAAGTTACTTACATTGTCCGTAATTTTGGAAGGGTTCTTTGCTCCCCAAGAATCTTCAGTCATTATTAAGTAAATTAAATAAATAACCAAATCATCATCATCATCATATCAGCCTTTAGAATAACCAAATACTATATTGTTATAGCATTGACAATAACTATATATTGTAGCAGATAAGCTGTGCAACTCAATTGTTTTCGCTGTCCACCACTGGGGGATAAAAGTGGGGGACAACGGGAACAGACGTTCATAGCATGTCTGCTACAATATATAATTACAGTCAACTATTGCGGTCACCAAGACGACTGCCCAGTCCAGTGGTTATGGCAAACCCCCTCGTGACAACGTACAAGCGCTCGTTGTGGCGTGCTCTAGGGGGGCGATGTTCAGCTGTGGACCTTTACCGGCTGATGATATGATATGTATTATAGTATAACCGCCGCGCGCCGTTAAAGTGTTAGTTAATGCTTAAGTATGACATACTTCCGGAAGCTTCTATTATGAAAGTCTAGTTGTGCCCGCGGCTTTGCTTGTGTGTTTTTTTTTTAGTATTTCGGAGCCTGTGTTATTCCAGAAGCAAAAGTACCAATGTCAAACTTCGCTCAGACTTCAAATGGTTTTTATAGATTGCTCGACTTCAAGATACCAAGTATCAGTTTCTGAACCCTTAGCTATCTAACAGTGAAAAACGCATTGCAAATTTTTACGTGATGCGCGAAAAAATAAAAAGCAAATACACAGCAATTAAAAAAAAAATGTTCTGTAGCTTATTTTAACTCCCCTAGACCATTTATTTTATTATCTTCATTGTGCAGACTTTTAGTTATTACTGCTTTATTATAAGCAACTTTTATTAATAGCACTTGTGTAATTGCAGGCTAAAGCGGGTCTAAAGACAGAGTCCAGTCCTTCATCGCAGCCCCGCACTCCGGTGAGCGATAACAGAGCCCTAACAGACTCTATGAACGAGAACACCTTCCCGCGAACGCATAGCATCGATCCACAATTAGAGGTAACCTGATTTGTATCCAATTCATTTGAAAGATAGAAAGAGCGATTAGTGGCCGAGCGGTATGCTAGTGTGCGTTAGAATCCCGGGTTTGTTTCATGGCTTCGCACCAATGACTTTACATCGCTCCGTGCTTCGGAGGGCAAGTTAAGCTGTCGGTCCCGACTGTTATTGATTGATATGTCGTTAAATCATGTCAGACCCCCTCGAGCGGTCTTACAAACTCTGACACCAGAGGCCAGCACTACTTCATATGACAAGCATGCAAGCAATTCGTAACTTATACTAAAAAAAATATTCTAATGAAATTTATATGAGAATACAGTGTTTCTTGGTGTGATTACAGTGAAAACTATAGCAAACAAAAAAAAAACCGGCCCTAGTGTAACTTGGACTTGCGTTAAGGATTCTGTAAAATTCAAGAAAACACATTTCATAACACAAATATAATATGTTTGTATGTTTGTCGTATGAGGTGGTGCTGCCCTCTGATGTCAGAGTTTGTCAAGCCGCCCGAGGTCCTCTGACATGGCATAACGCCTGCTATTAATCAATAACAGCCGGGACCGACAGCTTAACGTGCCCTCCGAAGTTAGGAGTGATGGAAAACCGAACTTAACTCAGAAATGTCATTGGTGCGGAGCAGGGGACCGCACCTGGTATAGTTGGATTCGATTCTAACTTGCATTAGTATACCTTACGAAGCCCTCAGTGCACGAGTCCAAATCGCACATGGCCTTTTTTTTTGTAAGTTAGTTTACATTTATTTTAACTAGCTGTGCCCCGTGGTTGTCAAAGTGACAAGTGTCATCGGGTTTTTACCCGTCACTTTGACACCTGTCACGTTGACACTTTTCACTTTGACACCTGTCACTTATACACCTGTCACTTTGTAAATTTGACTTTGACACCTGTCACTTTCACATCGATGTGGCAATTCCCATACATAACAAACGTTATTATTAAAAGCTTTTATTTAACTTCACTTGTATGTATCACTTGTATGTTGACGATCAGCAAAGCGCCACCCTTTTATGGTTGAAATACCTCGAACAAGAACGAAGCGATAGGCTTCTTCATTTATTATAAGAACTGCAAAGGAGTGGAATGCTGCCCTCGTCAGTGTTTCCGGTAAATTATAACCCCGGTGTGTTCAAGTCAAGAGTGAATAGGTATCTACTAGGCAAGCATGCTACACCTTCGACCACATCATCGCTTTCCGTCAGGTGAGATCGTGGTCAAACGATTGCCTAGTCCTTAATAAAAAAATAAAAAATGTATGTGTTTATGTATCTATAAATCGATTTATCTTTGTAATTTGTCCTGGAATCTTGCAATTCAAATTTCGTGCACTTCCCGATTAGATATACGGCTGCGTGGTAGCTCAAAAACCGATGATAAAGCAATAAAAAAAACTATAAAGAGTGACATTCATTAAAAAAAAGATCGTAAAAGCCTAAGTTGGGATCAAAGGTAGTCTATGTGTTAATCCAGGATATAAGCTATTGTGGTACCTAATTTAATCCAAATGCGTGCCGCCGTTTGAGCGTGAAGGAGTAACGAAGATACACACATAAAAACTTTCGCCTTTATAATATTAGTGTGATTTCCACAGCTTCACACGCAGTCGATGTCGCAAAAGAACGAGGCCGCAGTAGACGCTTTGCGCCTGAAGCTGCAACAAATAAAGAGCTCCTCCAAGAGATAAGAGCTCCCACTCTCACGCTCAGCGGATTTGGTAGCTCTCTCACTCTCACCTCACGAAATTACACGAGCATCATTCAACCTTATCACTTTGTAATACGTACCCAATTGTGTTATTACACTTCCAATTATGTCCCGCGTGACCGCCATTACACCAAAATAATTGAAATTGTAAATGCGTCACAAATGTTTTTTTTTATTTTATTTTTTACTCGCATGCGTGATCGCACGTAGCGGTAATTAGAAGGTATTTTGGGCATTGATATGTTTGGAGTCAATGCAGTGTTTTTTGCAGAAATTTGTTATCCCATAGCACAGAATGAAAGTTACAAAAATGTTAGTCTACGCGTACAATGATGTGTTCTTTTTTATATTTCGAAAAAGTATGTTATTGTAGACCTACACAAGAAAAGAAATTTACTAATAAAAATTTACTTTACTAATTTACATATTTTTTACATTTTTAATTTAGATGTGATGCCTGATTAGAGAAAAAGTAACTTGTCATTTAACTCTTTCACTGCTGAAAACACATACATTGTGTTTTTGACAGCGCGTTTAACCCAGTGACGTCATCGTCAGCACCCGGAGCTAGACTCGCTTTTTGGTCAGCAGTGAAAGTGTTAAAAAACAATACTTTTAGGTGTTCCGAAGTGTTCCTACCATATGAAAGGAATTTATTGAGCGAAAAATCCTTCTTCTAATTTAAGAGCCCTGCTCTTATCGGTGGATAAATTTCCAGCTTTCTCTTTCTTCTTCTTTTCGGCCAAAGCTTTGACTTCCCTATACGACATGTCATTTGTCTTCTTCTTTATCTGATCTGTAAATATCTCTCTTCCCTTCTATGATGATTCTTATGAAGTTGTCATGTCGTATAAGGTGGCCAAACATCTTTCCTCTTCTGCTTTCTATGGTCGCTAGTAAGTTTTTCTTGGATGAGACTAGTACTTCCTCGTTGGTCTTTCTCTCAGTCCAGCTTATTTTCTCCAAACGCCTCCAACACCACATTTCAAATGCTTACATCCTTTCCCGTCTTTCTGCAAAAAATCCAATTTTGTTATTCACTTTTCCTCCTTACTATACGACTTACCAAAAGGCTTTTTTTATGATATTGGTAGTATTGCAAAAATGTACGTGATTGTATCAAAAACGTGTCAATGCCTAAAGCGACCTCTTTGTTATGCCTTGAAATTAAATGTAACAAAAAAATAAATTAAATGTGAAAAAAATTAGCACAGAATTCGACACTCAGTTCATCTCATTGAGTTCCTAGGGCTACTCAGCCGCACTCGAAAGACGTCACCTAACGCTAAATTTACGTCACTGAGTGCGGCAGTTAATATTAAAATTGTTCTTAGGCCTACGTGACGTCCATAATACTTGCGCGTCCTTTCTATGAGCAAAGTGACAATATGAAACAGTATCAACTGACACAGGGTAATGTGATGAATACTTGTGTCTTTGTAAAGGAATTTGGCTGGTAAATGAAGGAAAGAGTGTCTTAACTAATTGTTTTAAGGCGCTTTTTCGATTGCATCTGGTTTATGCAGAGATACGTTTTTCTAGAACTGTGAACTGTGACCTATGTTACAAATCTTTGAAGTATGAATGAAACCGGATGTAGGTGTTTTTAAATATAATAGTAATTGAGAGTTGTCTGTGTAAACATAGAAATACCGTTCGAATAAAATGTTCTTGTACAGTCAACAACAAAAATATTGATACTATTGTTAAAAACCTCTCTGGGGTCCGAATGCTTCGATTTTAAACTCATAAACCCTTGAATGTAGTTTGAATATTATTTTGTCATAATTAAAACTGCTATACCGTTTATAATATTTATGTCGTTGACTGTATTTCCCCGCCTTGATATTATATTATTGATAGTTTCGATAGTAGGAAACTCAAGTTTGGTTCAAATAATGTGATCGAAAATTAAAAGGGGAGTTTTAACCGCACACCAGAAAAATATTCTTACATCAAATACTTTACACCTAATAATCTACATGTACACCAAAAATACTGATTGCACATCAAATTAACTTTCATTTTCACTTAAGTTTGATTTGCGCCTAAAAAAACGCATTGCGCCTGAAAAACGAGGTAGGTTAGTTAGGTAGAACATTATGATTTTAGGTTAAAATTACCATTTGATATTCGTAACACTTTAAATAGACGTTATGTTTAATTTATATGTGCAAATTTTGGAGCGCAAACAGTATTTTGGATGTACGTATAGTATATTCTGTTGGGAAAAATTGGCAATTTTTGATTACTACCCAAATTAAAACTGCAAAATGACGTGTAATATAAAAAATACGAAGTATGTATATCTGGAATTGTATGTCCTAAAAATAATGAACAACTAGTTATTACGGCACCATAGCACGTTTGAAAAACACTTAGAAATGTTTATGTATGTATGCGATTCTGCCCCATCTATAAAGCATTAGGTAAGGTGTTCAATTATTGGCATGTCGTAGTTAATGTATCATATACCTTAAAATAGCACTTGATGTAAACTGTATTCAATTATGTATGTAAAAAGTTGATTTGTATTATCGATGAAAACTTTTACAAAAAATAAAACGATTCATTGTATTAATAGAGTATATTAGGATTCCGAATGTTTGTTTATTAAAAAAAACTTATCGTCATTTGACTAAAAACACTGCGCAGTGCGCGTGACGTCACGGTTTTCTGATTCACGGTTGTTTTGTTCCTGTCTGGCTGCGTTTTAGCAATAATGACGTAATACGGACGCCATGATAGTTATGGTAGTTTTGGCGCGAATCAATTTAACTACTCGCAAAACTGCTAAAATATTATTTTCGTTTGTTTTCTTCATAAATGATGTATTATTATTTTATATATCATTTCTCAAAAAAATGACAAATTGTATAATGTTTCACTGAAACGAATTCTACGAATCTTTGTGTCATAGGGTAGTTATGATTTCTGTGATAATAACAGGAATTAAAATACTAAATTAACCGAGACATTTTTATCCAGTCAATGTAAAATAAACCTTAAATATAGGCAAATGAGCTTCAAATATTTTAGCCAATAAATGCAACAGTCAAGAAAGAATATTAATTATGTAGCTGTAGTGAGAGCGTCAGGCAGGTAACAGTGTTGTTCCGTCGTCGGTCATGGACGTTAGTAACGATCATGACATCATAATCAACATCCTGCATTAGTCCACTGCTGGGCATAGGCCTCCTAAAGCGAGCCACTGAGCCCGATATTCGGCTTTACTCATGTAAGTAGCTGGGGCATCCTATACATATGCCTTTACGTAGTCTCCATTCAAGAACTCGCCTATCCCATCGGTTATCGGCTCTTCGAAATATGTGACCGGCCCATTGCAATTCCAGCCTGCTTATTCTCCGAGCTATGTCGGTAACTTTCGATCTCTGCCGGTTCACCTCGTTTCGGATTTACATCCTTTAACTCTTTCACTGCTGAAAACACATACGATGTGTTTTGAAGTCGTAAGAAAGAAATAAGAGAGGAATAATTTAGAAGGACTTTTTAAGGTCAGCAGTTATGTGTTACAGGAAAGCAATGTGTTGCTACGCAAGAGGGATCATACCTTCAGCTTTTGAGGCAGAATTGGTAAAAACTGTAAAGACTTGATGGAGAAAAACCTAAACGGGTCCGTACATTTGACTACAGAGCCTGCCATACTACAAGTTGACCAGACCTGAATAAATCGATCGAGGACTTCAGTACAAACAAAAAATGACCACTACACTAACAACAAATGACACATGACACTACAAAAAATGACTAATACACTAGTATCCTTCAGATATATTGATCAGAACTCAAAGGTTGATGATCTTCATATGCTATATTAATTGGAGTTCTAATATCTCAGAAACGCGACACTTATACTAGTTAAGTGTGTTAACATATATTGAAGCCCTTTATCGATTTAAATATTTGATCAGTGGCCGCGATTACGGTGTATTTTTTCTTTTCAAAATGGCCACAACATATATTAATGCCCTCTATCGATTTAAAGGTTTGATCAGTAGCCGCGATTTCGGTGTACTTTTTCTTTTCGAATTGGCCAGAAAGGTTTATGAAACGCTAGTGTATTTTTGTGATTAATTCCTACGCGTAACCAACGTCTGTGACCGACGCCTGCTTACACAACCTGCTTACTCATAGTTTTGTATCTGTAAAATCAATACAGTTTTCATTCAGTGAAAGCTACTATTGATGCGTAATCTAGACTAACCCAAGTTATTTAATGTATGTTATGTGAAATGTAACTCGTGTTGTGTTTTCGATTGAGTGAATTTTAAGACTGTTTTAGAAAGGTTTGCGAGTTATGCAATGCTGCTTTTCCTTGATGTTAGAATGCGCAGGGGGATTGAAAAGAGAAGACCAACGTCTCATACAAATCTTCAGTTCCCTGCACCTCATTTGTGTTTGTAAGAAAACGCATGATATATTTAACGTTTGCTGTTAAGTTTGGAATGTATCCAGTTATGTTACGATGAGCAAGTCATCCAGTAGGTTTGTTAGAAAACTTTGTAAGCTGAGATGAGGCATTCAGACATGTAACCCTATTGTCAAAGGCTACACGATTTAATGAAACCAAATTGTAATCAAACATTCCCTTTAGTATTGGTCTATGTACAAATTTTTACACTTGAAAATCATTTATTCCACTGTCATTAAAAGACTTCATTTGCTTAAATGTAGTATTTATTAGTATTGATATTATAATTTACTTCAATTGACATTTATTGATTTTGCCTCACAAGTAACGCAGTTTTTTTTCAGTCATTTAAGCGAACGAAACATGTTAGGTATCATTGGTTATTTTTTTTAATAACATGTTCGAGCGCGAACATCGAGATTAGTATTTAGATAGAGATGACGACCAAATTGTAAATGCAAATTGCAATAATTATTTCACACATCATTTGTTCTCATTTTTATTTTATTCCCAGTTTGATGTTATTATTTCGTTGCGTTAGGTTTACATGATTATTCTCCCTAATTTAATTATGCTTTTTTTGAACTGTTCATGATTTTATTTTTAACTTTTGTGAGCATTTATTTATTGTAAATGTAAATTAACACTTGAATCATGATGTAATAATAAATTATAAATTAATTAATTCATACGAATTTCTGTGTTTAATTGCGACTATGCGACACCCAGGCTTTAGAGGGACACAGCCACACCACCCCACAATGCCGGCGAGCACCTTTATACCCGACTACGACGAAGCAATGGAAGGGTAATGAGTTTAACGGTCATTGGTCGAGGTCCACCTTCTCAGTTCACCTGGGTGGGCCACAGGCACTTTTTCTTGCTCGTGGTCTACCTAAACGATAAGAGGAATTAAAAATATATATAGCCCATCGTGCAATCAAAAACGAAGATATCGATGAGACCTATCACTTCTATATATAATAATAGTAAAGAAACTAGTCTAGGATCAATAGTCTCAGAGTTATAGCCATTTTAAATTTGACAGCTGCCGTCCAAAACGAAGACGTCGATGAGATCTATCACTTCTGTAAAGAAACTACTAGTCTAGGATCAATAGTTTCAGAGTTATAGCCCTATTCAGCCTTATTATGGTTGATGGTTTAACGTATGTTTTTGAGTTGGAACTAGGTTTAGACCCAAATCAAGAACAAATGGTATTAGCGTTAGAGGTTTATGTTAGGTTTTTGGTTTTTCTATGGTAACATCTTTAAAACTACCAATGGCCTAGTTTATGGTTGGTTTACTTTGACGTTGCAATTTGTTTGAGGTTAAGATTGTTTGATAGAAGTATTTTGCTGCAATTTAAACTGGCTTGAATTGAAAATATATAGATGATATTAAATAATATCACATCACGGCGCAAGCGTTGCCGCCCGTGTAACAATAAAATACATAGGTACATCGAATTTGAGGATCTCTACACGGAAAATCGTTTCACAATCAAGAACTATGGTGCATCTGATAAAAGACGATCTACTGACGACCGCGGCAGCGGCCGGCAAGCGCCAACTTAAATTTACGGCTGTTTGGTCGCCGAAGGCAACCAAACGGACGTTTTTTAATAAACTTTGTGATGATTTTTAGTAAAATTAAAACTGAAATATCGCATACACTAAACGTCTACGCGGAGGGGGGGGGGGGGTAACCAGGGGTAGCCCTCCACCTCCCCCCACCCCCTCTCCTCCGTCAATTCTATATATTCACCCCCACAGTGCATGGAGCAGCGAATATATCAAAACATTAAAAAAAAAATGCAAAAAAAATATTCAATAATTCATATCCCAGAGGGGGGGGGGGGGGGGGGGGGGTTCAGCCCCCCCCCACTCTCAGGTTGTGAGGAACCCTCCGAAGGTTAAGGCGTCGCAAAAATGACTAAATATATGATACAAATTGCAAATTGTAAGCAAGTGTAAAAAGTAAAAAAAATCATATCTCATGGGGGGGAGATCTAGCCCCCCCACTCTCAGGGAGGGTTGTACTCCCTCCCCCCTACACGTTCCCCCCCTCGCCCCTACACGTTCCCCCCTCGCCCCTACACGTCCCCCCCCCCCTCGCCCCTACACGTCCCCCCCTACACGTCCCCCCCCCACACGTCCCAACTAAAATCGTGGGTCAAGCTTCCGAAGTCGTACCTAGATATTCTTTAATCAAGTAAAAAATAACCAAAATAAAATTGTTCATGTACCTAATACATATTTAGATGATATCTGCAATGACCACAACCCACTGACATGTATTTTACTGTGTACTAGTATAATATATGTTAGTGCTACAACCTCGTGCATTTTTTATTAAATCATTGTGTCCGGTTTACTAACATTATGCTTTTTTATCTTTCAGGCTGTTCTGTTTGATGTTTGATGCTGGAGCTTTCAACGGTGTGGTGTAGGTACTACTGTTGGGTAACAGCAGTTATCACTGTACCCATTAAGTATTAGTTTACACCTATCCCCGTATTTATATTTTCTTTGCACCTATCCTCAACCTGCAAACTCCACAAGAGGAGTGATATAATTCTGCACACATTTTCACCTGGAATACCATAGAGAGATGTTTCTTGGGAGTGTTGAAAGCACAGACTAGGTAGAGATACTACGTGTTGAAACAGTAAAAAAAACTATAGTTGTACCTAGTGATAATACTAAGTACATGATATTGTCATCAACATGAAAGAAACATTCAACTAGAGCAGCGGCTCTAATAAACTTTTTTGGTGACGGAATCCTTTTATAATATAAAATATTTGACGGAGCCCTAAAATAATCAAAAACTGGTTTTATGTGTATTTATTGATAATTATATTACTTAAACTTAGCATTTGCATTTAATGGGAGGCTGTTTTTTTTTATTCAAACTTTTTTGGAAGATTTTATTTTACTCTGTATCCATAAAGTACCCCTTTATTATTTAAATGTTTCATTGTGACCAGTATTGTCGAGGCGCTTTGCGGAGCCCTAGGGCTTCGCAGAGCACACTTGTGGCTGAACTAGAGTATTGTACTGATCCAGCACCCCGATTCACAACCCTTTGATAACTTGGTTGTCAATCGATATGGTATTATTTATTCTGTGGATTCGGTTTAAAATTGTTCAATTCAATACATTTTTCATTCACAATATCGAATCGAATCGATTCGGTTCGCTATCGAAAGGGTCGCTATCGGAGGGCAGAAGAGAGGTGTAGGTACTATCATACACCCAAAACTGTTTGAGGAAATTTCAGTCGGAGACTGTTCCTAGAAAATATTTTTTAAATTATATAGGCAGTTTTGCCTGTACTGTTTGATTTAGCCAACAACTTCTAAGCGAACAACAGTAATTCTCAACATTATGATGATACTTTAAGGTGTTTCTTGAAATTAAATTAAAACCAAATTTATTTTCATGTTTTATTAATTACTAGCTGCACTCCGCGGTTTTGCCCTCGTGGACAATGATGATGATAATGAAAAGTATTCTGTGTTATGACCTATTGACCTATCTATATACCAAATTTCATTAAAATATATTCAGCCGTTTCATATATGTTGTCCTTGGATAATCCATACTAATTATCCTTAATACTAGTGTGACGGTTAGTAAATTTTCTTCCTAACCATCACACCAGTGTGACAAAGCAGTGTGAAGGTTAGTCGGTTGCGATATTATATAACCGAAAGTAACTCATTGTCATTTTGTGACCTTTTCACAACTAAATAGTTTAACTAATTTATTATATAGATAGTTTCAGCCTTTCCCAGTAGTCTTAATAAATAAGACTATTAGTAATTTTCTTCCCAATAGTCTTACTGGTAAGAGAACTTGGAATTTATGTAGACTTAATGGTAAAACCATTGAAAACGCGACTTACCCGTGGTACTACCGTTGGTCCTACTGGTAGTACCACGGCTTTTTTTTTTGCCCGAATTTTCTTCCAAATACTGCCTGTTCTTCTGAAAAGGCATAAGCCATATTTTTTTCTCTTATGGCTTAGCTTACGGTAAGGCCAACTAGGTACGAAATTCAATGGGTAAAGACTACAAGGGAAAGAAATTCTCTTAACAATATAGAAGTTTACAAAAAAAACAGACACCTGCTTGCAATTTTTAACTATAATCTACTTGAAACCCAGTAGATTCTAGGTATATTATTATCTAGTGAGTTCCAAGAGTACGTAACTGATTGCATATTATGAAGTCGCGTAAGTAGTAAACATTTTATTGGAATTAGTTGTTTAGGAGTTGATTACTGCAGAAAAGTTTTTTTTTAAATAACTTGCGCTTGCGTCGCCCCAGTGGAAACGGATTACTGAGTAGATATGAAAATTCGTCATTTAGGTAAGGTATTATATTTTTATATTTTAGGATGGTATGAAACATATTCTTAGGGGTCTTACCAGTAAGTCTAGGAAGAAAATTCTGAATAATCTTACTAGTAAAACTATTGGGAAGAAATTCCCAATAGGTAGTCTTACTAGTAAGACCACTGGGAACGGAAGGATAGTTTTAATAATAAAATATAAGATTTTATGTATGTAGCTATTGCTCGCGATTTCGCCTGCGCTGACTACAGTTACGGTAAAAAGTATCCCATGCCATGTCCTTCCCCAGTCTCCATACCAAATTTCATCAAGATGAGCCGTCTAGTCGTGAACAATAAAACAGTGTCAAGTATGGATTAGAACCTATCAAACTGAAAAGCTCTTGCGGGGCAATTACGTATCTTTTTGTCTATAGTACTAGGTTCGTGGGTACAGTACATTAGCGATCCGTTCCGTTATACTTACTTTTTTTGTACTAATGAGTAGATTGGAACGTTTTGAATGAACAGTTTTTTAATGATTGAAGGTTACATCTTATCTGTGGTTGGTCTGGAGTATGCTTGGGATCGTCTTGGGATCGTCTCGGGACCATCAAATCTTTCTGTAGTCCCGCGACCATAATACCAACGTTTTCAAGTCCGTTCTAAACCTGGTCTAAACCAAAACTTTCCTTAGTCCCGAACTTCGTGAACCTAGGTTTAAACCTTCAACCATAAAAAGGCTGATTAAGTTTGACAGCTGTCATCCCAAACTAAGATATCGATAAGATCTATTACTTCTGTAAATAACTACTACATTAAAAATAATTAAAAAAAAAGTTTAATAAAAAAACCGATGTAATTTTTCGTTCAGTTTTGAACTTCAGTTTTTTTAGGTATTTTATGTTTAAAAATAGAGCCCCATAGGAATAGCCCCATTTCCATAGAAAAATATTAACTTAACTGAACTTTATCCCCGAAGGTAGGTATAGTTCTAAAAATATTTTTTTGCTTTTTCCCTAAATCCTCACTGGTGGGGAGACGGTCTGGTGAGGATTTCGGGAATAATCCCCACATTACTCAGACAAATTCCCAGAAATTTGCAATGCCTCCATCCATTTATTTTTCTTATCTTCGTTAACAGATAATCTGTAACATAAAAAAAATAACAAGGTGGAAATGAGTTGAAACCTAAGAACGTCACATAATGAAATACACAGTGAACCATATATACTTTTATGTCAGTCAAATTCACGGCGTCTTTAGACAAAAAATATCGCTAGTAATTCAGCATCATTTCTTGAGATTGTTAGTCTAAGTTTATTTTTTTGGGGAGGCCAGGAATAATTGTTATTAGGCTTCAAAGTTTTGTGGGTTATGTTACTGTTAATTACCTTTGAAACAAGTCTTAGAGATTTTAATTATTTTATCCACTTAATTAGGTAGATGATTTAAAGTTATGAATTCAATTTGAAAATAATGCGTTAATAACTGCTTCAAGGAGTTAATTTATTTTTACCTACGAAATATTTGTATGCAAGATATGATTCCCTGTGTATAGCTGTGGCACACGTTACCCGCACACGTTGCCTTGACGTTGCCCTTCCACTTGTTTTTCTATTCCGTGCCAGTCAGGCGAAACAGCCTAATAAAAAACTGTTCATAACTGTTGTATCAAACGTGAGCTAATTTCTATGGCGGCTATCTTTTCTACTTCACTATATGCATGACCTTCTTGCACGCCTTCGCTATGAATATGTGTTCTGTGGTTTAACTTTGCTTACAAAATTATTAGACAAGTTGCTTTTGTGATAAGTACCGTCTGTTGATATATTTAATGCTTTGAAGGTGTTTGTTTCTACATTAAATAAATAATAGTGTGATTCAGTTTGAAAGTTTTCTATGCATTGAGCTATAAAACTTGCGAAATTTGTGGTTTGCGATCTGTTAGAGCGATGGGTCAAAAACGAAAATTTATGGCTAAATTTTCACTGAATAAAGATAGGTAAGTGGTAAATCTATTCGGTAATCTATTAGGTACAAGAAAATAATGGTATTTCTTTCATAATAATCAACAAAATAACATAGCCTTGCTAGCACTAGTGCGGTGCCGGTGTTATCGATATTTTTTCTAACCCGTTATTCGTCATTTGGTTCCTAATGTTATTCTAAGTCCTTCTGCATTCCACGCTATATAATAGTAAACGTAGTAAAAGCATAAATTTAGCATACCTAATGTCGCGTAGCCTAAAACCGCTAAATCTTCTAATTTTAATTTAAAACTTTTTCAGGTGCAAAAACTGGATACAAATGAACGATAAAGAGGATTTGATTTGATCGAAAAGCTGCATGAATGAAATATTTCTGTGGCAAATATTTTCGAAACACCGACTACAAAAAGAAACAACTCAATTTAAAAAAACATTGCTACTCCTTAACTGCTATTAATCACGGACCACTGCTAGTTTGTAATATTAAGTAAGGAGTAAGGAAGATTAGACATTATTTTAAGGGGAAAAAGACACAAATTGTGTTGTGTACTATATAATGTATTATTTTCGTATGTAATAAAAACCACATGCTTAGAAAAAAAGATTTTATTATTATAAACCCCATATAAATTAAAATAGTCCTAGTACGTTTTTTCTTTTTCTCAAAATATCGATATCGTGCTATGTTTCCAGACATCCTTTTCTATTTGTCATGTTGGCTAACATGCTCCCTATAGAGTGTTATTACCTATGGTCATTAGTTTTGTTATGTTGCACTTATTCCCAGCGCACGTTTTAAAAAATCACAACATCCGTTCCAATATACGTCAGTCCCGTCTCTTCTTACGTAGTATTTATATACTCTTTGTTCCGTGCCTACACAAAAGAGGCATCAAGGAGAGATTCCATCTCTGTCTATGGTTGGGCTAAGATTACTGCAGTGCGATTACGTAATGTTGATCATGACGGTTTCAAGCCGTCAAATTCAATAATGCTTTGCGATAGAGTCGATTTTCCTATGAAAAAAGTGACAATCTGATTGAAGCCAAGTTCTGTAATAGGGGCGATTTTTCACATCCAATCTTTAGAAGCCTGTAAATGAATTATTGGCTGTGCAATACTGGCCATGCATTATTGTTAGTAGGTACCTATATAGATAGGCACGCGGCTGTGTCCGCACGCCGCTGCTGCGACCATTCAGTCGATTACACCACTATAGTACAAGCGCACGTCTTTTATTCTTCGCCCCCTGCGCCCTTAGGGAAGCAACAATTATCAACACGGACCGTTTTTGTACGGGCAATAATGTGTAGCTAGGAAAAGCCGGCCAAATATTTCGAATCAATGTACACAAATTATCCGGCCATGCATTATCGGCTGTACAATACTGGATATTATTTGGGTCATACATTAATGTCAAGCAAAATAAGTTGGGATTAGGGTTGCCAGAGGGGTAGTAGATAGGTACTTACCCTAAGAGCATTCTTTATGTACTTTCTGTTGGATTATCGAACAAAAGTCTCAAATTCGCGTACTCTTACGTATCTTGGGTAACTTTGACATTCAAGGTAAATTTCTCAGGTGGAGCGGAATTTTACGGATCTTATCATGTAGTCAAAAGCATTTGAAGGAGTTGGACATGACCTCATGCAAGAGATTATACTAAATGCCATCCAACTGAAATTGTTAATGTCATAAATGAAAATAACACGAAGATATGGGGTTGAGCACCTACGAAATAGATGACGATTTGCTGTACATGCAAATGGGGTAGTTAAGCAAAGATTTTGACAAAGTTTTCATGTAGAAAAATAATTTGTGTGTTTAAATTTATATCAATAATAAAACATCAATAAGTTGTCTAGTTATTAATATGAATCAGTCTCTCCAAACAACTACCCAGATTCAGTGCAATAAAACGCATTCTTTAGGTTTCTTTATTCAAATATACCCTCTATGAACTGTTTGTACATGAGGATTTATAGTGTTGGTAACCGAGAATAAGAATACATTGACCAAAGATACCCAGTCAATACGAATTAAGCATAAAACGGCTTTTTAAAGTAACTGTAATTTTTTTATTTTTTTTAATAGCAGTTAACGCCTGCTTAGCGTAAATATTTATATTAATTTTCTATGGAAAAATTTGGGTCACGAACGAGATTCGAACTCGTATACTGTGCCTCAACGCGGCACATGCGTTACCGTCCCCATAAGACGGGTTCAAAGAAGCTAGTGGAAAGAATTGGATGACGACGCATAGGTCTCGGTGGCCGAATTGGTAAAGGCATATGCCGCGCTGAGGCACAGTATGCGAGTTTGAATCTCGTCAGTGACCCAAATTTTTCCATTAGAAAATTATTATATAAATGTAATTGGGTGGCAATGTTACCCGTGTGGGGGTGTAACTTTGACATAGTCTAAATCAGCGATTTTGTAAAAATCTAGGTATAAATCGAATAAAAACCTTCTTCATAATACATTACTCATGTGACAAGAACACATAATCCCATAGGGTTGTATCTTAAGAATGATATCCAACATTAATTAAAGTCAAAAAAGTGCTCAAAACCCATTGATGTTATATATAAACTGAGGTCAAATCCCTCAAAACCTGTCAAAGTTACGCAAGATATTATCTGTATCCACATGAAAAAATGAAAAAAATGTTTTAAACGTTTGGGGGTGAGAACGGGATAACTTTTTTGAAGATTATTAATATCCCCACCAGTGGGAATAACCTGGTGGGGATTCCAATTCTGTACTTGGAAGTTTTTTTTGATATTTTCTCTAAATTCAATACTGAAGCCAAAACTGTTGTATTTTTCATTTTTGTCTTTCTGTCTGTCTGTCTGTGTCTTGGCTGAGCATCACCCTGAAACTACCGAATGAATTCAGTTGAAACTGTACTTGTATGATTGAAGTTCATACTACGAAGTAGGACATAGGATACTTTTTATCTCGAAAAATTAAAGGGTTCCCAAAGGATAGGGGTTGAAATTTATTTAAAAGAACACGTACCACAAAAAAATAATTGCAAATAGCGATAAGCCCGCCTATTGTACAACATTAGATTTTATATATAATTACTGTCATGTTGTTTTTTTATTGTAATGTGTTCAATAAAGAGTTATTGTATTGTATTGTATTGTACCATGTACCGTACTACTGGACGTATTTTGATGCAACTTGGCACAGTCATAGTTTATATGATGGGTGAAAATTGAGAACACCTTTCAATGCCGAAAAAATACAGGGTTCCTGCAGGATAGGGGTCCAAATTCTGTACATTGAAGATATTTTGTATTTATTTTTGGAGGCTGCTATAAATTCAATACTGAAGCCAAAACTGTATATTTTTTAATTTTTATCTTTCTGTCTGTCTGTATCCTGGCCACGCATCATGCCGAAAAACTTGGTATGATTTGAGTTCATACTACGAGGTAGGACATCGGATTTTGATGCTGATTAAATCTATAAGTTCTTATAATAAAGCTTTAAGTATGAAAAATTATGTACAAAGATAATAAATAAAATAGTCTAGGGCATTTAAAATAAGCTATTGAACATACACAACATTTAAAAAATCATGTCTGTCTGTTTCTTCATCTGCTTGTCTGTATGTTTGTTTGTTCGCGTATCAAGTAAAAACTACTAGACCGATTAATATGCCGTTTTGATATTTGGATAGCTTATGGTTTGACTTAAAAACTGGTGCACAACTGGTTGACATCTTAACCCGATTAAAAGAAGACGAGCAATCGATAAAATCTTTTTGACGGCTGAAGTAATTTTGATCAAATGTTGTTATATTGGGATTTTAGGTCTTGGAATAGTACATAGCGTACTTTTAACCTAGACAAATGACCACGCGTGCGAAGCCACGAATATAGCTAGTTTTAAAATATGGTCATCAGTCTACATGCTATAACTATATTTAGTTTAAATTTTATACCTTCTATTTTCAATTATTTATTCCGAAACTGTTGTAATAAATCAATAATGTCAATCTGTTTCAATAATGTACCTACTGGTAACATTATAAATTGTACTTAGGTCTAGGTACCCACGCCCGGGGCCCGGCCGCGTGAAGATTGGAAACGCAGCCACATGTTGATATGTGTCACTTTTCGTGAAATCCATTTTTACTTGATTGTACATCTAATATTATCCGGCTAAATGTAATATCGTGCCTAATGCGTTTTCATTCATGCTAATGACAAATACTTCATGTTAGAAAGGGACAGTTGTAGCTTCGAGAACCTTCTAATGGAGGTACTTACGATAAGGTGTGCAAAAAGTAATGATAGCTTTTTTCTCGTAAAGTTCGTTAGGTAGATGTCCAATTCTCGGGCACAAAGACCATCTCACCGGGAACTATTTGTAGGTTTACATCTCAAAGCTGTAGGCACAGCCGTTGTCGAGTTTCAGGGTAGCGCGCCAGAGCTAGCATCATCCCAGCAGGCCACCTTTCACCTCGATCCTCGAACGAGCAAAAACTACTGAACTTACACGACTGATTTTTGGGCACAAAGGGACAAAAACACAAAAAACAAAAACAAATGGAACAAATTGGCACAAATTGGAGAACTGCAGCTCCACTTAATTTGAAGAATTTTGATTCACTCGTTTTTTCTTATAGAGTTAGCGCGCTGAAGCAAGCGTCATCCTGGCTGACCACCCTTATAAGATGGTTTTCTCATAAACCACTACTTCGATTGTAATTTTGTCTGACAGTTTTGCTTATTATTTCGAGAACTAAAAGCCGAGCTATGTTTCATTTAAATCTGTTCGCTGGATTCGGCTCGTCGACATCGACGCGCTGAACGCAGCGTCACCCCGGCAGGCCACCCTTTAAATTAAAATATCTCGTAAAGTAATCGAGAACTAATGGCCATATTTGGGCACTACAGAGCACTTGAGAGCACTACAGTTTGGGAAGTTTTGAGATGCGTACAAACAAATGGTAGGCTGTAGTGACGGACACAAAAAACGAAGAAATTAATATATTTGCGATTTAGAAATATATTTCTAGATGAAATCTCTTGCTTTGTACCTACATAGAAGTGTATTGTATCTGCCTGTCTTATGTATCGTTATAGATTACACTGGACAAAAATGATCGTCTTGGAGAGACGGACAAAATAATGGGAGCTCGCTCGACAGTTGATAATTATAGCCTAGGTCTTGACAGACAAGTACCTAACTATATTGAATGTTGAATCTACTTGATAATACTAATAATATGATGCATTTGTTTCAGGTAGATGTACACATAACTGCAGTTCATAAGAATGTATAGATCTCCGCTTTCCGAGCTCATAGGATGGTGTAAATCTCAATATATGTGAAAATTATGACATTATTACATGATATTTAAAGCTTACACTTGATTTCGTTTTTATTATACTTGCATTGACCCCTTGTTGTTACTAGAACTTCACATAATTAGGCTTTGTAAGAAAACTACAAGATTTTAAAAGAAGTACCTAGGTATTTTTCTATTTTAAGGTTAAAATCCTACTCTAGCGATGAAATACTCGTAGATAGGTTCTATGAAATAACTCACTCGTCATTAAACCTATCTTTCACAAAAACAACACAATTTCATGGCACGATAAAACATGAAACAAAGTGTACGTAGGTGTTCGTAACTGTAAGTTTCATAGTTATAATAATATTGACATTTGCTCATATTTTTTTAATATTTTTTTGTTGTTTTTATATGTACATGTAATGTTGTGTTTTAATTAAGTAATTTTGAAAATAATAACCAATGGAAATGTAACCTAGATTTAATAATTTATGTAATATATGTAATTTTGCACACCTAACGGTTGAAATGTGGCGTTCTATATAATTAAAGTAACATCTCATGTACCCATATTTATGCAAATATAAGTAATTTGAATTTGAATAGTAACTATGCATTATCAATTATCTTCATTAAACAAACACTGCTAGATAGAAAATGCTATGAACGCACCGGGTGCTCTTCAGTTGACGAAAACTCATTAGGTAAGATAAGTATCAGAATAATCTGTTGTTGTTTAAATTGTGATTTAAATTGCACTCACAGTGCTGAGACTGCAAACACTGGTAACGAGCAGTTTATATTGTTGGTCAGCATATACACGCTAACAAATTAAACCGATGATTGCATGCTTATGTCATTTGAGTCAGCTGTTCTGTGAATCTACCTACTATTGTTTTGTTTTGTTATTAGTTTTCTCATTTCTCTCTTAATACTGTTGAATTCGTTTGCTTCGGCTAAACTAATATAATCATTATTATTATGTGCTGGGAGTCTGGCGGGAGTTCCAACAACATATCAACACAGAATGACATATGTCAATTGAATTTGACGTTACCGCATACGCTGCTCTACCTCATTTTTGTGAGCGTTGTGTGCACACCAAAATGACGTCACTCCTAACGTCATTTGTCCGACGTGGAGAATAAATGCGCATTTTAATCCGACTTTTTGCGCGCTGACTGTACACATAGCGCACATTGGTGCAGCATTTGTGGAATGCTAAGGAAGCGTAAATATTCTATGGTGGAAAGCAAACTGTTTTTTTTATTATGTGGCTTCGCACAACTAGTGCATTTTGCCAGTGTCAAGTTAAAACAAGTTGTATGTATTTTTCAACAAATAGATAAAATGTCGAGTTCCAGTCAGTCAGGTAGTCAAAGGTCTAGGCATGATTCAGTAACGTGGTGGAGCTTTACTGAAACTTCCTAGGGAGTCCCATAGAGAACACGAAATGGCATTTTTTTCCGCGTTTGTATCATTTGCCCACACTCGAGCACGTTAACGAACAAAAAATAATAATGGATAATTTTCATCAAATATCATTAACATAAGATCAAGTAACACTTGATGGCACATCAACACTCGAAGAAATACAACTTTGTGGGGGAAAAAAAGCTAAACGACAGCCTTTTTTTTGTTTCCACCGAAAGTCCCAACTGTCATTTTTACGATGACATTTTGTGTATAGTCTATGATATCTTTGAATTCATAGACAAATTTCTGGCGGCGACCAATCAAATCTAAAATCATCAAAATGAAAAAATGAAATGAAAGTTCGCCACATGTCCGCCATATCTACTACATCTTCTTTCTAGTGACGTTAGAATTATTTTGTGTTCAGTTGTATGTAGATATTCCTAATTTAATTACCTTTTAGTTAAAAAAAAAAAAGCGGTGAGTATTTGCTCGAAAATCAATCGCCAGGGATATGAATTAATAAATAGAATTTGTTTGATCGCGGCGTAACTTTCTTGCTTGTCAAATGGAAAAATGATATTTTCCTATCCAATATAGTCTATTTTCGCAAGATTTAGATTGTCTAAATTCACGAGGCGCATGGTCTTTTATCTCTTGCACCGTGCCGCAGTGTATTATTGTTATTTCGTATTATTTTTGGCGTCGGCATATCTATAGTGTGTTCACATAATTTGCAGACCCTGGAAAGCGATAACCACGATGGAGTCACCGCGAAAATTTAACGATTGTTACTTTTACTATTATTCCACGTGCACAAAGGTGAGCAAAAAGATTAAACTGTCTACTGTATGTACCACTATTTGCATTTTTTAGTTATTAGGCTTATATGCATATCTGATCTTGCTTTCTATCAACCACCTTATTCTGTAAACAAGAACACTAATGTTAGTTCACACCATTCATTCACAATACATGTTAATATGAATTTTTGATAAGAACTTGTAATTTCACATGTAAGTACTTACACTGGTCATAAACTTGATCTAAGTAGCTTTCAATTTCAGCGGCTGATATTGAATAGCTAGCATTTTGCCGAAGTAGCAAGTCCAGTATACTCCATTGTAACACGTAAGGGTTGCTATGGCTTCAGTAGGTATTTGTCTTATCAATCTCAATCCGGTATGGGTTCGGTGCAGAATGTGCAGTTCGCAAAATGACTGGTTGGTCATGAAATGATGCAAACTAAATTACCACTTGTTGTTTATGTGTAGTTGATGTTTTTATCTGACCAGATATTTGTTGAATCCTTCTCTAGTTGTGTTAACATATTATGTTTACATTTATGTATAAAAATGTCTTGTGAGGCATTAATACCTTTATTTTTACTGAACAGTGAATGGCCCAAGAAAGTTTTTTTGTAACCTAAAACTAGTGTTTCTGACCTTTCTGTTAGTGTGTGACCTTGTTAATAACATAATAATCAATGTATTTCCTCTTCCCATACCACTAACCACTCCATATGGAGTACATATACTTAGATAATGCCTAGTACTGGACAGATAAACCACACTATAGGTGCATTGTTATTCTATTATAAAAATGCTTGGTACTGGACAGATAATCCACACTATAGGGTTGGATAGTGGTTGAATCTGTAATCTGTGTAATAATAGCCTGCAGTAAAATTGATTACTCTTCCTGTACCACCAAACACTCCATATGGAGTACACATACTTGGATAATGCCCAATACTGGACAGATAATCCACACTATAGCACAGAATAAATAATAGTACAAGTACAGAAGGCTAACTGAGTATAGTCATTTAAATAAATAGCGACTCTCGCTACAATGCTATAAAGTGCAATTTAACTCGCACGGCGCTGCAAGCTTTCAATTATATTTACCTAGAAGTCGCTCGCCCACCGCGTGCAGGCTAGAATGCACCGTATCACAACGCGCGAGAACTTCCATTGCTCTAACCGTTTCAGAATCGCTCTGTCCCTTTTTTGCTTGGTAGGGTTGTATTAATATATGACTAGGTACTTGTACTACTAATTATTCTGTGATATGTTATGACTTAGATATTGTAACAGAATAAATAAGTAATAATTAATTATGTTATTACTTATTATTATAAATAAAAATAGTTCTATTACATACAATGACATTCTTATCAGAATAGACCTACTACCTCATTTTTATTACATACCTATCCCGTTTTCAGAACGCCGATAAGTTTAGTGAGATACCTACCTACGTGTCGTTGGTTGATTATTATTATATCCTATAGGAATTGCACTTTGATGAATAAAGGTGCCTGTCTGAATTCCATGCTTTTTAATGAGTGAAAAATAAATTGCTACCTACGTAATAAAAGGTATTAAAAGTATGTAGGCTACTTACTAAGTCAGCACAGTAATTCATTTTCCGATCAACAATACCTACTATAATTTCTTTTGACCTTTTTGACTTTATTTCTGCGCGGAAAAACCTTAAATATGTGTAGCTTCGGTATGGAACACAAATGAAATAACATAAAACTATAGGAACTTACGTAATAAAAAAATATCAATATCTAACTACATAACTAGGACCTATTAGGTATTACAATTTATTTCCTTTCAATATCCTTTGGAAGTGTAAAGAATGACAATTTGTCATTTCTATCACTATTCAAACAGCCGAATGCTATGCAGTACTTTCTAGCTTTCTTCTTGGTACTCATAATTAAAACACGAATAAAGTTTGTTAATAACTTTACGTAAGTAGGTGCTCTATCGCTAAGTACAAGGTGCGCGACTCATTCAGCGCATGCTTGACACTCGACTGTACAAATAAATTAAAGGCACTATAGGAATTATAGCATTTTCTCGTAAGTAAATATGTAATAGAGTATTTACATACATCTGACATTGTAACTGAAATTACTGAGCCTACCCTTCATTTTGTTACCATTTGAAAACTTCACAGGGTTTTCTTTTTTACTGTACAATAATAATAATATATTCGGGACAATTCCACACCAATTACCTAGACCCAAACTAGGATACCCTGTAATATGGGCACTAGATAACGGATAAGCATACATAAATACGAATATCAACATCTATGACTCGGAAACAAATATTTCTGCTCATCACACAAATGATTGCACCTTGTCGGATTCGAACCCGCAACCGTTTGATTTCGTTCCCATGGTTACTAGCCACTAGACCAACCGGCCGTCAACATGGAAGGAAACATAAATAATTGTAATTTTCTAATAATCTATAAAAAACATAAAAAATTGTCTATTGGTTATGAATTTTTTAGATTTCTTTGTATATATTTTAATTTATTATCAAGGATATATCAATATCTAATATAAACCAGTATGCCATAAATGAGTTTACTTATGGCCGGTTCCTATATCTTAAAACGAAAAGTTTTTGCTTACTGTCTGTAGTACAAAAAAACGTCAAAAATAACGAGAAGTTGGAAAAATGACTTGTTTCATTTTTATAGGAATAGGGTGTTAGTGTGCATGTACTGCGTTAGAGTGTTTTATCATGGTGAAAAAATACCTTCAAGATAAGATATGTTTTTTATAATATCATAAATGTTTTTTTTTTATAAATAAATCAATATATTTGGGACAATTCACACCAATTACCTAGCCTTAAACTAGGATACTCTGTACTATAGGCACTAGATAACGGATTAACATACATAGCATAGCATATGAAACAGCTCAGTACACTAGTCAACAAATCTATTGGTATTATATGTGATTGGTTTGACTCAAATAGGCTACTTCTAAATGTTGAGAAAACCAAAGCTATGGTATTTTCTCCCTTGGTACACAGAATTGTCTGGATGAAATATATGTTAATTATAATAATAAAAATGTGGAAATCATTGAGACTGTCAAATTCCTTGGTGTGTATCTAGACAGTAAACTTAAATGGGACACACACATAGATCGATTAGCTTCTAAACTTTCGTCAGCAGTCTATGCTATCTCCAAAATTTGATCTTTATGCGGTTTCCTGGCAGCATATTTTGCATATTTCCAGTCTTATGAGCTATGGAATTAAACACAATGTTGTTTACACCTAAAATAATATTAAAAACACACCTATCGTTGGCAGTTGCCATGGATATATCACTAGAAACAAGGACAGGATTGCTATGCCTAAATGTAGACTCGCCAAAAAGTCCAAGAGTTTTATCTGTAATAGTGTTAGGTATTACAATTCATTACTAAAGAATATTGCTAAGATCAATAACACATCCCCTTATTCATTTAAGGGTAAACTTAAATATATTTTGACACAAAGGGAATTGTATTCCCTAAAAGACCTATAATATAGGTTGAACATTTTGTACCTATTTGTACTATTATATATTTGTATACTGTTTGACATATCTAAATGTGTGTAATGCACCAAAAGACAAATAAATAAATACAATACAATAGATACAAATATTACATCCATGACTTGGAATCATTTTCGCTAATCACACAAATAATTGCAACCACTTGATTTAGTAGTTAGGGTAACTAGCCACTACACAAAGTGGTTGTCAAAATATTTTTAAGAAAACTGTGTCATATTTTCCTATCGGTATTTATGATCAAGTAATTAAGCTTTTTTTCAAAATGGAGGAAGTTTAGGTATACCTATAAGATAACATGCACTTTGATCCGTAACTCATGATGCTGTTATCAATAGACTAACAAATGATTCCTTCCAGGGTGATAACTGTGTCTTCCGCCATGAGCCATCAGCCCTGGGCTGCGAGACGATGT
Source organism: Alsophila aescularia (assembly GCA_946251855.1). NCBI lineage: Eukaryota > Metazoa > Arthropoda > Insecta > Lepidoptera > Geometridae > Alsophila > Alsophila aescularia. Next base: position 18,430,784 of record OX276381.1, read on the forward strand.
GCACGGCGTGGCAGCAAGGCAAGTGCCTTGACAAGCGCTGCAAACTCCGCCATATGGAGCTAAGGGTGTGTATTTATAACCATTTATTCAGTGGAGGCCTTACCGCCTCCTCAAATAAGATTAAGAGCCGTCTGCTCTAGGCAGTGAGACAATTGGCAGGGTAAGGTTAACTTGACGAAAATGATTAATACATCAAGTAGGTCTATGTACTTACTTGATTTTGGTATGTACAATTATTATTATCTTAAAATATTCTCAAAACGTTTGTAGAACTAATATAATCTTCATATTATGTAGAACGGAATATAGTTATTTTTTCACTTTACTATAGTAAATACAAAGAACTTAAACTGCTTCAAGGGTAATTAAAATGTCGACTGGAGTATTTGTGAAACTGGTAAAATAGCCATTATGTTTGAATTTAGTATGAATAATCATTCTTATTATTATTGACATTCATCTTTTCGTACAAACATTTTCAGTTTCTGTTTCACTCAAAAATGTCTATATCTATTATTGCTTTAGCCTATGAGTTATTCCAGAACCAAAAGTACCTATAAAATTCAAAATACCAAATTTCGTTCAGCTGTAAATTCAAAACCTAATTCTGTACATTTAAGATAATTATTTTGGAGGGTACTCTACTTATATTCGATACTAAAGCCAAAACTGTATTTTTTTTCATTTTTGTCCGTCTCTCTGTATCTTGGCCGCATCACGCCGAAACTACTGAATGAATTCAAATGAAACTTTGTATGATTTAGGTAGGACATAGGATACTTTTCATTTCATGCAGGAAGGTGGTTGAAAGTTATTTACAAGAACACGTACCATGTTAAAAACTACTGGCCGGACTTTCATGCAACTTGGCACAGTAATAGGTTATATCATGGGTTAAAATTGAGGATACTTAAACCCCAAAAAAATAAAAGTTTCCTGCGGGATAGGGGTCCAAAGTTATGTTAATTTTGAATTAATAAATATCTATACTTATAATAAAGCAATATGCACGAAAAATTCTGTACAAATATAATTAAAATAAGCTATTGAACAAGAATATAACATTTTGTATGTTTGTTTGTTCGCGCATCACGTAAAAACTATAGGACTGATTGCGATGCGGTTTTCATTGTTAGATTACTTATGGTTTTGTTTAAAAACTGGTGTACCTGGTATCTCAATGCAGTGAGAAGAAGCCGAGATATCGATAAAATCTTGTAACGGCTGGAGGAATTTTGATCAAATGTTAATATATTGAAATTTTAGGTGTTGGAATAGTACCTTGAGTACTTTTAACCTAGAGAAATGTCCACTCGTGCGAAGCCGCGGGTGCAGTTAAATGCTATTATATTGCATGCAATGCTAGTATATATTTAACTTCAGATGTATGTACATATTTATTTATTTAATAAGCACAGCCACATCACACATATTAAACACTTGCAATATAACAACAATAATATGCTATGCTGATATGAGTGACAATTTCGGCGCGCATAACATCGGCCGCATGTACTCGTAAACAGAAAACAAAACCAATTCTAAAAAAATAAACAAAAGAAATTTAAAGCTGAAAATAAAAACAATTCTAAAACTTAAAATGTTAAATTATAAAAAATGAAGTCTAGGGAAAGGAACTGCATTTGAGAATAAATAAAATCAAATATTTTGCGTTTGAATACTGCTAAAGAGTTGCTAGATATGTCTAATTCCTCAATTTTATTTGTGAACTCATTATTATATGTATGTATATCTATATGTGAATTTCTGTCAGTCCTGGAATCTTGCAATTCAAATTTCGAGCATTTCCCGATTAGCTATCAGGCTGAAACTTTCAGGCTAGCTCACAAATTGATTACAATGCAATAAAAAAAAAAAGTTTAGGTCTAAAAAAATATTTTAAAATGTTTTTCTTGTCTTCTTTGTTGGGCGGAAGTAAGCTACATAATATTTAAATATTTTTTATAAAAAAGAGTGATTTGAGTGAATCAACAGATCAGGGGGCCGATTCCGCTAATTTTAAATAAAATGCCATCAAAATGCTTGCTTGAGACAATAAAAGGTCCAAGAAATCGTCATTTTTAAAATAAGAATCGATTACATATTTTAATAATCGATTATTTTTCACATCCCTAGAACAATGAAAATTCCGAAACGGTCCGTTCGTTTACAAATAAAATATATATAAAAAAAAACATACATAATATATTCAAACATATAACCGTCTCCTTTTGTAAAGTCGATTAAAAAGTAACTTTTGTTCCATGACTACTCAATTGTAGTTCGATGAAAAAATGCCATTGAAACAAATGTCAAAGTAACGGGCAGACTACCGATTAAAAAATTATCGAGAGGTCACTGATTATCCATGGAATAGCCGAATACCAAATAAGCACTATTGCAATTCGATGGAAAATCACTGAATGATCGTGTATATTATTTAGCTAGCAGACTACCAAATGTGTAAAACTAGGCCATCGACATGCCAGCGAGATTCCGTGGAAGCGTTCTTATATTAACAGACTTCTGCCCCAGTTTAAAATTTCCACAATTTGACTAACAACATAACAATTAATTTCAGAAAAACCGCAAGCAGATCCCGTGCTACTGGGAGAACCAGCCCGGTGGCTGCCGCAAGATCCACTGCCCATTCATGCACAAGAATCCGGAGGCGCGCACCGACGGCATCGCGCCGAGCCAGCCGGGCCTTGTACATGTATGTATCTGTATTTGTGAACCTTAGGATTGTATTTCATGTGTTGTATTTAAAGGGTTCCTTTCATTTCACTAAGCCTGGGGCAGTGGTGGCATAGCATCGGTGGCACCCGGGGCGGTTTCTATTGAGCACCCCAAAATAAAACTTTTTTATAAATGTAAATTTTGAAAAGCTTCTTTCACACAAAGCCACCGAGGCACAGTAAAAAAAAATACTTAGACAGCGCAATACTCGCTATATTCATTTTACAATGAATCTTAGAAGCTCCAAGGTAGTCTACTGGACCGCTGGCAGCTTCAAAGAGGCGCCTGAGTCGTAAAATCTCCAAAATAATATCCTCTGCAGAAAAATCAAGATAGATTTTTGGTAGATTTGAAACTACCACAAAGTTCTTTTGTTGATGTATCAGTTTTCGGCTGAACAACAACAAATGTAATGAGAATGTCATCCATTGCCGCGTAATAATAAATATAAATATATTCGGGACATTTCCACACCAATTACCCAAACCCAAACTAGGATACCCTGTACTATGGGCACTATGTAACGGATAAACATACATAGATACGAATATTACATCCATGACTCAGAAACAAACATTTCTGTACATCACACAAATGATTGCACCTTGCAGGATTCGAACCCGCGACCGCGACCGTTCGATTTCGTACCTAGGATCTCTAGCCACTAGACCAACTGGTCGTCTAATGATGGTCTAGCTAAGTAAGTCTTCGTAAAATCTATCAAGACATTCTAACATAGTTCTCTGCAGCTCTTCTGGAAATTTTAGTCCAGAGTCTTGCGCCATTTCTCCTGGCATACGTTTTCGGAATCTCCTCCTTTTCTCTCATTTGAAATATCCAAGTCCATATTTTCCAGTTGTGTACGAAATAACTCTTTCTACTATTTGGATACGTTGGATTTGAAAATATTTTTGAGGATTTTGATTTTTATCACACACTTTCCAGCGATACTTCAGATGTTTGTTTAAACTTTTGTGTCTAGTTAACTTCTTCTAGAAGTTCATACCACGCGCCGTCCTCGTCGATATACTGTAACTAAGCTGTGCGAGTGAGTAGTCACCCCTTGGTGCTTGGCACCCGGGGCGGACTGCCACCGCCAGACTCCACGCCGTCACTGGCCTGGGGTCTGGTATTCCCACAAGTGAAAAAAATATGATAATTCGCAGCCACTGATCAAACTTAATAAATTGATGGAGGACTTCAGTACAAACAAAAAAAAACACTATTATTTTAAGGACTACACTATCTTTGAGACTATATTTTATCACTTCCAATATCATAGAAACCCGGTGAAACGCGACATTATAGAATTCTAGTACATACAGTTAGCGCAATGATATAGCAGGCCGCGCCCCCTTAGTAACTATTTAGTAATCTGTGTCAAGGCGCCATACATTTTAACCCGGCCGCGCGTCCGGGACACTTTGTACCTATATCAACTCCATAACACCCCTTTACAAGCCTTTTCTTTTTATTTAGCTTTGCGCGACCTCTTTAGTGGTTTCGGTTATACGCGAATTTCATATTTCGCGCTAAAATACCTCGCTTTACGCGGTTTGGTTACATGTAGGTATGTAGTAATTTAATTGCCCAACTTGTCCTTGGTTGCGGGAATTCCCACTTTCTCTGACCATTCTGATAAAATAATGGGGAATCCCCTCGGAGTAGGACGTTGTCTTTGGGGCTTCCCTCTTTTGTTTCGTTCGTCTTACGTACATATTTGAATCTTGGCTGGTATAGTTCGCGCAAATTATGGGTGCATTCCGATTCACGATAATATCGCTTTGAGCGATCACAGTGCTAATTTGCGTTCCGATTCAGATATCGCGCTCACGGTGATATCGGTTTGGGGCATGGTCGGTGTAATCGCAAAATGGCGGATGTAATGACGTAATCCGTGACGTCACAAGGGATATCGTTGTTGCGCTCACGATGACTGTACGCGTTTTAGCGCGATAATATCGATTTTATCGATTTTTGCGCGTCTCGGAATGCACCCTATCTTGAGCTCTCTAAACATAGTCCGTGCGCACGGTACAGTTGAGTGCACAATCTTTATTGTAAAAAGTATTTTTTATAGTACCTAGCCAGTCGCAGAAGTATATCTGAGCTGAAAAAGTCTGCTAGATTTAGTCATTTGTAATCCGACGACGAGAACTCCTATGTGCCAAATAAGTATATACAGATTATTGAGAAATTTTCAAAATGGTTACTATGATGGTGAATTAATCGAACCTACATGTACTAAATATTAGGATAATTAGCTATGTACCGAAATAAAATAAAAAAGTTAATTTAAAAACTTGAGCATATAATTATTAATTCGTATTGGAGCGTCCGGGAGGCATGATTAACGAAAAAACAACAGTAACAGTACACTGCGAGTTACTGGTACTCGCAACAACTCGAAACAACAATAACAGAAACAGAGAACACAAATAACAGAAGATTATCGCACTCGTCTCACGACTGTACTTTAGAATGGCAACGCGCATGTGTTCAGTTTACGTACGTAACACTCACACAGACGCGCGGTTCTGAAAGGCACAAGCGGGTGTGCGGCGCGGGACGAGCGGGCGGTACCCTTCTCGGTGCACTTCCGCGTCCCTATGGACACCTAAAATATGCGTACTGCGCAGCCACTCGCGCTATCTTCCGAGAGCTCAAGATAATTTGCGCGAACATAGCATATAGCATTGAATTATTTACACCATAATGTTAAAAATGCTGCTAGAGAAAAAAAAGAGACAATAATTTTGGAATTCAAGTTAAAAGGTTTTATTCTTGGCTGAGATTTTGGACTCTCAGAATGGACCGGGAGAACGATTTTTAATAATCGGGGGAAAAAAATCTTTCCAGCGAAAGTTCGACACCTACAAAAGCAACAATACTTACTCGTTCGCTAGAAAAAATGGACAAGTTGCTGGCAGCCTGGATCAAAGATTTAAACAAAAAGAACACACCCCTGAGTCAAGCTCTCATATTATGTACAAAAGCCAACTCTTTGTTGGAGGTGCTAAAGACACAAGAAGGTGAAGGGAATTCCACCCCGACTTTTGCGCCTGCAGGGGCTGGTTTCACCGGTTTAACGGCGTTCAAATCTTTACAATATCCTCATAACAGGATAAGCGGCTAGCGCGGACACTCAAGCTGCAACTGAGTTTCCAAACAAGTTTCAAGAGCAAGAGAATTCTGTCTGTGTCATCTTCAACGTTGATGATACCGGGCTTTACTGGAAAAAAACCTTCCAAAACTTTCATTTCTAAAGAAAAACGTCAACTAGTGGCTTCAAAACCTGCATTCGTGTTGAAGCAGTGGCGTTTTGGCAGGCATCTGTCACTCTACCTACATAAGCGAGCTAATAACCTACAGATTGCTGAGCCCCGGCGCTACAAATGAGGCGAGGCCGCCGCGCTCTTTCATTCAGACGCTTACCGTGTCGCTTGTTTGAACTTTCGCTAGTAATGGCGAAACCTAGGTAGGTTTCGCCTACTTAAGTGTTTTAGATTATCGTGTTGTTCACAAATAAAATTTGATTCCTTTTTTATTGAGTTAGACCCAGTTTAAAATAAATTTAACGTTTAACGTTTGATAAGATAGTTTTTAAAAGAATTGTTACGCGTTTCATACATGTTGGATAATTAAGAGAGCAACTTGAAAATTAATTTTTCGTTTGTTGAGATATCTTAACGATTTTGGTGTCAAATGAAAGGTCTAAGTATAAAACTATTTTATCCGATTGAATCATGTAAATCGGTCCACGTGTTTAGGAGATAATTAAGAATTAGTATAGTGAAAATGAAAACAACCAGTTTTTTAATGTTTTTGTTCTACGAACTTTTTAATTAGTGCCAAATGTGAAAATATTATTATTGTAAGTTAATGAGGAATGTTAAACAAAGAGGTATCTAGGTAGCCTAAAGATTTAAGGTTTGTTTTCATTTGTTAATTACAAAAGACGGACTTAAATATTCATTTTCTATCTACCTAATTGACCGTGTCATCATACGCATCAAAAAAGATAGATTACGTGATCAAGTAGGTAGATAGAAGATGAATATTATAGTAGCAGCAGCAAGTCGACAACCATAGCACCACAGCTAGCGCGTCACTCCGCGCCAGACAGCGACAGAGTTACGCGTTAGAAGAGAGCGGCAACGTTTAGGTGAATATCGCGTTAGGCACTGAGCGCTTATGCGAGCTGAATTGCACTTTGTTGCTTAGTAGCAAGAGTCGCTATTTCTATTAATGGTTGCGCGAAGTACAACTTCTGCTATTATTTATTCTGTGGTTTTGGGCAGTTTCGAGTGCCATTTTTGTAACTAATGATCCTACCCAAACCAAACGGAAAACGACCATATACTGTACGGATAAAGTCGCTTTTCCCATGTCATATTTAAGACGAACCGTGATCGAAACATATTTAGCGTTTTAACTGTCATTTTTGATCATTTCGCTTCCACACGAACAGCCCAAAAGTCGCGAAAGATCGATTGACTACTGCTGGCCCATTGTTGACTTCAAACTGAAACCTTTACTGGTGTATCAATCAGAAACACCTCGAGCAATGCGAGGCACAGATAAGGCATGCCTACCAGTTGTGTGGCGGTCCAACCGAAAGCCGTGGGTTACACGAGAAGTTTTCCAAGATTGGTATTCTAACAGTTTTTGCCCGTCAGTCAAATCCTATTGTGACAGAACGGACTTGCACGTAAAGTTATATTACTCTTAGACAACGCCCCTGGACATCCAATCGTTTTTGATACGCCCAGAGACTACACTACTAAGTGTAGGTACAGTTCCTTCCACCAAATACTTCATCAATATTACAACTTATGGACCAGGGAGCAATAGCAAAACATCAAAGCTTATTACCTTCGCCGCACATTTAGCCAACTGATTCATGAAACTGACGGGGAAGGATGACACCCAAGTAGCACATGGGGTTCTATATCAGCTGACTACTAGAGCACATCGATACTATAAGCTGTTCTAGTAAACTGTATAAGGGCTGTATAGCAAGCTTATATACATATTATATACAGCCCTCATATGCCCGATTTGGGCACAAATAAACAGCTTCAAGTTCACTTTAGCTGCTTTTTTAGTAATAGCATTACTATGGTAATTTATCCTATGGTCCTATGATTGTTCATACAGTCTGCAGCATCTTAGGAGGGAACAAGTGACCTTTATACAGTCTTTGTGATAAAGTTGTGCCCACAAGCGAACTAAGCTAGCTCTAAGCTCGCCTTTATAAAATATTATAATAATATACATAGACTGCAGTCTATGCGAGATTGGTGAAAGTGATACAACATCATGAAGGGTTGTACACAACATACACCAGGCCTGGAACGAAGTTAAAAAGAGTTGCATGAATGGTGTGTGGAGCAACCTTTGGCCGTAGTGGAAGCATCTAGGAGAAGTATTCAGATGCAGAGACAAGAACTTGAAGACATTGCTGCAGGGCTCCGAACTGGAAGCTGTCACGTTAGAAGATCTTGTAAATCTTGTAGCGGCGGATGACGAACCTCTCAGCAACGAAGATTTGATCGAGTTGCAGAATAATCCCTTCAAAAGTGAGGAGGAACAAGTAGAAGAGAGAGTTTTATCTTCAAGTGGAATACAAAATTCTCTTTCAAAGATTTATTCTGTGATGATGACCGTGTTTTAACCGTGTGTGAATCAGTAAAATACAGTGTTATGAAAATATTTTACAAGAACGTAAATGAAACGCAACACAGATGACAATAGATACGTTTTTACGTAAAAAAATGCTTAATGTGACGCTGCACAATGTGTTTTTAGAATTAAAGTGTTGATTTGCATTTTGTACTGACTTTTGGATGTGTTTAAACGCAAACCCGTATCCGCGAATTTCATTAACGCGTGTTTTTGCGGAAAGTATTCCTCCCGCTAAGCGGGGTACTTATTACAATATTTAACATTATTTGTCTGTGTTGATATTATCTATCTATTTATTAAGGTTGATCAGTGGCCGTGATTAACAGGGTTAGTTTCACTGTAGGTTTGCCACATAATTTAGTAGGCCTTTATATATATATATAATAGATAATACATATTAGATTTCGATAGAGAGTTAGAGAGAGATACTTTTGAAACTACTGCTTAGTTCTACATTTTGATGGAAGCAGACAAATGTATATCTATGTATACCAATTGCTAGCTTAGGTGTCTGTAGAACTTAAATTTTTAGATAAACCGTTGTTATTAATAGTAGATGGGAAATAAGTAGGAGGGACATGTAAGACATATTGACGACCTGTTGGCCGAGTGGTTAGTGACCCAGACTGCGAAGTCAACCAACGGTCGTAGGTTAGAATCCCGCAAAGTGCAATCAAGAAAATTCACGTTGTTAAATTCATGGGGATCTCCTTTTGTTTTTACTTAAAACTTTTTTTTTAGGATAATCCGCCGTAATAAAACAGATGTAGTGAAAATTTCCACACGCCTTCATATTACGGTTTAAAAGATTCCCTTTAAAATTAGGACAGACATACATACACATAGACGTCGTAGGCTTATAATGATCTCCGTTTAGAACCTTTGGGTACGGAACCATAAAAACAATTGATTCGAAGAAGGTTAACATCAATCCAGTTAAGTCCCCTTTGACATATAAGTCGTTTTTCCCCTGCGGGCAGTGTTATTAGTAAGGAATAGTACTTCTCGCAGGCCGTGCCCGGCGTGCCCGGCGCCGAACCCGTGTCGGCCGAGCCGCAGATGAACGCCGTGCCCGCGTCGGCGCCCGTGCCCGCGCCCGTGCCGCTACTCTGGCAGCAACAGCGTCAAGGTAACTTCGTCTGTTGTTATACAGTGTGCCCGACGGGTAACCTATCATACATTCAATGTTTGTCGTATGAGGTAGTGCTGGCCTCTGGTGTCAGAGTTTGTCAGGCCGCCCGAGGGCTTCTGACATGGCTTAACTACTGCTGTTAATGAATAACAGCCGGGACCGACCGGGGGAGCTTAACGTGCCCTCCGAAGCACGGAGCTTTGGAAAAGTCATTGGTGCGGAGCCTAGGACCGAACCCGGTATCGTTGGATTCTAAGTTGGACTGACTTGGCTCTTTAATATATATTTAATATAACAATCGATATTGTTAGTCCAAATTTAAAATACTCGAAAACGATTGATGGAATTTTCAAGTTCTAGATGTTCTTTATACATATTTTTGTTACTCCGTAAATACACTTATAAGAACTATCGTTTGCCAGAAATACTATGTCAGATTATATTTAAAAAAATAACATTTGACAACTACAACTTTATCCAAAGTTTTGAAAGACCGGAGTAACTTTTGCCGCAAAATAACGGGAGAGAGCATATTAAAAATTAATTATACGGAAAAACAAACATACGTGTCCGTATGTTAGTAAATAATCTAACTTTTATAACTACGGAATAATTTTGTTATAATTAAAATCATGTGTGATTTAAAAATATATATATAATCTTTGCAAATACGAGAATTGTGAATTCGGGCAAATAAAAAAAAAAGTGATTATGAAAAGTGAAACGTTTCGGAAAAATATTAACTATTTTTCCAAAAGAATGTTTATTGCCACATCACAAAAACCAAGTAACTTCGTAGAGGAGGAACTTCATCTTGCTCATCAGATCGGAACTGAGCTGTTGTATCACTTCTTAACGTCTGATTGTTGCCTTTAGAACACCCTGTAATAATAATGAATGTTCATTTATGCACAGACCACCTCCCGCCCGTGGTGCTTGACTCTTCCATGCTGGGGGTCCTGCCTGCCTCAAGCGAGCTGCGTCGCATGCTGACCCCCCACGCGCACCCGCACGAGCCCTCCCCCAATCCCTACGCGCCGCTGCCCGTGGACCCCCTCGTCGTCAACTTCGAGGAAGGTATGCGGCTCTACTGAAACTACATGTATTAAGCCCGGGTCGGACGATTTGAGCGGTCCGACGACCTCGACAGATCGCGGGATCTAGAGAGGTCCAGAAGGGATTTTGAGAGGTCTAGATGGGATTTTGAAAGGTCTCAGCGGTGGAGGTTCCCCGGGGATCCCCCTGCTAGAGATTTTGGAAGGTTTGATAGAGATCGACGATACCAGTAAGGGTTTTTAGGGCTTATCTCGTAGGCCTATCTATTCAATTGATCAGAAAATGACAATTGTCTGCACCTAAGAAATATATTAACTAAACAGTCGAGTAAAATCTATGGTGATTTTGTAACATCAGGAGTGGGATTTGATATCACCTGCAATGTAAATAGACTCGGTTGTAATTATAAAGTGGTAGGTAGTTCTTGGTACCCGTTGGTATGGTTGATAATTCTAGGACGTTCTTATCAAAATGAATAGATGTGTCTACTGAGGTGTGACCTAAGTATATTAAACCACCAATGTGGTGGTTAAAGTATGTTTGATGGAAATTGTGCGGCATAAGAAGGTTACTATTGATTTTGTTTTGTGTTCAGGTGGTCGAGAGGTAATAAAGGCATGTCTAACGAAGGTCTTACGAAAGAGGAAGAAATATCTTATCTATGGGGCAAATTGATAAGCAAGTAAGAATGGAACAAACGGCCCTAATAAACAAGTACTTAACTATAATTTTGTTCCCTCTAGTATCTGTTGAAGTAATGAGTGGTATTTTAGTTGAATTTTGAAATGTATTTGAGTTATGAATAACATTATTCAACACTAAGGCCGTATTTAGAGCAGAACTGACAATCAGTTCTAATTGTTTGTACTGACCATCAGTGCGTGCGATATTCGTCAGGACTCCGTACGTTTCGCTTAGCATTCCATAAGTGCGTACGATATTCGTCAGGACTCCGTACGGTTCGCTTAGCATTCCGTAAGTGTGTACGATATTCGTCAGGACTCTGTACGGTTCGCTTAGCATTCCGTAAGTGCGTACTATATTCGTCAGGACTCCGTATGGTTCGCTTAGCATTCCGCAAGTGAGTACGATATTCGTTAGGACTCCGTACGGTTCGCTTAGCATTCCGTCAGTGCAGTCCTAACTGCAATAGCTGATTTAGGTTAATTTCAGTCCAGCACTAAATACGGCCTTAATCATTTGATTAAACTATTGGGAACAAATTTGAGGCCTAACAAATGAAAGTGATCTTTAAGAATATACAATAGGACTTGGCAAGAGAATAGAAATAATATTAACTGGTTTAATGAGAAAGTATGATTAGATATTACTCTCTTCCACCCGTAAAACACAGTTTGAATGTTTTGTATGGCAAAAGAAGTATGCAGGCATCATTTCGTTAAAAATGTTGTGCGTACTTTTGAGGTATAACTTTTAAGGGTAGATGTGCCGCAGATTCGCGATAGATGACTTCTCAAATCGTACGACCAGGGCTTAATGGCCATAGTAACGTTATGACTTTTAAAAATCGTCTTTAATTTCGCTTTTAACAGTTGATTTGCGATGTTTTTGAGTTCGCCTCACGTTTGGTAGAGCCTCCGGTAGGGAATAGGAGTATAATGATATTTTTGGCGATTTTTAAAATCATTTCCATGGCCCATACAGTGAATTGATGAACTATAATTGAAGTTTAATAATTAGAATTTGATGTGGTTAGTATATTGCACATTAATCTATGAAGTTTAAACGTCTCATTAACATTACGGGCATTGGAAGTGACATTATTACTCAGTGCAATCAATGTGCTATTACGAGCAGTCTATGACAGTAAGGGCGCAGACGCACTAGCTAGGCGATCTGTTTGCGGGTGACGACTCTTAAACAAGCGCTTGATTCAACCGAATCTCGCTATGTTAGCCATGCTATGACTAGAGTTGCCAGCGATGAATCTGAGCAATAAAAAAAATTTGGAAAGCTTTGGTGATTGTATTGTTCTGTGCGATGCCACGTACTTAATGGTTTGAGTTATTATAGTACAAGATTCCATTGCGGAGTTTCTTTACCAATCGGTTATTTTGATGCAGGTCCAAAGGTAACGTAAATAAAGGCTATTTTTGGCGTAGGAAATGTTTAATTACAATAAAAAAATACATGTATACTTTATTACACCACGGTGTATAATGGCAGGCCTACGTCCAGTAGTGGACAAGTATAGCCTGATGATTATGATGTATAACGGCAATGACATACAGTGTCGTAACGGCTTTGATGTTTGCGAAAAAGCCGATATAAATCAGATCGATACGGTTAGGACCTGTTTTTGTAGAGTTTCAGACGCGCCACAACCACACCACAGTAGCAAAAATGTGTCCGGGCACAAAGTCATATGTAAACGGTAGTTCTATTCACACGTGCGACATTTTGCAGTCGCATTCAACGTGTAGTCAATATCGAAGAATTCGCGGCTACCGTACGCGCGCCTTCCTTTAGTTAACTTTCTCTTTGACTGCCTAATGGCAGCCATTTTCGCCCATTGTTGTTCGAAGTGCAAGCTGTGTCCCGCAGCTTCGCCCGCGTGCAATCTTTGCCACCCCCGTGACTTTAGGAATGAAATTTCAAAAAATCCATCGTTGTTGCACCCGTAAGGGTTGACATCTGTAACCATGAAACCTGTCACTTTGACACTTGCCACTTTGACACTTGTCACTTTGACACTTGTCACTTTGACACTTGTCACTTTGACACTTGTCACTTTGACACTTGTCACTTTGACACTTGTCACTTTGACACTTGTCACTTTGACACTTGTCACTTTGACACTTGTCACTTTGACACTTGTCACTTTTGACACCCGTTACTGTGACTATCGAAGTGGCAATTGCCATACAAAATAAAAAAAAAAAAAATTTTTCTTATTCTGTGTGAAAAGAAAAGGGCATATTGTGTCCTTTTCTGTAACCCTGACAATTTCACGATGTCCGGTTGAGTAGTTAAGGCGTGAAAGCGTAACAAACAAACTCACTTTCGCATTTATATTATTGACTAGCTGTGCCCGCGGCTTTGCCCGCGTGGTCAACACTAATGTTTATTATTTCGCGGATCCCTATTTTTTTTCGAAAATAAATCTAGCCTGTGTTACTCCTTGTAACATCAGCTATCTTCCAGTGAAAGTTCCATCAAAATCGGTCATGATGTTTCGGAGATTAGACGGAACATATTGACTCACAGACAAAAAAATATATGCTTTTTTTGTTCTAAGTACCTTGTATACTTTCAAATGCATTTAGTAAAAAGCTTTATTTTTACATTACAAACAGACACTTTATTTAGATTTATGTATAGATAGGATAGGATATTTATAGGATTTTCATTTACCGTTCTGAAGCTTGGCTGTTGCAAAAAACGGCACCATAAATTTTGTGGCTGCCACATCGCAACTTCAAGCACCTTCAGTGACGCCACTCACACGCGACATTTTAGCCGCAGTGGTGTGGGTGTGGTTGTAGCGCGGTTGAACAGGTCATTATTGTTTTATATTTTAATGAAATAATTTAAAAAAATATGGACTAGTGACATATGTTTTCGATAACTATATTTATTACATATAATGTCTGTTGTGATTTCGAAATTGACGTTATCTCCTTACTGTACAGAAAATTACATCCATATCAAATTCTTAAAGCGAAATTGTTCACGGAATGAAATATTTAATACTGAATAATTAATTACTTAATATTTGAAAAGAAACACTATTGTGCAATAAATTACAGAAATTCACTAATCAAATCGTTTGCGGAAAATTTCTTGTCCATAAATATTAATTTTTAAACGGGTATACAAATTCATTTTTATTTATATATTCCTATGAGTTAACGATTTGCGATCTCTTGCAGTACATATAATATGCGTGTATCATTTTAATCACTAATAAAATGAACTTTCCATTAAAAAATAATTCTTTCAAAGGTATGCGTAAGCCCTTGAAAACATATACCGAATTAATGATTAGCGGTTCCATTGTTCTGTTTTGACAATCTCCAAATCAACAATCAATCTAAATCTAAAAGTCCATTGGACGCCTATACAGTGTCGGGCAAAATAATTTGACATCAAGGGATGCAATAAAAAGTTCGTATGACATGCATGAGGGCACTTCACAGAAAATGTATGGAAAGCGTTTTTTTACTAGTTTCCCGAATTCATCTATTAAGTGACGTTGGAAAAAGTTTTTCTGATGGGTAATAGAGTGAGTATATAAATTTAAAAAAAAAATGTCTTACTGTACTATTCATTTTTCAAACCTGATGACCTGATAGACCTGATGTTTCTTATGACCAAAAGCTTATTTACAAAATAAAATGTACTTACCCTTGATACCCCGTTATTTTCCCCTCACTGTATAGCTTTATAGGATGTAGCAACACGGTACGGAATATTGTGGTATAATGTCAATAATGTCCTTAGTACTCATTGGAAATCGTCAAAATAACTGATGGCTGAAGAAATAATGCAACGGTGTCTTGTACTATTTTAAAATGTCGGTAGTACAGTACCATAATGTCACTTCCAGTGTGTTAGTAGGTGCAAGGCTTAACATGTTAACCGGTTAATGAATCTTGCATTGTGTAGTTGAAACTTGCATTATATTAAAGAGACGTGTGTAGAACTTAAGGGCTGTATCTTGGAAACTGCAAATAAAATTCAATTGTAACGCTTTTAGAAAAAGTTAAAGGAACAGAGAAAAAGAATCGCGATTTCTCTCGCGTCTTGCAAAAGAGTTGTAAGGTTGTGCAGTAAGAGTGATATAGGATGCTACTGTGGCATGGTGCCATAGCGTGTACTATGACAATTCAAGGTATATACCGAATGGATTGAATCGCAATAAGTCGCGTGTCTTTTTGTCTACCTTTTAACATATTAAAAACTTCGGCAAGTTTTTAACACTGTCTCAGCCGAAACAGAAATTGAGAAAATTTTGTTATAATTTTTATACAGAATAAGTTGTGCCAATATTGTGTAATTTTCAAATTGTTAGCTTAAAAATATATTTTATTCTCATGTTATTGATTAAGAGTGTTTTTTTTATTTGGTCGCGGGCAACCTGGGAACGTTTGTATTTTTATTGAGGCTGGTTGCCCGTTAATATTGGTTTGTTTTATATTAAAAGAAAACTGTTTTTTTAATGTTCAGTTGTCCCAGTGCGACGCGACCTTGTTTATTCTACGACCAATATTTATTGTTTTTCTTTCTTCAATAGTCAATTTAATAGTATTCATATACCTATAGTACTGATAGAGTTTTTTTTTTATAATTTCGTATTAAATGTATTTGTAGTTTATGAAAAATGAACCAGATTTGAAAATTTTGAAGCATTGAGATATTTGTTTGCCTGAAGAAATGGCTGTTTGGTTCATTCAATTCTTTATGCTATACGAACTGCCAATGCCTTTATGCCTTGTTTGTATATGCACAAGGAGAGCGGAAATTAACGCTAATTAAAATTAACCCAATTGCATAAAATATTATAATTAAATTCACTTGTAGCTCTCTTAATCTGACATTATTATTATTATTATCTGGTGAAAACCATGTCGGTATTTTTATATGTGCAATAAAATTAGTAAATATTAACTTTCATATCTTAGCTAATTAGATTCATATAATTATTACATATATCTCGCTTTTCATTTACTATGTAACCATTATATTAACATTTTTCGTCTCATGTATTTAAAAACGCGTTTCTAGTAAATAGTAAATGAATTGACCTTTACTGGAAACGTGTTAAACATTTTTCGAATAGATGTTGGATATAATCTTTATCTATTTTAGAAAGGTACATAATAAATAGGTTTAAACATAAAAATAAAAATATATATACACGATTACTGTAACTCATGTAACATAGGTGGAAAAAAAAGAAAAAAAAAGAAGCTTTATGCCTTTAAATTGTTTGTATGTTAGTACGTAGGAGGTTTCAGGGGCTTAGACAGGTTATAATTTATCCATACTGTCGTAGGCCCCGCACTTATAATCGCACGTGTAAATTAGATAGTGCTAATTGAAAAAAAAATAGATATAAACCAATAGAAATCATAGTGTCATATTGATAAATGTATCCAAAAAATTCAATATGATACTGGGTTTTCGAAAAAAAAAAAGTGCTTAAGGACATACATACTACTCATGTTTAGAAGGTAAAAAAAACAAGAATATAAATAGCTTAGCGATTTTGGTAATTACGTATTGATGCTTCCGAATACAATACGTTATTTAAAATACTTTCATCAATTATTAATTGATTAGGTAAATTGTTTGTCTACTGTAACATCTGGAAATATAGACCAATTCTTTTTGTATATTTTTGCACTGAAAGCAAAGTTCCTATATTTATTAACAGAAAAAAAATACATTGCAAAACTATTAAACAGGTCAAATGGTAACATGATAAAATAAAAAGATAATAATTTGTCTATGGTCCATGGTACGCCTAGTCATTATTTATGTATAAAGTATTTATCAATAATTTAAAATATATGAAGATGAAAAAAAACGTCTCGATTGGAGGGGATAAGGAATGGAAGGGAAGATTTATTATCTAATTAATGTGCTCAGTTTTTTTTAGTTATTCTCAGTTTGATTTGAAACTTATTAAATGTAGGGTCCTCGCGAAATTGTGAAACTTAATAACCTGGGATGCACTTGGAACTGCTTGCTCCCGGTAGTTATGTAGTTCATTGTAAACTGTAAAGCAAGGGCGTTTATTTCACTAGTTTCATTATTTAGCGTAAATGTATTGATTTACTAGGGGCATTGTAAAATGAATTAGTACAAAATACGGGCTGAGGTTACGCTGTCTATTTTCCCGTTATGTCTACTTTCCTGTTAAGTCTACTTTTCTATAATTATATATTTTCAAATGGCCACATTCTCCAGACATGCCTATCAACTAAACTCGGAGTTTTTCGGACTTTCAGGGACCCTTGAAGTCTGGTTGTTCTCTTCATTCATATGTTGTCGAGTCTTGAGTGTCTTGTCTCCTATTCTTGGTTCATCTCTAAAGCACGGCCGCGACAGATAGATAAATCCGTACATTAACCTCACACTACTTATCTCTATCGCTCGCGTATAAATGTGTATTGCCGTCTCTCTTGCATATAACTCGCAAGTAGTGAGGGGGGGTTGTACGTATTTATCTGTATAGCGGCCGTGCTATACCCGATTTATCCGAAGTACTATAAGAATTTAACCCATAGTTGAGGATGTCAAGTGACATCAACAGACACCTTTAACTGTGGGTTAAATTCCAATCTCCTGGTGTGTATGAGTAATATTTACTTAAAATGGATGTATTAATTAGAAAAAACAATATTGAATAGCTAGGGTCCCACCGGCGCTTATTTGAAGCCACTTGATTTAGCGTCAAGCAAAGTCAATCGTTGAGCTTTTGGTATAAAATGTGCGGTTCAAGAAAATCAGTTTTTTTTTGTTTGTAGAAATACACTACAACATGAATTCATAATATAAGCATGTCTAATTGTAGTCATTTGTGGACGTGGAAGGTGATCATTGAATAAAGTAGACGTTCCAGGAATGATGGTTGGCATAAATGGAAAGTGGTGATTGGAGACAGTATTCATCATGTACCTATTATGGCTACGTAAGCCAAATTTTGCTGCTTAACCACAAGGCGGCTTGTAAAAAAATTGGTTTCGCTCTTGAGCAATATTGTTTCATATTTGTAGCTTATTATTTTCTTAATTAATATTTATTTACCCTTAGATTAATTGTTGGATGTTATTTCTGTTTGACAGTTCGATTTTCTGTCGGTTATTAATATAAGATATGGTGCGATGTCGTCCAGTGATTTTGGACACGGTCTGTTTAGTCGGACGCGCGGACGGTGTCGTAACATACATTAACTTGAACAGTAAACTAATAACCGGTTTATTGAATGAAAGAGGATTGCACCAAAGAAAAAAGTGGAAATTTCTCTTTTGCCTTTGTTAGATTGTACCAACGCACTGTTAAACTTTGGTAGTTTTTAATACGGTAGCTTTTGCATTCAATCTAAACCGGTTGTGAGTTTACCATTTTTTTATAAGGTTTGTAATTGCGTGCGGGTTGGGGGGTAGAGTAAATAGATGGCAGCACTTTTGATACTTATAAATTATAGTATTTCATGACATTAAAGTTTATCGACGAGAGACGATGGAAGATGCGCTGACGTCGAATTCTGTAGGTTCCGTAGGTATGATTCGAGCGCAAGCGGCACTGAAAACGAGTAAGTATTATGGTTTGTCTATCATCGGTGTTCTACTGCCATTCTTGTTTCAAATAAAAAAGGGTTGTTATGTTAATCTTAGTACTATTTTACAATAAGAGTTTCACTATGTTATTATTAATAAAGCGTGTGTCTAAGAACTTTGGTTTAAGCTAATTAACATTCAAGCCGATATAGGAACTCGTATTCGAACAGAAACTTTGGCTTCGTTCAATAAAATTGTGTTTATTATACCAACGAGTAAATAAAAATGTTTCGTAATATGATTTTTGTAATTATTTTTGACCGCCCACTCAGAGCGGAGCGCTTTCAGATGTTAGCCGACAAGAACACACCGCAGTAACCGAGCTCGTCTCTCGACGGACGATTCAAAACTAATTACGAAAATCATCGCGCGAATGTGTTAGAGATGACTAAGCGGTTACTTGGTGTGTTCTTGCAGAGTCGGATAACGAAAGCGCTCCGTCGTCCACGCCGACTAAAAACGCGTCGCCCGACGAAGCGGCGACGGTCGCGCGCAGCAAGTCGCAGGAACTGCTGCTGCTGGAACGGATCCAGGCAGAGGCAGCGGCGTTCTACAACTACGACTCGCTGCCCGCGCCGCACGATCCCAGCAAAGACAGGAAAATCGTCAGAGCCAACCTCTCCACCAAGTACGACAGACTGTCTCTAGACGAGATCTCAGGTAAAAAGAAGGACGAAGAGAGACGCGCCTCGCTAGATTTCAAAGTGCTATCGCTTGACGAAATAAGGGCTAAAAAGAAAGACATCGTCACACACACGCCTCCGATAACGCTAAACCTTTGTAATAGAAAACGGAAATCGTCAACACAGGAAAGCGTCACTACTTCGGGAGAGAAAATTATCAAAGTCGTTAGGAGCAACTCTATCGTGTATAAACAATTGGACCGGAACACGACCGCGAGCTCGAGCCAGACTAAAGTAGAACGGAAGCGCAGTGAAAGTGAGAATAGTAGAAAACGAACATTTTCAGAACGCAGTGACGTACTCGAAGTACAAGAAGACGAACTAGTTGACAACTGTTTCGAATTCAAAAGAATAAAACTAGTTGAAACAACTCACAATAAACCTAGACTAATTAGAAATAGGAACATTAGCGAGAATAAGGACAAAAACGATAAGACCAATGAAGCCGACGAATGCTACAAAGCAGACAACGATTCTGACAACGAAGTACAAATTATTAGCGTAGAAATGTCGAATAATGGCGTAGATATAGATTTAGACAAAATATACGATAGTGATGTTATAGATTTAGAGTCTACTAGAATGGTTGGGCCAATAGATGTAGTTGATTTAAGTGAAGACGCCGATGAAACTGACATCGCTGCGACTGATCTCGATTTACACTTGACTAAAAATGTGCCCGACGTTGTTGCTAGTTGTCATAGGAACGTAAATAAGTTAAACAGCTCAGACAAAAGACTTATGAATGATATAGACGAACTTTTAAACGATGACTTATGAATCTTAGGGTTTAGATTCGAATAGCCTGCTAGCTATTTTGAGGCGATGAATGCGATGCCCTAAAGCGGGCTGCCTAGTCAATTGCTAGGCGATTTAAGTCGTTTCGGTGCCGTGAAAATCATTCCTTAAACATTATTCTTACCGCGCATTCCACTAAAGCCCAAACACCCGCATAACCATTATACATAGAGCCGTGGTCATGTAGCTTGAGCCTTCGATGAAAGAAACAATTAAAGATAAAGCACTCAATACTTACTATTATTCAAATGCTATCACGCGACTATTTGTGGTGTGGGTGTCGCGTGGTACAAAACCGTTCGTCACAGTTCGTCATCAAAAGATCGCAAGCGATATTGTGCCATCCTTTTTCACACGCATTAAACCGTATCGCTTGCCTGTTCGCTCCACGCAAACATTTACGTGTTACACACACAGGCATGTGTCGGCGCGCGTATTCGATTAGTTATGTGTGCTGCCCCGGCTCAGAACAATGGATAGCGGCTTTTTACGAAGATTAAGTTTAGTTACGTATTTGCCAATTAAAGAAGCCGTCTCCAATATAAGCTGGCGATGCGCGGAGTTTTGGTGGAACACGAATCGGGTGAACTTAGTGAATCCTTATTTGATTTTTCATCGAAGGCTTGAGCACTCAAACTGCGGCTGTATGATCAATGGCAACTTCTTCTTTCAAAGTCTGTTGTCAAAGTCGCTGCGGGTGTTGTATAACTTTGTGGAACGTAGCACAATATTTTTTGTGTGATACAGTCACAAAAAGGCCGCGATACTAACGCCTAACACGATGCTGTATTTGGCCTTGTGTACCTACGTTAGCACGCGCAGTCACGATTCAGTCCGAGCATAGATCTTACCGATGGTGGATCAATAAATGTATCGGTCGGTAAATTCTTGTTTATTGCGACAAGCGGCCTCTTGGAGCGTAGCTGTTTTCTCGAAACGCAATACTGTTTCACTGGAAGACGTCGCCGTACTGTTCTTGATGTTTTTTTAAATATCGCAGCTCTGTATCGATTTATATTAAAGAGTTTGTAGTTATTTTAAAAAAGGGGTCGCTTCATCGTTTCATTTATACTGTTGTTTACTGTAAAAATAACGCACAAAATATATTGTGAGATGTAGAATTGGAGTATTTCTATTATTGATTAGCAAATAGATATATTATTTTGTAACGTTTAGTTAAGAACTACACACTCGTAGGCTTTTTATACATAATTTATTTTTATTTTAAGGTTTTATTAGTTCATAGTTTAGTTTTTTCTTTTTTTTTTGTTATGTATGGTCATGTTCTGTGTACTGATTGATTGACGGTTATAAGATTAAACCGCCTTTTTGAAAAGCTTAGGTAAATCCGGTTTGTTGAACTAAAGGGCATCTCACACTATGGGCCTTCGTATTATAACGTTTTGACACCAACTCGACTCAAACATTGAAATATGTGCTTTAATAGTGTTAAATACAGCACATTTTACAAAATAACAAAAGTAATGCACGACATCGCACAATAAGTTCACTCAAATTGGCACCTTCTTGTGTTAATAAGGGAGAAGTAATTTTGCACTGGGCATATTACAAATTCAAATGGGAACAAAAACAAATCAAGTTCACATTTTTTTTTAATGTTGAGTTATATTATAATTTTCGTTCTTACTGCACCAGTTTGCAGGTTGAGTCATTATCTCATTATTAAAAATCTCTATTAATATTTTACATTTTGAACGCTCGGATAATTCAACATAATTTGATAAATACGCAGGACAAGCGACTTCGTTCGTACTATCTTATCCGTTGGTCGCGGTCGCCAGACGATGACGCTGGCGGCGCGCGCAGCGCCAGTATGGCGCACTCCGCTCGTCTCGTATTATTGTCTTCCCCGCTCATCGCAGACGCAAGACGAGTCGCGCCAGAATGGCTTTCGGCTAAAGCTTAGTTACTTTTCAATGGGTTATTTTGAGTCGAGTTGGTATTGAGTCGTAACGGCGTGTGATGGCCCGACACAACACCAACTTGACTCAAAATCATGCGAGCTTTATTTGCAATATTATTTTAGCGTGCTACCGCGCCTTGCCGAGGTCACGCGTCTAACATTACCTTCATGTTTTGTTAAATGTACTGTGCTGTAGTACGTAAACCGTACACACATTTCTATGCTTTGAGTCGACTTGGAGTTGAGCGCTTTGGGGTTCACTACTAATAGTGTGCGATGGCCTTAGTATCATAGAATACCAGGTGTTCTGTGAAATGTACAATTAAAACTACAAAAATACTTTGATCCAAAAGTGTATTTATATTAATGCTGTTATTAAAAGATTTCATCGACATCACACAGTTATTCACATTTTTTATTTAAACATACCTATACACTTTAATAGCTACAGTTTATTCCAAATTAGTATCTTAAAAAGTTTAAATGCGACTTAACGAAGCTAATGCAATATGCAAAGTTGGTCACAGTTTTTTTATACAGCAGATGTCTATTACTTATTTAAGTTACAAACAGACAGACTAACGAAGAGCTGTAGGTAGGTATTTATTGTTATTTTAGCGGATATTTAATCATATACAAAATATTCAATAATTTACAAAATTAGTGAGTTTCGTACTCGTACTATAGAAAGGTTACACAGACATGGTAATATTTTTACATATAACGGAATGCATAAACTACTCGACTAACAAAAAGTTTTAAATTATACACATAAATTGACGAAGTTAAGTACCTACTTAATCAAAATAACTATTTACAATTAGGTACCTAAATACTAATAAATAGCCCTGTTTTATGAACATAACACTTCGGTCAGTTAATACCACTTAAACGAAAGTCCGCAAGGTTAATAACACTAATATTATAATGTATCAGATTTTGTGCAGCCACTGTCGTAAACAGGCCAATCACAGCTTAGAGTTTTAAAAAAGAATACTCTCTTAACGAGTGACAAATTTCGTATGCGCGATGCAGAACTCATACATTGGAACTCCATACAAAACGTCCTAAAATGCATAAAAACCGATTAGCGCCATCTATCTTTAGAAGTGTGTTACTGTTTCAACGTTCAAACGTCTGAACGGATTTGGATGAAATTTGGTACCTGGATAGCTTATATCCTGGATTAACACACTATTCATCACCATCATCATCTATTATTATAATCCGCGCGGCTCGAACCGCGGGGTGCAGCTAGTAAAAACTATATATTGTGGTACTATCTGAATAGATCCGAAAATCATGATCAACATCAGTTCGCAATGAATGGTAAATAAATTATTTTGGGGCAATGACCCGTCCACCCACCGGCTTCACCCACTAGTGGGTGCACGGGTAATTCGCATTTACGCCTCCACCCACTGCACTAGTTGGACTACTAATACTAAAATAATCAAAATCTACAAAAAAAAAACATGTATTGTATTATAATTGTGAGAGGTTAATATTTGTGTAAAATTAGATAAATTTGATAGTCTTTTTAACACGAGCGAGGCACCATACTAGTGACTCGGTTTGTCTAAACGATATCTTTTTAACATGACCGAGGCACCATACTAGTGACTCGGTTTGTCTAAACGATATCTTATTAACATGACCGAGGCACCATACTAGTGACTCGGTTTGTCTAAACGATATCTTTTTAACACGACCGAGGCACCATACTAGTGACTCGGTTTGTCTAAACGATATCTTTTTAACATGACCGAGGCACCATACTAGTGACTCGGTTTGTCTAAACGATATCTTTTTAACATGACCTAGGCACCATACTAGTGACTCGGTTTGTCTAAACGATATCTTTTTAACACGACCGAGGCACTATACTAGTGACTCGGTTTGTCTAAACGATATCTTTTCCTATAAACAATATAAACATAATTGGAGAAGTCTTATTTGAAACGCCATTTTAACATACAATCTTACAATTTAAATTACATTTACAAAGTACAACAAATATACAATACGCTAACCTTACTAATTGTAATTAATTAGTACATAGTAGCTCACCTAACTAATTATGTGTAAAATAAACTTTATCACTTAGGTACCTACTTACATCAAACATTGAATGAATGAATGAAATTGAACGTTTACATAAGTTGATACAACATTAGATGTGCATCGATCTTACACTGTAGTGTTAGAAATTTAATAGAGCGATCGACAGCTGTGTGCAACAACAAAAAATAAATAAAAAAATATAGCTATATATATATATATATATATATATACTTATATAAAATGGTCTATGGGACTTAAAATAAACTATTAACAAGAAAATAAATTATTTGTTTAAATGGTCTGTTTGTGATGCGCGATCACGTAAAAACTACTGGACCGATTGGCATGCGGTTTTCACTGTTGCATAGCGTAGGTTTTGACTTAAAAAACTACTTTTGTGTACTTGGTATCACAATCCAAAGAGAAGAAACCGAGAAATCTATAAAAAACTATTTGACGTCATAACGAACTTTGGTATTTAAGTACTTTTGGTCCTGGAATAACAATGAACAGTTTTCCATTAGGCATTGTCAGTTTAGTTCTTTCATCGTCAAGAGATGGCGCTCGCGTAACTTTTGGTATTTACTCAACTGAACGCAGTAATCGAAAGCAGGTAAAACAGTATTTTACCGTAAAAGTACACAAACCACGAGCGAAACAAACGAACGACAAGTTGTTTGTGTAGTGAAATATGATATTTGTTTTTTTTTATAACATTGGCAGTTTTGACATATTCAGATTTTATTTACCCCTTTATTAAAGCAGATAAATTAAATCTAAATAAAACGGTCCATTTCTTTGTATCATTAGCTGTAATTTATAATATAGAATTTCAACAAGGTACAAAATACTACCAATATCTATACTGTAAGTAATGAATTTGTTACAAAACTGACGCACAACTTGCCTTAAACAAGGGAACGCCGAATGTCATACCCGCCAGTAAGCGTTATTCAAAATCTTTGGTCATACCCAAGGAAGTTTTATGTCTATAAAGAACTTCCTTGGTCATACCAAACTACAGTACTGTCGCCATCGCCATCTAGCGAGAGATAAATAAAATGACACTTGGAAAACCGCTCATTACGTTACTTTTAACCCAGAGATGACCGCGCGGGCACAGCCACAGCCAGCTATAAGCTATAAAATATTTGTGTGCATATTGTGTATTCAAGACTGTGTTGCATTTTTTTAAATATTGTGGTTGGCATCCAGGGAAATTATGAGTAAAAAGACATTGAGCTAGACTAGACAACGAAACTGCAAAATCATCGATTATATTGCACGCATTTACATCACTAAAAACAAGAAACACATATTTTACAGAAACCAATAATGAATGCAGCGTGCAATGGAGCTATGCTCGGTATTTCACTAGGTGATAGAATCCGAAACGAGGAAATCCGTAGAAGAACCAAGGTTACCGACATAGCTCTCAGAGTTTGCAAGTTGAAGTGGCAATGGGCAGGCCATATAGTTCTCAGAACCGACAACCGCTGGGGAATAAAGGTTCTGGAATGGCTACCACGAACAAGCAAGCGAAGTGTGGGGAGAGCCCGCATACGATGGACCGACGACATTGTAGCCTTCGCAGGAAGTCGGTGGATGGAGATGGCACAAGATCGCTCGTCATGGCGCTCTTTGGGGGAGGCCTATGTTCAGCAATGGACTTCTAAAGGCTGACATGAATGAATGGATGAATAATGAATGCACGAATAGTTGATCGCAGTTATTTTTAAGCAGCCATCGTTCGATCTATTAAAAGCTCAATGACTAGTGTTTCATTGAACAAAAACTAAGTTAACATATTTGAGCCTAGTTTTGTGCTCGGTTCAGGTTTGAAGCGACTAACAGATATGTTAATTCTTTATGCTATACGTCAAGCTTATTTGATCAGAATTCTTTATTATTAATCCTAAGTTGTCGTCACGAGAAGATATTCCTACTTGGCAAATAATAATGGGCAATAATATATGGGACTTTGTAACAAACACGTGCACAATGAAAACTTCAATTTGGTGTATTTGACTTGGTTTTTGGCCAGAATGCACATGATCACACACATGCTAATATTATAAATGCTAAGTTTGTCTTTCTGTCTGTCTGTCTGTCACCTTTTCCCAACTAAACAGCTTAACCGATCTTGATGAAATTTGGTATGGAGATAGTTTGAACCCCGGGGAAGGAGATAGGATAGTAAGCGTTTGTAATGTGCTCATAAGCGTTTTTATGACGATAAACTGTAGGTCCTCGCGGGCCAAATTTAGTAATATTATAGTCTTGTGAGTAACACTGTCTGTCTTTTTGTTACACTTTCGTGACTAAACGCCTGAACCAAACTTGATGAAATATGATAAGGAAATAATGTGCACCACGAGGAGGCATTTTTTTACCTTGGGTAATTTCCGCAAGGGGCACTTAAAATGACTACTAACTAGTTAATAAGCATTAAAGGCAAAGTTCAGAAAGAGTGATCGTGCTGTTCTCAATTGGAATGCATTTTTTTGTGGCCACGAATTAACAACTTACAACTGGAATTTACAACTGGTAAAAATATTCATCAATATGTTCCGGAAGTTACTAACTGCTATTAAGTACCAATGTAGGTACTTAATATCAGTATCTAATATCCGTTGTAGGGACTTACACGAGGCCTGTACAAAAGCTAGTGCAGTAAAGCTCTCAAGTGTATGGCCAAAGAAAGAATTGCTTTAGTAGGTTGTGCATGGCGGGTAAAAGGCGATAGATAAACCCAAACACTTTTTATTTACACTATAATAATTGAAATTACAGTCTGGTATTCATATAAATTGCCTTGATCTCAACCCTATTTGAATATGCACCACGCTTACACGCGAAATCCAAAAAGTACTTTTTTCACTTCCCGTACATTCTTTTATACTCGGTTTGATTGAAAAGTGGTGTCCAGGATCCAAGGGGATCGTGTATCTGACACGATCCATTGTACAGTCAGCGACAAAAGTCGCTCAACATGTTCTGTTTACTATACTACGCAAAATGTGAATATTATATATATCAGAAAACCATAATGAGTGCGTTAAGTGAAGTTAGAATCCGTGAAGCGATTTTTTTCGCTGACTGAACCACGTCCACCCTCAACCACAGAAGGGTATCTCCTCTATTCTTCAAACATCACGGGTGTTGCTGTGTGCTAGTTCCACCAGGGTCACTGCAGCCGCGACCAGTACTGCTGCGAGTCTTGGCCGGGGACCGCCAGCGGGACCGAGACCCCGGCGCCGAGTAGACCGCCCAGCTCTGTAAATAGAAACGAGGAATAGATAAACGGTCAAGGTCTTTCAAGGTGGTCAAATGAACCAGCGTGGTTTTGTTGCTCGTCGGATTGTGACCGTTCACTGAGAAAATACGCGCTGTATTTTGTTTATTGTCTTCTCTTGTTTAAACGTCATTTTCCATTGAGATTTTAACACGGACAGGCAAAGACCGGCCCTTGCAAATTTCTGACACGGAGATTTCACAGACTCCGATCTCACAGTCCCCTGTCTCAGTCCCCAGTCTCAGAGACAGTTCTCACATAGCGGGGCGGTGGCGAGGCGGCTTTGCATCGTGATGGTGGTACGGGCGCGGAGGCTGATGGCAGTCGACCTCGAAGCGCGGGTATCACAGACCTGCCCTAGTTGGAGGTCTCACAGTCCCTGGTCTCATGGATCCCAGTCTCGGAGACAGTACTCACCTTGCAGCAGCGAAGCGGTCTTTTGATGGTAGTATGGAAGCAGAGGCTGTCGATAGCTGACTTCGAAGTGCTGCCAGCCAGATATAGGTCTCTGGCACATCTGGGGTGGGCCTCCGGTCTCACAGACCCCGCTGTCTCATAGACAGTTCTCACCTGGCGGCGGAGAGGCGGCTTCGTGTTGGTAGGCGTGGTGGTTGACGTACGGATGCGGAGGCTGGCGGTAGCCGAGCTCATAGCGCGGATAGCCGAGAAACCCGCCCTTGCAGAGGTCCGACTCGGAGGTCTCGCAGACCCCGGTCTCGGGGACCATGCCGCCGCCGTACCCCATTGGGGTAAGAGGGCTGGAAGTAAGAAAATATATGTAATTTTCATTAGGCTTATATAAACAAGGGATGATGGAGGCAACCGTGTAGGTGCATCTTGATTGATGCAAGCTGTAGTTTAGTGCAGGAGGAAATATTTTGATTTCGACTAAAAGTTAAGATGTTTCAAAAAGCTTGCTACAGCTTCACTCTTCCTGACATCTGAACAGAAATCGATAAGTAGTCAATATGAAAAAATACTGGTCTGTGAACACAGTAATACAACAATACGAAAAACAGTAATACGAAGTACTTATGTACTGGTTTAGTTACCAATATTGTAATTATGGAAAGTAATGATCACCTTTGGCGCCCTAACACCAAACCAGTAAGTTCTGTTCCATATCATTCCAATGCAGTCGCGTGAAACTCACGTTGAACAATAATAAGACTATTCGTTTTATTGCCATATGGTATTATAGTTAAGTAAACGCCTTTGTTCATAGAACCCCTCCTCATCCTGCGGGTGCAGGTTCAACCGGCAAAGGGAATTAAGAAAATGTGCAGTAGAACATATTTTCCTGTGTATTATGACCAACTAGTACACGAAGTAGTAGAGCGTGGCGATTATGGCAGAACCTCCCCTTAGTAAAACAGCTCATAACCGCTCGTTGTGGCGTTCTATGGCGGATGCCTATGTTGGCTGATGATTCACTCTGTAATGTTTACCTGTATGTGTCTACGCTGAGCGTAATGTTTACATGTAAGTGTCTACGTTGTGCGTAATATTTACCTGTAATTGTCTACGCTGAGCTGAATGTTTACCAGTAAATGTCTACGTTGTGCGTAATGTTTACCTGTAACTGTCTACGTTGTGCGTAAAGTTTACCTGTAACTGTCTATTTTACCAGTAAATGTCTACTTTGTGCGTAATGTTTACCTGTAAGTGTCTACGTTGAGCGGCGGCTGGTAGGGCTGCAAGGGCGCGGGAGGCGCGTGGTGCGGCGGCGCCGGCGCGTAGCCGCACTCGGGGCTGCGTCGCTGGCTGCGGATCTTCTCCTCGCGCCGCCACTTCGCGCGCCGATTCGAGAACCACACCTTAACGTCGGGTCGGGTTAACAACGCGCCAGCCTAGCGCTCGACATACAACACTATACGAATATTGTGAAATATGCTTCAGATTAGAGATGGCGTAAGTATGAGAGCATTCCTTGATTTCTTCTTCTTAGACTAAAATAAGATTCTTCACAAGAGTCCAGCTCTTGTGGAGTAATTTCCAGCGTTCCCTATCTTCGGCCAAAGCTTTGACTTCCCTATAAGACATGGCATTTGTGTTCTCCTTTATCTGATCTTTCATTTCACCGGACGAAAATGTAAATCATGGAAAATGGAAGGCGTTGTCGAAAAAACTAAACATCTTGAACTAATCAAGTCAGTTCTTACGAGTGAATAGGTTAGGTACTTAGAGGAAGCGAGCACCTTCGTCGCATCGTCAAAGGCAAGCCTAATCTATACTTATGTGATAAAGCAATAAGAGCGAAAAAGTCTGTACAATGAAGGTATTTTTTCTGTCTGTTTGTGTGTCTGTATGTTTGTTCGCGCATCACTTAAAAACCACTCAACCGATTGCGATGCAGTTTTCACTATTGGATAGTATAGGGTTTGACTTAAAAACTGGAGTACTTGTTATCTCAATCCTTTCAGTAATAGCCGAGCAATCAATGAAAATATTTTTGACGGCTGAAGGAATTTTGATCAAATGTTGGTATATTGGTATTTTAGGTTCTGGAATAGCACATAGAGTACTTTACCTAAAGAAATGACCACGCGTGCGAAGCCGTGGGCATCAGCTAGTAAAGTTAATAAAATACTGGCACTATCCGGGACAAACGCTAGGCGTAAGGAGAGATATGGTCAAGTTATATTACTGTCATGTCGATCATCTGTTGCCCGTGGTACTAACAGTATTTTACCCACGGGTAAAAAAAAGCCGTAGACCTACCAAGAGATCCAGTAGTGCCACGGGAAGTTTTTTTTACCCGTGTTACACTCGACATTTCATAGTTTGACACCTAAATTTATTATTAAAAATATTCGCGGTTAACCCACCTTTACACTGATCCTTCACATCAGTGTTGGTAGGGAAAGGTATTAGGAAAATTTGTAAATAGCAAAAGTGAAAGTGACAAGTGTCAAAGGGACAGGTAACGAAATGTTGACTAAGAGTATAGCACGGGTAAAAAACCTCCAATGGTATTACTGAATCTCTTGGTAGTTCTACGGGTTTTTTTACCCGTGGTACTACGGGTAATAATACTGTTAGTACCACGGGCAATAAACGATGTCGACTTTGAAGGTTTTCCTGGATGATCTGGAGGTAGTTTAATGTGAAGCCACATGCATATCTTGCGATTTTGGTCTAGTAAAAGACAAAAATATCTGAGAACAGCAACTCACCTGTATTCTGGCTTCAGGTAGACCAATTTTGGCTGCAAGTCTTTCTCGGGCGAAGACGTCCGGATAGTGGGTCCTCTCGAATTCTGCAAATTGAAAGGGACAAAATATGTAGCCCATTTCAAATTATTTATTCTTAGTCATAATGACTGTGACATAATCCTCAATATCTCACCGCTTAGCACGGCGGGGGCTGACTTCGCCCGCTACCTCTCTTCTCGCTACGTTCAGGACATCACAAAGAAGTTGTTTTTGTTACTACTTAAAGTAGACAAGCTTATCTAAGAAGGTAAATGAACCTAGGTTCAAATTGTCAACTGACGAACGCTAAGTAGCTGTGGGTCTATTTTGTATTGCTGGCGAACCCATCACCACTACTTCCAGTCGTTTCATAAATTATATGTAAATTATCGATGGTGACTGCGAGGTAAATAGACTGGACCGGCTGGGACTTCTGCAACAAGGTTCATCT
This sequence comes from Alsophila aescularia, assembly GCA_946251855.1. NCBI lineage: Eukaryota > Metazoa > Arthropoda > Insecta > Lepidoptera > Geometridae > Alsophila > Alsophila aescularia. The sequence goes on from OX276381.1 coordinate 18,462,117, forward strand.
CCAAGCTGTCGATTAACTCGTTAGGAAGCACGTTACGGTTGCATGCACTGCAGCTTCCTCTTTGTTCTGAGCCTGGCAGCGTCATCGTCAGCGCCACTGGAGTCCGCTTTGGAGACTGCCTTCAGACCCAGTCTCGCCGAACTGTAAGGCTTGTTCCTTACATCATTTAACCTCTCTCCAAGCTGTCAATCTGTTCATTCGTGAAGCTGGTACGGTTGCCTAGCCTGAACATCTTTAGCGCCGCTGGAGCCCGCGTTGGAGTTATCTCCTGTTGGACCCAGTCTCGGCAGAATGCACTCGAGTGTACAAAGAATAAGTCTCACCTTTCTCCAAGATGTTAGTCTGTTAATACGTGAACCTGTTTCCTACTGTTGCTTAAACAGTAGATACAGCTTCCTCTGCATCCTGAACCCGGCAGCATCGTTAGCGCCGTTGGAGCCCGCGTAGGAATTGTCTCCTGTCAGGCCCAGTCTCGCCAGAGTGCTCTCTACTGTATAAGTAATATGTCTCGCCTTTCTCCAAGATGTTAGTCTGTTAATACGTGAACCTGATTCCTACTGTTGCATGAACATAGATACAGCTTTTTCTGCATCCTGAACCCGGAAGCATCGTCAGCGCCGTTGGAGCCCGCGTAGGAATTGTCTCCTGCCGGGCCCAGTCGCGTCAGAGTGCACTCGAGTGTATCAGGAATAAGTTTCACCTTTCTCCAAGATTTCAGTCTGTTCATTCGTGAAACTGGTGCATGAAAAGTAAAGCTTCCTCTACAACATGAACCTGGCAGCACCGTCTTCAGCGCCGCTGGAGTCCGCGTTAGAGTTGCCTCTGGACCCAGTTTCGTCAGTGTAACAAACAAGCCTCACCTCTCTCCAAGCTGTCAATCTGTTCATTCGTGAAGCTGGTGCGGTTGCGCTGCAGCTTCCTCTTCAGCCTGAGCCTGGCAGCGTCATCGTCAGCGCCGCTGGAGCCCGCATTGGAGTTGTCTCCGGATCCAGTTTCATCTGAGTGCAGGCCTTCTAGGCCTTCGAGAGGTTCCTCGCCTGTGGGTAAAAAGAAATGTCTTTGTTACTTCTCCAGTAGTTAACCGACTGTGAAACACCGTGTCGTGATTCTATTAAACGTAGTTTAAAGAAATAATGCTCAAGATGCGTCATCGCGTCACCACTCACCACACAATTGTAACCATTCAATTTTGTTTGTTTGTTTGTCGTATGAAGCAGTGCTGACCTCTGGTATCAGAGTTTGTCAGGCCTCCTGGCGGCATCTGACATGGCTTAACGACTGCCGTATTAATCAATAACAGCTGGGACCGACAGCTTAACGTGCCCTCCGAAGCACGAGCGATGGAAAACCGCACATAACATAGAAAAGTCATTGGTGCGGAGTCTAGAACCGAACCCAGTATCGTTGGATTCTAAATTGCACTATTGAACCGTTACCATTGTTACCGCTACCATCGCTGTAACCAATCATGCGTTGCGTACCTATATCGTGGCGATTTGGTCTTTCGTATAGTTACGTGACATAGCTATCAAGAGATGGGAATACCCTGCTTTATATTAAGTTCCATGGTTTAAAGCTCCTGACAGCATTAGTTTGACGGTGTGTCGCCAACTGACTACTATGGATCTTAGTTATCTAACATACTTTATAGGTAGGCACTAGAGAACCTTGAAACGAAGTTTTTTCACAAATAATTCATTTAAACTCTATGCCACTCTAACGCTATAATTATTACTAAGAGTTTGTTCTGGCAAGGATTTACAAATTTAAAATCTGATAATTTCCCCCAGCGAAACCAAACTTCCAAAATATCGCTGTACCAATAACTCACCAAGTTTTAATCTGGACTTAATAATTGAATCCCTTCTAAGTCAGCGTTACGAAACGTGGATAACGCGAGTTGGCGCACAGTCCGCAGCGAAAGATTAAAATCGCGCCAACTCGAATAAATTTTAACTGTAACTTTAATAAATTCTGTTGGCAATTCGGATTGTAGCGGGGCTCGGATGTAGGTACCTACCTAATGACGGTTATCGAGGTTTGCGTGGAATTAATTGTTAGGTAGGTATCTATTATAGCGATGCGCCGGAAGGTGCCATTTTGGATGTAGGTAGGTAAAACCAAACTTTCAATAATAACGTCGTAACTTAGGTCCTCGTTTGTGAAGCAGCGTCTGGGAATCTGTTCCATCCAGTTTTACTAATAGTTTACTTGGATGCAATGGTCTATACCACGCTCGAACCTACAGGAACCTTTCTGATGTTCTTTGCTCGATGCCGCCGATTAGTTAAATAATCTTATTTTATCAATCGTATCTGTTATAACTCATAACCCATGTAACAATAAAAATCCAAACAATCTAACGGGTTTTTATTATCCGGAACTACTATTTGATTCAGGAAATTCTTTCAGTGATTTAAACCTACACTATTCCAAAAGGACGTATGCTACTTTTTTGCCGGGAAGTTGCATTGTTCCCGTGGCATAACAGGAAAACTACAGGCAAAGCCAAAGGTCAGAGCAGTTAGAGTGGAATTAGATGGCATATTTTTTTGTCGACTTAACCTACCGTAAACATTCTAGATACATTTCGACTTCATTAAAATAAAGTTAGGTATAATATTACTGGGTATTTTGTCGTGGTCATTAACTGGGTTCTAATACTGGTGGGTGCACGAGGGCATGGGAAGTCTTTTCATACAGATATTAAATTAAAAGAGAACCTACCGTAAGTCGTGAAAGTTTAGAAATTGATTCAACAATAATAATTGAGCAGAAAACACATTTTGCTTAATCTGGAGAGTTATTTAGCCGTGACCGCTACATAAATCCCCGTGTCCTTCTTTTCAAACATCACAGTACAACGACCACCCGAGGTTGACACTTGATTGAATAATACCTCTTAACCGTAGACGCGAGTATTGGTAAACTCTTTCTACGCTCTTAACACTTCGTTCGTGTCAATCTGTTTTAACCTCAGAATAGAAGAGTGAATACGAAAGTGAGGCCAAAAGAACAGATACACAATTACTATTTCGAATCAGTAAGAACGAAGCAAAGCGTCACTTGTCAAGGCATATTTTTAAAACATATTTGCTTACAACACAGGAGCACTTAAAACACAAAGATTTGCTTCATACTGACCCAAAATTTAATAAGCGTATCAATTTGTAATTGCTTTTTGGTCTCACTTTCGTGTTCCGAGCGTGATAACAGTGTTTTTCTCCCAAATTAAGTGGCGACTGTCTAGTTCAAATATAGCGGTGAAAGGTTTAGCCAGCCAATAATCTGGGATGACGCAGTCCAGCTTCACGGGATGCGAAGCGTTAGAAGAAAGTTTGACATCTCTGAACGACACTTAAATTATTAAATTAATTAATTAAAGTACCTAGTTTATGCTATGCTCCTTAAAGGTACGAGTAGTTATATAGTTCTGATTTAAGGCCAGGTTACATTTTCCCATTCTCCACTTCCCTGCCACCTCCCCTGCACTCTGCCACCCGCTACCCGCAATAAGCACTGAAGTGCCTGCGTAACAAGGTTGAATATCGCGAGCGCTGTTTGAACACACAATTTAGCTTGGAACTTAATGACGCCTCAAAAGTTATTTAATTTATTGGCAGGCTAATAATTTAGTTAGGTAAATTTTGTCTAAACATTAGGTGATAAACAAAATTTTTTTGCTGAGAGATTTATTTTAGAGATAAAACTTAAGCCGTTGAGTAGAAAAATGAAAATATTACTGAAAATAACGTAAATTTTGATAAGAAAATGTATCAAATGAAATTCTGTTAATCATGTTTTTATTTTAGTCTTAGAGAGATAGAGATCTCAATTACGTATGTTAAGGTTCACATTTATCAGGTTTGTGGTTGACCCAGCATATTTATGGAAAAAGCAGAGCCTGGTCTTATTATTGGTACATCTTTATTGTGTATCCTGTATACTAGTACCAACGTTGGTGAAATGGAACAATAAAAATCAAATCCACAATATCGTGCGCTGTCCAAAAAAAAAAACTTTATTTCAAACGAAGAGCCGATTAATAAATCGTCTCCAAAACTAGCCAAGTACCTGATAAAACAACTTTGCAGACACCATAATTCACGAACAATTCGAAACAACTTTCCATCAAACCAACTTGAAGACATTGCCACCGAACTAACTAAGCCACCGTAAATTACATTCAAGTGTCAAAATATCGCAGTCGGTGTCTGAACGGGACTGAGGGAGGGACGAGGGTGGTAGGAGTAAAGGGGGAGTACCGTAACGGACGCGTTCATGCAGAAACAGACGATAACGTCCCGGCCTACCACGTAACCCTGCTACGTACCACGATAGCGATATAGCCGACTTAAAAATGTATGGCCAATAATGAGTGCTGGGCTCGATAAGGAAAGGTTGGTTACCGATTAGTTGATTATGGCGATTGCAAGCAATACTACCATTTTAGTTTGATTGTGGATTATAGGTAAGTTAGTTGTGTTTATTCTTATAATGCAGCAGTAACAAAAAGTATGTACAAAGAAAATTAAAAAATTGGTCTAGGGGACTAAGCAATTGAGCAAGTTTTTTAAAAATGGTGTGTCTCTGTACGTTTGTAAACATCAGAGCATCATCATCATCGCATCACGTAAAAACTGCTGTACCAATTGCGATGCGGTTTTCTCTGTTAGATTAGGTAGCTTAGGGTTTGACTTAAAACTGGTGTACTTGGTATCTCAATCCGATAAGCAGGAGCCGAGCAATCGATAAAAAACTTGACGTCTGAACGTATTTGGTATTTTGTACTTTATAGGTACGTTTGGTCCCGGAAACACATAGGTAACTTTTAACCTAGATAAATAACCACGCGGGCAAAGCCGCAGTTACAGCTAGTAAATACGTAAAAAGAACACATAATTTTAAACGTTCTCACAGAATAACTAATAGTAACTTTGTGAAAATAAATTGCTCGTAGCAAGCGTAGCATTTTCGTAGTCGCCTCTACGCTACGTGCTACGAAAGCTTGCTATTTCGACTATAGTCTGATTTCAAGCGCAAATATATTGAAATGAAATGCAAGCAATACAATCATTTCAGCGACTAAGTGTGGTACAACCTATATACCTCCTCGTACATATATTTTTTACTTAAAATAAAGGTAATAAAAAAAGTCTGCACAAAGATGATTAAAAAAAATGCTCTAGGGAACTTATAATAAGCTACTGAACATGAATCGTGTCTATCTGTTTGTTTGTCTGTTCATCACGTAAATACTATTAGATCGATTGCGATGCGGTATTCTCAGTTAGATAGCTTAGGTTTTGACTTAAAAACTGATGTCTCAATCCGATGAGTAGAAACCGAGCAATCGATAAAAAAAAATTGACGGCTGAAATAATTTGGATGAAATGTAGTATTATTGTACTGAGGTACGTTTGTTTTTTTTTAACACGTAGGCAACGTAGGTTACTTTTAACCCAGAGAAATTATCGCGCGGGCTAAGCTGAGGGCATAGCTATTATAAAATACAGGGGGTAATAAACTTTATAAAGGATACTAATATTATAAACACGAAAATCAGGCAGACATAGTTGTCTGCCTGACTTTTTTTCCTTTTTTACAACTATGACTGAACCGATCTTGATGAAATTTGGTATGGAGTTAGTTTGAACCCTGGGAAAGGGCATAGAATGCAATAAACTGTTTTGTAAACAAGTTACAACGAAAAGCAAATCGCCTTCCGCAGATGTATTAATTTTACGAAATACTTATTCAAAATTACTGTAAGATAACATGGTATGAATGGAAGCCTCGTTCTCCAGAGTGTGTATACAATATACATGCACATATTCTTAACAATTTTGAAAAAATCAAAATAACAGTCGCTGTCCTAAGTACAATTATGTACTTATCAAACAAATCAATCTGTCGATCTACTTCAAATGGATATAAAAAAAAACACTAAACCAATTTTGATAAAATTTTACCACACTGAAAGGATACTTTCAAATATAATCAGATCAGAATTGCTGGAGATATAAATCCTCCTTTTTTTGTAAGTCTATTAAAATATCAAAGTGAACTGAATGCTTGTAGTAAAGAAAAAAGAGACACGGTTCTCAGTAGCCCGCCAAGTTTTTATAGGGCGCAGATAAGGGATACAAAGAGGTTAGTTTATGCAAATTCTGCTATAAAATATTAAAAGACTGCTTCATCCTAGTATAAGAATATAAATAAACAATTCTAATTTCAGAATCTATCTATAAAAACTTATAATAAAGCAGTTACAAAAATTATGTACAATGCAGATAATAAAAACATGAAAAAAACACGCCTGCCCTGCCAAAAAAGATCCTAGGCCAATATATTATATACTGTTGGAATCTGATTTTCAAGGCCTTCAATTTGATACCCTAATTGTAAAATTATAGAGAGACAATATTGCACAATATACAGCAGCAATACTGAATATTTTCACAAAATAAATAGATTATATACTGTTGGAATCTGCTTTTCTAGGCCTTCAATTTGATACCCTAATTGTAAAATTATAGAGAGACAATATTGCACAATATACAGCAGCAATACTGAATATTTTCACAAAATAAATAGATTATATACTGTTGGAATCTGCTTTTCATGGCCTTCAATTTGATACCCTAATTGTAAAATTATAGAGAGACAATATTGCACAATATACAACAGCAATACTGAATATTTTCACAAAATAAATAAATTATATACTGTTGGAATGTGCTTATTCAAAGCCTTCAATTTGATACCCATATTGAAGTCTAGGGTACTGTTTTTTTAATTAATTTTTCTTTCTGTCTTTTCGCACATCACCTTAAAAACTACTGGACCGATTGCGGTGCGGTTTTCACTGTTCGATGGCTTAGATTTTGACAATAACTGGTGAATCTACCTATACTTGTTATCTCAATCCGGTGAGTAGAAGCAGACAGAGAGACCCTATTTTTTTGTGTTATATTCTTGTTCAATAGCTGGTTTTACGTACCCTATGCCAATTCTTTCTTAATTATCTACAACTGTAGGTATATAATTTATGTTACTTACTGCTTTGAAGGACTGAAGAAGACCGAGCTCAGTGGCGTACTTTAGGAGAGGCCTTCGTCCAGCAGTAGACAAATATAGGCTGATGATGATGATAATGATAAGTAAAGATATACGAGTATATCTTTACTTATCATTATGGTTCTTGAATGGTGACCACGAACAAGCAAGCGAAGTGTGGCCTACACGATGGACCGACGACATTGTAGCCATCGCAGGAAGTCGTTGGATGGAGGTGGCACAAGATCGCTTGTCATGGCGCTCTTTGGGGGAGGCCTATGTTCAGCAGTGGACTTCTAAAGGCTGACATGATGATGATGATGATACGAGTATAAATACAAAAGATAAGGGTATTTGAAAGTTGAATATTGTTTATTGTATGGTTGTTGCTTCCTCATGGTATACACGAAAACAGCTGAATTAATTTGGGTATCATAGAGAGCCTACTTTTAACACGAGAAAAAAGAGATCTGAAAAGAATTTAGTCCATAAAATTCTTTTTTTAATTTGTATATTCTTATTTATTTTTTAAGTAATTGTGGGTTGTTGTGATCAAGAAATAGTCCACAGTACTCTAGGCTACTCAATAAACCTTAAGTATTTTAACCGACTTCAGAAAACGAAGAGTTTCTCAAATTGATGAGTATCTTTTTCACAAAAAAAAACGACTTTCTCCGACTTTTCTGGGTTTTTTTATTGTTTCAAATGTTTTTTATTTAATGATATTTATAAGGGACCTCCGGGTGGTCCAATTTAAATTTTATAAAATTTTGTTCAGTAGTAGCTGCAATTCCACTGAAAAATAAAATGTACAAAATAAGTAGATCATAGGTCTAGGCAATTTTTATTGGATTGGGTGTGTCATTAAATATTGTCTCTAGTATATAAACTGGCCGGCAGATAAAAAACAAACGAAAATGACACCACAAAATGTAATTCGAAAATATCGCATGCTCATCAATTTTCCAATTTTTCTCATTATCCCATTGAGATAGAGTCTAGTTTGGCACGGCATGTGTTTTGTAAACAGCAAGTAAAACGTTGTTTATCAGCCTAGCTGTCGGATGGCGCATTAATGTTCATGAAGGTGTAGATCCATATCAGATAATAGTCGCGTCTGTGACTGTTTGGTATCACTAGCGTTATAGTACTGACAGTATGGGAGATTCAACCGGCCTCTGTTGACCGCCTAACTAACGCTCACTAAGGTTTAGATAGATAAACTATTTAACTACCATACAATATTAAAATTACACCAAAATTGTAGTAATATACGTTTTTATTTCCGCTGCGCGCGTTCATAATAAGCATGATCTATAGTTTTTTAATAATTATTTTTGGTGTAATTTAAGGTAGCTAAATAGCTTATAAATCTAATTACTAAAAACAATATTACAAATATGCGATTACCTTTAACAGTTTTCCAGTTCGTATATATACTAGTTTCTTTGAAAAACTTTGTTCGTTTGTTTGCATAACTTGGCTGAAGCCTGATTCCACTTGATGAAATACTATCCAAGCATATACCTAGTATATTACTTGTTATGAACTGGCATGGCGCTTACCATCAAGGAATCAGGGCTATTTACTTGTACCTATGCTTATGTACACTATCATTGATCTACTCGCGCAAAGAAAAATAAATATTGTATTGACCATGATCCTAAGAATGTTTCTTGTGACCACGGTCAATGAAAACTCCACTTTTATATCGAATTCCTTATTCACTATGACCATTTAAACACGTAACGCGTTGCGTTACGGTATCACCGTGGAATTGTTCGTCAATTTTCGTAATGACGTCACACCTTTTCTGCAAGGAATTTCGTGTGGCATAGCTATAAGCGCCCTGGAGGCAGCGGTAGACTAGTATTACATAGTGAGCGACCACCCATACTGCGCACATTGTGTGCTGTCACTCACTGTCTGCTGGGACGCGCTCGGTGGAAATGTCGCGAATTAATGCGACGAAACGGGGGCTTTTTTTGGAACTACACTGATTTGAACGAGCAATGACATGGTGACATGATACTTGTAAACAGGAACATATTTTGTAAACAAGCTTTTTTATTCGGTTATTTTTGATGATCATTTTTGTGTACTTAAAGTTGATTGTTTCTTCTCTGTAGGTATCTATATACTTATAATGAAGCAGTAAGTACCAAAAAGTCTGTATAATGAACACATTTTTAAAAAAGTTCTAGGGTTGGCTATTAAAATAAGCTACTGAACAAGAATATGGTGCTGGACATAAAGCACGCCGTTTAGTATGTAGACTTATGACTGACTTATGACTATTATATATATATATATATATATATATAATATACATATATATAATATATATATATATATAATATACATATATATAATATATATATATATATATATATATAATATATATATATATATATATATATATATATATATATACTATATTATTACTGTTTATCGCGAATAAAATCATCCAATTTTTTTCTAGGATATTAAAAACCAATGCAAAAGTAGGTGCTCCAGTGCTCTCGATGTATTTTGACAGACTTGTTATTTCGTTTCCATGGCAACCACAGACCATTCTGTGATGACAACCGTTCTTTACAGTGATTAATCAACATTTTACAGTTTTCCCGTGGAATCTTATAATTTTTCGAGATAATCTATGTTTTATTCCAGGGTATAAGCTATCTCCATTTTAAATTTCATGAAAATCCGTACTGACGTTATCGCGTAAAAGCTCCCCAAACAAACAGACAACGTTTCACTTATATATATTGGTATGGATATAGATATATTATTTATGATAATATTTTCGTTCGAATGTGCTACAGGCGATAAATACTGGTTTATAATACAACATTTGTTTCACTCAATCTCGATCTCTTCCCACTTCTTCTGTTATCCCAGAATTTGAGCACTAGGTTGCTGATATTACCAAATATTTTCATTTCTTAAAGGATTATTTTATTTTGTATCTTCTTTCTTCTGTATTATTAATATCTTCAATGAAATTGCGAAGAAAAAGCTGCAACATTGGATGACTAAATCTACATACCTACTTACAAACTCTTTGCAGAAGTTCAGTATTTCTCATTATTACACAAATTATTTTACGTATTCCCGAACCATTCTACGTTTCTTTTTAAAATAAATCCTCTAACCGTTACCTATAACAGAATGTAGGTAGATACCTATTTCCGAATCAATTTTCTTCCCAAATCTAATCTACAGACATCGACTTCCCCATTTCCCGCCAAGAGAACCAAGATGGCGGTGTGTAACCATAAACAAAACTGGTGTTATCTCGGAAACGTCAGTGTGACATGTATTTCATTCGGCGCGATTCCCTCGTGCCTTCCCTCCTCCACAGAATAAGCAGGAGTACGCCGCAGGGCGTTTTGTTCAGCCGTCCGCTGTATCTAGATAGTGGTGCTATTTATAGTACACAAGCTGTACCAGCGGCTTTGCCTGCGTGTTCATTTCATTTAAAAGTAGCCCATACGCGTTATTCTAGAACTAAAAGTACCAATAAAGTACATTATACTACATTCAAAATTCCTTCAGTCGTAAAAAAGATTTTTATCGATCGCTCGGCATCTAATCATAGGATTAAGATACCAGGTACCCCCGTTTCTAAGTCAAACCCTAAGCTATCCAACAGTGAAAACGGCATCGCCATCAGTCCAGTAGTTTTTAAGTGATGCGCGAAAAAACATACAGACAAACAAACAGACAAAAACGATTTAAAAAAATGTTATATTATTGTTCAATAGCTTATTTTAAGTACCCAAGACCATTTCTTTTTTAATCATCTTCTTTTTACAGACTTCTTCGTTCTTATTGATTTATTATAAGTATAGATAGATTTGTTGTGTAGTAAGTATTGATTCTTTGCTAAATTAAATTAAAACAAGGCAAGTGCGAGTTGGACTCGCGTGGAGCGGGTCCCGTACGATGAATATAATATCTCACTATTGTGAGATATTATGTTAAGACCATTATACTTCTCATAGGTTTTCCTGTAATCTATAAGTAAAGAACTAGTTCAGTTTTACTTTTATGTTTAGGCTCATTAGTTTCGGAGATAAAGAATGGTAATATTTTCTTAAATAAGTTTAAAACTATTTATTTTAAAATTATAAAAATAATGATACCTAGTTTGCCGCCTGTATTCAATTTTTTTTTATTTGGGTCACAGAATTTCATTTGTGTACCTAGTTTCAACATTATCGGTCCAGTAGATTCGGAGCAAATTGACTGTGAATGTCGCAGACGGACAGACAGACGAGTGATCATATTTCTGTTTTTTTTTTTTAATTTGATCATACGGGACCCTGAAAATTACTATTTAGCACGTTTTAGAATTTAAGTGCTAGGGATCATTGTGCGATCCTTACTTAGTAGTCAAAATGTATGAGGATGAGGAGAGATGTGACCGCGCTCAGTGCCGTGCATTAGGGGAGGCCTACGTCCAGCAGTGAACAGATATAGGCTGATGATGATGATGATGATGAAGGGGTTTTTCCACACACCAATTTAAGGTCACTGTCACTGGGCTATGGAGAGGGCTATGCTCGGAGGTTCTCTGAAAGATCGTATCCGGAATGAGGTGATCCGGCAGAGAACTAAAGTTGTCGACATAGCCCTTAGGATTAGTAAGCTGAAGTGGAAGAGGGCTGGCCATATCTGTCGAAGGACTGATAACCGTTGGGGTAGACGTGTTCTTGAGTGGAGACCGTGACTCAGCAGGCGTAGTGTAGGGCACCCTCAAGCTAGGTGGAGCGACGATATACACAAAGTGGCTGGCAGCAGTTGGAAGAGCCGAAGATCGGGCTCAGGGGCGTGCTTTTGGAGAGGTATATGTCCAGCAGTGGACTGATATGGCTAATGATGATGATGATGACAATCTGCACTTTTCAACAGAACCTAAGCTGAGTTTTACTTGCACCATTCCGCGGGCTAAAAGATGACTTCAAGTGAAATATTCAAGGTCTTCACCTTCTTCAATTTATTACAACTTAACATTTAAATCGCGTACCAACGATATGAATAGGTAAGTGAAATACCAAAAGATAAATTGTGAGTACAGTCACGCGTCGGCCATTTTGTCGCGAAAGGCGGGAAAAGGCCTCGTACGCTCCAGCGCACACAGGTGTGTAACCGATACCGGGGCGCGCCTGATGCATACTGAATTATTTAAATTTATAATTAGAATCTCGTTTTCTGTTTTAATTATCTATTTATTTAGCGGTAGATTTCCATATTTTTTTTATTAATTAATAAAGAAAAATAAAAAATTGCAAACCTTTTTTTTACATTCATATGTCAAGTGCGCAGAAGCTGGTGTCTGGGATCATTACGTTCCATCAGCAAGACAGGAATACTCCTCAAGGTGTTTTTTTTTTCAATAAGACACGATGTTAATCGTCTATCTATATTTATAATAAAACAGTAAGTACCAAAAAAACTGTACAATGAAGATAATAAAAAAAATGGTAAAGTGTTCTTAAAATAAGCAACTGAACAAAAATATAACATTTTTAAAAATCGTGTCTGTCTTCTGTGTGTTTGTTCGCTCATTGCTAAAAACTACTCGACTAATTGCGATGCGGTTTTGACGGTGCGATAGCTTAAGGCTTGACTTAAAAACTGGTGTACTTGGTATCTCAATCTGATGACTAGAATTTGAGCAATTGGTAAAAAACCATTTGACGTCTGAACGAAGTTTGATGACTTTGGTACTTTTGGTTCTGGAATATCAGGGTCCCCCTTATATCCCAGTAAAATGAGCACGCGGGCAAAGACGCGCGCAATTTATGTTTGTGGGACATGTCATTGTCACTTTTACCTGTTATATTTGTAGTTTACATGTTTTGTTATAATTGTGACATTTGAAAAAAATATAAAGAATGAACAAATATGGAAAAAATACATCCCCGTAGAGTTTCTTGGTGCTCTCTTCTCTAACGGGCGTATTTCTGAAGCACCGGTAGTCAGAAGGGTATTTCCTTTTCCAGTGTGAGATTAAACTCTGTTGGCACATGAAAGGGAAATTTCCTTTTCAAACTCAAAGAATACTTAGTTTATCTAAATTTGAATTGATTTGATCTTTTTATAATATTTTATGTATTTCTCCTTGTTCATGAGATGTTAATTTTGACTTGTAAAAGTGCTATTGTTTTTGCCTATTTACAATAAAATACTTTGGACTTTGACTCTGAAAATAATAAAAAAAAAATGGTCTAGGGGCCTTAAAATAAATTATTTTATTTTATTAAAGCTACTGAACATGAATATATAATTTTTTCAAATGATGTCTGTCTGTCTGACGGTTCGCGCATCACGTAAAAACTACTGGATCGATTGCGATGCGGTTTTCACTGAGGATAGTTAGGGTTTGACTTAAAAAAATGGTGTGCTTGGTCTTTCTATCCGTTGAGTAAAAGTCCAGCACTCGATAAAAACCATTTGACGTATGGTTCAGGAATCACACATTCTTAAATCCCCAAAAAAAAAACACGCGGGCAAAGCCGCGGGTACAGCTAGTACTTCATATAAGTATAGTTAGTGTATGTATTACTGTTATGCTGAATTAATGTTTGTTATCTCAAAAAAAAAGAACCAACAAGTTCGTTCATTTTCCTGTTCCTTTAAATCTTTCTTTCAATAAATAGGTAATCTATCTTTCCACAGAGCTAAAATAAACAGGACATGCAACATTCTAACATAATCCGCAACAGTCGATTACAGTCGTTTTGCTCCTCCAATACATCCGCAGTGCCGCATAACATATTCCAATAATTATATGTTGTATTTATGCGGCGTGGGAGGGGCATTGGGGCGGCACTAACGCGCGCGCGGGGCCCGCCCCCGACCATCGACAATTTTGTTTTTCTTTTCCTTTTTTGAATATAGAACGGGGGATTTGTCTTTTTGAATTTCGAAGTTGAGTTTCGTGTGTTTTGGACAGATGGGAATTTCTTGGGACATTATAAAAGTGATTTTCGAGTCGAGGGCGGAATAAGACACAAAAAATACTAGAAAATATGGTCATCTCACAGTAAAAGTAATCCAGAATTTAGGTATTTACGTATGTACCAAAACTGTAATTGCGTAATAAATTAAAGACATACCCGATGTTAATAATTTACCTGGGTAATACAGATAGGTAAGTATATGTTAGGTAAGTACTTAGATTATTTGATCATATTAAGATAATAAGCAAGTATATTATGGAAAGGCGTGACGCTTACCATCAGGCGAGCGAACTGCCCGTCTCTTCATTAAAAGTACAAAAAAAATGGTCTTGCGTGGGATTACCTGTTTCACACACGCTCTCAAGTTTTGGTAAGTGAACTTGCGCAAATGGTCGTAGTAATGACATAAAAAAGACTGAGTCTACATCGTCATACAAACTAGTGAAGCTTAGAACATGGCGGCTGCGTATGTATGCGTGAGTGTTTTGATTTTCGAATTAACACGACTAACAAGGTCGAGATATTGCGATGTGGCGGCCGATCGGCATAACATGGTGTAAGTGTGTGCGTGTGGCTTGTGCGTACGAGTGGGTTGGCATATCTTAGGTGGAGACTCCTATTTTATTAAAACCGTCTTATTTCCGTCCACGTATAGAAAAATCGCGATTCGGATTCGGCTTGTCGATATCTGACTAGTTTTTTTATTTGGACAAGACTCACTAAAATCCGTTGCTACGCCAAACGGATCGCAAGATCCGTTACTATAAACCCATGGCAGATAAGCAATCGTTTGATCACCACCTCACCTAGGCTTGGTCTCGACATCGATAGCGATTGCTTTACAACCGAAATCGCTCGCAATGTCCGATTATAACAATATTTGGTAGTCTCTGCCAAATATCGATGTCAATTATGATCAATGTGTGTATGTAGGTACAGATACCGATGAAAATCGATACGTTTTGACAATAACTGTCAAACATAACAGTTGTCATCGGTATGTACCGATTTCGGTTGTAAAGCAATCACTATAGATATGTCGAGACTGCAGACACTGAAATGCAAATTAAAAAGAAAGATGTGTCCGAATGTGTAAGATACTCTTATGGGTTACATAAGCGTGCTATCTTTCGTATCGGATACTTTTTTCGCTCTAATTAATGAGATTTAAATTCAAGATTAAATCTCGCCAATTAGAGCGAGACTCCACTGAATGTTTTTTTAATAGGCCGAATAAGCACCTTCCAGACAAACTCATCTTACACTCAATTGTATAAAAAAACCTTTGATCTACATACCTAACTTACGACTAAAACCTGCCCTTATGTCTCGCAACCCTTCTAAACACAGACAAACCTATACCTACCCATATTCACCTACAGAACCTTCAGACAGCCACATGCGAATTAACAGCTATAATTACACATAAACACAGGAGGGTTGAAACCGCCCTTTAGCGAACATTTTCATGTTTTATAATCCTGTTTCATGCGTTATTGGCCAGCAGCCCTTGTGCGACGCGCTCGCTTGGACACGGTGCGACTGTATGTAAAATATCTATGTGGATCCCTATCTAATTGAAGGTGTGGACATGTTAAAAAATATGAACACAGTAAAACAAAAATGTGCCAGTCGCACTCGTGCTCCGAGTGGTTTCGTAACTTACCTTCTTACCGCGCCAAGGGAAGTGACGACCTGCAACAAGCGTCTGGCAAACTGGATGTAAATAGCTGAAGACCGAGCTCAGTGGCGTACATTAGGAGAGGCCTACGTCCAGCAGTGGACAAGTATAGGCTGATGATGTACCACCACACACTTTTCTTAATTTTTTTTTCTTAAATTTTTGGATATCATCTATTCTTGCCTATAATAAAGCAGTAGGTAAGTAGCAGTCTGTACAATGAAGATATTTACGCGCATTACGTAAAAACTACTGGTCCGATTGGGATGCAAATTTGGATCACTGTTGGATAGCTTAGGTTTTGATTTAAAAATTCGTGCACTTGGTATTTCGATCCGATGTGTAGAAGCCGGGCAATCGAGAAAAAAGTAGGTCTGAAGGTTTTTTTTTCAAATTTATACCTATTGGTGTACTTTTGGGCGGGCAAAACCGCGGGCACAGCTAGTACTTATAATAAAGCAGTAATTTACAAAAAGTCATACAAAGAAGATTATTCGTCAACCCCACGGTTGTAGGTTCTTCGGGAAATGTGACCAGCCCACTGCCACTTCAGCTTGCTTATCCTTAGAGCTATGTCGGTTGCTTTGGTTCTCTTTTGGATCAGTTCCTTTCGAAGTACTGAGGCTTCTGTATGACGCCGCGACTATGTATGAGCTCAGTATTTAAGTGTACAAAACCAGCAGTCTAAACATATCCAACTGCGCAGGGGAGTGGGACAGGGGGATGTTATATCCCCGAGACTGTTCACTAATGCCTTGAAAAGTTTATTTTAGACTCTGGATTGGAAAGGTGTGATCAAAATAGCAATTAAATCTACTTTCATTAAAATTCTATGTACTAAATTAAATCTACTTTCATTTTATATTTCACACAAATAAAATATATAAAAAAGCATATTTTCATGATGTAAAGGAAAAGAACGTATTTCCATGAAGCATTTTTTCAAGTAGCTTGTAAGCAAAACTTACAATTCACTTTTTACCCGATTCTAGCTCTCTCCGTAGCTCGTTGAGCGACCTTACATTTGTGGGGGTTTTGCCATAGACGGAAGAAAATATCATGACGATACGAAAATAAATAATTATGTAAACGTATATGTCTACATAAGATTCATGCTCAGCTAGATGTAACCAATGGTGCTGGAATATCTTTTCGCCGCTGTAACTAATTAGTTACCGGACTTACTAAGTATTTGAAAAAATAAGAAACAAAAAATAATTTTACCCTCTCTAAGTTTGCCTTTGACATTTTTGACGTAAAATGAACCGTTGGCGAATTATTTTGATTAAACCAGTTTTTCACACCTTTAATCCAAGATGGTGGCTTGCGCTCACCTCCCACAAGGTCGAAAAATTGGATTTTTCATCAGGCTTTAGACCTCAACAACATATGTGAAAATCATAACTACACTACCTCTTGCAAGGCAAATTTCTCTACTTACTAGGCTACTAAACTAGCGATATTTGTAAGCCATAAATTATACTAGTAACAAAAGATAGGAAAAATTATATGAAACAAAAAGAGTACTGAAAAAAATTCTAAGTTATTTATATTATTATATTCGTGCAAACGACGAAAATGTATTTTTTCGTCGTTTACACGCGTTAGGATAAACAACACTTGCTGTAGGAAAAATTAAAAGAAACAAAAAGAGTTCTGAAAAAATGCCCAAGTTGTTTATATTATTATATTCGTGCAAACGACGAAAACGTATTTTTTCGTCGTTTGCCCGCGTTAGGATAAACAACACTTGTTGCTATCTTGTACCTTAAATATAACAGACTAATGAAATGAATGTCACAGATAACTGTTCTAAACTGGCAATTCCATAGTTACATAAATTAATATAAGAATTGATCGTGAAGTATGACAAAAATAATAATGTTAGAGTTCAAAGGTACACTTTTGTTTCTTATAATTTTCTGTATAGATTGACACTAATTGTATAATTTATAGGCAATTTTTTTTTTAATGTTTGATGTTTATGCTCTATACAAAAATGTTAGGTATTTCAAGTAAAGTTGTCAGCAATGAAATTTCTAGTACCAATGAACTGCAAAGCGATTATTTTCAAAGGTCCATCGCACCCTATCCAGTCGTACGGACAGCACAAAGGGTTGCCAGTAATGAACGCAGATTTAATTGCTATTTTGGCGGGGTGTGTCTATTCCCAGGGGTTGTTTCATCCTTCCGGGACGGTTGTCATACGTGGTAGGTATTTCAGGCGGTAAATGTGGGATTTACTAAGGATTTACCTAAAGCATGTCATGGTGGTTAGTTATTTAATTTTATTAAAGTGCCATTCGCAGTTTTGTTCGCATTTGTGAATTTTTCCACCAGTCAATATGGTTGGCTCAGCGAGCTATGGAACGAGCTATGCTCGGAGTTTCTCTGAGAGATCGAATCCGAAATGAGGTGTTTCGGCAGAGAACTAAGGAAACCGACATAGCTCAGAGAATAAGCCAGCTTAAGTGGCAATGGGCTGGTCACATTTGTCGTAGAACCGATAACAGTTGGGGTAGACGAGTTCTAGAGTGGAGACCGCGAATCGGCAAACGTAGTGCAAGGCGCCCTACGGCTAGATGGAGCGACGATCTGCGCAACGTAGCTGGCAGTCATTGGAAGATAAGAGCCGATGGTCGGGCTCCGTGGCGCGCCGCGGGAGAGGCCATGTCCAGCAGTGGACGAGTATAGGTTGTTGATGATTATGATGATTAAATACTTTATGCCCTTAGATTTATATCGTATAAAAGGTAGCTATCTCCACCTATAGGTAGGTACATAGATGACCACCTTTTCATATATTCGACTCACATATCATATCTATACCTAAGGTACCTATACAAATTCAAATATTAACTATACTTATCTAAACAGGCTGGTTTTATGAGATGGTGCAGTAAGGTAACCGTTGTAGCTACAGAAACCGTTCTTAGGAGACTATCCTTAACTTTTGGAGATATTTTGACCTGATTTTACAGATTTTTGAAAAAAAATGCTGTCATCAGGAAAATGGGCAATTTACACAAAAACCAATCGATTATTTTTCTTAGGATATTGGAATCTTACGTTACGTGACGTTCCTAAGAGGCAGTTCTTTAGGCATTCTCCTAAGAACGTTTTATCCTGTAACTACAACCGTTAAGGTACTGTTTACTGCCCCAACTCAAAAATACAGCCTGTATATGTACTTCTATACTTAGAATAAAGCAGTAAGTAATTAAAATAATTAAATAAAGAACATGAATATAACATTTTTTTAAATCGTAACTATCTGTCTGGATGTTGGTTTATGCATCACATAAAAACGACTAAAACGATTGAAATGCGGTTGCATCTCGATGCGATGAGTAGAAGCCGAGATATCGATAAAAACAATTTGACAGCTGAACAAATTTTGATGTAATTTGGTTTTTGTTTTTTATATGTGATTTAGGTCCTGGAATAACACATACTTAGGATACTTTTACCCCAGAAAAAAAACCGCACGCGGGCAATGCCGTGGGTCACAACTAGTGTTTTAATAAAATACAGCTTCTGCTATTTTTATAATATTATATTTATTTTATTGAGCACTAGCTTCCCCGCCCGCGACTTCGTCCGCGCGGACTATAGTTTATCGCGAAAAAAGCATCCTACGTTCTTCTAGGATATTAAAAACCAATGCAAAAGTAGACTTAGACTTCTTGGTTATGGCTTCTGCCTCTGTGGCTTGTTGTTGGTATAGCATCAACTACTTACTCTGTGGCACCAACGCTCTTGATGATTTTTGATAGACTTGTTATTTCGTTTCCATGGCAACCGTTCCTTTTTCAACATGTTCCAGTTTTCCGGTGGAAACTTCCACGGAATTCGTGGAATTTTCCGGGATAAAAAGTATCCTATGTTTTATTCTAGGGTATAAGCTATCTCCATTCCAAATTTCATCAAAATCCGTCCAGCGGTTATCGCGTGAAAGTTCCCCAAACAAACAAACAAACAGACAACGTTTCACTTTTTTATATTGGTATGGATTGCATGAAGTGTGTTCGAAATCAAGTGGAGCTTTGGCGTCTTATGATTATGATTTTAAGAACATTGTCTATAATTCAAGTACCTAAACCACATAACAAATAATAGCACAAACCTAAACTTTGTATCTGCGCCTAACGTTCCATACAAACATACATAACTCGAAAATTACCTATCAAAACAGTCCACCAACCATGATACATACACAAACACATAACAAATTCCTATACGCGGCCCGTAGTATGTCGGCATGTTCAAAGCGCGTCGGGCGCGGCAGAAACCCTTTGATCTGTCGTACGGTTAGATATAGTCTGTGCCTAAAGCCCTTCTATTTCGGCCTGTCTTAGGGTTAAATATGTTTTAAACTGTGGTATAACTGTTGAAGGGTGGTTATACAGAGGGATGTTTAGGTATTTGCGAATTAACGGTTTGGAAATGGAGATATGCTTTAAAGAGGATCAGAGCTTATAGGGCGAGTTATAGAGGTAGTCGGAAAGCGCGTCTAGAACGCTACGATTCGAGGCGTAATTCTATTTAGTTAAAGGAACGTACGTGGAGGACGCTTGTCACGCCTGTAAGCTTTTTATGTAACTAATGTTAGTTTGTTGAGGTCAAATCTTGCAAGGTTAATTAGTACCACTTGCTCTTATCCTACGTAGTTGTATTGTTAAATGTTGGTTCAGTTCCGATGACAATGCGTTTGTATGGTAAGCTGGGCCTGCAGTCTCGACGTATAGATAGTGATTGCTTTACAACCGAAATCGGTACATACCGATGACAATCGTTAAGGGCGTCACAGACGACTAAGATACGATAATATTTGATGTTACGATATCTGCATATAAAATATTATAGCATCTTAGGGTAACACACGGCTAAGATACGATAATATATTGAAATTATTCATTCGCTCGCTGGCCGCCCTAGGTGCCACACGTATTTCTTCACCGCTTTCTATATACAGAATGATAAAATTTGAGTAATACAGTTTCACTATTAGATTTATTAGATAGCTCATCAGACGACGATTCTGATTTCGAATTTGATATGCAAATTGCATTAACGCACTGTAAAAGGTGATCAATTTGGATAGAAAGTCACATTAAATTTAGAAAAAGCCGCAGTGAATTTAATCTTTACGCAGATCTTTCTACAAAAAAAAATTAAACTTATTTTAAGAAGTCGAAGGAAAGTTTTCTCGAAATTCATAATTTACTTATGTTCCTGGATTAACACATAGGTAACTTTTAATCTAGAGAAAAGCCATGGGCACAGCCAATTAAACCAATAACAAGCACTAATTCAGAATGTATATAAACCCCCGACTTCCCACCCCCCATTATAGCTATGAATCATCTTGTTTACCCCAGCTTTCAAACATAAAAAAACTACAGCTAAATCGGTCCATTTGTTGGGAAGCTACAATTTTCACCCCCCTTTTCTTTCTCACCTCCCCCTCCCCCTCCCCATAATATGTCTAAGAAACATCTCGATAATATCAGCTTTCGAAAAGAAAAAACCGCATCAAAATCGGTCCATTCGTTTGGGAGCTACGATGCCACACAAACACAAACACGCACACACACACACACACACACACACACATACACAGTGAAACACACCCTAAACTTATAACACCAGTCTCTTTGTTTAGGGGTTAAAAAAAACGTCACGAAAACAAAACAGAGCAACCTGTAGAGCATTTACGATATATTTTGTATCTGAAGATAGTATATTAATATATATTTTGTATCTGTTACGATATATTTCGTATCTTAAGATGACATCTTTTAATAAATTCCATATCGCTCGATATCTTAAGATACTGTAAGATGCAAATATATATTATCTTCGCCGTTTGTGATGGTTCATATAAATTGTATAGCGAGCGATATTTTATCTTAAGATAAAATATTATCGTATCTTAGCCGTCTGTGACGCGTTTTAGCTTTGACAGTTATTGTCAAAGCTAATGATTGTCATCGGTATCTGTACTGACATATGATTGACATCGATATTTGGCAGAGATTAACAAATTTCGTTATAATCGGACTTTACGACCGATTTCGGTTGTAAAACAATCGCTGTTGATGTTGTGACTGCAGGCCCAGAATCATCAACGATGATAAGGAACTCATCAACGGTTAACATCACACATACAAAATGTTGTATGCGCATTTTATTACGATAGCCGATTTTAAGTTTTACCATGACATGGTTGCTGCACTCAGGGTTGAGTCCTGACTAGGGAACTCCTCAACGGTTAACAGCACAACGAAATGTTGTATACGCATTTAATTGTGATATCCCCCCATTCAAAGTTACACCATGATATACCTACTGAATAAAAGCTTTTTTAAATGTTTATTAAGTAATTTCGAAATGCTACTTGTCGGATGTATTGAGTTCAGCTGAATTATGAGATGTGCAGTTCATTCGACTGAAGGTAACCGCCACGCCTGCCCTAAAAATTGCAGTGCCACCCAGAACTGTGGACTACAAAATCTTGCGGCACTGCACAGCTCTCGTCACTCTGAGGCAGTAGGCTTCGACTCTAGTGTCCAGTAGTATAGCTGGAGACTTTGCCCTTCAAACCGAACTAGTTATGATGGATATGGAAACAGTAGTACTGCTTGGCGGTTGGATATCTGGCTTATTTATATTACATTAGCTGTGCCCCACGGTTTCGCCCGCGTGCTTTATGATATGATGATGAAAAGTAGCCTATGTGTTAATCCAGGATGATATAAGCAATCCTGGTAACAAATTTCATCCAAATCATTTGAGCGTAAAGGAGTAACAACTTCTAAACATAATAGATGGCGCTAATCGGTCTATATGTATTTTTGACGTTTTGTATGGACTGTCAGTTGTAATGTATCGAGTTCTGCATCGCGCATACGAAGTTGTCCGCTCGATAAAAGAGAGTATTCATTTGTAAAACTTTAAGCTCTGATTGGCCTGTTTACGACACTTCTCTGATTTATAATATGACACTGTGCCCGCGGCTTTGCCCGCGTGGTCATTTCATTTAAAAGTATATTTATACTCTACATTTCTTAAAAATTCGTTCAGCCGTAAATAGTTTCTATCGATTGCTCGGCATCTAATCATCGGATTGAGATATCAAGTACCCCAGTTTTTAAAAACCTTAGCACTAAGTGTCAAACCCTAAGCTAACCGACAGTGAACTGCATCGCGATCGATCTGGTAGATTTTACGTGATGCGCGTACAAACATACAAACATATAGAAAGACACGATTTAATAATATGTTATATTCTTATTAGCCTATTTTAAGTACCCTAGATCATTTTCTTAAATTATCTTCATTTTAGTACCTACTGCTTTATAATAAGTATAGATAGATAGAAGATAGATAGTGTTATGTGATGTGATCAGTGTGATTGTAATTAATTATTATTTAAACCTATACCTATCTATACCTATACCTATAACACAGTACAGTGACATACTGACTGACAGACATCGCACAGCCTAAGCCGATGATCATAAAGATGTGAAAGTTCGAGGAAATATACCTTGACTCCTAGGGGAGCACCTAAGGAGTTATTTTTTGGAATTCCATCTCTAATTGTTATAAAGTAAATATTTATGTCAGGATAGTTTAGCTTAGTATATGCCTTACGTGTATTTTGATTCTTTTTATAAATAAGTTATTGTCTTTGATTGAAGATTGAGATGAGAGCTGTCCAGAACTGATGACAGGAGTTACGAAAAGTCTACAGAAACGAATGATTGTGTTTTGGCAAATGAATAAAATAAACTGTGAATTACTTTGTTATTACCTACTCGTACTCTGGCCACTCCTATATTTAAACCTATGTTTATAACAATAAAAGCGGACTCCTGCAGAAAAGGTCTACCACAACTTTAATAGGGTCAATGACCTCAACTTATAGATTTAAGTACGTCAGCATCCGGTTTATCTCTAGGTATTGTACACCTATTTCAGTGTTGTGGGATATAGTCTGAAAATGAAAGAACTTGATGCTGTTAGAGAAGAAAAATGAGCAGATTACGTAACTCTCTAACATTTAGATATGTTTGTTTGTTTGTCGTGTGAGGTAGAGCTGGCCTCTGATGTCAGAGTTTGTCAAGCCGCCCGAGGGCCTCTGACATGGCTTAACGACTGCTATTAATCAGTAACAGCCGGGACCGACAGCTTAACGTGCCCTCCGAAGCACGGAGCGATGGAAAACCGCACATAACTTAGAAAAGTCATTGGTGTGGGGCCTGGGTTTTGAACAAGGTATCGTTGGATTCTAATTTGCACTATAGAACCGAACCACTATAGACAAACAAACAAACAACAAACATTTAGATATGGTAATCATACAAAATAGATTCGATGAAGTTTCTACAAGTATTTTTTTCCCGTAAGTTCCGAGACAAACGTCCGTCCAGCTTCAATGTGACACCATTCCCCCAAACTGGAGTCAACAATCGCGTGACATAACTCACGTGTCCAATAAATAAATATTCAACAGTCACGCCATACATCTCACTAATTTACTACTCCTGATCCCCATAATAACCATCTATCGTCGGACCCCAAGAATAAAATATCCTACGACATTTTTCTTCGCCTTATCTTGGGAGTCCAGACGAGATTTTGTCTCTGTCTAACTAGTAGCTAAATGTTTACAGCTGTCTCGTTCGCACGGTGTTTTATCGCAGGCCTTTCTCCCGCTCCTTTATTCAGTGCGTTTTATTTAGTTTTCACCCCCTTAATGGATTTATTCCGCGTTGCGGTTCTTTGACCTTGTCTCCTGAAGCAGTCTCTTTAGTAAAATGTATGGGTTTGACCTGAAATCTGTCTCAGTTTACTTGTGGGTCAGTAAGGGACATAAATAAGGAGTTGGGAGGCAAATGTGGAGACATGTTAGACTTTCGTCGTTGCTTACGTCAAAGATGTTGAAGTAGATGAAGTATGTTGACATGAGGCCATGAACTTCAAGTTTTATGACTTCTGTGACTTCGTTTATGGGTAAACATGAAAATATCGATTTATATGAACCTGAATTCTAGGGGTCCAACGAAATTATATCGAAGAACCAAAAATATCGAAAACATCGACACTACAATATCGATATTAACATCGATATTTTAAATTTGACGATACGATAGTATCGAAATGAAACACGAAATATTGAAATGTTTTTTTTTTACTATTCATTGTTTAAATTTTGTGTCGGTAGATTTCATCATACTGGTTCATTATTTGTAATGAACGTCGAGTTACTACTAACATCTTCTTCCAATTTGACTTGTATGCTTTTGATTGACTTACCAAAGTAATTATTGATTAATCTTTCTAGTACCGACCACTCCATATGGAATACATTGTTATTCTATTGCTATAAAAATGGCCGGTACTGGACAGTTTACCATCTTGGCTAACAATTTCGTATAGACAAGATTGGCTTAGAAGTTAAAGGCGGGATGAGTACGCTACACAAGAAAAGAGGCATATGCTCAGCAGTGGACGATTACGGGCTGAAAATGATGACATAAAAATATGTTTTTGGATAGTATTATATCGATAAATAATAGCCAGTAGAGCGGCCGATACGTCTGATATAGATATTTACCCTGTTTAGATAAAAATATCGATATAATATACATCGATATTTTTCATAACTTGCATCCCAAGTAAGGGACGTACATAATGAGTGATTTTCCAAGTGTCATTTTAGCATTATTTATCCCTTGCTAGATGGCGTTGGCAGCAGTTTTGGTAACAGTACTGTAGTTTGGTATGAACAAGGAAGTTCTCTAAGTACATAAAACTTCCTAGGGTAAGACCAAAGATTTTGAATTACGCTTAGTGGCGGGTATGACATTCTGCGTTCCCTCGTTTATGGCAAGTTGTGCGTCAGTTTTGTAACAAATTCATTACTTATAGTATTTATTGGTAGTATTTTCTACCTTCTTGATATTATTTATTATAAATTACAGCTAATGATACAAAGAAAATAGACCGAATTGTTGAGATTTAATTTATCTGCTTTAATAAAGGGGTACATAAAATCTGATTTTGTCCAAAATGCCAATATCATAATAAAAATAAACAAATAACAAATTTTACTACATAAACAACTTGTTGTTCGTTTGATTTGCTCATGGTTTATGTATATTTACGGTAAAACGCTGTTTTTACCTGCTTTCGATTATTACGTCCAGTTGAGTAAATACCAAAAGTTACGTGAGCGCCATCTCTTGACGATGAAACAACTAAACTGACAATGCCTAATGGAAAACTGCTCATTAAATGCTTTCATCGTTGCTTACGTCAAAGTTGTTGAAGGAGGTCTTATTGAAGTATGTTGAGATGAGGCCATGAACTTCAAGGTTTTACGTCTTCTTTGACTTCGTCTAAGGGTAATGGTGGCTGTGGTACAAACTTCGATTTATAGATACAAAGATGTCGAATTACGATTACTGTATAGATATATAAAACATATATACATATACTTAAAACAGGATATATCTTTTGAAATAGATTAGCTTGCTGGGGAACTAGCAAATATGCTTGCGACTCCACCCGCGTCTTCCATGATACCTATTTTCATTTTTATAATTTTCTGTACCCAATTTTTGCAGTTTTGTTATTTTATGCCCCAGATACAAGTTACTGAAACATTATCAATACTGATTCAGTTAGTAAAGAGTGAGGCAAGTATAAAGAGAGTAAGGAATATAAGATATGAGATGATATGGTGTAGGTATGAGATGGTGATCAATTATCAGCTTTATTATTTTATGCCCCAGATACAAGTTACTGAAACATTATCAATACTGATTCAGTTAGTAAAGAGTGAGGCAAGTATAGAGTAAGGAATATAAGATATGAGATGATATCGTGTAGGTATGAGATGGTGATCAATTATCAGCTTTATTATTTTATGCACCAGACCCAATTTGTGACATCATCAAACTTGGTTCAGTTAATATAGCGTGAGAATAGCGTATATAAACGGAGTAATGAGTAGATGAGATACTGATCATCTAGCCTATACTTAAGAAAAAATACACAACCTATACATAATTAAGCAGTAAATAAAATTTATTTTTTATACAAAATAAAGAAAAAACCCGATTGCGAACAAAACTATTATGAGGCAAACAAGCTTTAAATTCTTCATTTTGAAAGTCGGGTTTTTCGTTTATTTTTACCCGACTGCGGCGAAGCAAGGGGTGGTTAATGAGTTTAACAGTCTATGTATGTATGTATCTATCTATGTGGGTATGTGGATGTTCCACCATAGCATACACCCCTATTGGTCCGATTTTGACGAGCGAGGTCTCGATCGATTCGTCTTTAGGTAAAGAGTATCATAGGCTATTTTTTACCCGACTACGACTAAGCAGAGGTGTTTTTTAAAACTAAAAACTTGGTCCGATTATGACAAGCGAGTCTTGTTGTAATAATTTATTTTTATTTTAAACTTTTTAGTTTCCCTAACATATTTTTGGAAAGGTCTTTAAAGACCATTCCAAAAATATGTTAGGGAAACAGCAGAAGGCAGCTGTAAGCTGCCATATTAGTTTTTTTGTCACTTCATAACATATAATAATTTTTTTATTACTTTGTGTGACAAGACGGGCAAGTCGCTCGCCTGATGATAAGCATCACGCCTGCCCATAACAGTTGCAGTGCCAAATGTTGCAAACAGTTGCGCGTCACTACACTGCGCTCGTCACTTTGAGACATTGGTTGTTAAGTGTCTTCGCCCAGTAATTTCACTGGAAACATTGCCCTTCAAACCAAAACACAGAAATGTTTACACACTACTGCTTGGCGGTTGAATATCTGTCAAAGGTGTGGTACTTCCCCAGGCGGCCTCTTGCGAAAGACGCCTCCCACCACATAATATATCCTATGTCAATCTCGTGATTAAGATTAATCCAATGATAGATAGATAGATAGATAGATAGATAGATAACTCTTTATTGAACACCACATAGAACAAAAATACAATAATAACTAAAACATTTATACAAAATATATGGGACAACCATAATAAATAAACCATAAAATAACCATAAACCTCATATATCAAAATCCATCAAGCCGTTTAGGCTGTAGGATGCGCCAAAAAAACATACAAACATACATACAGCCCAAACACATCTTGGGTGGCTAAAAAAGCAGGTATACGAATTTTGCATCTTTTATTTACATTTTAAAATTACATTTTGTTTCATTATAAGCTTCTTAGTTTTTGAGTTCCAACGTTACAAGCTTCTTAGTTTTTGAGTTCCAACGTTACAAGCTTCTTAGTTTTTGAGTTCCAACGTTACAAGCTTCTTAGTTTTTGAGTTCCAACGTTAAAAGCTTCTTAGTTTTTGAGTTCCAACGTTACAAGCTAAAACGTGAGTTCGGAATGAACAACTGATAATGTCATAAGCGTCTATGGAAATGAGATAAATACCTACATCTGTTGAAAACATTAATAACACATATTAAGGTCCACAAATAGACCCCTATGCACCCTGAGGTCATTATGACACGTCGATACGTCATAAATAAAGTCACCCTTCGCACTGGGGGAAGTGAAAATAAAATTAGTTACACTGCTTCATCATGAGTAGTGTGTAGGGCCCTTAAACTGTTAACTGATACGACCCTTGTACAACTTGTTTGTATTTGATTTCGCGATGATAAACTTTAGTGAGTTTTTTGTTTGTGTTGTTTTAAAAGTTTAAAATTAAGGGATTCGAAATCATGGGGTAGGTACTTCTTTGTAATTATTAAGTTTGATTTGCCTTTGTAGCTCGCAGAACCGATAAAAGTTGGGGAAAAAAGGTTCCCGAATTGAGAACACGGATCGGAAGACGGAGCATACGACGGCCACCCACGAGCTGGACCGAGCTAACCTGGGCCCCAAGTCTGTTAGCTATTGAACCGCGATAACGCAAGTCAATTGCTTGAAAATTGCCGATTTAGATAGTTTTCGTAATCTGCTCGCTATTTAGACTTGATCGCGTGTCGATATATGACTAGAAACCCACAATGTTGATGTTTTGACGCTGATGCTAAACGCAATAAAATTACGAAAAAGTTGTGTGCCTACATAATATAATAAATATGTATATAAAAACTGAAAAGTACACAAATTTTGCATGTATAGATTAATTCAAGCCAGATAAATCTTATGTGATAAGATTCTTGCTGAGATCGAGGGTTTCTATGGCCGATTATATGCTCCACATGCTCCTCGACCGGAAATTCCTAGTGAAGATTCAAGAGCAACACTGACCCGCCACTACACCGATGAGCTGCCAGATGTCAGCCTAAACGAGGTGGAGATGGCATTGAGACAACTGAAAAACAGAAAAGCCCCTGGTGAGGATGGTATTACCTAAGCAGGAGTCCTCAGAGAACTACAGGTTTTACATAATTCCGTCATCAACTGTAGGAGAACTCCAGAGGCGTGGAACAGGAGTGTGGTGATACTATTTTTCAAGAAAGAGCATAAAACCTTGCTCAAGAATTATAGGCCCATCTCACTCTTGAGTAACGTCTATATTAGGTTGTTCTCAAGGGTCCATCACCAATCCCTCGCATTTGACAGCTTCTCGAGCAGGCCGGGTTTGGCGAAGGATATGGCAACGTAGACCACACTCACACAGTGCGCCAGATTATGCAGAAGTCAGAAGAGTATAATTGGCCGCTGTGTCTGGCTTTTGTGGACTACGAGAAGGCCTTTGACTCCATCGAGACCTGTCTATTCTGGACTCTTTGCAGCGATGCCAAGTGGACTGGCGATATATTCAAGTGTTGAGATGCTTGTATGACGCTGCTACGATCTCCGTTCAAGTCCAGGACCGACAAACTGTAGAAATCTAATTAATGTCATATCCCCAAAACTGTGTATCAACGCAATGGAGAATATGTTGAAGATATTGGACTGGAATGGAATGGACATCAACATAAACGGCGAGCACACCTCACACTTGAGATTCGCAGACGATATTGTCCTTATGGCGAAGTCGCTGCAAGAGTTGAAACAAATGCTGACTAGCCCTGCAGATGAGAGGTACACATTAGCTACACACACACACACACACACACACACACACACACACACACACACACTAACACACACAGTAACACACACACACACTAACGCACACACTAACACACACTAACACACACACACACACACACACACACACACACACACACACACACACACACACACACACACACACCGCCACATCACACACATACCGGCCGGCCGGCCGGTCACGTTAGTCAAAGATCCGATAACCGGTGGGGTAGACGAGTTCTGGAGTGGAGACCACGTATAGGCAAACGTAGTATACGACCCCCTCCGGCCAGATGGAGCGACGATTTACACAAAGTAGCTGGCAGCAATTACATGAGAAGAGCCGAAGATCGGGTCAGTGGCGCGCATTAGGAGAGGCCTATGTCCAGCAGTGGACTAATGCAGGTGATGATGATAACATAATATATTGAATTGTCGTTCATTCAGTTGTATAATAGGTATATATGAAAATCCACCATTCGTTCCGTCAGTATAAATTAACTTTACTGTTAAATACAATTAAGATGGGATTTCGGCGGGAAAACGAAATCGTAGTTTTGCTTTGAATTATTTTCTCAAACTTGTAACATTTTGGTCCTGCTCTTCCGGATCCAAGTTGAGTGGAAGAGGTGATGCAGCTTGGGAGCAGATATGAGATAAATTCATTGGTCTTGAATGATAAAATGGGATGTACCAAAAATCGCTAGGCAAGAATCTAGATCAACTAACCATCTAACAAAGCAAATTCCGGGTCGAAATTAAAGAGCAAAGTTTCAAAAAAACTTTTTTCGAGAAAATATTGTGTAATCTAATTATTCTCAGGTGTAAATTTAGTTGAAAGACTAGATAAATATATATAAAAATATTTGTGACTTGATTAAGAATATTACATTTTTCATTCCAATATAAGGGCTTTAGCTGCTTACAGCGTCTTAGTGTGTAATATTGGTGGAATATATACGTGCAAGAGTGTGGATAAATTATACAAAAGAAAAAAACGTGCCATTTCATGTTCTCTCCGAAACTCCCTAGGAAGTTTCAGTAAAGCTACACCACTTTAGTGAATCGTGACTTGACTAGACTTTTGACTACCTGACTGACTGAGTTTCGACATATAAACTATTGAAATATACACAACTTGTAATAGCTCCTTACTTGACACTGGCTAAGTGCACTAGTCATGCTGAGCCAATCAACATAATAATAATAAAAAAGTTAGATAGGTACAAACTCAAAAACAAATTCTATTAAATAGATTACACTCCCTCGCATACTTAAATGCCCACTAAAAACTTACCAGCAATCACAGAGTGGGGTAAAAGCAACAGTATTGACTTACAGAGCACGGGCTGTAACCGTCAGACACTGGATGCCCTCTGGGCGCACTTTGTAACGTCCAATTACTGGCACTGTTACCTTTGTGGAGCTAATCATTGTTCGTGAGTCGTGAGTGTTTAGGGGGTAAAATTGAATTTTTCTTTGAGAACTTAACCTATAAAATTTCCTACATTTTTGTGAATGAAGTTGCAGCTTGTGATTTTAAATTAATCATATTAGCATGGTTAGCTGCCAACTGGCAATAAACCAGTTTAGTAACTAGTAAGCATAGGATATATTGGTGAATCATAAGTAATTCATATTTGATCATGAATAGTTTGAAAGCTAAAAATACACGAACGCCCTGCCAAAAAAAACTTATGCCATTAACTTATATACTGTTGGAATGTGCTTATTAAGGCCTTCAATTTGATACGTATATTGTAAGAATCGAAGGGTATTTTTTCTCATTTCATAATGGAGTCATACCGCCGCCATATTAAATCTTTTCATAAAAAAGAAGCTAAATGTTACTCGGGGGGATATAAGGATTCTAACAAAAAAAAACTGTTCAGGCATTTAAAAATAATGGTGGAATAAAGAAACTCACATACATACAAACATACATACAAATGTACATACAAACATACATTAATCCTAAAAACATGGGATATGTCGGTTACCTTGGTTCTCTGGCGGATCACCTCTTTCCGGATCCTGTCTTTCAGAGATACTATGAGCATAGCTCTGTCCATAGCTGAGCGACTTTAAATTTGTGGACCAGCCCCACCGTGAGTATCCACGTTTCGGCTCCGTAGGCCCATAACTGGTAGAACGCACGCGTTGAATACTTTCGTCTTTAGGCACTGTGGTATGGATGACAAGAAGACCTGATGTAGTATACCAAATGCTGCCCATCCCAACCGAATCCTTCTATCGGCTTCCCTTTCAAAGTTGTTCCTACCCAATTGCATAGTCTGCCCGAGGTAAACATATTCTTGAACAACTTCAAGGGGGACACCGTCAACGACGATCGGTTGCGGGGTAATAAGGTCTTTCAATATAACCTTGGTTTTTTCCATGTTCAGACCGATACATCGAGAGTCGTCACCTAGGTCGGTCAGCATTCGTTCGAGATCCTGCAGTGATTCCGCCATAATGACAATATCATCGGCAAATCGTAGGTGTGAGATGTACTCACCATTTATGTTTATTCCCGTTCCTTTTCAGTCCAGCGTTAAACATATCTTTCAATGCGTTAGTGAACAGTTTCGGGGATATAACACCCCCATGCCTCACTCCCCTGCGCAGCTGGATATGCTTAGTCTTCTGGATCTATACTTGAACGAACATATTCGTGGCGTCATACAAGCTTCTCATCACCTTGATGTATCGCCAGTCCACTTGGCATCGCTGCAGGGACTCGAGGACAGCCCAGGTTTCGACAGAGTCAAAGGCTTTCTTATAGCCCACAAAAGAAAGACACAGGGTCTGGTTATACTCTGCAGTCTTCTGTATAACCTGCCGTACTGTATGGATGTGGTCTATGGTGCTGAAACCCGATTAAAACCCGGCCTGCTCTGGAGGCTGAAACTCGTCCAGTCTCCTCGCTAGACAATTCAAGACTACCCTCGAAAACAGCTTATAGACGTGGCTCAAAAGCGAGATGGTCCTGTAGTTTTTAAGGAGAGTTTTATTAAAACCATTGATACAATATAATCTTGTGTAACCATCATTTGATTCACATTACTGGCAGAATGATATACAGAAAACTTGATATACTCTACTTATCGCATTAAGAAAAGTGTCCGCATGTGCCAGACCAATAAAATAAAGCACACCATGTAAAGCAACTTGATGTATATAAGCAGACATCTACAGGCAAAATACACTGGCCGTATGAAACCCGGCCGAAAAACCACAGATTAATAAAAACAAAAGCCCGGCGAAATGGGCAGAAATCCGCAACAGCCGGTCACAGGCATCGCTACAAAACTTTTTTCACCAGCATTTTGATAGTCGATTTGCGGCTCCCACCCCTCGGTAGGGGTAGGGGGCGCCTCCGTCAAAAACATTACTCTGCCCATCCGCGCGGAAGATTTAATTTTCATTTTTATCTGAAACATCCCCCTTTGTAGTGGTTATTCTGTGTCCAATTAGGTTGCTTTGCGAATTTTTCTGGTACTCCCACGTAGCTGCAGCGCTGTTTGTGGCTATGGAATTTTTAATTTCAATCTTCCCTGCCTAAAAAGGTTACCTATACTATCGTAATTTCTGAACGATCTAATATTGTTGCGGGTGAAATTCAATTTATTTTCTTTGACTATTTACCTCATTTCCACAATGTCGGTTGCTGAGATTGAATTTACTTTGTTATTTTTCTGACTTGAATTAGGTAATTGCTTTAGTCCTACGACTACTCAATGCATCAATCTATATTTTAATTTTGTAACATGTCGACAAAAGATTATTGGAGAGGTCTAGTTTTTTTTGCATTTCATATTTTTTAATTAAAAACCTCTCTCAACCATCTCAATAATGGCCATACAGCCAAGTAAGCCTGGCGGTATTCTACAGATTGCACTATGGAGAGTGTGCACAAGAACTGCACAACCTGATTCCCCCATTACCTTTCCATCACCGTACGACTAGACGATCAGCAAAGCGCCACCCTTTTATGGTTGAAATACCTCGCACAAGAACGAAGCGTTACGCTTCTTCATTTATTATAAGAACTGCAAAGGAGTGGAATGCCCTGCCCTCGTCAGTGTTTCCGGTAAATTAAAACCCAGGTGTGTTCAAGTCAAGAGTGAATAGGTATCTACTAGGCAAGCGTCCTATATCTTCGACCATATCATCGCTTTCCGTCAGGTGAGATCGTGGTTAAACCGTAATAAAAAAAAAAAAAACCTAATTCATTAAAATGATGGTTCTCTTAGTTAACTTTTAATTGGTAAGGAATGGGCATTAATTGGACGTCTGGTTGGTCTAGTGGCTAGTAACCCTAGGAACGAAATTAAACGGCGCGGGTTCGAATCCTGCAAGGGGCAATCATTTGTGTGATGAGCAGAAATGTTTGTTTCCGAGTCATGGATGTTGATATTCGTATTTAAGTATGTTTATCCGTTATCTAGTACCCATAGTACAGGGTATACTAGTTTGGGGCTAGGTAATTGGTGTGGAATTGTCCCGAATATATTTATTTATTTATTTATATATTTATTGATACTCGTATCAATGGCGAGAACATCTCACACATATGAGTTGCCAATGATATCGTCCTTATGGCGGAATCTCTGCAAGACCTGCAAAGTATGCGGACCAGCCTGGTTGATGCTGCTTGACGCATCGGTCTCGGAATGAACATAGATAATACCAAGGTCATGTTTAACGATCTTATTGACCCCAAACCGATTGCAGTCAATGGTGTACGTTTTTGAAGTTTTCAAATAATTTGTTTACCTAGGGCATATTTTGCAATTGGGTAAGAACAACTTTGAAAAGGAAACCAATGGAAGAATTCAGATAGGTTGGGCAGCATTCAGCAAGCTTCATCAAGTCTTCTCGTCGTCCATACCACAGTGCCTGAAGACAAAAGTCTTCAATCAGTGCGTCCTACCAGTCATGACCTAAGGAGCCGAAACGTGGATACTCACAGTCAGACTAGTTACAAATTTAATATCGCTCAGCGAACTATGGAGGGAGCTATGCTTGGAGTTTCTCTGAAGGGCTAGATTGGTAATGAAGTGATCCGACAGAGAACCAAGTTAACCGACATAGCTCTAAGGATAAGCAAGATGAAGTGGCAGTGGGTTGGACACATTTCCTGAAGAACCGATAACCTTTGGGGTAGACGAGTTCTTGAGTGGAGACCACGTTTATGCAAACGTAGTGTAGGATACCCTGTGACCATGTGGAGTGACGACTTGCGAAAAGCGGCTGGCATAAACTGGATGAGGAGAACTGAAGACTGAGCTCAGTGGCGTGCATTAGGAGAGGCCTACGTCCAGCAGTGGACAAGTATAGGCTGATGATGAACTCAGTTAAAAATGAAAAATGAAAGTAACTCTGTCTGTCTGTTAGCTTTCACAACTAAACGGCTTAACCGATCTTGATGAAATTTTGTATGAAGATAGTTTGAACCCTGAAAAAGAATACAGTATAATTTTTATCGCGAAAAAACTCTAGTCCGCGCTCACAAATTCGTAGGAAAAAGCTATATAATTTTTTATAATTTTTCTAAAGGAAAGGAAATACCTACAGTTTAGTTAAGCAGGCGTTCGCGCTCTGCTACTGAAATCGTAATAATTCTTTAAACATAGATTTACTGAAAAACGACTAGACCAATTTTGATGAAATTTATATGGGACCACCCTAGAGGTCTAATAATCATTAGATTATTCTATTATTATTTGAAAGTTTAGACCCAAAAATATTTAAAAAAAGCAATGTTAGAAAAATATAAAATAGAAAAGCATCGAATTGAGATCTTTCGTTTTTGGTTTACATTCGGTTAAAAAGCTAAATTATCTCATCATGTTGCAATTACTGCCGGGGTCGGCATCGAGTGTGAAAGTACGACAAATCTGTAAGGCGATAGGTTCGGCCGCGTGATAGACGGGCGACATCTTGCCGGAGCATTCGACGTGACAGCCGTGTTGTGCGTCATATCATGTGTTATTGGTATAAATATGTATTTTGTATCATATGCTGGGTTTCTATATCGGTACAGGAAAATGTATGTTCCTATGTTTTAGAAGACTAGGGCAGCTTGGTATCTCTTTGTTTCGCATAATTTTTTAGTAGTAATTTACTTAATGAGTTAGGCATAACTTGGGCTACTATGGAGTCGCATAAAATATAATCTATAAAACTATACTGTGACAGTAGGTTATTTCACTCACGGTGAATAATGATAGATATATAATAATAAGATCTGGCATAGTCCTTTTTGGCTACTAAATAATATGCATGTTTAACGTTATGCTAATTTTATGTATTATGGTTAACACGATTGTGCCTAAAAATTTACGCGTAATTATTACTATGCTTGCTTATTAGGATAAGTAAAATTATATCACATTTAATTATGACGTTATATTTTATGCGTATATTTTATATAGAACCGGCCAACTTTTCTAAAACGTTCATCGCCATGGTGGACAACCGCCAGTGAATGTCCCATTCAGACTGCGTTGCTGCGTCGTTACGACATCCCTTGACTTACGGTGGTCACGTTTTACTAGATTTGAGCGTATTAAGAGACCTGCTAGAGTAGAGGCATACAAGTACTTAAAACCTAGCTTTTGTGGATTTTTGTCAATTCGCATAAGACAAAAGGGTTCAAGGGTTTCTAAGGGTTTCACTAAATAATTATTTGTAAAAAACGTTGATTGACTAATTAGAACAAAAAATTGTGACTTAACTATAATAGTTACGACTGTTTACGAGATGAGGTGAGACGGAAGAGTATTATAAACATATAGTACATTATCTTATGTATCAACGACAGTTTTCGCAGCGAACTGGCGTGCCTTAATGACTTATGTATCAACGACAGTTTTCGCAGCGAACTGGCGTGCCTTAATGACTTTTATAGGCAAATCTTTGATACCTTGTGTTACATTATTGCAATTTTAGTAAGGAACTCTATTTTATTTAAAAGTAATATACAACCCATGCTACTTGCTGATAGCTTTCTATTGGTGAAATAATCTTTAAAATAGGTAATTATTTTTTGAATTTATCCTGTACACACAAACAAACATACAAATAAATTATAGATTAAAAAAAACTAAATAAACATGATTTAATACCATTAAACTGAACTAAAAAGTAAAAATCAATTTCAATATAAGATTAAAGTGATTAACGAGAAAATTTGTGTCAATGTAAAAAGAAGCGTGCTGCTCGAAATTAATTAATATTTATTTTTTACCAAGATATTTATTTTTTACCAAGATATTTATTTTTTACCAAGATATTTATTTTTTACCAAGATATTTATTTTTTACCAAGATATTTATTTTTTACCAAGATATGCTATTTTTATTTCAAATTACAGAGTCAGTGTAAGAATTTCGTACAAAGCACCCCACGCTTTCTTTTACAATGACGTTAAACTTCTCGTTAATCACTTTATTCTTACCTATATTATTTTTTTACTTTTTATTTCGGTTTAATGGTATTAAAGCCTGTTTTTTAGTTCTATTAATCTATTTTTTTTTCAAATTTTCAGATATATGTTAAAAAATATATGAATTAATCTTGCCATTTAAAGTGGGTAATAATCGAGTTCTAATATTCCGTTACATACATACAAACATACATACAGGTGAAGCTAATAAAAGCGTGTTCAAAATCAAATCTTTTCTTTTTATAATATTAGTAAGTATAGATATCGATGACAGAAACGAAAAAAGTCTGACCTATAAATTAGAGACAAATATATAATTTTGATCAACAACTTGTATAAAAAGCTGACGTCACAAATCAAAATACTATGGCGGCTCGTATTTTAACGCCAATTTTAAAACTTGATTCTGATAATACTTCCCCTAAGTAGGTCATTTGGTAAGTGGACCTTCTGAATACGTGCCGATACAAATCTTATCATCATCTAACCTTTCTTCATCCCGCTCATATCGCCACCGTTGCAGCCAATAGCCTGCGGTCCCGGGCTCAAGCTGTGCAGCTGGTAGGGCGGAGTTCTAGTGTCTATCTGCGCAGGCCACGGAGCCCGAGGCCAGGCCGGGGCAGTCCCAGGGGTGCCGAGGAGTCGCAGGCGCTCGTACACCGGGTTGGAACAGTCGGATGGCGGCTGCTGGCTCGAGGACTTCTCCTTTTGAGCTGCTAGGTTGCGCAGGACTCGGTTGATGGATGACACCTGTGGATGATATAAACCAGTTTATAGTTTATAAAATAGGTAATTATTAATCGCCGCAACAATTTTTATTACGAGTTTTTTTGTTTTAGTTTGTTATTAAGCGATACGCCTGCCCATGACAGTTGCAATGCCACTTTGGTTGCGCGTCACTGCACTGCGCTCGTCACCTTGAGACAGATAATGTACGACTTCGTCATAATCAAACTATTTTATTGTACATAGGCAAAATAATAGCACTTTTACAAGTCAAACTTAACATCTCATGAACTTAACATCAAAGAGAAATACACAACATATATAAATAGATCAAATCAATAAATTTTTAGTAAATTAAGTAGGCTTTGAGTTAAAAAACGAAATTTCCCTTTCATGTGCCAACAGAGTTAAATCTCACACTGGAATACCCTTCTGACTCTACCGGTGCTTCGGAAATACGCCCGTTAGAGAAGAGTGCATCAAAAAAACTCTACGGGTTGTATTTTTTCCATATTTGTTGATTCTTTAAAGGATTTTGTTTTCAAATGTCAGAAATAATATAACATATTTAAATAACAAATATAAAAGGTAAAAGTGACAATAAGATGATCATCTTAACTTTTCTAGTTGTTTGTGAACTTAAGAGATCCGATGATAATGCATTATTTTATTTTGAGAATAATAATGCTAGTTAAAAGTTAATTGACGTCTACGGGTGGGTACGGCAGTTAATATGACATGATGATTATAACTAACTTTAATGCAATCATTAAAGTTAGTTATAATTTGGTCCTTTCGACCACATTTCCACAACTTTATATCCATCACTTTTCATTCGTTACAACATTTCATAATGACAAGAGCATCCCGTTTTATGAACCCAACAATTCTATGGGAACTATGGGATTTGGAACATGTGAGCATGTACGGCAGCTAAAAAGTCGTAACTTCAACATGGCTCATTAAAAAACTAGTTAAACAACAAAGAAAAAAAACGGTTACTTTATCCAGATCTCAACATCTGAGATCTGATCCCGCGATGTTTACGACGACCCGGCGACGACACGGGACCAGAGAGGCGTGCAATAAATTGATTATTAAACATTTATTGAGGATTTTTTGTTGAGAGACGTTTGGGCAGGATAAGGTTATTAGTGAATGGTTAAGGCCGCCCCACATTCACGCCATGAAATCGCGGTGAGGACTGTCCCGTTAGTCGGAAGCCGCGAAATTGACGAAAAAAGACACGAAGCCATTCCACACTCATGTAGGCTGGCGCGGGAAGTCACGGCGTGAATGTACGGGATCTACCTATATAATATATTTTACAATTTATAGACAAATAATAATTTTACACCACGCGATTTTCAGCATTTAAAAAAAATGTAATATAATATAATTTACTAGCTTTCCAGCCCGCGACTTCGTCCGCGCAAACCACTGTTTATCGTGAAATAAAGCATTCTATGTTCTTTTAGGCAAAGGTAGGTATAGCACCAATGCCCTTGATGTTTTTTGACATAAGTACTTGTTATTGCGATTCCATGGCAACCGTTTCTTAGCGAGTAATTATCATTTATCCAGTATTTCCAATTTTCTCGAGGAACTTACAATTTTCCGGGTTAAAAAGTCCTCCTATGTTATCCTATGTTTTTTTCCAAGGTATAAGCTATCTCCATTCCAAATTTCATCAAAATCCGTCCAGCCGTTATCGCCTGAAAGCTCCCCAAACAAACAAACAAAAAACAAACAAACACACAACGTTTCACTTTTATATATTGGTATGGAAAATAAAAATATGAAATTTTAAAACTATAAGGCTTTCTTATTTAGGTTAATTCATTTCATAAAATAGATAAATATGATCCTTTCCAACTTCTAACTCATGCTTTACTATGTTAAAATATTGACATTGTGAAGTACCGAGTTAAAACTCATAGATTGTTTATGAATTTCAGTCTTTGTTACGATATTGCTATTCTATTACATTTATATCGTAGAGAGAGCACGAAATTAATTAATAAAATTGGACTAAATTCTTCAAGGACGAAGACTTCCCAAATAAGCAGAAAAAAAATCTTCGAGCCAGGCCACCCAGACCAAGGAAAACCGAAAACCCTGCGCACCAACTGTCACTGTCATATGACAGCGCGCCAAACGGACATGGCACGTAACTTAGACGTAGGACAGGAAGGCCGTAAGACGATAGATGGTAACGCGATACGCGGCCGCGCGGTGGTCCCCGCCGTTGGCTGACTGGCAGATGACGGAATGCCCGATGGACCGAGAAAACGCAGCACGTTCAAAAACGAAGTGTCACTTTTTTTGAAAAAATGTTTTTTTTGTCTATGTTTAAAGTTTTTTTTAATTAAAACTGATAAGTATTATGATGGCCTACATCGTATTTTAAAAGGTCATTTTTATTATCTTATCGCTTTGTGAGATTTGATACAATACTGCCAATACTGCAACTCTATGGAATGGCGGTCTTTATGTATACAGGGTGCCATGATAATTATATTTCTCTTAGGCCAACTGGCATGAAAACAAAACAAAGTATCTAGTTAGTCCAAAAACTATAGACATAGACATATACATAGACATAGACATATATTTGTTGTGGCAAAAAAACAGGTTAACTAAGTAATAAATTAGGTAATACATACTAATACAACTAAAAATTGGTAATACATTTACCGTTCTTTTGCCACAAGCCGGCCCCAACTCAGCATAGTGCTGGATAAGGCTGGCTAATTATTATTTAAAGAGCGGTGGCCTAACGGTTCTATAGTGCAATTTAGAATCCAACGATACCGGGTTCAAAACCTAGGCTTGAACCAATGACTTTTCTGAGTTATGTGCGGTTTACCATCGCTCCGTGCTTCGGAGGGCGCGTTAAACTGTCGGTCCCGGCTGTTATTGATTAATAGCAGTCGTTAAGCCATGTCAGAGGCCATCGGGCGGCTTTACTAACTCTGACACCAGAGGCCAGCACTACCTCATACGACAAACAAACAACAACAACAACAAACATTATTATTTCTTTTGCGCTACTGTCTGCGTATGTCGCACTATCTTGTCTTAAATTTTTAGCCCAGACTAGACACTAGCCCAAGACTAAGACTGTTGTGCAAGTGGGCCTTAAGATATTGGCCAGCCGAATCCATTCCAAAACATCAAAGTCATAATATTATTTTTAATCCCAATTATTTAGTTATTTTTTGAATAAGTGACAAAATTAGCTTGTTACCTATCAGAATTTTACAATTTGAGTTGCTTTTTTATTATAATCATAACAAGACTAACAAACTTAAAAGTCAGGCAACTCAATAAAGTCCGGTAGTCAATAAAGTATTTACCTTAAAGGGTTGAACTTTCCGTATAAATGAAATGGAAAAATTTAACAAGCTGTTTTCCCAAGCATAGATTCAACAGCCAATGATTTGAGCCAATTAGATATTGTATTCGTTATTTTATTTTCTAATTGTCTGTTATTAAGTCAGTACAATAACACATTTCGATGACTTTAGATAAGAGCTTGGGCAATTAAAAAGCTAAATGAGCGAAAAGCTAAAATAATAAACAAGGAGATAAAAGCAATTTAAAATAAAAACTAGATCTGAATACCTAAGTAAACATAAATCATGTCATGGTCATACTCGTAGAAGAATGAAAAATAAAGTACTTAACTACTATAAGTTTGA
The DNA here is from genome assembly GCA_946251855.1 of Alsophila aescularia. Taxonomy (NCBI): domain Eukaryota; kingdom Metazoa; phylum Arthropoda; class Insecta; order Lepidoptera; family Geometridae; genus Alsophila; species Alsophila aescularia. Next base: position 18,503,803 of record OX276381.1, read on the forward strand.
GTTAAAAACATATTGCTTTCATCTAGTCATCGTTAAAAACTAACGGATTATGTTCATAAGCCTCCATTTTTATACGGATATGCGGCCAACAACCGACCCGCGCAAAAGTGTGGCCATGCGTGAAAACCGTCTGTGCCAACTGTATAAAAAAAACTCCAAAGTACCGTCCTGTAAACAGTCCTTTAATTCGAATCACACACGCCAATGACTTGTTTCGTTGATTGTACTTCAATTAGTAAATAACCCTTGATATTTAAAAACCTTTAGAACGTTAAAACCATTAAAATTCACAATACATACAAGAAAAGCTCTATTATTATGTTTACATGTTTATGCGAAACCAATTTTCTCTAAAAGAGTGCATTTAAACAATGTTTTGGGACAATGGGTGCATTTCAGTCGATTGGATTGATCAAAGTTTTTTTGCGGTTTATAATTTAAGCTGCTTTTAATACGGTGAATTTAATTTGGCGTCCTTATTCGAATACAGGTAGCTGAGAAATAGATTAAAAATAATTTAAGTAACGTTTTTTGGCATGGATTAAGGAAGAAGTATTTTTTTAATATTGTTAGAAAAACTCTTTATAAAGATATCCCTTTTTTTAAACTGGCTAGAAACCTGGGCGCCAATTCTGTTAGCTATTGAACCGTGATAACGCATGTCACTTGCATGATATTTTTTTTCTCTTTTACCACATAGAAGTGGCAAAACCGAAAAAAATGCAAAATTAAAAAAAATACTATAAAGCATAAGTTTGTTAACAGAATTGGGCCCACGGAACACGGTCTACGCTGTTTTTTTCTTTGTATATATCATTTTTTATTCATTGTACAGAGTCAAAAGCAAATATTACGTTTCATTTTAAATAAAGCCAGAATGAGTATCACTATCTTATATACATATATTCTTTCCAGACTTTTTGACTTTAAAATAACTTAATGCGATGTAATCCTGCTTTAGCCTTATTTTAAGGCTATTCGATTATTATATTATTGTCACTAATCGCTGTTAGGTGATAGAATAAATAAAAAATAAGGTTAAATATCAAAAACAAAAATTTGAAATAAAAAAAGTTTTTCCTTAATCATAGCTAGAATAACGCCCTCGAAGCGTCCAAATTGATTCTAAATCGTCCCATCACTCGCGTCACAACAGGCATCACAAATCACTGCCTTTGCCTAAAACAACGCGTTCCGAATACAAAATAAATTACATTAAAAAATAAAAACGTTCCTTTCCTACCTATCAAACGTTCTCAGAGTATGAAAGGTGCCCCCTAAATACCGGGTGAGGCGAAGCGCGAAAATTATCTTATATTTGCTCAGACGGCGTGAACGCAGGGCGCGAATACTTTTCAATAAGCTTAGAGAGCGATTTTTTTATTTTGCGAGAGCCATCTTGTATAGCATGGCTCTGTACGGAGCAAACAGAGGGTCCTTATTGATCGATGCGATTTCTCTGATTGCTCTAAGTAAAGTTTGCTGGTTATAGAAATATTTAGAGGCATGTATGAAAAAGGTTGAGTTTTAATTACTTACAATTGAGACTCAAAAAATAAAAGAACATAAATAGAGCTATAATAATTGTGTTGTTGGTCTACATCCGACTTATTGGGAGCTAGATGTGCCCCGCGGTTTCACCCGCGTTATGATTGATTATGATGATGTTGCTCACAAGCAACACAAGCTCATTTGTATAAAAAATAACTTATCAGCGACTAAAATAACGTCAATCCGTAGTTTAGTTGCTGCATTAAAGAGGAGCAAACAAACAAACTTTCACATTTACAAAAGTATAGCACTAACGCTTTTGATGCTTTTTGACATACTTGATAATATTTCGTTTCCATAGCAACCGTTCCTTACAGCGAGTTATCAATATTTTCCAATTTTCCCATAGAAACTTAACCATTTTCCGGGATAAAAAGTAACCTATGTTTAATTCCAAGATATAAGCTATCTCCATTCCAAATTTCGTCAAAATCCGTCCAGTCGTTATCGCGTGAAAGCTCCCCAAACAAACAAATAAACAGACAACGTTTCACTTTTAAATGTGTATTGGTGTGGATATTAGGTCAAAATAAAAATTACTGTCATGCCATGACAACGTGCGTACATACCTACCTGCATGAATAAAAAATATATGCAAATATTATGTTAGGTGACAACTGATTTCAAAGTTCAAGCAAAAGTCATATTGTGTACTTTCGACATCTTTCAGTCCACATTTACCTCACTCGCGATATTTAATGCTCAGAAAAAAAAGCAGTGCATTACTGGCAGCATTGTCGGGCACGTCGGGCCCGGGGGCCACGACAAAAGGCAACCTGCTGGGTCTATTGTGTGCCAAGTCGGCACTTTGCGAGTCAATATTTTTGGTGACTTTCGCTCTTTCACTCACTCGCGATTCTGGCAACCGTTTTTAAAGAAAGCCCCGTCAGCGAACAAATGCGCACCTACTCCATACTGTTGATTATTTTTCATTGTTTTTGCACGTTTTTGTGCATGATCCAATCTAATCGGAGTGTTTGTCGGGCTTGCTCGCTTTGCTGCAGATTGCAAAGCGAGTAATTTTTAAATTGGCTCCAAAAACAGTGTGTGACCAAAATAAAGAATAATGAAATGTATTGAGAGCTCTTTAACATATTACCCATTGTATATAAATAATTGAATTACGATAAATTCGCAAATTCCCTGACAATAAATAAATCAAAATCACAACAAAAGACAACAATTAAAATAGAGCCGGCAGCACACCGCCCCTTCAAGACCAAGAAAACGCCTCACGTTTCATGAAAAAAAAAACGCCCATAGACAGCGAAAGTCAAACGGCGCTTAATTCGGCCGTTTCCCACGTTCGAAATTTAAATTTAATTGTCGAACTATTGTTGGTAATCAAAGAAATGGGTCAATACTCTAAGGAGCTCATTTCTATTGTTTGATTGAGAGTTATAGGCATTTGTCAATACGTCTGTGCATTGAGACGCGACGGGGGGCGTTCTGTTGGCACTCAATACGCGTAGACCAAGGTGCTGGGTCTAAGACCAATGTATTCAGAGTCGTTTGAGAGTGAAATGATATGCAATGATTAGGTGCGTTCTCATACGTGGGGTAACAACGCTGAAGAGTTCTATTGTTGATCTGTATTTCATTAAGTCACAGTTAAACGCATTTGAATTACGTTTTGTTTGTCAACATAGTTGAAATATGTCGTTTAAATTTCTATTTCATTAACTTCTTGATAATATTTTTTATTGTAATCGTATTTTGCCTTACTCAGTCAATTTACGCTTCAAAACAAGCATACATTATAGTCAGGTTAAAGTACGTCTCTAAGTGCCGCGGCTAATCTCATACCAAAAGAATAACGTAGAGCAGTAGTGGATACATTCTGCATGTGTTTTATCTTCAAGTTAAGAATCCTAGATTAAGCTTTAAAAAAAACGTAACGAATTCAGGCAAAAAAAAACTGATTGAAGCCTGTTGAAAAATACATTAAAAAAATTTTTTTTTAAAAAAAGCATAAGCTTTATTTTATTTCATAAACCTCGCTCTAGGTGCATCATATACTTCCTTCAAAGTCACTTAATTCATCATTAGCTAACTTAGTTTTGGAGCAACAGTAGATGACCACTTCTCATTATTATAAATGCGAAAGTTTGTATGTGTATGTGTGTGTGTGTGTGTGTGTGTGTGTGTGTGTGTGTTTGTGTGTGCGGGCGTGCGTGTGTGTGTATGTGTGCGTTAGTGTGTACATGTGGGTGTGTTCGTGTGTGTGAATAGAATAGAATAGAATATATTTTATTTGCTCCAAATGTGAGTTAATATAAATTGATGTTTTACAGTGAAAAGACCAACACAATGCACAATTCACCAATTAAATGGCCTGCAAAAATTGTTACTTAAATTATAATTTGATTGGTACATGCATCATGCGATAACAATAGCAATTATATTTACAACTAGCTGTACCCGCGGCTTCGCACGCGTGGTCTTTTCTTTAGGTTCAAAGTACCATAATGTGCTTTTCCAGGACCAATATACCAACGTTTGATCAAAATTTATTTAGCCATCGAAAATATATTTATCAATTGCTCGGCTAGAAGCCGAACTCAAATCATACCAAGTATCATTTGAATTCATTCAGTAGTTTAAGTGCGATGAGCGGTCAAGATACGGACAAACAGACAGACAAAAATAAAAAGTCAAACAGCATCAAATATAGATAACCATCCAAAAAATATGATTTATTACTTAAATATTAACATAACTTTGGACCCATATCCCGCAGAAGCCCTTTAATTTTTCGGGATAAAACGTGTCCTCAATTTTAACCCATCATATAAATTAAGACGGTGCCAAGTTGCATCAAAACCCGTCCATTAGTTTCAGTGTGGTACGTGTTCTTTTAAATAAGTTTCAACCCCTATCCTTCGAAAACCCATTAATTTTACGGGATGTATAGTATCCTATGTCCTACCTCGTAGCATGAACTCACATCATACCAAATTTCATTTGAATTCAGTGAGTATTTTCGGCGTGATGCGCTGCCAAGGTACAGACAGACAGACGGACAGACAGACAGACAGACAGACAGACAGACAGACAGACAAACATTTCAATAATACAGTTTTGGCTTTACATTTTTTGAACATAAAACGGCCTCCAAAAAAATTTACACAATATCTTCAATTTACAGAATTTGGGACATTATCCCGCAGGAACTCTTTATTTTTTTGTGATAAAAATTATTCTAAATTTTTACCGATTATATAAACTATATTCTGTGCCAAGTTGCAACAAAATCCGTCCAGTAGTTTCAGCGTGATACGTGTTCTTTTAAATAACTTTCATTGCCTATCCTGCAGGAACTTTTTTATATTTCGGGATGAAAAGTATCCAGTGTCCTACCTCAAAATATGTACTCAAATCATACCAAATTTCATTTGATTTAAGTGAGTATTTTCGGCGTGATGCGCTGCCAAGGTACAGACAGACAGACGGACAGACAGACAGACACACAAAAATTACAAAAATACAGTTTAGGCTTTAGTATTTAATATAGAATGGCCTCCAAAAAAAATTACAAAATATCTTCAATTTATAGAATTCGGGTGATTATCCCGCAGGAACTCTTTATTTTTTCGGGATAATAATTATCCTCAATTTTTACCTATTATATAAACTAAGATTATGCCAAGTTGCAACAAAATCCGTCCAGTAGTTTCAGCGTAATACGTGTTCTTTTAAATAACTTTCAACGCCTATCCTGCGAGAACCCTTTAATTTTTCGGGATTAACAGTGCCTATGTCCTACCTCGTGGTATGAACTCAAATCATACCAAGTTTCATTTAAATTCATTCAGTGGTTTCAGCGTGATGCCTAGCCAAGATACAGACAGACAGACAGAAGACAGACATACAGACAAACAGAAATGAAAAAAAATACAGTTTTGGCTTCAGTATCGAATATAGAGTACCCTCCAAAAGAAAATTTCAAAATAACTTCAATGTACAGAATTGAACCAGTTACAGTTTTATTATAAGTATAGATGACAATAATAATAAGCCTAATGAGAATCTAAAAAAAATACATTAAGACATAAAAATACATTACATTATTTTTTTATGAAGTAGTCATTAAGACGAAAGAGTAAAAATTGTGATCCAGCAACCAGGCTCCTTAATTCATATTTAAATTTAGCAATTTTGTGTGTTTGTTGCTCCTTCACACACAAATGGCTGAACGGATTTGGATGAAATTTGGTACCAGAACAGTCTAAATTCTTAATTTTTAAAACTTTTGAAGCTTTTCAAGCATTTGAAGCTTATGAATCAAATTTGACCAAAAAACGCAGGCAATTTTTAATATCGACAAACGGCGCCGTATGTTTATAAAAAAATAAGTCTGTTTGCAAAAAGTCGTAAAAGCATTCATAAGTGTAATAAAATTCATATCAACCTAACTAACCACGGAATAGAAAAAACAAGTGGAAGTGCAACTTATGCGGGTGACCTGTGCCACAGATATGCACAGCAAATCTAACACGCACACAAATATGACGTACGTAAAAATAAAATGAACTCTATTAAGCAGGGACCTTATTCTCTATTGCCACTTGGCGTTAAGATATCTGCTTGGAATTGTTTGTGCATGTTCGAGAATTGCCGTACTTTTCCAAAAGATTCCACAGCGAGACGCGTTACGCGTGTGACTGTTCATAGAGAATAATGGCCCAGTCGTTAACGCATTATTTTCAAATCTGATTCATAAGCTTCAATCGTCTCAATAATACACACCCTATTACAATAAGTGTTTGTTAGTAGTGCAGATTAAGACTTTTATTTTGATTGTTTTAGTTTGGAGACAGCGGTTCTAATGTACATGGTGTAGTGTACACTTCCACTTGATTTTTCTATTCTGTGTAACTAACCTATACTGCGTTTTTAGGCGCAATTCTATCAAAAATAGTATTTTGCAAACAGACGAATTTTTATAAACAGTTTTAATTTGCAAACTAACTAACCTATCTAGTTTTTAGGCGCAATTCTATAAAACACATTAGTTTGGATACAGACGATTTTTTATAAACAGTTTTGATATGCAAACTAACTAACCTAAGTATCTAGTTTTTAGGCGCAATTCTATCAAACATAGTATTTTGCAGACAGACGATTTTTTATAAACAGTTTTGATATGCAAACTAACTAACCTAAGTATCTAGTTTTTAGGCGCAATTCTATCAAACATAGTATTTTGCAAACAGACGATTTTTTATAAACAGTTTTGATATGCAATCTAACTAACCTAAGTATCTAGTTTTTAGGCGCAATTCTATCAAACATAGTATTTTGCAGACAGACGATTTTTTATAAACAGTTTTGATATGCAAACTAACTAACCTAAGTATCTAGTTTTTAGGCGCAATTCTATCAAACATAGTATTTTGCAGACAGATGATTTTTTTATAAACAGTTTTGATATGCAAACTAACTAACCTAAGTATCTAGTTTTTAGGCGCAATTCTATCAAACATAGTATTTTGCAGATAGACGATTTTTTATAAACAGTTTTAATATGCAAACTAACCTATCTAGTTTTAAGCGCAATTCTATCAAACATATTAGTTGGCAAACAGACGATTTTTTTATAAACACACGACGCCGTTTGTAAAATGACGAGTTCTACAAATTGCCTGGGACACATACAATATCACGATCACGCTACGTAGAACTACAGCATAAGATTGTAAGTCAATCGGTGAGGCGAGTCACTTGCGAGCGTGTAAGCATCCACCAGACCATGAAAAACCTTGTAACGCCTGTTAATAAATATAAAAATACAGATTTTCCATCCTCGTGTATTTTTTGCCGTCTTTGAAAAGGAGAAGGTTCTCATTTCGACTGCTTTCATTTTGTTTGTAACCTGATAATACCAAAGTTCAAAAACAATTTAAAAAAAACTTTCATTTTTTTTTTAAATTATCTTCTTTGTACAGATTGTTTCGTACTTATTGCATTATTATGAGTATAGATTATTCAGTTGTTGCTTTCGATCCGTCTTTCGACAGTTGAAATGAATTGTGTAAATATTAATGATTGAATAGGTAAGTAAGAACACTAATAATTAGGCACAACAAAATAGATAGGCTCACAAACCGGTTTTTGTACCGAATGTTGGTAACTGTCGCGACAAAATTAAGAGTTTGGTATTGCGCTCTTTGTGTGCAAATCTATACTTATAATAAAGCAATAAAGACGAAAAAACTGCACAACGAAGATAATAAATGAATAATGGTCTAGGGTGCTTAAAATAAACTACTGAACGAGAATATAATTTATAAAAAAACATGTCTGTTTGTTTGTTTGTCTGTATGTTTGTTCGTGCTTCACGTAAAAAATACTGAACCCAATGCAATGCGGCTTTCACTGTTGAATAGCTTAGGGTTTGACTTAAAAACTGGGGTACTTGGTATCTTAATCCGATGATTAGATGCCAAGCAATCGATTAGCAAAAAGCTATTGGACGGCTGAAGGAATAAACAGACGGGAAAGCACAGCTAGTACTTAATAATAAAAACAATATGCATTCTATACCTAACTGAGATAATTTATGGATATTCTGTTGATTAATATAGTTTGACGCCCATAGATGGCGACCATTTATGGCGTCCAACACACCTACTTTATTACAATTAACTCATACGACTTCACACTTTTTACTTTCCTCCCACGTTAAGGGCGTCCCGGACATTTTCCGCTAGATCTGTACAAAAACCCGGATTCCCGGAGTAAATCGGACATGTCTGGGAGGCGTAAAATTGTTTATTGATTTATTCGGCATATTTCCTACATTTGGAGGGACACTTCACGCGCGAATTGTAAGAAATAATGAGAGTGAAATGTGACTAGATATTTTACGGTCATGGGAGAGGATGAAATAATTTATTTCCTATTTATTTTTGTAAATAAATTTTTACTATTTATCTTATTATACAAGTTAACATTCTCTAGACACTTACAGACAACATTGACACGCAGCTTTTCCCGCGTGGGTCTCTTTTCCGGGTTAAAAAGAAAAAAATGCGTCCATTTACTTCCTCATGATGCTCACAATAATAATTGTTCTTGTATTTCATCAAGATTGGTCTAGCCGATTATTCGTGAAAATGTAACTGATAGACAGAGAGACAGGAGTTACTTTGTCATCTCTTCTCGACCTAGTATAAAACAAAGTCCCTTTCCGCGTCTGTCTATCTGTCCGCTATTTCCTCCTAAACCACGCGAGCTATTCGCCGACCACCAAAGTGAAGTGAAAGTAGAAATTGAGTAGTTGCTGTTCTTTCCGGTTTCAGTTCCTAACCGTGCCTGTTCTTGTGCCTGCTTTTTAAACATTAAATTGACAATTAACAATAAATTATTTAAAAAAAAAGTTGTACATCCTTATCTCACAATGTCTGATTTCGGAACAATATAAAAACGGATGGGACCTTGTCAATATGAAATTTAACAGTCCGTGTTGCAGAGTTAGAAATTCTGTAAACATATTTCATAGCCCATTTTTTATCATTCTAACATACAATTAAAAATAGACTATTTATTTAAAAAAATGTGAAACTTTAACAATTGGCAGTAAAAAAGCCTAAAAATGAATTCGATTGGATGACGCTTCAATATTTACTCACTATTATTTTTATTTATTTCACTGACTTTGTTCACCAAAACTTTTTAAATCACCATAAAATATAAACTAAAATAAAATAATGAACTAAAACATACGTGGGGTCAATAAAATTAAATACCTAAATCTTTGAGACCCAGCCAAACGGCAAAAGTCAATTATGTTTACTTGGTGAACCGGTCCCAAATCTACAGTAATGATTTTAATGACAATAAAAGTCAGTATTATTATTACAGGAATATAATAATAGTGTATTATTAATATTGGCACGGGGATGAACGCTCGAGTGAATCAGAATGACACAGTTTTTCAACGGTTTTGTATTATTTTTGACACGTTTCTTTTTCATTGTTCGACTTTCTATAGCACCTTGTTCAATGGGGATATTTAGCTATCGTAATACAGTTTTCTATTTTATTTATGATTTTGTATATCAAAAAACCTACTTTATTTCCTTTTTTCTATTCTAATGGGACGTAAAATTTGGAATATATAAAAATATATATCTGATTGACACTTTTAAAGTTTGGTCCACTAATGTATGAAACGTGAACTAACCTTTAATGTGAATTAACCCCTTTAAATTTCAGCCTAAACTATGAATGAGTTTTTCTACTGTTACTATCAGATATCGAGAACATATTTAACCACCACACACCCTCTTGTCACCCGAAACCACACAGCAACATCCATAATTACACACAACTGACACTCTACTCTGTAATCATCTGATTAAATGCGGAATTACACGAAAAAGCACATTAATATTCATCAGTACACAGATCTCGATAGTGCTGTTAAAACCCCCCAAACAAAAAGCTGTCAAGTACCTCGTTTAATACACAAAGCGTAGCGTGGACGCCGCATAAAATTATAATAAATATTCGCAGACAGAGATGGAAATAATATCCCAACTAGAGCGAGAGAGATGGAGCATATGGATACGGTCATCTCTTGCTGCATTTCTATGCATAGGGCTGCCACGATCTCGGTTTGAGATATGTCTGGCATTTCCCTAGTGTGTAGTGTGTCAGTCAAACTTGTGTATGGAGTTTTGGCAAAATTAAGAGGCTTCGTTTTTTATGTATTTTGAATGCGTAATATATTTTATTTTATAACATTTGAGGTGGAATTATGGAATGAAAAAAATATTTATCGAAATTAAAACCAACAAATTAGTAGGTAAACTAAATTAGGTTTGTCGATCTCACCAAAACAGCTAGATCGGTTATGAAGAATTTAACACAATATGTTTGTGTAGATTGATTTTTATACCGAGAGAGATAATGTAAACATTCCAGTGGCACAGCAAATAATTGAATCTCCGGAGCTTGAAGCTAGCAGCTTATAAAGAACTAGCTTTCACCCGCGACTTCGCCAGCCCTGACTACAGTCTGTTTATCGTGATAAAAGCATCCTATGTTCATCTAGGATATAAAAACCAACGCAAAAGAAAAATATAGCACCGACGCTCTTGATGCTTTTTGACAGACTTGTTATTATTTCGTTTCCACGACAACGTCATTTTGTTACTTACAGCGACTAATCTTCATTTTCCAGTTTCCCGCTGCAACTTACCATTTTCCGGGATTAAAAGTATTCTATGTTGGTCTTTATATTGTACAGTACCTAATTACAACGTTTCATTAAAATAAGATCAGTCGTTTTGGCGTGAAAGCTCCCCAAACATATAAAAAACAGACAAACAGACGATACGATTCACTTTTATATAGATTGGTGCGGATTAGATTACAAAGAAATCCAGGAAATAAACAGATCGCAGACAGCCCTATTAATAAACCACATCCGTAAATCGAAAGGTGACAATACACACTCGTCATTTGGACGCCGAACAGGGGCAATACATGTCGGACTGTGTGTGGGGTGCTTTATATTACACGTAATAAGTCATAACTCATGTGTTAACTAGAGAAGGGTCTCTAATAATGGCTATCAAGTCTGATTCGCATCGAAACCTATTATTAAAGTATGGGTGATGATTTTTGATGTTTCGTGGGGGACCGGAGATAGTGACATCTGTGAAATTGTTGTAAAACTGCTTTAAGATAGGTCGAATAGGCGAATTTTACGGTTAGCCGTGTTATGGCCAGTTATGGGCGAAAGGTTAAATTAAGTATAGCATAGCGTAGCATAATCGTAGTATTTTCTTTTTTCAATTTATGTATATGTCGTGGCCATATCGAAGAATTGATTATTTCATGATGTGGCCGATAATTTCTTGAAATGGTTCTACTTCATGAAACGGCCAGCTCAAAACTGACCATATCTTTGAAACATTAACGTGTAATGATATGTCAATCCACGTTTGGCTATATCATTAATGTAGGGTTTTCGTGATACCAAAGGTGTTAAAACAAAGTTTTTTTAAGACCATATACCTCCCGCCTTCGACGCCTAACCTAACACGGCCGAGTAGTGCTTTCGCCCTCGCCTTCTATTTTACGATATGATTTGACCATATCACGAAGTAGCCGTGCGTTTAGCTGTTCATATCTTTAAACTCTGATTCATTTGGTCAAACCATTTCATGATATGACCGATTTTTTCATTGAACTTTTTCACGATGTGGCCAACCATTTCATGAAATGATATATTCCATGATATCGCCACGACATATACATACATTAATAAATGTACCATCGCTACCACGGTTTTCTGTACATAAAATTCTGATATTGTCGTGGCCGAGGTATTGGCATAATTTGGGCATTGCAAAATAACAAATCCAATAGCGTAAAATTCATAAAAGACAGGAAGCTTTTAAAGATGAGGTAGGAGCACTACTCTTATTTTATACCCGACTACAGTGAAGCAAAAAGGTATGTATGTATGTATGTATGTATGTATGTATGTCCTTCGTCCGCTGGTTATAGGCTATGTGACGTCACATTAAATTGAATGTGGCGCCCTCTAGAGGACATAATTTCATTTTAAACAGAGTTTCAAATTTTAAAATTATACCTAAAAATATTTATGTTTGACCAGGTACATTTCATTCATGTTCGCTGCCAGCGAACTTAAAGTTAATTTAACAAATTAAATAATAGTTATAAATATGAGCAAAAAATATAAATATAATAATATATATATTAATAATAACGATAACTTGGCACGCGCGATAAAGAAAAATATTGGAAATCTGACGCGAGTCATGCCATCACAGATCTCTAAAACAATAGGCACGGTAAGGAAACAAGGTAATGTTTTATACGCGTCTCACTCGCGCAGGCCATAAAGCTCTGAGTAAAGTAATTAAATAGTAAATTTTTATATATCACGTTTTTGTATTGATACTTTATATATCTTACTTTAGTTAAATATTGGTCACTTCTTTGAACTATTATAAAAATATTGTTTATATATATGTTTGTAATTTTTTATATTCAATTGTTGCTTTATCTTTTGTGGAATTTCATTTAGTAATGTAGGTATTAAAAACTCAATTGTTCGTCATCCATAAAAAAAATTAGTTCTTGGTATTTTTAATTTATTTTGTGTTATTTTCCTTGTTATAATATTATGGAATACAGATATTTGAATGTCCTTATTATCAAATTGTTCTATCAAAAGAGACATTTTAACTTTAGTTTGTATAGGCAAAATATTACAAAATTCAAAAAATATCTATTATATTCTCCTTGCATTGTTTTTTAATATTATAAGGTACTATAAGTTTCAATAATCTTATTTGCAAATTCGATATTCAAATTCTATTCTTCTTCTATTGAGTTAGCGCGTTTTTCGTGCACTGGGAATAAAATAAAACAGATTTCTATATTTTATATGTTTTGCTATTTCAATTATTACCTATATTATACCATATGAATATAAATAATAATAAAATAACAAAACGTTCATAGCGCAATGTCATCAAAAAAGAACCCGTGTGAAGCCCATAGAAAAAAAACTTAAGGTCCTGTTATCTGTCATCCATCAGCTGTCAGTGCCAGATCTACATACATTGTGCCGTGCGGAATGTCACTGTGGTCATAGTGTCAAATCAGAGTTGCCAGAGGTAAAGAACCTAGTGTGGCAAGTTTATTCTTTCTACTAAAGGAAAAACAAAACTCGAATAAAATAAAATTGGAGGCATTTTTTTTTTGTTTTCATTTGCTAGTTATTATCAGCAAAATATTCCCTTTCTTCACAAATATCTAATATATTGTTTAGAATTTTAAATTATTTTAGTACCAGCCTTCATACATTTTCCGAACAGCTCTTTTATCAGTATTTTACCAAGTAGGTAAAGCACACTAACGCGACTCTATAATTAAAAATATTTAAAAAAAAATGAAAACGAATCGATGGATACTTGATGGAGCTTGTCAAAAGCGGACCAATAGTGGCGGTGCTATAGTGGAACATCCACGCATACACACATACATAGATTGTTAATTTATTACCCTTCCCTTGCTTCGCCGTACTCGGGTAATAAAGGATCTTAGTTTAATATTAAATTCAATATCGGAATATTTATTTTACTTACATATTATTTTATTCACTTCATTTAATTATTATAATTATTAATTGTATCACCCATTACTTACATTTTATCATTTAAATATTCATCAATATAATAATAGCTATTTAACTGTCACGTTTATGTTTTTTTCCCGTTACTAATTACTTCGGTGGCTGCAATCTCGACACATATACTCGTAGCAATGCAATCGCAAGCTACCGATAGCTACATGATAACGAATAACGGCAGTACCGTTGTAGGTACCGATGACAATTGTTAGTTTTACACAGCTAATGATAGAAGCTATCGATTATCATCGGTATCTGTACTTAAGAGGTTAACAAATATCGTTAAAATCGAATCTTAAAGACTTTGCGACCGATTGTAAAGCAATTGCTATCTATATCGAGACAGCAAGCCCAGGTACCTTATACATTCAATTCAACTTAGCTGTGGCAGCGGCTATCTAATACAAAGCATAAGCCAAACTAGCTAGTCTGGCCTTTTGGCTGGCTGGCTAGCCAAAAGGCTATAATAGAACATCCAAATTGGCATTGGCTAATGGATTGTACTGCTCCTCCCACTAGTTGCTGACCACGCCAGAAATGTGGCCATCGCTGAACTGCCTGCCAGAAATGTGGCTTATTGCACCTAGATAGGTATGTAGTAACATGGTAATAGCCAATATTGCGGCCAAATTAGATTTTAGCGGTTTTGATCGGGCGTAGCTATTCAGGTTGCCGTAAGTGGAATAATTACGGTGTGTAATCAGTTCACGTCTGTCATTATTAAAAACTAGCTGTATTTCTGGGATATAAGGATCTTATTCCAGAACCACAAGCAAGACCTATAAAGTACAATATACTGATCAATTCATCAAACTTCGTTTAGACGTCAAGTAGTTTTTTTAAAAGCTTCTATTTAACTTCACATCTATGTATGTATGTATGTATCAATATATCTTTTTATCTATTTTTGTCTGTCCTGGAATCTTGCAATTCAAATTACGAGCAATTCCTGATTAGCTATCCGGCTGAAACTTTCAGGATAACTCACAAACCGATGAAAAATAATTATTTTTTCTTTTTTTAGTTTTAATACCTAAAAGTAATAAGCAAAAAAAAGAAAGAAAAATTAAGTGAAAATGGAACTAAAATAATAACCTTTTTTTTGGAAAAATATATCAAAAAAATATGTGACGTTCATTATAAAAAAAGGACGTAAAAGTTTTTTTTTAATATTATTCTTACTATCGATTGTTCGGCTCCTACTCATCGGATTGAGATACACCTGTTTTAGAGTCACAACCATAGTCAACTATACAAAAGTGAAAACCGCATTTCAATCGGTCCATTATTATTAAGGTGACGCGCGAACAGACATACAGACATCATAAAAAATACTTGATCAGTTCGATTAACCACTTTTGGTAACTTATTTCTTTATTATAAGTATAGATAAGAATGAAAGAAAAAAATAGCTTTAATAACAAACGAGCGCGACGGTAGCTTACCGGTATACTAGTGCGATTTATAATCCAACTATACAGGGTTCGTTCCTAGGGCACCAATGTCTTTTCTAAGTAATGTGCGGTTTTCCAGCGCTCCGTGCTTCGGAGGGCACGTTAAGCTCCATCCCGGCTATTAGTGATTAATAGCAATCGTTAAGCCATGTCAGAGGCCCTCGGGCGGCCTGACAAACTCTGACACCAGAGGCCAGCACTATTTCATACGACAAGCATTATAAACCAGCACGACAAAATGTACATATTTGAATAATAACAGTGATATACCTACCTACGTTTAAAAATTGTAGCCCAGACGCCAACTCTATTTATTTTTTAAACAAGTGTCGCTTAGCCGAGTCCCGTTTAGTCACGGTGGGGTGGCTCCCCCCACTCGTATTCAAATGTGCACATATGTTGTACGTTTTACGCAGTTTTAATTTTAATCCGCACCGCTGTAGGGCTTACTTGTGTGGTAATGGGCAGTCGTTTAGTGTTTTAATGATATGGTTAGATACATATGAATAATAGTTGCGCTGTGCGTTTTTGCCCGCGTGCAAAGCTTTGCCGACCACTTTCACCCTCTTAGGGATGGAATTTTAAAAAAACCTTACCTACCTACTCAAGGAAAGTCTCCTTAAATTGTCAAAAAAAAAGAGAAAAATCTCTAGGTCCACTGGTTTAGGCTGTGCGTTTTCTGTCAGTCAGTCAGTGTATCACGGTACTGTTAATATGGATACTAGCGACCCGCCCCGGTTTTGTACGGGTGTATTTAGAAGAAGAAGAGGTGAAAAATTTAGTTCTCGTCCACTCGACTTTCGCTCGCTACGTTCAGGTCTCGTAAGCTCGTTTATATAAACCTTCCTTGCGTTCCTTGGTTTAATGTGAAAACCACATTAAAAATAAAAAAGGAAAATGTTTTCAATTTTTTGTTTTTTATTGTTTGTTTTATACTGACTTGGTTCATTTCTGAACCGTCGATGATTCATATTTAATTTAAAAGAGTACCTAATCCCATATTAATCTGAAGAAAATTCGGTAGCTTTTTTTGATTAAATCCATTTGATGTCGGTTTTTTGGTTTAAGCAATCATCATCATCAGCCCGTGTCAGTCCACTGCTGGACATAGGCCTCTCCCAAAGCACGCCACTGAGCCCGATCTTAGGCTTTCCAACTGCTGCTAGCCACTATGCGTATATCGGCGCCCTTTACTACGTTTACCGAGTCACGGTCTCCACGCAAGAACACGTCTACTCCAACGGTTATCAGTCCTTCAACAGATATTATCAGCCCACTGCCACTTCAGCTTACTAATCATAAGGGCTTTATTTAGTTCTCTGGCGGATCACCTCATTCCGAATACGATCTTTCAGAGAAACACGACTATAGCCATACTATAGCCATTTCTATAGCCCGCTGATAAGTTGGTGGACTAGTCGTACCGTGAGTGTCCACGACTCGGCTATGTATGTCATAACAGGTAGGACAGATTGGTTGAAGACTTTGTTCTTCATACTTTGCGGTATTGGCGACAAGAAGACTCGACGAAGTTTCGCAAATGCTGCCCAGCCCAGCTGTAATCTTCTGCGGGTCTCGAAGTTGTTTTTACCTCAACAACTTCGAGAGCAGTTCCGTTAACAGGAATTGGTTCCGGAATTACATGTTCGTTGAATATTACCTTGGGTTTGTCCAAGTTTATGCATTATTTTACATCAACAATCTGAACAAAAATTATGAATAATTAAAAAAAAACATTATGTCAACTTAATATAACACATAAAACTTTAGGTATTTGCTCAGAATAAATATTTGTTTGTTTGTTCGTCTTCTATGGTCCTTGGAACTTGCATGAAAATTCCTGACTTGAAAAAAAAAGACAAGTATTATTGCACAAAAAAAAAGTGGACGCTTGCCAGGAATTTAGCTATCTAATAATTAAAAAATACCACAGAGACTTCATAATAATTACTAAATGTAGTTTATAACTACAAACAATAAAATTAAATTGTAAATGATTTAGGAAAATTGCAGACGGTCAAACTGCTACAAACAACAGTCTGCCCGTCAAGACAAGTGAAAACAAATTAAATTCCTCCAAAGACGCTAATGTCGGTTATCAAAGAAAGCCTAAACGTCTGATTATGACTGTTACGCAGGGATCCGTTTGACGTGCGCTCGGCTGTGAACGCCCTAAGAATGCCTTGTGGAGTACCCTACTACTCCGTTTTACTTTGAATATATTTGCGTATATAATCTAATTTGAGTAAATAAGGATTTTGGATTATGGAAACTCAGCCTTAACATGCGGTGGGTAAGTTTTAGAATAAGGTTCCACGGCAATTTATTAGTTTGGAGTTGGAGGTTAGAATTAGGGATAGGATATATAAGTCACTATGAAAACGATAGTATACTGAATAAATAAAAAATAAATATTTATATTTACAATTTTAATTACCTACAATTTTTCTACGGTAAAAGAGCGGTGGCGCGCAAATAATAACCATGATGTTGTATTCAGTAAAATCACCAAAACCTAGTAAAACCTAGTCTAGATGGATGAATATTTATATAATTTTTGTGTGTGGAATTGTATAAGTTATCGAAAATCCGGAATATTTGAGTGAATTGTTTACGTTTTTGTCATTCGTTTTATTAGGGTTTCGTACGTCCGAATGAAAAAAGTAACCCTTATAAGATCACTCCCGTGTCTGTCTGTCTATCTGACTGTCCATCTGTTACAGCCAATTTGTTCTGATTCTATTGGACCAATTAAGTTAAAATATGGTACACATGAATTTATGTGACCCAAACACGGACATGTAACGTAAAAAATGAATTTTGAATATGGAGGGGGGGGGGGGGGGGGGTCACTTTCGGGGGACTACGGGAAGATCTTATAAATTTACTTTACTGAAAATGCTTAGGCTAGGCAGAAATCACTAAGTACAGTCAAAATATGTTCCGTATGTTAGTTAATCGTAGTTAACAAAGACAAAAAAAATGTAGTAAATAAAAAACTCACATGTTTTGTTGGTACACCTGTGGGCAGTGCAGGTGTAACCACAAAACACGTGAGTTCCTAAATCAATTCAGTACTCTTGAATACAATACTGATCTCTTTATTGACTTAGAACTACAGTAATCGTTTAATTCTACCCTCTGTTTCCGTGCAAGTTGTTTGTAATACTATCTTATCTCATCTGCTGATGGTATCTCTTTAATACTGGATGGATCATGGATGAGAGAGTGGTACAGTGCGCAAAATAGTTTTTGTGGCATTTTGTATAGTTTCGTTTGGATTAATATCAATTAATCAAATGAAAACAAGTTTTATTTAAATATATAGTTGGTTCTAAATTATTATGTAAAACGTAACTTTATTTTTCACTCAGTCGTTTTAAAATCACATATAGTGGGTATATGTGTACACTGTAAGCATGCTTTTAATTAACTAACTTAACTATTACATAACATAGTGTATATATAATATTTATTATTTATATTAATAATATAAATTATAATTAAACCAAATTTA
Source organism: Alsophila aescularia (assembly GCA_946251855.1). Classification (NCBI taxonomy): domain Eukaryota; kingdom Metazoa; phylum Arthropoda; class Insecta; order Lepidoptera; family Geometridae; genus Alsophila; species Alsophila aescularia. Next base: position 18,522,506 of record OX276381.1, read on the forward strand.
AGTTAAAATAATAACTTACATTTCATGTACTTCCTTTGTTAACGTAGTACCTATACTTTTTGTATTATGCTCGAAGGTAAGGTACAGAAACCTACAACACAAGCTCAGCTTAGTGTAGGTTCTGTGTACACTAAAATGTGAATCTTAAACTTATATGTACTTTTTATTGTGAATCATTCAGTGTTTATCATGAAATAAATAAATTTGAATTTGAATTTGAACTAATGTAATTCATTAAAAGTTTTTTGTATGTCTCATAGTAGCTTCGAAATTTTTGAAGCAATTTGCATGTTTTTATTACTTGAAAGGCGTAGTCCCATACGAAGTGCATCAAAATTGGATCAGTGTTTGTTTATATCCATTTAAAGTCGTTTTTTATCCAAAGGATTATCTTTAGTTTGGGTTTTTACCTGGGACCTTATTCTCTATTGCCACTAGGCCACGTAACGCGCCGCGTTAAGATATCTGCGTGGAATTGTTTGTGCATGTTCGAGAATTGCCGTACTTTTCCAAAAGATTCCACAGCGAGACGCGTTACGCGTGTGACTGTTCATAGAGAATAATGGCCCTGGAGTTTAACAATTAGGTATGATGTTTTTCGACAAATGAAACGTGATACAAATGCACAATTGCATCGATACAGATGCGTTGTTGCAGCACATTTCTAAAAAATCGCTATAAATATCTATAATCATCACTAAAATCGCTATAAAACTCGTAATAAAACGCTCAATATCCGAAAGCGCCACGTCAATATAATAATAAGTGTTGTATAATACAAAAATTGCATCCCGGCTTTACTCGCACGTGTCTCGGCGGTACTTATTTCGCTCTGCTTCTCACCCTTCTGGCCTCACATTTTTTATTACAAAGCCCTTCGGAGCTGTGATTTTTCATCAATATTTTCTTTTTGGAATTATGAGTAAATGTTTTGTGTTGAAGACTGCTTGCTTGTCGTATCAGGTAGTGCTGGCCTCAGGTGTCAGAGTTTGTCAGGCCGCCCGAGGGCTTCTGTCATAGCATTACGACTACTACTAATCAATAACAGCCAAGAGTATGTGCCCTCCGAAGCACGGAGCGATGGAAATCCGCACATAACTTAGAAAATTTATTGGTGCAGAGCCAAGGATAGAACCCAGTATCGATGAATTATCATTACAGGATGGGTTATATTTACTTCAAAAGCAGGAGGTTATTAATTTGAGTGTTTTTTTTGTGTTTAAAATTGTATAAGTTACCTCGAAAATCCGGGATTTCTGATTTCGTTTTTTTTTTTGTTATTTTAGACTAAAAGGGATGACCCCTATGGTATTTTAGGCTAAAAGGGATGACCCCTAGGGTATTTTCAAATAAATTCAATGAAAAATAATTCAGTTGTTTTTAATAAGTCTTTTTGTAGTCGGTGTTTGATTCAATGATTAAATATATTAACTCTAATAGTTTGCTGAAGAAAAGAGTTCAACGCGCGCGCATAGTTCGCTAGTTCTTTCGACTTTCACACTTTATTAATTATTTTCTACCAAAAGTACTGCTTGTATTATATTAACTACATCACAGCAAATACTTTCCAACCCCACCTTGATGACCCCATTTTGTTAAAATTCTGAAAAAAGATATTGTAAAACTACAAAGACCAGCACTGGCAGCTTTATTCCACCAAAATACCCACAGAAAAAAACATAAGTTAATTTTGTGTCTCGTACGTTATAAACTAACCAAAAATAAGTAATTTGTTTATTTTGGGGTTGATTGTTACTTCATAAAGAAAATAATTGTAAGGACTTTGTACTGAGTCTTGGTTGCATGGCGGCGCGTGCGCTTAAATGCCTTAAATATTAACTAAGAATGAAAATTTATATTATTATATTCATTACTTAGAAACTAGTTAGATGCTATGAATAAATTATTGCAGAAACTATACAAACTATCTATCTATACTTATAATAAACCAATAAGAACGAAAAAGTCTGTACAATGAAGATAATTAAGAAAAATATGGTCTTGGGTACTTAAAATACGTTACTGAACAAAAATAGATCATTTTTAAAAGTCATGTCTGTCTGTTTGTTCGTTTGTCTGTATGTTTGTTTGCGCATCACGCAAAAACTACTGAACCAATTGCGATGCGGTTTTCATTGTCGGATAGCTTAGGGTTTGACTTAAAAACTGGGGTACTTGGTATCTCAATCTGATGAGAAGAAACCGATCAATCGATAAAAATAATTTTGACGCAGTAAGTAATTTTGTTCAAATGTTGGTATATTGGTATTTTAGATATTGGAATAGCAATAAGAGTAATTTTAACCTAAACAAATTAAAACACCTGCGAAGCCGCGGGCATCAGCTAGTTTTTAATAAAACGTTTATTTTTTACCATATCAGGGAAACTTTTTTTTCTTATAAATTACATATTTAGTTTATTTTTAACGGTAAACCTCCGCATCCGCACCCACATTCGCTAAAATATACCCCATTACAGACATCTCTTCAACAAGATCACCCAACATTTTCAACAGATATGAAATGAGTAGATATGTAGATACATCGTTATACCACGTGTCACAGCGGGCGGCGGTATATTGGATAAGCCTTGTAATTAACTCGTCGGCTAATAGACGGAGGGTAGATCACACGTGAATCACAAACACTTGAAGCAAGTGGATCAACGCTTTACGAACAATATGTAACATGGGTCGATGTTCACTGGAATACTTATTTTTATACGGACCGCTAGAAGGAGGTACTTTTCCAAAGGAATAGTAGGTAGGACTTCAGACAGGATTCATTTCCCCTTTTGAAAAAATAACTAATATTCCACAGGTGTTGTCAAAACTAAAAATTATAATAGGTAGGTAGTCGACATATACGATTTAATTAAAAAAGATATAGATATTTTATTAACCAGTTAGGGCCAGGCTCCAAGGTTACATTTTCCCACTCGCCACTCCCCTGCCACCTCCCCTGCACTCTGCCACCCGCTACCCGCAATAAGCACTGATATGCCTGCGTAACAAGGTTGAATATCGCGAGCGCTGTTTGAACACACAATTTAGCTTGGAATTAAGTGACGTATGTCTAAAAGTTATTTTATTGGCAGGTACATTTTGTCTAAACATTAGGTGATAAACTATATTTTCTTGCTTTGAGATTTATTTTAGACATAAAACTTAAGCCGTTGAGTAGAAAATTGTAAATATTTCTGAAAATAACGTAATTTTTGATAAGAAAATGTATCGAATGAAATTCTGTTAATCACGTTTTTATCTTAGTCTTAGAGAGATAAAAATCTCAAAAAAATGTATGCTAGGTTTCACATTTATGAGGTTTGTGGTTGATCCTGCATATTTATGGAAAAAAACCCTTAAAAAGCAGAGCCTGGTCTTAAGTAAATTACAATTAAAAACAAAATAAGCAGGTAGGTCAGTAGATATTTAACTCGTAATAGGTAGATATAACTACGTGTCAATCTACGATACCTACTACGTGAGTAAGTACACGTATTTCGCCAATATACAAGGCATTCCCAAGGGCACTTGACTCATCGACTCAGTTGTCGCTGGAACGATAAACTCGTCTGTGATTAGAACTACTAACACACATCTACATACGCATATTTCAAAACAATTCAAATTTAAAAATAGAATAATCTAGAAGCCACATATCAAGTGCGTCCCCAAAGGCGTTCCTGCCAATGACACCAGCATTAAGTTCACATGACGGACGACACAATCGTCACAATTTTGTATATTTATTTACTCTTCCGATTACACTCTCAACAATATAAGCCTAAAATCCTTAGAATTGCGGTATTAATTTCCCTCCAACACTTCTTATTTTTTGAAACTCTTTCATCAGTTTTTGTTTTTGCTGGAAAATGTACCAAAAAAGAAAATAATAAAAACTATTTTTGTCTATCACTGGCTATGACATTTCTAAAAATAGAAGCATTTACAAAAATGAACCACATGTCTACGGAGTAAGGTTTATTCTTGTGTGTTGCATAAATGCTAGGGTGCATGTTACTATCATCGACCACATGCGTGTCACGTGCCCGACACGCGCCATCTCCGATAATCTTCTTTGCCGTCCTCTTTTGTTACAATTTGTTGCCGCGCCGATATATTTTCCGGACCCCAGCGAGATCCGAATCTCAGATATGATCCGTAATGATTTTTTAAATCAGTGCTCGGAATGAGATATTTATTAAGTTTGCTATTAAACTGCTTGACGTAAGAAACGCAACAATTAGTACCAAATTTCAGAACTAAGTATTTATGTTATATGTAAATGGATACTAATAAAATAAAATTGACAAATAAAACGTGAATAGTAATTTTTTAAGGTTTTTTTTATCGCAACTGTTATCCACATCAACAACAATTTAAAATTAAATGCGACTAACGACAAACATCACGCACAAAACCGTGTAAAAGTCACTAACACGACAAAAAATCGTCCTCGTGACGTTAAAGTGACAAGAAAATATCGGAGGCACAATGAAATAAAGTTGTCATCCCCAGTTGAAGGGCCGGGGAGCGTGCTAAATGCATTAATTTGGACTGGATTTAGTGGCCCGGAAATGATTTGCTACGGGAACGCATGTTCCATGGAGATATGACCCTATGACGAAAATTGACCCTCTCACCACAACTGACAATAGAAACTAAACTTTACTACGACAAGTATTAAACTTAAATTCCAAAGTATAATAATAATTTTTGGCCTAAATCAAATGAATAGTTAACGGGACTTATCGTTACTTATTTTAGTTAAGAGTTGTTGTAAAGGCTTAACGAAACTTTTTTTATTTTTTATTTGAGCTACTTAAGTTTCGAGAAAATGTACTTAGGTAACTACTTAATTTGTTATAAAAACCATTTAAAAACTTATTTGCTCCATGTTTCTTTTTTCAAATGTTGTGTAAATAGATTTTGTTGTTAATCCTCTTTAAATATCATTATTTTTAATTAGTTTATATCAATTAGAACAATTTTATTCAACAAAAGTATTAACATATTTACCTATGGATATAATATTAAAGTAGCTATCAGAGATGACTTTAACTTGTTATCACTGTAGTTATCATAATAGTATTATGCCGTAATACTTTCAATATTGGTTTTAAGCTAAACGATTATTTCGCATACCTACTCCCGAGATTTAACAGAAGCAGACTATACTTATTCCCCGTCGATCCCGACGTTAATATATTCAATCTTAAGCACCCTCTTAAACAATATAGGTAAACACAATATAACCCGATATACGATAAAACGAAGACATCCCTCATACCTACCGATACCTACTACCTCCGTACCACCCCTCTGATAACTTAAAGACTTTATCCCAGCAAAGGAATTTTTACCGTAACAAAAGCGTTCATATTTTCTTTATTCAAGTCTTCGTGTCAAAATCGGTAGCATTACCCCTCTTTAGACGATGAAAAAACAGATAGTCTCCCAACTCTTTCCCTCACATTAAAAACTGTATCGCTATCTTTTTCTGGTGTTTTCGCGCCGTTTTGGTTTTGTCTATGGCAGTTATATTTTTTTCTGGAAAGTCACCAGTGTCGTGAATATTGTAATTAATTTATGTTAAGCAAGGGAGGGCTGAGGAGTGCTAAAGGGTGTAAGGAATATTTAAGCAAACGTCGTAAAGAGCAGGAGTATTTTTTGTAGATTCGCGATGTTTTAGTATCTTCGCGGTACGTTAAGTTTAACACCGTTTTCATTGACATCGCTGTCTCGAAAGAGTTAGGTAAGAACGACCGGTGCTTCTAACTAAGTGCTTACCTACTCCACTTTGGAGCTTAAAACGAAGTTAGGTGTTTTGAAAAGAGAAAAGTAAAAAGTTAAACCGAGTTCTTAAATGTTAAAAGAACACAAGCTGTTCTGATGAAAAAGTGGTATAAACGAACACGTTCGCTGCGGTATATACAATTCGCAGTCGGTCCAGTAGATTTAAAGTGATGCTCGAACAGACAGCGGTTAAAAGTAGTGGTACCTAGTAAGTTTTAAAGGACAATGTATTTTGAAATAGCAATCCTCCTACTACGATTGAACTCTTGCAGCCTTATTACAAAACATAGACTAACGAAAGTACCGAGTTTAGTCCATGGACCAAACATAAATCTTATTATAAAACGAAGTTTATCGCTGATTCGAGTAACATCTATGGTACTAAAGATAATCCTCCGATGTTCCTAGTTTAACTATGGTACTAACTCACATAACGTAAATTTTCACCCCTTTTTAAAAGATTTTATTCAATTTCACTTATATTGTGTGTACCTGTGTATTCTTGCAATCTGGAATCTTGCAATTCAAATTTCAAGCACTTCCCGATTAGCTAGTATTTGAAAAAGACTCACTTTCTGTTCAGAACACCAATTTTCACCCTTTTTTTATTTTACTGATTAATTTTTAAGCAAAAACAAAGCATACTCCTTTTTTGTTCAAGTTCAACTCGACACAACGCTTTGTTTCACAAGCACATGAAAAATTCCCTTTCAATAATTAGGCCAACTTTGTTTACAGTAAGTAAAAACTATCAAATTACGCGCGCTTTTAATGTTATGTTTACCTTCCAATCCTCGCAAAAAACATTACTTATTAATGAAATTGACAAACTTAAATATGGCTGATAAAACCATTTCTTTATGTAATTGAATAAGTATCGATTGAAAATAAATCAAATATTAAGTTTACGAAAGTAATAATTACTTATGTTTGACGAGAAACGAAAATTTTAAATCAATATTGTGAAGAAACGGAACGTTGCGAACAAACGTGGTCTAAATGAATGTAAATGTTTGTACTTAATCTGTGGAGAAAAATTTAACTATAGACAATCTTTGGTATCAGCTGGTCCTAGATTAGTCGAAGATTTGTAATAAGGTCAAGCTTTAATCCCTTAGTACCGTAACAAACTCGGACTTTTTAGCTCTGGTATAATACAGGACTAAAACAGTTTTTTGTAATAAGACGGTTGAGGTTTAGGGAGTACCTAAACCTTTAATGTTGCGAAAGAGTTCAATCGTCCTTACCTTTTTTTAGAGATTTCATTGTAATTATTTTTATATTATTGTTGATGATTATTCTTGTTTGTTAAGAATTGTATGTTTTATTCGTATGTTATTTTTGAACTGACAAACATTATTTAACTTAAAAATAATGCGTTCAAAACTGATACCTGTAAATAATTGTTGCCACCCTACGTTTTTATTTTTCCCATAAAAAATCCACATCAACCTTTATACCCGAAGAAGTATCGACATCTAAAGGTTGGCACGGAGGGTTCTGTATTCAAAAAAGGGAAAAAAATGATGAAAAAAGTTATAACGTCATATTGTTTTGCCGCGAAGTGGTAGGGGGAGAGAAGGGAGAAAAGGGGAGCCCTGTATAGTGCAGGGGACAGATAAGGCGTAGCATCCTGTGTAGTATAGATGGGTACCATTGTGTTTTACGGCGCCCTTTCTTATTTTTCTTATATCTTGAAGGCGTTATCGGAAATTGTGTGGGCGTTAGTGGTAAATAAGATAAAATAGACGTGGTTGATTCAAACTTAAATAAATTGTAGGAACATAGAAACATAGTCCTTATACTTTTCTAGATATTAAAAGGAAAAAATATGATAAGTTAATTTTTATTTTGTAATCCATAGCATTTTTTAAAAGCTTTTATTTAACATCACTTGTATCTATCCATGTATGTATCTATGTATGTATTTTGTTTGTCCTGGAATGCAATTCAAATTTAGAGCACTTCCCGATTAGCCATCTGGCTGAAACTTTCAGGGTAGCTCACAAACCGATGACAATGCAATAAAAAAACAAAAAAAACTGAGGAATGTTAAAAGTGAAAAACCAAAAAAAAAAGAAATAGAAAAAAAGGAAAAGAAAACTTAAAAAAAGTGAAAAAGAAAAGAGGAAAAAAGAAAAAAAAACTTAAAAACGTAAAAGTTACAAAGCAACAAAAAAAAGAACCCGTAAATGTTTATTTTTTTAAATTATTTTTTAAATTATACTTATTAAGTAATAAAAAGCTGAAAAAACACGACTGCCAAAAACAAACTAAAAAGTTTTTACGCCATAAATTATATATCTATTGTTGGAATAAGCTCATCAAGGCCTTCAATTTTTTAACCCATACTTTTTAAAAGTTCGTTTTCGCATTTGAATATGGCCTGCCGCCATAATTAGTAAAAAAATATAGCTTTTGTTACTTGGGATGATGGCTGGATTCTAACGATACCCGATACATCGACATCTGTTCAGGTATTTAAAAGTTATGGTGTAATATATACATGAACCCTGAAATTACACTCCTTTTTTGGGCAGCCTTGTAAGAAAATAAGCAAAACGATACCTTCTGCTATATATATATAAGCACGTCTTTCACGTTGATTTGATGGACTATTTGGCATAAAGAATAAGCACTACTCACACTAGGTATATTATCTGATGTGCAGACGCCTTCGGTCAGGAGGCGGTCCCGGATCTCCCAGGCGAAAATGGAGGGGCACTCTCTCTTGTACTGCGCGATCTTGTTGACCACCTCTGCGGTGGCCACCCGAGGCTTGGAGCCCCCGATCGCTCGGGGCCGGATGGAACCCGTTTCGTAGTACCTGGGAAGATGGAGATGAGTTAAGAGGAGGTTGATAATTAAAGAGTTATAAAAAAAGACGAGCGAGCCTTACAGTAGTCGTATATGATGTTTAACATCAAGCTCTGTTTTATCATCGCTCGGTTCTAGCTCTGTTTTATCATTCTAATAGGAAACACGAAGCTGTTTTATCATCGCTGGGCACTACTTTATAACTCTAGCACCGCGCGCGCTCATTGGTTAACTGTTACAAATGTACTCTTCACGAAATCACTCCCATAGAATTCAGGAAAGCGAGAGGAAAGATGCTGCACATAAAAAATATTGCATAAGTTGGTAAGTACTTTAAAATTAAATTAATTATGAAATTAGACTAAACAGAAAGGTTAAACGAAAAACTAACCAAGAAAACTAACTTGTCAAGTTCATCAAGTTGTTACGCCCGATACTTAATGGGTGACCGATCTTTTTTATTACATTTTCACTTTTTACGTATTTTTTCATTTTTTTTATTGCTTTGACATTGGTTTGTGAGCTACCCTGAAAGTTTTAGCCAGATAGCTAATCAGGAAGTGCTCGAAATTGAATTGAATTGCAAGATTCCAGGACAGACAGAATTACATATACTCGTATAAATACTCGTACTATACAAGTGAAGTTAAATAAAAGCTTTTAAAAATAAGGTGGTAGTTTCAAAGTCAGGCTCAGGGCTGAGATTGAATATCGTTTTTGGATGCCGCCAATTCTATCAGTCGCCAGAGTCTCCTTAGTAAACCAGCAGGATGCCCCACATGCAGGTCAGGTTGGTTTGAAGCGGTGTACTGGAGCAAAAGCTCCATTACATCCCAAACGTATCATCATCAGCCAATACCCGTCCACTGCTGGACGTAGGCCTCTCCTACTACGCCACTGAGCCCGATCTTCGGCTCTCCTCATCCAATCGCTGCCAGCTGCTTTTCTCAAATCACTCCGACTGGACGGGCGGGCGTCCCACATTACGTTTGCGGTCTCCACTCTAGAACTCGTTTTTCCTAAAGGTTGTCTGCGAGAAAAGTGTCCAGTCCATTGCTAATTTTGCTATCTTATACTCTGGGCTATGTCGGTTATCTTAGCGGATCACCTCGTTCCGGATTTTGTCCTTCAGAGACACTCCCGAACGTATGTAATGCAGTAAATGAGTTATTTTTTGGCAAACTGTTAAACTTTTGTTTAAAGTTGTACCAAGTGGCAATTTCTTTTAGTTCTGCTTGTTAAAGTCCATGTAAAGTTACACCAACACTGTTCGCCAGCAAACTGTCCCATCATGTGGTATCAGCGCCTGGGGGTCGACGGGCAGCCGGTGTCGGGTGACGGTGTCGGGTGGTGGTCGATGGGACGGTACACGGTACTTTATTTGTATTCGGACGACGCACAGTGACCACCTGTCGGCTTATTGAGGTTGCTTACTTGGTTGGTACTTTTGGAAATTTTGCTTATTTTGCAACTTCAAAAATCTTCTCAATTTCATGCGTATGTTTTTTGTGCACCAATTTCTCCAGGGTTTCTTGATTTATTTGGGTGGTGTTTCATTTATTTGAATTTGTAGACTACCGGGATGGTCCCATATATATTTTGTGTAAATTAGTTCTGGGCTTTTTACATACACGTACATACAAACATACATGAATGCTACAAACAATACACTCCTTTTTTGGATAGTCGTGTAAAAAAGGAGGAGTTTCCTTCTCAATTCAACACATATGTTTTTTTATTTGGTTCAAACAGTAATTTTCCCAACGACAGTAGTTGTCCAGATGCATATAGTTATTATGCAACTTCCTTTTTTAATCTACAAATTATGAAATTATTTCAATACTACTAGTAGTAGTAACTTATCAATCATACAAGAACCTCAATAAAAATAACTAACCGCAAAACTACGCAACGAAAAAAACGATACATTACAAAAAATAGTATCAAATGACGCTTGCGCCCGTCGCGTATACCCAACCTTCGCATCACCTTGTCGTACTAGCTGACCAATTAAGGATTAACCAGACGTGTTGTGAAATTGAAAGGTGACAGAGGCCTGCTTAGAGTAGACCTAGTTAACCCTGCGGTTTACCAATGAAGCTTTATTGGTAGGCAACTATGATCCTGCGGTCGGGACCAGTTAGATCGCGGGTAGGTTTCCAACTGCATTTTTAGGATGGCGCGGTGTAGTATTACCTGTCTATTAGAATTCGAGAGGGCCGTTTGCGGTTACAAGGAATTTGTCTAGTTGGGTTTGTTCTGTGATAGTTTTGCACTTTCGCCTTTAGGTGGGTGTGAGGCCAAACTTTTTACCTGCTTTAATTTTGAATGTGGGTGATGTCGAAACTTCTATGTTGCAAACGCAAAGGATTCAATTACCTGTGTGGAGACTTAATCAATGAAGCTTATGAGTCGGTGAGAAATGGATAAGTAATACTTAACTAGACAAGATTCTACTACTATGATAGCCATTGGAGACATATTAACTTTTTTAAACTGAAATGGTCAGTAACACTAAAACAAAAGTCTACATTATAAACAGGACATTTACCATTTATTTATTTTGTTTTGAGTCTGCTGTATATCCGCAATGTTACAAGCGCCATGATCATGCATAAATTCATCCATTTATTCGTGATCTTAGCGCTGGTAAATATGCATGGTAAATATACTGTTTCTTATGTAAGAGCATAGGAGCTTATGTTTTGGCTGATACTCACCTGCCAAGGATCTTGGACATACAGCCGTTGAACGCCTGCAGGAGGCATTTGACATCACAAGACCGTGCATTTCAGAATGCTCCAAAATATTTTACCATGAAGAGCGTAGGAGCTTATACGTTTTGGCTGATACTCACCTACCGAGGATCTTGGACACGCAACCGTTAGAGACCTGTAGGATGCATCTGACGTCACAAGACCGTGCCTTTCAGTATGCTCCAAGATATCTTACCACGAAGAGCGTAGGAGCTTATACGTTTTGGCTGATACTCACCTACCGAGGATCTTGGACACGCAACCGTTAGAGACCTGTAGGATGCATCTGACGTCACAAGACCGTGCCTTTCAGTATGCTCCAAGATATCTTACCACGAAGAGCGTAGGAGTTTATACGTTTTGGCTGATACTCACCTACCGAGGATCTTGGACACGCAACCGTTAGAGATCTGTAGGATGCATCTGACGTCACAAGACCGTGCCTTTCAGTATGCTCCAAGATATCTTACCACGAAGAGCGTAGGAGCTTATACGTTTTGGCTGATACTCACCTACCGAGGATCTTGGACACGCAACCGTTAGAGACCTGTAGGATGCATCTGACGTCACAAGACCGTGCCTTTCAGTATGCTCCAAGATATCTTACCACGAAGAGCGTAGGAGCTTATACGTTTTGGCTGATACTCACCTACCGAGGATCTTGGACACGCAACCGTTAGAGACCTGTAGGATGCATCTGACGTCACAAGACCGTGCCTTTCAGTATGCTCCAAGATATCTTACCACGAAGAGCGTAGGAGCTTAGAAGTTTTGGCTGATACTCACCTGCCGAGGATCTTGGACGCGCAGCCGTTACAGACATGTAGGATGCATCTGACGTCACAAGACCATGCATTTCAGTATGCTCCGAGATGTCTTACTACGAAGAGTTGACTGATACTCACCTGCCGAGGATCTTGGACACGCAGCCGTTGGAGACCTGCAGGATGCGGCTGATGTCGCAGGGCCGCGCCCCCGAGTGCGCCAACTCCACTATCTTCTGCCGCGTGGAGTCTGGCAGTGGTCTCCCTCCTACAAACACCCCGCCGAGCTGGTTAACACCGCTGTGACCTGCCGCACCATAACTAAGCTTACTCCAATTAATCGCGTACTTCCAAATTGTAAGCAACAGGTAGGATCATACGAATTCTTTATCGAATTTGGATTAAAAGATTTCAGAGCAAGCAGCGAGAAAGTCAGCAGTTTCAAATACGCTGGAGTAAGTATGAACCGTATTACTATGGTGGAACTAGAAAAAGAAGTACGGGCTAGTATCGGCAGAATTATGTTTAAATCGACATTTAAAAATTGATATTGCAATCTATTGAGAATGTCGCCAATTCGGTATTGCAGATCGTTCACGTTACATACAGCAGGACAATGAAGGATCATCAAGAAGGTAATTCTGACTTTTAGACAACTAGAATATGTCTGGCTGTTAGTCTATTTCAAGCATATTGCCAAATGCCTTCCAAACCAGAAGAAAGTATTCCTAGAATATACTGTTTTACATACTGTATTACTGGTATACTCGTATAATCCCTGCAAATTCGAATTGTTAATACAATATAAACTAAGGAAACTTGATCCCCGTGAATCTCATTTAGCTCTAGCCTACATAATAGAGAAAATAATGGTGGTCACCATTACCTTTACCTTTGTGCGCCAGATCGTCCATACGGTCGAGGAGGTTGGCGTCGGGTGGCCAGGGGCTGATGGGGGCCAGCTGCTGCGCAGGCAGCATGGTGTACACCCCGTAGTCTTCTATCGTGCCGCCCTGCGTCAGAGACAGAGATATAGTACCAACAATCATATTCATTTGTTGGACCAATAAACAAGAATGGTCTCATGGCATAGTCGAGGAGGTTGGCGTTAGGTGGCCAGGGGCTGAAGGTGGCCAGCTGCTGCCTGGGCAGCTTGGTGTTCACCCCGTAGTCTTCTAACTTGCCGGTCTTCGTCAGTGACAGAGTTATACTCGTAGTACCAACAACAAGCATGTTCGGTTATTGGACCGATAAACAAGGATGGTTTCATGGCATAGTCGAGAAGGTTGGCGTCGGGTAGCTAGGAGCTGATAGGGGCAAGCTGCTGCGTGGACAAAATGATATACATCCCATAGTATTTTATCGTGCCGCCCTGCGTCAGAGATAGATATTTAGTACCAACAACAAGCATATTCGGTTGTTGGACCGATAAACAAGGTTGGTCTCATGGCATGGTCGAGGAGGTTGTCGTCAGGTGGCTAGGGGCTGAAGGGGGCCAACTGCTGCCTGGGCAGCTTGGTGTACACCCCACAGTCTTTTATCGTGCTGCCCTGCGTCAGAGGCGGAGATATAGTACCAACAACGGGCATGTTCGGTTGTTGAACCAATAAACAAGGATGGTCTCATGGCATAGTCGAGGAGGTTGGTGTCAGGTGGCCAGGAGATGAAGGGGCCCTGCTGCTGCGTGGGTAGCTTGGTGTACACCCCACAGTCTTTTATCGAGCGCTCTGCGTTAGAAACCGAAATATAGTACCAACAAAAAGCATTCGATGTTGGACTGATAAAAAAGAGGAGGTTGGCGTGGGGTGGCCAGAAATTGTTATGGACCAGCCAGTGTAAATGTCGTTGCTGTAAAATTAAAAAGAACTACACAGTAGGTGCCCAGGTCATGGTTGGCTACTCAACTAAGAGAGAAAGGAAAAAGTTATTGCTGCTCTGTGGTTAAAACAGATACCTATTGCATGAACTATACAAGGTTAAACCTTTTTTTTGTTAGTAAGAAGCTTCTGTTGCTAGGAAACTAAAGCTTGATTTTGAAGAAATAAAGCAATTGCCATTTTCGCTGTGACAGGTATACTGGTAACTTCTAAACTTTTGCGATTCGAACACATATATATTTAAACGGGACTTAATGGCGCTGAAAACTAAATTTTTATTTACCTCGCCGTTTCGATCAAGTTGCATTGATCTTGGTAACGAGAAGACTGAAGTAGCGGGTGTCAGCGTCGAGAAGGGCGAGGCCATAAGTTAGTCTTATAAAAATTAGGTGAAGATCTGATGAGGATCTTCGGCGTGATGAGCAGAATAGCTCCTCAAAATGCAGTAAATTTCTCACTTTTAGGTTTCTACCAGTGGAATCAGCCCTTTATCTACTAGGTAGGGATTGATGGAGCACCTTGGTTATTAATGTTAGTGTTACAATAAGGTAACTAGATGGCGCTACTGTGCACCGCTAGATTATTTGCAAAAAACTTTGTTCACGCGTGGTCTACAGCTCACAGAGCCACTAGTTTTATTGTAAGGAAGGATATATGCTGTTGGTCTATAACTGACCTCTACAGCGTCACCGTACGGTGGGGCGAGCCCGAAAGCACTCCACCGCAATGCGTGATGCAGAAAGCGCACGCCAAAGTTAAAGTTTTGGCCACTTGAGCACAAGGGCACCCAGGGGGTACGAACCTCGGCTTGGACAGTTGCCATTGATTTCGGGGGTCTGACTAAATATCCCTGGATCGCTAGTTTTAGTAGTGATCGAAGAAGCTCTGATGAAATGGCTAGAGCCCTTTGAATTATTTCGATAACTGACCACCGATTTGGAATAAACCTTCGAGAAAAATCGGCAAGAAACTTGAAAGCGAATAAAATCGACTTTAATTACGGGACCTTCGACTAAGTGTGTTGACAAATGTTGAGGAAGGATTGGACGAATTTATCGCTGCCTGCACTGCGGCAGCGATTTCATCGTCTGGATCGCTCAAGATGTCTGTAGGGCGTCTGTGTCTGTCATGTCTGTCGAGTAGTTAGATGCCTGGACTACAAGAGGGTTGGGGTGATGGGATGCCGCGTCGAAATAGCGGCGAGAAGCATCCTTCATGTATTGAAGGATCGAGGGAAGCTTGAGATCACAATGCAGGTCGATGTTCCTCTGATAACAGGGGGCATCTACTGCATTGCGGATGAATTTATTTTGTAAAATCTGAAGTTTCTCTATGGAGAGGCGGGATGCGTTATCGAATACTACAGACGAGTATGTAATTGTCGGTCGGACGCAGGTTTTGTAAAGTGTCACCTTATTTCTAAGCGACATTTTACTACGTCGCCCTAGGATTAACCTGAGGCGACCTGGGTAGAAGGCCGCCTTTTTGTGGACGGTGCTGATATGCTCATCAAAGATGAGTCGATAGTAGTGTGACTCCTAAGTATTAAGTTGACTTTTCCCAAGGTATGGGTCGATCATTAATCGTGACGTTGTTGGGTGGAAAATAGCGTTTAACCCCGTGAGGGAAACATATTGCTTCTCGGGATTCACCGTTATTCGCCACTTTCGGAACCATCCATCGAGCGCTCGGAGCGCCCGTTGGATGCTTCTTTAAAGTACTGTTGGTTTCCATCCGGTGTTATAAATTGCGGTGCCGTCCACAAAGAGAGGGATCTCAACTTTGGGAGTGCGCGGGAAGTCGCTTGTGTAACGCGTGAACAGGAGAGGAGACAGCGCGGAACCCTGAGGGATTCCGGCTCTGATGGGATGGGGGTTGATCGGTTGCCTTCGACACAATAGCGGAAGCTCTGGCTCCTGAGGTAGTACTATAAGCACAAGACGATCTGGCACTCCAAGCTGGTACGTTGTTCATCTTGTATATCAGCCCGGCATGCACACTTAGTCAGAAGCCGTCGCCACGTCTATGTAGATGTAGTTCGCGGTTCACCGCGGCGATGTGGACAGTATCAACGTGATCGTTAGTGGGGGTGCACTGGGCTTCGAGGCTCTCTGCCAAGCCTTCTGCCTTCTCCTCATCTTCGAATGCTGGCGGGAGGTCGATTCTATTGAGAGGGTGTAAATTCGAGATTCTATTTGTCAGAACTTATGTCAATTACTTCCTACAGCTGGCCTTCTCTTCGAAAGACAGACAGAAAGAGAGAGAGAGAGAGAGAGCAATAATCCTTTCCGGACATGTAGATTTGCTCAAGGTGTTTTCCTTCACCAATGTTGGTAAATCTGCACATAGATCGAAACGCCTTCTAACATTTGTCTGACATACCTACGTACTTACATAGCAAATCCACCATTTTAAAAATGCTTCAAAATCTCGGCCACTAATCGAACCTTATTAATAAATTGATAGAGGATATCAATACAAAAATATTATTATACTGGTATCCTAAAGTGTCGCATTTCTGAGTTAAAGTTTTTTTTTCGAAACAGTGGATTTGTGTTTATTCTAGACTCTCTATTAAAATGTGAGAACCCTTTTTAACAAGTACAATTACAAATTACCTTTGTTATCAATGTAGGTAAGTATAAAATAGCTGTTTATTATTTTACCACGAATTAAGTTTCGTTGAAGCGTTCACTCGCGAAACTAAACAAGATTATTTGAATTTCAAACGTGCAAAGCCTAATAATGTCTCAAAACGCTGCACTTTTTAATGTTTTTTTTTATTTTGTGCTATTATTTATACCTCTTTGTTCTGTAAATGGGGCATATATAGGTATGGATATACCTGATAAATTGCTAACGGAACTCTACTCGTCGTATAAGGATGCTCTTCATATCGGTTAGTGGATTTGAATATAATATCAGCTTTTCAATTAAGACTAAGATATTTAGACTTATAATTAAGCAATAGGAACGAAATAGTCTGTACAAAGAAGATAATTTAAAAACTACTTAAAATGAATATAAAATTTTTAAAACTCGTGTGTGTCTGTATGTTTGGTCGCGCATAACGTAGAAACTACTAAGACCGATTGCGATGCAGTTTTCACTGTTGGATAGCTTAGATTTTGACTTATTTACTCGGGTACTTGGTAGATCAATCCGATGAGTAGAAGTCGAGCAATCGATAAAAATATTGTTGACAGCTGAAGGAATTTTGATCAAATAGTAGTAGTAGTATATTGGTATTTTATGTCCTGGTATAGCTCACGGAGTAAGTACTTTTAACCTAGAGAAATTACCACGGGTGCGAAGCCGCGGGCATCAGCTAGTATACAATATTTATCTAGTAGATAAAAGTAATCACATTGTCATATTATGTGTGCCTTTTATTACATGCTTCCGCATAACTACTGAGGCGTAATTATCTACATTCTTCATATTCCTTCTTGTCGCACAAAAATATAAAAAAACTCATATATTACCCGTGTATTTAAGAAAGAAAAAAAATACATAATATATAATGCCTTCGTCAGCACTGATGACAATAATTAAACATCTTTTAAAATAAACATATATATTACCTATACCTATATTAAATACTAACTGTACCCGCGGCTTCACACGCGTGGTAAAAAATACTATACCTATGTTATGTGCTATTTCAGGACCTAATATACCAATATACTCGTACTAATATTTGATCAAAATTTCTTCAGCCGTCAAAATGATTTTTATCGATTTCTCGGCTTCTGCTGATCTGATTGAAAAACCAACCCCATTTCTTAAGTCAAACCCTAAGCTATCCAATAGTGAAAACCGCATCGCAATCGGTCCAGTACTTTTTACGTGATGCGCGAACAAACATACAGACAAACAGACAAGATTAAAAAAAAACTTGTTCAGTAGCTTATATTTTACATCCTAGAATAGCACATAGAGTACTTTTAACCTAGAGTAATGACCACGCGTGCGAAGCCGCGGGCACAGCTAGATTTCTTGGCTATTACTGATCGGATTGAGATACCATGTACACCAGTTTTTAAGTCAATCCCTACGCTAACCAACAGTGAAAACTGAATCGCAATCGGTTCTGCAGTTTTAACGTGATGCGCGAACAAACATACAGACAAACTAACAAACAGACTGACGCGAATTTTAAAAATGTTCTATTCTTGTTCAGTAGCTTATTTAAAGTAGGTACCTACCATAGATCATTTTTTTCTTAATTATCTTCATTGTACAGACTATTTCGTTTCTATTGCTTTATTATAAGTATAGAAGAAGATAGATATAGATTAACGCTAAGTTTTAATAAGAACTAAATTTGTTCAGATGGTTCGGAGTGGTATTTCTTACTCAAAATGTTGTTTATTGTACTGTGTACTTTATTACCCATTGCTTGTATAACCATAGTTTTTATCCTAAGTACTATCCGTGGCTGTGTGCTTTATTACCCATTTCTTGTATAACCATAGTTTTTATCCTAAGTACTATCCGTGGCTGTGTACTTTATTACCCATTGCTTGTATAACCATAGTTTTTTATCCTAAGTACTATACGTGGCTTATTACTCATTGCTTGTATAACCATAGTTTTTTATCCTAAGTACTATCCGTGGCTGTGTACTTTATTACCCATTGCTTGTATAGCCATAGTTTAGTATCAGAAAGTACTATCCGTGGCTGTAGTTTTCATAAGAAAATAAAATAAAATAATATTTATTTCAGTTTTATAAAAAACAACACGCCTGTGTTGTCAGTATTTATCAGGTCTGTGTGTACAGGTGTGCTGTTTTTTTTTGTGTACGTATATTTTGCGTATATCAAATATCTGTGAAGTCAAAATATTTACTATTATAAGTATAGATTAGAAACAGACTAATACAGTTAGGGACAAATTCGCGTAACGAGTTCAAACTTTCTATTTACTATTCTACGCACAATTATTTTGCATATATATTAATAGTAAATTGTGTTGGGTGAGGTGGCACTAAGCGATAGTGGCCTAACGGTTCTATAGTGCAATTTAGAATCCAACGATACCGGGTTCAAAACCTAGGCTCCGCACCGATG
The DNA here is from genome assembly GCA_946251855.1 of Alsophila aescularia. NCBI lineage: Eukaryota > Metazoa > Arthropoda > Insecta > Lepidoptera > Geometridae > Alsophila > Alsophila aescularia. The sequence goes on from OX276381.1 coordinate 18,541,593, forward strand.
ACTTTTCTGAGTGATGTGCGGTTTTCCATCGCTCCGTGCTTCGGAGGGCACGTTAAGCTGTCGGTCCCGGCTGTCATTGATTAATAGCAGTCGTTAAGCCATGTCAGAGGCCCTCGGGCGGCTTGACAAACTCTGACACCAGAGGCCAGCACTACCCCATACGACAAACAAACACAAACTGGCAGCTTTGTTTTTTTAGTTTTAGTTTGTATACAATCCTATTGTTTCCAATAATTTTTGATGAGATTTTATAAGTTTATGTTTAACGGCGAACCCTTTAAAGGAAACTTATTCTAATCTGTCTCAAGCTTAGTTGAGCAGCTCTGAATCTACCCGGGCCTGCAGTCTCGACATCGACAGCGATTGCTTTACAACCGACATCAGTTGCAAAGTCCGATTATAACGATTATTTGGTAGTCTCTGCCAAATAGCGATGTCGATCTTGATCAATGTCAGTACAGATAGCGATGACAATCGATAGCTTTTGTCAATAACTGTCAACGCTAACGATTGTCATCGGTATGTACTGATTTCAGTTGTAATGCAATCACTATCCATATGTCTAGACTGAAGGCCCTGGACCGTACACGCGACTACGTACTACGGCCTAGACAGGTTTTAAAATTAGGGTTTTAATCATTGTCATTTTTTTATCGGTCAGCTAGCGGCTTGTTTTGGAGTTGAATTTTTGCATGTTAATTCAATTCCGAGGACAATGCATTTTTATGGTAAGCGTGACCTGAATCGACATTCAGGAACAGTTCCAGATAAAGGAACTCTTTATCAGTTAACAGCACAGTCAAGAAATTTTGGGTATGCATTATATTTTGATGGTCGGTTTGAAGTTTTACCATGACATGGTTGCTGCTCTCCGGGTTGGCCCCTGACTAGGGAACTCTTCAACGGTTAGCAGCACAGACACGAAATGGTGTGTACGCATTTGATTGTGATAGCCCGTTCTAAGTTTCATCATAACATGGCTACTGCATTAAAGCAGTTAGTAATTAAATTTTACAAAGAAAAAAATAAACGAAATAAAAGTAGCTTACTTCCGCCAAACTGTAAGTCAGACAAATGATAATTTTATCATGCGATTCTGTATTTGTTTAATTTAGCCTCAATCGAATTAAGGCAGAAAAATAATACTTTCATAAATTGCTAAATACACTATATTTGAAACTCTCAAGATGTAGTTCTAAAATATATTAATATTTATGTTTCCATTTTTAAAAGTAAGAGTAGCTGCTGTAGAAATCCCTGCTAAAAACTAATTTTGTAGACGGTGCTAAAATTAAATGTGTTTTAATTGTGTAAAATTTATAACATAATTTAATAATTTAAACAATAAATATTTTCAAATTGTAGTCAATGTGACGCGTCATGTGCTAACGCAGAATACAGAATATATAATTATATATAATACATTACATATTATAATAAATAATATTATAATATATAATACATTACATAATAAATAATAGTACACTTATTAAAAACTTCTGTCCTGTCCGAACAGATGATGATGATGATTTAAACAGATGCCTTCGTAAAAAAATAATTCAAAGTAAAATACAAAATACAAAAAGTTTATTGGTACAAAAATTTGATGAGTTGCAATTGAAATGAGTCTCTGACTCTTAAAATAGGTGAGTATACCTGTCTTAAAGCTGCCTTAGTAAAAAAAAACAAAGTTAAATACAAAAATACAAAATACAGAAATGTTTATTGGTACAAAAATTTGATGAGCTGCAATTGAAATGAGTCTCTGACTCTTAAAATAGGTGAGTATACCTGTCTTAAAGCTGCCTTAGTAAAAAAAAAACAAAGTTAAATACAAAAATACAAAATACAGAAATGTTTATTTGTACAAAAATTTGATGAGTTGCAATTGAAATGAGTCTCTGACTCTTAAAATAGGTGAGTATACCTGTGTCTTAAAGCTGTCTTAGTAAAAAAAAAACAAAGTTAAATACAAAAATACAAAATACAGAAATGTTTATTGGTACAAAAATTTGATGAGTTGCAATTGAAATGAGTCTCTGACTCTTAAAATAGGTGAGTATACCTGTCTTAAAGATGCCTTAGTAAAAAAAAAACAAAGTTAAATACAAAAATACAAAATACAGAAATGTTTATTTGTACAAAAATTTGATGAGTTGCAATTGAAATGAGTCTCTGACTCTTAAAATAGGTGAGTATACCTGTGTCTTAAAGCTGACTTAGTAAAAAAAAAAAAACAAAGTTAAATATAAAAATACAAAATACAGAAATGTTTATTGGTACAAAAATTTGATGAGTTGCAATTGAAATGAGTCTCTGACTCTTAAAATAGGTGAGTATACCTGTCTTAAAGCTGCCTTAGTAAAAAAAAAACAAAGTTAAATACAAAAATACAAAATACAGAAATGTTTATTGGTACAAAAATTTGATGAGCTGCAATTGAAATGAGTCTCCGACTCTTAAAATAGGTGAGTATACCTGTGTCTTAAGAGCCAGGTCCTTCCCATTTACAAGAAATCAGTTAACAATTATATTATAACGACTGGTTTAACATTTCTGCTTAAAGATAAATTAATCTATAAAATGTGAAAGGTATAAATAAGGGTTTTATATATCTATATCGTTAGGGCTTTTGTGGGTGAATAGTATGTATGCGTGTGTAAAATTATGATTGAGATTGTACACGCGTAAATATGCTTGCGCATTCAAAGATGTTGACGCGTGTGTACTCGTATGTATGTATTTGCATTTGACTCTTTTATTTTTTAATAGTTAACAGGTTTTCAGTGTCCCTATAGTCTAGGTCATCCAACCATTGTATAATTTTACTCTTGATTTTACTCTTAATTGGTCATCATTAAAAAATATGGTCTAGGGTACTTAAAATAAGCTACTGAACAAGAATATAACATTTTTTTATATCATGTATGTTTGTTTGTATGTTTGTTCACGCATCACGTTAAAACTACTAAACCAGTCGCGATGTGGCTTGTGGCGCGCTTTTTGACGGCTGAAGGAATTTGGATCAAATGTTACTATATTGGTATTTTAGGTATTGGAATAGTATATGTGTGAGTATTGTGCTGTGTTTATGTTTCTAAATAATTTACAGGCGAAGGCACCGTATTGACTCGGCGGATATTCACAAATAGCAAACAATATCAGATACACGTAATGAAGTTAATTGAAGTTAACGGGAACAAAAGGCATAATCTTTTGATTAAAGAAGCCAATTCAACAAATCCTTTTATATACATCAATAACCCTGTTGAAACTAAAATACCAAACGCATATTTAACATTCGAGGAATTCAAGAAAGAATTAACGAATAGAGTTATTCGTACAAGAGAAGATTTTTATGCCAAAACGAATAAGAAAGCTACAACAGCTAAAGATAATTTAAAAAATATTATAAGAGAAAGAAACACTGCAAAAGCGAATAAGAAAAACAAAACTGCTACTGCGAATACAAAAACAAAATATAAAAATACAGACGAAGAGGCCATGTTTACATTATTTCTTCGTAATCTCGACATAGTTAATAAACCCAGAGACAAAACAGAAGTGAGTAAAGCTGCAGAAAAACAAGTTTACCGTGCTAAAACGAAATTAAAAGCAGGTACTGTTTCTAACAAAAGTAATCAACATACTAAGAAATTAAAAGCTTACACTGAGACTCCAGCTGCTAAAATAATTTACAGTAAAACTGTTCATCCATTGTCAAAAAAAACAAGCACCGGGACTCCCGCTGCTAAGATAAATTACAGTAAAACTGTTCAACCATTGTCAAAAAAACCAAGCACTGGGACTCCCGCTGCTGAAATAAATTACAGTAAAACTGTTCAACCATTGTCAAAAGAACCAAGCACTGGGACTCCAGCTGCTAAAATAAGTGACAGTAAAACTGATCAACCATTGTCAAAAGAACCAAGCGCGGGGGCTCTAGCTGCTAAAACAAATTACACTAAAACTGATCAACCATTGTCAAAAGAATCTAATGAAATCATAGCTACAGAAAGTAATACAGTTACAGAAAAAAATGCAGAAACCGCGCTAGGATCACTAAATGTGACAATTGTTACTGAAAATCTCATTGAACCTGAAGTTACGACGTATAAACCTACTGCCGAATTTGAAGATGAATCTACTACGAAAACTGAAGCTACAACATTAATTGATAAATACGAACCTACTAACGAATTTGAAGTTGAATCAACAACGACAAGTGAAGTTACTACAACACCTGTAGCAGTTACAGAAACAAGTAAAAAGTGGACCAAACCATCGGTAAGGCTTCAGTCATTTACGAGTAGAGGTACTTAGGTGATGTATCATGTTGAAATATGGTGAAACACAAGACGTTTATGCATTTAGTGAAGTTGTATCTATACTTGTAACTAGTTGTACCCCGCGGCTTTGGTTGCGTACAAGCTTTGATTCCTCCGTTCACTCCCATATAGAAGGAATTTAAAAAAAAACCTTAGAATGCATTACAAATTTCAAACCTGGTTTCACTGGTTTAGTCTGTGCATTTTCTGTCAGTCAATAGGTATCACGGGCATCGTGAGAAGACTCAAACGAAGAAAACCATTTGAGTTAGTTTAGTGATATGATAGTGACAATGTAGTATCAATTAGTGCAAATCAAATGAACACAAGAACAAAGTGACTTCCCCTTAAATAGTGACATTAAGGAAAGTGTTATTGGACACATTCTTAGTTTATACTCTACTTAGCAGCTTAGGTTAAAGTAAAATTACTTATTGGTCTTAAGGCTAGATTGTAGTTTTAATGAGGCACCACAATACCGTGGTAAGTCATTACATATAAAAAAAACAATAGGTATGTCACGGTTTTGTTTTATAGGTATAGATAAAGCAGTAAGTACCAAGCAGTATTTAAAATAAATATAATTAAATAAATAGTCTAGAGACTTCAAATAAGTCGCTGAACAAGTTTTTAAATATTTTGTAGAAGTTGTCTCTTTATCTGTTTGTTTTCGGGTAACGTTAAACTACTGGACCGATTGAAATGCGGTTTTCACTGTTGGATAACTTTGAATTTGCATCTCAATGGCATAAAAAGAAGCAAAGCAATCAATACAAATCTATTTGTGGGCTAAATCAATCTTGATGATTTTAGGTTCTGGAATAAACAAAGTGGATGCTGGCAAAGCCGCGGGATGTAACTAGTCTGAAAATAAATGTGTTTTATTTTATTTTGGTGCACGGTCCTATAAATTTGGAATCTATAACATTTTTACCCGAGTAAAGCGAAGCGAATGAGTTTAACTGTCTATGTATGTATGTATGTATGTATATGGGTATGTGGATATTCCACCATAACGTCACCCCTATTGGTTGTTTTGACATGCGAGGTATCAATCGATTCATCTTCAGGTATAAACTGTCATAGGCTATTTCTTTTACCCGACTATGGCAAAGTAAAGGGTTATGTGTTCAAACAAAAAACTTGGTCCAATTTTGACAAGCGAGGTATCAATCGATTCGTCTTCATTTATAGTGTCATGGGCTAATTTTTACATGGGTTTTATTTTTTGAACTTATGTTTTGTTTTATGTTGTTTCTGGGTATATAAATTGTCCGTGATGTCAAAACAATTACCGTTATAACCGGCTTTCGCGTACAGCCACGGACTAAATCGCTAAACATGTCCAAACTTTAAATTTACTCTCTATATTGTGCGTAGATAGTAAACTGAAAATGGGACGGTTTAGCCCGTTTTGTCGCTGACTGTATCATATGATTCTCTTTAGTTTATCTTTTAAGAATAGGGTTGCAATTGTACCGAATTTTAAGAAGACCACAAGGGGGTCCCAAAATTCACGCAAGAAATAATATTAATAGAAAACTCATGTTATTTTTTAAATTGAATTATTATGTATGGAATAGAATATCGGATATATAGCCTCCACGTCTTTGCTGACACATACGCATTCTTTTGTTGAAATTTTCCATGAAAGTTTTGCATAAAAGTGGCTGAAATTCGTTGATATAGCGTTCAATTTCCTTCTTCTTGGCGTGGGCGGTCGTGGACTTGTTGGCATACCATGGTATGAACCCCACTTCAAGAACTCAAGAAACCCCAAAGGAATAAATTCAACGCCGTCATAACGCATGATCTCGGCACCTAATCACCGAAACAGCAGCCTGCAGTCTCGACATCGGTAGATATTGCTTTACAACCGAAATCGGTCGCAAAGTCCGATTATGACGATATTTGGTAGTCTCTACCAAATATCGTTGTCAGTCATGATCAATATCAGTACAGATACCGATGATATTCGATAGCTTCTGACGATAACTGTCAATGCTAACGATTGTCATTGGTAATTGAATTCTCGAGTTGTATGGCATATGGCTCCGTTTTCTTGAAACCACATGTAGTCCGCTTCCATATCTTGCTATTTAGAGTCAAAATACTGGATCAACGAAAACTGGTCAGCAAAATTCCGCCATATTTATTCAAAGCGATCAGTGAAAAGTTCAATAAGAGTGCGTAGCCTTTGCTAACGAAACGAAAAACTACTTTTCGTGGAGGTTATTTACCCTACATGATATTGCATGCATAACCGTATATTCAGTTTCAGTCAACAGAGTACAGTTTTTATCGTAAGCTTGAGTTTTCTGTCACAATTACTTCTTGCGTGGATTTGGAGACACCTATAATATACCTACACCATTATACCATCAGTAAAGGTTTTTTATCAATTCAATTACAGACTTTAAAGCAAGAATATTACCTGTTTCTATTAAAATATAAAATAGATTCAGGTGTTACCAATTGGGTGAATCATTTAGTTTAATTTCGCTGCAATTTTATCTATAGTACTAGTTTCCCCGCCCGCGACTTCTTCCGCGCGGACTACAGTTTATCTCGAAAAAAGCATCCTATGTTCTTCTAGGATATTAAAAACCAATGCAAAAGTAGGTATTGCACCACTCTTGCTGTTTTTTGACATACTTGTTATTTCGTTTCCATGGCTACCGTATCTTACTGCGAGTAATCAACATTTTTCCAGTTTTCCCGTAGAAACTTACAATTTTCCGAGATATAAAGTATCCTATGTTTTATTCCAGGGTATAAGCTATCTCCATTCCAAGTCTCAACAAAATCCGTCCAGCCGTTATCGCGTGAAAGCTCCTCAAACAAACAAACAAACAAACAAACAAACAAATAAACACACAACGTTTCACTTTTTAATCGACTTCACAAAAGGAGACGGTTATATGTTCGACTGTATGTAGGTATGTTTTTTTTATATATTGGTGTGGTAGTATTTAAGTAACTATTACTGTGTTGTTTATTTTATATTTTATTTATTACTTTTTATTTACATTACATTTGTATAGAAATTTAATATTGCCATACTACCGACCCATATTAGCAATTAACTTCTTTCCATCCTAAGGTTGTCTGGAAGAGATCGCTATGAGCGATAAGACCGCCCATTGCACCTATTGTTTATGTTATTTCTATTTTGTAATTTGTTTAACTGTGTGTCAATAAAGTGTTATTGTATTGTATGTATTGTTATTAAATTTGTTTTTTCTTCTTTCAGAGACCGCTAGTTTTTATGGAAGAGTAACGAATACAACTTAGATGGTACAGTATAAATATAACATATTTAACTTAAGTTTCGAAAAACGGTTCAATTTCACCTTTGGTTGGAGGTTGGAGGCTAAAGTTTCTGACAAAAAATGCAATCTCAAAGTTTTACTCACATTCATGATTATGCAACATGACTGCAATAACCAAGAATTAAAAAAAAAAAAATTAACTATTGTTTTGTATTTCGGATAATCCTTCTGTAGACAGTATATTTGCATTAATACAAAAAACGAGTAAAAATGGCTATGCCAATGTTCAATTAGTAGATTTAATTTTAGATTGTTTTCAAAATTTGTGATAGCATAAAATTATACCTACTTTGTAAAACGGTTTCGGTAGGTAACCAGATGAACTTTTGAAAAAAAAATGCTTTATAGTTTTCCATTCTGCACAACTAGTTGGTCAGTTCAGTTGGTCGGAGTGGAGGGACAGAACATTTAATATCCGACTAGCTGTGCCCGCGGCATTGCTCGCTTAGTCATTTTACTGATGTGTTCTTACAGAACCAAAAGAATGTACCAATATCATCAAGTTTCGTTAAGACGTCAAATGTTTTTTTATCGATTACTCGACTTCTACTCATCGGATTGACATAACTAGTACACCAGTTTTTAAGTCAAACCGTAAGCTATCCAACAGTGAAAACCGAATCCCAATCAGTGGAGTAGTTTTTACGTGATACGTGAAGAAACAGAAAGACAGACAAACACACAGACATACAGATACCATTTAAAAAATGATATTTTCAGTATATTATTTTAAATCACCCGGAGCATTTTTTTTTAATTTTCTTCTTTGTATAGATTTTTTGTTGCCTACTGCTTTATTTTAAGTACCTACTTAATATATATATCGACTCGTAGTTTACGCTACATATTGTCTCCGTGAATTCCTATTGGATTCCCCGATTTCAAGCACTGAGTACAGATTCTTAAATCAAAATAAATATTTATTAAGTTAGTCTGATGAATATTAAATACTAAACCAAAAAATATACTTACGTTTTTATTTCCAAAAATGCAGTATTAATCACCAGGTGATTAAGATAAAACGCCCCTTTTTGGGTATAACATAATGATTATGATAGGCGAACAATGAGCAACTCCTCGTTGTGGTGATGATGATCCAAAAATAGTCAGATGGTAATGCTCATTAGCGTTAATTGACATTTACAGGTGCGGCAGTAAGTTATCTAATTCAGTGATTAATTTTTATTGAAAATAACTGGAAGACCTAGCAATACCTACCTACTGTTTTTTTATAAGTATTTAGGTTAATGCTTAATTTATCTGCTTACCTGAACTTACTAATGACAAACAAAATCCAAGTTATTGCCAAAGCAATAACTAGAACCGATTTCAACTGGCCGCCTCTAACATCACTTAAAAACTTTTTCTATCTTACAAGTTCACGGTTCGTACTGGCCGTATAGATTTTCTATATGCACTGAAGAAAAACTGTATTGGTATTTCCCGCCAAACCGAAACGTCAAACTGTCAAACGCGCGTACATTGCGCCTCTACATCTGAATAAAGGCGCCACTTCACTGATTACAAAATACAATCTCACGTGGAACTCCGAAGCTCGGCTATACCTTTATAACTATGAAGGGCTGTCGAGACAGCTCTATTCCCCTGAAGCCACCAGAGCGAGACAGCACTATCCCTGAGTGTCAACACCCATTGTAAGCTCCTTACTGCATTTAGGACTGCTCATTTGTGCGAGCGAGACATATAGCTTTTTATTGTGTGTCTTTAATTCATGCCCCGCCCATTCCTCATTTAACCCCCCCAGTGGTGGGGTAAACTTGGGCAGTTTTAAATTATCTATTATAATAAAATTATTTCGCAAAATAAGGGGTTGGTTATGGTAATGATGTGTTTAATTTATGTCGATATCTTTATCTTTGTGAGCTTTGACAGTTATGACAGTTGGTTTAGTTGTCAAGTACCTACAACTACTGTATCAGTTAACATAAAGTTTGTTTCGAAATATTGTACAGCTTAAATATAATCTAAGTAATTTTTATATTTTAGTTGGAGCCAGAAGTGTTCAATATTTTATTTGAAATGGATATGTTAACTAAAAGGGTACCTACCTATAGAAAATTCTATTTTAATTTTAAGTTTGCTTGTACGTTTCTGAAATCCAATGAAACATTAATTTAACTCAGACGCTTTAAACATTAAAAATTACTAAAAATTCTAGAATAACTCAGCGCTCACTTTTACAGGCATGCTCAAAACAGCACGTAAAGCTCCCATCTCTTTCCCTTCCACTCTCGTCATACTCCCACAGAATAAATAACCACTTTAGTTTAACAGCGTAAGGTTTACATTTATCTGCATTTGTTGCAAGAACTTTGTCAACATTTTGCGGTCGGGTTTCGGTTTATCTCGCCCGCGCTAATAAAATTATCTTTGACCAATGGTACGTAACCGACGGGCTTTTTCAGCCAATGGATGCGTTCAAATTCTTCGGTTTCGCGCGCTTTATATTTTGATTTGCGCTTTTGTTCTAATTTTGAAATTGCATCGGTCTGTTTTTGTTTTTTTTGTACTATGCCTGTTTTTTGTATTTTGCCTGTGTGTTTTTGTTTTTTGTTTTTTTTTTGTTTTTTTCTCCCTGTTTAGACTACATTACCATTACTGTATGGCGTATTTTGTGGTGAAGTTCCATGGACCCCCGGATGGAGCATAGAACGGCCCCCAAGAGGTGGACTGACGACTGCTGGGTGCAAAAAGCGATCATCCGAGCGTTGTGGCTTTCAAGGCCTGCTTATGTTCATCAGTAGACTTTTACCTGTGGATGATGCTGATGATGAAGTTAACATCTCTTTTCTCACTACACCCCAGATAAACTGTCTAGCTCTGTAGTAGTCTCCTAACTACTTAGCAATTGGTATTAACTGATGAAAGGTTTTAAAGGAATTCACTACCGGTATCGTCGCGTATTATAGGTACAAACGTAGGTAGTTACGTACCTACTAATTAGAGGGTTTAAAAACTGTGATTCAGATCAAAATAAAAGGCCTTAAAAAATATTTGAAGGCTGGTCTGTCCGCCATCTTTATATTTCAATTTTGCTGCGGATAATGAAACCTGTATATAGAGGACACATATACGAACAAAATATATTCTGGATATAATGTTCTAAAGTGTCACTTTTACGGAGATAATTAGAGGTAAAGAATGCTTATAGGAACACAACTTACACAAAAATATCAACAACTAGTGACTCGCCCCCGCTTTGCACGGGTAGCGCTCACACCACGGCATTATTCTTAATTTTAGCATTATTAAACAAAAAATATAAAATAGGGACCCGTTGTAAGTACTAAAAAAAATACATCAGTAAGCGATCGTTGCTGCCGAGGATTTTGAAAATCTTTGGCAGCAACGATCATGGTGACCATAGTCAACTGCATTATTACTCACGTACTTGACAGACTTGGTATTATTTCGTTTCCATGGCAACATGTCATTCCATTCATTACAGTTTAAATACTGCCCATGTTACTCGCTGATAATGTAGGTAGCTTTCCATAAGTGAAAGAATTTTTAAAATCGATATGTTATTTTTTGAGCTTATCCATTACAAACAAACGTTCAAAAAATCAAATCGTTTCTCTCTTTAATATTAATGTAGATTACTAATTAAATGTTTCTACGCATTAAGTATTGCTGAAAATAACAGGAATCGGTTAAAAATAATACATAAAACCCGGACAAGTGCGAGTTGAACTCGCGTGGAGAGGATTCCGTACGATGAATATAATCCACACCAATATATAAAAGTGAAACGTTTTTGTTTGAGGAGTTTTAACGACAAAACGGCTGATCCGATTTTGATGAAAGTTTGTAAATAGCTACTGTACAATATAGAGACCAACATATGATACTTTTTATCCCGGAAAATGGTAAGTTTCTACGGGAAAACTGGAAAATGTCGATTACTCGCTGAAAGGAACAGTTGCCATGGAAACGAAATAATAACAAGTCTGTCAAAACGCACCACGAGCGTTGGTACTATACTTTTGCATTGGTGTTTAATATCTTAGATGAACATAGGATGCTTTTCGTGATAACCTGTAGTCCGCGTGGACGAAAGCGAGTTATCTCATGATATTGAGAGATTTACCATGTTATTATAATACCATAAACTACTTATAGGTTTTCCTGTAGTCTATAAGTAAATAACTGTTTTCTGTATTCTGTAATTTTAAGCTTTGTAGTTTCGCTGATTAGGCTGGGGTGAATGGTCAATGTTAATCTATTTTCATCGTGGAACTGTAGAACTATTTGAACAAAGTACGACCTCATAACAAGCCCTTTCATTTGATATGTCAGATGGTACAGTTTGCAAAACATTTTATTTTAAATTTTGTAGTATTCCACCAAAATCAAAATTAAATTATTTAAGTCATACGTACGTTTGGATCACAGAAATTCATACCACCAAATTTGGGTACCAATTTCCAACTTAATGGGACGAGTAGATTCGCTGTGTCAGCAAATTGGCTGTGATAGACGGATAGACAGACACACGAGTGATCCTATAAGGGTTCCATTTTTTTCATTCGTACTTACGGTACCCTGAAAACAGATACCTTATCACTACAATTTTCATTTCACCTTGTCACTTAACCATCAAGGGTCTAACAAGCTCTTAGCGTCGGAGATGTTTTGGTCGAGGTGGCGGTAAATGCTTTCGTCCTCTTTAATGCTCAATTTGGTGAAGCAGATTGGTTGTTTCTTCGGGCTCGGTTAGTGAAGAGATGGACTTACATTATCACTCGAGAATTATCTTTCAGTAAATTAGAGACATTAGGAAGAGAATTAATTTTGTAAAGTGAAAATTTGCATCACGCTTGGGACTCGAACCCGCATCATTCCGTGCCTCTGCGTGACACATGCCTTAACCAGTTCGGCTACCGTGATGACTCAACATCCAAATTTTTCCATCAGTTTCTCAGTTTCCGTAGTCATGGAACTTAATTGAAATTGGACAGGACATATGGCTAGGCGAGGTGATGGCAGGTGGAGTTAGTCTTTGACTGAGTGAGAACCAAGTACTGGCAAGAGGAAAGTTGGACGTCCAGCGGCGCTTTGGTTTGGAAGAAAAGACATGGATGAGGTTAACATCCGATCCGAAGGAGTGGCAAAAGCGAAAGGAGGCCTATAGTCAGCTGTCTCTGTAAATGATGATGATGAAAAAGAGAGCAAATGTACATTTTGAGTTCTATTTTTGTTACATATTTTCACTCGAGAATTTCCCTTTAACAAAAACAGAGCAAATGTACTTACGTATCTTTTAACAGTTCTCTTTTCCTTCGTAGAAACAAGAATTTTGACAGTCAAAATATGTTCCCGCTTCTCATGCACGTGAGTTCTTGTTTAAGCCAGGTGTAAGCGGACTAAAACTCTTCTCTATGGTCTTCATAATGGAAAAGAAGTGGCTGTAAAGAAACTACCGTCTTTTTGATGAGAGAGCACGAAGCACGAGCGAAGCGTCTCCATTTCAGTTTGGCAAAAATGTTTTGTGTGTCGGTCTGGATCTCTGTTCTCTTCTACAGGTCGCATTTCTTAACCGATCTAGACAAAACTTGGTTTACCGGTTAACCCAATTTTCAGAACTTTTTAGTCTTCGGGGATTTTTGATTGGGGGCTCCCCAAAAAGTGGGCTATTGAATATCTGCGCCTTATAAGAACCCATTTGGATGATTATTTTTTTATTTGAAAGATATTAACTTTAAATTGGTTTTTTCATTTGAAATTTAGTAATGACCGTTGGTTTTGTAAAAAATTAGTGACGATCTGATGAGGGTCATCGGCCAGATGAGCAGAACAGCTCCTCAAAATGCAGTCAATTTCTCATTTTTATGTTTTTACCAGTGGAATCAGCCCTTTATTTACTAGATAGGGATTGATTGAGCACCTTGGTTATTAATGTTAGTTTTACAATAAGGTAACTAGATGGCGCTACACTGCACCGCTAAATTGTTTGCTAAAAAGGTTGTACGCGCGAGGTCTATAGCTCACAGAACCACTAGTTTTAGAATTAAAGGTTTTAAATATTTGTTAATTTCCTCGCAGTCGAAGTGAAAAGCAGAGATTGAACTCTTTTATAATAGAAGGCATTTTATCCTCAACTTCAATATCTACCCTAGGCTTCGGCTCGGGCGCATAAATGTCTTGGATAAAATGGCTTGTTTTATGTACTTGTTTGTACAATCTACTACAAATAATAATATACGTATTTTAGGTAAATACCTAAAATAGGTATATATTAATTTTCTGTTTAATTAAATCAAGGGATATAATTATAACAAATTTCCGATAACTTCCGTCGGGTATGTGTGTTTAGTTAACAAAATGGACCCAAATCTTTGCCTAGTAGACTTTCAGACTTTGATTAGTAATGGTGGAGAGTCCGCCAACATTTAAAATAACGTTAATACAAAAAATGGGATAATAATTCTAAGTTAAAGGTGTTTTAACCAAGATTCTGCTGATCAACATTGGTCATTGTTGACACAAATGTGATTGTTAGAATAATTTAAAACAAAAATATAGTAAGTATTTATGTACTAAGAAAACAGTCCATCTCCACGCTAGCCAGCAGACAGTGGCGTGCCCAGTGCAGTGTGTGCGCAATTGCACACCAATGGCGTGGTAGCGCTTCTAACATCCGCCGAGAACCACTCCTCTGTCACTGGTTGTTTAGTTAAGCAAGTAGGCGCACTTAATGTTGACAAATAACATGACAAGATCAATAGATACCTAACGATCACTTTCTCGATTTTGGGATGTATTTCTTCAATTGCGTTCGCAATACGTCTGATCTAGCTACCTATATCCATGTGTCGGCGGACGGGCAGGCAATAAAAGTCTCGAGTACAGCTCTACGCCCTGGCCCGAAATCGGAAGGTTGAAGCAAATCAGGTGCCCGTTCTAAAGAAATGCCAATGATTCGATGAATTGTTATAAAAACGAGTTCTGGACATCATGTTGTGACTGTATTGTTACAATGAAGTGGTAGTTAGTTTAAAACAACACTAGGTACTTAAATTTTACAGTGTTCGCGCCAAATAACAAAGGTTTTTTAAAAGAAAGCGTTCAGATTAATGACCTGAAAAAAATCAAATAAAAAACAAAAAGATTCACCTACGAGTACCTACCTAACTGCCGCACGCATAATCTTCAATAGACGCTAGCTGTCAAGATCCATACAAAACAAGAGATTTAATGCTTTATTTATTGACGATGATTATGAGTGCGACAGTAAGTATATCAGAAGGTTATTAGATTCCTGGTAGCGGAGATCAAATTTCCTATGACACTACATGCTTCAGAGTAGTGTCAAGGGAAAAGCTATTTTTACCATGGCACTACAAGCGCGGTTGTGTCACGAGGGAGAGAAAATTCCTATGGCACACTACTGGCAAGCAGTAGTGTCACGAGGATAAACGGGCAAACGGAATATCTAGATACTTTGTAATTCTTTTGATATAGGAAACAAAAGAATAATAACAATGTTTTTTCAAACTAGTATACTCTCTGACTATGGTATGGGAGAGTAGAGTCGTATATATGTACTGTGGTAGAGTCGTTGTAATCACTTAAACTAAGAGAGTAGAGTATGTATCCCAAATTGATATTGCTTTACAGAGTAAATAAATAAACTTATAATCAACCAATTTATTTACTTCTAGCTGTGCCCGCGGCTTTGCTCGCTGGTAATTTATCTGGTTATGATTACCCTATGTGCTGTTCCAGGACCTATAATATAACTCAAAATTTCTTCAGCCGTCAAATAGTTTTTTATCGATAGCTCGGCTTCTACCATCAGATTGAGATATCAAGTACACCAGTTTTTAATCTATCCAGCAGTAAAGTAAAAGTATCACAATCGGTCCAGTACTTTTTATATGGTGCGCCAACATACAAACAGAAAATCAGAAAGGCAGACACGTTTTTTAAAAGCGTCATATTCTTGTTCAGTTGTTTATTTCAAGTCTCATTAAACCTTTTTTTTTAATTATCTTCATTGTACGTACTTTTTGATACTTATTGCTTCATTTTAAGTATATATAGATAAAGAAACATAAACTTGAAATATATGCTGTCTGCATTACCACGTTGTATAGCAATGTTAATAGCCAGCATTTTCGTCACGTGTTGCTTCGACCAGAATCAGTTTAAAAGCAATCTGTTTCAAAACCAAACCTTAATGAGTCCCGTCTCACATTATCCCCAACGAGGGTAAGTCCCGATATATAGTAGGTACCACAAAACCACAAATGCGTACTAACTAGCACATAATCTGCGCGAGGGTGACAGTCGGTGGACAGTGGCCACTTGGGCGTTATAACAGGCTTTAAGCCCTTTGTATTTGTTGTAATGACCGTGAGTGGATGGCCGCTTTCATGTAGACTCCATTTGGACGGGAAGCTGTGGGCCTTAATTATTGCGCAATCGTATTAGCAGTAGCTACAGTTTTATCGCTTTGTATGGCTGATGGTAAACGCCACATCTGCCCATAACAATTTCTTTGCGACCCAGCACTTTGTATTACAAAATGATGCTCGTCACTGCACTGCGCTCGTCACCTTGAAACATTGGTTTTAAATTTTCATGTGTCAAGACCGTGTGGGTCCGGCAAGGCACTGTAAGCAGCAAAAGCCCCATTTTCGGAATTAAAATTGTACTAGTATGTATTAGCAGCAAAAGCACCATTTTCGGAGTTAAAATTGTAATAATCTTTTGCTGCTTATAGTGCCTTGCCGGACTCACGGCAAGGGGGTCACGAGGGTCTTGACACATGAAAATTTAAAACCAATGTCTCAGGGTGACGAGCGCAGTGCAGTGACGCGAGTGATTATATGAATCAGGCCACAACACTAATATTTTAATACGTATTTCTTTAGTCTTTTATCTAGATTTTCATCTGAGGTAAACACGATTACACTATAATTTCACGAACAAAAGTTTTTTAAATATTTTGCTCTTTTTCGGTCTTTAAGCGAAATATCATAAAAACTTTTATGGGTATTGACCCGGAATTAGCTTTATAAGATAGATTTTAAGTTGATCTAGATTCTTGCTTGGCGATTTTTCGATACATCTCGTAGTCGTTCAAAATCAATGAATTGATCTAAAATCTGCTACCGAGCTGCATCACCTCTCCCGCTCATTCTGGACCTGGCCGAGCTGAAGAAACATTTGAGAGTGTACAGAGTCTTAATGATAAATCAATCCTTTCCTGAGACCCCTACTCATCCCGCGGGTGCAGTGAGGACCAGGCAATTCAGAACAAGCAGGAAAGGTGAATACAAAATATATGTTTTATTTTAATTTCTTTCTCATCGAGTTGCGGGCTACCCTGAAAGTTTCAGCCGGATAGCTAATATAATCCGGATAATCGCGAACTGCTCGAAATTTGAATTGCAAGATTCCACCCGGAACGACAAACAAGAAAAACCCATAGTACCCATAGCCTCTAGTATTCCTTTTCCAGTGTGAGATTTAACTGTTGGCACATGAAAGGGAAATTTCCTTTTCAAACTCAAAGCATACCTTTTCCTAAATTTTATGGATTTGATCTATTTATAATATTTTATGTATTTTCTGCTTGTTTATGAGATTTTAATTTTGACTTCTAAAAATGCTATTATTTTACCTATTTACAATAAAATTCTTTGACTTTGACGTAGGATTTTTCGCTTTAGCAAAAATGTAATAATCTTTAGCTGTTTTTTTTGGGTTTTGTAAAAAAGGTAGGTTTAATGTATTTTTTATAGGAGTATTTGCACACTGTTACTGTTGGATTGGACAGAAGCATTAATGGAACCAGTGACACTAGTTTGTAACCTACTACCATTAAATAAAATACAAGTATGAAATGCCACGGTTTACTTACAGACAGTACCAATTTTGGTACTAGAGACTCAGTACTTTACATTGCTAGTATATCCTATTATTTATTCTGTGGTATAAGATTAAATAAAAAAAAAGTAGGTTTAATGTATTTTTTTATAGGAGTATTTGCACACTGTTTCTGTTGGATTGGACAGAAGCATTAATGGAACCAGTGACACTAGTTTGTAACCTACTAACATTAAATAAAATACAAGTATGAAATGCCACGGTTTACTTAAAGACAGTACCAATATTGGTACTAGAGACTCAGTACTTTACATTGCTAGTATATCCTATTATTTATTCTGTGGTATAAGATTAAATAAAAACAAGTATGAAATGTCAGGGTATACTTAAAGACAGTACCAATATTGGTACTAGAGACTCAGTACTTTACATTGCTAGTATATCCTATTATTTATTCTGTGGTATAAGATTAAATAAAAAAAAAAAGTAGGTTTAATGTATTTTTTTATAGGAGTATTTGCACACTGTTTCTGTTGGATTGGACAGAAGCATTAATGGAACCAGTGACACTAGTTTGTAACCTACTAACATTAAATAAAATACAAGTATGAAATGCCACGGTTTACTTAAAGACAGTACCAATATTGGTACTAGAGACTCAGTACTTTACATTGCTAGTATATCCTATTATTTATTCTGTGGTATAACATTAAATAAAATACAAGTATGAAATGTCAGGGTATACTTAAAGACAGTACCAATATTGGTACTAGAGACTCAGTACTTTACACTGCTAGTATATCTTATTATTTATTCTGTGGTATAACATTAAATAAAATACAAGTATGAAATGCCAGGGTTTACTTAAAGACAGTACCAATATTGGTAATAGAGACTCAGTACTTTACATTGCTAGTATATCCTATTATTTATTCTGTGGTTTAACATTGAATAAAATACAAGTATCAGATTTTAGGGTTTAAACGGCTGAAAGGATTTGGATGAAATTTGGTATGTAGATATTTTATGTCCTGGAGTTACACATATTCATCATCATCATCACCCATCATCATCACATGTCAACATCAACATCAGGTGACGGGTGCTAAAGTGACAGGTGGCAGCGGGTGAAACCGCGGGGCGATGCTAGTTATTTTATAAATTGTAAACCAAATTTAGGAAATGACATTAAATTACAGACAAATACAATTAATGGTACACATCATCATCATCATGTGAGCCTTTAGAAGTCCACTGCTGAACATAGACCTCGCCCAAAGAGCGCCATAACGAGCGATCTTGTGCCACCTCCATCCACCGTCTTCCTGCGAAGACTGAATAACATGTAGCATTCTAATAAAGTAGAGAAGAAAAGTTTAAAAAATCATTATTATATTTTTTTTTGTGTTTTCAAAAATGTTATAGATGTACAAAGACTGGTTGATCGACCCACATAACTGGAAGCTCTCCTCCTTTTCCATGAAGTCGGCCAATCACTGACCCCTTTGGTTCCGCTGTCCAAATCCAAATTGCCCCACTCTCAATTCATCACCATTCCTCATGCCCAGCCGTGCGTTGAAGTCCCCCATCACCACTGTGAAGTGTGTTTTCGGGGCATGTATGGCATTAGAAATTCCGTCATACATATTATAGCCTCCACTTCATCGTCCAGGGGTTTTGGGTGTGGGGCGTACTCCTGTATGACCTTCAACGAATATCGTTCTGTAATTCTGAGTACAAGGTGTGCCACCCTGCTCGAAACGCTTTCGATCTGTACAACGTTGTGGACGAGGGACCTGTGGATGAGAAACCCGATACCGTGTTGGGACTGCTGGTCGCCCTCCCGGTAATCAAGCAAGTTGCCGGAATTCAGCGTGGTGCCATAGTCACCACACTTGGCAGGCGGATTGGTGACCGCAGTGTAACAAATATGTGCTCGGAGGACGCTTCCGGTGTGTGATTCCTTAATCACCTCTTACGACATCCACGGGAGGATTGGGAGGGGTCTAATTCTAAGCGAGACCGCCACGGTCAGTGTAGTGGTACAAAGTAGTGTACCATTAATGGTACTGCCCAATGGTTACTAGTGATATAAAGGAATATAAACGTATTAAAATGGGAGCAGCAATTTCCTGTGTACCAAGAAGCCTGCCTAGCGTGGTGATGTGGTGAAGACTGTCTATTATGTTGGAGGGCCCTGGTTCAGCAGTGAAGTCTTCAGACTGATAATGCGATATGTCAAGTGGTTCCGCTGGATACCAGTGCCCTTCAAATTGGAACATAGTAATATCTGCACACTGTTACTTGACAGTTGAATATCGGGCAAAGCTGATGTGGTTCTTCCCCTGACGGATTATTGAAGAAAATATTTATGTACTTATTGTATTATTATGAAACCTAACGTAGTTTCAACTAATGTAAGTAACTCCCGTTTTTGCCTTTTAAAATGTACTTATTATACTTTCTTGTTGGTAGGCGTCTTAAACAAGAGTCTGCCTGAGGAAATACCACACATCAACCACCTACATTCCACTGCTGGATATAGGCCTCTACTAATGTGCACCACTAAGCCCGATCTTCGGCTTTTCTCGTGTAATTACTGTCAGCTACTTTGCGTAAGTCGACGTCCCATCTGGCCGGAGGGCGTTGTAGAGATCGCAGTTTGATCACAGTGTTCAGAACACCTGGCAAATAACGTTCTAAAACAAAACCGGTTACCAATATCGATAATTTCGACCAAGGAGTTATAAAGAGATGTGTACAAAATTTTCACAAAACAAGCAACGAACTTCCCACTATTGCAAAGTTGAAAAGTAAACTAGAGGAAGACATTCATTTCCAAGGCTCAGAACGAAGTCTTCGGCGAATCATCAAGGATTTAGGGTTTCGGTGGAAAAAGACTGATAACAACCGTAAGGTACTGATAGAGACTTCAAATATACGTTTACAGCGCATCAAACATTTACGTAAAATTAAACAATATCGTCAAGAGGGAAAGTCTGTTGTATATACGGATGAATCCTACGTAGATTCGTCGCACTCTACTCCAAAAGCCTGGATAGATGGTACTACTATGGCACAGAATAAATAATATTACAAGTACAGAAGGATAACTGAGCAAAGTCATTTAAATACATAGCAACTCTCGCTTCAACGCAATAAAGTGCAATTTAACTCGCACAGCGCTGCGATCTTTCAATTATATTTACCTAGAAGGCGCTCATCCATTGCGTGCAGGCTAGAATGTACCGTATCACAACGCGCGGGAGCTTCCATTGCTCTAACCGTTTCAGAATCGCTCTGTCACTTTTTCGCTCGGCAGGGTTGTATCAAGATATAACTAGGTACTTGCACTAGTAATTATTCTGTGATATGATATGACTTAGATATTGTAACAGAATAAACAATTATGTAATAATGTATTATTTTTTAACTTATTATTACAAATGTTGATAGTTCTATTAACTACATATAATGAAATTCTTATCAGAATAGACCTAATTCCTCATTATTTGATTATAACTCAATAGGTATTGCACTTTGATGAATAAAAGGTGCCTGTCTGAATTCCATGCTTAATAATGAATGAAAAAGAAATGGCTGCCTACGTAATAAAATGTCAGTATGTAGGTATTTTACGAGACTAGTCAGACCGAATGCTACGTAGTACATTGTAGGTTTCTCCTTGGTACTCATAATTAAGAAAATAATAAAATTTGACAAAAACTTTACGTAAGTAGGTACTTTATCGTAAGCACACGGCGCGCGACTCATCGAGCGCACGCTTGATACTACTGAATTAACCGCAATATTGAGGCCGCAAAGTATAGGTATAATATTTGTACTTGTTGCGGAGTGCGACTGGCCTGACTAAGGGCATAAAAAAACCGGTATCTAAAGGACAGCGAGTTGTCATTGTTCACGCAGGATCCGAAACCGGGTTTATACCGAACGCGTTACTTACTTTTAAAGCCGGTACTAAATCAGGCGACTACCAGGACAACATGAATTATGAAAACTACGGGAAATGGCTTAGAACACAGTTAATTCCGAAATTACCACCTGATTCCGTTGTGGTAGTCGACAACGCATCGTACCATAATAAACAATGGGATCTCGCACCAACCTCAAATACGACAAAAGCGAACATGCAGGCTTGGCTCACGGAAAAAGGTATACAGTATGTCGCAACATTACTAAAGCCCGACTTGTACGATTTAATAAAAGCTAACAAGGAAAGATTTAAATTATTTTCCATAGACCGAATTCTAGCAGAAGAAAATCACCTAGAGCTAAGACTACTGCCATACCACCCAGACCTTAATCCCATTAAAATGGCATAGTCCGCTATCAAGCAATATGTAGCAAGAAAAAATGTAAAATGGAATCTTAAAACGTGTATAGAGCTTGTTAAACGAAAAGTTTCACAAATGGGTGATCGGGATTGGGACAAATTATGCAGGAAGGTGAAGGATATTGAAGAACAATATGCAAAGAGTGACCGAGTTGTAGACTTGCTCACAGAGGAATTTGTTATTTGCGTCAATGAAGACAGTTCCGAAGATGATTCTGACGAAAGATAACGAATGATAACGATGACCGTAGCAGCCCTGAGCCCGGGAGGCCCCTATCAGATTTAGATTAATGTTTTTTAATAAAAAATTGTCAAGTTTTTTTTGAATTTTATTTCTACCTCCCCATATTAGTGATGAGACTAGCTTAGATATAAAAGAAGGACAAACAAAACACGTACTTTATTAGTAAGGATTATTGTAATCAATTTGTTGAGATAACAATTGCGTGCGCGACAGTACCGATGCGCAGCTATCCCCGCCACGTTTCGTTCACCGCTAGACTTACGCGCCGCTAGCTGTAACTCTTATGGGCAGGCGGGACACTTACCAACAGACGAGCGACCAGCTCGTCTCGTCACTCAATCTAATAATAAAAAAAACTTGTGAATACAAAGTACTACGTACTCGTATACATGTATTGTGTCAATCAACTATTCTCTGTAACTTTGTCCCTCCAATAGAAAAATATGTAACTCACAAATAGTAATACATGTAGCATAGATGTTTTTTTTCAGGTTAGGGTAACATAAGGGACGAAGTTGTAGACATCAACAAACAAATACAAAAAAGAAAACAGAAAAATAAAAAACTGCTCTGCCAAAGACTGAATCACCATCATCATCATGTCAGCCTTTAGAAGTCCACTGCTGAACATAGGCCTCTCCCAAAGAGAGCCATGATGAGCGATCTTGTGCCACCTCCATCCACCGACTTGCTGCGAAGACTGAATAACATGTAGCATTCTAATAAAGCGGAGAAGAAAAGTTTAAAAAATTATTATTATATTTTATATATATATATATATATATATATATATATATATATATACTATGTTCCACCATAGCGTCGCCCCTACTAGTCCGATTTTGACAAGCGAGGTGTCAATCGATTCGTCTTTATGTATAGAGCTATTTTGTTTACCCGACTATGTCGAAGCAAACGAACGGTTATGTGTTCAAACTAAAAACTTGGTACGATTTTGACAAGGGAGGTGTCCATCGATTCCTCTTCAGGTGACATAGGCTATTTTTTTACCCGACTACGGCGAAGCAAAGGATGTGATATGTGTTTAAACAAAAACTTGGTCCGATTTTGACAAGCAAGGTATCAATCGATTCGTTTTCATCGCAAGAGTGTCATAGGCTATTTTTACCCGACCTTAGTCGGGTTTTAGTTTTTTAACTTATATTTGTTAATTTCTATGCAGGTACTTCTATGCAGCTATGCAGGTCTTAACATTTTCGCAATCACTATTAAATTTTCTTACATATTATAAAAAACTTAATACCGTACAGTGAGCATGACATACCGCCTACCTGACAGACAAACAGCCTGAAGCCTAAGTTAAAATTCTTCAATACATACATGTTCTAGGAAGTTTCAGTAAAACGTCCACCATTTTCGTAAAGTGAAAATGACAATACGACTTACTGAATCTAAAAACTTGACATTGACGAATTGGCTGGCTATAGGGCGAAATTAAAAATAAAAAGGCTACCTGTATTGCAGCTTGCAGAACCAAGATGTACAGATAAACAGTACCTAACGTTAGGTATTGTGTATAATGCATGCAGAAATATGCTCGCACGGCCTCTCGACGCACTCACTGGACTTCCGCTACAAGACCTGCAACGTGAAATTATTATGCTAATAGCATGTGGCCGTGTGCTAAAAAAAGTTAAATAAAACCAGCCAAGTGCGAGTTGGACTAGGGTTCCGTACAACGTAATAGATAGATAGATAGATAGATAGATAGATAACACTTTATTGCACGAAATTAAAAATAAACTTAAAAATATAGTACAATTGGTGGCCTTATCGCTAAGCAGCGATTTCTGCCAGGCAACCTTGGCTATATAACGAACGGTTTTAATAGGTATTTAAACCGTTCGTTCAAACTAAAAACTTGGTCCGATTTTTACAAGCGAGGTGTCTATCAATTCGTCTAAAAAACAATTCGTATAAAGTAATTACTTACTAAACTAAAGTAATTACTTTATTTTTAGTAAAGTAAAATATAATTAATTAGTAATTACTTTAAAAAAGATAGAAAATCCGTAAATTTGCCTAATTTTCTATCATGAAATTTGGCAAGAAGCATATAGCTTGTCTTATTAAATTGCTTCTGTGCAAATTTCATGATTCTAGGGGGAGTACCATATAGGTTTTAATTCCCTTGCGAGTGTCAAAATATACGGCCGTATTTGATTGCGTTGACTTAGTTTTTTTATTAAATTCCCTATATCCAAGAGATTGGAAGACCTGATATTAAATTATTCATTATCATCATTTTCTTTCGAAGTCCACTGCTGAACATAGGCCTCCCCCAAAGAGCGCCATGACGAGCGATCTTGTGCCACCTCCATCCAACGACTTCCTGCGATGGCTACAATGTAGTCGGTCCACCGTGTGGGGAGTCTCCCCACACTTTACTTGCTTGTTCGTGGTAGCCATTCGAGAACCATTATTCCCCAGCGGTTGTCAGTTCTGCGAACTATATGGCCTGCCCATTGTCACTTCAACTTGCAAACTCTGACAGCTATGTCGGTAACCTTGGTTCTTCTACGGATTTCCTCGTTACGGATCTTATCACGTAGTGAAACACCGTGCATAGCTCTATCCAGTAGTGGGGATTCGCC
This sequence comes from Alsophila aescularia, assembly GCA_946251855.1. Taxonomy (NCBI): domain Eukaryota; kingdom Metazoa; phylum Arthropoda; class Insecta; order Lepidoptera; family Geometridae; genus Alsophila; species Alsophila aescularia. The sequence continues at coordinate 18,566,324 of OX276381.1, forward strand.
GGTTCTGGCTCTCTTATTTAAACCTCTACTCTAACTCAATACAAATAAGGTTGAAACTATGTTTGGCCTCAGTGACACAGAACCCGTGAAGGCCCAATATTTTTGAACTTTTCCATAGCTCTAGCCCGTTTCAAAGGGGACGCGGATTCTGCATCTCCAGTACACTTCAGATAAGGGGGTCTAGCACGAGGTTTATAGTTTACAAAAATGAAATGTAGTTTCGTCTAGTTCCATACTATTACTGGCAGTGCCTCTAGCGGAAACTTGCAGGAACTGCAGTAAGTGTATGGAACTAAACGAAACTAGGTACATTTCGTTTTTGAAAACTATATAAACTCGTACTAGGGGTAAAGGTAGAGATAAGCGGGCTCTATTATCCCTGTGACGTTTTTCGTCGGTGCTGTCGGTTACTTCATCGGTCAGCTCCACAGATAAACTAGAATAGATAGGATAGGTGTTTTTTTTTGGGTCCAACCCGACCGCTTGAACAATTTCACCAGCCCGTTGTTTAGTTCGTTCACTGTATCGCATTCAGTGAGGATTTGAAAGCGATTTTGGAGTTCCAACTGAAAGCTCTCGGTGTTTTGGATTTAGGCAGGACTCTAGCTTTACGGTTGATATTCAATGAGCCTCTTACCATGCGGTGATCACTGCCGGTCTTAACCCTGTTGATTACAGAGACATCAATGAATATATGCCTAATGGTCGTCAAAATGAAATCTATCTCGCGCTTCTCCATGAGGTTGGCCAATCGCTGACCTCTTTGGTTCCACTGTCCAAATCCCCACTTTCAGTTCATCGCCACTCCTCATGCCCAGCCGTGCGTTGAAGTCCCCCATCACCACTGTGAAGTGTGTTTTCGACGCATGTATGGCATTGGAAATGTCGTCGTACATAGCCTCCACTTCATCGTCCGGGCGTTTCGAGTGTGGGGCATACACCTGAAAGAGGGCTGTTTGATAAGTCCTTTTAAAAACTATTTATAAAACCTTTTTTCTGGTAAATGGCATTAAAACTGGCAGGCACAATCTTTCAAATGAAGACTGTCTAAAAATCAGCAAAAAAAAAACATGTTTTTGTCAGTTTAACCATTGTTTAACTGTGATCACTCGTAAATTTTAAACAACTATGGAAAAATCTGAATTTCGTGCCGTTATAAAACATATTTTTTTGCTGCAGTGCTGCCACAATAAAAACTGAACTTGATTCTGTTCATGGCACTAACGCACCAACGTTGCAGACTGTTTATAACTGGATAAATGATTTTAAACGTGGTCGGTCAAGCACATCTGATGCTCCACGCTCTGGTCGCCCAATCGAAGTCACTACTGAGGATGTTGTTGAAGAAGTCCATAATATTTTACTTGACGACCGCCGAGTGAAGGTGCGTGAAATAGCTGAGAACACAAGCATCTCCACTGAGCGAGTATTTAAAATCCTGCATGAAGATTTGGGTATGACAAAGCTGTCTGCACGATGGGTGCCACGTTTGTTGACAATCGAACAAAAACGCGAACTAAAGCGAATTTCAAAACTGTGTTTGGATATGATGAAGCGAAATCTTTGGAATTTTTTGAGTCGATTTGTCACTGTGGACGAAACTTGGGTCCACCATTATACACCTGAATCAAAACAGCAATCAAAACAATGGATTTGAGCTTGACAACTGTTTTGTCGACTGGGAAGGTGATGGTGACAGTCTTCTGGGATGGCCAAGGAATCATTATGATTGATTACTTGGAAAAGGGAAACTATCACTGGCCGTTATTACTGTTATTATTTATCACTGGTGAGTTATATTGGACCGTTTTAATGCCGAATTGTTGGAAAAACGACTAAAATTGTCCCCCAAGAAAGTCCTCTTTCATCAAGACAATGCCCCAGTGCACACGTCAGCTATTGCAATGGCCAAAATCCACGAGTTAGGCTTCGAGCTGGTTCCGCATGCTCCGTATTCGCCGGACCTAGCTCCATGCGATTATTACCTACTTCCAAATCTGAAAAGATGGCTTGGAGGGCAAAATTTTTTGACAAATGAGGACTGCATCGCGGCGGCTACGCAACGGCTATTTTGAAGACCTCGACAATACGTATTTTTTGGAGGGGATAAAAAAATTAGAAACTCGCTGGAACAAGTGTTTGGCCCTCAAAGGAGACTATGTTGAGAAATAAATGTAAATTGTTTAAAAAATATATATATTTTTTTACTTTTTAAAATGACTTTTCAAACAGCCCTCGTATGACCTTCAACGAATACCGTTCGGTAATTCTGAGTATAAGGTATGCCACTCTGCTCGGAACGCTTTCGATCTTCACAATGTTATTGACGAGGGACTTGTGGACGAGAAACCCGATACCGAGTTGGGACTGCTGGTCGGGAGGGCGACCAGCCCAGGTAATAGAATAAGTTGCCGGAATTGAGGGTCATCGTATCCTCTCCCTCTCTTCGGACTTCTGATAACCCTCTAATACCCCAGCGCAACTTACATACTACTTCTTCCACCTCTGTCAACTTCTCATCGGTCCTCAAGGTGCGTGCGTTATAAGTTGCCAGGTCCAGAGATCGTGGGGGTTGGTAGCTGGGTCTATATATATATATATATATGGTATGTATACTTTGCGACTGATTTCGGTTGTAAAGCTATCGATGTCAATACTGCTGCCCCAGGCCTTCGGTGTCAGAGTCAGTCAGGCCACCCGAGGGCCTCTACATGGTAACAACTGCTATTAATTAATATCAGCCGGGACCGACCTAAGGTGCCCGACACGAGCACGGAGCGAAGGAAATCCGCAGATAACTTTGAAAAGTAATTGGTGCGGAGCTGAGGACCGAACCCGGTATCGTTGGATTTTATCGCGCACTAGTAACCGTTTGGCTATCATCGCACTTTTAAACTTATAGATCTAGAAGACAATTAACCCTACAGATCTATACTTATCATAAAGCAAAATATAAAGAAAAATCTAATAATAATAAAAAAAACTAATAATAAAGAAAAAATCTGTACAAAGGAGATAATTGAAAAAATGTCTAGGGTACTTAAAATAAGCTATTGAACAAGAATAAAAACATTTTAAAAATTCGTGTCCGTCTGTTTGTCTGTATGTTAGTTCACGCATCACGTAAAAATTACTAGACCATTTGCGATGCGGTTTCCATTATTATTATTTGAATTTTAATTTTACACAATGCGGACACCAGGGTCCGCACATTTTTGTTCCTTAATTTATTATTTGTTACATTTTCTTTCTTATATAAAAGGTTAGAAAAATTACTCTAGAAGTTTTTTTTTTGTAGGTATATATATATATATATATATATATATATTTTTATACTTACTTCTAATTACTACATATTATATTACGACAGTTCTTTTTTTTCTTTTTTTTTAACTCTCTGATACCACCTCTCTCCGTCCGAGGTCTGCAAAGGCCCCCGCCACCGCATTGTATTGGTTTTTATTGCCATCTTTAAGTTATAGTCTAAGATGGTGTTGGTTGACGCTGCCATCGCCCTCCTCACGAAACGACCCATCGCATCGTCGCTATCATCAGTGTAGTAGGTACAACTACCCCGATGACGCGACACTGCCACCACCGCATGTCGAACACTCTCTAGCAGCTTCAACTTCTTGCCTCTGGTCTGCATGACGATCACCGACTCATAGGTCAAGCTTCATGAATGGTCAAGACGCGTGACTCTGTGCCTCCCCCATATCCCTTAGAGATCAGGGATTTCTTCTCTTCCTGTGTGTGTACTAGTGATAGGAAGAGAGTGTTGGGAAGGGTGGTAGATTATTGCGCTTCAATGAGCCGTTTCAGCTTCAGGGAATGAACATTGGATGCTGAAGAGTAGATGCCGGAGTATACTTCCCTAAGAGCATACGCGACACCCCTGGGGTTCCGATGCGTGCATAACAACTCCTGGCTAGTGGTTGCTGCCAGGTTTGGGCGGTTATACCTTATGAGAAAGAGGTTCTCTCTGTCAATAAAAGGAAGTTGGTTTCCACTGTTGGATAGCATGGGGTTTGACTTAAAAACTGGTGTACTTGGAATCTCAAACCGATGAGTAGAAGCCGAGCAATTGATAAAAACTTTTTGACGGCTGAGGGAATTTTGATCAGATGTTGTAGGTACCTTCTATGTATACCTACTTATAATAAAGCAATAAGAAAGAAAATGTCTGAACAATGAAGATAATAAAAAAATATGATCTAGGGTACTTAAAATAAGCTACTGAACAAGAATATAACTTTTTTTTGTCGTGTCTGTCCGTCTGTTTTTCTTTTCGTTTGTTAGTTTTTCTGTATGTTTGTTCACGCTTCACGTAAAAACGACTGGACCGATTGCGATGCAGTTTTCATTATTGGATAACTTAGGGTTTCACTTAAAACCTGGGGTACCTGGTATCTCAATCCAATGAGTAGAACCCGAGCAATCGAAAAAAATATTTTTTACGGCTGAAGAAATTTTAATCAAATGTTTTCATATTGGTACTCGTATTTTAGGTCCTGGTATAGCACATATAGTACTTTTAACCCCAGAGAAATGACCACGCGTGCGAAGCCACGGGCATCAGCTAGTACTTGTAATAAAGCAATAAGAACGAAAAATGATGTGTATGTAGAAGATGATAAAAAAGTAGGGTACTTAAAATAAGCTACTGAACAAGAATATAACATTATTTCAAATCATGTCTATGTGTTTGTCTGTATGTTTGTTCGCGCATCACGTAAAAACTACTGAACCGATTGCGATGCAGTTTTCGTTGTTGGATAGCTTAGGGTTTGATTTAAAAACTGGTACTTGGTAAAATAAATAAAAATAAAAAGCCAATTGACGTCTGAACGAAATTTGACGATATTGGTGCAGTACGAGTTTTGGTACCACAGAATCCTTATATCCCAGAAAAAAAAACAAAGCGGATAAAGCCACGGGAAAAGCCACGTGCACATCTAGTTTAGAATAAAATTGAGAGGGGAGCACCGGTCGGTTGCACTCAATATGTTATTACAAGAAGTAATCTTTGTGAAATCGCTCTAATATACTTCCTGTAGATTTTAAATAAAATAGATACTTAGATATAGGTGAGCACGCAAAGAACAGATAAATCGGGGTTTCTTTAATCAGTAGGCCTACTACTGTACTACTGACTCCTGTGATTTTAAAAACAGCAGCTTCGAAAGTCCAATAAACTCGTAAGTACGTTTGTATTACCTAAATAAACTTAAAATGTTGTTTAAATGTGTTGTGCTGCTATTACTTATCGTAAAAAACATAGTGAACGAGTCTACCATACCATCCTGAAAGCTGTACCTACATACAAATCTTTGAAAATAGTCACTACCCTATCCGAAGTCCCTACCATTGCAACTTTGCATCTCTAAAGCAATAAAATTGAAGAAAACTAAATACGAGAATAACAACACTAAGTACTACCGCCATCTACTTCAGTTTTCATTAGTTTACCTACCCTTGGATAGATGACACCACAAGTATTCTAGTTCACATTAAAGTTCCATTCATGTGCAGTAGGTGGCATTGCTAATGTTTCTTTTCTATCCTTGTATTTTAAGAACACTACGTTTGAAAGTTAGTAGTGATTAAAGTACCCTGACAGAGATGGCGCTGGTACTAAATCTTTTTATTACAATTGTTTTTAGGTATATATAATTAATAATTTAGACAAATAAGATGACGTATTACAAAGAAATTGGAAAATATATAATGTGAAAACCCTTGAATCTGGAACTCATCGCCGACACCGTAATTTTGATTGCTGATGCTGTATTTCATATAAATTATCCTCACTCTGCTTTTGAAAATTGTTTCAGTTCGGGGCAAATTTTAATTTTGAGAATTATTATTTGCAAAAAGCATAGAAATATTGCGGGTGTTATCGTTACGCAGAATGCCAAAAATGCGAAAAACCAAAATCAAAAGATTTGACGTTCTGCCGTAGAATGACTTTTGCACCTAAAATTTTGTCGTATGAAGTTTATAGTAATGTATGTTTATGGCTCACATGCACCATCACATACTAATGACAATATTCACCTTATAATAGGTAATACTCACCTAGTGTTACAAATTTAATTAAAAACATAATTCCCTTCGTCACTATGCAAATTCTTCCATAAGAAAATGTTATTTGGTTTTCTATCACCCTAGGAGGCAGAATTAATTAACTTCTACTTAGGTACCTACCTGTTTTACATACGTGCTCACTGCTCGTTTCCTCCTTTATTAATTAAACTAGCTGTGCTTGCGGTGTTTCCCCCGTGGTAATTTTTCTGGGATAAAAGTAACCTGTATGTTATTTTAGGACCAAAAATATAATTATACCAAATTTCGTTCAGCCATCAAATAGTTTTTATCGATTGCTCGGTTTCTACTCATCAGATTGAGAGACCAAGAAGACCAGTTTTTAAGTCTAACCCTAAGCTATCCATCAGTGAGATCAACTGCAACCGCAACCACATCGCAATCGGTCCAGTAGTTTTTTACGTGATGCGCAAACAAACAGACAGCAACCGTTTGAAAAAGAAGTTATATTATTGTTCAGTAGCTTATTTTAAGTCCCCTAGTTTTTTATTTTATCTTCAGTGTACAGACTTTTTGTTACCTACTGCTTTATTATAAGTATATATATAGATTATTTGGAAAGTTAGGTATGGCCTCGCAACCTTTTCTTCGTAATAAGAACGTAATTTTCGCGCAATCTATTTGGCGCAACAGTTAGCGCCGCGTACAAAGTGTGAATGTGGGATTGGCTAAATAAGCACAGTACATATATATAGTCTTAATATGTACTGTGAAATAAGTAGGTGGGTGCCATATAACCTATTGTTAACCCCCAAACAAATTCAAACCTACGCCCGCCTAAAACGTGTGACGGGTTAGCGGTAACCTGCAGTTATCCGGGTTGAACCGGGTTCCCATGCTCTATTTACCAATAAGTATTAAAGTGAAAATAAAATACTACAGCGGCTTTATTTGCAAAAAAAACAAACAAATAATCTGTTTTTTTTTGGAAATAAATTACCTTTACTTTAAATAAACACAAGTTTTTCAATCTTGTGTTTATATCCTCGGTTTCTCCATTACATTTCCTACATTTCCTCTATGAAATAAATAAAATAAAACAATCCAGTTCCGGAGTCCCGGAGTGTAAACGTTCCGGCTCCGTAGGTCATGACTGGTAGGACGCACTGATTGAAGACTTTTGTCTTCAGGCCCAGTGGTATGGACGACGAGAAGACTTGATGAAGCTAGCCGAATTATCATAAATGATTTCCATCAAAGAAATAAACATACTCGTATATACGAGTACAATTCTTACTTATACCTACATATTAAGCCTTTTAGCCAGATGTACCAAGTCGGATACAGGAACTTTTATCATCAGACAAATAAAAGAATTGCCTAAAATTGAGAAAACGACATCCCCGTTCAATTTCTTGGTGCTCTCGTCTCTAACTACTGTATTTCCGATGCACCGGTAGAGTCGGAAGGGTACTTCCTTTTCCAGTGTGAGATTCAACTCTGTTGGCATATGAAAGGGAAATTTCCTTTTCAAACTCAAAGCATACCTAATTTTATTCATCATCATCATCATCATCATGTCAGCCTTTAGAAGTCCACTGCTGAACAAAGGCCTCCCCCAAAGAGCGCCATCACGAGCGATCTTGTGCCACATCCATCCATCGACTTCCTGCGTTGGCTACAATGTCGTCGGTCCATCGTGAGGCGGATCTTCCTACACTTCGCATGCTTGTTGCACAGCGGCTGTCGGTTCTGCGAACTTTATGGACTGTCCATTGCCACTTCAACTTGCAAACTCTGAGAGCTATGTCGGTAACCTTGGTTCTTCTACGGATTTCCTCGTTTCGGATGGAAACACCAAGCATAGGTCTCTCCATTGCATGCTGCGTGACTTTGAGCTTGTGTATGAGACCAATGGTTAGTGACTACGTCTCAGTGCCGTATGTCATCACTGGCAACACGCACTGATTATAAGCTCAGAGTCTTGAGGCTCTGCGGTATCTGTGACGAGAAGATATGGCGTAATTTTCCAAACGCTGCCCATTCGATTTTGATTCGTCGGTTGACCTCATTGTCGAATTTGGATCTACCCAGTTGGATCATTTCACCTAAGTAGACATAGTGATCAACAGCTTCGTAAATATCGATCCTAACATAAACCGGCAAACCGGTAATTTATTGACTTGATCTATTTATATTATTTTATGTTTTTCTCCTTGCTCATGACATGTTAAGTTTGACTTGAAAAGGTGCTTATTTTTCCTATTTAAAATAAATACTTTCGACTTGGACATTCCAGCTAAGGGAATACAGGAACTGGGCAGCAGCAGATCCTATGTATTATCAATGTATCACCAACTACTGCTATCACCAAGAAGACTACCAAGTACAATCATCATCACCATCATCATTAGCCTATTTTTGTCCACTAGTTTTTGCTGGACGTAGCCCTCTCTTAGTGCACGCCACTGAGCTCGGTCGTCAGCTATCCTCATCGATTTTCTTCCAGCCGCTTTACTCAGGTCGTCACTCCACCTGGCCACACGGCGTTCTAAACTACGTTTGCCTAGACGTGGTCTCCACTCGAGAACTTGTCTACCTCGACTGTTATCGGTTCTACGGCAAATGTGGCCAGCCCACTGCCACTTTAGTTTGCTTATCCTTAGGGCTATGCCAAGTTCAGAGATAATGCCAAAATCCCCTTATGATAGGTAATAAGTAAAATTTAAAATAAATAAGTTGTCACAATTAACTGCGTATACAACGTTTCGTGTCTGTGCTGTTAACCGTTGAGGAGTTCCCTAGTCAAAACCTAACCCTGAGTACAGCAACTATGTCATGGTAAAACTTAAAATCAGCTATCATAATAAAATGCGTACACAAAATGTTGTGTCTGTAACGTTGAAGAGTTCCTTTAACTGGAGCTAATCCTGGGTGTCGATTCAGGTCATGCTTACCTTAAAAATGCATTGTCATCGGAACTGAACCGACATACTCAACTCCCTATTCAACTCCGTAGAATAAGAGCAACTGGTTCACACGAATATATAAAAGTAAAACGTTGTCTGTTTGTTTGGGGAGCTTTCATGCGATAATGGCTGGACGGATTTTGATGAAATTTGGAATGGAGATAGCTTAGGTATACCCTGGAATACCTACGAACATTTTGTTTGATTATTTTTGGAAAATGTTGATTATTCGCTATAAGGGACGGTTGCCATGGAAACGAAATAATAACTAGTCTATCAAAAAGCATCAAAAGCGTTGGTGCTATAGTTTTGCATTGGTTTATAATATCCTAGAAGAACATGTTATGTTTGTTTTCGCTGTAAACTGTAGTCCGCGCGGACGAAGTCTCGGGCGAAAGCTAGTAGTTAATAATTTATTTTGAAACTCGCAAGGGAATCAAACCCCGTACTGACCGTTGACCTAGAATCATGAAATTTGGCAAGAAGCAACTGCACAGGTAAAGGGAAAAATCCGATGACCGTAAATTTCTAGCTAAATCACAAAAAAAAGCTGAAATAAACTTATTTGCAGTTGGTAAACTGACCGCGCCCTGTGTCGATGTATGGGAGCAGCATTTATCCAACGGCAAAGTTAAGTTTGTCCAAAAATAAAACTGGATTGAGGGACAAACTTAACTTTGCTGTTGGAAAACTGCTTATCCCGTACATCAACACAGGGTGCGATCAGTTTACCAACCGCAAATAAGTATAATTCAGAATATTACAAAAAAAACTACGTAAACGCAATCAAAGTTTACGGCCGTTATGGAACATATTTTGACACTCGCAAGGGAATCAAAACCCGTACTTACCGTTGAACTAGAATCATGAAATTTGATAAGAAGCAACTTCTGCACAAGTAAAGGGAAAAATCCGATATATATATATATATATTACTAGCTTACCCGCCCGCGACTTCATCCACGACAGTTATGGCCTCTTCTTGGTTATGGCCTCTGCCTCTGTGGCTTCTTGTTGGTATAGCATCAACTACTTAATCTGTGGCACCAACGCTCTTGATGTTTTCTGACAGACTTGTTATATAGTTTCCATGGCAACCGTTCCTTACAGCGAGTATTCAACATGTTCCAGTTTTCCCGTGAAAACTTTCACGGAATTCGTGGAATTTTACGCGATAAAAAGTATCCTATGTTTTATTTTAGGGTATAAACAATCTCCATTCCAAATTTCATCAAAATCCGTCCAGCGATTATCGCGTGAAAGCTTCCCAAAGAAACAAACAAACAGACATTTCACTTTTATATATTGGTATGGATATCATACTTAATTCATAGACTATGAAAGCACCGAACATTGCTGTAAAGAAAAAATAAACTGGATTGAGGGACAAACTTAAATTTGCCGTTCGAAAACTGCTGCTCCGACACAGGGCGCGGTCTGTTTACCAACTGCAAATAACTTTATTTCAGCATATTTGTTTTGTGATTTAGCTAGAAATTTACGGTCATCGGATTATTCCCTTTACTTGTGCAGACGTTGCTTCTTGCCAAATTTCATGACCTAGGTCACCGGTAAGTACGGGTTTGGATTCTCTTGCGAGTGTCAAAATATGTGGCATAACGGCCGTAAACTTTGATTGCATTGACTTAGAGGGTTTTTTTTCACAGCTCCATGGGATTGCCGACCTGAGTTTTTGGAATTAATATCAACTTGATACGTTCCACGCGTTCCTGAAAAAAGAGTCTTGACACACAGGCAGACTGACACCGAAGTGACCCTTGAATAAGAGTTCCTTTTTATCTTTTGAGGTACGCAACCCTAAAAACAATATTTATCTGTGGGCGAAAGCTAATATACCTAGCTACCAGTTTCGCTGTAACTTTCGACAAATTAATCCCAGTTTTTTATCAAGAAGCTATGCAAAATTATACAAACACACGGAGAGAGTCAAGTGACGTACTCGGGTTCAACAGACTTGATACTTGACATTCACATTTATAAAATTTGCTTAAAGCTGCCACTATTTAGAAAGCACTCCCAAGTGGATTAGCCTACAAGTGGATCTGTGAAATTATTTAAAAAGTTAAGAAATATTTTTAAAGATTTTTAGTATGTACTTTCAGAATATAAATAATCTTTTGATAGAGCAAATAAATACAAAATCCTAGCCTGGGAATAGAAGTCTTTGCACGGGAGGCACCGCCACAACCTGCAACAAGACCACGTTGAAAAGAGATTTACACTATCCTATGAGCTCGGAAAGCGGAGATCTATACATTCTTATGAACTGCAGTTCTGTGTACATCTACCTGAAACAAATATATTATATTATTAGTATACTCAAGTAGATTCAACATTCAATATAGTTAGGTACTTGTCTGTCAAGTCCTAGGCTATAATTATCAACTGTCGAGCGAGTTCCCATTATTTTGTCCGTCTCTCCAAGACGATCATTTTTGTCCACTGGAATCTACAACGATACATAAAACGTAGGTAGATACAATACACTTCTATATAGGTACAAAGCAAGAGATTTCATCTAGAAATACATTTCTAAATCGCAAATATATTTATTTCTTCGTTTTTTGGCGTTTTATTTATTTATTGATTTAATTGTTTTGCACAATAGTAGTGTACAAGGAATGACATGTTTTCATTCATGTTTTCATTCGCAGCATTTTTACTCGACTATTACAGATATTAGACTATTAGATTATTCACAGTTAAAGTTTAACTTTACCTGAGAAGCACTATAGTCACTATACCTATAGGAACATGGTATTTTTAATTATGCAGTCGTAATAATTATTTGAAGCAGGTAAGTACATTATTGCTGAGAAATAATATCAATGTTTAGATTTTCTTTCAGAGACGTACAATCTACAAAAAGTTTATTGGCATATTATTAGATCACTAAAAAACTTACGATGCTAATTAACTTTTAATAATACTTAATATCTACACGGAAACAAAATTTTAGATAGATTAAAAGTGAGAGAGAAAAAACAGAAAATAAATTCAGACGATGATTGTTGGAGGGCGATTGCCGCCATTAATTGGCTGGCGCGCCACCCACAGGGAATCACTCGAACATAAAACCCGGCAAAATTTGAAAAGTCCTATTTCTTCTAGAAGTATTTGTAGGCTAGGGTTAGCTTAATTCTGCCGCATGGTTACCGGTTTCCCGGTAGTAGTGTTGATTGCGGGTGCTTGACGTGTGCGCGTTAACTGTTTAGTGAATTCCAAATCCTTCACGACCTTCAAGAGCACCCGCAATGGGTCCGCGATGGCAATCACTCAACGTCACTCATTAAGGAATCAGCCTGCAGGTCATTGATACTGGAAATTGCCAGCGATTAATCATCCGCTGACCTAACTACAATGACAAATGCCAACGTTGCCACGTATACGTTGTAACGTAGCTTCAGAAACGATCCAACATATCGCAGGTGCATGCAAATCCATAGTCCAAACCGATTATAAACACTGACACGACCAACTAGCTGCCATAATGCACCAGTCCCTTGCATTGAAGTACAGCTGATTGACGATAAAGACTCCTTACTGCAAATGTGCGACAGTCAGTACAGGACAATATCGACTACAAACTATATTGTGACCGGACTATCATTACCGACAAAACCGTGCACATATTCGAGCAGACATCACAGTATTAAACAGAACCTCATAGACATAACAATATGCAATACCTAGTCTCTACACATACTGAAACAAGTAATAGTACATTATGATTTATGTGTGCTATGTTGGTCATTATACTCGAGGCAGATTATTCGCGCGAGCAGTATCAATTTGCATTGAATGTAATAGTAGATTACTTGCATCGAACGGAAAGTGACTGCTTGCTACAACGAGTGTTAGATTGGAGCCCGAGCTTTAGCGAGTATGTGTTTAGTGTGTATTTGTACTGTGTGTATGTTGTGAGTGAGGCAGGTTATACAGAAGTCTGAAGAGTATAACCAGCTCCAGTGTCTTGCTTTTGTGGACTATGAGAAGGCCTTTAACTCCGTTGAAACCTGGGTAGTTCTGGAATCTTTGCAGCGTCGTCGAGTGGACTGCCGATACACCGAAGTGCTGAGGTTTCTGTATGACGCTGCAACTATGAGTGTCCAAGTACAAAACCAGCAGTCTAAACATATCCAACTGCGCAGGGAACTGAGACAGGGGGATGTTATATCCCCGAAACAATTCACTAATGCCTTAGAAGATACGAGTATGTTTAATATGCTGGATGGGAAAGGAATGGGCATTAATATTAATGGCGAGAACATCATCTCACACTTTTTGAGATGATGTTCTCGCCATTAATATTTTTATTGCCGATTTGCCGATGATATAGTCCTAAAGGCGGAGTCGCTACAAGACTTGCAAATTATGCTGACCAACCTAGATAAAGCTTCTCGACGCATCTGTTTCGGAATAAACATAGATAAGACTAAGATCATGGTTAAGCTCTAAAGATAAGCAAGCTGAAGTGGTGTTGAGCTGGTCATATTTCTCAAAGAACCGATAACCGTTGGGGTAGACGAGTTCACGAGTGGAGACCACGTTTAGGCAAACATAGTGAAGGTCGCTCTGTGGCCAGGTGGAGTGATGACCTGTGAAAAGCGGCTGGAAGAAAATGAAAGACTGAGCTCAGTGGCGTGCATTAAAGAGGTCTACGTCTAGCAGTAGACAGATATAGGCTGATGACGATTATGATGATGGTATTTTAAAGCCCTTCATGTTGATACCTCATTCGATAGGTTTTAGTCATTTTTGATTCCGTCGTAAATAATAATACAATGGTACCTTATTTATCAAAATCAATCAAGCCGTTTAGGCTGTAAGACGTGCCCAAGAAACCTACAAACAAACATACATACAGCCCAAAGACAACCTTCCTCAGTCGGCCAAAAATAGCTAAATAAACCGATCTTTCCATTGCAATTAAAACCCAATGGCGAGTTAATACCACACGAACAATCCCAATTATAATCTTCACCACTGGCGTTATACCAAAAACTCTTCACAGAAGTCTCAACACCCTGAGTATTTTTTTCCCATATCTGGTGAACCACTGAACTGATTCCCTTAACTTCTCAGGAGCTGCTGAACTGATTTCATTTTTTGAATAAAGCGACTGGCTTCAGCCCGTGCCATTTAAAACCTCCTGCTATGGGAAAGAAAAATACACGTTAAAAAAAAAAGAAATGAGTTGGTTAAAAGTAAAAAAGTGCTTAAGGTACAATGCTGACTTACATATAACATAGTATGCAAAGATTATGTTTGTAAATTAACTAACATACGAGTAACTACCCAATGCAAGTTAATGTACTACATTTCCCCGTTGAATTGCAGTATTCATTTGTTAAACTTACATAATCCATACCAATATATAAAAGTGAAACGTTGTCTGTTTGTTTGTTTGTTTGGGGAGGTTTCACGCGATGACGGCTGGATGGATTTTGACGAAATTTAGAATGGAGACAGCTTATATCCTAGAACAAAACATAGAATACTTTTTATCTCGGAACATTTAAAGTTTCCGCGGAAAAACTGGAAAATGTAGATTACTCACTTTAAGGAACGTTTGCCATCACAGAATGGTATGTGGTTGTAAATGGAAACGAAATAACAAGCCTGTCAATAAACATAAAGAGTATTATACCTACTTTTGCATTGGTTTTTAATATCCCAGAAGAAAAAGGGATGCTTTTTTTCGCTATAAACAGTAGTCTGCGTCGCAGGCGGGAAAACTAGTTCAAAATAAAACTGAATAATCTTCACAGATAACATACCAAGACTTAACAGTCGCCGTACAAATTCCCTAACATGATCACGTATCGCATCCGGCACTCAGTCTCCATTTGCGAGCTTAGCGTCACTCTAGGCTCTCTAAATAATTCATCGACCGGCTTAACAAACTACCCAACAGCCTTGGCGAATAGTAATAAGGTATATTAAAGATAATGTGTACGGTTTATGCAAACCGCACAAAATAAGTAACATATGTTCGCGGGTCGGCATTTTACGCCAGTCGATCTAGCGCCATCCTGTCATTACCATTACATCAAAAAGTGATTGATTAAATCTATGTATACTTACAATAAAGCAATAAGCACGAAATTCTGTACAAAAAGATAATTTAAAAAAAAAAGTCTTAAAAAGAAAGGTTCAGTGGCTTATTTTAAGTACCATACTTAAAATAAGCCACTGAACCTTTTTTTTAACATTTTTTTAAATTGTTTTTGTCTGTTTGTTTGTCTGTATGTTTGTTCGCGCGTCATGTATAAACTACTGGACCGATTGCGATGCGGTTTTCACTGTTGGATAGCTTAGGGTTTGACTTAAAAACGGGTATTACAATTTGTATCTTAATACAATGATTATATGCCAAGCAATCGATAGAAAACTATTTGACGGCTGAACGAATTTTGAAGAAATGTAGTGTATTGTACTTGAATATTTGTTATCATACCACAGAATATGTATAATCATTATCATACTCGTAGATAGGTAGATAACTCTTTATTGTACACCACATACAACAATCATACAAAAATAACTAAAATCTTTATACAAAATTCATCAACATCAGCCCGTATTCGTCCACTGCTGGATGTAGGCATCTCCTTTTGAAAGCCCGATCTTCGATTCTCCTCATGCAGTCGATGCCAGCTGCCTTTCGCAAGTCGTCACTCCACCTGGCCGACAGGCGCCCTACACTATAACTTGAACTCCACTCCAGATCTCGTTTACCTTAAAGGTTATATGAATATGATGACAGAATAATGTAAAGTACTAAGTAATACTCAATATTCGACGACTTTTTGTCGACACTGTGGCACAGTGGATATAGGGCCTGCTAAGCTTAGTATCTCTGGTTCGAATCCTGGCTGAAAGTTAAATTTGTTTTCGGGTCTTGGATTTTTGTGGTCTTTTAGTTTGTGTGTCGATGTTATCCGCTGCACTGGGAATTCTATTAATTGCAAGGGTGTGAGTGAGGAAACGTTAAATAAGTTCTTAGACTATAAATTGGCACTTTATATATTTGTGGTTATTCGAGCAGGATTTCGACCAGTGATCTATGAATGTCAGTCTACCGCAAAAAATAAAACGTTACACCACAAAATAATAATATATTCATTGTTGTGGCCTCGTCTCTTCTATAAGAGTGCTAAGAAAAGGAATCCTTTGACAGATATTCAATCACCATGAAGTGGAGTACAAACACTTTAACATTACTTTGTTCCGATTTGAAGGGCCAATGACATAACATACGATTGAAGCCAATACGCGAAATCAACGACGGTTGTCGTAGCACTAAATTCGTAGCATAGCCACCGCAATACGCGCGCGCTATACTAGGCACGATACGCAACGGACAATTTACGAGTGCTACGACCATCGACGTCCCAGTGCTATGACAATCGACGTTGATTCTGCGAGTAAGACGAGCGCAGTACAGTGCCGCGCAAGAATTTGCAATCCATAGATCTGGATGGCATTACAATTGTTAAGGGCAGGAGTGGTGCTTACCATTAGAAAAGCGACCTGTACGTCTCGTAGCTGTATAAAAAATAAATATATAGCACCGGGACTTTGTTTATTTAGTAGCTGCGCGTTACTAGATGATAATGATGATGATGATGATGATGATGATGATGATGATAAAACAGCGCTCTAACGAACATACTAACATACACAAACTTTCGCAAATATAATTTATGCCTCTAAGGGGTGATGGAATGAAATTTCAAAAATTCCTTGTTGCACCCTAGGGTTTACATCTGCCACTATGACACCTGTCATTTTGACACCTGTCACTTTGACATCTCACACAAGACCACCTGACGCCCCCCAGTTACGTGCGCTGCTGAGTGACATCCTTCCACCAAAGGATGAGGATGTGGAGAGCAACGCCGCTAGTTCATAAAACGAACAAGGCCTCCCAACAAATCGATACCGGTATCGGTGCCACCGGTAGAGCCTCTGCAGAAGAGCCTGCCATGCAGAAGTGGCCACTAGCGGCCTGCCATTGCCCCAGGGGGTAGAAGCCCCTGCACGTTGCCGCCTGGGCAGTGGGCAGGGCAGTGGCAGTGGCTTCCACATTCCAGAGCAAGGTGGAAGGTGATGATGATGATGATGTTGACACCTGTCACTTTGACACCTGCTACTTTGACATGTTTAACGTCTGCTACTTTGACATTGAAGTGGCCATTTCCATTTTCCTAAAATTATGTAGGAATGGCTAGAGTTGTGATACGAGTAATAACAAAGTATTTCACAGCTTATTTTATTTATTTGGCTGATGCACAAACAGTCGTTTCTGTAGTCTTTTTATAACTCTTGCCATCAGTTCTGGACAGATTTCACATTTCAATCAAAGACAATAACTTCTTTATAAAACAGAATCAAAATACACGTAAGGCATAGACTACGCTAAACTATCCCGACACGATCATCGATTTACGGATCGGGATTAGGCCTATGTGTTAATCCAGGATATAAACTATACCAAATTTCATCTAAATCCGTTCAGCCGTTTGAGCGTGAAGAATTAACAAACATTAGTGTGATTGATTTATTGCACACACATATGTACAAAATTAAAATCACAGGCATTATGGTGTTAGTGTCAACATAAATGACCCTGACATGGTATAGCGACAAGTAGCAAGCAGACCGAGCCATTAACTATTAAATCAATTAGTTGTATTTATGTAATTGTATCATTTAAGAACTCATCAAGGGTTGTGTGGTTTTTTCACACAACGCAAAGCTACGTACAATCTAGCTTTTTATTATTTTGTATCAGCTCCCGCCATTCTGTACCTTCAATTTTGAATACAGCAATTTTTAAATAATTATTTAAATTCAAGTCGCGCCAAAGAAAGTTCACAGGAGTAATCCGATTAACTTCTTCAGTGATATTGATTTAAAGGTCCCTATATATATATATTATATTCATCATTACTAACAATAAAAAATCTTGTACAAAGAAAAGGTTTTATAGTAGTATCTTTGTTATTCAGGTAACGTAAGAATTTAATTTATTAACAAAAAATGTCTTTGGTTTTTCACTTTAAACATCGTGATTTGGGTTTAAATTACGGCAATCCATTATTTCTTTCCATCCAAAGGTTGAACTGGAAGAGATCGCTTTTAGCGATAAGTGCGCCCGTTGTACTTTAGTTATAAGATTGTTTCTATTTGTTGTAAATTTTTGAAAACTGGTGTATAATAAAGTATTATCTATCTATCTATCTATATATTTATTAACTATATATTTGACGGCCGGTTGGTCTAGTGGCTAGTAACCCTATGAACGAAATCAAACGGTCGCGGGTTTGAATCCTGCAAGGTGCAATCATTTGTGTGATGAGCAGAAATGTTTGTTTCCGAGTCATGGATGTTGATATTTGTATTTATGTATGTTTATCTGTTATCTAGTGCTCATATTACACTGAATCCTAGTTTGGGGCTAGGTAATTGGTGTGGAATTGTCCCGAATATATTATCTATCTATATATCTATCTATCAGTCAGGCTAGTCTTTATTAACTGACATAAAAAAATATGTAGATTCTCAAGATGATGTATTTTTATACGCTTTATATTAGTTTCACTTGTATGTTTGTAACCGACTTCTTTGGACGCTATTTTGACCAACTTTAAACAGTCAGATTTCAAAGACCGATGACAATGCAATAATTCGAAGAAAAAAAATTGTTTTAAAAAACTAAAAAACACGCTTTATATAGAAAACCAAACTAATTGACCCATGCACCCCACGATTTTTTTGAAATATTTTTTTTTTCTTATTTACACTATTAAAATTTATTTTCTATTTTTTAGTTTGGTTTTCTATATAAAGCGTGTTTTTTAGTTTTTTAAACTATTATTTATTATCATTTTTTTTTTTTTTTAATTTTATGTAATATTGTTGAAAATGCGTAATATTCATGTTATATGTTAGTCTATATGAGTGTCTTAGCATATTATATGTACCAAATTTCGCGAATGTATGTATGTATGTAAGTTTGTCCACGTATTTCTCGGAAACTTTAAGTCCGAATGCAATAATTCTTTCAGTGGTAGTTTCAGTATCCTAGGGAGTGGTTTAAGTTTTATCAAAATCCGTTCAGTAGTTTACAAGATACTGTTTCCAATACGGCTTTTTTCTTAGCGAACGGAAAGTACTCCATATTCTTGCCTATTTTAAAGAAATTAACAAATAAGAAATAATAACAAATATAAAAAAACAGCCTTCAAATCGTATGAAATTTAAAAGTTTTTTTTTATAGTTATCTTTCTCTTAAGTTTTATACGATTTAAAGCCGATTTTTATTAGTTTTTATCTATGAGCCAAATCACGCCATAGGCTATGCTGTAGGTACAAATATTACGAATTCAGACGGTTAATAAAACGGATGGTCCTGCCTGAATTATTTGAACTGAGCATAATATTAAGTTCTAGCTGCGCCTTCGTGGCTTAGTCCGCGTGCAGACTTTGTCAACCCTGTTAGGGATGTTTTTTTACCAGACTGCGCAACGTTAAGGCCGGGTAATGTGTATATCAGCCTATAAGTATGTATGTCTGTTTCTTTGTGGCACGTGGACCGATTTTGATGATTCTTAAGTCAATTGATTTGTCTTAATCTTGAGAGTATTACTAAAGATATGACAGGAATCAAAATTCAATATGGCCATACAACCAGACGCCATATTATTGTGAAAAAAAAGATGAAAAAGTCAAGAATAAAAAACTATATTAAGTGAATCGCGACTTAGCCCGCGTGCAAACTTTAATACCCTTTTTACCCCCTTTGGGATTAAATATCTAAAAATCTTACATGGGTGCACCCCTAGGGTACTCAATGAATATTTTCTCCAAATTTGAACTCTCAAGGTCTATGTCTGTAGTTTAGGCTTTTTGTTGTCTATCATGTCACGGTATACCTACTGTTATATAGGTATTGAAGATATAAATTATATTAAAAACATTTGAAAAAGCTTTAATCTAGTAGCCATGTCATAGTGAAACAGAACGGGCTATCACAATTAAAAGCGTATACAACATTTCTTATCTGTTTTGTTAAGCGTTGAGGAGTTCCCTAGACAGGACCCAACGCTGAGTGCAGCAATCATGTCATGGTAAAACTTAAAACCGGCTATCATAATAAAATTTGTACACAAAATTTCGTTGCTGTGCTGTTAACCGTTGAAGAGTTCCTTTATCAGGAGCTAATCCTGGATGTCGATTCAGGTCATGCTTACCATAAAAATGCATTGTTATCGAAACTGAACCAACATGTAAAAATTCAACTCCGTAGGATAAGAGGAAGTGTTTCTCATCAGCTTGCAAGATTTGATCTAAACAAACATACATTCATACATACATACATGCATACACACATACAAACATTGCAAGTTAAATAAAAGCTTTTAAAAAAAGTACAGGCAAATAATTGTGAACGTCAAAACAGAAGATAAAAAAAAAACTACTCGTCAACTGTCAACACAACTGAGTTCCTTTATCTGGAGCTAATCCTGGAAGCCGATTCAGGTCATGCTTACAATAAAAATGCATTGTCATCGGAACTGAACCAACAGTAACAATTCAACTCCGTAGGATAAGAGCAAGTGGTTAAAACACAGCTTGCAAGATTTGACCTAAACAAACATACAAACATTGCAAGAAAAATAAAAGCTTTTAAAAATACAATTCAATGATAAGAAGAGCCGGTCTATCATATGATGGTAAGCGTCACGTCTGCCAGGAATGATACGTTAACTTTTATTTACAATAGTTGTATTGTAAATAAAATCATATCATATCTGTTAGAATTTGCCGTTTCAAGTACATGATCATCCTTCATCGCTTGAATTCCAATCATAACAATATCGTTGAGCACAAAGTCGGATCCCAACTGAATAATATTAATTATCACAACACAATATTAATTGATATTGGGTTTGAAGACATATTAGAGTAGTTAATTATTAAGCATAGATCTAGTTAAAGGTGGAAAGATACGGCACGCTTTAATATCACGTAAACAAAAACTGGACCAGATACAACTACAGGCAAACACACCCATACAGCTACATCGTGTCGTGCTTCATGTGCATCAACAACACAGATAGAGACTTAGACTGTAGCGCGAATGAGAGTCACTGCTAAAAAATCGTCGGCTAAGAAACCTAAATTGCTAACTCCATTTTATAAGGAAAACGTGAAAAACTGATTCAAAAAATAAAATACACTCAAGAGCAAGCAATCCAAGAACCTGTTGGCAACTATGTTATTAATACATAGGTATTTATTTATAAAAATAAATCAATTTTCTTAGCAGCAAAGCATCATCATATTCTTAATCTAGTGTTTTTCTTCCATTTAATTCTAGGATATTTCTGAAGATGCTGAAAATATTATACAGTACTTAATATCTTTTCACATAAAACACAGCAATTATTAACTATTAGCATATTTTATGATTATAGAGTACTTTTTCCTCGCTATTTTGATACTAAAATGTTATTTAACAGAAAATGGAGTTAGCACGTTAGATCATTTAGCAGACGATAAGGTACAAAAACGCCACTTCGATAAAAAATGAGCCGTCGCGAAACGCCTGTCAGACGCGAGTCAGAGGTGAAACATCGAATATCGCCGAGCTGAGACGGAAAGAGCTGACGAGCGGCGCGTCACCACGCAGCAGTGGCGATCGATCGTCCCGTACCGCGCCATTAGATGGAAACATCTAATGGCATAAACAATTAGATGTTTCCAATTGTTTATGCCATTTAAAACATGGCATAAACAATTGGATTCAACATAGACATAACATAGATTTCAACAATTGAATTCTATGATGATCACAAAAAATGATTTCACAAAAAGCTTATGACAAAAAGCTTATGGCTTTTTGTGAAATCATTTTTATGGCTTTTTGTGAAAACATCAAAAGCCATAGAAGGCCAATTGTGTGAGTTGCACCTATATTATGCGATCCACACCCGAGGAGCTGGTACCTTATCTGCGCACTTTTAGCTAGATCTACGTTATTAAGTCAAACTCACTTGAGGCAAGTTGACTTGTCTCCCGACATAGGGGGCATCGGGACGCTTAAATCGATATCGAACCGATCTTGTTACATTGTAAAATAATATGTTAATTTCAAAAATAAATAACATGTCTCTTGTCAAGAAAAAATTAGAGTAGGGAGAGTAGAATTTCTTTGTACTGTCTTCTCTAACGGGCGTATTTCCGAAGCACCGGTAGAGTCTGAAGGGTAAGTCCGTTTCCTGTGCGAGAATCAACTCTAAGTTAACAAATGAAAAGGAAATTTCCTTTTCAAACTTTAAGTACCTATAGTAACTTTCCATAGGTTTACATAAACGTACCAGGAAGGATCACGATAGTTCTATGGGAAGAGCGACCGAACGTGATTCTGGAGGATAAGGTTCTTTTTTTTATCCTAAATTTGATAATTTCAATATGTGGATTATAAGACAAGTTAATTCGATAAATATTACGCTTGTTACGGAAATACCAGAGTGAAGGGGCCGTGCTTTCTTGGTACAGCCTTACATTTGTATCGGTAACAAAATGCGTCGATTTAATTATATATTCAGATAGTCTGATAATCCGCATCCGAATCAGATGATCTGTGATCCACTAATGGACGATCAGAAGACTGGACAAAAGGTAAAGGTAAGAATTAAACAACTAATTAGTCAAGCAAAATCTGAAGTACTTACTTATCAATAATATTATATATAAACTGAGGTATAAAAGTTGCGCCGTAAATGGAAAAGTAAAAAGTAAGATGGTTTCCTGACTTTCACTTATGCCCGGTCCATATCTATTGAACGACTTGTTTTAGTAACGAACAGTATCATTTTCTACGAGACGTAAGCTGAAACTGTACTTATACAGCGAAGGTTTGATACTAAACTAACGGATTGAAGAATTACCAGCTACTTTCCGTTAGCATGCATGGTAACGGAACGTATATCTGTATATACCTGTATATCTCATACAGGATGGATTTTTGAGACGGGACAGTAAGGGCAGGTACCTTAACCGTTATAGTTACAGGAAGACATTCCTAGGAGACCATCCATAACTTTTTGAGTTATTCTGAACTGCATTCACAGATTTTGGAAAAAAAATACAGTCAGCAAGATAATGTCACTTGACACAAAATCGTTTTTAGACGCCAATTGGTCCTGTTTCTTAGAGTACTAGAAATTTCAAAAATTGCAAAAAACTTTTCCCATAAATTTTGTACGAAATTACCAACCGTTGTAGATTCAGGAAAACGTTCTTAGGAGACAGTACTTAACTTTTGGAGATATTTTGACCTGAATTCACAGATTTTGGAAAAAAAATACAATGACCGATTCATAAAAAAAAATTATACGATTCGATCTTGTTTCTGATCTCTATCGGACCATCTGAGGATAGAGCCGTCAGTATTTTTGAAAAGTTTGTATTTGAACGATGTTTCAATTTTATTTTATTCATTTAGTACAAAATGTATGGATAAGTTTTTTTGCAATTTGTGACTTTTCTAGTACTCTAATCTGAGTTGGTCCGGTAGAGACTTTGATCTTTTTATGAAACAGGATCGATTGGCATCCAAAAAAAGTTTTTTTGTGTTAATTGTTTATTTTCTCGATGACTAAACAATTTAACAAAATCTGTGAATGCAGGTCAAAATATCTCTAAAAGTTGAGGACAGCCTCTTAAGAACGTATTTCTCTAGCTAATACAGTTAAGGTAATTTTCTACGAAATGTATGGAAATAGTTTTTCGTAATATCTGACATTTCTAGTACTCAAATCTCAGAGACTTTTAATCCATATAAGAAACAGGATCGTTTGGCATTAAAAAAAGTTTTTGTGTAAAGTGACTACTTTCTTGCTGACTGTACATTTTTTCCAAAATCTGTGAATGCAGTTCAGAATAACTCAAAAAGGTGTGGAGGTCTCCTAGGAACGTTTTCCTGTAACTCATTGAACGATAATAACATATACATCAATGCTGTAACTCGTATAACGGTTAAGGTACAGGTTGCGTCATGTAAAAAGAACGCTGGCAGTTAGGTTGCGCATTAGACAACATAGACATAGAAATAGCTTTATTTATGGCAAAAACAAGTACACAAAATAAAAACATTAAAGAAATAAGTTAGTATCGAAGTAGTTAGTTAGGTTTTTTGCCATAAGCCGGCCCCAACTCAGCATAATGCTGGTTGATAACAACCAGCGCTGGTCTTCCGTTGGGAACGGCAGGTGACGTCACGGACGGAAATGTTACATAAAATAAGAATTAACAATAATAAAAATTTCACATTAGGTACAAAAGTACAATGTAAAGTAAAGTGAACAAAGCTTGAGTGTTACAAAGCGGTTATAACCGGTATTCCAGTACAAGTTACGTTGCTTTGGCGCACAGGATGATCAAGTGGTTAGGCGATTTATCGGTCTATTTGATGGCTAATTCTGTCTATTTGGTGGTCCATTTGGTAGCGAAAGGCTAATTAATAATTATTTAAAACAATAGGCCTAGTAATTTAGTGCGCGAGTGTACCCATGCGCAAACACACCCCCTCCACTTACTTCCAGCGTTCTTTTTACATGACGCGACCCAAGGACGGACCCAGCCTTCGAGTCAAGGGAGGGAAAATTTGAGATTTTTTTATTAGTGGAACAAATAAACATGATTACAAAACGTACGAAAATAACAAATGGAATTAAAAACCTTTGGTTGAAATAAGCCCAGGGGGGGGGGGGATGTTATGACCCCCATGACCCTCCCCTGGATCCGCGCTTGGCGACCTATACTGTCCTTTACTGCCCCGTCTCAATAATCCATTCTGTATAAAAAACTATCTGCTCTGCCATACGGCACCGCCCTTAGTTTTCCTGCCATCCCACTTTGTATTTTCCCAAGGAAAAGTAGCCTGTGTTTATCTGGAATAGTGTAGCTCTCTATTAGTGAGAGTATTTTTAAATAGTTTGTGATTTTTTGAGTTTATCTAAACAAAAAAAAAACAAATATTACTAGAATATCCTGTAGTATGGGCAAACATATACAAATACGTTTAATGTTTGTTTCCGAGTCATGATATATATATATATATCTATATATATATATATATATATATCATGACTCGGAAACAAACATTTCTGCTCATCTCTCAAATGTTTGCACCTTGCGGGATTCGAACCCGCGACCGTTGACTTGGCAGTCAGAGTAACTTGGCCAACCACGTTAAATGACAGATTACGGTGTTCTTGTAAAAACAAAACATCAAATGAACTATCGAAACTAGGTAGTTTCGATCACGGGAGGTCCCGTGATTCGGTCAAACTACTGAAACTTGTCCCGGTAATAAGCGTAAAATACTTGTGGAGCGCCTCGTTATTAATAGGATTATTCCAGCGGTCCAGAGCCAAACAGTGGCAATTTTTTAAACAAACACCTGCTGGCACTGCTTTACACGGACGGAGCTGAGATAGCGTTCAAAAATCTGTAGAAAGTTATTGTTTTAATCCTTACCCTTAAAACTCGTTCAATTATTAGTCAACACTTTCGCGAGTTATACCGAATTATACATAGCCCAATCCATCCCCATCCAACCCCAGCAAAAATTACATAGTACACGGATTTATCTGAAACTATTCGTAGTTACTGTAGGCAATAAATTTCCCTATAGGTAAGTAAGACTGCTTAATTTCTCATTGTTTATCTTTAAATATCACCTGTCATTTTTTAAATCAATCATGGTTGACATTGCCTGTCATTTTTGACATCAGCAGTCAATAATGGATCTTTTGACGTTTGACAGCTGTCACCTGTCAATTTGACAGCTGTGTCATATGAAATGAAGATCTCGATGAGATCTATCACTTCTGTAAAGAAAACATTAATCAACGATCAATATTTTCAGAGTTATAGCCCTTTAAAGTTTAAGAGCTGACATCCAAAACGAATATATTGATGAGATCGATCACTTCTGTAAAGAAACTACTAGTAGATCAATAGTTTCAGAGTCCTTTTAATTTTGACAGCTGTCATCCAAAACAAAGATATTGATGAAGTCGATCACTTCTGTAAAGAAACTACTAGTTTAGGATCAATAGTTTCAGAGATCTTTTAATTTTGACAGCTGTCATCCAAAACGAAGATATTGATGAGATTGATCACTTCTGTAAAGAAACTACTACTTTGCCGCGTCCACTTTCTTTTCTTAAAGAACGATTAAATTATTTTATATTTTTTACTACGGACTAGGCAATCGTTTGACCACAATCTCACCTGATGGAAAGCGATGATGCGGTCGAAAGTGTAGCACGCTTGCCTAGTAGATACCTATTCACTCTTGACTTGAACTCACCTGGGTTATATTTTACCGGAAACACTGACGAGGGCAGGGCGAATGCCCTGCCCTCGTCAGTGTCACTCCTTTGCAGTTCTTATAATAAATGAAGAAACGTAACGCTTCGTTCTTGTGCGAGGTTTTTCAACCATAAAAATGTGGCGCTTTGCCGATGGTCTAGTCGTACGGTGATGGACAGGTGATGGGGAAATCGGATTGTGCAGTTTTTGTGCACACTCACCATAGTGCAATCTGTAGAATACCGACAGGCTGACCTCACGTCGATGCGCCAGACTTTGAAACTTACTTACCTTGGTGTTGCTTGAACTTAACTTGGTGTTTGTTTGTGTGTGTTTGTGTGTGTGTGTGTGTGTGTGTGTGTGTGTGTGTGTGTGTGTGTGTGTGTGTGTGTGTTTGTTACTTCTTCATGCTTAAACGGCTGAACGGATTTGGATTCAATTTGGTACGGGGGTAGCTTATACCCTGGATTAATACACAGGCTACTTTTTATCCTGAAAAATGTATGGTTCCTGAGGGACTCGGGTGAAACCGTGGGGCGCAGCTAGTATTTATACAAATTAAAAAAAACTTACATATTTTACTCTACTTTAATATTAACAGTGGTAACATTAGACTATAGTATTTACATTAACTGGAATAATCTAAAATAGTTTTTTTTAAGAAGCTTAAACAAATATGTACTTATAGTTATAAAAATTATTATCTAATATTATATATGTTTGAAATGGTATTTTAAAACCTTGTATTTTAATACCACACATATAGTGTGTTTTAGTAATTTTTTGTTCCATCGGAAATACAATATGGCTGCTGTAAGCCGCCACATTAGTTTTCTTGATACTTCATAATATATTAGGATATATTATGAATATATATATAAGCTATAGGTATATTATAAGCTATAGGTAGCACTCTCGTGATCAAGACGAACCCAATGATACCTCATTTATCAAAATCCATCAAGCCGTTTAGGCTGTAGGACGCACCTAAGAAACGTACAAATCAACAAACACATACAAACATACATACATCCCAAACACATAACCCTCCTCAGTAGGGTAAATATACAACATAAGAAAATATTTTTTTTTTTAAAATCGGTGTCATATGCCTAGCCATCACTCATACTCACTAGGATCTTCATGGATCTCGACAATGCAAACCTTTGACTTTTGATACGTAGCACAATTTTTTTTTGTGCTTTTGATAAACTTTCAGCTTTTTGAGTGAATTAAAAGTTTACTAGCTTGGCCAAATAACTTAAGGTGACACTTTTTTATATTTAAGTTTCAATAAAACCTAACAAAAATATATTTTCAAGCATTATTAATATAATTACTTGAAACAAAAATCTACTAACGACTACCATCTACTATCTAATGGACTTACGAAAAGTCTCTTATGTACCGATTTTGATTTTGAACCTCAAAATTTTCCAAAAGTCGATTATAAATAACTACAAGCAACTTCCTTGGCTTTTTAGATAAGAGTACGAAAAAACTCACGAGAAAAATCGGCACGTAGTATCCTTTTCGTGTCTGGTGTTGTGGGACCTAGTATGGGACATATCGAATCATATCGATTCTGAAGCCCTAGTTTAGTACTATAAATTAAATATTCTGTGGCCCTGGTAAGTACCTACAAGGGAAACCAAGAGGCAGGATTACATTATATATATTTCTAGTTCCTTTGGCAATGACGACCTAGCATAGACGACCGCATTCAAGTACCTATAAATCACGATGTTATTGACCGAGCGAGGGCGAAGCGCGAACGAAGCGTCTCCGTTTCAGCTTGGGCAAAAATGCTTTCGTATGTCCGTCCGGATGTCCGTCCGGATGTCAGTCCGGATCTCTCTTCTCCTCTACAGGTCGGATTTCTCAACTGATCTAGACAAAACTTGGTATACAAGTCAAACTAATTTAAAAAAAATTCAGTATTCGTGGATTTTTGTTTGGGGGTGTATTTTCCCCAAAAAAGAGTAAAAAAGGGGCTACTGAATATCTTCGCCAAATTAAATCCGATTTCAGTGGTTCTTTTTTTATTTGAAAGGTAGTAAACTTAGTCACATAAAAATTTGGTGAAGATCTGCTGAGGATCTTCGGCATGATGAGCAGAATAGCTCCTTATAATGCAGTACATTTCTCATTTTAGGTTTCTATCAGTGGAATCACTCCTTTACCTACTAGGTAGAGATTGATCGAGCACCTTGTTTATTAATGTTGGTGGTGCAATAAGGTAACTAGATGGCGCTACTGTGCACTGCTAGATTGATTGGAAAAAAGTTTAAACGCGCGAGGTCTACAGCTCACAGAGCCACTAACTTAATATGTATGTATGTCAAGAAGCTTATATATTATACAGTATACCTATTATATAACCTGCTTGATGTAGGTATGTGAAATGAATTAATGCATTGTCCCTACTATTTTTATTTATTCTGTAGCCTACCTTTGTAATATAGTAGAAACAAAAAAATATCAAAATATGGCCCGTTATATGTGTTTGTTCAAATCAAGAGTGAATAGGTAGGTACGTAGGTATAATGTGCAAGGGTCACATTCAGTCAAGTGGTTTTTCATCAGGTTAGATCGTGGTCGAACGATTGCCTATAACAATAGTAAATCATAAAAAAAACTTCTAAAATCAAAATTAATTACTTAACAAATTTAGTTTCGAAATGTACACAAAAGCCTTTATGAAACTTCATTTGTTCTGATGGAGAGTAGTTTTATTCTCTAATTCTGATCTTACTTTAAAAAAGAGCCATTATTGGACCTCAACAACCCTTCGACCGATTCATTTCATCTTCAAAACTATCTTCAAAACTTCATGAATTCCGGATCAACTGTTTGAAATGCCCACCACTTAATTATAATTCTATTTCGATTTATCTGTACGCAAATAGATTCACGAAACTTAAAAAAGCACTGCAGCGGTAATATTATTTTTAATTGAAATGTAAAAAACTTCGTTCCAATAAAATAATAATTAATGGCATGTGCCACTAAAAATAAAACGGAATAAAACTTACTACTACACAATACAAGCCACTACTTGAATTAGTTGGACAACCCATAAGTACGCAATTACATGCGAAAATACTAATAAAATGTTCAACTATACTTATAATAAAGCAATAGGAACGAAATAGTCTGTATAAAGACAATAATTTAAAAAAAAGGTCTATGGTACTTATAATAAGCTATTGAACAAGTTTTTTTTTAAATCGTTTGTATTTTTGCATGTTTGTTTGTTTGTTTGTCTGTCTGTATGTTTGTTTGCGCATCACGTAAAAACTACTAGACCGATTACGATGCGGTTTTACAGTTGGATAGCTTATGTTTTGACTTATAAAACTGGGGTACTTGGAATCTCAATCCGATGAGTAGAAGCCTACCAATCGACAAAAATCTGTTTTGACAGCTGAATGAATTTTGAAGAAATGTAGTATATTGTACTTCATAGGTACTTTTGGTCCTGGAATAACACGTATGGACTACTTTTAAATGAAATGACAACGCGGGCAATGCCACGGGCACAGTTAGACCTTTAAAACAGTACCGTGATATATCTATTGACAGACAGGCTACGCAACCCAACGGTAGACCTAGAGATTTAAAATTTTGGAGGAAATTTCCCTTGAATATCCTTGAGTAAAGAAGAATTATTCCATCGAGGCGAGGGTAGCAAAGTTTATACGCGGGAAAAGCTGCGGGCGCAGCTAGTATTCTATATACGAACCCAAATTGGACCCGTATGGTGGATAGTGCCCACTGACGCTCTCTTTTCGAGTTTAAGTGCAACGTGAAGAACTCAGTTGCATTCGCACCCACTAAAGAACTCACGTAGCGACTGTAGTCTCCAACATTGATAGTTGAGAATATGAAAATAAACGCACATCCAGTAGCCCGGGGGCGGGGGCAGCCGCCCCGGGGCGAGCTTAAATGAATTATCTTTAAACACAGCGGACGTGATTCCGGTGCCAAAGCTCGCGGTCCTGGCGCTCAAACTGTCGTGCTATTTCATTTCGTCTGTTTGTCAGGCCGCCTGAGAGACTGCTGCAATAACAGCCGGGACCGACAGCTTAACCTTAAAGCTTTTAGCTTTTGCCCTCCGAAGCACGGAGCTATGGAAATAAGCACATAACTTAGAAAAGTCATTGGTGCGGAGCTGAGAACCAGCCCTCCGATTCAAAGCCCTTCGATAACTCAGTTGTCGATCGAAATGGTCTTATTTATTCTGTGGATTCGGTTTGAAATCGTTCAATTCAATACATTTTTCATTCACAATATCGAATCGAATCGGTTCGGTTCGTTATCGAAAGGTTCTGAATCAGAGGGCTGGTATCATTGGAGTCTAACGCGCAATTGTGTAACGCTCGCTATAATTTATTTATGATTTGCGACTGTATTGCGTTTAGGTAATGCGACTATTAGTATGTATTTTGAGAATTACTTTTAAAAAACTAGCTGAGCCCGCGTGGTAACTTTTCTGTTATATATAAGGATCCTATGAGTTATTCCGGAAACAAAAGTACCAATATGCCAAATTTCATCAAACTTTATTGTGACGTCAAATAGTTTTTTATCCGACTACAGCAAAGCAAGGGAAGGGTAATAAGTTTAACTGTCTATGTATGTATCTATGTATGTGGGTATGTTGATGTTCCGCTATAGCGTCGCCCCTGTTGCTTCGATTTTGTCAAGCGAGGTGTCAATCAATTTTTCTTCAGGTATAGAGTGTCAAAGGCATTTCTTTTTTACCCGACTATGGCAAGGCATTGTAAGGGGTATGCGTTCAAACTAAAAACTTGGTCTGATTTTGACAAACGAAGTGTAAATCGAATCGTCTATTTTTTTACCCGACTACGGCAAGGCAAAGGAAGGATTATGCGTTCTAACTAAAAACCTGGTCTGATTTTGACAAACGAGGTATCAATCGATTCATCTTCATCGCAAGAGTGTCATAGGCTATTATTTACCCGACATAGTCTGGTTATTGATTTTGAACTTATGTCTTGTAAACTATTGCTCGGCTTAAACAAACAGACAATCAGATGGACCATTGAAAAAAAAAATTTTTGATCAGTAGCTTATTTTATGTTTCCAAGACCATTTTCTTTTAATAATCTTCATTGTACTGACTTTGTTACCGACTGCTATAGTCTAAGTACAGAAATTTGACCAAATTTGTAAATCAGCGTGATGTTGTTCTTTTTTAAAACATTAAAAGCTTATATGAAGACATATATCACGTGCACACTTATTTTAGATGAGTTTACATCATAATAGTACTTTAGGCTGTGTTCGTACAAACCCGCTTGCAGGCCTAAGTTTGAGCACCACGGGCGGATTGCTTCCCCGGCATATAAATAGGGTACGCAGATTTCAGGCAGCATTCGAGGAGCAACAGTTGACGGGCAAAGGTGAGTACAGCTTTACAGTGCAGTGTGTGAAAGATTTTGAAAAAGGGTTTTCTAAAAGAAAGTAAATCGTTATGAACACAAATCATCTATTTTGTAAAATATTATATACAGTAGCGTATAAAAACAACAGTTGATTTCAATATAAAAATAACTTAACTATATGCACAAAACTATAAAAGCTTGTGAAAGGATAAGTGCTTTGAATGCTGGCTGTATTACCACGCTTAATTGCAATATTATTTTTAACTGACTTCAAAAAAGGAGGAGGTTCTCAATTCGAACCGGGTTTTTTTACCTCAGATCTCCGTGATATGTGAACCGATTTCGAAACTTATTTTTTTGTTTGCAAGGATATACTTTCAGATTGGTCGCATAGAAATTTTATCAAAATCGGTTCGGTAGTTTTTTAACCAGTTCCAACAATAAGAAAAATGTTGTTCGAGCGTTCGTGAAGTATGAGCGTTTTAAGTCGGTTGTTCATGTTTTTGACAAAAAATAATTATATTGGCCTAAATAGGAGCCAATATTCTGGTTACATTTTGCCCCCACCAAACGTTTGGCCAAATCCATCTTTTTGATAATTCAAATTAAATTAAATTATTGTGGTGCTCAATTTAATAGTGGCCGAAGGAATTGCACATACAAACGTCACTCCAAAATAATTTGTAATTGAAGCTTATTTTCGCCATATTAATATTATTAAGATTGGAATAGTATTTGTGTACTCGTAGCTACCCAACTGTATTTTATTTTCAAAATGCTTACTTATAACGAAATATTAATATTTGTATATGTAAACGACAAATGCATTTCGCATATATTTCGTTCCAGGGAAATATGTTTAAAAAGAAAACATTTGAGAACCTAGATAGATAAATATGATCCGAATACGAATCTATACTTATAATAAAGCAATAAGTACGAAAAAGTCTGTAAAAAAGATGATTTTAAAAACATGATCTTGGGTACTTAAATTAAGCTTCTAAACAAGAATATAATATTTAAAAAAAACATCTTTATATGCTTGTTCGCGCATCACCTAAAACTATTGGACTGATTTTGTGATTTTTACTGTTGGATAGCTTAGGATTTGACTTAAACAGTGGAGTAATTAGTATCTCAATCCGATTAGTAAAAGCCGAGCAACCGATAAAAAGCTTTTTGAAGGAATTTTGATCAAATGTTGGTATATTGGTATTTTAGATCTTGGAATAGTACATAGAGTACTTTTAACCTAGAGAAATGACCACGCGTGCGAAGCCTCGGATAGAAATATGCTTGAATTATAAATTGAATTAAGTTTGTATGGACAATTAGCTTCAATAAAGACATAAGGAAAATTACACTAAATTAAATTGAAATTAAAACAAAATTAAAAATTACACATTACTTAATATTACAATTAATTATGAATTATTAGGATTGTGACTGAAATATAAGCATAATTATATTGATTAAATGACATATTTTAAACTAATAATTATTCTATGACTTATGTAATCAAGTTATTCCATTTCAATGACAGAAAATTAATTACGGAGTAACGTCCAATGTCTACTATACCAAACATTTGTCTAAAACCCAAGCAAATTTTTGTTCTTCAATTACCGTTTTTTTGGGTTTTAAACATCCTGGTAACTTGTATATTTTTATCACCCGACTGCACGGAGGGTTAAGTGTTGGGTTGTATATATGTTTGTTTGTTTGTACGTTTCTAAGGCACGCCCTACAGCCGAAACGGCTTCATGAATTTTGATAAATGAGCTATCATTGGATTAGTCATGATCACGAGAATATGAAATGTCAATGATGAATGATTACAGCTGCCATATTGTATTTCCTACGGAACAAAAAATGACCACAACCTATCGAGTGAGGTATCAAAAAGAAAATCTTTAAAATACTATTTCAAAAATATATAATTCTTATAACTAAACAGTAGCAATTGTCTTTTAAGCTTCTTACAAAGTTTTCTATTTGTAGATTATACAAGTTAATGTAAGTACTATAGTCTAATGTTGCAATTGTAACTATTAAAGTAAAGTTAAATACTCGTAAGTAAATAAGAAACATTAAATTTATATAAATAATAGCTGCGCCCCGCGGGTTTACCCGCGTCCCTCAGGAACCGTGCATTTTTCCGAGATAAAAAAATAGCTTCTGTGTTAATCCGGGGTATAAGCTACCTCCATACCAAATTACATCCAAATCCGTTCAGCCATTTAAGCGCGAAGAAGCAGCAAACATACACACACCCTTACATTCATGCAAACTTCCACCTCTAGAATATTAGTGTGATTACTTTTGCAGGCAGTCGGTTCGTATTCAATAATTTTGTTCGCAGTCGGGTTATTTTGTAATCATATAATAGTTTTACTTGTAAACTAATAATTATTCCACAACTTATGTATTCAAGTTATTACAATTCAATGACAAAAAAACAGTTACGGAATAGAGACATTTGTCTAAAAACAGTTACGAAATAGAGACATTTGTCTAAAAGCCAAGCTAATAATTTTATCTTCAACTTATTTTTGGGAGAAGTTTTAAAGAGTCTGGTATTTCGTTGTATGTTTTTATTGACAATGTTAACTTAGCAGGGAATGTAGTATTGTATCTACAAAGTACTGGTAAATGAGCCAAATGGCTCATGGAATTAGCATTGCAATTCCACGGGGCAATGCCGCTAGCATATTGGGTACGCTGCCAACTGGTAGTGGGCTAGAACATCCATACTTAGAAATAGCTAATGCCTGAGGCTTCACACGCGTGGTCATTTTAAAATATAGCATAATATGACACTCACAAATAACGTGGCTTTCTATTGATAAAAGAATTTTCAAAATCGGTTCAGTATAGATTCAGAGATTACCCCCTACAACCTCACAAACTTTACCTCTTTATAATATTAATATATTTATAGAAGTACAGATAAAGCAATAAGAACGAAAAAGTCTGCACAACGAAGATACTTAAAAATAAAATGGTCTAGGGTATTTAAAATAAGATAGATAGATAGAGAACTCATTACTGCACCAAATAAACTTAAATTATGGCACATCAACAATGACCTTAAAATAGTACAATCGGTGGCCTTATCACTAAGCAGCGATCTCTTCCAGGCAACCTTAGATTAGAAGCGGGAACATGAACATTAATGAACGATAGTCTGCAAATGCAAGTATACATTTACTGAAATAAATAAATTTATATTTTTAAAATATAAATACGATTAAATATTACTTATAAATACCATAAGTACAATATATAAAATAGAATATATATATATATATATATATATATATGTGTGTATGTAATATAAAAATACATACATATACACTAGTAATAATAATACATACTAAAATAAATAGGAACATACACACAAAACACATTACACTACATAAGTATAATATATATTAAAATAAGTAAATACAGCAACATGACATAGAGTTGAATGATAACAGTTTCTGACCCGATCTTTGAAACATTGAAGCTACTGAACAAGAATATAACATTTTTTTAAATCGTGTCTGTATGTTAGTTTGTCTGTATGTTTGTCCGCGGGCATCAGCTAGTTACCTATAATTCTGTTATGGCATGTGGGTTGTCCAACTGTTGCATGTAGTAGCCAGCTAGTTTTATTTTGTTGTAGTTAATAAAGGCCCAAAATCAATAAAATAAAACTACAAATGTCTTTATTACAATTGATGGGATTCATTTTAACAAAGATACAAGCCTCGAAGACGTAAAGACTTAGCAAGGTCAACAGCTTGAGTTCCTTAAAGGCTTGCAAATAGTCCAGGGACTACTTCCAAGGTCCAGGTGGACAGCATGCATGTATTGGGCTATAAACTATTCAATTTCGCCGAATTTCCACACAATAGGAAAGTTTCGACATACGCACATATATCTATACCACCTACCTGACACATAAATATAACACCTACATACAACATAAATGTAATATCCACACCAATATATAAAAGTGAAACGTCTGTTTGTTTGTTTTTGGGGAGTTTTAATTGAGCATAGTTAAGCAGAAAGCGACCAACCCTGTTTTTTGAGAAAATGAGTTATAATGCCTATGACTTAAGGTTTTATTTACTTTAGGTATTCCAAAGACACTTTTCTTCAAAGCACATTCTGAGGTCAAGATATTAAATTCTCCAATAAGACCACATGCCATGATTACCCATTTTTTTTGTTAGACCATTTTAGGGGATGGTCTAGCAAAATATCCCTAAAAGAGGAAATTGTGGTAAGCAGAATCCGACTATCGCAGTTGGTCTGGCTTCTGCAAATATTATTTATAATGGAATAGTTCCCATTTTTTATTTGCAGAAGCCGACTACAGCAATGGTCGAGTTTTGCATAAATATTTTTGGCGTATTATAATATTTTTCTTGATAAGATTTCGTCCATGTTTTGATCTCGTGTAGCATCACACAGGGGGCAGGGCGCTATGGAAAAGACTCATGAGAGCATAACAATCCCTTGAGTCGTTCTAGGTTTATGTTATATGGTTATTACAATTTGCAGAATAACACTATTGATTTGGCTTTGCATATCTCTCGGTTGTTGTCCAAACCTCAGTAAGCTGAAGGAGACCATTTCTATGGATGCGTTCTGCAAAAAACTAAATTATGAATTGTTGCAATAAGCAGAAAACGACTACGTGTTTAACTCAAAAGTTTATTAACAAAACTAATCAATTTTCTAGTTATAAATAGCCCATTTTGTAGCCTCTGAAGTGTCCTTTGATATAAGTATAACATTTAAATCAATTCTGAACTGTACATAAAACAGCAGTGAAAACCCCTTTAAACGCCTGTATCTCAAAATGCGTTTTTCGTCGATGGTCGCATTCTGTTTAACTACGCTCAATTTAACGCGATAACGGCTGGGCGAATTTTGATGAAACTTTGTAATATAGAGATCAACAAAGAATACTTTTTATCACGGTAAATGGTAAATTTCCACGGGAAAACTGGAAAATGTCGACTACTCGCTGTAAGGAACGGTTGCCACGGAAAATAAATAATAACAAGTCTGTCAAAATGCATCAAGAGCGTTGGTACTATACTTTTGCATTGGTTTTTAATATCCTAGAAGAACATAAGATGCATTTTTTTGCGATTAACTGTAGTCCACGCGGACGAAGTCGCGGGCGAAAGTTAGTAAAATGAAAGTGTAGCATATTTTTACCCGACTGGGTGGAGGGTATTGTGTTTATCAGCCTATGTATGTATGTATGTTTGTCTGTTCCATTGTGGCACTATATAGACCAAACGCGTGGACCGGTTTTGACAATTCTTACGTCAATCGATTAGTCTAACGGTCTAAATCTTGCAAGTGCTACTAAAAACATGACAGTGATCAAAATTCAATATGGCGACAACTATAGACGCAATATTGTAAAAAATAAAAAATGAAAGTCGGCGAAGTGGAATATCATTGAATACATTGAATAGGTATTTCAAAATCATGATAAACTTTCTCTTATCATTTTTCATTTCGAATGACCATTTTGGATCTATAACGATTTAAAGTTCGCAGTCGGTTTTTTTTATTGTGCATCAATTTTCTTGTTATATTTAAGCATTGATGTATATGTTACTAATACACTTAAGTAATGAGTGCAAGGGTCTTCTTTTGATCCGTTCCAAAAAGCAGTTTGAAGCAGCCTTTAAAACAAAATAACAAAACACACACGCACACACCCTCTTTCCTTCAAATTACACACTTATACACATACACACCGACCCCCATCCCCTTACACTCATCTCCCGCATATTGTAGTCAATGGTGAAACTTTTTTGAATCACAGAGCTTACGGCCTTCAGTAAATTAATTTTGTAAAGTCCATCATGAGTGCTGTTTTGCAGTTATGTTTTTTTTTGTTTTTTTTTTTTTTGTGTACAAAATAATAAATGGATATTTATTATTTTTTGATTACTGCTCGCTTAACACTTTATTTGCGCTTGACTAACACCAGAGTTCAAGCAACGGGGTATGCTGAAAACCAGCCCTGCGTAGACTCTTAGTCTGCGCAGTACAGTGCTGAGTATACCCCAATTGTCAAACAAGCTCATTATTGTAAAAAAAACATCAGATGTGCAGCTAACATGACGCGCGGCACGGTAAATTTAATGTTACTAACTGTCGCGAGTCATGTTATCGTGGAATATCTATTTTTTTTTATTGTGTTGATTGTTTTTTGTTTGTTTGTTTGCAATAAATGCATTTTATTATTATTATTATTATTAACTTATTTGAAAAATAAGACCGGGCTCTAATATTTTCAAATATACAGCACACCAAGGCCTGCAGTCTCGACATAGATAGAGATTGCTTTACACCGTCTAATTCTTTGAGCTATGTCGGCACACTATACATATACATGGTGCCCGGTAAATAGTGGATAATTCGGCAGATACTTACTTGAAGGTGGCACAAAGGCAACTCTGAAAAATAATAAAAAGACAAAGTGGGTATGTAGGTACAGGACCATGAAAAAAAACTAAATTTGGTTCCTTCGATCACATTTTTGGGTTCTACGTTTACAAATATAATCTTCAATAATAACAATAAAAGTAGTTTTAAAAATACGTATTTTTTCCCCCAGAAATTCGCACTTTATCCATACATGCTGGTTTATCCATTATTTACCAGATTAATCGTATAACTTTTTTGAATATTTCGTATTGCGATTATCACTCTTCTAGCATGTTATTGCGAATAACTTTTTTTTAGTATACAATATCAGGTTTATTACTATATTAAAAACTGCATCACGTATACATATTTTTATAAATGATGGCCACTTTGGTCTTCATACGTTTTTTCTAATACAGAAGCTAAAACTTTGTCAAAAAATGAGCGACAACTCAATTTTTTTTTTTAAAGCTTTTTAGTCAAAATAAACTGTATGCAAAAGTGTGATCGAGCGAACCAAATTACCATTTATTGTTTTACCTATTTTTTTTTAAATATTATTTTTCGGAGCTGACGTGGTATGTGATGTATACAATGGAAAACCTGCAAATACCTTCCAGGTTTTCCATTATTTACCGGACACCCTGTATATGTCGTTGACTCAGGTTCAATGCCGGATCACCTCGTTTTGAATGAGAAACCCCGAGCATAGCCTGTTCCATGTAGGCTTGATAGCGCTTTATAAATATTGTCCTAGATGCATTTATTTTTTGGACCTAGGTGTCATGTTAGGGGATTCATCTATCTACGAATATATTATGCTTCTTCATGCAAACTGACAGCTACATGGTTCATGCCATAAATCATCAATCTGACCTAATGCTTTATGGACGTTTAAATATAATAATAATATTAATATTAATATTAAATATTCGGGTCAATTCCGCACCAATTACCTAGCCCCAAACTA
Organism: Alsophila aescularia; assembly: GCA_946251855.1. Classification (NCBI taxonomy): domain Eukaryota; kingdom Metazoa; phylum Arthropoda; class Insecta; order Lepidoptera; family Geometridae; genus Alsophila; species Alsophila aescularia. The sequence goes on from OX276381.1 coordinate 18,605,590, forward strand.
GGATACCCTGTACTATGGGCACTAGATAACGGATAAACATACATAGCTAAGAATATTACATCCATGACTCGGAAACAAACATATCTGCTCATCACACAAATGATTGTACCTACCGGGATTCGAACCCGCTACCGTTTGATTACGTACCTTCGTTTCGGTCTCTTAGCTACTAGACCAATCGGTAATAATTGAATATCTTGCAAATTTGGAAACCCAAGGCACATAACTTATATTTGCTTATACAACATCAAAGATCGTAGGTGTATTATAGCTTCCTCAAAGTCGCTAAGCACACATTGGCATTATTGGCAAACTTAAATCCCTTGTTTCAAATGTGAGATCGGTATCAGAATACTTAATGTATCAAGCGATAACGCAAGTTAAACATTAATAATAACCTATATTTACAGAAACCTCTTTAGATCTTTTGACCTTCCAACTCTAACTTTATCAGTATAGTTGAAAGTTTAGTTAGGTAGGTTTTCTCATAATATTAATTTCCTCTGATGTCCAGTCGTTTGTTATTTTTAACCATATCTTTTGACTTTAATCAAGCATAAAGCAATATGTCTTGGGGTTAAGAAATTATGTTTTGTCTATGAACTGTATCTTTTTTAATTCGTAAGCAATGGATTGCCACCGCACTGCCAATAACTATTGTTCTTATCGTAGAGAGAGTTCTTATGAATAATTCCATAAATCGAAAAACCTCCTTTAATTGTTTTTACTAAAAAACTTAGTGGTACCTATATAATTATATCTTAAATCAAAGAAAAACATCTTTTTTTTTCTTACTTCAAACTGAAACTTACAACTTACGTTTCCTTTGAGTAAGAAGATTTAGTTATTAGAAAAAAAAACGGGTTTGTTTTAATAAAAAAAATAACAGAATAATCGGAGTTTCAAAAAAGTACAGTCAGCCTAAAAAAATACATTTTACAAAAAAATATGTCTTTTCCTATTCGTTTTCTATGAAGTGCCATACGCCGCACCATAATGCACGCATGCACAATTTTTCAAAATAAATAATTGTTAATGTTAAATAAAAATATGGTTGGTCAATTCTGTGAAAAAAAGAAAGCGTCCAAGCGCGCCGGACTCGTGCACCGAGGGTTCCGTACAAACGTTTAGGTATACTTGTAAATAATTAAACCATCATGGGAATCGAATGTCTTTTTTCTTTTTAGCATCTTTTTTTGTGACAAATTTACGGTTTTCGGATTTTTTCCTTTACTTTGTGCTATAATATATTGCATATATTTTCATGAATCTAGGGCAACGGTAGTATAGAAATGTTGCTAGTGTCAAAATACGGCATAAACGGCCGTATCTTTTGATTGCGTTGACTTAGAAGTTTGACTTTTGCACAGCTCCAAGGAAATTGCAGATTTGAGTATTTGATATTAATTTCAACTTGATACCTCCACACGTTCCCGAGAAAAAGGGTCTTGACAGACAGACAGACAGACAGACTGAAGGACGACAACAAGCCTTAGGTTCCTTTTTTCCTTTTGAGGTCCTTATAAAGTATGATAATTATGTTAATATTTTTTTATACTTGCTGTAATATTCCAAACAGTTTGTATTTGAAGCTATGTTTATGTAAAAAAACATTAAATAAAAAAGTGTTCGGATAAAAAATAGTCTATTAGAAATTTAAATACGTACTCGTAGGTACCTGTTTCCGCGAAATAAGTAGGTAAAAGTTGACAGTATAATAACGGTAGATTCCGCAGGAATCTATAATTGTAATCTACAAAATGGCATGGTTATATTACAAAATTAATTTAACCACTTCGCTATCTCTACCTTTTTAAACAGTTCATATATTTCGTTCATGATTACAACAATTTTGGATAAAAGCTAGCTTTTTATCCTAGATCTTTCGAACAATGTGGGAGTTTTTTTTAGAGAAACTAGTACATGTACGAAACGGAAATCAGTTAAAAGTAATGACATAGTGTTACACGCATTAGGATAGAAAATTATTATAAACCAGTAAATCTAACAACAATTTATTTTTTCCAAATTTAGCACATAATTACAATACAAATCTTAAATCTCAATCAAATAAGTTCCAAAGGATGACCACATTAAAATTTAGCAGCGTAATAGAATAGTATTTCACTTTATAAGAACCAAAAGCATATTCTAAAACAAATGCTGTGCTGTATGCTGTGTTTGCCTATTATTGGGTTGTTACTTTCACCCTTTAAAAAACACGTAATTGGACTGAGTTTATTGTACCTACCGACCTGTTGATAAACAAAAAAAAAAGCTTAATTTCACATAAAATACTTAGCTTTACATAATCCTATAGAAGCCACACATTGCTATTCCTAAACCTATGCCGATCTGGCTGATTCTAAATCTCCAGGTTGCCGTGCTGGTACCATTTTACAAGGTGGCAAAATGCATCACTCTGATTGGCTGGTACTCCCAAGGATGCCAACTGCTTCGACGGAAATACCATCTCATTTTTCCCAGGTATACCAACTGCCGCTTTTGACGGAAGTAGATGGATGATTTGACGGCTTCAGCCACTCCACTACACGGCTATTGTTTTCAAATGAATAAATGCAAGTACTTTGTACTGTGACTGAGTTCGAATGGGGACCTAGCTCTATGAGGTATAACATAGAACCCGTGCCCGGGCGAAGATCTCAACGGTGGAGAGGGCGGAGACAATAGTTGTCGGTACGGCTAAACCATCGGAGGAGGCGAGCCACAGGGGCGTTGTTCCTGAATCCTGATGGAGGGCAGCGGTAGCCATCAGTACCAAGGTGAAGCGCAAGGACATTTGCTTCGGACCGGTTCACTTATGGAATATTATAGCCATTGAGGCTATAATACCGCGATGTAGAAAGAAAGAGGAAACTTCATTAATTATCCCATGAGAGTTGTTGCAATGGAAATACAAGAACAAAGAGAATCATCGCCTAGCGTTCCACGTAGCGACCGGCGCCCTGAGCTTTTCGGGGCTCGAGGTGTGAAATGGACTACCGGTCATGTGTGTGCAGGCAACCAGGCATACCACGGAAAATATGCTACTGGAAGAAGCATTAAGTTGCGAAGATGCTATTGTTTTGGAACATGGAACGTGCGAGGTCTCCTTGAGGAAGGAAAGCTACATATACTGGAGCGCGAGCTTACAAGATTTAATGCAACAATAACTGGACTAAGCGAAACACACTGGAAAGATAGCGGCCATTTTGACTCCGAGAAACATACTATGTATTTCTCCGGCAGTAAAACAAGCAGTTTTTCTGGAGTGGCCATCGCGATACCGAAGATGTGGAGTGGTGCCGTTTTGGGATACAATCCAGTTAGTGAGAGAATAATATCTATTAATCTAAGTGCCTCACCGACTCCCTTTAATATTATTCAAATCTACGCTCCCACGTGTTCTGCCAAGGATGTAGAAGTAGAAGATTTTAACAGCCAACTGGCTGCAATACCGAAAAGAGAGCTGTTCATCATCATGGGGAATTTTAATGCTAAAGTGGGACCCACCACTATGGAAAATGGCATCCGCAACATTATTGGAAGTTATGGTCTTGGCTTGCGCAACTCCAGAGGAGAGCGTTTTATAGAATTTGCAGCTAACAACAACCTGACTATAATGAACACGGTTTTCCAACATCATTCAAGACGCCTTTATACCTGGACATCCCCTGATGGCAAATACCGTAACCAGATAGACTACATCTTGATCAGATCTAGGTGGAGGAGTTCAATCACTAATACGCATACATTGCCCGGTGCTGACTGTCATTCTGATCACCAATTACTGATCGGCAATCTCAGGATAAAGTTACAACGAGCGAGACAGGTAAAGACAAGAAGAATGGAGATCACAGATCATAATTTATTTACCGAGTCAATAAATGAAAAACATTCCTCCTGGCGTACGAAATCGAGAACCAGGATTTCTGCAAAAAAATAAAACACAGACGCAGTAAAATCTCAACCCAGAAGACCTATAGCCAAATGACAGTACTGGATGTTAGGGTACACGTGGAAACTAGTCGAAGAGCGTAGGGAATCCAAATCTACTGGCGCAAGTATTGGTGAGCTAAATTGCCAAAAAGCAATTGTACAGGCAGCGTGTAGAAGAGATCGTAACAGTGCCCTTGGAAAAATATGCGACGAGCTTGAATGCCATTCTGAAAAATTCCAAACAAAAGATCTCCACGATAAGGTACGATTCATTACCCGCCAGTTCAAACCAAAAACATGGATAATAGAAGACGCTGCAGGTGTTACGAAAACTGAAATTAAGGACATCGTGAATGTTTGGAAGGACTATTGCAAAGAACTCTTCTCTGACAACAACTTGACCTCAGACTTCTCATGTACCTCAAAACAGATCGACAGTAATCAGAACAGACAGTAGTCAGAAGTACAGACCGAGAACCTAGCATTTTGCGGGATGAAGTAAGTGCTGCCATTCGACATTTGAAGTGAAATAAAGCAATGGGAGTTGACGAAATCCCAATTGAAGTGTTGAAAGCCATGGGAGATTATGGAATTGATACTCAATCAATGGAATGACGGTACTCAATCTGTTGCCAAATATGGGAAACAGGAATATGGCCAGAGGACTGGTCCCGTTACGTATTTATACCTCTACATAAGAAAGGTTCTACGAAGAAATGCAACAATTTCAGACTTATCTCGCTTATAACGCATGCAAGTAAAGTGATGCTTCACATTCTAAACACAAGATTGCAGGCTCATCTCACACGGCAAATTGCGCCTGAGCAGGCTGGTTTTGTGAAGGGCAAGGGCACTCGCCAGCAGATTTTAATATTGCGACAAATAATTGAGAAAGCGAGAGAATTCAACACGCCTCTATTCGTTTGCTTTGTGGATTTCCGCAAGGCATTTGACACAGTCATATGGGATCGTCTCTGGAAGATACTATCAGAAATGAGCGTACCATACCATCTTATATTTCTGATAAGGCGATTGTATGAGGATGGTTCAGCCGCGCTACCAGTGGATGACACCCTTTCACATAAGTTTAAAACAGAGTCTGGAGTCTGACAGGGATGTATTCTGTCCCCACTATTATTCAACACTTATACTTAACACATAATGTGGATTGTCCTAGAGGGAAGGAATGGAGGTGTGTCGGTGGGGGGTCGGTTGATCAATAATCTCAGATATGCTGATGATACTACACTTCTTGCACACACTAAAGAAGATATGGCAGACATCTTGACTTGTTTGGAAACAACCAGTCTCCAATTTGGCATTGCAATTAATAAAGATAAGACAAAAATGATGGTAATAGACCGGGCTGAACGATATATGTATGTGATATTTATATATATGTGATATTTATAAATATAAATATAATTTTTATATCACTTCGTGAGAATCGCCCTCCAGGGGGTGCATATATTAGGCACGATATATTTCTGTCAGCGTAAAAGTAAAATTTTTTTTACTCGCTTATAATGTAGCTTTATATAGGTAATAATAATAATTTATTTCTCAAAATACACGTACAATTTACAATAAATTCAGAAGTAATTCTTACCTAAATGACTTGTGTGCGTTATAGTGACGTGCAGAACCTACACTAAGAATAATTTCTTGTGTCGTAGGTCTGCGTATGCAGAATTAAATTTACAATTTCAAATAATACAACTAAATAATGAATATTTTAATTAATACAACTAAATATGCGCAATCGAAGCAACGCAAATAGTTTAAGTTATATCTTTCCATCATTTTAGAAAATTAAATAATATACTAGACTGAACGATCTGTGCATACTCAGTGTTGATAGGGAAAGGAACTGAAAGGGTAAAAGAAGACACTGATATCTATCGACAATTATCAATTTTGGACAACAACCCTGACCTCAATGTTTTATTCATTCAACGTTTTTTCCTTAACCTAACCATTTTTATATAAGATAGGTATATAATGTACCTATGTGTGACAAAACGATAATTAAATTGTGTAAATCCAAGGGGCGAAACTGCTTCCCTTTGCACCTGTCCTCCCGGCGCCCACGATGGTCACTTATAGATAATAGACGATTTTGCTCGGTACCTCGGTTGTAGAGACTTGCATTTGTTGTAAACTAATCAATTGTTTTCGTTACTTGTTAGCGATAGGTAGCCTCGTTATCTATGTCGAGACTGTAGGCCCTGGAACCACTAGCTTACACCAAACCATATATGAAATCAAAATCTTCGACACACTTTGATATTATTAGTGTAAGTGTAGTAAGATATGAAGAACATAAACATTAAAACAAATAGATTTTCTAATAAAAAACTACTGAACGAATTTTAATGAAGTTTATATGGGACTGCACTGAAAGTTTACTCTTTTGAATAAAACAACAATCATCCAAATCGGTTTAGAAATCATAGAGATATGAGGCAATATAAACACAAAAATCAAATTTTCTAAAAATCTCTTTATTTTCGAAAAACTTCCGAATCAATTTTGATTAGAAAAAAATGGGACCTAATTGGGGTCCTATTCTTTCAAACAAAAAAGGAATTATTCAAATCGCTTCAGTAGTTTTATAGATATGATGTAACAAACATACAAAAAAAATACAAAAATACAGACGATTTGAGAACCTCCTCTTTTTAGAAGTCGATTAAAAATGCCCTAGCATTATCCAGTTGATGAAACTGCATACCCTTGACTTTTTCGGAGTACATTTTTTTACGTTTGTTTTTATTAAAAGCTTTCATTTAACTTCACTTGTATCTCTCTATGTATGTATCTATGTATGTATTTTGTCTGTCCTGGAATCTTGCAATTCAAATTAAGAGTTTCGAGCACTTCCCGATTAGCTATCTAGCTGAAACTTTCAGGGTAACTCACAAACCGACGAGAATGCAAAAAAAAATAAAAAAAAGGAAAATAAAAAAAATGTTCCAAGAGAAAAGGAAAAAAAGAAAATAAAACATAAAAACGTAAAAAGCAATAAAAAAAACCTTAAAACTTGCTATATACTTAACTTCTTACTTGATCTTTATACCAAGTTTCATCAAAACATTTTGAGCCGTTACGGACCGTGTGGTGCCCGGCACAATAATAGTACCACCACCTCCGATTGTGACTTTGCCAAAGAAGGCCAATTGTGTGCGTTGTTCCTAATTTATGCGGTCCACGCCCGAAGAGCAGGGTACCTAAATAGATCTTATAATGTTTTTTGTTTCAGACAAAATGCAGTCGGCACTTAGAATAGTCGTCCCATTAGTATTGCTGTCCTCAGTGCTGGCCAGCTACCGTAAGTGTTTCTAATCAATTAATAATTCAGATTTTAAAAGGTGACTATTATAAAGGTATCGATGATATAGTTATTGCTTTACTACCGAAATCGGTACATATACCGATAACAATCGTTAACTTTGACATTTGATCAAAACCTATCAACTGTCATCGGTATCTGTGCTGAAAAAGATCACGATTGACATAGATATTTGGTAGAGACTATCAAATATCGGTAAAATCGGTCTTTGCGACTGATTTTGGTTGTAAAGCAATCTCTATCGATGTCGAGACGCAGGCCTGCAATCTTGCTACATAATTACAATCCCGGTATTTGCGGGATCCAATTTTTCTATATTTTCGTATATGTGGGAGCTCAAGCAATACTGAAAACCTTTGAGAAAAAGTTATGCAAGTTAGATATGGATCAAAAAATAATAAATATTATTGAATATCTAAAATTAAGGATTGAACTAATACCGATAATTATTAGGTATAACAACAAATACCTCAGTTGGCACAAAATATGCACTTCTTATAAGGGGCACCTCTCATAAGGGACACTTCTCACAACGGGCACTTCTTATAAAGGGCACTTCTCTTAAGGGAAACTTCTCACAACGGGCACTTCTTATAAAGTGCACTTCTCATATGAGACGCTTCTCACAACGGGTACTTCTTATAAAGGGCATTCCTCATAAAGGACACTTATCACAAGGGGCACTTCTTATAAAGGACACTTCTCATAAGGGACACTTCTCACAACGGGCACTTTCCAAAATGAGCCCTTCGCAAAATATGCACATCTTGTAATATTTTGTTCAAGGAATACAAAGTGGTCTCCAAATAAAAATCTGTTGCTGTCGGACAAGTATTGTACTTGTATTCATTTAGATTTTTATTATGACAAAACAAAAATTACGTCTAACGTTATTCTTTATGTCTTTTCAATATACCTATGATAAAAAAGAGATAATTTGATGTTACTAAAACATTTTTGGTACTTTTCAAGGTCTGGATTTCAAATAAACATGCAAATCCTGTGTAATTCTGAACGCAGTAATGCTTCTCTCGCGGGATCCAACTGAGATCTACATCCGGGGTACTAATCTCGCAAAACCTGGGCTGGAGCCGATATTTTGAGATTCCGGTATAACAACTGTAACAACTGTGTCGGTCTTTGTGATTGGATCATTGTGTGCAATCATTGTTTGACTGGCGATCGTTGACTACACACAATTATAAGATTCTGACAGTGCCGTCCCGAGTCCTGCACCACAGGATAGGTCCTGTGACTCTTTTGTATTGGTTTCTATCCTATACAATAACTGAATAAACTGAATCATTCGCGGTGACCCTAACTATTTATGGATCATAGATCAAAGGGCTAGCGGTTTGTTTTCGCTCATAACTAAACCCATTCAAGTTATAAGTAGGAGCACGCGTATGGCGTGTACTACCTAAACTAAATTAGAACAAACAAGGAACGACAAGGAATATTTTCACAGCTTAGAAGATAAAAATAAAAGGGGGTTGAGCAGGTATGGTATAATTATGTAGAAGTAGAACTCGGTAGATGTCATTTTTTAACCTCGAACTCGAAAATAGAAGGGTGTTATAAGATTAGGGTGTGTGTATGTCTGACTGTGGCATCGTATTAGCTCAAACGAATGGACCGATTTTGATGTGTTTTTTTCTGTTTGAAAGCTGATATGATCGAGATGGTTCTTAGCTATAATAGAGTGAGAGCGTGTAAGGATCATAGCTCCCAAAGGAACGGACCTGTTTTGATGCGTTTTTTTTCTGTCTGAAAGCTGATGTTATCGAGATGGTTCTTAGCTTTGTCGGGATCGTAGCTCCAAAACGAATGGACCGATTTCGATACCTTTTTTAATTTTGAAAGCTGGTGTGATCTAGATGCTTCTTAGCTATGAAGGGAGTGGGGGGAGAGGTTATATTTTTTTTTAATTTGCGCTTATTTATTGAATCTTGGCTGTCTCGTAATACCAGAGGTTTTTTCAAGAAACATATTTTACTTGGTGTGTCTTGTGACACGCGCTAGCACACAGACAAAGACTTCAAACTTATAAAAGGTCCTTTTTTGCATCGGTGGTTAAAAATAATTGCAAATTCTTGTTGGTTTCACTTCAAGTCAGGTATTTTCACCCAACCCCCAAACCGAGACGCTTTGTCGAATTAGTGTTCTCGGCGTTTCGATTTAATTTACAATGTCGGCATCTACTCATGATTAATGAAGTTTCCTTGATTAGATTACGTATCAACCGTTTGAAATTTATAAGCAATATCTGCAAAATAGTTAATTGCTTCTAATGGATTAGGTTCGTCGGCTCATGTATCTGACAAGGAGAGTGTCACTTGATATGTCACTCTTCAGATTGATTGTCACAATCAGATTGAGTGTCTTTTAATATTTGAGTCGTGTAACGTAACAAAACGTAATGGTTTATGTGCTGGTGAGCCGAAGCGTTAATCCATACCAATATATAAAAGTGAAACGTTGTCTGTTTGTTTGTTTGTTTGTTTGGGGAGCTTTCACGCAATAACGGCTGGACGCATTTTGAATAAAACATAGGATACTTTTTTACCCGGAAATTTAAAGTTTCCGCGGAAAAACTGGAAAATGTTGATTACTCACTGTAAGGAACGGTTGCCATTACATAATGGTCTGTGGTTGCCATGGAAACGAAATAACAAGTCTGTCAAAAAATATCAAGAGTATTGGGTGTTATACCTACTTTGCATTGGTTTTTAATATCCTAGATGAATTTAGGATGTTTTTTTTTCGCGATAAACAGGTAGTCCGCGCGGGCGAAGTCGCGGGCGGGAAAACTAATGATATCATAAGCTTTTTACCCGACCCAACTAACTACCTAAGAATTGGTATCAACGTGGATGTACTACCCAAAAAATTAATATAGGTACTTGGTCACTGAAAGCTGTTTAAAAATAGTCTTAGCTAAAAATATAATTAAAAATATGTAAATCTATTACTAAGTATATAGAAAAAACTTTGACTATGCTAATACAATAAATAAATATATTATAATTACTAGCTGTGCCCGTGGCTTTGCCCGCGTAATTTTTCTGGTATTCAAACTTCGTTCAAACGTCAAATGTTTTTTTTATCGATTGCTCGTATTCAATTCATCGGATTGAGATACCAAGTACCTTTACCAGTTATTAAGCCAAACCCTAAGCTATTCTTCCTTAGCTTTTTCTATCGAAACCTAGAAATTTAAAATTGTCACTTCCCGATTAGAAAATATACAATTAAAATCTCATTGCAATCGTATGACTTCAAATAGCAACCGGACTACTGTTATCGCAGTACGTACTCAAAGGGTCGAAAATCTCTAATTGTGATCTACGTTGTGGGCTCCGCATTTTTATTTGTAGTTGGTGTTACAGAGTGCAAGCTATTTGTCAATCAATTAGGTGAGATACTCTCTTCGTAATATGGGAGTTGCACTCTTTCAAGGGTCAACATTGATTTGTAAAAGGATGGAGATTGAATAGTCTAGGGAGTTTTTACTTTCATATTATGCTCTAGATACATAGGTAGGTAAATGGAGATCATCTTTCACCTCCACTAACTAAAAGATTGTTAAAAAAAAACTTTATGCATTTGTGTGCGTGTCGCGATTTTACTGTAATCTGGACTCGTGCGTCTTCTTAAAGGTCAACTAATCGTGCGCTCAGTCCAGGTACTGGCATTGTATGGCCACAGCGGCGTTCCTTTGCATGGAACGAAACGTCCGTTCTGTCGTGCGTTCGCGTCATGTATGCACTAGTTGACCAACAGATACGGCCGTTCGGCTGTGTTAGCATTATTACTTACTAGCTGCACCCCGTGGTTACACCCGCGTGGATTATGATAATGGATGATGATGATAATGATGAAAGTAGCCTTTGTGTTAGTCAAGGATATAAGCTATGCTGGTGCCAAATTTCATCCAAATCCGTTGAACCTTTTGAACGTGATGGAGTATCAAACATACACACACACACACACACACTTCTAAAGATAAAAGATCATCATCATCATCATCATCAGCCCGGCTGTACATAGGACTCCAAAGAACGCCACTAAGCTCGATCTTCGGGTAAAATATCGATGGTGCTAATCGGTTTTCATGCATTTTATGAGGTTTTGTTTGGCCTGTCATTTCTAATGTATGGAGTTCTGCATCGCGCATACGAAGTTTTCCGCTGGATAAGAGAGTATTGATGTTTAAAACTCTAATCTCTGATTGGCCTGTTTACGGCAGTGTCTACACTTCTTTGATTTATAATATTAGGGGGATTGTGATATTGTGATTCTATGACCGAACGACCAATTACGCCAAACAATTTGTGTGCATTGCGCCTACTTTGCTGAAGAGTTGCTTTGGAGGAGGGTTCAGTTTTAGCTCTCTATTGACAAGGCGATCTGTACAAATCATTGACGGGTGAAATTAATACAAATTGTCTCAATAAAAGAAGGGTCTAATGTTTGAGGCCTTTGAGGCTCTGTGTGAGCGAGTGTCGAGGTTGAGGGTGTGTATGTGAATCTCTGATGCAGATCTTTTAGTGAATAGAACTCGAGCAGCTACAACTTTTGACTTTGCTCCAACGTTTCGATGGCATTCTCGTACCTAGTGATAATGAGGAACAGATAATGAGTAGTATATTGAAGACCTGAATCAAGGGGATTAAGAAACTCTAAGACGGTTATGAATGAATTAAGTCACAGTTATAGTCAGCCTGTGTTGTCCAAATGTAGGGCAAAGGGATCGCCCAAGACTTTCAAGCTTCACGATTAGATTATTAGTAATCTCTAAAGGTGTCTAGTTCGCTCCGCCATCTCCTGCGCGGCCTCCCATCCCGAGATACGCCGCGCCGCTGTATTGGGACGCCACATGGTGGTTATCTTGGCCCACAGCTCTTTCGGCAAGCGGTAGAAGGGACCAGACCAGGCCCTCCCATTTTGAATTAGGTCGGGGGTTTGTAAATCTTGGCTAGAATTAAATTATTATGGTCAAGATATTATCACAATTCCTAGCTTTCTGGTAATTAACAAATAATCCTATATAGGTTATAATGTTTTCATACTCGACTAATCGGTCTCGGGATGAACTTAGACAAGACCAAGATCATGTTTAGCGATCTTATTACCCCGAGACCTGTAGTCATCAATGGTGAACCCCTCGAAGTTGTTAATGAATATGTCTATCTCGGGCAAACTCTGCAGTTGGGTAGACACAACTTCGCCAACAGAAGAATTCAGTTGGGCTGGGCGGCATTCGGAAAACTTCGTCAGATCTTCTCGTCGTCCTTTCCACAGTGCCTGAAGATGAAAGACTAACTCTTCGCGGGCCACATGCGTCCTACCAGTTATCACACACGGAGCTGAGACGTGGACACTAACTTGTCCACAAATTTAATGTCAGTCAGCGAGCTACGGAGAGAGCTATGCTCGGGGTTTCTGAAGGATACAATCAGAAACGAGGTATGGCAGAAACTGGATGAGAAGAGCTGAAGATCGGGCTCTATGGCGTTCATTAGAAGAGGCCTATGTCCAGCAGTGGACGAACACAGGCTGATGATGACGATGACGATGATGATTATATTTGATTTGCATACTGATCTAAGGCCTCCAAGATGGATAATTGATTATAGTCCGTTGGTTTTGTGAGAACTACCAAAGGAAATTCAGTCAAGGGCGGCATTTTCCTGTGTAAGTTCAATACCCACTGTGATCACCAAGCCTCCAAGCGTAGAGATTATGGCACAACCAAAGGGGGTTTTTTATTAGGGGGAAACCCACGGCAGTGGACGTCTTCGAGCTGATTATGTGATGTGATACAGTCAAGGTATAAGTCTTGTTTGGTTATTGCAGACAGTAACAGCAAACTGCGAAGAGATGGCGTCCACCTTCACCCCTTCCCGAGGGTGGGGCGCGTGCCCAGGAACACCATGCAGGTGCCGCTCAACGACTACGTCTTAGGTAAGCGTCTACCATAGAGAAGAAAGTTTTTTGTTTAAAGTAAACAGGCTGTTAGTGTTACGGGAGCGCCGCGACTGTGTCTCAATGTACATATTCATGCAAAGCGACAAGGTAGATTCGAAAAAGGTTTATAGCTTTTGAAATAGTAATAAACGTGTCGAAAACATGCTTTGATAACTTGTCTTCTATTAAACTCCCATCGGGGGCTTATTACACTCCTTCCAAGCTAGACTGTAACTTTACACTCTTTACTGCACTATTTAGAGTATTCCAAGAAGATGTGTTAATTTTCTGGAACGAAAAATGGTTTGAAGAGTGGGATTTGCAGCGTACACAGTCTTGCATAGCTGCTTCGTGGAATCGGGGCAAGCCAGGCGTAGTAAAAACACTTTTTTCAACCCGGTTAGAAGAAGTAACAGTACCAGTCACCTGCATGGATCATGATGATGATGATGATGATGATGATGATGAAAAGTAGCCCATGTGTTAATCCAGAATATAAGCTACCCTGGTACCAAATTTCTTCCAAATCCGTTCAGCCCGTTTGAACGTGAAAGAGTAACAAACAAACACACACACACGCACAAACTTCTAAAGATATAAGAGATGCTCCGAATCGTTTTTTTGCATTTTATGACGTTTTGTATGGACTGTCAGTTCTAATGTATGGAGTTCAGCATAGCGCGTACGAAGTTTTCCGCTCGATAAGAGAGTACTTACCCAACCAACACAAACTAGTTGCATAACGGCTTTAGAGCCAATCGGATTATGCCCAAAGGTGCTAAGACGTAAGTGCTATAGCGTGCTCTGAAGGCCTAATTCAGCAGCAATAGCACTATTTTGGGCACAATTTTATGCAGCCCTTAGTTACATTACGACGACAGTAGTAAAACGGTGCCTCAAGAGCTGCAACAAATGACTAACGCTACACTAACGCTTTTATAATGTTACTTTTGTGAACTAGTGAACGAATATGAATGAACGTATTGTATGTCAAAATGGTGAATGGTGGTGGTGGTGAAGTGTAATTAATATTGTAATCGGCCATCATTAAAATATTATTGTTAAGTAAATAATTCATATGTGCCCTATTATTTTGTTAAACACAAGCGGATAAAAACGCTTTCATGTTTACTGTGCATATATATGATGTTTTTTTCCAGTAATTTTTAAGCGCTTTCGAAATAATATGAAAATGTAAGAAATATTTGCAAAATAGTATTGAATTTTTCAAATAAAATGATTTTGTATTTTTATTACGTGTCGACAGTTAATTATCTGCAATTGGTTGTTTGTATATTGACAAAAGCAAAATTAAGTAATTCCAATGAAATACATCATTATATCATCTAAATTTTGCAAGTAAATAAAACAATTTTCTTGAGAAATGGCGGATTGACTAAGTCTGTGCAACGGTGCAAATAATTTATATTGTAGTACTCAAGGTAGCTCTTATTCCATTTTAACGACTTCAAGTAGGTCTTAGTTACATTGATTGTCTTTTTGTAACTCGAACCTGTATTAGAGTATATTATTACCCCTATTATGGAACTTCTAGTCTACTAGAAGTTCCATAATAGGGGTAATAATAACAAGAGTGTTCTAACAAGAGTGGTTATTTGAACTTTTATACAACTGCTTTATATGGCCTACAATTAACTCTTTTATGCGTTTGAGCGGCGTATATCAGTAACAAGAGAAACCCTCATGAAACTTTCAGTAACAAATGCTTTTCGTATCTCTCTATAAAAGGTGTAGGTGATAAATTGGTTCTAGAATAAACTATTATAAAGACAAGGGTGGTATTTGGTTCCGATACTGCCACTTTTGGTACATTTTGTACCTACAGACGTTTGCAGAAGCAGTAACGCAACTTAAAACTGCTTCCTGGACTCTAATGCCACTATTACACACCTTAAGGTTACAAAATAGGCTGCAATTTCCACTAGTGTGTTGGTTGGGTAGGTACCTATCATTTTTAAACGGTTTTATTTAGCTTTCCCTGTTTATTTTTTGTTTTTTTTTTGGGTGAAAATTGGTAGGTGTAGGTTTATCCCGTTCCTGTTGACCGATTGATCTGAAATTTGGTACACACCTTTAGTTCTAATGACAATACATTTTTGTATATTAGAAAATTGCAAGATGGCCGCCGCTACAAAAAGGCGGATTACATATATTTTTTCAATTTCTCAATATAGGTATCAAATGAAAATTTCAAATCCAAGATGGCCGCAACCACCGAATGGTGGATTACTTTTTTTCAGTCCCCTCAACATCATTTGTAGGTATCAAATGAAAGGGCTTGACAAGTAGAACACAGTGCACTTTAGAAATAACTAAATAAATTATGATTTACTAATCTAGAAAAGTATTAGATAGGAACATATCTGTAAAAGAAAATGTGTTCCTAGGGTATACCATCGTTTATACTGCTTACAGTATAATCAATGGGGAGAGGTGGCATGAAAGGGACACGTATTGAAAGGGACAATTCATATTACCGGCTAAATAAAAGTCGTCTCAGAACAACACTAATTTTGTTGTGTTGCAACCCAAATGCACATCTATTTGCACCTTCACGTTTTTGACTGAAACATGAACTGAAGCGTTGAAGTTCACGTTTCAGTCAATTCAAAGATAGCGGTGTCGTACGTATGTTTGTAGGAGAGCTCAAAAGATTTATTTTTGTTAATGAGGGGAAACGTTTTGTCAAATACTATAAGTTGTTTATTTATCTGTGTGCAATTGTTTACTATCGGTTAGATACAGATAGACACGAGAATAGAAGGTCATTAAACTTTTGATTACAAATTAAGATTTTGGTGTTATGTTTTTATTTTGAGTGTGTTATTTATGAAAGGGACACAACAAATGGTTATGAAAGGGACAACTGATTCTGACTCTATAGATAATATTTCTGAAACTGAAGTATTCACTCCAACAGGAGATAAAAGAGGAGATGATGACCAGTGTAATATTTGTAAGGAAACATATTCAGAAAGCGTTGAAGATTGGTTTCAATGTAAAATTTGTACAAAATGGGCATATGAAACCTGCGGAGTTAAAGGTGTATTTAACTTTTTTGTTCGACATTTAGTATGTATGTAATGTATTCTTAATTATTATCACTGTTAATTACTTCGTTTTAAGATCGCCATTTAAAAAAACTATAGTAAAACTGTGGAATTATTACTGTTTCTCTCATAACCCATCATAAACCATTATTTTTAAGCAGTATTATCTTTTTATGAAAATTATTATGAAATTGTTTATTTACTGTTTATAATAAATGTGAGACTTCATTGATCTCTGCTTACTGTGAAAAATGAGATTTTAGTGTATAATATAAGTAGTTAACACACACATACACAGCGTAACGACTTATTATTTAGTCGGTCCTGGCTGATTAATAGCAGTCGTTAAACCATGTCAGAGGCCCATAAGCGGCCTGACAAACTCTGACACCAGAGGCCAGCACTACCTCATACGACAAACAAACCAACAAGTTGATTTTCTTTGATATTACGTACTGTCCCTTTCAAAACTTATCGTGTCCCTTTCAAGACCGTCTATTTATGAAAGGGACAAAATACACTTTTTGTAAAGGTGCAATTTTTTTAATTTAATAATTAAGAAATGGTTATTATTGCATTTTATTTAGATAGTGAAATAAAACAGGTTTACAATTCTACTCCAACCTGTTCAACATTTTGTTTCATCTATTTACTAGAACCTCATAAGAAAAAATGACCCTTTCATGCCACTTCTCCCCTATACCATAGGAACACATTTTACATATTTGTGACTTATCACTCAGCCCTTATTGATAAGGTTTGTAAAAAGTTAGCTAGTGCAGATACGCACTGCTAAAACTTAAGCCGATTATAGATAAAAAAAAACTCTAGTTACGGTTTATTATGCATAATATGTACATACCCTCATAAATATGCCAAAAGAGGTCAATAAGGATCATAGATACTTTTAGGAAACGCATGCCAGCAAAAAAATATTTTAAGGCAAATAATATTATGAATGTTGTATCAATTTACATATTTAATAATATTCTAGAAATTCACAGTGAAAAAGACGATCTGGCTAAAAACATGGACACGCAAATTTACAATTTGAGGAATAATGAGAAACTGTATCAATCAAAGACAAGACTAGCCAAAGTAAAGGAGAAAGGTAAACATAATAAAATAGCAATGTGTAATAAATTGCTAATTAGCATAACAAGACTACATTTAATCGATTTTAAGCGTAAAACAAATCATTTTTTCATAGCTAACCTACGCTTAATGAATTTATGACATTGAGGATTCACGAAACGACAGTTTTACTTATATAGGTATTTGAGATTGTTGTAATTCTTGGTAATAATGTAAAATTTTTTGGTTTTATATTAATTTAAATGCATATAAAAATGCATATATAAATACTTACTATGTAACAGACCAAGATATATGGCTAATAAATAATTTTATTCTATTCAATTCATAAAAACAAAAAATTAAGTTAATCGGTTTTATTGTAAAGAAACTTAAGAATTATGCAGTAGATAATGTACCTACTAAAATCTAAAACATAAAATAAATCGTATATAGGGCGCAGCAAAACCTGAGTAATAGAAATTCAACTCGCTCCTCCATTTTATTTTATTTTTCTCCTTTAAGTACATTATCAACATAAAAAATAAGTTTTTTTGTTACTCTACGCTCTTATTGCCCTGATTACGACAGTAGCTACACTTCTCTGATTTATAGTATAGTGTAATTTCCTGCTGCTAATGCTCACATGTCTTTCATGAGCCTCATTCTTTAATTGAATTTTGTCATAGAGTACGAGCCTGTAGAGAAGCGCCAACTCTATGCTTTCCCGCGCGTCGGTCGCAACGACCCGTCTCTGATGCAGGAGCCTCTTCAGCGGGAGTTCCAGCCGGTCTTCAGGAGGGCCGAAGCTGCTGAAGGGATGTGGTTCGGACCCAGGCTTGGCAGGGCAATCAGGAGCGAAGACTATGGTGAGGCATTGTATAACCTAGGATCATACAAGACGATAATTCTTTATTGCATACCACATCCAAACAAATGATAAAAGATGATGGCTGGCTATCGGCTTATGATCCTGATCTCTTCCAGATATCTTTTGAATTTAAATTATCAGAGGAAGAAATAGACGGTGTGATGTTCTATTCAAAATCTTGATTAGTTAATTACTTAAATTATACAATACAATCATTTGAATTCGAGTAATTTGAATTCGAGTAATAAAAACATTTATACAATTTGACAACCGCTTGGGCATCTTGTGGCTTGTGATCCGGGTTTGAATCCCGCAAGGTTCGAACGTTTGTGTGATGAGCACAAATGTTTGTTTCGGAGTCGTGGATTATTACACATTCGTATTTTTGGTAATTAGTATCCGTAGTACGGGTATCTACAGGGTATCCTTGTATTGGTGTGAATTGTCCTGAATATATTTATTTATTCATTAATGATCAGAAGTTAAATGAAAGAAAATGTCGTAAAACTATACTCTGTTCCAAATGTAAAGCAAAAAAAAAAGAATTATGCGATTAGCAATCTTATTGCCTTCACACAAAGCTCAATTTCTATCACAACTAGTTATAAAGTTACGATAATATTGCACAGATTTTTTATTCGAAAATGAATCTTATTCTCAAAAGCGACATTTGCATAATACACTTATAATAAAACTGTAACAGGTCCAATTCTGTACATTGAAGATATTTAGTAAATTGTTTTGGAGGCTCTTCTATATTTGATACTGAAGCCAAAACTGTTTTTTTTTTCATTTTGGTCTGTCTGTCTGTCTGTCTGTCTGTCTGTATCTTGGCTAGGCATCACGCCGAAACTACTGAATGAATTCAAATGAAATTTGGCATAATATGAGTTCATACTACGAGGTAGGACATAGGATACTTTTCATCCCGGAAAGTTAAAGGGTTCCCGCAGGAAAGGGGTTGAAAGATTTTTATAAAAACATGTATCACGCTGAAACTACGGGACGGATTTTGATGCAACTTGGCACTGTTATAGTTTATATGATGATTAAAAATTAAGAATACTTTTTATCTCGAAAATATAAAGAGTTCCTGTGGGATAGGGGTCCAAATTATGTAAATCAAAGAGATTTAGAATTTGTTTAGGAGTTTCTTTTATTTTAGGTTCTGAAGCCAAAACTGATTTATTTTTCTTTTTTTTCTGTCGGTCTGTCTGTCCATCTGTCTGTATATTGGCAAAGCATCAGGCCGAAACTACTCATTGAATTCAAATGAAACTTGGTATGATTTGAGTTCATACGTCGAGGTAGGAAGGACATTGGGTACTTTTCATCCTTAAAAATTTCAGGAAAGGGGTTGTTTTTTTTTATAAGAACACGTATCACCCTGAAACTACTGGATGGATTTTGATGTAACTTGGTACAGTTATAGCTTACATAAGGATTGAAAATTAAAAATACTTTTTATCTCGAAAATATAAAGAGTTCCTGTGGAATAGTGGTCCAAATTCTGTAAATTCAAGAAATTTGGTAATTGTTTTTGGAGATTTATTTTCCGTACTGAAGCTATAACTGTTTTATTTTTCTTTTTTTTGTCGGTCTGTCTATCCGTCTGTATGTATCTTGGCATAGCATCACGCCGAAAATACTCAATGAATTCAAATGAAACTTGGTATGATTTGAGTTCATACGTCGAGGTAGGAAAGACATTGGATACTTTTCATCCCGAAAAACTTAAGGGTTCCTGCAGGATATGGGTAAAAATGTATTTAAAAGAACACGTACCATGCTGAAAGTACTGGACGGATTTTGATGCAAGTTGGCACAGTCATAGTTTATATTATGGGTGAAAATAAAAGATACTCTTTATCCCGAAAATACAGGGTTTCAGGGTTCTTGCGGGATAGGGGTCCAAATTCTGTACATTGAAGATATTATGTAATTTTTTTTTGGAGTCTGTTTTATATTCGGTGCTGAAGCCAAAACTGTTTATTATTTTTCATTTTTAACTGTCTGTCTGTATGTACTTCTGTCTGTCTGTATCTTGACCGCGCATCACGCTGAAACTACTGAATGAATTCAAATGAAACTTGGTATGATATGAGTTCATACTACGAGGTAGGAAATTGGATACTTTTCATCCCGAAAAATTAAAGTGTTCCCGCAGGATAGGGGTTGAAAGTTATTTGAAAGAACACGTATCACTCTGTAACTACTGGACGGATTTTGATGCAACTTGGCACAGTCATCTATCTATACTTATAACAAAGCAATAGGTACGAAAAAGGCTGTACAAAGAAGTAAAGACAAAAAAAAAAATTTTGGTCCTGGAATAGCACATTATGGTACTTTTAATCTAGAGAAATGACCACGCATGCGAAGCAGCGGGTACAGCTAGTAACTTCTAAAAGAGCTTCCCACGGAAAAGTTATCTGCAACTCTTTTAAAGAAAACAAAATCTTCTATAATTTAAGCCCAACCGCAGAACTGTTATTATGTTGAAACCCCTGAGATGTAGAGTGAATATTACAGCAGAATATAATAATAATATAATATGTTTGGGACAATTCCACACCAATTACCTAGCCCCAAACTAGGATACCCTGTGCTATGGGCACTAGATAACGGATAAGCATACATAAATACAAATATCAACATCCATGACTCGGAAACATACATTTCTGCTCATTACACAAATGATTGCACCTTGCAGGATTCGAACCCGCGACCGTTTGATTTCTTTCCTAGGGTTACTAGCCACTAGACTAACCGGCCGTCAAATATCCGGTTTGATATCGGATAATACTCACTCTTTGAAGAAAATCATGGGAAAAAGTTGTAAAACAGTTACTTAAATTTAATGTAAGCACAAGTGAAACGTTGTAGGACCAAAACTTACCCTGTAATCTAGACAAAACGAAAAATTAAGGAAATCGGTTTTTCATGATATGTACATTGTTATTAATATTGCACAGTTATCTATTGTAATGTTATTAAAATGATATCACATTTATAAATTTGATTTCTTTTCAGTGTATCATACCTACATGTAACTTATTTTAATCGTGTGTGTCTGTTTGTCTGTTTTTGTCAAGTCTGTTTGTTTGTTCGCGAATCACGTAAAAACTACTGCACTGATTGTAATGCGGTTTTCACTGATGGATTGCTTAGGGTTTCACTTAAAAACTGGTGTAGCCAAGTATCTCCAAGTATCTCAAAATAATGTGTAGAAGCCCGAGCAATCGATAATTTTTTTATGACGGCTGAAGTAATTTTGATTACATGTTTGTAAATTGGTATTTTAGGTCCTGGAATAGCACATAGAGTACTTCTAATCTAGAGAAATGAACACACGTGCTAAGCCGCGTGCACAGCTAGTACACAATAAGGGGAATTTCTCTCTGAATTAGGAACAGAGTATAGGACTACTCGTAGTTCAGTAAAGTCTTTTAATTTTGTTCCAGATGCTAAAAACGAAAACATGGATCGCAGCGAACCGGAACAAGGCGAATCAGTTGATGTGAGAGAGAAGCGACAAGCTAATTTAATGTAATTTTAACAAAAACATACCTACCGCCCCGATTAGTTTCACCGCGATGACGTCTGACACTTCTTGTAACTTCGTATTCTTTGAAAATTAAAAAATACAGTCACAGAGTAAAAAACTACGAAACACAGAACACAGTCACTTGTAGATACACCGTAAAAAAATATCTATTACTTACCGAATTTATGATAGTAATTTACAATCGCCATAATTTAGTGTAATTTGTGAATTATTAAATTATATGATTATTATTATAATGCGTATAAGGTATACAACATTTATAAACATTAAAAATGTCGATAAATTGCCAATTTTATTTCAAAGGCTGGGTGGATTCTTATATCCATGAAATAAACTTGGCGATATACTTTTAAAAATAAATAGATTTTAATGAAATGTTGTTTGTATTGCATTATTTATTTAATAAAAAAACTCTTACCACAATTTCAACTGTTTTCATTTCAGAACTCACTTTTTTTAGTTTATTAATTTCTAGTTACCAAATTTCATCAAAATCCGCATCATTTAAAGTTTATCATCATCAAAAGCCTGCATTAGTCCACTGCTGGACATAGGCCTCTCCTAATGCGCGCCACTGAGCCCGATCTTCGGCTCTTCTCATGTAATTGCTGCCAGCTACTTCGCGTAAATCCTCACTCCATCTGGCCGGAGGGGACCTACACTACGTTTGCCTATACGTTGTTTCCACTCAAGAACTTGTCTACCCCATCGGTTATCGGTTCTTCGACTAATGTTGTCACGAGGTGGTCCCAGGGTTTGGGCCACTAGCCCAGGACCCAAACCTCAGTGGACAACAGAATTACAGGAACAGGAACAATAGGGAGCACTTTGAGAATTTCGTGGTGATACAATACGGATGAAAATAACCTCTTATGTAGGTATTATCACATATATATATTTAAAAGAGTAATTCAAGTTGTTATAAACTTATTTATGAATTTTATAATATTATTTCGGTTTTTCCAAAAATCAATATTCGAACGACAGGTTATTTGTGTTTAGAATGAATCAATGATGACCAACTATCAAAAATGAAAAGAAATGGATTATGAAAGAATTAAGAGTTCAAATGAGTATTAATTATTACGAAAGAGGTTTTTACATCGTCACAATGTGATCGGCCGATTGCCACCTCAGTTTGATAATTCTTTCAGGTATGTCGGTGACTTTCGTTCTCTGCCAAATCACCTCGTTTGGGATCTGATCCGTTAGAGAAACCCCGAGCATTGCACGTTCCATAGCTCGCTGAGCGACCTGAAACTTGTGGCCGAGTCTCACAGTCAGTGTCCACGTTTCGGCTCCGTATGTCATTACGAAGACATGACGAAGTTTCCCAAATGCTGCCCAGCCCAGCTAAATTCGCCTATCGGCTTCCTTCTCAAGGTTGTTTCTGCCCAACATAAGAGTTTGTCCTAGGTAGACATACTCCTG
This sequence comes from Alsophila aescularia, assembly GCA_946251855.1. NCBI lineage: Eukaryota > Metazoa > Arthropoda > Insecta > Lepidoptera > Geometridae > Alsophila > Alsophila aescularia. The sequence goes on from OX276381.1 coordinate 18,628,866, forward strand.
CACAAAATCGAGAGGCATGCCACTAACGACTATTTAAGTTAAAACATCCAAACTCATATTTATCATAAAAGTAGGATAAAAATGGAATATCTGCTGAATTAAATTTAATCCATACCAATCCAATACAACGTGTCACTGAATAGCCTTATAAGTACGTAGCAGGTTTGTTTCGATCAAGCATTTAAATTAGTTTACGTGTGCAATGGTTCAATACATCGTATTTAAAATTACCATACAAAAGTAAAAATTTAAAATATACGTCATCCCTAAATGATAGATAACACGACCTCAAAAAAGTAGGTATTTACATACAAACTGCTCCGTCTGCGGGTTCAGGTTGCCTGGCTTCTCCTTGCTTGCGCACTGGTGGAAGTACTCCGTTGAGTGGATATTGTTCACCAATCCGAGCAGATGTGGGTTCCAGCCAGCCTATTGTCTCTCAGCACGCTGTTACATTATAGCTGGCTAAGGAAATGTCAATTTTATGTAACAAATGAAACTGATCACAAATCTAAATATCTGATATGGCATTTCAATAAGAACGGACTGTCTCGAGTCTGACGAGGGGGACGTGCTCGGCGAAGCTGTGACGGAACTTGTTCGGCTGCCCCTCGGCCACCTCTGGCACGAGGGAGTACCGCTTGCGGTACTCCCGGTAGGTACTCCCTCTCGCGGTCGTACAATCTCTCTCTGTCACCTTGTGGGAACTCCAAAAGCCTCGAGCGACTGAACGCGCGCTGCTTGTCGCTCAAATGTCTCCTCATCTCTTCAATCACGGGCTCTAAGATCTCATCCACGACGATACGACGATCTAAACCTCGTCGATCGCGAACGAACGGTACAGAGAGTGTACCGAGCGTGAACTCGCCTCCTACTTCGCCTCTATCCTGTTCGAATTATCTCCCGCACCGTATTCAAACCGCTTCACTTCATCCCGTTTTCTCCCGACTCGTAGAAAAAAAGACTCACAACAAAATAATAAAGAAAAATATTTTCGACGTCTTTTGACTATGCCATTCGACTACCACTGCGCAATGCGCAAGTTCTGTCAATCAGAGTTGTCAAACAGACTATAGTCCGACCAACTTATCTGTAAAATGGCGAAAAAACCGCCACGAATGAGGTTAATATTTGCTGTATTTTCACCATATTTTTATTAAGTCACATACTTTTTATTTTATTTTTTATTATGGTCTTGGCAATCGTTTGACCACGATCTCACCTGGTGGAAAGCGATGACGTGGTCGAAGGTGTAGCACGCTTGCCTAGTAGATACCTATTCACTCTTGACTTGAACACACCGGGGTTATAATATACCGGAAACACTGACGAGGGCAGGGCATTCCACTCCTTTGCAGTACTTATAATAAATGAAGAAGTGTAACGCTTCCTTCTTGTGCGAGGTATTTCAACCATGAAGGGTGGGTGGCGGTAGGCTTGCCAACTTCAAAATACGAATTTGCGGGAAATAATGATTTCAAATGCGGGACAGGGGTTTAAAAAGCGGGACTCAATTAATTTTATTTAGAATACAAAAAACGTGAACTTTACTGTGCAAATGAGGATGAGAAGTAAAATAAAACACCTTGTTAGATTAATAAGAGTCAATATTTACTAAAAAAAACAGTTATTGACTATAACTTATAGTGTATTTTACACTTTATTAAAAGTATGAATTACTTTTTAAATGCGTATTTTACTTGAGATTTCGCACTTTTAAGTTTTTTTTATTTTTAACTACAAAATTGTAAAAATCTTCGCATGGATAAGAAAAAATACATTTAACTTAAAGCTCTGCCTTCACAGAATCCACATAAAGGCGATTTTGCGCGTCGGTACAGGCATTATTACAAAGGGAGAAGACCCTCTCTGCTGTTGCATTAGAACACGGAATAGATCCAATGTATTGAAATATTTTCAGCAAGTTGCGCTTGTTTGATGCCGACAATATTTTGTGCTATACATCATAGACTGACGCTTTTTAAGTACTTTCATTGGCTCGCTCTTTAATAACTTTCTTTAAAGTTTATTTCACAGTACAAAACTCCTCATAGAGCTTGCCCATATCTAATTTCATTACAAGTACCCTTTCTAGCGCAAATATGCGTATGGAAGCTAAGTAATTGCTTTCTGAGAAGCCGAAGTGGTCATCAATATATTTCAGTACATTATTATACCACGCAATAAGGGACAATTTCATTGACTCTTTATCATCATCGGAAAAACTTCTCATTGCATTGGTACAAATGAAACCGAAAAAGTCGTCATCGATTCTTTGTTGTATTTGTTGTCGTATGCTTTTCACAATGTTGTAAGTTTCACAAGACAACGCATGAAGCTGTTCTGAAAAATATATCGAACGCTGTCAAAAAATCAAGATAGCATTCGGTCTTTTTAGCCTTATTCTCGTCAAAAAAAATATTTAAAGCAACTGGACAGTTTTCTCCAAAAGACGAAAAATAACGTTTTAAGGCAGGAAACCCGCTTATAATTTTTTCGTCAGCCGGATGTAACGAGAGCCATCATATTATCACATGTCTCACTATATTTTTATACTGTAGATTAGCATCAGGTGTTTGAACTCTTTGTGCATGATGCGACAAGTAACCATAAATTTTTAGAACCAAAGTTTCCACATCAAATTCACATTTTGCACTAGCATGCGCAACAGCATTATGCAGCATGTGCGCTGAGCATCCTCCAGGTACAAAGTGCGTAGCTAATTCCGAAAAGCGGGATATTTAGCGTCCCGCACACACCCCGAGCGGGACGTCTCGTTAAGGGTCTCAGAAACATCGGGACGTCCCGCGTATAGCGGGACGGTTGGCAACCCTAGGGCGGTGGTGGGTTCGTTCTGGGTGGAATCTTGCAACTCAAATTTCGAGCACTTTCTGATTAGCTATCCGGCTGCAACTTTCAGGTTAGCTCACAACTCAATGACAATGCAATTTGAAAAAAAAAATACGTGGTATTTAGATTCGTTTTACATTCTACATTTGCTGCTTGTTCTGTTTTTTGATTGGTACTTATCGATTGACTGGAACACTCACGCCTCCATTCAGTTCACAGATAAGTTGGTGGCACTGTAGCACAAGTTCTAGGTCAAGAGCGATATTGTTTTTTACCAGCTGATTACTATTATTATTATTTATTCTGTTCTACTATAGGGTTTGATGTACAGTGTTTTTTGCGTAAACTTTAAAAGTAAATTCATTAATTATATTCGAATGTTAAAACTCGTAAAACTAACGTAATTCGTAATTCATACCGAACCACATAGTCCACCCCGGTATCTAATTCACCGCCTTCAAAAAACTCTTTCTTATTCTATGTTTTATTTTTGCATTATTATTAAGTTGGTAATTTCGAAAAAGTGATACTGTTCTGGCACAATTGTAATTATTTTATCCTTTTTAGTAGTTGTTTACAAAACATCATTTTTACCTGCGGCTTCGCACGCGTGGTCTTTTCTGTAGGTTCAAAGTACCATAATGTGCTATTCCAGGACCAATATACCAACATTTGATCAAAATTTATTCAGGCGTTTAAAATATTTTTATCAATTTCTCGGCTTCTAACTCACCGGATCGAGATACCAATTACACCAGTTTTAAAATCAAACCCCAAGCTATCTAATAATGAAAAAGGCATCGCAATCGGTACAGTAGTTTTTACGTGGTGCGTGAACAAACAAACATACAGACAAACAGACAGAAAGACACGATTCAAAAAAATAAATAAAAACTTGTTCAGTAGCTTTTTTAAGTACCCAAGACAATTTTTTAATTTATCTTCTTTGTACAACTTTTTTCGTACTTATTGCTTTATTATATGTATAGATAGAAGACTGTCTAAATTGGCATCAAAAAATCCTTGCTGTAGTTTCAGCTCGATACTTGTTCTTTATTATAAGTTTCAACCCTTATCTTGCGGAAACCCTTTAATTTTTTGGGTTGAAATATATTCAATATCCCAACCTCGTAGTATGAACTCAAATCATACCAAGTTTCATTTAAATTCATTCAGTAGTTTTGGCGCGATGTGCTGTCATGATACAGACAAACAGACAAAAAAAAAATAGAGAACTCCCCAAAAAAATATTATTTATTACTTCAAAATTAACATAACTTTGGAGCCCCAGCAGAAACCCTTTACTTTTTCGGGATAAAATGTGTCCTCAATTTTAACCCATCATATAAACTATGACGGTGCCAAGTTGCATCAAAACCCGTCCATTAGTTTCAGCGTGGTACGTCTTCTTTTAAATAAATTTTAACCCCTATCCGCGACAACCCATTTATTTTTCCGGATGTAAAATATCCTATGTCCTACCTCGTAGTATGAACTCAAATCATACCAAGTTTCATTTTAGTTCATCCAGTAGTTCCGGCAGCGTGATGCGCGGCCAAGATAAACACAGACAGACATACAGAATACAGACATAAATGAAAAAAAAAACAGTTTTTTGTTTATTATTATGTAGAATGTAGAGAAGGAATAGCAGAAGGTAGAGTAACCTCCAAAAAAAAATTCACAATATCTTTAATGTACAGAATTTGGAACCATATCCCGCAGGAACCCTTTATTTTTTCGGGATTCGGGATATGAACTCAAATCATACTAAGTTTCATCTAAATTCATCCAGTATTTCCGGCGGCGTGATGCGCGGCCAAGATACAGACCGACAGACATACAGAAAATACAGTTTTGGGTTCATTAGCGAATGTAGAGTAACCCAATTCCAATTGAATTTGAATGTCTTAATAATGGAGTAATTTAATTCCATTGTTAAGACATTTAAATTGCTTAACACACAAAATACAGAGGATCTCTGGGGAATATTTACTAAAATTTTAAGTTCTATTACTGGCATAATTGCTCCATATTTAGTAATTATTTTGAATAATTGTGTTGATGAAGAAGTTTTTTCCGACATAATGAAAAATAATAAACTTATTCCCTTATTCAAGTGTGGCAGTAAAAATGATCCGACTAACTACAGACCCATTTCTATAATTCCCGCTCGAAGTATTTTTTTTTGAGAAAGTAATATAAAACCAGTTATTACCACACTTCAATCTCAACGGTCTGTTTCATAATGAACAATATGGCTTCACTAAAGGCCGTTCAACTACAGACGCAGGCACAGGGCTCTTAAAGCATATATTCGATGCTTGGGAGAAGTCTGTTCTGTGATTTATCATCACGTTACACGTGAAACGACTAAAATAATTTGCGACTAAAATAAGAAGAATAAGCTAACTGAAACACTCCTTGGATAAATTATTAATTTGCAGGCCTTTGCCTGGAGCAGGATAATCTAATATTATCTCGTTTTCTCTAATAATATAAATTATAACAGTTATAAATGTATGTTTGTGTGTTTGAACATTTTTTCCTTGCCCGGCGGAGGACATATTTCCACCACATTATGTTAGGTAGCTGCGCCCCACCAGCGTTGATTATAATGATGGATGATGACGATGATGAAAAATACCATATATGTTACACCAGGAAATGAGCTATCCTGGTACAAAATTTCATCCAAATCCGTCCCGCCGTTTGAGCGTGAAGGAGTAACAAACATACACACTTCTAAAGATAAGTCAACGAGTAGAGGACGCTTAAATGTATTTTATGACTTTTTGTACGGACTGTCAGTTCTATGGAGTTCTGCGTCGCATATACGAAGTTTTCCGCTCGGCAAGAGAGTGTTAATTTTTAAAACTGTAAGCTCTGAAGGCTACACTTCTCTTACTTATAATGTTAGTATCATTATTATTGTGATGATCGAGCTCAGTTGCGTTCACAAGGCTTACGTCCCATACTAGACGAATATGGGCTGATATGATCCCTCACTATCTAGGGAATCAGAAGACCGAAGCCTTGGTTAGTAAAAAGTCTGTCGCCAAGACTCTTTCGGGGTCTTCGGTCAGTATTCCGTGGGATCCAGTCTCATTCTAGGCGTAGTGTGATTATATTCTTTAAAACGCTAGGTTAAACAAACGTAGTGAATATATGGTCTTTGGGTTAAACGCTGGGCAATATTGGCGATTCAAAACGTGGTTGCCCGAACCCAATACTCGAAACAAAAACTTAGACTTACTGGACATAGGCCACTCGAAATAAATCCACAGAGCCCGGACCTCCGGCTCTTTTCATACAGTTTATGCCGGCCGCCTTGGCTTTGGCGCTTGTTATAACAAAACTCGATAAATTTCCTTAACTTGGTTTACTGACCTTCTTTAAAACATATTTGAAATTCGCGATATATGATTGCGATGTGGAGGGGGAGCTTGTTTGATTAACACGACTAATCTTCAGCCAGAAAACGTATAAAAGCTAAGCATCTGGTTGCTAATAATATAATGTACTAGCTTTTGCCCGTGATTTCGTCAACGCGAACTACAGGTTATCGTGAATTATTTTTTTGACAGACTTGTTATTTTTGCGTTTCCATGGCCATTGTTCTTTACAGCGAGTAATCTACATTTTCCAGTTTCCCCTGGAAACTTATCATTTTCTGGGATAAAAAGTATTCTATGTTGGTCTCTATATTGTACAGAATCTATTTACAAAGTTTCATCAAAATCGGATCCGCTGCTTTGGCGTTAAAAATTCCCAAACAAAAAACAAAACAAACAAAGAGACAACGTTTCACATTTATATATTCATGTGGATATTTCACCCATTTTTTTTAGTCCCAGTATTGATTCTGATGAAGAGGTCGTCGCAGAAATCACAGGGGGCAAATGCTAGTTCACTTTTTGGAAAAAGAGGGGTTCTTTTTGATGAACTATTTCTTCAAAAAGCAAACCCAGAGGAAGTGGACTTGGCAAAAGCCCCAATGGTATGACTAAAAATTAGATTGACTTCATCATGATTGACAATAAGCACATATTCAGCGACTTATGGACGAGCGACGGGAGCAACAGCAAGCTTTTTTCAGCAGCGTCAGAAAAAAGGAAACTCAATTGAAAAATCAGTAAGCTAGTGCGATGTGACCTTGAATGCTTAAATACACGCCAAATAGAAAAGGCAATTGAGCAAAATCGGGGGTTAAAAGTCTTCGCATAGCAATTGAGTAGATCCCATCTGACGAAGCTCAAGACCAATAATGGCACAACAGTCATTTCTAAGCCAGAGATCCTTTCTGGGATTGAAGACTTCTAAGGCCGGATGTACGACTCGCATGCTTCTAGACCCGAACCCAGCACAGAGTATTTCCGCGTAATACTGACTCGCCACTACACTGACGAACTGCGCGTCGTCAGCCTAGACGAGATTGAGATAGCGCTCAAACAACTTAAGAATAGAAAGCCCCCGGTGACGATGGTATAACATCGGAGCTCTTGAAAGCAGAGGGAAACCCGTACTTCGGGAGTTTCAAGGGTTATTTAGCACCGTCCTTAACAGTGGGAGAACTCCAGAGGCGTGGAGCAGAAGTTTGTTAGTACTCTTCTTTACCGAACTATTCACTTTTGAACCACGTCTATAAGTTGTTTGTGAGGGTCATCTCAAATCGTCTCGCAAGAAGACGAATTCCAGCCTCTTGAGCAGCCTGGGTTTCGTGGAGGATTAAGCACCATAGACCACATACACTCAGTGAGGCAGGTTATACAGAAGTCTGAAGAGTATAACCAGCCCCTGTGTCTTGTTTTTGTGGACTATGAGAAGGCCTTTGAGTCTTTGCAGCGTTGTCAAGTAGACTGGCGATACATCGAAGTGCTTAGGTTTCTGTATGACGCCGCGACTATGAGTGTCCAAGTACAAAACCAGCAGTCTAAACATATACAACTGCGCAGGGGAGTTAGAGAGGGGGATGTTATATCCCCGAATCTGTTCACTTATGCCCTGGAAGATATGTTTAAGACACTGGTTTGGAAAGGAATGGGCATTAATATCGATGGCAAGAACATCTCACACTTACGAATTGCCGATGATATCGTCCTAATGGCGGAGTCGCTGCAAGACTTTAAAAGTATGCTGACCAACCTAGATGATGCTTCTCGACGGATCGGTCTCGGAATGAACATAGATAAGACCAAGATCATGTTCAACGATCTTATAGATCCGGAACCGATTGCAGTTAATGGTGTGCCTCTTGAAGTTGTCCAACAATATGTTTACCTTGGGCAAATATTGCAATTGGGTAAGAACAACTTTGAGAAGGAAGCCAACAGTAAAATTCAGCTGGATTCGGCAGCATTCGGCAAGCTTCGTCAAGTCTTCTCTTGGTCCATACCACAGTGCCTGAAGACAAAAATGTTCAATCAGTGCGTCCTACCATAGTCATTACCTACGGTGCCAAAACGTGACACTCACGGTCAAACTAGGCACTACGGTGTCGTTCGCTATCCACACATATATAAATAAAAGTGAAAACGTTTGTTTGTTTATTTGCCCAGTTTTAACGCGACGGATTTTGATGAAATTTGGAATGGAGATAGGTTTATACAGTGGAATAACACATATGATACTTTTTATCCCGAAAAATAGTAAGTTTCTACGGGCAAACTGGAAAATTTCGATTACTCGCTGTAAGGAACGGTAGCTATGGAAACAAAATAATAAAAAGTCTGTCAAAAAGCATAAAGAGCGTTGGTGACAAAGAGAATACAATACGTAGGTGGTTTACTTTTCCTTTGTTTTTCAATATCCTAGATGAACACAGGATGCTTTTTTCGCGATAAATTGTAGCACACGCGGACGACGTCGCGGGCGGGTCGCTTGTTTTAAAATATTTCCAGACACGCGATGAGTCCACGGTTTGCCCACCAACTCGCAGCTACTCTGTCGACGGCATTATGCCGTTCGTCTGAAAGGCATTTTGGCATCATCAAGGTCGAATCAAGTTGGACCATGTTTTCTTCACATTGCCACTTACTTGGTGTCTAAAGATACTTGTACACTATCCTAATATAGTGTAATATTAGTTATTTTCTCTAACAACATGGACTTTGTGTCGAACCAGATAGATAGATAGATAGATAGATAATACTTGATTGTACACCAGTTTCCAAAAAAATACTACTAATAGGAACAATCTTATTACTAAAGTACAACGGGCGGACTTATCGCTAAAAGTGATCACTTCCAGTCAACCTTTCGATGGAAAGAAATAATTGAGTGAGTGAGACAAGCAACAGCCTTATAGGTGAACAGATGGTGAGCATGCCCCAGGATGATTATGACAGTGATGAAATGAAACTGAATTGGTTGTAGTTATATTACTTAGATGATGTTGCTATGATAATTACTATCATCATCATCATCATCATCATCATCATCATCAACGTCAGCTTCATCCTCCCAATGCAGGGAGGATGAATCTCCTCCCTCTGACACTATCATCTCTGCCTTCAGCCAATCTTTGCCAAGGTCATATCAAATTTAGCTCGACCCGTCGTTGTTGCACTGGTCTTCTACGGCTGCGATTTTCCACGCGGGGCCACCAATCTACCAGTGACCTACTTCACCTGCCATCAATACATCTTGCCAAGAGTCCTTCTCATCGCCACTTGAGGTTTATGTACTGATGTCTTCCACCTTGATTTTTCTTTGGATCTCCGTCTTTCGCACTTAGACGTTCACTGTGAGCTTCGAAACAGTATCTACTTAAATAAAATAAGAAATCACATGGTGCAGTATTGGACCTACTTACCTAGAGCAAAATATAATTCTGTTCAAAATTGAAACAGTGATATCACTTTCAGATATCGTCCCAAAAAAGAGCAGCGGGAAAAATGTTTTAACCAGTTCTCTACAATAATTGTTCAGTTGCTTTTGCCGTAACAGTTCCAATGTGTTCTTTAAAAATACCTCCTTAACTGTTATTTTGGACTGTTTCTATAAATATTCCTCAATCTTACATTGCAGTAGTACCACATCACTGCTTAGCAAGGTGGTGCGGGATGAATTTTAAAGAGCTAATATGTAAGGCCGGCGGAGTATAACTTTTTTTTATTGCTTTTATGCAGTAGCTATGTCATCGGGAAACTTAGAACTATCGCAATTAAAAGCGTCTACAACATTTAATGTCTGTGCTGCTAACCGTTCAGGAGTTGCGCTTGCTCGCAGCTGGTAGCTTAATACTACGAAACTGGTTTTGTAGCGGTAAATTTCATGCAAGCGAATCCAACCCAAGACCCAACCCTGAGTGCAGCAACCAAGTCATAGAAAATTTTTAAAACGGCTATCATAATGAAACGCGTACATAAAATTTCGTGTTTGTGCTGCTGACCGTTGAAGAGTTCCTTTTACCTACTGTTATATAGGTATTGAAGATATAAATTATATTAAAAAAAAAAGCTTTGATGTAGAAGCCATGTCATAGTGAAACAGAACGGGCTGTCACAGTTAAATGCGTACCTAAACAACATTTTTTATCCTTGTTGTTAACTGCAAAGACTACAATATATATACGGAGAGTTAACTGTTGAGAAGTTTCCTAGACAAGACCCAACGCTGAGTGCAGCAATCATGTCATGGTAAAACTTAAAACCGTCTATCATAATAAAATGTGTGCACAAATTTATGTGTCTGTTGACCGCTGAAGAGTTCCTTTTGTCATGGTAAAATTTAAAACTGGCTATCATAATAAAATGTTTTCACAAAATTTAGTTGAAGAGTTCCTTTATCTGGTGCTAATCCTGGATGTCGATTCAGGTTATGGATACCATAAAAATGCATTGTTATCGAAACTGAACCAACATGTAACAATTCAACTCCGTAGGAAGTGTTTCTAGCACAGCTCGCAAGATTCCACCTAAACAAACTAATACCATAGATAAATTATTTATCTATGCTAATACCTATACATTGCAAGTTTAATAAAAGCTTTTAAAAATATGTAAAACGACACACAAGAATTACGAAGATCGGCGATATATTCTGACCAATTTCTGACTATTTTGAAGTCCTTCGTTTGGTCTGGTTTTGATTTCTTATTTTATTAACAATCACAACGTCGAAAAACCCAGGAATAGGGTAATAGACAAAATCCTGCGTGAAGACCATGTTTAGGCAAACGTAGTATTGGATTTCCTCCTGGAAGGTGTGGCTACGACCAAGTACAATCATCAAATCTACGCTTTTTTAAAGCTTTCCAGTAAAAATATAAGATCGGGCTCAGTCATAGACAACTGCACATTACTCCGTGCTCGGCTCAGTGCATACTTGCTTGTATTTCAAACTGACGACAAACATTCCCTTCCAACATTATTTTTGCATTCGCTCCGAACAAATAAGTACCTCAAAAGCAAACACTGGTCCGTGTGCGCGGCGGACGACCAAGGCTTTGCTCTGTCCCGCTGCTGTTGACGTTGGCATGAGTATTAACAGCGCTGGATAGATCCACTACTATCGTTGTAATGCTTCGAGCAACTACCCAGAAGAGATGAAATGTTAGTCCGTCGCATTCCACAACTTAATGTTTTTGCACTATTAACCATCAGAGCTTGAGCACAGTCAAGCAGTACTGACCAGAATCTAACTGTGCGTATGTGTTTGCTAATTACAATCGCCGACATTCAGTGTACTTAAAATAAGCTCTTGCTCTATCAAGTGGAGAAAAAATAGTAGAAGTTCCAACTATAATAAGCATAATAATAAAAAAAAGTAATGTATCGATTGCTCGGCATCTAATCATCAGATTAAGATACCAAGTACTACAGTTTTTAGGTCAAACCCTATGCTATTCAACAATGAAAACTGCATCGCAATCAGACCAGTAGTTTTTACGTGATGTGCGGACAAACATACAGACAAACAAACAAACAAACGATTATAAAATTATTATATTAATGTTCAGTACCTTTTTTTTTTTAAATTATCGTTTTTGTACAGACTATTTCGTTCCTATTACTTTATTATAAGTATAGATAATCTGGGTTTGTTCAAATCGATAGCGAACAGGATCTATGTTCCAAAATAGATCATATAAAATCATATAGCATTGCTACCTATACAGAAGAAATAAAAATAAATTATTATAAACAACCGACTGTGAACAAAACTAAAAAACATATTTTATTATAAAAGAAACAAAAAACCCAACCGCCAACAAAACTACTAACTAAAACGAGGCAATCCTGCTTTAGATTTTAGTTTTTGAAATATAACATGCAGTCGGAGGCATCATGCATTTCATTTCTCCTTCGACGGGATCAGCTAGAACCTGGCGAGCTACTTCGTGCCTCCGACTGCATCTTAAATTTTAAAATAAATAGCTTGTTTGCCTCGTTTTGTTTTTTTCGCAGTTGTTTTATTTTTAATAACGATTTATTATTATTTAAAATTTTTCGTTTCCCTTTGTATTTTTGGAATGGTCTTTTAAATACTTTCATTTTTGTACCTCGCGGGAAAGGTTTTGGTCATTTTTTGTTTCTTCGGAAATACAATAAGGCAGCTGCAAGGCTCCATATTAGTTTTCTTGACACTTCATATTATATCATAAATCACTCGTGATTAAGACAAATCCAATGAAATCTCATTTACCAAAATCCATCAAGCCGTAGGACGCGCCAAAGGAACATTCAAAGATATATACAGCTCAAACACATAACCCTCCGCAGTTGGGTAAACTAAAAACGAAACACTACTGCATCAGACCTTTCGAAAATCAGCTTAAGGATGTAAACAAGTGAACTGCCATAGATAATTAAGAGATTACACTTACAGGCTTGACTAAAAATCTTGATAATGTCATAAATTTATTTTGCTAGGTAATAAAACATACTAGAAACACAAGGTCACAGCAGAGAATAGGAAACCTATAGCTACGTGTTGAACTTAATAAACTACAAAAATCAACAAAGAAACTATCGGTAAAAGTACAACACGGCTGAGAACACCAGAAACAGTAGCACTGAGGAGGCTGGTTCTGCGCTGACGTCGGCAGAGTTGCAGTGGTCGGTGAAGCACTGGCAGACCGTCTCCAAGTGATCGTTGTTATTTGCCCGGTAGCAATCTCTCTTTTCATCCATCACCCAACCGCAACCGCGAGTCACCCGCACCTCGTCTTCGTGGCCGGTGCGGAAAACTGGAAAACATTTAAGTTAAGTTTAATGTAAGTTGCAGAATGTAACGTGGAGCAACGATCTGAGCCAGATTGCTGGCTGTAAATGGATAGGAAAAGCCGGAGATCGAGGTGAACGGTGCTCCTTGAGAGAGGTCTATGTTAAGCAAAGGACAAACATAAGTTGATAATTAACGTAAAGTGACACTGCGCGCAAAAGACAAAAAAATAGTGGATATAGTTTTTCATTTATAATTTCTCGACTTCTCGACTTTTCTCGAGCTAAATTTCCCGGGAACGAGAACAACTGATTTCTCGGGAATTCCCGGGAATAAGCCCTAGTATGAACTTCTCCATGATATCATGCACTTATTCTAAAAGAAAATTGGTCCAGAAGTTTTAACGTGTGTACAAAACGTACGTGTGTGGTCTGCAAAATCTTCTTGCGGAAGAGGTTGAGAAGTAAGGGTCTGTCCGTAACACAGATCACGACGGGTATTGATTAGATTCTATAGAAGCAGTTTCATACATTCTGGTCTACTGGAATAAATTATTGTTCTGCAAAACCTTCCTGCAGAAAAATAACAAAATTACGCGGGGCTACCCGTGTCCCATTCCACGACTGGTATGACCTCTAAATGATATGTTCCATAAGCAGTTACATACATTATGGTCTACTGGACTACCATACAGAAAAAGTTAAAAAACACGCAGGCCTATCTGTATCTCGTACCCCAGTAAATGAAGGGTGTATGATCTTAAACAGAAGCAGTTTATCACACATTCTAGTCTACAGCGAAAACTTACTAGTTTGCACAATCTTTCTGCAGAAGAACTTTGGGCTGTTTGGGCTGGCTATTTCGCAGTTCACGATGGGTATGATCTGCGCTCGGACTTCGTCTTCGTACTGGTTTATATCCAGACATGCTGAGTTGTTAGCGCTGTTGCAGTAGTAGCAGTTGATGCATGATCCTGGAAGAAGAGAAGCATCATTAACATCATCTCCATTTTATTGGCACCCGTGTTGAACTCCCTGACTTCGCATGAGTAGATCATAGGAAAGAACCGTCCTCAGAAATCAGTCTAAGAATAGGTGAAAACACCAAAAATAAATTACAATAAAAGCAAAAAATAAACCCGACTGCGAACTAAACTAAAAAGTAAACCCGACTGCGCACTAAACTAAAAAGTAAACCCGACTGCGAACTAAACTAAAAAGTAAACCCGACTGCGAACTAAACTAAAAAGTTAACCCGACTGCGAACTAAACTAAAAAGAGGCAAACAAGCTTTATTTTTTTAACAAAATTTATTTATTTTGGAGGTTTTTGAAGATTTTTATTTTGATACCTCACTTTGTACTACTTTGTACTTTTTGTACACTTTGTACTCACTTTTTTACCAAGCTTTGGCTATTTTGTTCCGTAAGAAATACAATATGGCAGCTGTAAGCCGCCATATAAGTCTTCTTGATATTTCATATATCCTTTGTCATTCTCGAGATTAGGACGAGTCCAATGATACCTAATTGATCAAAATCCATCAAGCCGTTTAAGCTGTAGACGCACCAAAGAAACACACAAACATACATTCAGCCCAAACATATAACCCTCCGCAGTCGGGTGATGAAAATCGGGTCATGGACCGAGAGAGCGCGAAGCGCGAGCGAAGTTTCTTTGTTTCAGCTTGGGCAAAAATTCTTTCGTATGTCCGGATGTCTGTCCGGCTGTTCTCCTCAACAGTTCGCATTTCTCAACCGATCTATACAAAACTTGGTATACAGGTTGAGCGGATTTTTAGAATATTTTAGTCGTCGGGGATTTTTGATTATGAGGGTAATTCTCCCAAAAAAAGGGTAAAGAGGGGGCTACTGAACATATTTGGCTTGTTAAATCTGATTTCGATGATTCTTTTTTATTTGAAAGGTAGTAACTATAAATTAGAAAAAAAAATTGGTAAAGATCTGATGAGGATCTTCGGCGTGATGAGCAGAATAGCTCCTCAAAATGCAGTAAATTCACTTTTAGTAAGTCTCACTTTTAGGTTTCAACCAGTGGAATCAGACCTTTACCTACTAGGTAGGGATCGATGGAGCACCTTGGTTATTAATGTTAGTTTTACTAGATGGCGCTACTGTGCACCGCTAGATTGTTTGCAAAAAAGTTTGTGCGCGCGAAGTCTACAGCGTATTAGTTTCTAAGATAACTCCGGGCAAAAAAAAAGCTATTGGCGATTGGTAAGTTTTTTGTATATGAACTGAAGTGATAGTGTTGGTACAGAAAGGGAAGCTGCAGCCGCGAAAACAGCCACTTAAAATGGATTAACTATAAAATTACTGCACCATTTTCTATACTTATAATAAACCAATAGGAACAAAATAGTCTGTACAAAGATAATAAAAAAATGGTCTATGGTATAATAATATAATATTTTTTAAATCTTGTCTGTGTGTTTGTTAGTTTGTTTATATGTTTGTTCGCGCATCGGTCCAGTAGTTTTTACGTGATGCTAGCGCATCACGTAACACAAACATACAGACACGATTTTAAATAATGTTTCTTGTTCGGTAGCTTATTTTAGGTAACATAGACCATATTTTTTTTATTATCTTCTTGTTAATGACTATTTCGTTCCTATTGCTTTATTATAAGTACTAACTGATACCTACGGCTTCACACGCGTGGTAATTTCTCTGGGTTAAAAGTACTCTATGTCCTATACCAGGATCTGAAATACCAATATACCAACTTTTGATCAAAATTTCTTCAGCCTTCAAAAATATTTTTATTGATTGCTCGGCTCATATTCATCGGATTGAGATACCAAGTACCCCAGTTTTAAGTCAAACCCTAAGCTATCCGTGAAAACCGCATTGCAATCGGTACAGTAGTTTTTACGTGATGCGCGAACAATTATACAGACAAACTAACAAACAAACAGACAAATAGACAGACACGATTAAAAAAAATAAGCAACTTTATTTTGAGTACCCCAGACTTTTTTTTTTTATCTTCTTTGTACAGACTTTTTCGTTCCTATTGCTTTATTATAATATAGATAGATTAATAGAAAAGTTGGAATTGAGAATGAATATAGATAAAAATTAACTGCTTGCTGGATTTTCGTATAAGGTAGGCCCCTAATGCTGGCCCCAGAGATTCTCAGGCCTCTGACATGGCTTATCGATTTATCAATCAATTACGGCCAGGAGCGATAGCGTGCCCTCCGAAACATGAGGCGATGAATAACTAGAAAAGTAATCGGTGTGGAGCAAAGGACCGAACCCGGTATCGTTGGATTATTGACTAGTAAATTCCCTAGTTATTACCCGACTGCGCGGTGTTTATCAGCGTATGTATGTTTGTTCCTTTGTGGCTCTAGAGAACAAACGCGTGGGCTGATTTTGATTTTTCTTACGTCAAATCTCGCGGTTGTCACTAAAGACATAACAGTAATCAATATTCAATATGGCGACAACCAGACGCACTAATGGAAAAAAAAAAAAAAAAAAAAAAGACGACGAACTATGTTAAGTGGGGTATCATTGAATGTATTTGAAAATCATCTTTAGGTTTCTGTTAGAATTTTTCATTTCGAATTACCATTTTGGGTCTTTAACGATTTAAAGCCGATGCAAGCGATGGTAGCCTAACTCGTAGTAGTTCTAACTTGTAGTTGTAGTAGTTGGTAGTTCTTTAGTGCTACTTAGAATCTAACAATACTGGGTTCGATCCTAAGCTGTGCACCAATGACTTTTTTAAATTATGTGCTGTTTTCCATCGCTCCGTGCTTCAGAGAGCACGATAAGCTGGCGGTCCCGGCTGTTATTGATTAATAGCAGTCGTTAAGTCATGTCAGAGGACCTCGGGCGGCTTGATAAACTCTAACACCTGAGGCCAGCACTACCTCATACGACAAACAGACAAACACACGATTTAAAGTTGGTTAGCATCCATTCTCACTTAAATTTTTGTCTCTTTTTAGTTTTTTCGCAGTCTTTTTTTAGCACTTTAGGACTATGTCTTGTTTTACTTAATTTATGAAAAACAAGCAGAGGATTTGGAAACTTACCTCTGTAAATTAGAGTAGCGAATACAACGGCAGCAAAGCAGATATTGTTGAAGGCAGCCATAATGCCTGTAAAATAAATATTCAAAAATGTCTAAGAATAATCTCTAAAAATATCTATTTAAAGCTTATGTAAATCTTTCATTACAAGCAACAGTTTATTCATCATAAAAAGTATTCCTGCCTATTTCAGGAAAGACGATAATGGGGCTTTTAGATTCTAAATTAATTGTATATAACAATACGCCATTAATCTTTGCTTAAACCCTTTCTTTGCGCAGCCTTAAAAGGTCAGATTTTTATTACAACGTCCAAGACAATTTAAATACAACTTTTCAAAAAGTTGTTTGCAAAGGTACTGAAAAGTGGTACTCATCAAATTAAATAAATCTCAGTAAATTAAATACTCAATACGTCTTCAAAGCTGCTGTAATTAAACAATTAATGTTGCCCGTTTATTAAAGAACATTATCGTGAGCTTGCTGCATAATATCTGCATATATAAAAACGCAGTTTGATCTACTGAAACTAATCAACTAGTTATGTTGATTAGTTTTGATAATTTTGTTAACACGTTCTAGCTGTAACTAAAATCTGTGTTTAAAAGACTCTTTAGCCAATCCTCTAACTCATAGAAATTTTGTTAACACGTTCTAGCTGTAACTAAAATCTGTATTTTAAAAGGCTCTTTAGCCAATCCTCTAACTCATAGAAATATTGTTAACACGTTCTAGCTGTAACTAAAATCTGTATTTTAAAAGACTCTTTAGCCAATCCTCTAACTCATAGAAATATTGTTAACACGTTCTAGCTGTAACTAAAATCTGGGCTTTAAAAGACTCTTTAGCCAATCCTCTAACTCATATAAATTTTGTTAACACGTTCTAGCTGTAACTAAAATCTGTGCTTTAAAAGACTCTTTAGCCAATAATATAATATGTTTCTCATTGAAATTTTGTTAACACGGTCTAGCTGTAACCAAAGTCTGTATTTTAAAAGACTCTTTAGCCAATCCTCTAACTCATAGAAATATTGTTAACACGTTCTAGCTGTAACTAAAATCTGGGCTTTAAAAGACTCTTTAGCCAATCCTCTAACTCATATAAATTTTGTTAACACTTTCTAGCTGTAACTAAAATCTGTTTTAAAGACTCTCTAGCCAATCCTCTAACTCAGAGAAATTTTGTTAACACGTTCTAGCTGTAACTAAAATCTGAGCTTTAAAAGACTCTTTAGCCAATCATATAATATGTTTCTCATTGAAATTTTGTTAACACGGTCTAGCTGTAACCAAAATCTGTGTTTTAAATGACTCTTTAGCATTTGGCTCGCGAATCGTGTTATTTTTTTTTATTTCACATTTGTTTTTTCCAATAATATTTATACAAAAGCTATATCAGATTACACTCGTGACTTTTATAAAAACAAAATTATTGATATAAATTGTAAGTTATGATAAAATATATTATTCAAAACACGTCGTATTACTTTTACCTTAATTTTAATATATCACACCTAAAAGAGAAATCAAATCTAATTCAACAATCTCCAACAGCGAAAAACGCACACCTTGTAGGTACTATGTAACGCACTATGTAGATACTAGGTTACTATATTTAACCACGTGCACACAAATTCACACAATGCTTAGATAAGTTACGACAACTATTAGATAAATTATTAAAACTTATGTAACCAATTAAAAATTGTCGCTAGAAGCAACCAAGCACTGTTTGTTATCGGAAGTCAATGATGTCTGGTTATTTCAAACTACTCGTATCATGTAGTTACGTAGTGAGGGCATATTGTGTTAAACATATTTATGTATGTGGAGAAGTCTGCTAGAGCGACTTTGTAGTCTTGAGCTTCTGCATATATTTTTTCTTGCTAAGAGTTTTTTTTAAACCTGAGTGAATAATAAGAAAGTTCTATGTGCACATGTACGAACAAAAACTTTCTTGATGATGAGGGAGCAATTATTCTCCCGTAGTCTATACTTCCATACATAGAAGTGCCTGTTTGTAATGTCAAAATAATAGCTTTTTACTCAATGCATATGATAGTATATACAGTACTAATAACAAAAAATACATTTTTTAAATATTTGTCTTTCTGTCTGCCTGTCTGTCTGTTTGTCCTAGCGGGACCTATCTCCGAAACGGCTATACCGATTTTGACCGGACTTTCACTGAAAGATAGCTGATGTTATAAGGTGTCACATAGGATACTTTTATTTTAAAAAAATCATTACGGTCTATGCAAATATAATAAACAAGAATATTGACCACGCGGGCAAAGCCGCGGGCACAGCTAGTTTAATACTATAACTCCTCCAATAAGCAACTTTTTGCATGACTTCCCAAAAAATGGAGTGTAATGTTCATGTGTTCATGTATGTATGTTTCATGTGAGTTTCTTTGTTCCACCATAACTTTTAAATCCCAGAACAAATTTGAATGTTTGGGGTATCGTTAGAATCCTTACATCATCCCGAGTAACAGAGGCAAAATAGTTTTTTTTTAAAAGTTATTTTTTTGGCTTTCAATCGTGTTTTTTTCTCTTACTTTGATGATGTAGGTACTTGCGAGTCTTGTTTTTTCTCTAACTATGATGATGTAGGTACTTGCGAGTCTTGTTTTTTCTCTTACTTTGATGATGTAGGTACTTACGAGTCTTGTTTTTTCTCTTACTTTGATGATGTAGGTACTTGCGAGTCTTGTTTTTTCTCTTACTTTGATGATGTAGGTACTTGCGAGTCTTGTTTTTTCTCTTACTTTGATGATGTAGGTACTTGCGAGTCTTGTTTTTTCTCTTACTTTGATGATGTAGGTACTTGCGAGTCTTGTTTTTTCTCTTACTTTGATGATGTAGGTACTTGCGAGTCTTGTTTTTTCTCTTACTTTGGTGATGTAGTTTTTTATTGCTTTTTAATTGTTGGTTTGTATCTTTCTTGCAGAGATCTATGCTAGCCTTCATAAAATTAAATAAAAACCGGCCAAGTGTGAGTCGGACTCGCGCACCGAGGGATCCATACTCACCACCACCACTCACTTTTTTTTGTTTGGTTTTCTTATAGGTAAAATTTCTGTGAATATTTCAAACGACTACCGTACACACGGCTTCCAGAAATGGTCAGCGAGCGCTTGGCTTGCTCGCCAAGTTCGTCGGTCAGCTTCATCGCAGGGGCCTGTGGTAGGTAGGCCGATCGATGATCCCAGCAGGAAATGGTTCGGTGTGAGTGCTTCTGGGTCGAGTGCACTCACGCTGACGTAGGTGAGGGGGCGAGCATTGATAGAGTGCTCGGCTTCGATCAGGAGGGTCTGCAGAACCTCTTCGGAAGGTGCCTTTTCTCTTAGCGTCGTGTGCAGAGCGGTCTTCACGGAGCGTACTAAGCGCTCCCACGCTCCACCCTGGTTGGGCGCGCCTGGTGGGATGAAATGCCACTTCATCCGGTGTAATAGCCCTTCGTCACTTAGGGCGGGTGCCCATTCTGCGTATGCCTTCTTCAGTGCCACGTCGGAGCCCCGGAAGGCCGTTCCGTTGTCCGAGACCATAAGACGTGGCCAGCCTCGACGTGCAGCCATCCGTCGCAGTGCCATCAGAGCTGAGTCAGTGGACAACGAAGCTACGAGCTCTAGGTGCACGGCGCTCGTCGTGAGACAGGTGAATAGGGCACCCCATCTCTTTTCTCGGCGGCGCCCCACCTTGACCTGCATTGGCCCGAAGTAGTCCACCCCGCAGTTAGTGAACGGACGGTGAAATGGGTCAAGGCGGGCGCGTGGCAGGTCCCCCGTGGTGGGCGGCCGCGGTCTTGCTCGTCGTACTCGGCAGAGGGCGCATTTACTTTCTACGGCGCGTACGGTAGGTCGCAGGTGAATGACCCAGTACCGCTGCCGTAGGTCGTTCGTCACGCGCTCTCTGTTAGCGTGACCGGCGGTGCAGTGCTCCCTTAGGACGATGAGCTTTGTCACGCGGTGACGGCCGTCAAGGATAACCGGTCGCTTGGTTTCCAGGGGCGCGCTGGATGCGTCGATGCGCCCCCGCACCCGCAGAAGTCCGTCTTCGAGCACCGGGTCTAGCTTGAATAGTCTGCTTGCTCTAGGGACGGGGCAAGCAGACTCGATCCTCCTCAGTTCGGTCCCGAAGTTGTCTTCTTGGGCGCGTCGTATGAGCGCTTTCTCAGCGCGTTCAATGTGATCTGCTTCCATGCGCGTCGTACGGCGCCGGCATATGTCGACGAATGCCAGCACACGCGCGGCTGCCCGCACCAGCGTCTCGTATTTAGAGAAACGAGTGGGTTCAGGCAGCCATCGGTCACTATATTCATCCCGCTCGTTCGTGTGCGGGATCTCTAAATGTTCGTCCTGCTCGCTCGTGTGCAGGACCTTGTTGGTCAGTGAACGCTTGGTGTGTGGGCCATTCTTCTTCGGGTTCGCGAAGGAAGCTGGGCCCCTGGAACCAGCGATCGCTAGCGGCTATGGGCGTGCGGCTCAGTCTCGTCGCGTCGTCGGCTACGTTATGTTCGGTAGGCAGCCATCTCCACTCACGTCGGTGAGTTAACTCCGCTAACTCGCCCAGCCGGTGCGCTACAAAGGGCGTGTAGCGCTTCGCGTCGTTGTGCACCCAATGGACTACGGTCGCAGAGTCGGTCCAGTAGGTGGTTTTTGTTACTTGCACGCGATGCTCCTTTTTTATAACGTCCGCGAGCCTCGCGCCGATGACCGCTGCCTGAAGTTCTAGGCGCGGTATGCTCTGCGCGCGTCGCGGCGCTACCTTGGCTTTAGCAGCCACCAAGGCAATGGTCACGCTGCCGTCGTGGTGGATGGCCCTCCAAAAGGCCACCGTAGAGAATGCCTGCTCGCTCGCATCGCATAGTATGTGCAGGTCTACGCGCTTGTGTCCCTCTAGCGCGTAGCTACGGCGTAGGCGCAAGCGAGTTATCTCGCTCAGCTGGCGTAGCCATTCTGCGAAATGTTCGGCTTCTTCTGCAGGTATCGGCTCGTCCCATGGCATGTGAAGACGCCACAGGCTCTGCAGGATGATCTTCGCTCGAATGGTGTACTGACTGAGGAGACCAAGCGGGTCATAAATGGACATGACCGCGCTGAGGGCCTCTCTCTTCGTGCGCGGATCTGCGCGCGCACCTCAGCCGGTACGCGGTGCATTGCGGTGTTGAACCCCAGTTCGTCTCTGTTGGAGTCCCAGCAGAGCCCAAGTATCTTGCTCTCAGGGCTCCCTGCTCCCAACTGAGTGGGCGTAGTCGCTCGTAGCTCTGGCGGTACGTCTCGTAGCACGTTCGTGTTGCTAGCACTCCAACTGCGCAGAGTGAAGCCAGCGGCCGCGTGCACCTCGCGTAGCTCTTGTATGGTGCTACGGGCCTCCTCTTCATTGGCGTAGCTGTCTACTAGATCATCCATATAGTGGCTGTTCGTGATGGCCACTAGAGCGCGTGGGTGAGTCTGTGCATGTGCGCGCGCATTGTGGTTGCGCACGCTGTGCGCCATAAACGGTGAGCTGGCGGCGCCGAAAATCATGCTCGCCATCTTGTAGTGGCGAGGCGGGTTAGTTCGGTCCCGGCCTCGCCATAAGAACTGCTGTGCGGGCTGGTCTTCAGGTCGGATCTTCACTCGTAGAAACATCTCTTGTATGTCGGCGGTGACGGCGATCGGCCGTTCTCTGAATCTGAAGACGATTCCTTGTAGTGATAGTAGAAGGTCCGGGCCCTCCAGCAGCTGGTCGTTCAAGCTCACGCCGTGACATTGGTGAGCTGCGTCAAAAACAAGCCGTTGTTTACCAGGCTTGTTCGGGTTCGGTACTGCGAAGTGCGGGAGGTACCAGCAGATGGGGCTCCGTCGTTCAGTCCCGTCGCATGGCACCGCATAATTCTTAGCCAACAGATTTTCTATTTGCGCGGCGTATTGGTCCGCGAAGTCTGGGTAGGCGTCCATCTTTCGTTCGATGCTTTGTAGACGCCGTAGAGCCGCGCCGTAGTTCGACGGCATGGTGACGTCATCTCGCCGCCAAGGCAAGCCCACTTCGTAGCCGCTGTCTGTTTTCTTTATTGTTTCTTCGAAGATCTTCGTAGCTCGTAGATCTGCGTCGCTCACTCTCGAATGGATAGCGACGCCGAGCGCGTCGATGCGGAAGTGCGCCTCCACAAGCTCGTGTAGGCGCTGGTCGTGCTCGTTCGTACGCTGGTCGGGCGCGTATACGTGCAGCACGCTCTCGTTTTCGTAGATCAGGCTGCGGGGTGCGGTTCCATGCATCACCCAGCCAAGTCAGGTCCTCGACGCGGCCGGTTCATTTGGCCCGCCAAGACGAAGCTCACGGGATACAATGAGCTCCCAGTGGTCGGCGCCTACTAAGATGAGGGGGTGTGCCAGGTCGTAGCACACCTCTGCCTCCATCAAGTCCCGCAGATGATTGTGTCGAAGAAGCGAGCTTGGGACGGACTGCCGGTGTAGCTTCAGATCGCGCACCGTGCGCGCTTTGATGTCGTGACGTGTCGCCTCCTTAGCTCCCCTTATAGAGAGAGAGACGGTTTGGCTGTCTCCCTCTCGCTGCGACATGTTCACGCCGTTCAGATGTAGGGGCTGCGTAGGGCCTTCTGCGCCGATCTTCTTCGCTAGTTCATGGTCGATGAGCGTGATGGTGGCGCCTTCGTCCAGCAGCGCGTAAGTGTCGACCTCCCCCCGTGGACCGGTGACGACCACGGGGCAGATCTTAAGCATCACGGTCTTCAGGCCAGTAGCATTGGTGGGTGCTACCGACAAGACCGCTGCGTTGTGGCTCGGTGAATGTTTGGGTTGCGCAGCAGATGGCTCGTTAGGTCGCGCAGCTGATCGCGTATTATGTCGCGTGTCTTCGTGCAGTGCTGAGTGGTGCGGGCGGCGGCATTGGTTAATGCCGCACAGCTTCGCCTTGCATTGGTACCGGCGATGTTTCTTGTCGGCACATCGGAAGCAAACGCCTTTCTCTTTGACCAGCTCCCAGCGCTTATCAACGGTCAGTGCCCGGTAGGTTGGGCACTGATGTAGCGCATGGGCTCGGTTGCAGCTCTGGCATAGGTCAGTCTTTGTTTCTTGTTCCGCGCCTTCGTCGGTAGTGTACACGGCGTTCCCTTTCTTCTTAAATGCCGCTGGTCTCGTCTCACGGGCGGCAGAGGTCGCTGCCGGTGCGTATGTATAACGCAGTGCCATGTCTGCTTCTCGCATGAGGAATCGAGATAGCATGACAATTTCTGGCTCCGAAGGTGACTGGTGTTCGTTGGCGTAGTGGCACCACTGTGCATGATGCATCGGGTTATACAGGTACCCCCGCCGGTCGATGTTCTGTAGCACGCAGACGACGTTCTGAAGTTTGACAGCGAACGTGTTGAGGTCGGTCGCTGTCATCCCTGGCTTCGGGAACCTTCTTAGCTCTTCTAATGCTCGGTCGATGATGAGCTCCGGTCTCCCAAAGCTCTGTTCCAATGTTTTGATGATGACGTCAGGATCAGTGGCTGTGTGCAGTAATGCAGCCACGGTGTCACGTGCGTCGCCCTTGAGGCAACTTCTCAGCCGCTGTAAGTTCTCAGCGGCTGAGATGTGGTACAGGGCTGTGGAGTCCCGTACTGCTGCCTTGAATGGCAGCCACTCGTTTGGTGCCCCAGTGAAGACGGGCAGGTCGGAGTTGTAGCGGGCCCGAGGTCTGGCCATTCGTTCAATGGCCTCGGCGAGTTGTTCGATCCCGGATCTGCGGTCAGATCGACCCGGGGTAGGTGATCTTGTAGAACGCTCAAAGCGTGCTCGTCGTGGTTCTTCTTGTTGCCTCTCGGTGTTGAGGCGCGGCACATCCCCGCTCTCCCCCCGTAGGGTGGAGGGGTTTGTGCGTTGCAACCAATCGTCCACCTTCTGGTGGTTGTCGTTGTTCCGCACGGTTGGCTCGTCGTGAAGGCTCTGATCTTCTTCAATATTCGCGATCTGAGCCGCCCATCGCTTCTTCACTAGGTCCGCTTCCATTTCCAACTCCTTTCTCTTCAATTCAGCAAGTTTCTCGGCCGCCTCTAACTCCGCCAGCCGCAGCCTTAGGGTGGAGTTCGCAGTTCGTTGCGAGTGCGCCGGTGACTTGCTTCGTTCGATGTTGCCGGACGGGCCGGCGGTCGTGCCAGCAGCCGTGCCAGCGGCCGGCACAGATGGTGATGCCGGCGGCTCTAGGGATAGCCTTCGAAGGCGCTCTTCGTCCAACCGCTTCCGCTCTTCCAGCTCTGCCAGGTCGCTTTGGCTCCTCGTGACCACCATGTTCGATGGGCGGCAGACGTTCACTGGATAAGCTGTTGGTCGCTTAAGTTCTTCTGGTTCTATCCGGCTCCGATGGACCAAAATGTAGGCGATGGATCGCAAGGTCTACACGATGTACTGGAGACTTCGGTTCGTAGCTCCTAGTAGTTCAGGTTCCTGGTTCGATGTGGACTGTAGTTCAATTAAACACTGTTGCTTGTTCAAGTTCCGTTGATTGAATGGTCGGATCCAATGTTTATTTCAAAAAACTTATCGCTATATATACAGTTATACGGTCTTAAAACTAATGCGGTATACACGCCGCAGTTAAAAGGGGCGTGGCCTATTTTGCATGTTGTCTGCGTTCATGCTGTCGCGGGCAGGCTCGGCGTCCACAACAGTATGGTTACTATTCAAAAGATACTCTGAGGACAGACAGACGGATGGCGTTTAGGCTTCTAAATAGGACTCCATTTGGACATTTTGGGTACGGAACGGAACCCTAAAAACTACTATTATTTAGTTTCGTGTTACTTAGTTACTTGTATTTTTTGCTTATGATATCTCCGGGATTACTGATTCGATTTGTATTATGATATTAATTTGATATAGTAGTATTTGGTCCCATATAAGTTTAATCAAAATTGGTTCAGTAGATTTTTAGTAAATCTCTTTGAAGTCTTGGTTAAATCGCCTACAAATGATCAACTCTGTTCATAACATTACATTGCTCTATCTACAATATAAGTAGATAGATTGTTGACTGATTTCGTCTTGAAGTGAATGTCCTTATCGATAACCCTTGACTCCAGCCTATCGTCATGTTTGAGGTACTAGTTAGGGCACTGTACATGTTTTGCGCGTGGTCAGTTCAATTTTCGTTGGTAGATTACGTTTTTTCTACCCCCTCCTTCCTCTCGAGGCATTGTATGCTCTCAAACTTTTGTCCTGCTCGACCAGGTACAGTTTGAGTGGGAGAGGTGACGCAGCTCGGAAGTCGATTATACATATAGATAAATTGAATGATTTATAACGACACACGGGATGAATCGAAAAATTGCTATACAAGAATCTAGATCAACGTAAAAACTATCCTTCAAAGGAAACGTCAAGTCGATATGCATGATGGTTTTTAAGATATTTTACTTAAAGACAAATAAGTTCCGTTTGGGCAGTCGTGTAAAAATACATCCAATTCGGTTCCGAATTTCCGGAGGTATTAAGAGTAGGTAGGTACTTAAATAATAACAGTAAATCAACACGTATTGTACACCTATTATTATTAACAGTAAATCAACACGTATTGTACACCTATTATTATTAACAGTAAATCAACACGTATTGTACACCTATTATTATTAACAGTAAATCAACACGTATTTTACACCTATTATTATTAACAGTAAATCAATACGTATTGTACACCTATTATTATTAATAGTAAATCAACACGTATTGTCCACCTTTTATTATTAACAGTAAATCAACACGTATTGTACACCTATTATTATTAACAGTAAATCAACACGTATTGTACACCTATTATTATTAACAGTAAATCAACACGTATTGTACACCTATTATTATTAACAGTAAATCAACACGTATTGTACACCTATTATTATTAACAGTAAATCAACACGTATTTTACACCTATTATTATTAACAGTAAATCAACACGTATTGTACACCTATTATTATTTTTACAGACTAACTCTTAGAGCTTGACATTTTTTATTTAAAAATAACAACTTTAATAAAGACTGTTAGTAAAGGTTTCATGGTTCAAGTAAATATGTCAATGTTTAATTTTATATGTCAAATGTATTCCTAATAGGCTATTTGACTGTAGTGAAAAATACACCCCACCCCGGATTGCTGTCTTCCTAAAAGTATCCACCCCAATATATAAAAAAGAAACGTTGTCTGTTTGTTTGTTTGTTTATTTGGAGAGCTTTCACGCTATAACAGCTGGACGGATTTTGATCAAATTTGTAATGGAGATAGCTTATACCCTGGAATAAAACATAGAATACTTTTTAGCCCGGAAAATGGTAAGTTTCCACGGGAAAACTGGAAAATGTTGACTACTCGCTGCAAGGCACGGTTGCCATGGAAACGAAATAATAACAAGTCTGTCAAAAAACATCAAGAGCGTTGGTGCTACACTTTTGCATTCGTTTTAATATCCTAGAACATAGGAGGCTTTTTATCGCGATAAACTGTAGTCCGCGCAGACGAAGTCGCGGGCGAAAGCTAGTGTCTAATAAAATATCAGTTTATTAATACTTTGAGCAAAACATTTATAAAATTTTAAAAATGTTACTACTTCCACAGAATAAATAATAGTACAATACGTCTTCAAATTCACGTGATCGCAAACGCTCTGTGATTGACAGTATGTCTTAGGCCTTGTGACGTAATTTTTGCTTTACTTCCTGAAAACAGAACAACCTATTTAACTAGAGTAACCCATAGCAACCCCTTTTTGTTTACTTGCATGTGACGTCATGACCGCCGCCATGACAGAAAGAGTGTCTTGGCGGAAGTAATTTTTTAATTAATCTTAATGATTTATTTAATCTGAAAATATGGCAGATTACGAGAAAATAAAAACAGAATGTGTGTGTTAGGTACTTGTAATAACTAATCAATTGATTTTCTAGAATAAGTCAAATAGCCTATTATACTACCACCAACTCTTTAGTAGTACCACAGAATAAATAATAGTACAAGTCGTACTAGTACTGAGTCGTGAAACACGAGTAGGTATGATCCTTGTAAGGTTTCAGTTCATGACTTTCCATGCAGTGAAACTAGCTCACTGCACGTCTTGATACTTGAAATGGAACATAATATCAAAACAACAAACCCCTTCTTAAGGGCAAGCTAAATAAAACGGTAAAATTGCCGTCGCGGGATGCCTGGCAGATGTGTAAACATAAAAAATAAAAACGAGCAACGTTTTGCACCGTGCGCTCTCTTTGGTCAACTGTGAATCAGCAACTCTTCATCTGATCTATACTTAGTTTTCGGCCTAATACCAAAGTCTGGTTGGCGAAACGGAGACCGTTCGGCCGCCGGTCTGTAGTACCGGAATTCAATTCCTAACTGGAGTGTTTACATTTTGCACATTAAAAATATTATGTGATAGCCTATAACGTGAATATGACCGAGCTTAGGCGAAAAGACCCGACGAGCCACGAGCGGCGCGTTGCCGCGCCATAGACTTCTTATAGGCTTTCCTGTAATCTCTATGTAAAAAATCATATTTTCTGTATTTATTTTTGAAAATACTCAATTTTCATCTAATTTCTTAAATAATAATTTAATTTAAAATTAAAACAAGCCATAAATTTAAAATTTAAAGAACACGCCTGCCCTGCCAAAAAAGAACTTACGCCAATAAATGATATACATATTTTGGAATATGCTCATCAAGGCCTTCATTCCTAAGGCCTAAAATTCAAAGTTTTTTTTTTTGCATTTGAATTTAGAGCCATAAAGATATTTTTCAAAAAAAATATCTGCCTGTTTCACTCGGGATGATGTAAGGATTATAACAACACCCCATAAATCCAAATCTGTTCAGGCATTTAAAAGTTATGGTGGAATAATGAAACTCACATACTTACATTACATACATACATATATACATACATACATACATACGCAAAGTGGCTGGCACCTGTTGAAGAGAAGAGCCGAAGATCGGGCTCAGTGGCGTGCTTTGAGAGAAGTCTATGTCCAGCAGTGGATTGACACGGGCTGATGATGATGATAATACATACAAATACATGAATCCTGGCAACATTACACTCCTTTTTTTTGGGCAGTCGTGTAAAAAAATGAGATCCTCACAACAAACCTTTTTATTTGATAAGGTACAAAAAACAAAAGAAAACTAATTGGTTCGCAAAAGTGACCTCCTTATTCAAAAATCATTGACCGAGCGAGCGCGAAGCGTGGGCGAAGCGTCTCCGTTTCAGCTTGGGTAAAAATCATTGACCGAGCGAGCGCGAAGCGTGGGCGAAGCGTCTCCGTTTCAGCTTGGGCAAAAATCATTGACCGAGCGAGCGCGAAGCGTGGGCGAAGCGTCTCCGTTTCAGCTTGGGCAAAAATCATTGACCGAGCGAGCGCGAAGCGTGGGCGAAGCGTCTCCGTTTCAGCTTGGGCAAAAATCATTGACCGAGTGAGCGCGAAGCGTGGGCGAAGAGTCTCCATTTCAGCTTGGGCAAAAATGTTTTCGTATTTTCGGATGTCAGTCCAGCCGGATGTCAGTCCGGATCTCTGTTCTCCTCTACAGGTCGCATTTCTCAACCGATCTAGACGAAACTTGGTATACAGGTTAAACGAATTTTTAGAATTCAGGGATTTTTGTTTGGGGGGCTACTTCCCCCAAAAAGGGGCAAAAAGGGGGCTACTGAAGATCTCCGCCTTATTAGATTCGATTTCAATGGTTCTTTTTATAATTGAAAGGTTGAAACTTTAAATTGGTCTCATACAAATTTGGTGAAGATCTGATGAGGATCTTCGGCGTGATGAGCAGAATAGCTCCTCAAAATGTAGTAAATTTCTCACTTTTAGGTCTACCAGTGGAATCAGCCCTTTGCCCACTAGTTAGGGATTGATGGAGCTCCTTGGTTATTAATGTAAGTTTTACATTAAGGTAGATTAGGTTAGATTGTTTGTAAAAAAGTTTGTGCGCGCGAGGTCTACAGGTCACACAGTCACTAGTTTATTTACGTTACGCGTCCGCGTTTGGGTCACAGAAATTCATATGTGTACATACCAAATTTCTATTTAATTGGGCAAGTAAGCTGGGTTGAGGCAAATTGGTTGTACAAATTAAAATTTCCCTTTTTTTCATTCGATCGTATGGAACCCTAAACACGAAAAGAAAACTGATGGATATCGTTTTTTACCAAGCGAGTGCGAAGCGCGAGCGAAGCGCGAGCGAAGCGTCTCCGTTTCAGCTTGAGCAAAAATGCTTTTGTAAGTCCTTCCGGATGTCAGTCCGGCCGGATGTCAGTCCGGATCTCTGTTCTTCTCTACGGGTCGCATTTCTCAACCTATCGGTCGTTTTCGACACTTGGTATACAACTTAAATTATTTTTTAGAATTTTTTAGACATCGGGGATTTTTGCTTCCCCCAAAAAGGGACAAAAAGGGGGCTACTGATTATTTCTACCTTATTAGATCCGATTTCGATTGCTTTTTCATTTGAAATTTAGTAATGACCGTTGGTTTCGTAAAAAATGGTGAAGATCAGATGAAGGTCTTCAGCGGGATGAGTAGAATAGCTTCTCAAAATGCAGTAAATTGCTCACTTTTAGGTTTCATCCAGTGAATTCAGCCCTTTACCTAGTAGATAGGGATTGATGGAGCACCTTGGTTATTAACGTTAGTTGTACAATAAGGTAACTAGATAGCACTACTATGCACCGCTAGATTGTTTGCAAAAAAGTTTGTGCGCGCGAGGTCTACAGGTCACACAGCCACTAGTTATAAGTATAGATAGATAATGTTTTAGATGCCAGAATTTATGTCCTAATAACGCCACAGTATATATGTATCATTAGTCCTTAGAAATATTATATATTACTGTGATAACGCTATTCTGCGTAGTAATATTATTTATCATGTGTTTACCACTCAGCGCAACAATTGAACTATACCTACCTATGTTGTATTTTCTGTATCAATTTGATTGCTCATTGGAAGGGTATGCAGACTCCTACGACTATATCACTACACTAGCTGTGCCCGTGGCTTTGCCCACGTGGTCAAAATGTATGGGTTTTATTGTTTTTGCACGGAATCCCAATTATTTTTCGAAAATAAAAGTAGCCTATGTTACTCCTTGTAATATCAAATATCTTTCAGTGAAAGTCCCGTCAAAATCGGTCCAGCCGTTTCGGAGATTAGCGGGAACAAACAGACAGACAGACAGACAGAGAAAAAGTTTCAAAATGGGTTTTTTGTTATTATTTACTATCACATGAATTTAGTAATAAGCTGTTTTTTTAACGTTACAGACACTTCAATTTTATTTTATTGTATTATTTGTATAATATGTAGTATGTATGTATGTATATAGTATGTATGTATAGAGTATAGACTAGAATTTTCGTAATGTAGGTTCTGCACGTCATTATTATCCGTACCATACAAGCCATTAAAAGTAACTTTGTAATGTTTAATTTACTATAACTTTTCCCTGAACTTGTACTTCTTTATAATTATTTTGTTTTTGTTTACTTTTTTTGTTGTGAAATATGTTTATTTGATATGATTTGGTTTGATATGTTGGTGAAACTTGGTATTTGTATACGTTCTGGAATAACACATAGGATCCCACATACTCAATTTAATTGCGGTTGAAGAAGACCTCTTTGGTTGTACTCTGAGTAAATTTACGAAGTAACTCTAAGAATTCTAAGTTATGCCTAAATCATAGGTTTAGGTTGAGGAGGGTTATATGATAATTATTGCTGCACTACCGCATTAGGTGAAATCCTGTAATGGTAGTTGTAAGTTTTGTAAATAAATATATAAAAAAAACGATCGTGGAGTCCCTCCGCGCGGAAGAAATGAAACTTCGTAATGTGGAAATGAAAATAGGAAGCCCCATGGTAGCGTTAAACGTTTAACGCAACCTTGTTGGAAGTCGCTTAAGAAGTCTTCAATAAAATCATTTCATCAGCTTCATCATCATAATCGTCCACGCTTCAAACCAAACATAATAAAAAAAAGTGGGTAGGACCCATCCTACCCACTTTTTTTTGAGTTTTGAGGGTAGTCAAAAATGCACAGGAGATGTTTGAGTTAAACCTCGATAAACTGCGCTTGTGATTGCTGAAAAAACCAAACACACAAAGACAACAGACCACAGAAAAAATATCATTGTACTGCTAAGACTAAAGAGGACAACATATCTTATAATAGTTTTTAAGACTGTACCTACCCACAACCAAATCTTCTTAGCGCATAATGCTGGATATAATATTCGACGTATATGCATGAAGTTCATTAGAACTTAACCAGATGGTGTTAGTAAACGATGAAAGATTTCTGAATCGCGGTGACAAGATTCTCCGGACCATGCACCATTGCTGTCGCTGGTAATTTGAGTGTGTTGGATTTAGGACTGTATTCGCTAAAGTTTACGGTGTATTATTTTTGGAACCCAAGGGCAACATTGGATTAGTCCTTTGAGCCGGTACTTCTAAAAGGTATATTCAAGGTACCTCCTGGGATACAAATACTCACTCAAACACACTTTATTCACAGACCCAGGGCAGGGGTCTGTGAATAAAGGCACGAAATAAATAATATTAATATCCCTTTTTTGCTAATAATTAATCGTTCTTGAAAGGCTCAATAGCAACCTCTTTTTCAAAATGGCATGGTAAGTTACGTGAATCGATCGATTCCAAATCCAATTTGATTGGCTTTGAAGTTCGGATCTTCCTTTGGACAGGTAATTAACGGGAACCTCCAAATAGCCGGTGATTTTGAGTTTTGAATACTTCCGGGGAGGAGATGGAAGTTAATGTATCATTTCTCTGCCAACCCTTTCTTGTGCCGTTGATTATTTATTTGTGAAGTAATTAATGTCTGCCTTTTAAATATTTGGTAAGCAAGTAAAAATAGCTTTTAATCATTTGGCCAACAAATTATGTTTTTGACGGCAGTAAAAAAAAAGGCGCAATGTATGACATATAGTGGACCTATTCGTCCACGATACTACACTATATTTGTGCACTGCAGTGCTTGCAGCACTACGTGCCACGCAAAATAAAATAGTAACTTCGAAAAGGAACATTATTCATTAAGGCATCAAAATTACTAACTTGTGCAGCAGAAAATGATCTACAAATTTGACTTTCACGAAGTAGGGTAGTGTTTTTTATATTCTTTAACCAGCTGTTGCCGTAACATCACTTAAACCTTATCTTTAGCGCTGGTCGTAAAACGACCAGCGCTGGTCTTCCGCTGTGACCATTCGGTAACGTCACGGTAGGATGAACGGACAGTATAACGTAAACAAAAAATGAATAAATACATTATATAAAAAATAATAACAAGTAACAAATACATAATATATCATTCCATAAAGAAATAATGACAAAAGATAATAATACAAATTATAGCTAATGTCTTTGCCCGCCGCAACAAAACAAAGGACCACTTTTTGTTAATATAATTTAATAAAAGTGAGGGGTATTTTACAAAATATTTTGTAAAATATTGCTCTATTAACACTACAATTATGATAACTTTTGCAACGTAATGAAAAGGAGATAAGTATAAGGTAAATATAAAAAAGAAGGAGATTAAATAGATAGATAGCGCCAAAAAAACAATTGTTAAGGCCAATTTCTTCTCATATAGCACTAGTCAGAGCCTCAGAGTTTCCTGATTTTTTTGGTGCTCACCAAGAAACATTTTTAACTTAATTCTAAAAGAATGAATATTTTGCACGCTCCTCATCGGCGGTGGGATGTTGTTCCAACATTTGGTAGCAGCGTAGCGGAAACTACCTCTGAACGCAGCCGTTCTGTGCTTCTGCATCGATAGCTGCATCGCGCACTGCCGGGATCCATAGTCTTTGACTCGACACCCAGGTCAATGTTTCATTTAGATAAGCAGGTGCTTGATGTTTCAGGACTCCAAAAAGAAGACAAGCCAAATGTAGTTTTCTGCGATGTATCATTATAAGAATAGTGTTGATTCAAGTATGGACTCACATGAGCCCTAAACGGAACGTCGAAGCAGAAACGGGCATAAGCATTCTGGACTCTTTGTATGAGTTTTTGTGTTTTTGCTAATAGCCGGGGACCAAAAACTGCGTCCATATAATTTAACTTAGATAAAACAAGTGACTCCACCAGCTGGATATGTAACTGCTCCTTTAAAAATGGCCACATCTTGTACAAAACTTTCAATTTATAAAAACATTTTTTTACCGAATTAGCAACATCTTTTTCAAAACGTAGGTCACAATCCATAAGTAACCCAAGATTGCGAGCTTCATATACTCGTTCAATGGGTTCATCCATCAGCATGACCCTCACCGATGGATTCATAATATGTGCTTACTACCGATGATTAGGTATTTTATTTTTATAGGGTTTAGTAATAAGCAATTATTTTAGGACCATGCAGCTATACTCGCTAGATCCTCATTAATCGTGGCTGTAGCAATATCACCATCACCTGGTTTGCATGATATATATAATTGTATATCATCTGCATAAATGTGGAATTTACAGTGTTTAATATGCTTTTGAATATCAGCAGAGTACAAAATAAAGAGGATTGGTCATATATAAGATCAAAAGTGAGCAAAAAATTAAATCTTCTTTGATTTAGAGCACTTTAATACAAAAGTCATTATTCATTTTGAAACGAATATGAACCTTGTACAATTTAATCAAAAAATATGAGCCTCGGACCACGTACCTAATATAGGTAAAAAAAGTTTATGAGTCGTGACAAGCCTCGCATGCAATGCAAGTCTGCAGACTTGCAGTGAATCGAAAATAGGCCGTGTGGGAACACGGCTTTGGAAACAGGAATATTAGGGGACTAATGCTAGTTAACTTTTTGGAATAAGTGGTCATCTTTTTGATAAATTCATTCTTTAATAAGCAGCCCCAGAGGAAGTGGACTTGGCAAACAATATGACTAAAAATGAGATTGACTTCATCGTGACGGACAATAAGAACATACATATTCAGACATGTCTCAGTGATCAGCAGGTTCAATACCGGTAGTAATCGCCGACTTGTCCAAGGCTCCTTGAACATCGAACACAAGCTTGAAAGATGCTCCAAGCCGCTGTCGGATCAGAACAGTTCCAAATCAAGTTGGAAAATCGATTTGCTAAGAAGAAGATTAAATAAACTACAAATGACTTGAATAAGGAACTCCAAAAAATGGTGGTAATCCTTAGGGGAAAAGAGACTAAATTTTGTTAGCTACGAAATCTAAAATCTCGGATAAGGCTCTTCGGCTTACGGACAAACGAAAGGAGCAACAGCAAGCCACACCGTCAGAAAAAAGAGATCTCAGTAAAAAAAAACAGAAAGCTAGTGCGTCGTGACCTCCGATGCTCAAATACTCGCCGGGTAGAAAAGGCAATTAAGTAAAATCGGGGGGTCAAAATTCTTCGCCCAGCAATTGGTATTTTAGGTCCTGGAAAAGTACATAGCCTAGAGAAATGATCAAGCGGGCCAAGCCTCGGGCACAGCTAAGATAATAAAAAACAAAAATCTGACGACGAAGTGGCTTGGAATTTCAAAATATTATACGAAAACTCTAAGAAATCATGGACAAATTCTGGTAGGTATTTTATCCATACCAATATATCAAAGTGAAAAGTTGACTGTTTGTTTGTTTGTATGGGGAGTTATAACGCGATAACGGCTCGGGCTATAACGGTAACGGGTTATAACTGTTCAGAATTACTTTTTCGGAGGAGTGGACTGTATTATAATTTTAAATCACGTATTCACTTTTTCGGGTATAAGTCGCTGGTTTATATTAACTTAACAGCAATAACTAATTCGTGGTTCAGGAGCTTCGAGGATTCAACGAATGAAACTACTACGTCGGGTATAACAAACTGACTGACTGCCTTTATTTACAAAAATGCTCTTATATTTATACAATACAATTTAGGTAACGGTACCTGCTCGGT
Organism: Alsophila aescularia; assembly: GCA_946251855.1. Lineage (NCBI taxonomy): Eukaryota > Metazoa > Arthropoda > Insecta > Lepidoptera > Geometridae > Alsophila > Alsophila aescularia. The sequence continues at coordinate 18,664,917 of OX276381.1, forward strand.
CACAGGGAGAGCTCGGGAGCAAGGGCAATTACAACGGTTCTCGTATTTTTTGCAACAACTAACTGGACATCGTTCTTTAATTGTTTAACAATCAACGGCTTTTACTTTGTATTGCGTTTGTTACTATTCTAAAGATCGTGGGAACGTAGCCGTACTTAGTGTAATGTCAACTGCCTTACCTGCGTTAAGGGCTCCTGTAATAAACACATTCCGCATTGCAGTGTCTAAGAAAGTTAAATAATAACTATTTGGCGCTTTTATCTATTTCTAAACTAACTGAGGTTTTTTCCCTAACGGTAACTTTATTTTTATCTCCCTTACATTACACGTTAAATCTACCTACTTACTCTAGATGTACACTATTTAATCTTATTCTAGTTTTATACAAAATAACTGAAGCGGAGCCTCGTAGCCGAAGTGCTTACACGTCGGTCGGTTGGTCGCGGTCCCTTTGCTCTGGCCGGTGATTCCCGATGACACATTCACGGTCACGTGATCTATGATCGCGGGGTCACGCGGCATCTGGGAGGCGGACAGGCTCGCTGTCCTCAACAATAACGGCGGCAGATTTTGATGAAATTTGGAATGGAGATAGCTTATACCCTGGAACAAAGCATAGGATAATGTTTATCATCATCATGGTCATAATCATCATACTTCACTCTCAAACGGCTAAACGGATGTTGATGCAAAGTAGATAGTTTATACCCTGGAATAGCACATATGATACTTTTCATCATCGTCATCATCATCATCATTATACTTCACTCTCGAATAACTGAACAGATTTTGATGAAAAATGGAATTTAGATAGCTTATATCCTGAAATAACACAGGATACATTTCATCATCATCATCATACTTCACTCTCACATGGCTGAACAGATTTGGATGAAATTTGGAATGGAGATAGCTTATACCATGGATTAGCACATAGGATACGTTCATCATCATCATCATCATCCCTAACGCATGTGAAACCGCGGGGCGCAGCTAGTACATAATATGTCGTGGCGATATCGTAGAATTGATCATTTTATCAAATGGTCGATAATTTCATGATATGGCCAGTTAAACTGACCGTAGTGTTGAACCATCAACTTTTAATGATATTTCAATCCACGTTTGGCCATATCGTTAAATATCATTAATGTAGAGTTTTCCTGATACCAAAGGTGTCCAAACAGTTTTTCAAGGATAAAAAAAAAATAAGCCGTCGCGCGACGCCTAGCAGATGTGAAACATCGAATATGGCCGAGCTGAGGCGGAAAGAGCCGAAAAGGCACGTTGCCAGTTCGCCACGCACTGATTTTACGATATTGCCACGACATAAACATATCATGCATCAATGTCGGGTAAAAAATAGCCTCACTCCATACCTGAAGACAAATCGATTGACACCTCGCTTGTCAACATACATACTGACAAACATACATACATACATACATACATACTGTTAAACTCATTACCCTACCCTTGATTTGCTGTAGTCGGGTAAAAAACTACATTCAATCCCGTGACTCCCTCAGGCACGACCTATGCTCCTGAAAAAAGTCTTCGTGAATAATAATGAAACGCAAAAACCTCATCTACCGTCACTCTGCTCCTGATTGCTAACCCCGCAATAAGTCACAACTATCCTTAACTTTTCGATTCGCCGCTGGCAGCCCGTTTCCATCTTCAAGTTTTAACAACTAAAGAAAAAAGATTTACACGGCCATGTTTTTATTACCTTTGTTCTTTTCTCATTTGAAGACGGTGGATTTCCATGTTAATGTTTATGGTGCGATGTATTTTTTTACATGGACTTAGATTTATCTATCTATCTAGCTATACTTATAATAAAGCCAAGATCTTTGATAAACCAATAAGAACGAAAAAGTCTGTACATTGGTCTATGGTACTTGAAATAAGCTACTGAACAAGAATAGAACATTTTAAATTCGTGTCTGTCTGTTAGTTTTTGTTTGTCTGTATGTTTGTTCGCGCATCACGTTAAAACTACTGGACCGATTGCGATGTGGTTTTCATTGTTGGATAGCTTAGGGTTTGCCTTAAAAGCTGGGGTACATGGTATCTCATGGTATCTCTGATGAGTAGAAGCTGAGCAATCGATAAAAATATTTTTGACCGCTGAAGGAAATTTGATCAAATGTTGGTATATTGGTATTTTAGGATTTAAGTGTACATAAATAAAAGGAGGTAGTCTTAAACGCGCTCAAAATGTCCCCGTAAAGTCGATTTTATTTGTTTCTGCTCTCATCTTGAGCACAGTACATATATACAGGACTATATATGTACTGTGTTTGTGTGAGAGCTAGTCAGTAAAATTTGAACTTTGGCGTGCGCGTTCTGCGTCATGCATTGCGGCGGAGCGCTGTCGCACCCATCCCCAGTCCGGTGATGTTGTCTGTGGTCGGCTACAGACCAAATGCATATAACCTACCCAAAATATAAAACTACTATTGTGATGCAAAAGTAAATAAATAAACAGGGGATCTGAAAATATTTCAATTCAGGCAACAGACGACGTGCATCGTTAATGACCAAATTGGAAAAGCAAATATGTACGAAATGGCCCGTATATAATAAATGTCAGTGTGGTCCCATATAAATTTCATCAAAATCGGTTCAGTAATTTTCATGTCGGTAAATATACAGGGTGTCCCGTAATGAGTGGATAATCCTGCAGGTACTTTTAGAAGGTGGCAAGTCCGACCAGGAAAAAAACAACTTTAAAAAAAGTTTGAAAAAAAATGTACTCACCTGTATAGAATCCTCTTGAAGTATATATATTTTTAAAGTGTTTGACCACCCAGGGTCTCATACTTTTTTTACACAATACATGCTCAAACTTAAAATTCAAGAAGAAAATCCCAAAACTGTGAATAAGGTTTCGAATTTTCCCAAGTTTACAAATAATTACATAGATCCACATTTTTTTTTTTTCGTATATTATTTTCCTGTGCCTTGCCTCCCTCTACAAGTACCTTCAGGATTATCCACTCATTACGGGACACCTGTATATGATTACGTATTTTTTATTCTCAGTATTATTGCCTTTATATATCTATAACTCACCCAAACAGGGAAACAATCTTACTTTTGTCACTGTAAATATTTCTGCAGTATCGGGAAAGTCCTAACTCAACCACTACACACAAAAGCTGCCCATTCATTTCAAAGTGAACGTTAAGTTAAAATACTAACAATATGTTTCCGATGGATTGCTATCAGCAATACAAATAAGTGCATCCGATAGCTCCGCAGAGGCTGCAAATGGTGGCACAAATTAATGTTTACCAATGTGCTATGGACTAGGGTTTGCTCCCGGCTTGCAACATAATTATGACGAGAGTTAATGGTAAGTTGTAGAAACTGTGTATATGAGAATGTAGGTACCTAAGTATAGTGTAGCGTGAACGGTGGTATAATGTGAGCTTCTCGATCTAATGACACCCGGTTCAAAACCTCGGACCCGCACCAATGCCGAATTGGAGTTCCGATAATATCGCTCAAAAAGGAAAATATCGTGAGGAAACCGGCTTGTGAAGAATAAGAAGAAGAAGAAGAAGAAGAAGAATAACATTTAATCAACACACGAATTCAAATAACAATATCAAAAACATAGGTATTAAACATAAATAAAATGTGCCTGTGTTTGTGTCGAAAGGGGCTAATACTAGTACTAATACCCAGCGCATTACATACACTAGACCCTGGATGAAAAAGTGTGCGAAAAAGTAATAAAATATAATATATAAATTATATGTAAATAGGTACAAAAATACGACAACGATAAAAAAACACATATTTAATTAAAAGAAAACTAAAACTTTGTAAGATATGGCCCATCCTCAGAGAAGTCGTGCTTCAAAGGCTAAGACAGTCAATTTCTGTATCTCATCATCACTTCATCAGCCCGAAGATGTCGTTTGCTGAACATGGGCGTTCGCCATAACCAATCTTAGGCACCAATTACTTTTCTAAGTTATTTGCGGTTTTCCATCGCTCCGTGCATCGGAGGGCACGATAAGCTCAGTCTCAGCTATAATTTATTGATAGCAGGCGCTAATTCATGCCAAATCCCCTCAGCCGGCCTGGTAAAGGCCAGCACGACAAGCAAGCAAATGCCCTCGGCCGGCTTGGTAAAGGCCAGCACGACAAGCAAGCAAATGCCCTCAGCCTGCCTGGTAAAGGCCAGCACGACAAGCAAGCAAATGCCCTCAGCCTGCCTGGTAAAGGCCAGCACGACAAGCAAGCAAATGCCCTCAGCCTGCCTGGTAAAGGCCAGCACGACAAGCAAGCAAATGCCCTCGGCCGGCCTGGTAAAGGCCAGCACGACAAGCAAGCAAATGCCCTCGGCCGGCCTGGTAAAGGCCAGCACGACAAGTAAGCAAATGCCCTCGGCCGGCCTGGTAAAGGCCAGCACGACAAGCAAGCAGAGTCTTGAGATCGCAGTAGATGTTGATACTTAATCAAAAAATACTACTGCCCGTTTCTTGAACTGCCTTTGTTGGTTCTCTCTCACAGCACCCACGAGATGAGAAGAGGTGGACCTACAAGTCTATTAAAAATGCCCCCCTTTCCAATTATGGCTAAGAACCATCTCGATCACATCAGCTTTCAAACAGATAAAAACTTCATTTAAATCGGTCCGTTTTGGGACCCACAGACAGACACAAACATAGATACACACTCTAAAGTTATAACACCCCTCTATTTTTCGCGTCGGGGGTTAAAAAATTGATACCTACCCTTCTTATTGGTTTCCATAGCGTAATAGATTCGCTAAAATAAATATTAGGTTTACCCAACCGCAGCAAGACCTACTGAAAACAAAAAGAAGACTTAGTAAGTGGTAGTTACCATCCCTGTAAGATTATGAGCTGAAGGAACATTTTGGAGAACACGGTTGCTGAACTGGCAAAGCATGTACCGCGCAGAGGCACGGATGTAATGGGGTCGAGTCCCATCCGTGATCCAAATTTTTCCTTTAAAAACATACCTATTAGAAGATGTAAAGTGTTTTGAAATAAATCAAGAAAAGCAAATATGAATGGACTAACCGACAGTACAAGCTTAAACTCACATGTTAAAGAACAACCAATTACCACTTACTAACTCAATTAACATAGTGCATAGAGTTCCAACGCTTAGCTTTTAACTCTATAGAAGCTACATTTACAAGTGGTTCTTACTTTCCATCGTCATAAGGTTCATAAGAACAAAATGTTGGAGTTGCTAAACAGAAACAAAATACATGAAATTGACATACCAAAAATGGAAACAGGCGAAAATATTGCGCAGAATGTGTATTTACGCGACTGTTACTTGAAGGATTTTAAATATATTAGCCCGGAAGTTCTGGAAACTTCAAAGAAAGGCAAAACCAAGACGTTTATACATGATGATGATAATAAGTCGATGTTTGAGAAATGGTTTGCAGAAATGGTGAAGGGGTTGAAGCAGTTCTTTTATGGAGGATCTTTGCATGGAGTCAAGTTAGTATCATTATCATTATAGCCTATGCTTGTCCACTGCTGGACCTTGCTTTTTTGAGACCTTGTAATTTTGAAAATGGAAGAAAAACGGACACCACGGACACAGATAAATATTTCTAGATAGAATTTAAGAAAAAACATTGAGTTCGATCCATTTGAGATATATAAATATGAGAGCGATGGTAGCCTAACGATAATATAGTGCAACGTGTAATATGTATGTTTTTGTACGTATAATCTAAGAGCTAATTAATATAGATATAAACAGGAATAAGCTATGCAGACAGTATTAACTCGTTTATTAGAATATTTGAGCAAACCCTCGCATTTTTGACCATTCGAGAAAACGTAACTTTCGCAATTTCGACCATTCGTATAAACGACCTTTCGAGGATGTAAGCATTCGATCAATCAAGGAATAAACATTCGCAAAAATGACATTCTAAATTTCGTAGGTATCCTATTATCCTGTGTATGCGATAATTATATACAGAGCAAACATTATGTAGTTACTAGTTTTCCCGCCCGCGACCGTCCGCGCGGACTACTGTTTATCGCGATAAAAGCATCCTATGTTCTTCTAGGATATTATAAACCAATGCAAAAGTAGGTATAGCACCAATACTCTTGAAGTTTTTTGACAGACTTGTTATTTCGTTTCCATGGCAACCGTTCCTTACAGCGAAAATCAACATTTTCAAGTTTTACCGTGAAAACTTACATATTTCCGGGATAAAAAATGAACTTATACCCTAGAATTAATCCTATGTTTTATTCTAGGGTGTAAGCTATCTCCATTCCAAATTTCGTCAAAATCCGACCTGCCGTTATCGCATGAAAGCTCCCCAAACAAACAGACAACGTTTCACTTTTATATATTGGTATGGATTTATTTATATTAAACGTTATTCAAGTATAAACAACCGACACCCTTGGAATGCGATATTTTGAATAATGGATAACCTATTCCGAGAAGGCGGAGGTATTTAGTAAATCGTTGAAAGTATTACTTTGAAGATTAACCAGAAGGATTACCACGATAAGCAATCATTGCTGTCTACATTTTAAAGTAGGTATACCTTGATAGGTATATGAGGGATCATAAATACAAACTCACGCAGTGCTCTCGAATCGCGTCAAAGCAAACATTATTCCAAACTACCTATCTATAGTAAAATTTCGCTCACTTTCTTGAGGGTGGACGAAGACGCAAAGCTCCCTGCAGTGTCGCTCCTACAAGAGTTGAGGAAGCATTTCCGCGCTTCGTTAATATGTATTTATCGCGACTACATACTTCAGCAAAAATAACATAGAATGGTCACACAAGTACTTATACTATTATTTATTCTGTGACACAACCAGACAGCCGGTTATATTGCATTTTATAATATTATTTAGGACTAGCTGTGCCCGTCGTCATTTCTCTTGGTTAAAAGTAACCTTTGTGCCGTTCCTGGACCAACATCATCAGCCTTTACTAGTCCACTGCTGGACGTGGGCCTCTCCCAATGAACGCCACTGAGCCCGATCTTCGGCTCTTCTCATCCATTTGCTGCCAGCTGTCTTTCGCTAGTCGTCTCCCCACCTGACCGACGGGCGTCTCACACTACGTTTGCCTAAACGTTATACGCGTGGTCATTTATCTGGGTTTAAACTACTCTACGTACTATTCCAAGACCTAAAATACCAATATACCAACATTTGATCAAAATTACTTTAGCCGTCAAAAAGTTTTTATCGATTGCTCGGCTTCTACTTATCATATTGAGATACCAAGTACACCAAGTGCTTAAGTCAAAACCTAAGCTATCCAACAGTGAAAACCGCATTGCAATCGGTCAGAAGGTTATACGTGAGGCCGGCTGGCGACCGGATGTGAGGAACTGATGAATTAATTCGGGCGTCCCCGCAGTATCCGCGCAAGTGCTTCAATGGCGTAGTTATGCCTTGACTTCCGTGGGTTAGCCATTCCGACATCTCGTTTGCTATTACTCGTCCAACCTATTCACAACTACTCATCATGAAAAAAGTCCAAAGAAGAAATAAGTTAAAACGGCAGATGCACGTCCTCACACTTAAAGTGGATCTTGCGAATATTCGCGGGATTCACTCCAATCTCCAACCGGTCCATTATCATCTGGAGACCTATAAGCCCCACTTGTTTTTGTTGTCGGAGACGCAGATAGGATGTCCAGCTGATACGGCATACTTGGATTACCCAGGCTATATCTTGGAGCATCTATTTATCCCAAATGCCGGCGTTTGTGTATACGCCCGTGATGACATTAGCTGTCTGCGTCTGCGAAATCTTGAGCACCCTAACTTCTCGGTGATTTGGGTGCTGGTGGATACGGGCATAGAGAAAATTGTGTATGCTTGTGTGTACCGCTCACACAGCGGAGATCGGGGGACGACTTTATTGGTAGACTATCTAGGTGAGGCGGCAAGTGGTGCCCAACAGCGTTACCCGTCTGCTCAATTGGTGTTTTTGGGGGATTTTAATGCCCACCACAAGGAGTGGCTTATCCCATACCAAAAAACCGACCACGCTGGTAGAGAGACGCGGAAGCTTGCTCTAGCGTTAGATCTCTCTCAGCTGGTGCAGGAGTCGACACGGGTACCTGACCGTGACGGTGACACTGCCAACTGTCTTGACCTGTTGATGACGACTGAACCAGACCGATACTCCGTATCAGTATCCCCACCTCTTGGTAGCTCTGATCACTGCCTGGTTAAGTCCGTTTCAGTGTATTCCCCACCTGATCCTAGCCTTAAGGGTAACAGGCGCGTGTGGAGTTACAACTCACAGCAACAGTTAATTCAATGCATCGTATCCTTGGCGGCAAACATGTTTCACCTCCCAGGACTCGTCTGCTGTTACAGAGGTAATATGTCAGGCAATGAAATATTTCATTCCATTCAGTGACAAGATTCTTTCCAGCAAAGCTCAGCCTTGGTTTGGATCCAGCTGTGGTCGTGCTGTGGCTCTAAAGCGTGCGGCATATCAAGACTGGGCTGATGCTCGAAAGCGCAAGTCTTCTGATATTCGGGCTAAGAAAATAAAATTTAACGTTGCCGCTAAGACCTGTAAGAAGATACTTAGGAAGGTTCATTTTGATCACGTAAGTCGAATTAGGGCAAACTGGCTTCATACCCTGCGGGTAGCAAAGCTTTTTGGTCCCTGGCCAAGTCGGTCGAAGAAAACTTCTGCCGTCCCTCACTGCCACCATTGCTGCAACCTGATGGATCACTGGCTCGCACTGCTGGAGACAAAGCGAATTTATTTGCTTCTCTTTTTGCAGAAGCCTCGCATATAGATGCTTCTGGCAAGACATCTTCCTGCCTTCCTCATTGCGGGGTTTTTTGCCCGAAATTCGCATTCGCCAGAAGGAGGTTCTCAGAACGCTTCGAGCTCTAGATGTGAACAAGGCCAGTGGTCCTGATGGTATTCCAGCGATTGTGTTGAAAAACTGTGCGCCCGAATTGTCTCCCAGCTTAACGCGTTTGTACCGCCTCTCTCTTCACTCAGGTATAGTTCCGAAGAGCTGTAAGCTTGCCAATGTACAACCAGTACCAAAAAAGGGTATTCGTGCTGATCCGGCCAATTATCGTCTTCATTTATTATAAGAACTGCAAAGGAGTGGAACGCCCTGCCCTCGTCAGTGTTTCCGGTAAATTATAACCCCGGTGTGTTCAAGTCAAGAGTGAATAGGTATCTACTAGGCAAGCGTGCTACACCTTCGACCACATCATCGCTTTCCATCAGGTCAGATCGTGGTCAAACGATTGCCTAGACAGTAATAAAAAAAAAACCTGATGCACGAACAAACATACAGACAAACAGATAAACAGACAAACAAACAGAACGACAATGTTATATTCATGTCCAGTGGCTTATTTAAGGTAACCCTAGACCAATTTTTTCCTAATTATCTTCTTCATACAGTTTATTTTCGTTTTTATTTTTTTATTATAAGTTTATATAGATTGTTCGAATCGCGAAAGTTTAAAAGTTACAGTTAGTGAGTTACTCGTTTCGTTGTCAAAGCTAAAACTCCCAGGCAGACGATGCGCGCCCTATTTATACCGCCGCGCCGCACGTCCCGCGCTTTCTTGAAAGTACTTGTAGGTACTTGCACATTGCGTCATCCAGAACATTCCAGATCGTCTGGCACCGTAATTTCTTACTAGTGGGGCCATCTAGTATGTGCAGCTACAAGCTCCCATGCAGAAGTTACACTAGACACCGATAGATGGCGTTGCATGTTTGGCAGGCACTTATGTTAAAGTTCTAATAGACGATTTGTAGGAATCGACCGGCGGCGTAACGATATTTAAGGTTGAATGTATTTTTTTTTTGTATGGACAAGGGTGCGGTATACTCTATTCTTGAGGCAAACCCGTGCTTCAGAGATCACTTTTAGCCGTCGGTCCTGGCTGTTATTGATTAACTAGCTCAGCCCCGCAGCCTTGTCTGAGTGAACTTTGCCACTCCCGTGCACCGTGGAATTTCTTCGCAGAGAATGAACAGAAAACCTAGAGCAATCACAGTATTTAGGTACTAGAGAAAGACCAATCAAGACAGCCAACAAATCAGGTTAATATTAAAAGAAGACGAGACTGTTATGGTACTTACACTGAGATTCTCGAGACAAGTGATCTGGAGCATGAGGCTGCTGATGTGGTCCTGAGCGCCGCGGCAGTACGCCTCAAGCATCAGCCCAACCGCACCGACATCATCGGCCCGTGCATCTCCGATCTGAACGACAACATACACCACTCAGGACTGCAAATTCGGTTTTAAACAACACAAGTTCAAAAACTAAAACTACGGTCGGGTAATAAATAGCCTATGACACTCTTGCGATCAGGACGAATCGATTGATACCTCGCTTGTCAAATCGTACCAAGTTTTTAGTTTGAACACATAACCTTTTCTTTTGATTCGCCGTAATCGGGTAAAAAATAGACTATGATACATACATAAAGACGAATCGATTGATACTTGCTTTTCAAAATTGGGCCAATAGGGGCGTCGCTATGGTGGAACAACCATGACATATCCACATACATAGACTGTTAAGTTCATTACCTCTCCCTTGCTTCGACGTACTCGAGTAAAAAGTTGGGTAGTATTACCACAGAATAAATAATAGTACAATTTTATTCAGGTCAGGCGCCCGATTTAGAACCATTAAATAACGAACCGAATCGATTCAATTCGATATAGTGAGTGAAAAGTGTATTGAATTGAACGATTTCAAACCGAATCCACATAATCAATAATACCTAATCGATCGACAACTGAGTTATCGAAAGGTTCTGATTCGGGGGGGGGGGGGGTTGGTATTTATTCGCTGTCGGTACGTAGGTAATAATTCCATCACAAACAAAGATTTTGAATTACGCTTACTGGCTTTATACTCCCTCTGCGACACTGATCTCTATGTGCCGTACTTTCGTTTGTGCTGATTCAAAGCGCCCCATCGAGCGTCCATGTAACTATAATTGGCATTGTTTCATCTGCTGACGTTAGTCACAGAATAAATAATAGTACCCCTAAAAACCTAAGTTCCGTGGACGCTCACTACTGCCTAACTAATGCTATCAGCGCCAAAATGGCGATAATCAAATGCTCTCATTGCGACGTTCTTCAAGAGCCTGTATAGAGTACAGATTAATATGCAATTGTCTATGCTCTACGATTACAAACCTTAAAAGCCAGAACAGATAATGTCAAATGGTCATTATTAATCACGTAAGTTGTATATTAGTATACAACTTGTTCTTAATTGATTCTTAAACGCGCGCTGCAGAAGGAATATCGCCAGGTTGCCCCCCGATTCAGAACCCTTCCATAACTCAGTTGTCGATCGATATGGTATTATTTATTCTGCGGATTCGGTTTGAAATCTTTCAATTCAATACATTTTTACATTTTTCACAATATCGAATCGAATCGATTCGGTTCGTTATCGAAAGATTTTGAATCGGGGGGCAGGTATGACTAGCTAGGAGGATACATTAATATTTGGTCTGAGATGACTAGTGTTTCAAAGTTTGTAGGAGGTACAGAAGAATACCAAAGTCACTAAAAAATATAATAAATTTAAGTATTTAGTTAAAAGTTTTATCCCAAATACGCCAAGGTATAAGCACAGTACATCTATATCATTATCATGTTTACGGATATGTGTGTGTGTGTATATAGTTATTCTTTGGTATAAGTTGAGTGAAATCCTATCGACACATAATAATTTCTGTTTTATAAATACCTTTATTATATATACTTATATATACTTTATTATACCTGAGAGAAACGCCCTTAGTGGCGTTTCTCTCAGGTATAATTCAACCTCTTTGGTATTTACCGACCTCAATACACGTTTCTTATTTGGCTTTAGTTACAAGGACTTAAACTAGATGGCGTTCGTATGCAAGTTAGCTCGCGGTATCGTTTCATTCGCTAGTTTGACATACTTTTCTAAATTGACATTTTCAAATCACTTAATTAGATATTTTTGTTGTATTTTTTGAAGAAGGCATTTCATCGCAAATTTTAGCGATGATGCCTTTGGTTTGTACTAGACATGTGTCGTTGTGTGATTTTAAGATAACAAAACGAAACACGTTTTGAGTCTTGACAACGTTTTCCAAACCGTCTATTTTATAACGATCTATTTCACAACCGTCTAACTCTCAAATAGGTTTATTCTCAAAAAAATAGGTTTATTCTCAAAAATGTTTTACGATAAAAGTTTTTAGATATGATAGAGGTTTACGTTACGTTTTTAACAAACATCTATTCGCAATAACGTTACGTTTTTCGATTGCTATGTTTATGGCGACTGAATCCATACCAATATATAAAAGTGAATCGTTGTTTGTTTGTTTGGTGAGTTTTAACGCGATAACGACTAGACGGATTTTGATGAAATTTAGAACGGAGATAGCTTATACCTACCCTGGAATAAAACATAAGACTTTTTATCCCGGTAAGTTGTAAATTGCCACGAATAAACTGGAAAATGTTGATTAATCGTTGTAAAGAACGGTTGCTGTGGAAACAACATAATAACAAGTCTGGCAAAAAACATCAAGAGCGTTAATGCTCTACATTTACATTGGTTTTTAATATCCTAGAATAACATAGGACGTTTTTTTCGCGATGAACTGTAGTCCGCGTGGACCAAGTGGCGGGCGGAAAGAAGCAGTTCAAATTAATAGGTATTATTATGCAGGCGTGTTTAAAACTTCATTTTATACATTTTCTTAGGTTGGTTTTACCTACATATATTGTTCTATTAAAAAATTGTTGTTGTTTTTCTAGAAAACAGAATCATCGGTAGCATGTCAAAGCTTACTAAAATGCACAATGCAAAAGTAAATCGAAAGCACGATCACGCTGTAACCATCTCTTTTGCACCCGCAACTCTAGCGCGTGAACAAAAGAGATAGTTCCATTTTTAGACGTCAAATTCAACTCGTTCCATTTCACTTAATTTGTTCGTTATGTTGGCGGCGTTGTGATATTTCTTGGATTTCGTGCGACCGCTATTCGCAACGCCAGTTTAATGACAACAGTGGCCCAATTACAGAACTTGGCTACAATCGGATTGTCACTTTTTTCATAGCAAAATCGGCTCTATCGCAAAGCATTATTGAATTTGACTGCTTGAAACTGTCATGATCAACATTACGTAATCGCACTGCAGTGGCCCAATTACAGAACTTGGTTACAATCGGATTATCAATATCGCAACCACTAATGCCTTGCGATAGTGTCGAAATTGCTATGAAAAAAGTGATAATCCTATTGTAACCAAGTTCTGTAATTGGGCCACTGTTTACCAAACTAGGAAATAGACGTTTTGAGAAATAGATCGTTGTGGAAGTCGCCCGTAACGTTTGCGTTTTCTCTCACTGAAAACCTTCGGACAACGAGCTATGCTATATAACGCCCACGCCTAGTTTGTACAAAAATAACTAACTAGTAACTACCTACCCTGATTTGAAACAATATAGAGATTTGTTCCGATCCAATCCAACACAACTTTGAACACAAAAACAGCGTTTCGTCTCGTCACGGCGTCCACCTAAGCGTAGTCCAGCAACAAAGAGTATACAAATACTACGTACCAGCAACTCCACCAGCGCGGGCTCCATTTGGTCGAACTCCTTGTGCAGCGGCATGCGCGACGCGCACGACACTTCCGTGCGTTACCCCACTTCACCCACGGCACTTCGATCACTCTCGTGATGTTCTGGAGACTCTTGACAGTGACACTTTACGGCGCTGTCCACTTAAGCGAAGTCCAGCAACACATTGCGTGTGTTGCACACGACTTGGAAGAAAAAAATAGTCATTTTAAAATATTTTGTAAATTATTCTGCAAATATGCCGTAAGTTCAAGTGAAAACAAGTGTTAATTTAACGTTTTTTTCAACCTCTATCGATTAAAACATTTGTATGAATGAAGCCCCGATTGTTACCAAAAATTTAAAAGCTACTGTGTAGCCAGGCAAACATTTTTTCGATTTATTCAAATTTTATCCGATGTAAGGCTCTTTATTTAATTTAGTGTACCTAATAGTAATAACAAAGTTTAGCAACACAGCACAATCTTTATGTTTCACCACTATTAACATGAATAATTTTTAAACATCACGCATGATTTTTCCGCGAATTTATTTCGATTTTAGTCGATTATAAAAAACTTGTCTATTTCATTTTTATTTTTATCTCATGGAAAGGTGCATCTGTAGCGGTCCTAATTACAGATAAAAAAAACATGGGTTGTCGCTTAAGATCATCGTCATCATCATGTCAGTCTTTAGAAGTCGCTGCAACTAAAATTGGGGAACAGTCGACACAGTAACATTTGGTTTCAAATTTACGTCGCCGTGTCGTAACACCGTTACCACATAAAAACCAGAGTTCGCATAAACCATTCATTCATTCGTTCATTTCTTCTTTCTTATGGAAATGTCAACAATAAAAATATAATAAAACGCCATCTTATTCGAGTATACAGACAGATTTTGTTTTAAATGTTTATTAAGGTTGTTAATGCACAAATCGTAATGGGAAAAGAGATTGACTGTTTAATTTCGTCAAATAGGTCGAAATTTACCAACGCGCCACATTATTAACACAATTTTAGTATTTTAGCGAAATGTAAACATTATTTATTTGTACACACCTAGTGCTCAAATGCTTTTTATTATTTATGATGGTAAATATCAATACTAATATCAATCTATTTTAGCAAGATTAATCAACAAAACTACATTTTGAAAGAAATTCATTTTTGCTATGTGAAAATATTTTCGTCACAACTAATCACAAAGTTACGTTAATGCGTCGACATGTTACCTAAAGTCGTCACAGAGTTACTGGATTTCTAAAATGGTTTCTCAATTATTTTGATTCCAGTGTAACTCAAAGTTTCAAAATGCCATTTTGTATTGTGTTGACGAAAGAAGGCTTGTACCAATTGATATCGCTTGTTTGCTAAGTACTTGGATCAAAAATAATATCCTTTTTTGGCCAGGATGTAAGAAAATATGCGATTTAGAGCAATTAAGAAAAAACGAAAATAGTGTGCCGGCCGAAAATTGGTAGAAAATAAACTGCTTTTAGTATAATCTAGTAATGAAATATTAAAAGCAACACATTTTATTTTTAGGTCTGCAATGAACATAAATAATACAAAAAAAAAAGAGGTCTGAAACCAAAATTAGTACCACTAGGTACTATAAAAGAAAGTGAAGATTCAGCTTCTTCAAACAACATATGGCTTATGAATAATTTAGGACAAAAAGAAGAGGAAGAGATAAACACACAAAAAAAAAACCGGAAACTCCAAATAGAGAAGAAGTGATAAATAAAAATCCGACAAAGTAAAATAATCAAAAGCATGTGAATCTGAAATAGAGCATTAGTTACATGATAAGGAAAATGAAATCAGTATGTAATTTATTTTTATTATTCTACACAATCACACCTATCTATACATATATAACTATCTTTCCCTTCCTTTCATATCCTTTTAATATGTATATATATCTATATATCTCTCACACACGCAAACACAACACATACACACACACACACACACACACACACACACACACACACACACAAACCCTCTTCCTCACCCTCAAATACACTTACTAACACACCCTCAAATACACACGACGCTCTCAAGACAGATTTAAACCAAAATCCGCTTTATAAACGCAAAGCACTTGAAAGACTTCTAGCCTGTGCTGGTTGACTGAACAAAAAACTTATATTAATTTATATCCTTTTACAGAAGGCGATACCCCAGACAACAAAATAACCATAATATCATCGAATAAAGTCACTGTACTCTCCGATGTCAAAATTAAAAACACGGCTGTGGATTTAAAAAATGAGTCCAAAATGGAAAATATAAGTAGAGACAATTTACTTAATTCTCAAGTTTTAACATAAGTACTTAAAATGTATTGTGAAGCAAAAGTTCAATGGTTCAAACGATCGATGGTTAGATCGACGTTATTGAAAAATTATCTTGATGATAGATTGATGACGATGATGACAGTATTTGAAATCTTACAATAAGGATGTCAATTAAATTTTTGCTACTTTTTTTAATTTACTATGTTTGATACTTCAAAATACTCCTTTTAAGGCTATTTTAACTTGTGAAATGAACCTACCTATCAAACTGAACAGATTGACCTATTTTATTAACAAAAGGGGCTGTGATTCTGAAAAAAAAAACATGCGTTTTTCTTTGTTTCTCATTTTATTACTACCCCCAATGTTGTCAATATTGGTATAAATACCATTTGAGAGTTGGAAACCATACATAAAAGTTTACATTTTACATCTTGAAAATTATATTCTTTTAATTATTCCAATTCGTATCCAAGTGATGTTGCATATATATTGATATACGAAGAATTGAACGGTCGCTGGAAAAAAGTCTTTTTTTTTTTTAATTTCTTCCAACAATTTTGATTTCACCATGCGCAGATTTTACGTATTTAATTTCTATGATATCATTAGCTAGACTTAAACCCCACTTATCTTTAATGTTTTTTTATAACTGATAATTCTCGTTAACGTAGACTGTAGTAAATACTTTTTCATTCTAATGAAAAACCTTATGCAAACAAAGGCAACTTTTGAGATTGACTGGATTTGATGACGTTTATTTTTGCAAGTTTGGTTATCCAATATTCTGGAACATTGACGTAACATGTTACCATCCCGTTACCACACATTTATAAAACTTTGTACACTACTTACAAACTAAACGCAATGTATATACTGTGTGTAGACACAGAGCATTATATATTATATCGACACAATGACCACACAAAGTTACTGACTAGTACTTAAAAATAGTTGTACCAATGTTACTGAACTGTTACAACACCTTCAAACAAAACCCATACAGTCGCAATGTGTCGTATCAGTTACGAATCTGCTGCTACTTGTTACGTCTATTAAAAATCTGCGACCAAAAATGGCTATATGGGAGGCCTCCACCAAAGAGCGCCATGACGAGCGATCTTGTGCCACCTCCATCCACCGACAAATGCAAGCGATACAGTGGACGAATAAACAAAGGGCTTGTGGAAATTGTTCACGCGGTCGGGTCGGAGTTCTTTAAGACCCACCGCAAAAATAGAACGCAGAAACTCTCTGAGCATACACTCAAACTTATGGCAGAACGAGGCGAGATGAGGCTGCAGTCTTCAGTGGATATGTCAAGTTACAGCTTGCTTATTAAACAGATCTCCAAGTCGATGCGACACGATTTGCGTTCTCATAATACTAATTGTATTAAGAACGCAATAGAGCGGAACAAGGGCTCCAAAGTGTTTGCAAGAGATCTGTCTATTAGGCAAAGCCTGTTGACGAAGATGAAGACCGACAGTGGCAGCATCGTTTCGTCGAAGCCAGAGATTTTGAGTGAGCTCGAGAAGTTTTATGGGCAATTATACACCTCATGGCGTAGCCCTCCTAGCACGACTAGCGATGCAAGAGCCCGTTTGGCTCGACATTATACCGAAGATATCCCGGACGTCAGTCTATACGAGGTCAGAATTGCTCTCAAACAGCTTATGAGTAACAAGGCACCAGGGGAGGATGGAATAACGACAGAGCTACTGAAAGCGGGTGGAACACCGGTACATAAAGTCCTTCAGAAACTGTTTAACTCCGTCATCCTCAGGTTTCTACGCCAGAGACGCGGCACAGGAGCACAATGGTGTTGTGATAACACCCTATTGAAGAATTATAGGCCCTATTTTGCTCCTAAGCCACGTCTATAAGCTTTTTTCGAGAGTAGTTACAAACCGTCTCGCCCGTAGGTTTGACAACGTTCAGCCTCCCGAACAAGCTGGATTCCGGAAAGGCTTTAGCACCATAGACCACATCCATACGCTACGGCAGATTATACAGAAGACAGATGAATATAATCAGCCACTATGTCTAGCGTTTGTGGATTACGAGAAAGCTTTTGATTCAGTCGAGACCTGGGCAGTGTTACAGTCATTACAACGGTGCCAGATTGACTACCGATACATCGAAGAAAGTGTTTGTACAGCAAGGCAACCATGACAGTCCGTCTTCAGGATCAGAGCACGAATTCTATCCAGTTGCAAATAGGGGTGAGACAGGGAGGCTTTATTTCTCTGAAACTGTTTACCTCTGTACTGGAAGATATATTCAAGCTTCTGAACTGGAACGGATATGGTGTTAACATCAATGGCGAATACATCACTCACCTTCGATTTGCTGATGATATAGTCATCATGGCAGAAACCCTGGAAGACTTAAGCACAATGCTCAGTGACCTCAATATTGTTTCCCAACAGGTGGGTCATAAAATGAACAAGGGTAAGACGAACATCATGTCAAATGCCCATGACGCACTCATGTCGGTTTATGTAGGGAACGATATTATCGAAGCTGTTGATCACTATGTCTACTTAGGTCAGACGATCCAACTGGGTAGATCCAACTTCGACAGAGGTCAACCGACAATCCAACTTGGATGGGCAGCTTTTGGGAAACTACGCCATATCTTCTCGTCGCAGATACCGCAGAGCCTCAAGACGAAAGTTTATAATCAGTGCGTATTGCCAGTGATGACATACGGCACTGAGACGTGGTCGCTAACAATTGGTCTCATACACAAGCTCAAAGTCATGCAGCGTGCAATGGAGAGAGCTTTGCTCAGCGTTTCTCTACGTGATAGAATCCGAAAGGAGAAAATCCGTAGAAGAACCAAGGTTGCCCACATAGTTCTTAGTTTCCAAATTGAAGTGGCAAGCCATATATGTAGTTCACAGAACCAACAACCACTGGGAAATAAAGGTTCTTGAATGGCGACCACGAACAAGCAAGTAAAGTGCAGAGAGACCACACGATGGACCTATGACATGGTAGCTATCGCAGGAAATGTTATATTCAATGTTGACCAATAGGCATACATATATTCAATGATGTCTCTGTAATCAACAGGGTTAAGACCAGCAGTGATCACCGCATGGTAAGAGGCTCATTGAATATCAACGTAAAGCTGGAGAGGTCTCGTTTGATGAGTTCTACTCTTCGCCCAAGTCCTGCCTAAATCCAAAATTTCAAGAGCTTTCAGTTGGAACTCCAAAATCGCTTCGAAATCCTTACCGCTGAATATAATCGACAAAAAAAATTGAAAATATCAACATTGATATCAACTCCATACATTTCGACTTATCTTCAACTTCCTGCGTGTTTTATATATATATATGACTAAATCCAAAATTTCAAGAGCTTTCAGTTGGAACTCCAAAATCACTTCGTAATCCTTACCGCTGAATATAATCGACAAAAAAATTTGAAAATATCAACATTGATATCAACTCCATACATTTCGACTTATCTTCAACTTCCCGCGTGTTTTATATATATATTGTTTTATATATATATATATATATATATTGTTTTATATATATATATATATATATATAAAACACGCGGGAAGTTGAAGATAAGTCGAAATGTATGTGTAATGTGTGTGTGTGTATATATATAAAGGGACGTCTGGGGAGGCCTCTTTATCACCGAGTTCCATAATAGATCTCCGACAGGCGTGGGTATTCGGGCGAGGAGATTAAAACACCACGATGCGTTGCAGGATGTAATTTGTTCCACAATTATAATTCACGATGATTGCATAGGTAGGTACAAACTGTAATGGGAATCGTATAGTCCAATAATCAACAACACTTAATAAAACGACACTCCACGTAGCGCGATTCTTCGATGCAACCCGATTGCCGTTTTTTCTCGTAATGGCGACCATCGGTTCATCGCCGCACTAGCGCTCGGTGTTGCGTCAGAGTAAACGTCCAAGTAAAATGACAGCTCCCGACTGATGACAGCTGACGTCTGACAGTTCTAGTTAACGTTTACTCTAATCAAATCAAACGCGCCGTCACGGCCATACTGACATTCGCACGCCCACGTGCGTAACCTGCCTCTGCTATTCATTGATGTTTGATTAATCTGCAAGGATAAGAAAAGGAAACGCTGGGATCACCACTTATATTTTGTTCATCCTATCCTGACGTTTTAGTTAACATTTCTGGCAGATACGCGCCTACACATCCATATCATTTGACCTCATGCAAATGAAACCAGCCCGAGGTGTCCTTTCGACCAAGTCACCATCTCATATGACAACATGGACCGTACGGGCTCGCATCTCGTACACACATACACTCTGTAATATTTGATCTCATGCAAATAAAGCCAGACCGAGGTGTCCTTTCGACCAAGTCATCATATCATGTGAGAACATGGACCGGACGGCCTCGCATCTCGTACACACACACTCCCTGTAATATTTGACCTCATGCAAATAAAGCCAGATCAAGGTGTCCTTTCGACCAAGTCATCATCTCATATGACAACATGGACCGGACGGCCTCGCATCTCGTACACACACTCTGTAATATTTGACCTCATGCAAATCAAACCAGACCGAGGTGTCCTTTCGACCAAGTCATCATCTCATATGACAACATGGACCGGACGGCTTCGCATCTATACCACGCATCATCTCGTATGATGGGATATCATTTACAATCTGATAAATTTCACAAAAGACACACTATGACACATACCTAAATCATAAAGATCTTTACGCTCTGATGCTGATGGAACTAAATATCTGCGAGTCACATTTCACCACATTATTTTGTCCTATGCCATTTAGGGTATGCTAAATCGTTGCGCGTAGTGCCCGGCAGTCTACCAGCTAAGCTACGACCTACTAGTGAGCAGGCGTATCCGCTGTCAAAAAGAAAAGTAACGGGCTCACCGGAAGATGTGGTCGAGGTGCCAGTTGCCGGTCTTCTTTCGCACACGTGGACTTCTTTATCCGCCGCCGCCGGCTGCCGTTGAATCCCTTGCGGCCTGGGCACGTCGACGCCACGTGGCCTTGTCGGCCGCATACAAAGCAGGTGACAGGACGCGACGATCCTTGCGGCTTCGAAAATGGCTCGGGAGATTTTGTAGAAGCCCTAGCGAGTGAATCTTCTTGACGTCTGCGGCATTCTATCGCTCGGTGACCCGTCAGGCCGCATCTATGGCACGTTCCTGGGAAGCGTGCTTCGTTGTAGCGGCTTTTTTTTGCCTCAGTCTCATTACCCTCTTGTCTTTCATTTCTTCGTTTCAAAGAAATGCCTTTGAGAACCCGGAATAGTTGGGCTCTGGTGGATACGTTGCACAATTGTAGCTCATGACGTATGATGCCATCCTTTTGGCATAAAACAGAAAACACAAACCTGTGGTGACATCTTCTGGCCTTTCAGTGCGAGGAATCCGTTCTACCATACTCCAGTCTCATCGCGGCTTCACATGCTGATTCTCTCGTACCTACTTGGAACCTCAGTATCTCATCGAAGTGATCTTGGGGTAACATCGGTTTTCCAAATTGCGCTAGGAGTATTTCCTTTATTTGAGCCCATGATAGTTGTGAAATTTGCAATTTGGTCAAACAAGTGGCTGCGCGGCCTCGCAGAGCGTGCGTGAGTGCCAACAAAAGTTCTGCGCCGTCCAGTTTTCTACTGTTCACAACTACCTCCGTTATTCTACACCAACCTTCTATATCTGCGTCATTTTCATCAGGATTGAAGCAAATTAGTTGCGTCGCTGAATTGCTTGAGGCTTGAGTTGACTGCGGAGTCTTCAGAAGTCGAGATAACAAAGCTTCCATGTTACGCAAAAGATTGTGCAATGTATTTTCACGATCATCATTTGCTTCTCCTGGTGGTTGCCCTACGCATCCCACTTCTGATAAAGGGACGTCGGGGGAGGCCTCTTTATCACCGAGTTCCATACTAGATCTCAGACAGGCGTGGGTATTCGGGCGAGGAGATTAAAACACCACGTTGCGTTGCAGGATGTAATTTGTTCCACAATTATAATTCACGATGATTGCATAGGTAGGTACAAACTATGATGGAAATCGTATAGTCCAATAATCAACAACACTTAATAAAACGACACTCCACCAAACACGTAGCGCGATTCTTCGATGCAACCTGATTGCCGTTTTTTCTCGTAATGGCGACCAGTCCGGCGCAACCACAAAGAAATTCTCAAATTTGGCTAATATGTATGGAATTTGGCAGAACAGTGAAGTTCATTTGTTTTTCAGATCCCAATGAACGAACTAAAAAGAACGAAATAAAGAGTCCAATCATGATAATATTACTATACTCTTTGGTCCAATCTCTTTGTGGTACTGGCATCCCACTAGCACAGCATGCTTTCTCTTTCTCGCATGTGGATTCTGAAGACATATTCTTTGTTTGAAATTTGTCAAGAAAAATTTAAAATTTAGGTTAGTGTTCTGCGAATTTTAAATTTTATTCATATTATTGTTAATAACGTGCTGTTTTGTGTTTTCTTTGAAGAATCATATAATTATAGTGTTAAACCGGTTTATATGATAATTTTAAAATGCCACCAACTTTAGAAAGCTACACCAGATGCGTTTTATGTGGAGTTCGCGCCAATCGCGAAAACCAGAACAAAAAGGAAATTTATGGCATGATTTCCTATTGATCAGCCCCGGTAAGCATTAATTACGATATTGCTTTGTGCCACCTCAACCATCAACTTGACCATAAATGATAATTTACATGATTTTCATGTTGTATTTTCATATTGTTTTAACACTAGGGATGCGCAAGGTCAAAAACCTAACTATCGATAAAGGTATCGTAGGCTAGGTCAGGCTGCTTATAACTTATTTCCTTATCATTAATCAACATGTTTATTTCCAGATGCAGAAAATAAGGATCTAGCATACATTCCTATAGAGAACAGTCGTAACATACACTTATGAGTGTGAGTGCGTGAGATAAAAGTAGACTACGTACATCACAAGGTCTCAATTCAGAGTGAAGCACTAGTAGGTAAGCTTATCTATGTTTGTAAAATAAATTTTCGTATTTACATTGTAAAAAAAGTATTATAAATAAAATGTACCGTTGTTCAAAAGTGTTTTATTTCTAACTTTTTTATTACATGGCTCCACAGTTACCTGTTGCAATGGGTATCCAATAAGCCCAACGTTGTTGCATTGTAAGAAAACAGACGTTGGGCTTATTGGAATCGTCTTTGATTATTATGAAACCTTGACGAGGGCATGCATGTTTTATCGATATCGATAAAACCAAGAATACGTGCAAGCAAGCACTACTCTATCCGTTAGGTTGGTAGCATTGTCAATATAGGCTAACTTCTGACCCATCTAGGTCTATGGTCTGACCTTTAATGTTAGTAATGTTGCGTTCATTGATGCCAATAAATTTCTGCCAAAGTGCTTTCATTGGCTAGTAGGGAGGTCCCGCCTCTTAAAACGTAGTGATTATATTCTCTTTGATGGCGACCATCAGTTCATCGCCGCACTAGCGCTCGGTGTTGCGTCAGAGTAAACGTCCGAGTAAAATGACAGCTCCCGACTGATGACAGCTGACGTCTGACAGTCAGTGTGACCATATTTAGCAGGTTCCTGCGATTTCAGCAGGATTTGACTCTCATTTTAGCTCCTAGCGGAATTTTTAGCATTTTATTGAAATCTAGCATTATTTAGCAGAATCCAATAATGCATCCAATAATAGCAATAATCTGGCAGGATTTATTGAACGCGTTTCAAAATGCCCCAAAAGTGAAAACAGTACGCTCAAGAATTTATATTTGAGTTTATTGGGTTCTGGAAGCAGCTCTGATGCCAAACCAACAGATACCGAAAATTTCTGAAGACAAATTGAAACGATGAATTTTATTTAATTTAAATGGTAATGGTAATGGTGTTGGTAAACCCAACATTGTGAATCTTGAATGGGCGGCTATTATGATTTTACTAATGCCACACACTTATTGTGAACGAATCATTTCACTTATTAACAATATAAAAATCCAGCTTAGAAATCGGTTCAAAAATAAACATGACGATTCTGTAATTTTGCATGTCAAAAAGGCAAAAAAGAAATATATGAGAAAATGGGTGTGTGAATTTCGAGCCGACAAAAATATGTTAACGTTATCTCGTAACTCATCATCGTTATACAAAGGATTTGCTAAGGACAGTGATAGTGATGAGTGAATTGTGTTGTAAATAGAAATGAACTGGCCAAGTGCGAGTTGGGCCGCGCACTGAGGGTTCCTTACCACACCACTTTTATTTTTCTTATTATAGTTTTACTTTAGAGTGTGTAATCATGCCAAGTTTGACTTTTACGCTTGTACTTATCACCGCTTAGAGCAAAGACAAAATACGTAATAAGTACTTTTGTTGTATAGGGATCCCCCTTTTTTATTGTTATTTCTTAATTAATCCGCCATAACATTACAGTCATATTCTATAAACATTTTAATATCTATTACAGTTCAAAAGATCGTCGTTATCAGTTCACGCTGCTGGGACACGGGCCTTGAGAGAGAGAGAATGGGCCATAATCCGTCAGATTGTAAAGCGCAACATGATATCATTCGGATACTATTTTCTCCAAAGATACAGTCGTTAAAAGGTAGGACGTACAAACAGACAGACAGCGTAAGCTTAAAAATATTATAGGTGACCGTTGACACTCTTTGGGTACGGAACCCTAATAAAAATGATATTCTAATCGTACAAATTGGCATTTTTTTCATATTTTCTAATGTTTAAGCAATATCTGTGAAAGCAGTAATTTAGCATTATATGAAAAATGTATAGCAAGTTTTAGCAGTTTTTGTCATTCAGGCTAGCAGGATTTGACATTTGAATCTGGTCACACTGCTGACAGTTCTAGTCAACGTTTACTCTATTCAAATCAAACGCGCCGTCATATATTTTAATTGGGGATTGACTAAAATAACACTGCAAGTCCTTTGTATATCATTTTAGCTACACAGAACAGTAGTTTGTTCAATAATCAACCGTATGAAGCGGTCATAAGAACGGCTTGTTTACGAAACGATCGTCGTTCCAGATGGGTGTCAAATTACAGGAACACTTGAGCGACCCTTTGTTGTTGCCCGTCGCACTCGAGCGGAAAAAATATGCTTCTAGAGAAGCGCGTGACACTTGAGCGGAAAATTATTTTAACAAAGATTAGAAGATAGAAATCGTACTTCTGATAGGAATTTGAATATTACGGGTTTTTATAGGTATGAGATGGAGAATAAGAAAAAATTTAACATGTGACCTGGATGTGGAATGTTTATTGGGAGTAATACAACGGATCTCGAAAAGTATAAATCGCAGTGGGGTGATGCTGGAACTAAATATTTAAGGGTCCTTGGCTCTTCCAGGAACTGATAAAAAAATAGAGGTCGACCAAAAATTTACATATATTTTTTAATAGTTTCTTAGCATAGAAAAGCACATAACATTAGTAGAACAAATGAATGTCAGATAACAAATGAATATCAGAAAACAATCGAATGTTGGCAGAAGTGTCAAAGTGACAGTTGGTGGGAAAGGGTGGTGAAAGAGCTGATGAATGTGGAAAAGTGGGGGGAAGGTGAGGAAAGGTGGGGGAAGGGTGAGGGAAGGTTGTTATGAGTGGGGATGGGTGGGGTGAGGTGGGAAAGGATGTGATACGTCTCAATGTGACAGTTGGTGGAGTAAGGTGGGAAAGTAAGTGACAGGTGTCAAATTGACAGTTGGTGGGGATGGTGGGGACCGAAGTTACAGGTGCCAAAAGTGACAGTTGGTAGGGAAAGTAGGGGGAAGGTGAGGAAAGGTGAGGGAAGATGGAAGAAGGGTGAGGAAAGGTGGGAATGGATAGGGATGGGTGGATATGGGCGGGGATGAGTAGGGCTTGGTGGATATGGGTGGGGACTGGTGGGAATGGGTGGATATTGATAAGTGGATATGGGCGGAGATGATTGAGGATTGGTAGGGATGGTATTGATGGGTAGGTATGGGCGGGGATGGGTGGTAATCGGTGGATATGGGTGGGTATTGTTGGGGATGGGTGAATATAGGTTGGGATGGGTGGATATGGGTGGGGATGGATGGGCTAATTCGGTATAAATCGCAATTTGTACGTGGCAAAGACGTTTCGCGACAAACAAACGGCCGTGTGCCCTGACACAGCCCCACCCGCTTTTTTTTAAAGGTGTCTTCTCTACAAGGTATTTAGTGTGCCGAGCACAAGGAAGTTATATGTACTGTTCTAGAATAGTACATATAACTTCCTTGGCCGAGCACTAAAGAACCTTATTTTTTTGGTAACATTTATATGAGACCTTGCACCGTACGTTAGGTAGTGTTCGTATTTCGTATATTTCAATGTTCCACTACCACTCGTTATTCCTCTCCGTGCACGGTTGTCTGGAAGAGTTCGCTCTAAGCGATTAGACCGCCCCTTGTGACACTCATTGTTATACTTTATTTTTAGATATAATTTCTCTTTGTACTTGTGGTTTCCAATAAAGAGTTAATCTATCTATCTATCTAGTTGTTATTCTATATTTTTTTTGCTGCAATTATCTATTAAGCTTTTCTATTTTATTTTTTCTTATAATTATTTATGTTTGTAATTGTAGCAAATAAACTTATTTCTTCTTCTTCTTCATTCTAATGTAACTAATTTACCAACTCTTTCCCTAATAGATATGTCGTGGGCATACAGAAGAATTGATCATTTCATGAATTGGTTCTATTTCATGAAATGCCCAGCTAAAACTGACCATATCGTTGAAACATCAACGTTTAATGATATTTCAATCCACGTTTGGCCATATATTTAAATGTCATTAATGTAGGGTTTTAATGATACCAAAGGTGTTCAAACAGATAGGATAACAAAGCTAAAAAATAACACGAAAAGCCTTCTAACCTATTACGGCCAAGTTGGGCTTCCACCCTCGCCTTCTATTTTATGATATGGTCACTAATGTTTGACCATATTATGAAGGAGCCGTGCGTTTAGCTGTTCATATCGCCACACGCTGATCATTCATCTGGCCAAACCATTTCATGAAATCAACGATAATTCCATGAAACAGAACTTTTTCGTGTTGTGGCCAACCATTTCATGAATTTTCAATTCTATGATATCACCACGACAGATACATCTTCGAGCCCTCGTTCAGCATCCGCGAGCAGATAACCTGGGTGGTCATCATGGTGATCAGCGTGGCCATCTGCGCCGTCAACATCACCCAGCTGGTCTCCAAGTGGACTTCCAGCCCTTTCGTGAACGTCATCGACTCCGTGCCTTCGCCGGTGTGGGCTGTCCCGTTCCCAACAGTGGTCCTGTGCCCACATCTCCACGTGAAGCTGGCGTATGATAATGTTACTCAGCTAAATGAGTAAGTATCTTCTATCTATCTATAACAAAACAGGAAAAAACAACTGTACAATAAAGATAATTAAAAAGATTGGTCTAGGCCCTAGACCCCACGACCCCTAGACTCTAGGGCAAGGGTGCTCATCCTTTTTAACAGTTGGGCCGATTTGACGATTTAAAAATCGGGCCACGGCGGGCCACTGACTACAGACGGTTCCTATTTTTGTTACCTAAGCATTTTAAAGTCTTGTTTTGTGCAACAAAATACCAGCTTAAAAGCTAAAAAAATACGCCTGCCGTTCCAAAAAAGAGTTTTTGCCAAGAAATTATATATTGTTGGAATGGACTTATCAAGAACTACAATTTGATACCCATATTGTAAATTTCGAAGAAGAAATATTAAACCAATGGTCAAATTAAACCAATTTCAATTATTTGTTTCGAGTTTGAAAATGGTGCCATACTGCCGCCATATGTAACGACTTCAAAAAATATATATCCTATGTTGCTCGGGGGATGTAAGGATTCTAACGATTTATGGGGATACATCTAAATCTGTTCAGGAATTTAAAAGTTATGGTGGAATAAAGAAACTCACATACAAGCATACAAACATACATGAATGCTAAAAACATAACAATCCTTTTTTTGGGCAGTCGTGTAAAAAATAACAACATTTTTAAATTTAATTCTCATATACTATTCTATACTTATAATAAAGCAATAGAAACGAAAAAGTCTGTACAAAGAAGATAATTAAAATAGAAATGATCTAGGGTACATATAATAAGCTACTGAACAAGAATATAACATTTTAAAAATTCGTGTCCGTCTGTTTGTCTGTTCGTCTGTTTGTCTGTTGATCTGTTTGTCTGTTTGTCTGTTTATCTGTTTATCTGTTTGTCTGTCTGTATGTTTCTTCGCGCATCACGTAAAACTGACTGGACTGATTGCGATGCGGTTTCTCACTTCACTGTTGGATAGCTTCTGTTTTGACTTAAAAACTAGGGTACTTTAAATCTCAATCCGATGAGTAGAAACCGAGCTATCGATAAAAATATTTTTGACGGCTGAATAAATTTTGATCAATTATTGGTATATCGGTATTTTAGGTCCTGGAATAGCACACTGAGTACTTGTAACCTAAAGAAATGACCACACGTGCGAAGTCGCTGGATCGATTGCGATGCGGTTTTCTTTGTAGGGTAGCTTAAAATCTTATTTAAAAATTGGGTTACTTGGTATCTCAATCCGATGAGTAAAAGCGGAGAATTCGATAAAAATATTTTTGACGCGACGGAAGGAATTCTGATCAAATGTCGGTATATTGGTATTTTAGGTCCTGGAATAGTACTTAGAGTAGTTTTAACCTAGAGATGATCAAATGTTGGTATATTGGTCCTGGAATAGCACATTATGGTACTTTGTACCCAAAGAAAAGACCACGCGTGCGAAGCCGCGGGTACAGCTAGTAAAGCTATAAGAACGAAAGAAGATAATAAAAAAAAATGGTCTAGAGTACTTAAAATAAGCTATAACATTTTTTCTGAACAAAAATATAACATTTTTTAAATTCGTGTCTGTCTGTTTGTTTGTATGTATGTTTGTGCGCGCGTCACGTAACCTAAAATACCAATATACCAACGTTTAATCAAAATTACTTCAGCCGTCAAAAAGTTTTTATCGATTCTACTGATTGGATTGAGATACCAACCAAGTAAGTCAAAAACTAAGCTATATAACAGTGAAAACTGCATCGCAATTGGTTTAGTCGATTTACTTATGCGCGAACAAACATACAGACAAACAGATAGACACGGTTTTAAAAAAATGCTATATTCTTGTTCAGTAGCTTATTTTAAGTAACCTAGACCATATTTTTAATATTATCTTTGTACAGACTTTTACGTACTTATTGCTTTATTATAAGTAATGATAGATTATAAGTATACATAGATAGATAAATAAAGCAATAAGAATGAAAAAGTTTGTATTAAGAAGATAATTAAAAAAATGGTCTATGGTACTTAAAATAAGCTACTGAACGAGAAAATAACTTTTTTAAATCGTGTATGTCTGTTTGTCTGTATGTTTGTTCGCGCATCACGTAAATACTACTGACCTGACGCGGTTTTCACTGTTGGATAGATTAGAGTTCGACTTAAAAACTGGGGTACTTGCTAAATAATCCCATCATTAGATGCCGAGCAATCGATAAAAAACTGTATAATGGCTGAACAAATTTTGAAGAAATGTAGTTTTTGGTCCTGGAATAACAGTATATGGGCTACTTTTAAATGGAGCTAATTATATACAGCTAGTTCTAAATAAAAATCATTCATTTTTGGTTACGCAACTACCACATAAAATATGTCGGGGACAGACGGTGGACCGACAACAGTAAGGTTCTACTTAGAACGTATGAGTACGTCACCCTAAACCTATCCTTTGAACCTATTTGGCAAGCATAGAAACATTCCATGAGATGTTTAACCTGCGTACGTAAGTACATAAAAAAGTACTGGATCTATTATACAAGCTTTAAAAGAAAACTTAAGTTTTGTGGTATTGTTTATTCTGTGCTTAAGTTAACCTTGTAAAAGGCATGGAAATTCCTAGAAGAGAGTGACGGACCTCTCAACTGATAGGTTTACTTTTCTAATAATTTTGTTTGCTCTGTCAAAGGCTGGCCGGAAGAGTCAATTTTGCTTCGTTAATCAAGTCGCTATCTACCATACAATAAATAATAATCTACAGACGAATATTAATTTATAAATTTGATTGAATGGCTGAATATCATTCAGGCCGCTAGTTGAACAGAGCCGTTTAGTAATAAGGCTAGGCTGTTAATTGAACGGCGTAGCTATCTGCCGGCGACATATTTACGAATGGCGTTTAGAGCTTTTAAAATAATAATAAAGTGACGAAGAGGAGAATTATACCTACCTAAAATACCTTTTTGTTCGATTTGTGCATCAAGTCAATTAAAAAAATATATCGTTTTTGTGGGGCATGCGTAAGTTTCTTGCAAAAATTGGTTCGCAGGTTTTCTATCTCTTACTTCGATGGTTTTACAGTTATATTATTTATATATATATATATATATATAACTAATATATATATATATATATAACTAATATATATATATATATAACTAATATATATATGTAGATTGCTAGTTGCTATCGGCTATTTTATTGTCAGATTCTTCCTAGGTGCATGTACTTTTTATAAAAATATGCATAAAAGGATGCAAATGGATACATCGAAATGTAACTTTAAAGTCCAAAGGGGTTAGCTTACACAATGATGTCTTTCTATACCTATTAGATCAACAACTGCTGATCTGCCCTAAATCTATCTGTCATCTATCTATCTATCTATCAATACTTATAATAAAGCAATAATAACGAAAAAGTCTGTACAAAGAAGATAATTTTAAAAAAATGGTCTATGGTACTTAAAATAAGCTACTGAACAAACATATAACATTTTAAAAAATCGTATCTGTCTGTTTGTTTGTCTGTATGTTTGTACGCGCATCACGTAAAAATAATGGACCGACTGCGATGTTGTTCTCACTGTTGGATAGGGTTTGATTTAAAAACTGATGTACTTGGTATCTCAATCCGATGAGTAGAAGCCGAGCTATCGATAAAAACTTTTTGATGGCTGAAGGAATTTTGATCAAATGTTGGTATATTGGTATTTTAGGTCCTGGAATTGTGGAAACATAGAGTACTTCTAACCTAGAGAAATTAACACACGTGCGAAGCCGCGGGTACAGCTAGTACCTTACTAAATCAGTACCTTTTTTTATTACGGACTAAACAATCGTTTGGCCACGATCTCACCTGATGGAAAGCGATGATGTGGTCGAAGGTGTAGCACTCTTGCCTAGTAGATACCTATTCACTCTTGACTTGAACACACCGGGGTTATAATTTACCGGAAACACTGACGAGGGCAAGGCATTCCACTCCTTTGCAGTTATTATAATAAATGAAGAAGCGTAACGCTTCGTTCTTGTGCGAGGTATTTCAACCATAAAAGGGTGGCACTTTGACGATCGTCTAGTCGTACGGTGATGGAAAGGTGATGGGGGAATCAGATTGTGCAGTTCTTGTGCACACTCTCCATAGTGCAATCTGTAGAATACCGACAGGCTTGCGAACTCACGTCGATGCGCCAGACTTTGAAGCTTACTCTTTACCAGAGTGTCATCCTCATTGAGCCTCATAGCATGTCTTTCAATTGAATCCAAAGCTTCGAGCTGATATTTGGCAGAACCGTCCCAGAGGTGACAGCAGTACTCCATACAAGATAGTACCTGTGCTTGATAAAGATTCAAAAGCTGTCCCGGCGTGAAGTACCGCCTAACCCTAAACAAAATACCAAGTTTCTTTGCAGCTACATTGGCTTTGGATTCAATGTAAGACCCAAAATTCAGGTTCGATGTGAGTTCGACACCCAAAAGCTCCAGATGGTCGTCTATTGATATTGTTACACTACGGAAGGACGGAGATCGGTTTAGAGGTTTTTTTTAGCAGTGAACAAACTCGCCTGCGTTTTTATAGCATTAAACTTAAGCAGGTTATCATCGCCCCAATCGGGCATGGCTTCTAAGGCTAAACTCAAACGGTCCACCTTAGTCTCTCTCTGAAGCTGGACAGCGTCGCCGCTGGCTTGAGCTTTGGAAATGTATCTCTCAACTACAGTACTACTCTCATCTGCATACCCAAAGGTACTGGGCTAAATAAGATCATAAATGTGCAGCAAAAACAGCGTAGCGAGAGAACTGATCCCTGGGGTTCCTCTAGGACTACTAAAATAGCCAACAGGTAATCCTTATGAGGAAAGCATGTTCAAAAGGCCGTCGTGCCAGACCCGATCAAAGGCCTTCGACTTGTCAAGGAAAACGGCAAGCGCCTCACCATGCATTTCAGTGGCTTCACTCAGGTCATACAATCAAAATAAATTATAATATAAAAAAAAGTTACAATCTTTTGGTCTTACCTAAAGGTCATACGCAAGCCTCATCATCCAAAGCTGTTCATGCCACTGTTGGGTACATAATAGGTCTGCCACATGCCTATAACATTATTGTGCAATTAAGTCCTGTTGAAAAATCCCTGTCTACATTTTCAGCCTGGAGCAGTTCTTCGCGTCACTAGTATGCCCTCGAATGATGAACCAAAAGGTCACAGAAACGCGGTTGGACATGGAACAAATGAGTTTGCTGCAAGACTTTATTCTTAAAGTAAGGAGCTACAAATCTTTAAAAAAATACATATTGGCTGACCACTTGATTTAATAGCTGCTTTTTTTGCTTACCGAGTATTTAAATTACAGACCAGTTAATTACTTGGCCTCCGTAGGGTACTCTCCACTGGTTTCTACTAGTAACTACTAACAATGCCAATCCATCACGGAAATAGGTAATACTAACCGCCAGACATAGCAAACCCAGTTCCTGCACGTATTTGCTTCTGGCCACCGAATAAACTAGTAGTTCTGCAAACAGTAGACCTCGCGAGCACAAACTTTTTTACAACAGTAACGCCATCTAGTCACTTTATTGTAAAACTAACATTAATAACCAAGGTGCTCCATTAATCCCTACCTAGTAGGTAAAGCGCTGATTCCACTGGATGAAACCTAAAAGTGAGCAATTTACTACATTTTGAGGAGCTATTCTGCTCATCACGCCGAAGACTCTTATCAGATCTTCACCAATTTTTTGTGAGACCAACTTATACTTACTTACATACATATTTTTTAATTTACTTACTTGCTTTTAAATAAAAATAGAACCATCGAAATCGGATCTAATAAAGCGGAGAAATTCAGTCCCGTTTTGCTTCTTTTTGGAGGAAGTTACCCCGCCGTGCCCCAGGCCATTTCCCATTTAATCTTCACACATCGTTCGTAAAAGACATGGTTCGTAAAAGACCTGTTCCTGAACCTGGGGACCTGGTTACCCAAAGCACGTGAGAGTTGTGTGAAGATTATCATTGATAGTTGTAAATCACACACGGTTTGTCGGGATGTTTTCATGTCAGTTTAACAAGAAAAGATTTGCAGATCTCGTTCATGTCAGACTATAATATTACGAGTATACTTCACCTTTAGGCTTCTCCCACTTGTGATGACGTGATCAAGACTTGCAACTGGCCTGGGATGCACGGCCAGAAGTGGGAGACGAAGCGATGCTGCGACCTGTTCCAACCCATCTTCACAAACTACGGGCTGTGCTATGCGTTCAACAGTCTGCCGCTGAATGGGATGTAAGCAATGATATACCTACTTAGATTAATCCAGATACGTACTAATATCCTTAGTTACTATTTGGTACCCAATGCAATGTTTGTATGTATGTATGTATGTATGTATGTATGTATGTATGTCATTGTGTCACTTCTTCTACTATTGTTCCTTTATTTTGATAATTTTCTTTGTGGTGTATACAATAAAGAATTTATATATCTATCTATCTATCTATCTATGTATGTATGTTTGTGTAGGTCAAATCTTGCAAGCATAATTAGAACCACTTCCTCTTATCGTACGCAGTTGAAGTTTTACATGTTGGTGCAGTTCCGATGACAATGCATTTTTATGGTAAGCATGACCTGAATTGACATCCAGGATTAGCACCACATAAAGGAACTCTTCAAGAAATGTTATATACGCATTTCAATGTTATAACCCGTTCTAAGATTCCTTTTTAAAAGCTTATTTTTGAAACGTTTTTTAATTAAATTTCCAGTCAACCGTCTCTATGTCGTCCATTCATGATTTTACTGCTGTTTTTTTACCGGATTGCGCGACGCAAAGGAGGGTAATGTGTTTATCAGCCTATGTGTGTATGTATAAATATATGTATGTATGTTTGTTCCTTTGTGGCGCTCTAGAGACCAAACGCGTGGGCCGATTTTGATGATTAAGAGTAATCAAAATCGGCCTAAGCGTTCGGTTTTGTACACGCCGTGTTTAGGTTGTGAAAAATAATAATAATTATTATATATTGGATTTTGATTGCTTTCGATGGACGTAAGAATTATCAAAATCGGCCCACGCGTGTTTGGTCTCTAGAGCGTTTGTATGTTTCGTACGTATGTACAACATACATACAAAGACATACATACATTACATACAAAGGCTGATAAGCACATTACCCTCCGCGCAGACGGGTAACAAAAAAGGCGCGACTGTGACTCTCTAATGAAGAGACTCAAAGTTGGAAACATTTCGACCCCGGCCCCGGTCAAGGGCGTCGCGAAACTCTACTGATTAACGTTAAACTGTTTAAAACTTTTATTCTCTTAAATCAAGCTATTGGAAGATTTAAACAAGTAGGTTTAAATAGCCTACCTAACTAAAATCCGTCAGCTTCGTTCGATTTAGAAGGGAGTATTTTTTTGTGGAGACTTCGTTTAGGCAAACGTAGTGTAGGACGCCCTGTGGCGAGGTGGAGTGATAACCTGCGAAAAGCAGCTGGTTTTTTTTTCGCGATAAACAGTAGTCCGCGCGTATGAAGTCGCGGGCGGAAAAGCTAAATAATAATATTATAATAATATAGCTGCTATAGCATATAATATTATGTACGCCGTAGCATAAAAATAGCCATAACAGACATTCCGACTTGGCTGACACGACGAAGTTCCTACTTCGGATACCGACCAATCAGATGTTCTACCCCTAATGACCTAATAAATATTACACTAATGTCGCAGTGGCAAAGAATACATACACGTGGTCTATAGCTTATTGATATATGGTCTGTGGCTTATTCAAACGCGAAACGTTGACTGTTTGTTTGTTTGGGGAGCTTTCACGCCAAAACGGCTTATCCGATTTTGATAAATAGGTACTATACAATATAGAGACCAACATATAATACTTTTCATCCCGGAATATGGTAAGTTTCCACAGGAAAACTGGAAAATGTCGATTAGTCGCTGTAAGGAACGGAATGACATGTTGCCGTGGAAACGAAATAATAACAAGTCAGTCAAAAATCATCAAGAGCGTTGGTGCTATAATTTTGCACTAGTTTTACTATCGTATATGAATTTAGGATGCTTTTTTTCGCGATAAACTGTAATCCGAGTGTACGAAGTAGGAGCGAAAGCTAATTTATTTTTTCTAGGACCAATCACACCTTACCCTGGCAGAAGTCGTTCAGCGAGCAAGCTTCCGCAGGCAGCATCCAGTGGGACTTAGACACCGGGTACCCCAGGACCTTCCCGCCGGACCCCACCACGATGCCGCTGAGAGCGATGGCATCGGGGGAAAACAATGGGCTTGAGTTGGAGCTGTTCTTGAACACCAGTGATCACCAGTTCACTTGCGATGGGAACAGTTTGGGATTTACTGTGAGTGATGTCGACTGCAGACCTTTCTCCTCGGGTCTTTCACTCTGTACGAGTAAAAATAAATGGTTCAACAATGAGTCAAAAGGTTTTAGTTTGATTTTGGCCTAATTAAACTAGATGGCATTAGAAGCATAAACATTAGAAACGGGATTTTACGGTGCGACATAAATTCCAGCGTTGCAGGGTTCGCTCCTAGGTTTCGCACCAATGACTTTCCTAAGTTATGTACGGATTTCCTTTGCACCGTGCTTCGAAGGGCATGTTAAGCTGTCGATCCCGATTATTATTGAATAAGCTATTTCAGAGGCCCTCTGGCGGCCTGACAAACTCTGATACCAGAGGCCATCACTACCTCACACAACAGCATCAGCGTTGACACCACAATAGTGTAACGACACAATACACAACACGATACAATATCATACGTACACAATATCATTCTCTGCACCAAAAAGTCGTCATAAAATGGATTAACTAAAATGGATTTTTTTTAAACTACTACAACTGAACCAATTTTAATGAAATCGATACGCAAGTAATAACCTTTAAATATAAAATAAAACACCTTTGATGTTGCGTTAGAACACATCACTATAGAGTTTCTTTCAAATGTAAAAGTATCATCCAAATCGGTTCCGATATCCCGGTTGTATGAGTGAACAATGATCATACATAAACACACAAAAAAAATTGTCGATACAAGAACCTTAACCTTGTAAGTCGACTAATCTTTTGTCTCCAGGTGCTGATCAGCTCTCCAACCGACCACGTCTACACCAGCACCGTAATCCGGCTGCCAATGGACCGGATGACCACAGTGGAAGTGTATCCTCTAACCTACAAGACTGACTCTTCTCTGCGTTCTCTGACTCCAGTCCAGAGGCAGTGCTTCTTCCAGAACGAAAGGCAGCTGGAGTATTACGTGTTCTATACGGACAGCAACTGTAAACATGACCTGTTGATCCAGGAGGCTAAGAAGATGTGCGACTGCGTGCTTTTTAACTGGCCCAGTGAGTTTTTTACCTCTTGCATATAGTCTGGAGCTATATTTTTACCTCCTTGCTTTTAAATTACATTAGATCTAATTAAAAGTGGGAAGATTACGTTCTAGCTCCTCGGGCGTGGACCGCATAAATTTGGTATAACGCACTCAGTTCTTCCTACTTTAATTTAATGTTAGAGAGTGAAACGTGATCTGTGATCTGATTTGACGAGTATATAAGCATATATTCGTAGTGCGTAGTAGCTCTCATTAACGTTGGAAGCTGCGTACGTCTCTATATCTTTATTTTTGATGCACATGAAGTACGACGGTGGCAATTTAGCTGTGTTCCTGTAGTTGTATCTAATCCAGATAAAATCTAGTGAGATTGGCGACAGATTGTGAACGCGACTTCAATTTCCGCTCTCGTAGTTTTTGTTTACGTGATAATAAAGCGTGCTGTATCTTTCCCCCCTTTAAATAGATCTTTGAATTGTGGGTACACTTTATCAGGTAGATATAGAAATTTATTGCGAGAATTTGTATTAACTTAATAGTAGTTTATGAAACGGTTGCATAATGAGGGGAATTAAAAAACGAGAGTGAGTTATTTAAATAGTATCACTCGAGTGAAAAATAAAGTCGTAATCTTTTCTTGATTTTGCTGGTAAAAGCTCGCTCGTCATGTTCGTTCCTGTTCCGTGATGTCAGGTGGAGACATATTATCCTCAAGAACACTGTTTCACATGTTTAACACATCTTTGTCATTTAATCAGGATAAAACATTTGATCAACATAATAAAACACATAAAATTGGTTAGGTATTAATGTAAAGTAAATTATGGCGCCAAAATCCAGTACACAGCGAATTTGGGCGAAATAAATGACGAAAACAAAAAAAAACTTATAACATCGTTTAGTTCAAAAAACAGTGTTCTAATTTATTTATTTTCTTACTAGAGACGTGCCGTACGTAATCTAAGTATATCATTAGAATATCTTTTATCTACACTCATATCGTAAAATCCGGATTATGAACTCAAAAAAGGTGGCATCTTTTTTGAGTTCATAATCCGGATTTGACGATATGAGTGTAGATAAAAGATATTTTTGCCAGCTCGTTGTCGTCTAACGCGGTCAAGCCAAGTACAAAGGCTGGATTCTTGGACTAAAAAAAAAACACTCTCTCTTTAGTCAAAAACTAGTTTTATTGAATAACCAGGATTTACTGATTTGCAGGGAAGAACGAGTGGGACCTAGTTTGTTCTACAAATTCAGACTTTCAATGCATTAACAAAGTCAAAGGTCAGCATAAATTGTTATAACTGTATTTTGAGATACCCTACTTTACTAGAGTTATTGGAACGATGCTTCGGTGTTCATGCTGTTTGTTACACGACGGCCCAAAAAAGAAGTGTAATGTTTTCAGGGTTCATGTATGTATGTATGTATGTATGTATGTATGTATGTATGTATGTATGTATGTATGTGAGTTTCGTTATTCCAACATTACTTTTAAATGTCTAAAAAGATGTGGATGTATGGGGTATCGTTAGAATCCTTACAACATTCCGAGTGACTTATGCAATTTATTTTTATCATAAGTTTGTTTTTTTGGCAATACTGTCGTGTTTTTTCTCTTACTTTGATGACTCACTTGTATTAATTTGGACACAATGTTAGAAGGTATATTCCTGTTGTTTGACTCTTGACAGAATTCTCTCCCACCATAGAGGGAGGGTTTTTTGTTTCACAAAGGAACAGACATACATAGGCTGATGTACGTATAGATTTCTGTTCCTTTGTGGCACTATATAGATAGACCAAATGCGTGGACCGATTTTAATTATTCTTACGTCAATCGATTTATCTTAATCTTGCGAGTGCTACTAATGACATGACAGTAATTAAAATTCAATATGGTGACAACAAGACGACATATTGCGAAATAAATAATAGTTTAAAAAAACTAAAAAACACGCTTTATATAGAAAACCAAACTAAAAAATAGTTTTTTTTTTTAATGTAAAGTTAGTTATTAGTTTAATAGTGTAAATCAGAAAAAAAAGTTTTATTTCAAAAAAATCGTGGGGTGCATGGGTCAATAGTTATAAATATTTCATTGACAGATATGAGAAGAAGGATTATCATTTCGATAATATCTTAAAAAGCACCCCACGCTTTTTTTTATTTTTTTTTTATTTTTTTATTTACTGTATTTTAATTTATTTTCTATTTTTTAGTTTGGTTTTCTATATAAAGCGTGTTTTTTAGTTTTTTTAAACTATTATTTATTTTCTACTTTTTAGTTTGGTTTATTTATAAAAGCTTTTTTTGTTTTTTTTTCGAATTATTGCATTGTCATCGGTCTTTGACAGGTGTGCAAAATTTGAATGAAATCTGACCGTTTAAAGTGGGTCAAAATAGCGTCCAAATGAGTCGGTTACAAACATACAAACATACAAGTGAAGCTAATATAAAGAGTATATTTTTTTTTGTGTAAATAAGAAATAAATAATAGTTTAAGAAAACTAAAAAACACGCTTTATATAGAAAACCAAACTAAAAAAAAAAAAAAAATTTTAATAGTGTAAATAAGAAAAAAAATGTTTTATTTCAAAAAAATCGTGGGGTGCATGGGACAATATTTATAAATATTTCATTGACAGATATGAGAAGAAGGATTATCATTTCGATAATATCTTAAAAAGCAACCCACGCTTTTTAAAAAAAAAAAATTTTTTTCTTATTTACACTATTAAAATTTATTTTCTATTTTTTAGTTTGGTTTTCTATATAAAGCGTGTTTTTTAGTTTTTTAAACTATTATTTATTTTCTATTTTTTAGTTTGATTTTCTATATAAAGCGTGTTTTTTAAACTATTTTTTATTTTCTACTTTTTAGTTTCCAAATGAGTCGGTTACAAACATACAAGTGAAGCTAATATAAAGCGTATAAAAAGGAATATCGTTAGGTTTCTCTTTTAATTTTTCATTTCGAAGTATCTTTTAGGATCTATAACGATTTAAAGTTGGTTAGCAATCATTCTTAGTTTTATTCTAAGTCGGTTTTTATCTCTTTTGATTGTCTTGTTATATATATAAAAGCCAATCGGTTCAATAGTGAAACTTAGAATCCAATGATACCGGGTTCGGTCCTATCCTATGCTCCGCACCTATGACTTTTCTAAGTGATGTGCGGTTTTCCATCGCTTCTTGCTTCGGAGGGCACGTTAAGCTGTCGGTCCCGCCTGTTATTGATTAATAGCAGTCGTTAAGCCATGTCAGAGGCCCTCGGGCAGTCTGACAAAATCTGACACCATGAACAAAACATGATTTAAAGACAATATACTATAAACGTTCTATGATTATTTAGCAAACGTCGAAGAACAGCTCATCTACGCGTACTACGCAGAAAGTGACGAACAGAGCTTCAAGGAAGAATCCCAGCTGTGCCACCCTTCCTGCAATGACGTCATCTACTCCAGCCAGGTGTTCTATTCAGACTTGACCAAGGATCTGGACAGCTCGCGTCAGTGGGGGCAGCCTAAACTGTGAGATTTTTAGGGTACCTTTAAGAGGATAGGGCACCAATGCAGCTTCTACAGGATTTGCCTTACATTTTCCGTCTACCATACTTAACCCAAATCCAATGGTATTTTTTTATTAATCACATTATAATACGTTTATCATAATTTGTAAAGAATTTGAATAAATGAGTGTTTAAATACAGATATTTTCTTGTCAAGTTGGTGTATTGTTTAAACGAAAAATTAAGAAATAACTAACCTAAAAGCTAAAAAAACTCGCATGCCCTGCCAAAAAAGAGATTTTGCCAATAAATTATATATTGTTGGCATGTGCTTATCACGGCCTTCAATTTGATACCTGTATTGTCAAAATATAAGTTTTTGTTTCGTGTTTGTAAGTCGTGCCATACTGCCGCAATATTGAAAGTTAAAAAAAATATATAAAGCCTATGGTACTCGGGGAGATGTAAAGATTCTAACGATACCCCATACGTCTAAATCTGTTCAGGCATTTAAAAGTTATGGTGGAATAAATAAACTCACATACAAACATACATGAATGCTAAAAATAATACACTCCTTTTTTTGGACAGTCGTGTAAAAAGAAACGCTATAAACGTAGTTTATTCTGTGATTAATATTTATAAAAACAGGATTATTGGATTTGGTTATGGTATAGATGGTAAAAACGTTTTCTCCCAATTTCCCAGAAAATATAAAGCAAAACCTATAGAATCCGCATTGAATCCATATCCTCATAAAAAGGTTTCATAGCCAAATGACAGAAGCAATGAGACCTAGAGGTTGGCTTCTACTTTTTTTAATGTAATTTTGTCCCATGTTTTTGGTGTTATAACTCTGAGATGTCTGAACCGATTTGCAGGCTTAATTCTTTATTTGAAAGGGCAGACCTCCCAGTGTAGCCATAGATAAATTTTATCAGAATTTGTTTAGTGTTTTTTGGTAAATCCACTTGAATTATATGTTTTGATTAATGGTAATGTGTAGATAATATTACAAAAAGTGAAACTGTAAGTACGGGAAAGGTGTTCGAGATTATCCTCCAAAGAGAGAAATGAGAATGCTTATATAGCAAAGATTATCCAATATCATTTCAACGTTAAAGCGGATTTGAAGAGTTTATCTTATTGGCATACTTACATTTGCTAATATAATAATGTTTCATTAAAATTTGAGTAATTTTCCAAAAGTTTACTAAATGAGAATCAAGAAATCACTGGAAGAATCACTGGGATGTCCATGATGATTCTTGGGGTATGGGCATGATGATACCAGAAGATTGCCGATCATAATTCAATAAAATCAAGATAATGTTATTCTTAAATAAATATAAAACAATGTATGTCGTTAATAAGGTATTCAAGTTTATGAAAAAAAATACACTTGCATACAAAATAGCATTGCTCAACTTTTTAATCAATCAATATCTTTAAAATGTATTATAACTAAATTAATAACGAAACAATCGTTTTCATCCTACGCTCAACTCAACTCTAACTCAATCTAAATTTATAAAACAAAATCGGGTTAGTTACAATATTTATGACTCAAGAACGGCTGGACTGAAATTTATGATTTTTGATTTTATTAGATTTGTCTCCGCCCCGAATAGCAAAATAATTATTAAAACATAAGAAAAATTCATTACAAAAAATAAGTATACAATTCATTTTCTTATACATTTTCTCATACGGAACAGCTTTTATGATGATATCTCGTGAACGGATTGATTGATTTTGATTTTTTTTTGTTCACCATTTTGTTTTCTCCCATCAATATTATAAAAATGAATGGAGGGAGGTTTGTTGGGTATTTTGGGGGAGGGGAGAGCCGGTGGTTGTTGGTAGTGATTTTAGAGGGTTCAGGGTTAGGTGGGGGGGGAGGGAGAAGAAGGTGTAAATTTTTACGCTTGTAAAGCCGCGGCGCACAGCTAGTTTATGTTATAAATACGAGAAACTAATTTGTATTTTTTTAATTACCTTATGTTATTCGAAGGGATCATCTTGTACGCAAGCAGAAGGATCGTCTCACCCCAAGCCGCACTTTTGTATTTCGAAGACCATAAATTAATTTCTAAGCTTTGTGGTGGTTATGCTTCCGCACCTAATTAAAATTAAAATTGAGTATTTTTGTTAGCCGAAGTATCTAAGCTACATTTTCTGAGAAATTAATAATTAAAAAGTAGTTTATTCTGAAAGGGCGTAACTGCCAGAGTTCGGTATGAACAAGACTACCGAAGCCACGTTCGTAAAAAAAGACAGGCTCTAGCGTAGTTTTTTTTTACTTTAAAGGCACTTTTTTTATTATTCCAGCGAACTCTGTTGGTTGAGAGTTATTACATAATATCTTTGTAATTGCTGCACTATTTTTTTTTGAAAAATATGAATAATGATCAGCGTCGCAATATCTCGAAATGTTTTTTGAATTTAATTGCCTTATGACATGTGAAAACTTGTCAATTGTACGAATTTCTTTCTCTATTGTAGCCGTGCTTTAGTTGTACTGGATCCTTGCAGAAAACGAGTGACGTAATTATAGTAATTACCGTAACGCCACGCGTTACGTCTCTGCATAGTCATAGCAAATACGGGACCTGGGGTGCGATTTTTGAGTATCACCGAGTGATTAAATATCAGCGAAATGATAAAAAGTCACCGATTTCCCAAAAGTCGTATTTTTGAATTCCACTGGGTGATAAAAAATATCAACCGCTAAATACACGCTGTAACTATGGATACGATTTCCCCGGGCGCCCGATACACGCTGTAACTACGGAAACGTTTTTGAGTTTATCATTCTTTTGATATTATTCTTGGTTTTATTAAATATTGTTATTATATGTAGTTAGCTGTTATGTTGTATTATTATAATAAAAGGATAGTCTGGCGAACCTGCAAATGTAATTTGATAGCCATTTGATAATATTTAATGACAAATTTCGTCATTTTGTTCCGAATCTCGTTTTTTGCACTTTTTTTGCTGTGCATTTACGTTTTCTGGACGTAAACAAGGTCGGATCGGACGGGGGCGCGGTTTTACGTTTTTAGTGTTACGCATTAACTTTACCGTAGTTTCAAGCCCTTTCTAATGATACATATATCTTTGAAATGGCTTGTAAATTGTTGATGGGAAACGGTTTCAAAGCAAAAATGAATTTAAACTAGGCGGGTTTTTTTCTTGATTTTTTAATTAAATTATGGAGCAGATAAATCTTTTTTTTATTGTTTTAGTATTTATATTATTGAATATTAAATTAAGAAAAAAATACTTATAGTTTTTTTATATCAGGCCTATATTCTCACGCCAAAATATGTTTTCGCGCCAAAATCTACATAAAAAAAAAATTAACAAAAAAAAATTAAAAACTTTTTTTACTTGCTTTGTTGATTGAACTTCTCAAATAAGCAAAAATATATATACCTTATCGATTTAGATTCAGAAATAAATAATGTTTTTTAAAACACTCCTCTATTTTTTTTCCATCAATTTCCAACATTTTTTTAGAAATTAAACATTACCTATAACTTATCTACAACACTTCTAAACAAATAGTGTCGTCTGTCACGATTCGAA
This sequence comes from Alsophila aescularia, assembly GCA_946251855.1. NCBI lineage: Eukaryota > Metazoa > Arthropoda > Insecta > Lepidoptera > Geometridae > Alsophila > Alsophila aescularia. Next base: position 18,708,751 of record OX276381.1, read on the forward strand.
CCCATAAATTGTATAAACAAAAGACCCTTTGAAATGCTCCTATAGGTTTATTGTTTACGTTACGTCGTGGGTGGTCCTCTCATTTGTATTGCCGCGTCGTCGTTATGATTTCGTTTACGAGTGCCTCCCCCCACTCGTTTTGAAATCACCCGGTGATATTTTTGAAATTTCGTTCATAGTTTATTTTATTCACCAAATTTTCGTGTTGTTTTTCCTAACATACGAACAACGAATGAGATAATACTAGCAGAAAGCCTAGTAGCAATACTAAAGATGACTCGTCAGATGAAGATACCTACTGGGACTAAAGTTATGCTATGCATGAAGAGGCATTCTCAATGTCCGCTAAGACATTGCCTCTCAAAGCTATTGGCTTTCGAGGATGTGAGGCTTTTTTTCAGTGCTAATAGGACAAGCGGCTTCCCTTCTCTATAGAAACAAAGGTATGTCAATGTTTTATTGTCTTCTCCTATGAGCTAGCACTAGCAGCCAACACCCAGTTGATTACCTGTAGACACAGATTACCATAAATACTTACCTAGGTAGGTATCTTCTTTTTTACTAGGTTAGGTGGTATCAGTAGGTAGGTTACCCACAATACAGGGGTAGCCTGTATGTCAGTAATCCTATTTTGTTAGTTTAGCGGCCAGACTAATCTGAGGTCTAGCGCATGTACCTACTTATTTAACTATTCATTTATATATTTTCCAGATGTTAGTGGATAATTATAAAGCCTTGGTAACAAGTGCCAATTCCTGTGCCATAAAGTCATTCCGAAGAAAGGTATAATGTCTTCAAAAGTGCCCAAGCAAAACAATATTGTCAAGGACAGTTCCAGAGTGCTCTAGTTGAAGAGAAGGCATAAAAAAATGAAGTTTTTATGCTTCATAACATTAAAAATAATGTATACCAACATCCAGTGGTGGTTGTTTTGGAAGGGCTTGTTGGGAATCTATAGGTAATCTGAAGACTGATGTTCTATATGAGTTGATTTTAGCCTCTATGATGTGTCCCTGTGTGTGTAAGACCAGAGTCAGTGACTTACCTATCTGCATATCTCTTTGTGCATTGATTGTTTGAAATTACAATAAAGAAATAAAACATCATTTGATTTTTAATTTTTATAGTAGATACTTTGTAGAAACGTAGAATCATATTTATGTCACAATTTACAAAATAATTGCCATGTGGGCAGCTTCATAATAGGTGCACTCATTCTAACCCCGTTGGTGCTGTGAGTACATAGGGAATTCAGGAAATGGGCAACTGCATTTTTCTGTAAGTATCAACATTTACTACGGTCACCGCGCTGCCTCCAAACGTGGTGATTATGGTAAATCGCCCCTATTATCAGGGAGGCCCATGTTCTGCAGTGGATTGTAGTCAGGTGCATTGGTGAATATTGCTGGTTGCTGGATTTGGTCATCTTCAACTAAAACAAGTTTTAAATGTTAAATTATATAGTAGATTTATTTCACTGCAGAAGAGCTGTGGTAGTCAAGTTGTAATATGTGCACTTTGTAATTCAATAACTCCGGGTTTCATCCATGTTAAGTGTGCATTTCCCATCAATGCATGCTTCAGAGGGAATGTTAAGCCGTTGTTGGATCCGATCAAGCGCCATTACATGCCAATTATACAACAACGATGGGCTATAATGTATTTTTACCTTATCTTGCAGTGATGGAGATATTATGACTTCAGAATCTGTCCCTCTACTCCGACAAACTGAAATAACCAACTAGTTATGCAGATTGGAACCAGATGAAGCATTTATTGATGTAGTTGACATCCGCATGTTTTGGAAGGTATACATGTCCAAATGTGCTTGGTAGCAACGATTAGCTAAGTCAAAAGACTATCTGACTAGATAAATATAATGGTAAAACAATTGTTACAAATTTACATAATTGGTAGGTAGTAAAAATGTTAATTACCGCCTCTCCTTTTAATGTTTCTCGCAGAGTACTTTGTTATATGTTCCTTGACTTTGTATACATGCTTTCTTGATGCCCAGAATGGCATTCAGAGAGCTGGCAAATTCCTTTGTTGTGAATCTTACAGTAAACTTGTTATTTCTTACAATAATTTATTCTGACTGAGATCCAACAATGATTAGGTAATGTAGCAATGTCTTGTTGGCCAGAATATGGGCCCCAACCTTTCTTTATGGTATTGTAGCCATCATGTAGCGTTTTAAATTCTCTTTGTTTTACTAATTATTCACTTCTCTATCATGTCCGTCGTAATAAAAGTAAAACAAACATAATTTTTCAAAGAAACGAAAACTTGACCCCAAACAGCTGATATAGACCACAGATTAGACCATAAGTAGCCTTAGGATTTGACAGATACGTTCCGTTTTACGTATTACTGTCAATTCGTATGAAAAATAAAAACCGGTACTTAGTACCGATAAAAATATTTGCTGCGTAGGAGGTAACGTAATCATACGATTGTCTATTAGCAAAGATGAGCAGTAGCCCAATTACATAACTTAGCTTCAATCGGATTGTCAGTATCGATATCATTAATGCCTTGCGATAGAGTCGAAATTGCTATGAAAAAAGTGATAATCCGATTGTAACCAAGTTATGTAATCGGGCTGCAGTATTTATATGTTGGTAGACAGGGTATGATATTCAAAAATACCACTTTTGCGAAAAGCTGATTTCGAAATCACCGGTGATCTTTTTATCACCGGTGACACTCAAAAATCGCACCCTTGGTAGTAAGTAAGGTACTGAGAAAAGTTATTGGTACGTGTAGGCACGTATTATCACGTAGAAGACCGTAGCCAACAATTCGAATGTACTCTTTTCCTTTCAGGGGTGAAGTGACCCAGATCAACGTCCATTTCTACGACGACATGTTCCTGGGCCAGCATCGTCACGCACAGTATGACCATTATTACTTCGTGGGTAAGCATTGGCGAGTTTTTTAGCTTACATAGCTCGATGATGTAATATTTAATTTTTGGCAAAAGATAGAAGTGGAGGGGAACACAGAGAAAAATCAGCAAAATTGATGTTTTTATGATTCGATATAACACTCGCTTTATACAAGGTAGCGTATTGATTTGGGTGTTTCTGTAAAACATTTCGTTGAAAACATTCGATTCAATATGAAAAATTTACAAAAAGTCTAGTTAGGCCTTTTTTTAAGGACTAAGTAAACTTAAAAAAAGGGTAGGAAAATAAATAAAAATCACAAAAGTGGCTGCAGCGCCCGAAAAATCCCTTCTAAAATAAAGATTAGGCACATTGTTGGAACGAATAAGTTCTGGAGCTCACAACGAATTATGGTAATATTTTCGTAAAAATTCAACCACGTCCAAGGATCCACTCGACGACATGCTGCAATTCCTCAAACCTGAGTCCAGGGTGGACTTAAAACACATAACCTTTGGAGCATTTAGTGGGCCTGTCAGCGAGTGAAGACATCCCTATTTACGATGTGGAGTGTCATAAACATAAACACACGCTGCTAAAACCACAGAATAAAACAGTACTATACTTAAACACGAGAGAGAATTTAGTCTAGTCTATAATAATTGATCTATCTGACGATCCCCATATCTCCTATACACGGTCTGTGCTGACGATAGATAAGAAGAGGTCGCCAAAAGTGCGCTCTTTATCCTCGTTAATATCACAGCGACAAAAGGAGCTACAGAATTGTTAAAGTATCGTTTTGAACTATTATTTATCCTGTGGTATCGTTCTGATACGCACAAAAGTATACTGGAACTGCATATAGGTTATGTTCTAAATCCTCATTCGTTAATATGTGTAAGTGGGTCCAACATTGAAGCGGTAACTGTATGAGAGTTATGTTTCATTACTTATTATTATTCGTAGGAAGATTACAGATTATTCGTAGACACCGATGCTGCTTTTATGATACTATCTAACGTCACAAGACTTAAGATGACTTGGAAGTGTGTCCATCAATGAATATTAAGTACTAGTTTTCCCGCCCGCAACTTCATACGCGCAGACTTCTGTTTATCGCGAAAAAAGGCATCCTTTTTTCTTCTATGATATTAAAAACCAATGCAAAAGTAGGTATAGCAACAGCGTTCTTGATGTTTATTGACAGACTTGTTATTTCGTTTCCATGGCAACCATAGACCATTCTGTGATGGCAGCCGTTCTTTACAGTGATTAACCAACATTTTCCTGTTTTCCTGCAGAAACTTTAAATTTTCCGGGATAAACAGTATCCTATGTTTTATTCTAGGGTATAAGCTTTTTCTAAATCCGTTCAGCCGTTATAGCGTGAAAGCTCCCCAAACAAAACAAACAGACAACGTTTCACTTTTATATATTAGTATGGACAGTATCTTCAGAGTAGACAGTTAAATTAATACGTAGGATTTTAACTAAATAAATAAAACCACACCAATAAATATCCACACCAATATATGAAAGTAAAACGTTGTCTGTTTGTTTGGGGAGTTTTAATGCCAAAACGGCTGATCCGATTTTGATGAAACTTTGTAAATAGGGACTGTACAATATAGATACCAACATAGGTTACTTTTTATCCTGGAAATTGTTTAGTTTCCATGGGTAAACTGGAAAATGTCGATTGCTCGCTGTAAGAAACGGTTGCCATGGAAACAAAATAATAACAAGTCTGCCAAAAAGCATCAAGAGCGTTGGTGCAATACTTTTGCATTGGTGTGCGTGTGTGAGTGTCTGTGTACGTTTGTTACTCCTTCACGTTTAAACGGCTTAACAGATTTGGATGGAATCGGGCTGGTGTAAATTGTTCACGCGGTCGGGTCGGAGATTTTTAAGACCCACCGCAAAAAAAAGAACACAGAAACTCTCTGAGCATACACTCAAACTTATGGCAGAACGAGGCGAGATGAGGCTGCAGTCTTCAGTGGATATGTCGAGTTACAGCTTGCTTAATAAACAGATCTCTAAGTCAATGCGACACGATTTGCGTTCTTATAATACTACTTATATTATGAACGCAATAGAGCGGAACAAGAGCTCCAAAGTGTTTGCAAGAGATCTGTCTATTGGGCAAAGCCTGTTGACAAAGCTGAAAACCGACAATGGCAGCATCGTTTCGTCAAAGCCAAAGATTTTGAGTGAGCTCGAGAAGTTATATGGACAACTATACACCTCATCGCGTAGTCCTCCTAGCATGACTTGCGATGCAAGAACCCGTTTGGCTCGACATTATACCGAAGATATCCCGGACGTCAGCCTATATACGAGATCAGAATGGCTCTCAAACAGCTTAAGAGGAACAAGGCACCAGGGGAGGACGGAATAATGACAGAACTACTGAAAGCGGGTGGAAGACCGGTACTTAAAGTCCTTCAGAAACTGTTTAACTCCGTCATCCTCGAGGGAACTCCAGAGGCTTGGCACAGGAGCTTAGTGGTTTTGCTCTTTAAGAAAGGTCATAAAACCCTCTTGAAGAATTATAGACCCATTTCGCTGCTGAGCCACGTGTATAAGCTGTTTTAGAGAGTTACAAACCGTCTCGCTCGTAGGTTTGACGACTTTCAGCTTCCCGAACAAGCTGGATTCCGGAAAGGCTTTAGCACCGTATCCATACGCTCCGGCAGATTATACAGAAAACCGAAGTGTATAATCGGCCACTATGTCTAGCGTTTATATCGACAATAAATTAATTTCCAAAGATCACGAAGTTGCCAATGCATTTGAAGATGTCCTTACAAAATACCAATTGTAATTACCCAGTCTTTAAATTCATCCTCAGTTGAGGCTTCTTGTATGCTCTCAAGCAACATTGAGAAGTGTGACTTAAAATAAAACACATAAAAATATAAACACATCGGTGTTGATTCGATTGTTCAGACATTTAAATTGCTTGATAAAAAAAATACAGAGGTTCTCTGGGGAATAACTAAATAAAAAATAAAATAATAATATAATAATATTCTGGGGAATAATATTCACTTGAATATGGGAATAAGTTTACTATTTTTCATACCTCATAATCTAATTAAAAATTTTGAAATCGTTATTTTGAACCTACTTCAAACTCAACGGTCTGTTTCATAGTGAACAACATGCCTTCTCTAAAAGCCGTTTAACAACGACGCAGGTACATAATAAATATATGTTCGATGCTTGAGAGAAGTCACAGGACGCACGCAATTGGCGTTTTCTGTGATTTATCCAAAGCATTTGACAGTGTTAGCCACGAAACCTTAATTTGTAAATTAAAGCATTACGTACGGAGTTCATGATAAACTCTCGATCTTTTAACCTAGTTTCTTAACAGTAGAATCCAAAAAGTGTATGTAAATGGTGTGAGGTCATCTGGATCTCTTATTACAATGGAAGCCCCGCAGGGTTCAATATTGGGGCCATTCTTGCTCTTGGTTTACATTAACGATCTTCCCGTTATCGTAGAGAGGTTATGTGATATTGTTTTGTTTGCATATGTTACTTCACTAATTACAGAACCATGAACAATTTTGACGATGTTAACTGGGCAATCACGCTAGTTCTTAATTGGTTTACAACTAATAATATAAAATTAAATTCTAAGAAAACTAAATGTATTAAATTCTCACTACCCAATGTCAGAGGGGTTTCTATGAATTCAAGTATTTAATAAATACTGAGCCCATAGACATTGTGCAGTCTACTACATTTTTAGGTATTACTTTAGATTTAAATTACAGTATCCCCCACATATCGTCGATAGCTGGTGAATTGAGCTCTGCAGCCTTTGGAGTACGAAAAATTAGACAGTTTACCGATATAGTCACTGCAAGATCAGTATATTTTAATCACTTTCACAGTATTATGTCATATGGCATTTTGATGTGGGGCAAAGCCGCAGAAATTCAATGTATAGAAAATAGCAATTCGTTGCATATTCATTAAGAAATCCTACAATTTTCTGAAGGAACGGTTTAATGAGATCAATATTCTTACAGTGGCTTGTCAATATAAATATATATATAAACATAATGTGTGTACATGTGTGTGTGTAAGAATATCAATACCTTTTTAAAAATAGGGCAGTTCATAATTTTTATACTAGAAACAAAAAATAACTGAAAGTCTTTAGATTTCGGTTACAGAAAATTAATGGTTCATTACTGTATACGCTTCTATAATAAGTTACCTGACAACATTTATCTACATCTACACTAATATTATAAAGAGGAAAGATTTGATTGTTTGTTTGTTTGTTTGTAACGGCTTATCCGTTACAAACAAACTCAAAAAATACAGACCCTATTTTAAAAATTCTTTCACATAAAGAAAACTAAATCATCAGCGAGTAACACAAGCAGTTTTTTTTTTAATTTGGGTTCCCTTCGTAAATTGAAATAATGAAACCTGAGGTATTAGATTTTGCAAAAAATCTCGATTACTTTGTATCGCAAACCAAAGAGTAAATAAATACTACGTAAGATCACAAACTAAGAAGGAGATACGGGTCTTTCTATAGGGAACGTTGCCATGGAAACGAAATCACAGAACATCTAATAATCATTGACGTAGAAAATGCTCTATGCTAATAATACACGAAATAGTAACCGTAATCCTTGCGTTAAACAGAATAATACTATTGACGAAATGGTACGTGAGTATAAACATTTTGTGTAATGAATTGTTGTTGTTCTATTTGTCCAAATAAAGTACCTACTAATTTTATCTTTCTTTATATCTACCCGTGCGAAGCCGGGGCGGGTCGCTAGTCAATTATCAATGCATTCGTTTAAAACATTTGTTAAAGTAAATCTCATAAAGAAAGCATATTACAATGTAGTCATGACCTACGGAGCCAAAACGTGGACACATACGGTCAAACTAGTCCACAAATGTATAGTCACTCAGCGAGCTATGGAGAGAACGTTTTGAAATACGCTATGAGGGTTTTTCTGAAGGACATGATTCGTAATGACGATATCCGATGGAGAACCAAGGTGACCGACATAGCTATTAGGATAAGCAAGCTAAGGTGGCCGTGGGCTGGTCACATTTCTAGAAGAACCGATAACCGTTGGGGTAGACGGGTTCTCGAGAGGAGACCACGTTTAGGTAAACGAAGTGCAGGACGCCCTGTGGCCAGGAGGAGTGACAACCTGCGAAAAGCGGCTGGAAGAGAATGGACGAGGGGAGCTGAAGACCAAGCTTAGTGGCGTGCATTAGGAGAGGCTTACGTCCAGCAGTGGACAGATATAGGCTGATGATGATTATGATGATTTCTATGCTTATGTTAAGTGTCATAAAGATTTTGAGATGTCTCATGACTTTTTATACAACATACTTAATTTTTATTTTTACCCGACTGAGAGTTATGTGTTTGGGTTGTATGTATGTTTGTTTGTTTGTACGTTTCTTAGGCGCGTCCTACAGCCTTTTGATAAATGAGGTATCATTGAATTCGTCTTGATCACGAGAATGCTTTATGATATAATAATATGAAGTACTAGTTTTCCCACCCGCGACTTTGTCCGCTCGGACTACTGTTTATCACGAAAAAACGCATCCTATGTTATTCTAGAATATTAAAAACCAATGCAAAAGTAGGTATATCATTACTCTTGATGTTTTTTGACATACTTGGTATTTTGTTTCCATGGCAACCGTTTCTTACAGCGAGTAACCAACATTTTTCAGTTATCCAGTTTTCCCGTGGAAACTTAAAAAATTTCGACATAAAAAGTATCCTATTTTTTGATTTTATATTATTTCTAACGCGGACTTTTGGAGTTCCTGTCCGGTCTGTTTTTTTTTCTGTTTTCAGCATTTCATTCTGTTTCTGCAACGCTGTAATCTGCGACGTGTCAGCTTATATGTACCTCAAGTCTTTGATGCTGGCTCTGCTTCCGCATGTGGGACAAAACCTGGGCTTGCGCGGTTTCGCGTTCAGCCACCTCCGAACGCACTAGGACCTGTATATGTAACCACATTTGAGCGCCACCGTTCTGTGTAAGCAAAAAAAAGCAGCTTTTATGCGGATGCCATGTCATGATGAAACTTAGAAAGGGCTCATCATCATCGTCATCAGTCTATATCTGTCCACTGCTGGACGTAGGCCTCCTAATGCACGCCACTGAGCTCGGTCTTCAGCTCTCCTCATCCATTTTCTTCCAGCCGCTTTTCGCAGATCGTCACTCCACCTGGCCACAGGGCGTCCTACACTACGTTTGCCTAAACGTGGTCTTCACTCGAGAACTCGTCTACCCCAACGGTTATCGGTTCTTTGGGAAATATAACCAGCCCACTGCTACTTCAGTTTGCTTATCCTCTGAGCTATGTCGACCTTGGTTCTCCGTTGGATATCGTCATTACGAATCTTGTCCTTCAGAGAAACTCCAAGCATAGCTCTCTCCATAGCTTGCTGAGCGACCTTAAGTTTTGTAAACTAGTTTGACCGTGAGTGTCCACGTGTCGGCACCGTAGGTCGTAGGTCGTCTTCAGGCACTGTGATAAGGACGACGAGAAGACTTGACGAAACTTATCGAAGGCTGCCCAACCCCGCTGAATTTATATATTTACACAAGGTACACAATATGTGCCCAAGGTAAACAAATTGTTGGACAACTTCAAGAGGCACACTATTAACTGCAATCGGTTCGATAGAAATAAAATAGAATAGAAAATAAATTTTAATAGTGTATATAAGAAAAAAATGTTTGATTTAAAAAAAAGCGTGAGGTGCTTCTCATATCTGTCAATGAAATATTTATAACTATTGACCCATGCACCCCACGATTTTTTTGAAATAAAACATATATTTCGTATTTACACTATTAAAATTTATTTTCTACTAGCTGTGCCCGCGGCTTCGCTCGCGTGGTCATTTCTCTAGGTTAAAAGTACTCTATGTGCTATTCCAAGACCTACAATAAACATTTGATCAAAATTCCTTCAGCCGTTTAAAAGTTTTTTATCGATTGCTCGGCATCTAATCATTGGATTACGATACCAAGTACCCCAGGTCTTGGTCAAACCCTAAGCTATCCAACACTGAAAACTGCATCGCAATCGGTTTTCTCACTTATAACACCCGTCTCTTTGTTCGGGGGTTAAAAATGTAAAACAGTAAGCAGTTTAGTTAACAATTAAAACAGCCGCAAGAGGTCCCTTTTTTATGAGGGAATGTAAATTATGTATGATAATTTATTTCTTTTTTAAACATGCACTTCAGGTAAAACTAACAAGTTTACTAAGTAAAAAAAAACAAAGTAAATTGACAGAATTCTTTTCTGTTTTTGAGTTTTTTCTAAATTATCTGAATTTGAATTATTGTGACCTATTTTGTTGTAACAATTTGACGGTTTAATTCAGGAATAAAAAAAAGCATTGAAATTGTAAAAATAACGCATAAAATATGTAAATGCATAAAAATATGGAACAAAACATTTCATTATGTACGTGATTTCTTTGAATACCTATCCCGCAGGGACCCTGTATTTTTGATAATAATCCATAATTTTAATACATAATATGACTGTGCCAAGTAACATCAAACTCTGACCAGTAGTTTCAGCGTAATATGTGTTCTTTTAAATAACATTTAACCCCTATCCTGCGGGAACTCATGATTTTTTCGGAATAAAAAGTATTCTAAATGTTAATCCATAACATAAGCTATGATTGTGCCAAGTTGCATCAAAATCCATCTTGTAGTTTCAGCGTGATGCGTGTTCAAAGAGACAGACAGACAGACAGACAGACAGACAGACAGACAGACAAAAATTAAAAAATATCCTTTTTGCACTCTATATCGATTTTGAAGTTTATCTCAATTATAATTTTCAAAAAATATTTAATGTACAGATTTAGCCCAGTTACAGTTTTATTTTAGTATAGATTTTTTCGTTTGGTTTTCTATATAAAGCGTGTTTTTTAGTTTTTTAAACTATTATTTATTAAGTCTTGCAGCGACTCCGCCATTAGGACGATATCATAGGCAAATCTAAGTGTGAGATGTTCTCGCCATCGATATTAATGCCCATTATTTTCTAATCCAGCGTCTTAAACATATCTTCCAGGGCATTAGTAAACATCCCCCTGTCTCACTCCCCTGCGCAGTTGGATATGTTTAGACTGCTGGTTTTGGACTTGGACACTCATGGTCGCGGCGTCATACAGAAACCTAAGCACTTCGATGTATCGCCAGTTCACTTGACAACGCTACAAAGACTCCAGAACCGCCCAGGTTTCAATGGAATCAAAGGCCTTCTCATAGTCCACAAAAGCAAGACACAGGGGCTGATTATAATTTTCAGACTTCTGCATAATCTACCTCACTGTGTGTATGTGGTCTATGGTGCTAAATCCTCCGCGAAACCCGGCCTGCTCAAGAGGCTGGAATTCGTCAAGTCTTCATGCGAGACAATATGAGATGACCCTCGAAAACAACTTATAGACGTGGCTCAAAAGTGATATAGGTTGGTAGTTCTTTAAAAGGGTTTTATCTCCTTTTTTAAAGAAGAGTACTACCAAACTCCTGCTCCACGCCTCTGGAGTTCTCCCACTGTTAAGGACGGTGCTAAATAACCCTTGAAGCTCCCGAAGTACGGGTTTCCCCCCTGCTTTCAAGAGCTCTGATGTTATACCATCCTCACCGGGGGCTTTCCATTCTTAAGTTGTTTAAGCGCCATCTCAATCCTTGCGGTACTCCGCATGTATATGTATGTGTATTAGTTTAGCTGCAGTTTCCACATGTATGTTCCATTGGCGCGTCTTTCAGCCTAAACGGCTTGATGGACTTTGATAAATGAGGTATCATTGGATTTCTTAATCACGAGAGTGACAAAGGATATATGAAGCGTCAAAAAAAAATAAGGCGGCTTACAGCTGCCATAATGTATTTCCGACGGAACAAAAAACGACCAAAACATATAGAGTAAAGTAAAAAATGAGAAGAGAAAGAGAGCCGCCAGACGAAAGTTTATAATCAGTGCGTGTTGCCAGTAATTACATACGGCACTGAGACATGGTCGCTAACTATTGGTCTCATACATAAACTCAAAGTCGCGCAGCGTGCAATTGAGAGGGCTATGCTCGGAGTTTCACTACGTGATAAGATCCATAACGAAGAAATCCGTAGAAGAACCAAGGTCATCGACATAGCTCTCAGAGTTTGCAAGTTGAAGTGGCAATATGCAGCCCATATAGTTCGCAGGACCGACAACCGCTGGGGAATAAAGGTTATCGAATGGCGACCACGAACAAGCAAGTGAAATGTAAGGAGATCCCCCCCCCCCCCCCCCCCACACGATGGACCGACGACATTGTACCCATTGCAGGAAGTAGAATTTACCAAAGCTTTGAGTCTAAAGTGAGTGAGTGTCTACTATTTTCTTTGGCATATAATCTTTCCAATGTTTGCTTGGGCCACTAAAAATCAAAAAATAAATAATTTTTCCAAAAAAAATAATTCGACTTAATAATAAAAATGTTATTTTGTAAATAACCACTAAAAAGAATATAATAATTACAATTGAGCCAGAACAGTATCACTTTTTCGAAAATACCAATAATAAATAATAATAATAATAATGCATAAATACAACATAAGATAAGAAAGAGTTTTTTGAAGGCGGTGCCAAACCCAGGCATCATTTAAATCTAATATCTTTACAAAATTAATGCATACCTATCTACGAACGAAGTAATATGCAGTTGTCTATGACGCACCCTCATACAAAACACGAAACACAGAAGAGACAAAACAAGAGACTCACACGAGCAGATTTTGACTTTCACACGTTCATAAACCGATTGATACGAATACAGCAATCTATTAAATGATAAAGTTTTTGTAGGTAATTACTTTAAAAGCTTATTATTTTATATAGCACGTCAAGCCTTTTAAGACATTACCTTTTTGAATAAGCTCAACCATATTAATAATTATGGCTCGGCTTGGCACCGCCTTCAAAAAACTCTTTCTTATCTTAAGTTGTATTTATGCATTATTATTACGTTGGTAATTTCGAAAAAGTGATACTGTTCTGGCTCAATTGTAATAATTTTATTCTTTTTAGTGGTTATTTACATAATAACATTTTTATTATAAAGTCGTTTTTTTTTGGAAAAATATTTTATTTTATTGGTTTTTAATATCCTAGATTCCTAGAAGAACATATGATGCTTTTTTCGCGATAAACAGTAGTCCGATACTGATGCATCACGCCGCCGGAACTACTGGATGAATTCAAAAGAAACTTGGTATGATTTGAGTTCATACTACGAAGTAGTTACTATGAAACTTATAGTTCTAACAACTACCTAGGTACATTTTGTTTCACGTTTTATCGTGCCATGAAATTGTGTTGTTTTTGTGAAAGGTAGGTTTAATGACATGTATGAGGTATTTCAAAGAACCTACCTACCTATCTATTTCATAGCTAGAGTAGGATTTTAACCCTAAAATAGAAAAATACCTACTTGTTTTAAAATCTAGTAGTTTTCTTACAAACCCTAATTATGTGAAGTTCTACTAATAACGAGGGGTAATGCAAGTATAAGAAAAATGAAATCAAATGTAAGCATTAAATATCATGTAATAATGTTATAGTTTTCACATAAATTGAGTTTTGCTTATCCTATGAGCTCGGGTAGCGGAGATCTATACATTCTTATAAACTGCAGTGCTGTGTACATCTACCTGGAACAAATATATCATTTATTAGTATAATCAAGTAGATTCAACATTAAATATAGTTAGGTACTTGTCTGTCAAGTCCTAGGCTATAATTATCAACTATCGAGCGAGCTCCCATTATTTTGTCCGTCTCTCCAAAACGATAATTTTTGTCCACTGGAATCTACAACGATACTTATGACGTAAGTAGATACAATACACTTCTATATAAGTACAAAGCAAGAGATTTCATCTAAAAATACATTTCTAAATCGCAAATATATTTCTTTCTTCGTTTTTTTTGCATTTTGTTTATTTATTGATTTAATTGTTTTGCACAATAGTAGTGTACAAGGAATGACATGTTTTCATTTGCAGCATTTTTACTCGACGGCATAGATTATTTTCACTAGAAGTTTAACTTTACTTGAGAAGCATGGTATTTTTAATTATGCAGGCGTAATAATTATTTGAAGCAGATAAGTACATTATTGCTGAGAAATAATAATAATAATAATAATAAACACTTTATTACACCATATAAGGAACAAATACAATAACTTATTTTTAAAATACGGTACAATGGGCGGTCTTATCGCTAAGAGCGATCTCTTCCAGACAACCTTTGGATGGACAGAAATTACGAATTAAAAAAAGGACGGTGGTGCAAAACAATACAATAAATCCTGCAAAAATTACTATACCTACATATTTAATAAACTACATAAACCATACTTACTTACATAAGGTAAATACAACTACAACACATACTTTATAGAACTATATATACATATACTTAAATATAATAATTAATGCCTCTCATAAATATATCAGTTAAAGTATGGAGTTTTTTTTTATTAAATCAATGAGCTTCAGTGGAAAGGTAGCAAGGGCGGATCCAGCCTTCGAGTCAGGGGGGGGGGGGTCACTCACTTATATCCAGCCTGGATGGGTTCCAAAATGATACAATACAAGTTGTTCCCCGCGGTTTCACTCGGGTAGCCTATGACCAAGGGCAGTTCCAGAACTTATTAATGGGAGGGGCAAATTACCTATGTATGTTTATGTATATTTGACATCACTCTGTGCTTCGGAGGGCATATTAAGAAGTGTCGATCCCGATTGCTATAACAATAATTGATAGTCGTCATGCGGCGCCAGGGAGAGAAAACTCCCCCAAGTGCAAGCAGAAAATTTCAGAACATTATAAGCGCGAGCGCAGCGAGCGCGAAAAGTTTGAGTTATTTCTATCAGTGTGCGTATTAAAATGAAACTCCAAATCGTATCAAATAAGCATTTGTTACGAAAGTAAAAGTTACGAAAGTAGAGATTGTGAAAATATGGAGCAATAATATATCAATAAAAAAGGAAAAAAAACAAATCACCTAAAATATGAAAAAAAAAAATAAAAAAAAATAAGGTCGAACGGAGCAAATGCATTTTTTTTAGCTATTTTGATCGGTGTAGAAGTTAAATAATATTTTCCAAATCATATAAAAAGAAACATTGCAAGAACTAAAAAGCGAGAGCGGAGCGAGCGCAAAATTTTTGACCCGTTTCTTTAACACAATTCTAACAACACGATTGAAACATAATTCTTAATCAATATTAACTTATGCATTGAAATGATCAAAATACAACGAGAGTTCTGAGCTGTTTAATTTTATGTTAATAAAGAATTTTATGTTTGCAATCCCCATATCTTCGCTATTTTGAAAAGTTTCGGAAAAATGAATAGAAAAAAAAATTTATCGAACCTGCTCACAAAAACATCACTGCAAATTATTCAAAGAAGCGCGAGCGAAGCGGTGCAAAATTTTTAAGGTTTTCTATACAAGATAATTTTACATAATTCAAGGATGATTATTTGCAGTGGGTGCGCTTCTGGACATTGTGCAAGTAGATATGATATTAAATTGCAAATCAAGAAGCGCGAAAGAAGCGAGTGCGTTTTTTTTTTTCAATATAGTTAGGTATTCCGTATCACATAAAAATGTTGCACTAAAAGAAAGCGCGAAAATTTTGACGTAATAGATATTTCTATCAATGTTAAAAGGTAACATAATTCCAAATCATATTAAAATAATTAATATCTTGCATTATCCCATAAAGAGCGCGACCGAAGCGAGCGCAAACATTCTTGGCTTTTTCTATACTTAGTTGGTTTGTCGTACGAGGTAGTGCTGGCCTATGGTGACTGAGTTTGTTAGGCCATCCGTGGGCCTCTGTGGCTTAACGAAGGCCATTAATCAATAAAAGCCGGGACCGATAGCTTAACGTGCCCTTCAAAGCATTTCCATAGGGAAAAACAAAACTAAAGGGTAATTTGAAATTGTCCAAAAACTAAAATAGACCACCAAAAACGCGAGCGCGGTAATTTTGAGTGGAAGGATTAAACAATAGGTTGTAAAGAAGAGAAAGGATATGAGTATTCTGGCGGAGACGTATAGGAAGCCACTTGAGTCTTAAACGAAATTCAGAGACATGGTCATATTTCCGAAGTCCGAAAATAAACCTTATACAATAGTTCTGAAGACGCTCAAGCTTATTCAGCTGATCCTCGGTGAGATCTAAATAAGAAGCATCAGCATAATCAAGAATAGGGAGAAGTGATTGTGCAAGCGCAACTTTGGTAGCAGTAGGTAAAAAATTACGCAACCTATTGAGTGAAGCCCCAGACGCAAACACCTTACGCCTCACTGATTGTAGCTGAGGACCCCAAGACAAACTGCTGTCAATGATGACTCCAAGGTTCTTGACTTGAGTGCTAATAATATCAATGTTTAGATTTTCTTTCAGAGACGTACAATCTACAAAATGTTTATTGGCATATTATTAGATCACTAAAAAACTTACGATGCTAATTAACTTTTAATAATACTTAATATCTACACGGAAACAAAATTTTAGATAGATTAAAAGTGAGAGAGAAAAACCAGAAAATAAATTCAGACGATGATTTTTGGAGGGCGATTGCCGCCATTAATTGGCTGGCGCGCCACCCACAATCACTCGAACATAAAACCCGGCAAAATTTGAAAAGTCCTATTTCTGCTAGAAGTATTTGTAGGCTAGTGTTAGCTTAATTCTGCCGCCTAGTTACCGGTTTCCCGGTATTAGAGTTGATTGCGGGTGCTTGACGGGTGCGCGTTAACTGTTTAGTGAATTCCAAATCCTTTACGACCTTCAAGAGCACCCTCAATGGGTGCGCGATGGCAATCACTCAACCTCACTCCTTAAGGAATCAGCCTGCAGAATTCTCTTTCTCTCTCGTACAAAGTTTCAGAGTTTTCGCAGAGACTAAAATAAACTTGCGAAATAATCATCACAAAGACAGCTGTACCAAAGAGGTCACCTACTTAATATATTAACATAGTACATCCTCTTTGTTGTCTGATGAGATTTTATATACTATTCTGGAAATTAAAGTAGTTCTTGTCCTGTTTGTCTTACGAAATATTTGCTGTCATCTGAGATTGGCACTATAAATAAGAAAGAGACAACAAGGGCTACTGCTCAACTTCCTTGTCTATTTTTATTTTTAATTCGTTTTCAAGGGCAAATAATCGATACCCCGCTTTTTCTTTGAAGATATCGTTCCAGTTGTACGTAAGTACATAGGTATAACCAGTCCGGCCGTAGGTCCGGCGCAACCACAAAGAAATTCTCAAATTTGTCTCAAATGTATGACTTTGGCAGAACAGTGAAGTTCATTTGTTTTTCAGATCCCAATGAACGGACCAAAAAGATCAAACTATAGAGTCCAAACGTGATAAGTATTTATATACTTTTTGCACGATAATATTACTATACTCTATGGTCCATTGAAATTTGTCATGTCAAGAAAAATCCAAAGTGTAGGTAGTGTTCTGCGAATTTTTAATTTTATTCATATTATTGTTAATAACGTACTGTTTTGTGTTTTCTTTGAAGAATCATCAGTTTATAGTGTTAAACCAGTTTAAATGATAATTTTAAAATGCCACCAACTTTAGAAAGCTACAGCAGATGTGTTTTATGTGGAGTTCGCGCCAATCCCGAAAACCAGAACAAAAAGGAAATTTATGGCATGATTTCCTATTGATCAGCCCCGGTAAGCATTAATATGATATTGCTTAGAGCCACCTCCCATCAACGTGTCCATAAATGATAATTTACATGATTTTCATTTTGTATTTTCATATTGTTTTAACACTAGGGATGCGAAAGGTCAAAGAACTATTAACTATCGACAAAGCTATCGTAGGCTAGGTCAGGCTGCCTATAACTTATTTCCATATCATTAATCAACATGTTTATTTCCAGATGCAGAAAATGAGGATCTAGCATACATTCCTATAGAGACCAGTCGTAACATACACATATGAGTGTGAGCGCGTGAGATAAAGGTAGAGTAGGTACATCGCAAGATCTCAATTCAGAGTGAAGCACTAGTAGGTAAGCTTACCTATGCTTGCAAAATTCATTTTCGTATTTACTTTGTAAAAAAGTATTATAAATAAAATGTTCCGTTGTTCAAAAGTGTTTCATTTCTAAGTTTTTTATTACATGGCTCCACAGTTACCTGTTGCAATGGGAATCCAATAAGCCCAACGTTGGTGCATTGTGAAAAAACAACGTTGTGCTTATTGGAACCTTCTTTCATTAATATGAAACCTTGACGAGGGCATGCATGTTTTATCGATATCGATAAAACCAAGACTATGTGCAAGCAAGCACTACTCTATCCGTTAGGTTGGTAGCATTGTCAAGATAGGCTAACGTCTGACCTTTAATGTTAGTAATGTTGGATGCATTGATGCCAATAAATTTCTGCCAAATTGCTTTCATTGGCTAGTGGGGTCCCGCCTCTTAAAACGTAGTGATTATATTCTCTTTGGGTATAACTTCCTGGTGGAGTATGACCATGGGACAGTGTCCATTGGTCAAAACACAACCATTATCCTTGGTAACGTAACAAAAAGCCAGTGTGACAGGTCTTGATGATCTAGTGATCTAGGCTGTGATAATCTCTGTAAAGATAAACGGCAGGTCAGTGGATCAAAGCTTCTACGCTCCAACATTATAACTCTTGTGTACCTACTTGCAGGTGCTATAGGGGGGCTGCTCAGCCTGTTCCTTGGGTTCAGCATCATCAGCGTTGCGGAGCTCGTCTATTTCGTCATCCTGAGACCTCCTTACGTCGTCTTGAAGGACACTTATTGCTACATGTAGCACATTAAGCTTTACATAATATGAAATGATTCAAATATGTTTGCAATAAACCTAACTTTGTTATAACAATTTATCTTGTTTCATGAGAATAAAAGGCCGTCTGGACTTATATTCTTTATATTGTTTACCTTCCTTATTTTACCTTAGTACTGCAAAGCAAGGGAAGGGAGTTTAACAGTCTGTGTATATTTTTATGTATGTTAAATGATAAATGATAAATGAGTTTTTATTGCCAAAAAGAGATTAATACAAGTGAAAACAAATAGGAAGTAAAAACAAACAGAGAAACATCAAACAAGATTGTCGGCGAACCCCAAACTAAGTACGAGGCCTGTATCTTGGGGCTCGAGTGCAAATTTAGCAGATAAGTTTGTTACATTTAACTGAACCGAAAGAAAATAATTATAAATAAGGAAAGTATTATACAGTGGCAATGCAAAAGACGAAAATTTATGGTGTTATTTAGAAAAGGTACACAAAACAGAATCTATATAATTATAGTATCTGCCTATGTTCATTATAAAACTAGAGAAAAGGGAATGTGGCATGTATGTGCGTTATGCAAATGTGTGTGGCTGTGATTAGGAGATTGTGTGTGTGCGTGCGCGTGTGTATGTGGGTGTGTGTGTGTGTGTGTGTGTGTGTGTGTGTGTGTGTGTGTGTGAGAGGGTGAGTATGTAAGTGCGCGTTCTTAAAATTCAAATTACTTCTTCAGTTTCGTCATAGGAAAGTTTAAGTAGCCATTCCCTAATACATTTTTTACACTGATATATGGAGAGATTTTTGATTTCACACAGTTTACTTACTTTATTGTAGGTCCAAAGGTGAGAGTAAGCAGGACTACGTCTACCCAGCAAAGATTTGACGCGGGGAACCGGCAATCTGAAAGCTCGTCTATTCATAATCTCATCGTAGTCAGAGCGTTTTTTTAAGCTTTTGTGAATTTTTAGAGAAGCATTATAAACAAATAACTGTCGTACGCGCAACACTTTAAATTCTGCATACAACGCATCAGTAGAAAAACGAAACGGTTTTCGTAACATGACTTTTATCAAGGCTCTCTGTGCTCTCTCAATGGTAATAAAATAGCTTTTGCCAGCACTACCCCAGACAGAAACACAGTATTGTATGATAGACTGACACAATGCCAGGTATATTTGTCTAAGTAAAGGGACAGGAGTGCAACCCCGAAGGGTCTTCATAATATATATTAATTTCCTTACTCGAGCAGAAAGGTCAGTTATGTGTTGCTTGTAAGAGAGATTTTCGTCAACAATTACGCCTAAATATTTCATACTAGTAGTGCGGTCTATAACGCTGCATGTACACGTGGAAGATTGATCAGAGCAGTAGTGAATTATTAAATCTTTCCCGATGGGGGGCAGAGAAACACAAGTCTTGGAAAAAGCAATATACTTGGTCTTTTTTGTGTTCAAAGTAAGGAGATTCCTATCTAGTTTGTTTGCAATCTCAGAGTATGTATCTATGTATGTATGTATGTATCTATGTCTGTGGGTATGTGAATGTTTCATCATAGCGTCGCACCTATTGGTTTGATTTTGATAAGCGAGGTGTCAATCTTTTCGTTTTATGGTATAGTGCCAGAGGCTATTTTTGTTACCCCACTACGGCAAGGCAAAGTAAGAGTTATGTGTTCAAACTAATAACTTGGTCCGATTGTGACAAGCGAAGTATCAATCGATTTGTCTTCACCCATGAGGGTCATAGGCAATTTTTTACCCAACCGTAGTCGAGTTTTAGTTATTGAACTTATGTCTTGTTTTGGAATAATTTTAAACCAATGTCAGTCAGTAGTTTCCAAGAACACTTTATAAATTCAAACGTATTCGCACTCTCTTTAGTCTTTACAATAATAAGTAGGTAGAATATAAGGGTCTGTGGTAGGTATATAAAAAAAATGGGAAGAAGTATTGTATTCTCTTTGAATGTATTACGAATGGGCATAGAGCATTTCTTACTGTCGTTGCGTATGGGATAGTTAAATTGACTTTGACACAACGAAGTTCAATAAAAACAATAAGTTTTATTTATGTAACTGCAAACAAAATTTTCGATTATTTTATCAACCATGTGCTCCGAAGCCGGCTTCCTTGGGTGCCCGATCAATATGGAGAAACTCAGGGCCATAAATGATGAACTCAACGCAAAAGCAGTTGAACAGGTAAACGACTCTCAAGAACTGGTGATGCTGAATAACTTTGCACGTGAGAATAACGAATCCCAGTTCAAACAGAGCCTAAAAGAAAGGTAATACATAGATTTATTATATTTTATCGTAGCGCCTGATGAAATTGGATAAAAAGGTTTGCTCAAATATTTTAGACAGGCGTAACCTCGCCTGTTCGCATTCAAAACAATCAACTTTTCAGGATATCAGATATAGAATCCTGGCGGTGGGTTCTAGAGGATCTTTCGAAACGACTAGATGAAGCGATCGGAGCTCTACATTACGAACACAAAGCTTTAAGAGTAGTGGGTCAGAGACTCCAAAATGAACTGGACAGCCATTCGAGGGAACACAGCAGGCCTGGAGCTTTATGTCCTAGTTCGGATGCCGTAGAAGACGCTATTATGCAGGTATACGACCTTATTAAAAGCTTTTATTTAACTTGCAATGTATGTATGTATGTACACTTACACGTACACTTACACGTACTTGTCTTATCCTACGAAGTTGAATTTTTGCATGTTTGCTCAGTTCTGATGATAATGAATTTTTATGATAAGCACGACCTGAATCGACATCCAGGATCAGCTCCAGATAAAGGAACTCTTCAACGGTCAACAGCACTGTCACGAAAGTTTGTGTGCATATTCTATTATGATAGCCGGTTTGAAGTTTTTTCATGACATGCCAACACTCCGTGTTGGCTCCTGATTAGGGAACTTCTCAATGGTTAATATAGACACGAAATGTTGTAGTTATATGCATATAATTATGATAGCCCGTTCTAATTTTCATCATGACATAGCTACTGCATAAAAGCTTTTTTTTAATATATTTAAATTAACATTTTTAACATTAACATTTTTAAAATATTTATTTTAGATCTTAAAAAAGTTTGAAAGTTATAATGCTTATAATTTCTTTCAGGAATTCAAATTCCTTCGAGAGCAGAAAAATAAATTCGAAAAGATGATACTAGATTTAGATGATCAGATCAAGGCTTTGAAAAAAACGAAGAAGCGTATAGATGTGGATGTCATTCATAAACAACAGGCCATAACTGTGGATGAGTCCTGCGCTCAAATCAATGTGAATTGCGCGTGCAGAGCGGAATGCGTTAAGAAAAAAAAGAAAAGGTGTATAGTTCATTCTAATTACAACTACTAACTCAATAGCGTCTGAACGGATTTTGACAAAATTTGGTGAAACTATGTATAGATAAAGCTCAAAGGATTAGCAAGCTAAAGTGGCAATGGGCTGGTCACATTATTTTGTCGAAGGACGGACAAACGCTGGTGATAAAACTAACATGGTCACTAACACTAGAAGTATGAACATTAGAAACGGAATAATTACCATGGATACCTACCATTTAATTGTATTGAGAACAATGGCACTGGTGTCGTGCGTAATAAAAGAATGAGAACGAGGGTAGATGATCATGGCGCTTGCAATAGTGCCGAAATATCGGGAATTCAATACAAATAGTATCCATGGTAAATATACCGTTTCGAATGTTCATACTTCTAACCGCTGGTGACCTTAGAGACTGCGAGTTGGCAAACGCAGTATAGGACTGGACAGGTGGAGTGACGACCAATGGAAGGCGGCCGGCAGAAACTGGATGAGAAAAGCCGAAAATCGTGTGGCGTTCATCAGGAGAGACCTATGTCCAGCAGTGGACGAACACAGGTCGATGATGATGAAATATAAATTAACTAGCACAAATTAAATATTTAAATAACATCCTCACCCCCATCGCTTTTGTAGACTAATGGTAAAACAAATGTTTCAGGGCTAAACCTTTAAACCGTTGGGAAAATCGATGTGCTTCTTTGAAGAGAGCTGGTCTTAGGGCGCTGAGTAACGCTGCTATTACGAGACAGCAGGTTATTTGACTATCATCCCTCTCAGAATTCATCTTAAGTTTTAGAAACCCAATCAGGCTGAAACTAATGCCGGTCTTTTGGTCGGACTCAAATCCCTAGCGTAGCCTTAGGGATCGCCCTTGCTTTGCCTCGAAAGCTCATCGCCCGGATTCCCTTTTTACCCGACTGCGCGACGCAAAGCAGGGTAATGAGTTTATCAGCCTATGTATGTATGTATGTTTGTTCCTTTGTGGCGCTCTAGAGACCAAACGCGTGGGCTGATTTAGATGATTCTTACGACAATCGATTTGCAAGTTTTCACGTGCAAGGCTGAACACATTTTATGAAATTTGCAATGGAGATAGCTTATATCCTGGAATAACATATATTATTATATTGGTCTCTTACACAAGCTCAGAGTTGCGCAGCGTGCAATGGAGAGAGCTATGCTCGGTGTTTCACTACGTGATAGAATCCGAAGTTACCAACTAGCTCTTAGAGTTTGCAAGTTGAAGTGGCCATATAGTTTGCAGAACCAACAACCGCTGGGGAATAAAGGTTCTCGAATGGCGACCACGAACAAGCAAGCGAAGTGTAGAGAGAACCCCCACACGATGGACCGATGACATAAACACCCCTGGATCTCTACTGTTAGGTAGTGATAGAGGGGCCCTGATGAAATGGATGGAGCCCTTTAAATGAATTGCATAACTGACCACCGATTCGGAATACACCTTCGAGAAGAATCGGCAAGAAACTCGAAGGCGAATAAAATCGACATTAATTACGGTACCTTCGACGTCGCCGGCGAGGTCGGTGTCTGTGTTGAAAGATGTTGAAGATGACGAATTGGGCGAATCTATTGCTGCCTGCACTGCGCCAGCGATTTCATCGTCCGGATCGCTCAAGATGTCTCTAGGGCGTCTACGGAGGGGCCGTGCGTCTGTTGTCGCGTCTGTCGTGTAGTCAGAGGCCTGAACTACTAGGGGGTTATGGTGATGGGGTGCCGCGTCAAAGTAGCAGCGAGAGTCATTTTTCATATATTGAACTATCGAGGGAAGCTCGAGATCGCTGTGCAGGTCGATGTTCCTCTGATACCAGGGGGCATCTACTGCACATCGGACGAATTTAAGTTCAGCAGTGGACCTCTTAAGGCTGACATGATGAACACAGGATAATTTCATCATCTTACTTCACTCTTAAACGACAGAACGGATTTTTATGAAATTTGGAATGGAGATAGCTTATACCTTGGATTAACACATAGGATACTTTTCATCATCATCATCATCTAACACGCGTCATCCCTCAGATGTCATTTATTACACATCATAATATGCGACTACGTACTGTAAGGCTCGCTCGTTTTTTTTATTGAATAATTTATTTTCATATGGTTCTTCGCAGTTTTAATTTCTTTTATCAATATTTAGGTCCGAGGAGCCAGAACACACCTTTCAATAGCAGCGCAAGCGTACGCGGCGAGAGTTGATTCGGCACTTAGAAGACGTTTACACACGAACAAAATCAAACTACAAGACTTGAAGTGGCAAAGAGAAGAGGTACGAGTTGGTAGCTCCTAAACAATAACACTAGCCACTTCAACTGCTATCAACAATAGCAGTTGAAGTGGATAAGAGAAGAGGTACGAGTAGGTAGCTCCTAAACAATAACACTAGCCACTTCAACTGCTATCAACAATAGCAGTTGAAGTGGATAAGAGAAGAGGTACGAGTAGGTAGCTCCTAAACAATAACACTAGCCACTTCAACTGCTATCAACAATAGCAGTTGAAGTGGATAAGAGAAGAGGTACGAGTAGGTAGCTCCTAAACAATAACACTAGCCACTTCAACTGCTATCAACAATAGCAGTTGAAGTGAATAAGAGAAGAGGTAGGTAATCCTCCTAAACTATAAGCTCTTAGAAGATAACTATTGTGTTTTGTTGCAGGAAATTGTAGCAACAAGCACAAATTAAAAATATATATAACCCTCGTTCCATACTCCTATTATAGCTAAGGACCATCTCGATCACATCAGCTTTCAAACCAGAAAAAAACGCATCAAAATAGGGTGCATTCGTTTGGGAGATAGGATATAACATTTTTAATCTTCGTGTGGTTTGTTCGCGAGTCAAAATAACGCAAAACGTATAGTTTAAAAAAAACTATTTTAATTTCACTTTTTACAAATTATTAAAGTTCACTATTGACTTATTAATTTATTAGCACTTTATAGATATGTGTTGCCTCTTCAAGGCGAGTAGTGGAATGACAACCTCCGCAGGTGTTGCCAGGGCTTTTATACTAACATTCCCCTCCCTTTAACCTCACTTGCCGATGTCCACGGTGTGTAAATGTTTATATTACTGGAGTCAGGTGGGGTCGGGTGACTCTCCCTTTCCAATTTTGAAGTCCTAGGTTGATCCTTGGATCTACAAAATATGATAAGGACGTATCCCATTATTAGCAAAGTTATTAAAGTTATCCATCCATATTAATATTGTATTAAATTATGTGTTCCTTGAATTTGTAATTTTTCTATTTGTTGTATTTGTTTTAACTTCGCTGTTATTTTACTTGTATCATATGTTAATTCCATTTCTGGTAGATCATCCTGTTTGTTTAAACCCGTTTGGTAATTATCACTTTATCGTTAGATTCCTCAGTCTGAAATCTTTTTACACCAGCTATGCTAACTTCGCAATTTTCACCGTTAAGTATGTGTGGTCCTTTCATCCACATTGTATCTTCCAGCTTTTCGCATTGAACTGTAACTTCTGTAGTTTTATTAAAATATATGTAGATTGTATTTGAGGTTAGTTCTTGGAGTTCTTCTTCTGGACATTTTATTGGCACCGTATTGCACCTGTTAGAGTCTTTCTTTAAAATAAAATCTGTTTCGCAAATATCTCTTTGTAGAATACTTCCCTTGCATATAATTGTTCATGTAGTTCCGTGCAATCTTCAACTTCGTAAATTTCAAGTTCGGTGTAGGCCAACGTAACCTTTCGCATTACAGGATAGGTACAGGTTAGGGATTTTTTGACAATGGGTACAATTTTCTTAGTATTATAAACCTGGGGCTTAACCAAAGGAATTTCTATTATAAAATATACAATATTATCTATAATTTTACTATTAACGTTAATAAACGGCTCTATATTGTTGACATTATCTGATATGATTACATTTTTTGATATTTTATTTAACGTATCCTCTAAAATATGAGACTTAATTATACTGTAATGATACATGTGATGTTCCGCAAAAGTAATTGCTGTTGCTAATCTTTCAGCTATATCTTGCAAAGTTTGCGCTTGTAATAAAATATTGAAGGCAATTTTTTGTTGCGCCTCGCTGTTATATGTCTGTACAAATTGGTTATCTAATATTTTCTGGATTTCTGTTATCTTTTTAATTTGTTTATTATATTCTTCTAATGTCTCATCAGTTACAGATATTTGTTTATTATAAGCTACCCTTACAGTCTCTAAATCTTTTTGAATACATGACAAATCATCTTGATCTAGATTTCCTGTAATAGACTTTATAATAGACCCTAATCCATTTATTAAACCTCGTTTTAATCTACTTTTTACATTCAAATGATTAAATATTTCAGTTAAATGATCCAATATTATATTGACTCTGTCATAAATAGATTTTACATCATCGATTATAGGTTGGGGTATTACTTTGTTATTAATAATATCGATTAAATGATTTTTACCATCTAATATAGGCTTAATATCTAACTTATGTATAATAGACCACCTTCCTGCGACAATACGAGTAGGTTTCATTTCTACCAAGATAACGTGCTCATCTGACCCTAATGGTCTGAGTTTGTACCCGAGGATGATGATGATTCTGGAACATAAAGTTCTTCTATGTGATAAACTCTTCCATTGCTTAATTTGTATGTATTATTTGGTTCACAACTAATAATTGTATAAGGACCTAAAAACCTTGGATTAGTTTTATGCCTTTCTGCTCTACTATTCTTTAAATATACTACACTTCCGACTTTGAACGACTTTGGTGGTCTTATATTTTTATTAATCCTGTCATTTCGTTTCTTTTTATTTTCTTTTAATAAATTATGAACGTCCTGATTTAACTGACTAACAAATTATTTTTGTTGAGAAGTATAATGTTGAATTGCTACTCTCAAATTGTCAAAACTACGTAGTTTGGGTTTTCGTCCAAAATGAACTTCAAAGGGAGACATATTTATTGCACTGTGAGTAGTGTTGTTATAGGAATGAGTAATAAAATAAATCTTTTGATCTTTATTTAATTCTGAATCTCTTTGTAATCTATATAATTCTTGAATTGTGCTATGTAACCTTTCTACATCAGAGTTTGATTTATAATGTTGTGGTGAGGTAGTATGATTAGTGACGTTATAAGTTTGTAACAACTCTTTAATTACTTCACTACAAAACGACTGAATCATGAATTATTTTATTAGGTGATCCTATCATCGCAAATATTTCACCTAACACATCATAAACTTTACTTTTCTCCGCAGGTTTTATTATAGCGTATTTAGAAAATTTATCAATAATAGTTAAGTACCATTCCTTTTCTAAAGACATAAAATCTATATGCCATATATCCATTGGTTCATGTGGTGTTTCTGTTTCTGAAGACAAAGTAACATGAGGATGTCTATTATATTTTTCTTTCTTACATGGTTCGCATAAAAGGATGTATTTTTTTATTTGTTTCTTCATGTTCTCCCAATAATATTTTTCTTTTAATTGTTTATATACACTCTCTATACCAGCGTGTCTATTATCTTGTAAATGGTAATCTTTTATTAATTGTAATTGTTCTTCTTTATTATTTATTTCAATAAGCGATTTAGTATACCTTACTGGTTTAAATTTAGTTTGATCAAAATATTTTCTATAGGTTTCTGTTACTTTATTATATAGGTCATTATTTGGAATTATGAAAGCATATTTTTCATGAGGCAAATACTCTAACATAAATCGTTTAATGATTTCTTCCTCTTTTCCAGGTGGAATATAAAAATACCAAATCCCATTTTCTTGTACTGCTCTTTCAAAAGATGCCAACTCGAAAATAACACGCCTTAACCTTTTTGGTGGATAAGCATGCATTATTGGTATACCTTCGTCACTATTTTGCTGATTAGAGTGTATAGTTTCTTGGGATTCCGAATTTACGGATAAAGTCCTACTTTTGTCAGAATCAACCTGATGAGTACGACCAGTAGAGTTGGAGTGAGTTGCGTTGACTTCCATTGAGTCCCCATCCGTGTGGTAAATTTCAATTCTACTCAAGGCGTCAGCTACATAATTATCTTTACCTCTAACGTGTTCTATGGAATAATCATAGTCTTGTAACTTAATTTCCATCTAGTTAACCTTTGATTTGGTTCCTTAAGCTTGGCTAACCATATCAATGCCTTATGGTCCGTTCTCAAAGTAAACTTCCTTCCATAGACATAAGGTCTAAATTGAGTAACTGCCCAAAGTATTCCTAATAATTATTTTTCAGTCGTATTATACTTTTGTTCAGTACTACTTAA
The DNA here is from genome assembly GCA_946251855.1 of Alsophila aescularia. Lineage (NCBI taxonomy): Eukaryota > Metazoa > Arthropoda > Insecta > Lepidoptera > Geometridae > Alsophila > Alsophila aescularia. The sequence goes on from OX276381.1 coordinate 18,737,204, forward strand.
AGTTCTGGATGCATAGGCTATCGGATGATTATCTTGACTTAAGACAGCTCCTAAAGCTATATCAGATGCATCTGTTGTAATCACAAAAGTTTTATCAAAGTCAGGGAACGCTAATATTGGCGCATTCGTCAATAAGTGTTTACAGGTTTGAATCGCTTCGATATATTTTTTATTATGTATATTTATCGTAGCATCCTTTTTTGTAGCCTCAGTTAAAGGTTTAATAATTTTACTCAAACTAGGAACAAACTTCCGATAGTATCCTATCAAACCAAGAAAGGCTCTAATTTCCTTGAAAGTTTTTGGTATGGGAAACTTTTGAATTGCTTCTATCTTTTTTTGATTTGGTTTTAATCCATCTTTATTCAAAACGTACCCTAAGAATTCAATCTCCTTTGTCATGAATACACACTTATTTTTATTGAGCTTCAGGTTCGCTCGCCGTAACGCTTCAAACACCTGTTGTAATCGATTAATATGATCTTGCTTTGTCTTTGAACAGACAATGATATCATTACGATAAACGAGGCAAATGTTTCCTGATGTCTCTTGTTTCAACACGTTATTTATCATGAGTTGGAATGTGTCATTCTTCAGTCCAAACGGCATTCTAAGAAATTCATAATGTCCGTCAGAAGTACTGAATGCAGTCTTTTCTATAGAGTCATTATCCATCATAATCTTATAATGGCTTGAGGTTAAATCTAACGTCGTAAAGTAAGTGTTTCCTTGTAACTTAGAAAATAATTCTTCTATATTAGGCAGTGGAAATTTATCGGACTTCGTTTTTTCGTTTAATTTTCTATAATCTATCACCATACGCCATTTTTGTACACCGGATTGGTCCATTTTTTTAGGTACTATGTGAACCGGTGAGGCCCAAGGGGATTCTGAAGGTTGTATAATTTTTTCTTGCAATAATTTACTGATTTGTTTGTGAATTTCTTCTTGTTGTGTTTGTGGCAGTCGAAATGGTCGTTGATAAATAGGTTCCTCACTTATCGTGCAAATATGATGTTTTATTTTAGTAGTTGCACTGTTCGTGACGTCTTCAGTAAATAAATTGTCGTATGTATTACACAAATCTTTAATATTTAGGTTATCGTCGTCTGTCATATGAAATATCAGTAATTCATGATCTGGCATAGTTAACTTTCTTTCTTTCAAATCAATTTTCGCGCCTATTTGTTCGATCATATCGGTCCCTAGTAAAACGTCATACTTGTCACTGAAATTATATACATAAAATTTCATCGGACCTTTGTCTGCACCGAAATATCGGCACCAAAAGGGGGTTTCTATAATGCCATTATGTGACGTAATGCCGTGTGATGTTCTAACGACAAACTTTTCGGGTTGCCAGAATTCTGAGAAATATTTCTTTTGAACGAATTTGTTATAAAAGATCGTTGACTACCAGTATCTATTAAAAATTTTAATTTTGGTTCGTCAGTTTCAAAGTAAGGCAGATAGGATTTTACATGATTAAATTCTATGATCCGTCTTTGTGACTTTGGTCTTCTTGAAAATTTTGGTTGCATTCATTATATTCTGGAATGTCATTATAATACTCATAATCTTGATATTCTTCGTAAAATGAAACTAAGTTTTCGTCAGACTCCGTTGGTTGTCTTCCGGATAATGGAAAATTTCCTCAGCAACTTTACCTTTCCCTAAATTAATTTGCCCTGGTCGTAATTGAGTAGCCGTCCTCATTGAAGCATCCGCAATTTGTTTGGATTGATTCGATGAATGAGGTTGTTGAAAGAACTTATACTGTGGACGCGAGAACCCATTACCATTAGCATTGTTAGTTACCCACTGACTTCGAACTTGATACTGTGGAATCGTTGCATTGTTTGACGGTCTAACAGCATATTGTGGCGTATTGTTCATTCGCTGCATAATGGACCTTTGTGTTGGTGGATACGAATGTGTCTGGCCTTGTATAGGAGTTATATGACGTGAATTTTGTGGTTGGTATGTTTGATTCAAAACTCGTGGTGGTGGCAAAATATTTGAGAATTTTTGTCTGATATTATCGAACCTTCCCTCTGCTTCCAATTGCAATATTCTCTGAACAGAATCATTAAAACTACAGTTGCTTACGTAAATTTGGTCATGGTACGGCAAAGAATTTCTCAAAGTGTTTTGCGCCGTATTAATGTACGGTTCCATCACCTCATCGACTAACTGTTTATTACTTTGATATTTGTCGTTTAGCTTGCTTTTTATAAAAAATAATTTTTGTTTTAATTCAAAAATTAATTCTTTGTAATTTGTTTTTTTCTTTACATTGGAGAGCTCTACTAATAGAGTATTGAACTCTCTGTTATCCCCACACTCAACTTTCAAAGAATTCTGTATGATGTCCCAGTTGAAACCGTGGTCTATCATAGACACTATTAAAGCGGCCTTACCATCTAACTTACCTAGAAGTAACATTACATTTTGAGGAGTGCTACCTCCTACAACTTGCAGCCACTGCTTAGCACTATTTAAATAATTGTAAATAGTAAAAGGATCACCATTATAAGATGGTACGAATCCTATTAATTTAGTCGGGTCCATACTCGTTTTATGTGTGACCTGTGATTCACTAGGTGCTGTAGGCACGTAGCTTGGTGAACCCTCGGTATTGTTCACAGGAGGAGGGCCGTTCATTCCACTACTACTCTTAGGCCTAGATCTAAGGTTATACACAAATTTAGGTGAATGTAGGAGAGGAATTTTGAGGCAGGATGAATGCTACTGGGTACTTACAGCTGGCTCCAGATGAAGACACGTCGCAGCATAGTATATCCTTCCTTTTTAATTCCTTATCCGTGTAGTTATTCCGACGAATTTGTTTGCGGAGTTGCCCAGTTTTAAAGACTTAACAGTCACGTAATTTTTAAAGCGAGCCAGGAGGTGAGCTCGTAGACTCTGGAATTTCTTGAAAATTACTTAGCTGGGCCCCACGTTGGGCGCCAGTCAAAATACCGCAAAACGTATAGTTTAAAAAAAACTATTTTAATTTCACTTTTTACAAATTATTAAAGTTCACTATTGACTTATTAATTTATTAGCACTTTATAGATATGTGTTGCCTCTTCAAGGCGAGTAGTGGAATGACAACCTCCGCAGGTGTTGCCAGGGCTTTTATACTAATATTCCCCTCCCTTTAACCTCACTTGCCGATGTCCACGGTGTGTAAATGTTTATATTACTGGAGTCAGGTGGGGTCGGGTGACTCGCGCATCACGTAAAAATTAATGGACCGAATGCAATGCAGTTTTCACTGTTGGTTAGCTTAAATTTTGATTTTAAAACTGGTGTACTTGGTATCTCAATCTGATGAGTAAGTAGAAGTCGAACAATCGATAAATAAAATATGTATGTTTTTAAGTTAAACTGTTTTAAATGTACTAAACGCTAAAAAGTAAAATAAAATCGTGCGGAGAGTCGAATTTCTATTACTCAAGTTAATAGATTGTATTTTACTTTTTAGCTTTTAGTACAAATAAAATAGATGCACTTAAAAAAAACTTCACTATTTTATTCTCAAGTTTTAAGTTTTTAATTTAGTTTTTTCTAAAGTGTAATAATGTATTCTTGTCAAGCTCTTTCGTTTGATACCCATATTGATGGGATTGAAAAAATAAAGTTATCAGCCATTTTGTGGCAGCGGCCATCTTGGATTTACAATGATACTGAATATACATAATTGTATTGTCATCAGAACTAAAGGTGTGTACCAAATTCCAGATCATACGGTCAACAAGAAGGAGGGAAGAAAATTTCAATTATTTACTAGATTTGACCCAAACAAACAAATAAACAAAAATCAACAAACAGGTCAAGCTAAATAAAACCGTATAATAATAAAAACATTTGACCTAGGAAAGAAGTTTGAAGATATTTGTATTTTAGGTCCTGGAAAAACACAAGATACTTATATCCCAGATAAATGACTACGCGGGCAAAGCCGCGGGCACAGATAGTATCTTATAAAATAAAACCTACAATTCTAATCTTTTCCAGGCCACGAGAGACTATACATCTTTGGATGAAGAGTTGCAAGGAATAGAGCAGAATGTATTAGAGACGATGGAACAAGAACGAGTGACGGAAGCCAGGTTATTGGACCGATCGTTCAGACCTCCAGGCGAACTGACCAAGGATGATGTGGACAGGAAACTGAGAGACGAACTCGGCAGGCTCAGGTGCTTCAGCAAACAGCTGAGGACAAATATGGACAGGATCACGTAGGTATCCAAGGTTTAAATACGTAGGTAGGTACAGTAGTCGCAGCTAATTTATATGTTTGTGGAGTTAGGCTATGGGTACGATTGCGCAGGTACTGCTGTGGGGATAAAACAGCATAAAGTAAGAGCGAGATAGAGTATGCGAAAAATGTAAGCGAGTGAGCGAGGCAGTTACAAAATGCTGTCTTCACCTTCAACATTGGGATTACGCCTGAAAAAATAGCAGTTTGCGCAGCGACTTGCAGAAAACTTCTGAGACACAATACTTCCGCTGCGACTCTATCTCTAGCCACACACGCTTCATCATGGTGTTCTTTAGAATCTCTCTTATATTCTTAAAAATATCTCATGTGGTATTAGACTTTTTGTTACTACTTTATGATACGTATAGATAGCAGTCGTTAAGCGAAGTCAGAGGCCTTCGGGCGGCTTGACAAACTCTGACATCAGAGGCCAGCACTTAACAAACAAACAAACAAGAATATCTCACACCACAAAATCCAAATAATTAGGATGCACTTTGAAATTACAGCGCAATATAAATTTCTCAGGGCTGCCCGGCGGAGAGTGGGCAGCAGCAATGCCCGCACTCTGTGTAGCGGGTTAGGCGCTATGCCCACCTATAAGTAACATGGCGTGTGATCTGAAACATTACCTTCAACTTACGCGTGGACAACATTTTTGATCAGATTACATTACACCCACAGCCCCGTATTCACTAGCCGACAAAATGTCCTGCGAGAAGTGCCGGTCGTCAGGTGATGGCGACCGACGTCTTGCCTCGCGCTCATAGGGGCGTCACAGACGATTAGGATACTATAATATTTGATGTTACGATATCTGCATATAAAATATTATAGCATCTTAGGGTATCACACACGGCTAAGATACGATAATATATTGAAATTATTCATTCGCTCGCAGGCCGTCCTAGGTGCCACACGTATTTCTTCACCGCTTTCTATATACAGGATATAGAAAGCGATATTGGCGATATTTTATTTTAAGATAAAATATTATCGTATCTTAGCTGTCTGTGACGCGTTTTAGGGTATCACACACGGCTAAGATACGATAATATATTGAAATTATTCATTCGCTCGCAGGCCGCCATAGGTGCCACACGTATTTCTTCACCGCTTTCTATATACAGAATGATAAAATATGAGTAGTACGGTTTCACTATTAGATTTATTAGATAGCTCATCAGACGACGATTCTGATTTTGAATGTGATATGCAAATTGCTTAGCCCATTGTAAAAGATGATTAATTTGGATAGAAAATCACATTAAATTTAGAAAAAGCCGCGGTGAATTTAATCTTTACGCAGATGTTTGTACAAAAAAAAAACAAACTTATTTTAATAAGTCGAAGGAAATTTTTGTCGAAATTCATAATTTGATTAAGGAAGATTTAGTGAAACAAAATACGAACATGCGCGAGAGTATTTGTACAGAACAACGAAAGCAGTATGCTAAAGAACCATCTTGTTTACCTCAGTTTTTAAACATAAAAAACAGCAGCTAAATCGGTCCATTCGTTCGAAAGCTACGATTCGCACCCCCCCCCCCCCCCTCCTCCATCCTCAAATTATAGCTATGAATCATCTTGTTTACTCCATCTTTCAAACATAAAAAAACCATCTAGATCTATTTGTTTGGAAGCTACGATTTTCACCCCCCTTTTCTTTCTCACCTCCCCCTCCCTCTCCCCATATATCTAAGAACCATCACGATCATATCAGCTTTCGAACAGCAAAAACCGCATCAAACTCGGTCCATTCGTTTGGGAGCTACGATGCCACACACACACACACACACACACACACACACACACGCACACACGCGCGCACACACACACACACGCACACGCACGCACACGCACACACACACACACACACACACACACACACACACACACACACACACAGAGTGACACAACCTAAACTTATAACACCCGTCTCTTTGTTCAGGGGTTAAAAAAAAACCGTCACGAATACAAAATAGAGCAACCTGTAGAACATATTACGATATATTATGTATCTTAAGATAATATTTATTTTGTATCTTTTACGATATATTTCGTTTCTTAAGATGACATCTTTTAATAAATTCCATATCGCTCGATATCTTAAGATACTTTAAGATGCAAATATATATTATCTTCGCCGTTTGTGATGGTTCATATAAATTGTATAGCGAGCGATATTTTATCTTAAGATAAAATATTATCGTATCTTAGTCGTCTGTGACGCGCTTTAAGGGCGTCACAGACGATTAAGATACTATAATATTTGATGTTACGATATCGGCATATAAAATATTATAGCATCTTAGGGTTAAGACACGGTTAAATACGATAATATATTGAAATTATTCATTCGCTCGCAGGCCGTCCTAGGTGCCACACGTATTTTTTCACCGCTTTCTATATACAGGATGATAAAATATGAGTAATACGGTTTCACTATTAGATTCATTAGATAGCTCATCAGACGACGATTCTGATTTCGAATTTGATAATCAAATTGCATTAGCGCACTGTAAAAGGCGATCAATTTGGATATAAAATCCCATTAAATTTAGAAAAAGCTGCGGTGAATTTAATCTTTACGCAGATCTTTCTACAAAAAAACCACCATATTTTCTGAAGTCAAAGGAAAGTTTTCTCGAAATTCATAATTTGTATAAGGAAGATATGATGAAACAAAATACGAACATGCGGGAGAACATTTGTACAGAACAACGACTTGCAGAATGCTAAGAACCATCTCGTTTACCTCAGCTTTCTAACATAAAAAAAACATCAGCTAAATATATCTAAGAACCATCTTATATCAGCTTTCGAACAGAAAAAAACCGCATCAAAATCGGTCCATTCGTTTGGGAGAAAATTGCCACACACACACACACACAAACACACACAAAGTGATACACACCCTAAACTTATAAGACCCGTCTCTTTGTTCAGGGGTTAAAAAAAACCGTCACGAATACAAAACAGAGCAACCTGTAGAGCATTTACGATATATTTTCTATCTTAAGATAGTATATTAATATATATTTTGTATCTTTTACGATATATTTCGTATCTTAAGATGAAATCTTTTAATAAATTCCATATCGCTCGATATCTTAAGATACTGTAAAATGCAAATATATAATATTATCTTCGCCGTTTGTGATGGTTCATATAAATTGTATAGCGAGCGATATTTTATCTTAAGATAAAATGTTATCGTATCTTAGTCGTCTGTGACGTGCTTTATGCGTTAACAACATTTTTGAACAGATTACACCCACAGCCCCGTATCCACTAGCCGACAACATGTCCTGCGAGACGTGTCGGTCAACGTCAGACGATGGCGACCGACGTCTTGCCTCGCGCTCTTACGCGTAAACAAAATGTTTGATCAGATTACGCCCACAGCCCCGTATCCTTTAGCCACAGATTACCCCCTAGGGAGTAATCTGTGCCTTTAGCCACAAAATGGCAAGATGTCACGCGACACGTCTCGGTCAGTCGACATAGCCTGACGTCGCCCGACTTGACTAGGCTAGTGAATACGACGCTCGCTAACAGCGACATAAAACGTTAACTACCTACATTATTAAAAATAGACGGCCGTCCCGCACCATTCAATTAACAACAAAAATCTACATGTCTACAAGCCTTGAATACTTACCTATTATCCCTTATAATCTACATGTCTACAAGCCTCGAATACTTACCTATTATCCCTTATAATCTACATGTCTACAAGCCTCGAATACTTACCTATTATCCCTAATAATATAGATTCAAAGTAGAAATAGTATTTTCCAAGAAACTAAACCAAGTTGTATTTCAGTTCCTTGCAGAACCACTTGACCAATTCCATTACACGCATCGACTGCTACGCTGAAGATCTTCTTCAAGTCATCTGCTTAGATGAAGAGAGAATTACTTCTCGACTGGAGGAACCAGAGTGTACTCATCATAATACATGCCCACCTCTTAACCCTTCAGTCAGACAGTCTCCACCACGACCAGAACCTGATAGCGGACTGACAGTCATCCAAGAGGAAGATGAAGACGATTATCCAGTACAGGCCTGAAGGACTGAACTGGTCTTTACATAATTCTTAGGAATTCAATTTGATATAAGTTTTTTTTTCTCTTACTTATACGAAATTTGTAACTAAAACTCTTTTTAATGATTTTGAAACTGTTTTGAATTTAATTTTTGAGTAATTAATTTAAATGGGATCAGATCCCACCCTTTTTACACGTTACAAACATTATTATGAGATTTACGAGTATAATTCTAAACTCTATAATTACAAATACTCTCTCTAAATCTAATGAGAAGATCGCCACTATTTCGATTCGGATTGGAGTCAAATCAAGAGTTATTTCTACAAAAAATTCAGCTTTATTCAGGTAAAATTTCTCAATTTATTATAATAAATACCTTGGCATGCATGATAGCATATTCTTTCAAACTCCCTGAAATTTGAAACCAATTTTTTTAAATGAATCCCCAAACTGGTGTTGAGGAGTCGTTAAGTAAAATCCACCATGAGTCCAAAAACCATAGAAATATTATTGAGTAAATCATGCACTATGATAGTGGTTTTGTGTAATTAAATATATTATTATTTTAAATAAACTATACTTTATTATGGCAATACAATACAAGTGACTATTATTTCTAAGTGAGTTTGTTTGTTTGTTCCACTTTCACAAGCAAGATGTTGAACTAAGCTTGTAATTATCAGCATCATCCACATGGGTGAAATCAAAGGGCACAGCTAGTAAATCATAAAGAAATTATAAACAAATAAGTAATTTTATTATGTAATTCACAAATTAAATGTTAGGAAGATTATTTTGGACTAGCTTCCCCGTATGGTCATTTCATTTAAAAGTAGCCCACGTGTTATTCCAGGACCAAAAGTACACTACTTTTCTTCAAAATTTGTTCAGCCGTCAAATAGTTTTCTATTGATTGCTCAGCATCTAATCATCAGATTAATATACCAAGTACCCCAGTTTTTAAGTCGAACCCAGTTTTTAAGTTGCTATCCAGTGAAAACAACATCGCAATCAGTCCAGTAGTTTTTAAGTGATGTGCAAACAAGCATACAGAACAAACAGACATGATTAAAAAAAATAAAGTTGAGCAGTAGCTTGTTTTTCCCTAGAATATTAAAAAAAAATTATTACATTAAGCCCTTTTAGGTAAGTTAATAAGTTTGCATCATTACATTATTATATAGGTCTTTACAAAGAAGGAAAATAAATAAATTTACAATAATATTTGACAACTCGACAGTACTCCTAAACAAAGAAAGAGCTAATTATGTATTATCTCACTATGACGCAACAGATTGGCCATGAGGAAAAATTATTCCTCGTAGCCAAATCAGTTAGGCATCCTACTTTGGCAAACTTAGGAAACTTAGGAAACGCCCCAGACTTTTTCGTTCTTATTGCTTTAATAAAAATATAGATAAAATTATATTCATAGATAAAATACTCAAGTTATAATTGATTTGATTTAACTCTTATGTTTCTTGCCCTTAGTATGGCTCTGCAGATTATCCACGTTGCAAGGAACTTCAATTCCGCATTTATTACACATTGCTTTATCTTCTTTATGATTTTGCAAATAATTATCAATGGTAATATTCTGTCCTTCAATCAATCTCAATATTTTAGCAATCTTCTTGGCATGATCAGACTCTTCAATGTGTTGAAATATTACCTCCACATAGTTGTCAAAATAAATTTGGCAAATTTTACACCATAAGTACTCATCATTGTCTTCTACAGAGAATATACCATTGAGCGGTTGAAGCACCATTGCTCTTGCTCGCTTATGTTTTACAGAAATTATGTGATCTTTTACTGAGTCATATGTGTGTGCAAGCTCTCTGTCACAAATAATACAGTATGCAGAAGACTTTTTTGATGTCTTTTCTGGCAGCACAACTAGTCCTCCATCTAAAGCCACAAGGTCTTTGATAGAAATGTACTTATTTTGATGAATTGAAGACTGTACATGGCTTATCAATTCAGATATTTCGAAGCGACAGTTGCAAATATAGCAGTACAGGTCTGAAGAACCAGTGGCAATGTTGTTCATGGTCATCAAATTCTTCTTGTAGAGTTCGCTGTGTTTTATATTATGCAGGTGTGTTTCTATTGTGTCGCTGTCATGTATAGTATCTTCACAAAGGGTACACTTGAGGTCATTGTCAGGAAGTACGGCTATATGCTCATAGTACGCCATAGAGAGGATTATCAAACATGGATTTAAAAAATGGAAAAAAACTTGGATGGATGGATGGTTAAAAAACTTTCTTCTTTGTACGTATTTACTGTAAGGAATTGTTGCAAAATATTTGTGCAAATTAAGTAGGTATTTAATGCATAGACATTTATATTTACTTCGATTTAATGTAAGGAATTGTTCATAGTATTTTCACAACACTATCAGTTTCTACTAATTTTTCAAAATAAAATGTTTCAAAACAATAATACAACAAACCACTGTCGACCACAATACCAATACCACAAATCCGTATTTTATATTCTCTTTGCCACAAATCATCACAAATGGGGACAGTGCTGCCAACTCAATTTTTAAAAGATAGCCAGATCAGCAATTAGAAAGAGATAAAAAATAGATAAATGTTTTTAAACTATATAGCCAAAGTTTTTTGATGGTTTTTTAATCAGTCAAACATTAAAAACAACGGAACTTAAATATATGTGATCGTAGCAGCATCTTTTCATTCTTCTTAATCCTGATCGGATTGTTAATAAAATGCCATTTATCATTGGTACCCCAATCTGATCCACAATCTTGTTTTCACCAAATTTAACTGTCTGAAAAATATAGCCAAAAGTTTTTGTTGGTTTTTTACTAAGTTAAACACTAGTGGCTCTATGAGCTGTAGACCTCGCGCGGACAAACTTTTTTGCAAACAATCTAGCGGTGCACAGTAGCGCCATCTAGTTACCTTATTGTAAAACTACCATTTATAACCAAGATGCTCTATCAATCCCTACTTAGTGGGTAAAGAAGGGGCTGATTACACTGGCAGAAACCTGAAAGTGAGAAATTTACTGCATTTTGAGGAGTTATTTTGCTCATAAAGCCGAAGAACCTCAACAGATCTTCACAAAAAATGTATGTGACCAATTTAAAGTTACTACCTTTAAATTTTTTTTTATCGAAATCTGGTCTAATAAGGCGGAGATATTCGGTAGCCCCAACCCAAGGTAACTGACATAGCTCAAAGGATAAGCAAACTGAAGTGACAGTGGGCTGGTCACATTTCTACCTTTCAAATAAAAACAAACATCGAAATCTGATCTAATAAGGCGGAGATATTCAGTAGTCCCAACCCAAGGTATCTGACATAGCTCAAAGGATAAGCAAACTGAAGTGGCTGTGGGCTGGTCACACTTCCCGAAGATATGATAACCGTTGGGGTAGACGAGTTCTCGAGTGGAGACCACGTTTAGGCAAACGTAGTGTAGGACACCCTGTGGCCAGGTGGAGTGACAACCTGCGAAAAGCGACTGGAAGAAAATGGATGAGGAGAGCTGAAGACCGAGCTCAGTGGCGTGCATTAGGAGAGGCCTACGTCCAGCAGTGGACAGATATAGGCTGATGATGATGATGATGATGATGATAATGATGATTCAGCAGCCCTCTTTTAGCCCCTTTTTGTGGGAAATACACCTCACAAATCAATAATTCCCGACGAGAAAAAAAAACTAATATTTCGTTTATCTTGTATACCAAGATTCGTCTAGATCGGTAGAGAAATGCGACCTGTAGAGGAGAACAGAGATCCGGACAGACGGACATCCTGACATACGAAAGCATTTTTGCCCAAGCTGAAACGGTGACGCTTCGCTCGCGCTCGGTCAATAACGAAGGCGCTCCATCAATCCCTACCTAGTAGGTAAAAGGCTGATTCGATTCGATTCGATATTGTGAATGAAAAATGTATTGAATTGAACGATTTCAAACCGATCATTAGTGGCTGCGATACTGAGAATTCGATTGAAGCCAAGTTATGGAATCGGGCTGCTGAGATCCAGACATCCGGACATACGAAAGCATTTTTGCCCAAGCTGAAACGAGCACGCTTTGCTCGCGCTTCGCACTTGCTCGGTCAGTCAAAAACAACAGAACAGGGGAGGGGAGAGGGGGGATTGGGGTGACGAACGTAGCTCTCAAAGGGATGGAACGATTTTGTCGAGATGTGATCGAGATGCTTCCTAGCTATAATGAGGGATGGGAAGTCGGGGGTTATATAACTATCTCGAATGCAGAATGTGTTTAGGGATTACATTGCGACATTGCATTAAAAAAACAAAACTCACTGGCGGAAAAACACACAGGGGCGATTGGATATCAAACTACAACTATTTCCAAACTGTTTCATGACTTTAGAAAATGAACATGACGTAATATAATACATCATCATCATCATTTACAGCCACTACGCTACCCACTGCTGGGTATAGGCTTCCTTTTGCTGTTGCCACGCCTTTCGATCGGATGACAATAATTTACACATATTTCAACTTCCAAACTTTCTAAGGAAGGCTTATTTTTTCGGAAAATAGACAAGCATTAATGGTTGTACTTTTTTAAATTTATTATAAAAAAGCTAAAAATTGTAGGTAGATAAAAATAGTTTAATAACTAAATCGTTTTTTTTTTTTGTAGCTGATGAAGTTAATTTAGAGCTAAATCTATCTAAACAAACTCTGACTTGGCATCACTGCAGTGCGATTACGTAATGTTGATCATGACGGTTTCAAGCCGTCAAATTCAATAATGCTTTGCGATAGACTCGATTTTGCTATGAAAAAAGTGACAATCTGATTGAAGCTAAGTTACGGCGATCAAAGAGATAGGACGGGGATCCCGTACCCATAGATAGCCACCAATGTCAAAAAGTAAAAATTATTTATTTTTTTGGCTCCGCATCACATATGCATTTAGCCACTGTCAAGTGAAGAGCTGATATTACATGTAATGTCATGTAATGCTAATGGCCTAAGTATTACATGTAATGGTATTTTTGTAGGTCATTCGTTTTGATGCAAGTATAACATTTGCCGTTCGCTTTAGTCATATAATTTTGTGGGCGAAATAAGCGATCTGAAATATTTTCGACCACTGTTCGTTTTGCATGTTTCATGACAATTAAATTTGACATAGGAAAATCGAATTTATTATTTAGGGTATAGGTAGTGTTTCATTCGGTTTGGGAAGGAACGGCTATTCGTCACTATAATGCTTAATCATGTCAATCGCCACTTTGGTCAAAATACACTTTTTTGTGTCAATTGTGCAGCTCTTTACTCCAATGTATTTTTAAATTAAATATATAACTAGAAAAACAGTTTTTTATATGTCAAAAAATGACTATAACATAAATAAAACCCAAAATGAATGCTTTATTATGTCAACGGTGGTCAATAGCATAAAGGTCAGAAACGACAGTTCAGTTCTATCAAATAACAAACAAAATTAACGCTGTACGCCACCGAAGGATAAGTGATTAATTATGCCACGTTCAAATAGACCAATCAACGTGCAGGATTCACTTGTCGTCGTGCATAGTTTTAATATGGTGGATACTGTGCCAGGCAAGATGGCCACAATGATATATATATAAAAAGTTTTTTAGTGATAATAATGAATAGAAAATATTGTCATCATAACCGATTTGTGGACAGATTTTTTTACATGACCCTAAACTATAAGTCAAGATTTTTACTTATAATGTTAGACAAATTTTACTGTACGAACACTGCATTGCAGAATTAATGGATAATGTTTAGGGTTTACGCCCAAAATAATCAAACTGAACCGTATTGTTGTGGCAATGCTGTTTCTTTCATCCGTCCGCCTTTTCGTCCGTCTGTCGTTCATCTGCTGAGAACTCTTAACGAAATAAGATACCTAGGAGACAAAAATAATGATAATTAAAAAAACAACTACAACGACAATTGATAACAATAATTGACTCATAATTAGTAAAAAATAATACGGGTATTTATGGTACTAAAAAAAACGTTATTAGAGAAAGGCACCCATGCTTGCAAAAAGGAGGCATTTTCTATATTCCTTAAATGGTCTGAAAAAGAGTTTTGAAGGTGTTTTGTTTTTCAAGGAGTTTTTTTTGAGAAATGCTAACGTTTTTAATTATTATTATTATAAAAATACAACTATTTATATAATTTTTTGAATATAAATCTAAATATTTAAAAACATTTAAACCGTTTAAGCCGTTTCCGGGAAACCAATTACATATAAATGTACAAAAATATATTGTAGGTAATTGTATGACAACCCAACTTGTCTTTTTTATTTGAATCGTGTGCGAATGTATAAAACACTGCAAAGGTCGGTAACAATCCTAAAAAAGATTAGACGAGTGTTCGCCACACCACCCCCGTCCGAAGATAAAAAAACTATATTTTTTTTAATAGTAACTTTAAAATAAACTATATTACAGGTCTAATATATCCCTGAAACGAACTCTTCTGCCAGATCTAGTAACAACAGGAGCAGGACGAGGTGAACTAGAAATCAAATTATTTGCTGATAACTCAATAGGTCCAGAAGTTGCATTAGATCCCACAGGATTACCTGACATTGCAGGACGCGATGCGTAAGGGGCAACAACATCAGCAGATAAACCACATTCCATATGTGCAGGTTTAACTCAGTCAATACTGACCGTTGATTCACGACCCCTAATATCCAAGTAATAGTCTTGTCCCTTCTCCTAATAATACGATACTGACCAGAATACGGAGGTTGCAACGAACGACGAACAGTGTCGTCTCGTAACTATACATGCGTTGCCGTCGCTAAGTCTTTGAAAACAAAAATCGACGGATTCGAGTGATGCGAAGCAGGAACAGGACGCAATGCTTCCATGTGCCTTCTGAGTTCAGAGACAAAATCTGTAACATCCGTATTAATAGGAACATCTGGTGCCAAAATAAATTCACCAGGCATACGAAGAGTTTCTCCATAAACGAGTTCAGCGGAAGAAGCGTTAATGTCCTCTTTGAGCGCTGTCCTCATACCGAGAAGAACAAGCGGAAGTGCTTTCATCCACGTCGTTGAATGACACATCAAAGGCGCTTTAAGTTGACGATGCATACGCTCTACCATGCCATAAGTGCATGGATGATAACTAGTGGTACGAATTATTTATTTATTATTATTTAATACTTTATGCACATAAACAGTGTACAGAGGAGGACTTAATGCTATGACAGCGTTTTCTGCCAGTCACTCTGATTGTGCAAGAAAGATGTGTATAGGCGTCCAAATATATATATATATATAATATTGTTTATTCAATATTTTATCCTTGTAGTAGCAAAAACATTCAAAAGGCGCTGAAAAAGAGCGGATTCAAATTGACGTCCCTGATCGGTCGTCAAAACACTAGGTACACCGTAACGAGACACCTATCCATTTCAAAGAGTGTCTGCTACTTCCTCAGCAGTGATCGATTTCATTGGACAAACCTCTGGCCAACGAGTGAACCTATCGATCACTGTGAGGCAATAAGTAAAACCATTACAATGCGGCAAAGGACCAACAATGTCCAAATGAACATGCATAAACCTTCCAGATGGCGCATTAAAATTGCCAAGAGGAGACACGACATGTCAGGTCACATTACAACGTTGACAGTCTGGGCAAGAACGAACCCATCTACGACATTCGGCATTAATATTTGGCCATACATAACGTTCAGTCACCATGCGAGTGGTAGCCTGCGCACCAGGGTGGCTAAGGTTATGGCATTGATTAAAAGCAGCTCGACGAAATTGTGGAGTAAGATATGGACGAGGACGTCCAGTAGAAGTGTCATAAACAACAGTAACATTGGTACCAGGTATGAGAATGTCTTCTAATTTAAGCGGAGACGTATCCCGAATCTCAGCCACCTCTTGGTCTGAACCTTGAGACAGGGCGAGTGCAGCAAAATCTTCTTCGAGAGAAATTATTTTTATGCGAGGCATAGTGTTCGCGATTATATTATCTATGCCCTTAATATGGACAATGTCCGTAATGAATTGACTAATAAACGACAATTGAATTAACTGGACAGGTGGTAACTTCTCGTGACGCTGTATAAAAGCGTAAATAAGCGGCTTATGATCAGTATAAATTGTTGCATGCTGAACCTCAACAATGTGCCTAAAATGTTGCACGCTTTCATACACAGCAAGCAACTCCCTATCTCCCGACGCGCACGCGCAGTATGCGCGCTGCAGCGCGCAATGTTAGATATATCGCCACCCAATGATACCCGAGTAAGCTGGCCATTCCATTTGCTTAGCAGTAAGCTTTTTACTGAAGTAAGCAAGTGGCTTCCAGTCATCCTCGTCAGCAATCCGTTGCTGCAAACAAGAACCAACATGTGAGGCAGAAGCATCGGTAAAAAGACCGAGTGAAGCATTACATTTTGGATGAACCAAAAGTGTAGCTACTGATAAACTCTTCTTGCAAGCCTCGAAACACTCCTCCAATACGGGAGTCCACACAGGTCCACAAAGGTTTAGCGCCTTTGGCTTGAATAGCGGCAACAGTATCTATCAAAGGTGCTTGATACTTTGCAGCGTCTGGAAGAAAACGACGATAAAAATTGGCAGGAATGCTGGATGTGGCAGGCAAGAAACGGGGCTGGAACTGCAGGTCCACGTACTCCACGGCCAGGAACTCTCACACAGTTCCAGTGGGCAGAACAGCAAGCGGCAGACAGGAAAATGGCACCAACACACGGCGGTGCACTGAACAGCATCAAACTTCTAAAAAATAAATTTTAAGGTGTTCGAAGGGTCTCTTTGAGGGGTCAGCAGTTGAAGAGAAGTTGATTGGGCCTCTTCATCCCAAGTTAGTATAGTCCTGGTTTACAGGACGATTAATAGAAGTTTATTCGAATGAAAAACTAGCGTTTCACTTAACGGCTTATAAATAATGTAATTATTATCCAATAATTTATCAATTTAACATTTTCTGAGAAAAATATGAGTATTTTTTCTCTCCTAGACTAAACATGACATAAATCTATGACAACCCAACTTGTCTTCTTTAGTTGAATCGTGTGCGAATAAATAAAACACTGCAATAGTCGGTAACAATCCTAAAAAGGTTAGACGTATTTATATACTCTTTGGGTTAGACGTTTTTATATACTCTTTGGGTTAGACGTATTTTCACCACACATGGTTATTATTCCACATAAATAATATTACACATTACCACACGAAGAAACACGTTTGAGAAAAAAAAAATAGCAAAACTGAAACAACCGTCTCTATTTCGTTTCCCGCCGAAAGCCCCACATTACGTTTATGGTAGGCCGTTCGTGTTGACAGTTAGAACGTGTAATATGTTTTGACCACTAGAATAATAAATAGTATGTTTTCGCATAGACATTTCATATTGTCGTTGTTTGATCACCGTTCATTTTGGACATGACAGTTAAATTTGTCATCGAAAAAGCAACTTTATTCGTTTTTCGTTCTGTTTGGGAAGGATCGTTAAAGGGGTGATAGACATGCGAGTAAGTACGCGTACTTATGGCTTTACGATCTTATTCGCCTGTGTGTCATCGCAAGTATGCGTACCTTAAAACTGCCGCACAAATCGTCGGCGATCCAACCGGTTTGAAATCTTGCTCGTAGTTCGTCTCGGCTCAAATATGTGGCAGCACTGCAAGCTGCGAGCTGCCATTTTGTTTTTGGATGCGCAACTCAATACAATATTATTAGTCTATGGCGCAACTCTTATGGTATTTTTGTGTAATTAAGGTCCAGGAAATTCTGAAAATGGGTTCCGAACTTATTCGCATGAATTGCTAACAGATTTTATAGAACGTTTCCGAAATAATAATAATAAGAACAATAAGACAAATACATGAAGTTTCAAACGTACATACAATAATTTATTGGAAATTATACGTAAGGTGAAAAGAAATGCTACCGTTGATAAAGTCAAGAAATAAAACCATTAAAGGCCGTACCGTATTAATTACCGTAATGATAATAAAAAAGTGTGAGATAGCATGAGAACAGATTTAGGAACTTACCAAGTATACGTGCCAAAATTATGGTACTCCAATCTGCTTGAATTTCTGAAGGATCAAATAAATTAAATGTAATATGATATAATTCATAAAAATAACACAAAGCTTGCTCTACCGACGAATTCACAATACAGTGTGAGCAAGCTTCACGTGTGTCCCCAACATCGAGCCGAGTAAGTTCACAATCTTATTAACCTCGTTCTTTAAGTTTGTATGTATATTACCCACTTTAGTGGTAAACATGGCAATTGAAACTGCCCCAAACGCCATTACTTCATCTTGAACGCAGGTACAAGATACAAGGGGTGCATTCCGATTCACGATAATATCGCTGTGAGCGATCACAGTGGCCCAATTCCATAACTTGGCTACAATCGGATTATCACTTTTTTCATAGCAAATTCGACTCTATCGCAAGGCATTAGTGGTTGCGATACTGAGAATTCGATTGAAGCCAAGTTATGGAATCGGGCTGCAGTGCTAATTTGCGTTCCGAATCAGATATCGCGCTCACGGCAGTTGAGTGCTGCAGTTGATTCGGAACGCTTGTGAGCGTGATTACAAGATCACAACAACATAACCTCAAAATTTGCTCAAAATACAAAGTATTACTCGTGGGCAAAGTAGTCTGTCTAAAAATTGGTCAATTGTCTGTAGTAATATTTGGAAAACTGTACGAAAATCACACACAACATTGAATTCAAACAACAGTTTTCTTTGTAAACAACCGTCAGTCTGTCACTTTGACAGTAGCGCTCACGGTGATATCGGTTTGGGGCATGGTCAGTGTAATCGCTCTCATAACTCTTGTACATGTCCCTATACAAATAAGCAGGCATGCACAAACACATTATCACTTGATACACACACACACACACACACACACACACACACACACACGCACGCACGCACGCACGCACGCACGCACGCACGCACGCACGCACACGCACACGCACACGCACACGCGCGCACGCACACGCACACGCACACGCACACTCATACATCATCATTTCATTCAACATTCATCGTTCATTTGTCACACTATCATAAATAATATGATTATGAATATTATGTTCATAAGTACTACTAGATTCCTGCGACACAGGTTTTCCTAGTGCAGGATCTAGTGATGCATTTTTTTTTCTTTTTGGGTTGTAAAATACTTTGTTTTTCAACTATTACTTGTTATCTTTAAGCATTGTAATCTTTATAACTTTTATAACTTTGTGTACCATATAAATAAATAAATAAATAAAATCCGTGACGTCACAAAGGATATCGTTGTTGCGCTCACGATGACTCGGTACGCGTTTTAGCGCGATAATATCGATTTTATCGGTCTTGGAATGCACCCTAAGTTATATTATTAAATTTCTGTGGTGCAAGTCCGGTTGCTACGCACGACTAGTGTATTTAGCCATTGTCAAAAAAGAGATATTACAAGCTGTAGTACTTATGTCGTACTTACGTACATACCTATGTTATTTTTTCAGATATATTTAAAATTGCAAGTCCCAAGTCAGTCAGGTAGTCAA
The DNA here is from genome assembly GCA_946251855.1 of Alsophila aescularia. Classification (NCBI taxonomy): domain Eukaryota; kingdom Metazoa; phylum Arthropoda; class Insecta; order Lepidoptera; family Geometridae; genus Alsophila; species Alsophila aescularia. The sequence continues at coordinate 18,757,126 of OX276381.1, forward strand.
AAGTATAGTTAAGTCACGATTCAGCAGGTATAGTGGTGGACCATTACTGAAACTTCCTTGGGATTCCCGGTGAGAAAAATATAAAGTCAAGCGTTTGTATCATTTACCCACACTCGTGCATGTTAACGCATAACGAATACATATGGATGCCACCAGTTTGAGAAAAATAAAACAAAACAATTGTCTTCACTTCACTTCTTGTTTTATGGCATTTGTGGAGTTGCCATTCCACAATTCCGCCAATGTCACGTAAGTCGTATTCCGAAAAATAAGGGATAATACCAGAATGATATTAATCGGTAAAATATGGGAGGATCGAAGAGCTCCAAGTAGATTATTGATTGATTTGTTGAAATTTGTTTTCGTTTCCGCCGAAAGTCCGGTATTGAGTTGAAGTCAGTGCTGCCAGCCGGGTCTTGACAAATGTTACCTAAACTGGATAAAAAGTAACCTTTTAGTGTGAAAAGTAACCTATTTGTTGTTTTACAGTACTATGATTAAAAGTAGATAGACAGAATATGTTGGTTATATTAACTTATATAAATAATTTAGTAATGTTTTCATTGATAAGTTTAAGTTTTTTTAGTTTTAAGTTTTAGTTATGCATTTACCAGTTACTTTATAACCGCTCGGTTGTCCACGCGCTGAAGACCGCAGGATCAAACTGATAACCCAAAAAAAATATGGCCGACGCGACACATCTAACCTCAAACTGGTAATTGATTGTATATGCGTTGAGACTACAGGTACTTGATGGTCAACCCACAAAAAAAAGAAGGTCGACGCGACACATCTGGTCGCAAATTGGCGATTTATTGGGTACAAGCAGAGATCCCAGGTATCCGATTGTCAACCCACAAAAAAAGAAGGTCTACGCGACATATCTGGCCGCGCCGACTTTGCGTAAACAAACAGTTTTTATGATGACATGAAACCTAATTGTTGTCGTTTGACATATGTAATTTGCAAGTGAAATAATAAGGATAGAAATGTACTTAACCTTCCAATTGAAAAAAAAACTAAATTTATTTAAAATGTTTGTAATAAACCTTCGCCATACTTGTTATAATATTATTATAGCTTTGAGCATCGCTTTTGGTGTCAAATGTTGTCGGATTTTTGATGGCTCCTTTGGTAGCCGTCAGCGCTTAAATTATTTCAGTGCCAAGCTTATTCTTGTTGACACTTTTACTAGCTTGAGCTGGATGAAAATGCGTCTGATGTTCAAAAATGGTAGGACCAACGTAAGCATTACATTTAATTTTTATTAGTGTATAAAGGTTCCCCTGCAAAATTTTTTCATTCTGAATACTTTTTTCTAGTAGTCGTCTATTTGCTGACAAATTTGATTGGGTAAAACGAACTCGAACAAGAACGAATCCGCCTGATTGAACGAGCGAGTAACCGAGACGCTTTGGCCATCACAATGCCAGTCATAGTAGTGTGATGGGTAAAGCTTCGGCTGTCACAATTGTCACGACAATTCTACAAATTATGGTAATTTTTAAGCAACCGCCGTTTCATAAAACGTTTTTCTATTGACATTTGTTAGACAATTGTGGGTTGACTGCCGGTCACTACTATTGTTTTATGAAACACATTTAGTAATAATATTTTAACAATTAATTGAATGAATTGTCGGATTTTTATGAAACGCATTTCGGTAGTTTGACTGACATTTGTCGATTGACACTTGTCAGTCTACTTTAGTTTTATGAAATAGGGCCCTGCAAGTTTTCGATCACCGTTCGTTTTGCATGTTTAGAGGACATGTTGACATAGGAAAATCGTCTTCATTACTTAAGATAGGATCGTTTTTCATTCGGTTCAGAAAGGATCGCTAGTGTCAAAAGTTGCAAAAATGGCAAAAGTGTTGAAAACATTCAAAGCGAACGGCTTGTTAAAAATGAAATGATTTTACCTTCCTATAAAACCGCCATTGTGCTCCTTCGCCTTGTCCAGTGGTTGGTGAGAAGCTATTGTTGTCATCTTGGTTAAAACACGCATTTTTGTTGATGGCATGACTAAAATTCCTCCCTTTTCCCGCGCAAATTAGTTGCTTATTTCGTTATCTCGGCACCAGTGGCCCAATTACAGAGCTTGGCTGCAATCAGATTGTCACTTTTTTCATAGCAAAATCGACTCTATCGCAAAGCATTATTGAATTTTACGGCTTGAAACCGTCATGATCAACATTACGTAATCGCACTGCAGGGGGCACTGCGCGCAGACTTCTTGCAATCGGGGCGCAGCTGCTTTCCTAATGAACAATGGTTCTCACCAGGTAGAAATTTTATTTCCCTGGACAAGGCTTCGGAGCACAATGGCGGTTTTATTGGAAGGTAAAACCATTTCATTGTGCTCCTTCGCCTTGTCCAGGGGTTGGTGAGAAGCGTCTGTTATCACCTGGTGGGGAGTAACTTATAGATGACCGAAAAACAAAAAAATAAATAAAAAATCACTGAAATGTAATATTTATTACATATTTATCAACTAAATATATATATTTTAAGTATATCTATACAAAATCATGTGTTTCAGATTTAGGATCATCAAACTATTCTAAAAAAACTCATAATAATTACTTCTAACATTTTAGAATTAAATTAAATCAAACAAATTCGATATATGATCAGTTGTACTTAATAAATTCTACTTTCTTACTTCTTTCCTGTAGAATTTGTGGGAAGTTGAAGCCTGCTTCCAATTTCCTTTGGCAAGAATCTCATCTATTGGCATATCACTGTACCAATTTAAGGAAGCAACAGCAGAACGACTGCTGCCAGGGGTGGCGTGTATACCTGCCAATTTTAAGATAGATTTGACCCAGTTGCCAATTACGGTTCTGGATGCAGGCTTCGACTCACCCTTGAGTTGTAATAAACAATTCTTTGAGGGAGTTTCTCCTGTCTTCAGATAACTCAATCACCTTCCTAATCCATTAAACAGGGTTGAGGGAATCATCTTCATGAGGGTGTAGTCGCCAGCCAGATTGCCGTCTACTCGCAGTGTCGGTTTTGGAACCAAAACTTGGCCAAAATATGTCTGTACCATTTTCTTCAAAATGATCTGATGAGATTTGTAATAATGTCAGATCATGAACTCGTCTACCAGATGCAAGAAGTAAAATTACGGCACAGTGACGATTAGCTTCATATAATGTAATATTTGTACATTTTAACAACTCTAAGACCTGCTGAGGGTCCCATATTGATGCTTTGTTAGTTTTTGGCTTTCTTACGAACATATCTTCACTGAGTTTCTTACCTAAATGAGGTTCACAAACTGTCGATATCACAGATTTGTGCAAAGCAATTGTGGATGTAGCGACTCCTTCATCCAAATGTAAGTAGGCAAGAAATTTAGCTAAATCTTTTGCTCCTGGTTTGACAATTGGCACATCTGTGCTAGCACACCATTTGACCCAACGGGTCCATGCCGGTTTATATGAAGACAAAGTGGACTTACGCCAGCCGTTCCTGAGTAACGTAGTTTCAGCGGGAGTCCAATTGCTGAGGATGGAGTCCCACCGCCAATCAACCAAACTTCTAGAACCAGGTCTTCTATCTGTGGAAGTGTTTTGCCCGTCGTTACATCGACCAGCACTGATCGTAGATTCTGAATCTCAACTGGCCTGCTGAGGGCTCTGTTCTTGAGATCTGGTCTCCAAAACGATTTCATCCATTGGGGTGCTATTAACAGGTACTGACCACTTGAGCTGTTCAAGTGTGTCAGTATTCGTGGGATTATGGATGGGGGTGGAAATATCCACCCCAGTCGATAATTCCACTGTCTGCTGAAGGCATTGTGAAAATCTGCGGCTCCGTCTCGTACGTCCAGCGTCACATAGCGATGAACGACGTGAGCTCTCTCCGATGCGAATAAATCTATCGTCGGGAGACCGAAAATCTGAAAAATATTGTTGGTCGCTTCGGGAAGCAAATGCCATTCCGGTATTTGCTTCCCCCGCGATAGGCGATCGGCTATACCTACCGTTGAATCGCCCTGGGAGGTATTGAACAGTTGCAACCATCTGTAATTTCTGAATCAGGGAGAATATCTTTCGGGTCTGTTCCATTAACTTCTCAGACTTTACCCTTCCTTCGTTTCGAAGGTGAGCCAGTGCAGTAGTATTGTCCGATTGAATCAATAGACTGGCTCTTAGAAGGGAATCTGCTCGAGATTCTATCGCATTTTGTATGGCCATAAGCTCTTTGAATTGCTGTGCCAGGTCTGTTGATGTAGATCCCATGTGCCCCATAAGTAAGTGTCGTTCAGCATTGCTCCCCATCCGTGATCGGAGGCATCCGTCACTAGATAATGTGTTATTGGAGGTACATGGATTATGGAATAAGAACTCGCCGCATGTGTCCACCAGCGAAGATCGTCCATAACCTTTTGCGGTATGTCGATCCTCTGTCTCTTCTGTCCTCTGCGGAGCAGGCGAAGATGACACTGAAAGAATCGGCAGTGTAATCGACCTTGTGGTATCACAAAATTTGCGAAATTTAGTTTCCCTAGAATTGATCGAGCTTCTTTCAAAGAACAGATCTTCCTCGATGGAGTTGCTGAAACTCTTCTTGAAGTTTTATCACTTTCTTCTCCGGTAAACACTTTTGATTTGTCAAACTGTTCCAATTTATTCCTAGAAATTCTATGTTCTGAGTGGGTGTCAGAACAGATTTTTCGAAATTCAGAATCCAGCCCAGTTCTTGCAGGGATGTTACAATTAACGAAGTTTGCCGCTGTAGCAAGCTTTCGTTTTGATTTGCCAGTAAATAATCGTCTAAATAGACGACTATTCGCACACCAGCTTGTCGAAGCTTCTGGGCCAGGAAATTTGTCACCGCAGCAAAACTTTTCGGAGCGCACGCTATTCCCAAGGGCAGGCAGGTCATTTGGTATAAGGTCTGCCTGAAAATCATTCTCAGGAAGCATCTGTGAGATTTCTTTACATTCACGTGAAAATACGCCTGAGACATATCGATTTTTGTCATCCAGTCGCGAGGTTGCAAGAAATTTGGAATTTGGAAGTGAGAGATTAGGTAAAATTTCTTTAGTTTTATAAAGTTGTTTAACTGTTTTAGATTGAATATGGGACGGTAGGACTGATCTGTTTTTGGATTAGAAACATTGGCGATATGAAGCTGGGGCTGATTACTGGGATTTCTAAACCATTGGAATCCAACATTTTTTGAATCTCTATTGCCATTTGTTTTGAATCTTTTGAAAATCTGGCATAACTAGTGGAGGTTTTTGGAGAAATGGGATTCGGAAATCCGTTATTATCTTTAAAATTACTGTAGGAGCATTTATCGCCTTCCATTGTTCCGAAAAAAAATTTTGACGACCTGCCTGAAACTGAGAGTCAATTGTATCTCCGTTTCTTCGACTCCTTTGAACGGCACGCAGAAGATTTTCGTGAAGGAGTGTCGTGTTTTCGTTTCCCTTGGAAACGAGAATTTGATTTTGTCTTCCCTGACTGATCATTAGAAACGGCGTCAAGTACTGTGGGTTGGAATGGAACTTTACAGGACCCTTTTATGTAGATGGAAAATTGAAAGTCTTTTTAGGTTGTTGTTCTTTTACAAAGACCTTTGCAGGTCCCCCTTCTCGTTCAAGCAATTTAGAAAATTGTTCGGGGTCAAACAAGAAATCCGTTGATGGCGGAATTTTCTTGAATTTATCGGTCGTTTAATTGTTTTGTATCGATTTTGGCAGTTCCGTGCGTCTATTATTGATAATGGACGCGCGCTTACCACAAAGTATTTGCATAATATCATTAGATATTTTGTTATACTCCTTATCTTCACAAAACAATTCACCAACCTTCGCAGTAAAGTCAGAATAGGTTATTGTTCGCGACGACACTATTACATAATATTTCAGTATAATAATTTAAGACCTAGAACATAAGTTAAATAGATTAAGTAGATTAAGTTTGTACATATGTTTTTTAAGTTTACCTACACATAATAAATGCCGATTTGGGATTGTGTTTGATTGGTAGGGTCTATGAGAGCGAAAAATAGGTAGGTAGGGACAATATATAGGTAATATAGATAACAAAAACACTAAGAATTAGAAAGGCTAAAATAGGACTATAAAGACAGAGCGAGCGAGAGACATCGCTTGCCACTCCCACCGCCCGCGCTGCGGCTGACCGCCGCGAGACAACAGCGCGAATCAACCGTATAAATGTAGGAACGATTTAGCCCGAAATTCATTCCATCGCCAGCAGCCGTCGAGTAAACGTCTCTACTAGAACTCGCTCTCATGACCTCTCCAGTCAGGAACAACCCAGGGTCGGAACCCTGAACCAAGGCGACTTTTCATCATCAACCCAGTGCCCGTTCCATCGACCAGACGAGCGCCATCGACCACGGTCGGTCACTTTCCGACTTCCGCCTCAGCTATACAGTCCACTAATCGACTGGTGGCTGGCCGAGCGGTGGCGCTCAGGAACAGTTATGTCCTTAACATCTTTGACCCAGCTAAGAAACTGTAACACATTCTTTTGTAAAATTTCTCGCTGCATCAGAACCGCATTACTAATTGAAGCCAAGGTTCGTTCGCAAGATGGTAGAAATTTATTTTTATCAAAGGGTCGTAAATCATCATTCGTTTCCAGCTCAACAAAACCGGGTTTTGATAGGTAAGACTTTTGGCATTCAATAAAATTTATATTGAACCAGTCAGGGGATTCAAAACGCTGCAGCGTTTTAATTAAATCAAAACGTTTTTGATCAGTCTTACCGATACCATCGTCTTTGAGGGTAGTTTCTAAAGACTTGAAAGAAAAATCTTCTAAACTAGTATGCTCTAAAGCGTTATTCGAGTTTGCTGCCTCCCTAGAGGAATGCGGAATGTTAGGGTCATAGACATTACTAGATGCCCCAACAGAGTTCGTTTGCTGTTGCACGAAGTTGTTCATAAATTCGGTTAAAGTTTGGACCTGCTTACATAGCTGGTCAAAAATATCGGAATTAGACACACCAGTGGCCCAATTCCATAACTTGGCTACAATCGGATTATCACTTTTTTCATAGCAAATTCGACTCTATCGCAAGGCATTATTGGTTGCGATACTGAGAATTCGATTGAAGCCAAGTTATGGAATAGGGCCACTGTGGCCCAATTACAGAACTTGGCTTCAATCAGATTGTCACTTTTTTCATAGCAAAATCGACTCTATCGCAAAGCATTATTGAATTTCACGGCTTGAAACCGTCATGATCAACATTACGTAATCGCAGTGCTGACCTTTGTTTGCGCCGCCAGCAGCCCGATTTCATAACTTGGCTTCAATCGAATTCTCAGTATCGCAGCCACTAATGCCTTGCGATAGAGTCGAATTTGCTATGAAAAAAGTGATAATCCGATTGTAGCCAAGTTATGGAATTGCTGTGCAGTTCGCACGTGCCTCCGAGTCGTTCGAGCTGCGAGACGAATTCGAAGATGAAGAGGAAAGCAGCTACGCCCCGATTGCAAGAAGTCTGCGCGCAGTGCCCCCTGGTGCCGAGATAACGAAATAAGCAACTAATTTGCGCGGGAAAAGGGAGGAATTTTAGTCATGCCAGCAACAAAAATGCGTGTTTTCACCAAGATGACAACAATAGCTTCTCACCAACCCCTGGACAAGGCGAAGGAGCACAATGTACGTTTCGAAACTGCCCAGTTACCCACAACGCTCTCATCATCTCGAACGCAGGGATAACAAAGGCTTATGCTATTCTGTGGCAAAAAAATAAAACAAACGTCAACAACTCAAAAGTCAATCAATCAAACAAAAATAAAAAAGAAAAGAAATCAAACATTGTTTTTGTTGTCCGTGGATTTTCAATTTATTGATTTTTTCAAAATATCTTGAATTACTGCGTCGCAACCGGCTAATCATTATTACCTGTGATTGATTAAAACTATCAGGATGTCTGCAGACGCAGAAGTTGATGGTGTAGATCCAATAAACACGGAGAATTTTGATGATGTGATCGACGATCTCACGGTGCGTTAAATTCAAAGCAATTACTGTCCCATTTGTTTGTGATTTAAGCTAAGCTTTATCACACCAATATCTAGCTAGCCCCTTCAATATTTTAAAAGTTGTTATAGTTCATGAGCAGTTTTTTTGTTTTCATGCCTTATTTGTATTAGGATTGGGAACATGAGGACTGTCCCAAAACACCCAAACGGTACAAAATATGTAGAACTCTAGGTACATGTTTGTCTACTTTTCTATGCTTTTTGCATGTAGAAATATTAGTCTTGTAGAGGGAATGGCACAACTCTATATGCTTTCCTGTTGATTTGGGGGGGTTGGGTCTAGAATCGGGTTGGCTATAGACATCCGGTACTGGCGTTGAGGGAGTGGAGTGGGGGGGAATGGAAGGGGAAGGGGGGAAGTCCCCCGCGATCCCCTCCACCTTTCCAGGAAACACTAAGTTTTTAGATAGGATTGACTATAGAATCGAGGGGGCAGGAGTTGGGGAGGAGGGTGGTGAAGGGCTACCCCCTAGTACCCCTCACTCCCCTCTGAGATGCTTAGTTTAAGAGATATTTCAGTTTTAAGTTTGTTAAAAATCGGCTGTTTTGGGTAGGGGAGTGTGGGGGAGGTCGAGGGCTACCCCTGGTAGACTGTAGACGCCAGGGTTCACACTATATTCATACCAAATTTAATCAAGATTGGTTCAGCCGTTTATTTGCAAAAAGGTAACAAACAAACAGAAAGAGAGTTACTCTAGCTATATAATACAGAATAATAGTCAATAATAATAATAATAATAATCGGATGGATTATAGGTTTAATTCACTCTGTTTTTACCCAACTATGGCGATTTAAGGGATGGGATGGATTTAAGTCTATGTATGTAAGTTTATATTATCTATTTATGTGGGTATGCCGATGTTCCACCATAGAGTTGCGCCCCTATTGGTCCAATTTTTACAAGCTATTGATTCGCCTTCGGGTATAGAGTGCCATAGGCTATTTTTTTACCCGATTATGGCGAAGCAAAGGAAGTGTTATGTGTTCAAACTAAAAACTTGGCTCGATTTTGACAAGTGAGGTATCAAAAGATTTGTTTTCATCGCAAGAGTGTCATAGGCAATTTTTAACCCCACCGCAGTTGGGTTTATGTTTTTCAACTTATGTCATATGTATTATACTCTCATGTGACTATCTTTACAATTTTTAATTTGGTTTTTCAGAAAGAGGTACAAGACCTTAATTATTTCAAAGACATGTTCTTTGAAAACCACCCAATAGAAATGGCAAAGGAAAAAAATAACATCATTATGATGAAAAGAGATGCTATCAGTGCAAAGTTTGATGCTGTTGATGGTAAGTTACAAAAATAGAAATAGATCCAGTCCCAATAGGTCCAGTTTGGCCCGTTAGGTAGAGTGCGAAGCAATAAAGATAAAGATGATTTATTTGTCAAAACATGTGTTTAAATACAAATTAAGCAAGTAAGGTATTAAAAAAGAAGAAGAGCTACATGTTTTGCCTAAAGAGGCATACAAATTGACAAAAAATTACAAATTTAAAAAATTAAATAAAGTACATAATCAAATATCACAATTAAAGAGAAATATAATTTAGCAATGATAATTATCAATATTAATTATAAAAAACAAGAAATTCAAGTCAATAAATTAAAAATTACAGTTTACAATAATTATCACAATGGGGAAGTTTCCTGTAGTTTTTTTTTAATTTTTACGGACTGTGCAGTTGTTCGACCACGATCTCACCTGATGGAAAGCGATGATGTGGTCGAAGGTGTAGCCCGCATGCCTAGTATCTACTAGGCATACCTATTCCTATTTATAGATACCTATTCACTCTTGACTTGAACACACCGGGGTTATATTTTACCGGAAACACAGACGAGGGCAGGGCATTCCACTCCTTTGCAGTTCTTATAATAAATGAAGAAGCGTAATGATACATCCATAGATGATACAATTACATTTAAAAAAAAACAAGCACAGGTGGATCAAAATAAATATAGACTGATAATGAACTTAATAAATTTATTAATTACTTAAATTCCTTACATCTCACATGAGCTTTAGGATTAGTTTGGACTTTGGAATCATGTACTTATGGCCAGTTCCTATATCTTAAAATGAACCATTTTCGCTTACTGTCCGTCAGCTTTTGACATAAACACCATACAAAAATGTCAAAAAGTAACGAGACAGTGGAAAAACGACTCATTTAATTTTTATAGGAATGGGGGGGTTAGAGAATTATAATTCTGTGAACATATTGGTTATTTACTTTTTTGGTTATTATACTCTGTGGTAGCTTGTTCTTACAGCACCCACGGGATTAGAAGGGGTGATCCTATTATAATATTGAAAACCACACAGCACATATAAATAATCAATGAGGATTTTCGTTATATTTCTGACACCAGAAGTCGCTACATACTCGTAGGCGTTGTCGACTCTAAACTACTGTCATATTGTACTGAATTTTATGCCAGTGATTTTTTTTACCGAAAGTACATCGTATTTACACCGTAAATTATGGATTATGAAAAGTAGCTGAACTAAAGATTGAGCTCAAACGCAGAGGTGCAAACATTTGCAACTAAAGATTGAGTGTTTGAGCTCAATCTATAGTTCAGCTATCACAATAAGGATTCAGCAAACCCTCATTGGGAAACTTTTGTGACCCGATGGTGTTGAAATAAGTAGTTCCTAATGTAACTTTTATTATTTTAAAATCTTTCATTTAACTTCACTTGTATGTATGTATCTATGTATTTCTGTCTGTCCTGGAATCTTGCAATTCAAATTTCTAGCTATCCGGCTGACACTTTCAGGGTAGCTCACAAACCGATGACAAAGGAATAGAAAAAAACAACTTTAAAACGTAAAAAGGTGAAAGGCTTTAACAAAAAATACTTAATAACATAAAAAGTGACATTCATAAAAAAAGGTCCTAAAAGCTTCTTTTTTTTTAATAATACGTATTGATTATTTACGTTATGTATCAGTTTGTCTTGACCACATCAACATGTTTAGCAACTATGAGGTGAGTTTGTTTGTTTTTTGTATGAGGTTGTGCTGGCCTCTAGTGTAAATGTGCTATCGGAAGCAGGTAGCGATGAAAATACACACATAACTAAGAAAAGTCGTGCAAAAATTACACAATGAAAATTTACCAGAATAACATAAATATGTAACCATAGATCTCATTAAAAGTGGCAAGATCAGGTACTAGCCTACACTTGGCGTGGACAACATAAATTAGGTACAATGTACATAATTGGCACAATCGGAGTGGCATGTGTAGCATGTGTCAATAGTTGCTAACTCATTAGCGCTAAAGCTTGCATATGTTTCTCTAGATTTGTTGTTGATGCACATGAAGCACAACAGTGGAAATGCAGCTGTTTAAGTGTTTATCTGTACTTGTTATCTGTACTCCAGTTATTGTTACGTGCCGTATCTCCCCCTATAACTAGATCTATGTATGTGTCGTGGCAATATCGTATAATGATCATTTCATGAAATGGTTGGCCACATCATGAAACATTTTTATTTCATGAAATTATCGGTGACATCGTGAAATGATTTGGCCAGATAATGAAATGATTAGCGTGCGTTTAGCTAAACATTAATGCGTAAAATAATTACATTATGCACCGCTAGAGGCGCTAGGCGGAAGCCCGACTTGATAGGTTTCGTCTTCGTGTTTTTAGCCTTGGAAACCCTAGATTAATTACATTTAATTATAAGGCCAAACGTGGATTGAAATATCATTAAATGTTGATGTTTCAACGATATGGCCAGTTTTGGTTGGTCATTTCATGAAATGGTTATCAATTCTACGATATCGCCACGACATAATGTAACTTATTCCTGTTCTGACAAAACTGATGACAATGTTCCAGAGGCACTCATCCCGTCACATCTTCGTGCAAAATTCTTGTACTTAAAAGGTCGTTTGTACAACGCCATGCCGACATACGACCCCAGGGCGCTTGAGAGTCTCAGCAAAGCTGTCAAACTAGACCCGACCATTATCGACGCTTGGAACGAACTTGGCGAATGCTACTGGAAGAATTTTAACTTGAAAGAGGCGAGAGTCTGCTTTGAAGGGGCATTAAACCAAGTAAGATGTTCCGATCGTGTTTTTGATGTGTAACACAGAACACTACACCTTTTACACCTGTTACACTCCTACCTCGCGCTTTCCTGATATCTAATTCGTAATGGGAGTAATTTCGTGAAAAGTGAAACAATGTGCCGCGCGCGCTCATTGGTCAACTGTTTCACTGTAACAGTTGACCAAAGAGCGCGCGCGGTGCTAGCATACATACCGAGATATAAAAGTGAAACATTGTCTATTTTTTTTATTGTTTGTTTGTTTGTTTGGGGAGCTTTCACACGATAACGGCTGGACGGATTTTGATGAAATTCGAAAAGGAGATAGCTTATACCCTAGAATAAAACAAAGGATACTTTTTATCCCGAAAAATTGAAACTTTCCACGGAAAAACTGGAAAAATGTTGATTCCTCGCTGTAAGGAACGGTTGCCATGGAAACGAAATAACAAGTCTGTCAAAAAACTTCAAGAGCATTGGAGCTATACCTACTTTTGCATTGGTTTTCAATATCCTAGAAGAACATAGGATGTTTTTTTTGCGATAAACATTAGTGCGCGCGGACGAAGTCGCGGGCGGAAAAGCTAGTGTATGATAAAACAGCTTGAACTGCGATGATAAAACAGAGCTTGAATCAGATGTTACACACCATATGTAAGATTCGCTCCTTTTTTTTTTTTTGCATTTTCTGCGTATACGATTATAGCTTTAATAGTAGTGATGAAATGATTGTTCTTCTCAAAAATTTCTACATAATAGGCCGCTCTATGTGTAGCTATGTATTACAGAAAGCCCAAAAACAACGTTATACACTAACACAAGAATTAATTGGAATGATTTGACTCAATTTTCTCGATCCCTTTGTGCTAAACTCTAATCCTAATCAAATTCAATTTATCAGTAATCTAGATATATATCAGTTTTGCCGTTTACATCATATATTTTTTATGACAATGTTATGGCAATGTTTTTCATACGCGGATTTCAATTAATTCTGCCCACACCGATCTTGGTCCTACTATTATGTATTCTGTGATGTTAAAGAGCAAAGATGCTGGCGTTCAGTAGTCAATATTATAACGTTCTGTACAATAAAATATTTAGAGAAACCTTTAGCCTGATTTCTTATGGTCTGAATAGATCTGGATCGTTTGACAGCCGAAAATTTGAGGTTCAACAGAATAGTATAAAAGTGAGGCGTTCTTAAGGCTGGTTTGCAGCAATTTTAGCGGTTTGGATTATTTTACAACGTCTGTAATTATATACATATATATTACGCACATAGTTATGAAATTGGTAGCACATCAAAATTTGACATATTATACTTTGTGAAAACAGACACATGATTAGTTACGATACACTCGATAGAAAATCTTTATTTTCCATCAAGTTTCCAAATCAGATTTCAATCAAGTGGTGGATCTACCATACCTTGAAAGTCACAGATAACCCTAATTTATTCTAAGGTTGGTAAGAAATCCTATCACTAAATTATATCAAAGATATACCAAATTACCAATAACACCTTATTATTATTAAGGAAATGGTTTTCTAGTTTTCCCACAAATAAATAAAAACCTCTAAAAAACAAAAAAAATATCCCGAGGTGTATCTATCAATGTCCCGCGCTACTTGCACGCCGATGAGATGGACAAAAAACATTGTAACCCGGCCTTAAACCTGTTTAAAATGTGGCTTAGATCTACGTACCTATACCTTGTTAGAAGTTTTCTATAATTCTGCACAGAAACGACACCGCATCACTCTACGCAGCCTCTCCATCCTGCTCCGTCAAGAGACCTCCAACCATTCCGTCTCCACCGATTCTGTCCTGAAGAGCGTGGAGCTGGCCAAAGAAGCTGTGGCTATGGACCCCAAGGACGGCCAGTCGTGGAGTGTACTAGGGAATGCGTACCTCTGCCAGTTCTTCCTGGTTGCCCAAAACTCGGCCACGTTGAAGCTCAGCTTGGGTGCTTACAAGCAGGCGTGGCATGATCCTATTGCGAAGGGGCACCCTGACCTGCATTATAACAAGGCTATGGTAAGTTTTAACCGTGTGTGCCCTGCTTAGTAATAGGTCCACAGAGTAGGTGCTGTGAGAAATTGCAACGGGAATTCAAGAAAAGAGCACCAGCATTCCCTGTGTGAAACTGTTCACCAACGCAATGGATGTCCAAGATGTTGGACTGGCATCGAATGAGCATCAACATAAACGGCGAGTACTCGTACATCTCACACTTGAGATTCGCAGATATCGTCCTTATGGCGGAGTCGCTGCAAGTGTTGCAAAAAATGCTGACCAGCCTAGCAGATGCCTCCCGTCGTATTGGCTTCCGTATGAACATCGACAAAACAAAATATTATACCAGAACCAATAGTCGTCAGTGGCATGCCTCTCGAATTTGTGCAGGTGTATATCTATGGAGTATCTCTAGGACAAACTCTTATTCTTTATTTTCTTAACTTTAGAGAAGGAAGCCAATAGGTGGATTTGGTTAGGCTGGGCAGCATTTAGGAAATAGCGTCGTGTCTTTTCGTCGCCCATCCCACAGTGCCTCAAGACAAAATTCTTTAAACAGAGCGTCCTACCCGTAATGACATACGGAGCCGAAACGTGGAGACTGTGAAACTGGTCCACTAATGTATGGTCGCTCAGCGAGCTATGGAACGGGCTATGCTCGGGGTTTCTCTAAGGGATCGCATACGAAACGAGGTGATCCGGCAGAGAACGAAAGTCACCGTCACATACCTCAAAGAATTAGCAAAGTGAAGTGACAATGGGCCAGTCACATAAGTCGAGGAACCGATACCCCGTGGGGTAGATGAGTTCTTTAGTGGAGAACACGTGTGGACGCCCTTTAGATAGTGTCAATTTACGCAACGATTACATGAGAAGAGCCGAAGATCGGGCTCAATGGCGCGCATTAAAAGAGGCCTATGTCCAGCAGTGGACTAATCCATGATGATGATGATGATGATGATGATGATTTTCCTGAGTAATCCACACCTACTGCGATCACACAGCCGCCTGCCAAGCGTGATGATCATGGCAAAATTATTGGGAAGGCCCATGTTCAGCAATGGACTTCTTCGGCCTGAAGTTACCTGCTCGATGGTTCACGACGTCATCAAGGAAGCAGTGGCATTGCTTAGCGCTGGACCAGAGAGAGTGGTGTGCACATGAGGAAGCCTATACAAAAACTCGGACACTCCACGCTTGTTTAAGTAGGAACCTACGAGGATTACGTTTGTTCACGTGCCAAATGTGTGTAATAGGGCTGCAAGAACAAACAAAGAATACTAATAACAAAGCGATGGCAGTCTAGCGGCTTACTAGTGCGACTTAAAATCCAACGATACCGGGTTGGTTCTAGTCTCCGCACCAATCACCTTTCTAAGTTATGTGCGGTTTCCCATCGCTCTGTGCTTCGGAGGTGTAGCTGTGTGTGTAGGTCCCGGCTGTTATTGATTAATAGCAGTCGTTAAGCCATGTCAGAGGCCTTCAGGTGGCCGGACAAACTCTGACACCAGAGGCCAGCACTACCTCAAACGACAAAACAAAAAAAAACAAAGCAGTTAGTAATAAACATCCCTTTCAAAAAATGATCACAGCTGAATATTTTGGAAACGCCTGCACCGATTTCTTTCAAATAGAGCTAAGATTCATCTCGCAAATCCAGCTTTCAAATAAAAAATACACATCGTAATGGGTCCATCGGTTTGCGAGCCATACAACCTACGTAAATATGACTACGAAGCCATAGACAGATACAAAATCAGACAAAGTCTTCAAACCTTTAACACCCCCTTTTTGCATCTGGGGTTAAGAAAACATTATCTTTCCAGGCTTTGAAGTATGAGGAGCTTTACCCCGACGCTATCGACAGTTTTGTGATGGCCCTGCGGCTAGACCCGCCCTGGGGGCCCCCCGCGCACGAACTCCAGCAGCTGGTGGAGTACCTAAACCTTAATGAGGACCTGCTCAAGACCAAGGGCAAGATCAAGGCCAAGCGGCTCACGCAGATGGTCAAGGTAATTTTGAAACAAACTTTTCATCAGTTGCCAAATGAAAAATGTAAGTTGAAAAACTAAAAACCGACTATGGTCTTAGTTGACTAAAAAGTCACAAATTCTTGTTTGTTACTAGTTAGTCTACTAAGACCGTAGTCGTGTTTTAGTTGACCTTATATTTAATTAAATAGTTTTTAGTTTCAACACTTAACCCTTCCTTTGCTTCGCCGCAGTCGGGTATACATACAGACTGTTAAACTCATTACGGTTCTCTTGCTCCGCCGCAGTCGGGTAAAAAAGGGAATCTTTTTTCATCATCAATGGTTTTGCATTTGTTCACTCTCACTAATGTTAGGCGGTGTTGCGGTTGATTCTCGCGGATATCTCACAAACCAAAGGACCTACAAACCAAATTGAGGGAGAATATTGATATTTTTAGACAGAAACATGTATTTATTTCCAGTCCATGCACCAATCAATGTTCGGAGACTACCAACCCGGAACGGTCTACAGTTTCAACAACCGGAAGGTGACCATAGAGCATGTGAAGCTAGGAGAGTTGATGGACGGAGAAAACCTGGGCAAAGTGGTGATGGGGCGCGTCATCGGCTCCATACACACTGATAACTCCGTGCCTTTGTAAGTTCGTTAGACAATGGCACTCAATAGTGTTGTCTTGGTTAGCCCTATTACTAAGCCTATCCGTTTGTTTGTTTCTACATCACGTAAAAACTACTGGACCTATTGCGATGCAGTTTTCACTAATGGTTACCTTAGGGTTAGACTTAAAAAATGATGTACTTGGTATCTCAATCTGATGAGTAGAAGACGAGCAATCGATAGATAAAAAACAATGACGGTTGAATGTAATTTGGTATTTTCCACCCTAAACTTTTTACAGGTACTTTGGTCCTGGTTACACATATATGGTTGACATATCGGTTACTTTTAACCCGCAGAAATGACCACGTGGGCAAAGCCGCGGGCACATCTAGTTAAATATATAGACCCTCGTTATTAACAGGGTGTCCACTTTCAGAAAAGTTAGGGAAAAGTCAGGGAAGCTCAAGGTGGGAAGATATTTGGCTCCTTTATTCTTTAATATATCTATCTACTGAATGGAACCATAGTAATTTTTCGTCTTTTGTCATACACACGGCCACAAATAGTTCGTCATTTTTGCGATGTCTTTACTCGCGCCTTTGTAATATTACCTATTTTCGCACGCTGAGGAATTCCATTCATGTCTATATTCTTTTTCCTCATTCGTATAATGTATCGGAAATAGCTAAATATTTTCGCGCTCGCATCGCTCGTGCTTTCTTGGTAATGTTACATGATTTGCAAACGTAAAAGATCGATTATAAACGTTACCTACTTTTTCTCACATCACTACTATAGTAATAGCATAAATAACCTCAAAATGTTCGGGCTCGATTCGCAGCCGATTTCGATCGAAGATCGATCATAAACGTTTACTTAACACCCGTCTCTTTTTTCGGGGAACATGGTTGGTCAGGGAATTTTAGCAAAATGGTCAGGGAAAGTCAGGGATTTTTTTTAGGATTTTCAGTTGACACCCTTATTAACTCATAAGTTAATTATTGTTATTTTTCAGTACATTCGGCATAGTGGACGAAAGCATGGCGTGTGTGGCAGTTACCGTATACAACTGGGCCGACGGTCGCGGCGTCATCATCGGCGACTGTGTGGCCATACCCGAGCCTAAAGTCGCCACGCACACTAATAACATTCCCTACCCGGTACGTTGTAATGTATAGTCATCGTGCACATGCATGTACAGGTGGGTGTGAACGTGTACAACTGGGCCGACGGTCGTGGCGTCATCATCGGCGACTGTGTGGCCATACCCGAGCCTAAAGTCGCCACGCACACTAACAACATTCCCTACCCGGTACGTTGTAATGTATGGTCATCGTGTACATGTGTGTACAGGTGGGTGTGAACGTGTACAACTGGGCCGACGGTCGCGGCGTCATCATCGGCGACTGTGTGGCCATACCCGAGCCTAAAGTCGCCACGCACACTAACAACATTCCCTACCCGGTACGTTGTAATGTATGGTAATCGTGTACATGCATGTACAGGTGGGTGTAACGTGTACAACTGGGCCGACGGTCGCGGCGTCATTATCGGCGACTGTGTGGCCATACCCGAGCCTAAAGTCGCCACGCACACTAACAACATTCTCTACCCGGTACGTTGTAATGTATGGTCATCGTGTATATGCGTGTACAGGTGGGTGTGAACGTGTACAATTGGGCCGACGGTCGCGGCGTCATCATCGGCGGCGACTGTGTGGCCATACCCGAGCCTAAAGTCGCCACGCACACTAACAACATTCCCTACCCGGTACGTTGTAATGTATGGTCATCGTGTACATGCGTGTACAGGTGGGTGTGAACGTGTACAACTGGGCCGACGGTTGCGGCGTCATCATCGGCGACTGTGTGGCCATACCCGAGCCTAAAGTCGCCACGCACACTAACAACATTCCCTACCCGGTACGTTGTAATGTATGGTCATCGTGTACATGCGTGTACAGGTGGGTGTGAACGTGTACAACTGGGCCGACGGTCGCGGCGTCGTCATCGGCGACTGTGTGGCCATACCAGAGCCTAAATTCGCCACGCACACTAACAACATTCCCTACCCGCTCGGTACGTTGTAATGTTTGGTCATCGTGTACGTATATGTAGGTGTGAACGTGTACAACTGGGCCGACGCGTGACAGTCGAGGCTTCATCATCGGTGACTACGTGGCCATCATCATCATCATCATCAGCCCGTGTCAGTCCACTGCTGGACATAAGCCTCTCCCAAAGCAGGCCACTGAGCCCGATCTTCGGCTCTTCTCGTTCAACTGCTGCCAGCCACTTTGCGTATATCGTCACACCACCTGGCTGGAGGGCGCCCTACACTACGTCTGCCGTGTCTCCACTCAAGAACACGTCTACCCCAACGGTTATTAGTCCTTCGACAGATATGACCAGCCCACTGCCACTTCAGCTTACTAATCCTAAGGGCTATGTCGACAACTTTGGTGCTCTGCCGGATCACCTCATTCCAGATACGTTAGAATCACAGAGAAACTCCGAGTATAGTCCTTTCCATAGGCCGCTGAGCCACTTTATGTTGGTGGACTAGTCGTACCGTGAGTGTCCATGATTCGGGCCGTATGTCATAACAAGTAGGACGCACTGGTTGAAGACTTTTGTGACTTTTGTCTTCAAACTTTGCGGTATTGGTAAGAGCGTTGGTGGCCTAATGGTTCTATAGTGCAATTTAGAATACAACAATTCAAAACCTAGGCTCCGCACTAATGATTTTTCGAAGTTATGTGCGGTTTTCCATCGCTCCGTGCTTCGGAGGGCACGTTAAGCTATCGGTCCCAGCTGTTATTGATTAATAGCAGTCGTTAAGCCATGTCAGAGGCCCTCGGGCGGCCTGACAAACTCAGACATCAGAGGCCAGCACTACCTCATACGACAAACAAACAAACACTTGGATATACTGCCAGTCGACTTGGCATCCTTGCAGGGACTCCAAAACAGACCAAGTCTCGATAGAGTCAAAAGATTTCTCATAGTCCACAAACGCTAGGCACAGGGGCCGATTATACTCTTGTCTTCTGTATAATCTGCCGCACTGTATGGATGTGGTCTTTGGTGCCGTATCCTCCCCGAAACTCGACTTGCTCTGTTGGCTGGAATTCGTTGTATCTCCGCGCAAGACGATTCGTGATGACTCTCGAAAACAGCTTGTAGACATGGCTCAGCAGTCAGGAGGGAAATGGGCCGATAGTTTTTCAAAAGGATCTTGTTACCCTTTTTGAAAACAGGACGACCACTCTCTTGTTCCATGCCTTTGGAGTTTTCCAAGAGAAGAGGACATAATTAAACATATGCTTAAACTCTTTAAGTGTGGGAGTACCTCCTGCTTTCAGAAGCTCCGTAGTAATTCCGTCCTCACCCGGGGATTTTTCATTTTTGAGCTGTTTCAGTGCCATCTCGATTTCGTCAAGGCTGACTTCTGGCAGCTCGTTGGTATAGTGGCCCTGGAATCCTCGATATCGGGTTCGGGTTGTGACGCGTGTGACACGTACAGTCGACGAAGAAATCTTCAACTTCCGCGAGAATCTCTGGCTTAGAAACGACAACTTTCCCATTTGAGGTGGTTAGCTTCGTCAGATGGCTTCGACCAAGCTGTTGTACGAAGACTTTAACCCCCGATTCGGCTCTTCTATAGATCTTGGAGCGTCGGAGGTCTCGCCTTACCAGCTTTGTTATTTGCTTATTCATAGCCCGCTGATCTGACGAAGTGGCTGCTGGATCTTCGCGTCGTTTCTCAATGAGCTGCAGAGACTCCACCGAAAGTTTTGATTTCCTGCCTGTACGCCGCATCTCGCAGAACTTCGTTCCCTCTTCCCTCAGGACTCCCACCACTTTGTCAAGTTCCTTGTCATTGTCAATGTTAATTGTGCTTTCCAAGGCTGCGAAGAAGTAGACGTGGCCATACCCGAGCCTATAAGTCGCAATGCACACAAACAACATTCCCTACCCGGCACTTTGTATAGTTTAGTCATCGTGTACGCCTGTACACGATGACTAAACTTTACAAAGTGCCGTGTACGCACATGTTGACTCGCAACGATCGAGGCGTCATCATCGGCGACTGTGTGCGACACAAACATCATTTCCTACCCGGTACGTTGTAATGTTTGGGTCATCGTGTACGTTACATGTTACTCAGGTTACATTGGCGACAGTGGCCATTCCAACAACATTCCCTACATATACACGTGTGTAAACATGTACAACTGGTTCACTTAATTATTCGAGAATGCCAATAACAATGGAGTAAATGTATATCCCTTAAATTAGCAAATATGCAACATTTCAGATTATACTTTAACTGTTATATTATAATTCATTTTTCTAATTTTCAGGAAGCGATTGCAAATGAAAAGATTTTTACTGCCAAAACCAAAGACAACAAAAACAAAAAAACGGATCTGGTAAGTCTATTAATAATCATAATTACTCTAGTGATTATAAACAAAAATATTTTACATTATATCACTTTACATATCCATACCCAAAAATTACCATCAGAAGTTTAATATTGGGTGGTGGTAGCCGAATGGTAATTTGTCTGCCTTATAATCTGATGGTGCCCGGTTCGTAAGTTGCCCTTGGATATGATTTTATAGCCTACTATATATATATATTTTATTTTATTTTATACTTTGTTTGTTTGCTTAAAACCAAAACGGCTACACCGAATTTGATGAAATTTAGTACGGTAAAACACAGGATACCTATCCTAAAAAAAATATGTCCAAATTCGGTTCAGAAATCTAGAACATGAGTGAATATAAATTATTAAAAAAAAACTACTATACCATTTTTGAATAAACTTATGACAATACCATTTCAAATAAAATGATCATCCAAATCGGCTCATAAGTCCCGGAGACATGAGGTTGAGCACCTCCTCCTTTTGTAAAATCGCTGGTCTTGTTATAACAACGATCTTATTATTGTTTCATTCATAAAACGATCGCTTGACGCGCGATAGTGTACAAAAGAATGCTTGCTTGTCGTATGAGTTACGAAAGAATGAAATTTCTAATAATAATTTCCAGGTTTACGCGTTCCGTTCCATCCGCGTGAACGACCCGACTACATTGCGCGTCAACGGCAAGAAAATCGGACGCGACGAGTTTGCGAGCACGCGCGTCACAAGCACGTACGAGGCGCACTGACTGCCGTACCGCGTCGTCGTCGATTGGGGCTAAAGCGCTCCTTACATTTTTAAGCCTGCCATACTAACAACTTTCAACTATAACCGCCATTTTGAAAAAACCACGGCCTCTTTTTTTCGCGAAAAAATTGCGGTTGTTTTAATTTGGTAAATCGATAGAGGACACACAAAACAACGAGCGAGTCTTACAGTATTTGCAAATGATGTGTAACATCATCTTACCTTGGTAATAAGCAACATTAACATACTCTAGCACCGCGCGCGCTCATTGGTCAAATCAAATAGCGCGCGCTTTCCCGGCTTCCTGTTACGCTGGCTCTCGCTCGCTTTCGTTAAGTCGTCCACATTGATTTGTTCGGTTTCGCTCGGTAGCTTCCGCTCGCAGTCGTTCTCTTGGTTTGGACCCGGCATTACACGCTTCCGTCCCTTTTCACGAAATCACGCCCACTGATTTCAGAAAAGAGGGAGGATACAAAAAAAAACAGACAAAAAAGTTACACTGCTATTCTAGTGTCGTTTCTGAGATATTAGAGATCAAAGATCTAGGTTGATGTACGGCATAACTGATTCGAGCTCCAATATTTCGGAAACCCGATAATACTTACTTAAAGAATACTTGTGTGATTTTATTTATTTGTATTGGAGTCAAATAAACAAAATCACACAAAAATTTTGTTTATTTTGTTTATTTGTGTATAGATATGATCAGTGGCTGCGACTTGGTGATTTTTTCAAAATGACGTATTTGTAGGTACGCTACAAAGTTTAAAAGTTATTCAGCAATGTTTTCGGTGCGTCTGCATGGGATTAGCTTTAAGAAAAACCCGCCGGCTCTCCTGAGTGCCACAAAGAAAAAAAAACGGGGTTTTCAGAAGTAACCTTCAAAACGCTTACCGGCTAGAGCTTATGTTGAACGCATAAGGACGTATCAGGTCACGGGTTCCGCTCTTTTCGGACGTTAACCCATGGAGATGCGCCTTGCGGGTTTCGTATGTTTGAGCATGTCATGTGACCTCTAGGTGTCACTTGAATTAAAATTCTAATTGTTATGATTTATGCTTCATTTCAAATTGCCCCAGCGAGAACGACGAACGAAATAAAATCAGAGGCTTTCTTCGACTAATAATAATAATATTTAACCAATCGACAAACGGCAAACATAATCTGAAGAGAAGTCCTATAGAAGGTTTAAAAAAATGTAATAATGAAAGTATTTTCAAAAGTTTGTGAACTTGAATTAATTATTTTGGAATGCAATTTTTTGTAAATTTCAGCTTTTGTATTTATATTTTTGCTGAACTGTTCAGCTTTAGATTTTTTGCCTATTTAGTTTTCAAAATCTGTCATTGTTCTTGAATTTTGAACAGATAAAACGTTTTTTTTACTATCAAAAAAAAAATATCTTACTACTTAAATTAAATTTTAACCAAATAGTATGCTTGTTTAACAGATTAAAATTATATTTTAAAATGACACTACTGCTGTAAATTGAAGATTATGAAACATGAACTTTTTATGATTATGAACTTTAATTTTTTAGCAATGTTACGAAACTTAGTAATTGTAATGTGAACTGCATTCAAAACTTCTGTTTCTACCTTATTTCTTTTAGAAATTAGCAATTTTATGTCAGTATTTTTAAACAAGTATCATAAGACATTCATCCTTAGTCTAAAAGTCATATCTGAACATCATTAGGTACGGCCTTTGACAAAGGACGTTAGAATTAGTACAGTGTCTATTTATGAATGTGGCTTAACGTGAATATCTTAATTATTCGAATTTAAATATGACATTTCTTTAGGGACCTCTATATAAGAATACTTATGTAGAAGAAATCAAACGTAGATCTCATTGAAGTACAGTGCTTTGCCAAAAATATGGCACGTCGAAAGGTGAAACATTTTTATAAGATTATGGCTCTTACTGCTTTATATATCTATATTACTGGGAATCCTAGGGTTAGGCCTAGGGCCGTAAAAATAGTACATTTCGTTCTAGCAATTTAATTAAATCTACAAAGTTTTCTAAACAAATAATTATTTGAATCAAATGACTTCTAATGGCTAACCTACTGTACCAATATACGTGAAATTTATATGGCGCCGCCCTGAAGGATTACCCTTTTATATTGTAATAGAATCATTAATATTGGTTTACAAATCTATTTTAGGCCGCATGCTAGTAAGAAGGTTCGGGAGCTAGCTTACCACATTTCTCATTGGCCGCAGTAATAATTTACATGACGTGCCTTAATTTTGGCCGGGAACTACTTTGAACACATTGATCCAGTCTACTGTGTACAGTTCAGTTAACTGTGTCAATGTAATATTTTAAAATGTGGTGTAAAATAGAAAGGATAATTTCGTAAGAAAGGAATATTAATAAAAAACAATATTTATAAAAAGTTTTGTAATGAGTCGTGAGTTTTCTCAACTGATACAAGAATGTATGAATGTATGTGTACTGACAAAATGTTTTGGAAATTGTATGATGTGGAACCCCGAAGGGTAACTTGAAGACTGGGCAGTTAATGTAAGTATTGAAGGAGGTTATAGTAAAGTAGTTGTAAACGAAACTATTTTGGAAATGTATAACTAGGAGCTAACTAAGGCTGCTTACAGTGAAATGTGTTCAGTTCGTTCGGTCGGTCTGCAGCGCAGGCGGATTCGTGCAGAGCGTGTTCCGTACGGAGTAAAGGCCGGGGCAAACTGGATGCGTGACATGACTTGTGCGTGCGCGTGTCATATGCGTCCCAGCACTCTTACCGGCGAGAGCCGTGCTGCACACGTCACGCAAGGCTTCGAATACTTGCGCTGCATGGTGTACAGTGCAGCTCAGCTCTTAATGTAGCCATATTGAGAGTATTTGACGACGAAAAGATATCAGATACTCATATTTTCTATTTCCATTAGTTTTACTTTCATGGCGAAAAAAATATACATTTGTAACGATATCTTTTGTCAATGACAAATTGACTTGCGTGCATACTCAGCACCGACCCTTGCTTGTGCGTGCATGTCCAGTCTGCATCCAACAGGGTGTCCAACACCGAAGTGGGAAAGGATCGAATGGCTACGAATCAATTTTTTTTAGAAACCTAGTGTCGCCTGTTGCATATTCGAACGGAATATTGTCCTAGTTGACGCACAAATTGCACAATCATAATGCCTATTCATCCCGTTTATTACTATTTTATAAGCTATAAACATTCATATCTCTTAAGAATATACCATAAGGGATATACGGATGATTTCGCGTCTCTACGAACGGTCGTTGTCGCTTTGCAGGAATATGTAAACTGCGACAGTCGCGGCGCGCGCGTCTCGATAACAAAGCTTCATCATCATCATCATCATCATCATCATGTCAGCCTTTAGAAGTCCACTGCTGAACATAGACCGCCATGACGAGCGATCCTGTGCCACCTCCATCCACCGACTTCCTGCGATGGCTACAATGTTGTCGGTCCATCGTGTGGGGGGTCTCCCCACACTTCGCTTGCTTGTTCGTAGTCGCCATTCGAGAACCTTTATTCCCCAGCGGTTGTCGGTAACAAAGCTTATAAACAAACAAGAGCAGAGGCAGCACAGGCAGCACAGCTCCCGCGTGTGCGACGTTACCGTTCTGCTCCGCGCGTGCACGGACTCAGTTTATGCAGTACTGCGTGTAAGTGACAGCTCCCGTCAAGCACTGACACACGCCACGCAGGCGGAATAACTTCTTAGAATTTCATTACAACCGCTGCGTCGCACGCGCACGCATCCGTTGTGCTCCGGCCGTAATCCTCGTCGATGTAATGCCACGTTCTACGTGTGTCTCCACTCCGGAACTCCACGCGGACTAGCACTGCTCTGAAACCAGCCTAATAGAGCCTGTGTCGTAGAATAAAAATAATACTATGTTCTGACTATAACACTGAATGTGATTTGATTTATATTTATAATTTATTGTACTAATAATAATAATAATCTAGTTAGCTCCCATACATGTTTAAAATATCTACTAAAATATTGTTTCAAAACATTTTAATAAACAAACTCGGCGCAGGCGTTGAAAAGTAACAATTATTAATTAGATATTGTTGTTTTTGTAAATAAGGTTAAAAAAACGAGTCTACACCGTCAAATATACGAGTGAAGCATAGCAATTGACGTTGCGTCTGTGTGCGTGAGTGGATAATTTGTGGCGTTTTGTGATTGATACACAATTTCGTTACAAAAGACAGTATTTTTTTCGTGATAACATGACATATATAACACGACTTACAAGGTCGAGATCTTGCAGCGATTTGGCGGCCGATCGGCATAACATAGTGTAATTGTGTGCGTGAAGGTTGGGTTTATCTTGGGTGCTTCACTTTCGGTTTGGCGGTGTGGAATCCGTCTTTTTTCAACTTGATATTTGTATTAAATATAAATAAATGCTTGTTAATTATTAACTTGTATTGTTAGTTTAAGTTAGGTTTATAATTTCTAATGTCTGCAATTTTATTCAAGAATATAATAAAAACTTTTAAACATTAATGTATAAAAAAATACTAAAATTTCTAAATTGAATGGCCAAATTTTCTAAACTTATCTTTAAATTCGGAAATCTTGGTACTTTACTCGTATTACTCGAAATTCGTATTTTTACTACATATATAAATTTTGAGGCCAAAGGAGCACATTTCATATTAATGGATACAATGAAATACAATACTGGTATACTTCAATAAAACATCTTAGATGTTTGATTTACTGTTATAATCAGGCACACATATATTCATAAACGTGACTAACAAAAAAACTAATTCACGAGTATGTTTAAAGTACATAAACGTTTCTGCAATTGAATACATGTTTATAAGATTAAAACGGTTCTATGTACGAACAATTTAATGCTTCCCGTTCCACGCCAAATATCATTTTGATAAAAATATTTATCACATCAAAACATCATTTTGATAAAAATATGTATCATATCAATTGATATTGAAACGTCGCGTCGTGGTTGGTCAAAATTATATTTTCATACAAACGATGAAAAAATTTAGCTGACTTCCGCCAATCTATGCTTCCGCCTAACTGTAAGTCAGACAAATGATAAATGATAAAATTACAATAAAACAATATATACAGGCTGTGGCGTAAAGAGTAGGTAGTCAACCCGTGCATGGTGTTGGGTATCATGAGTGATCAGAAAACCAAAATTTGTGTTTAGTAAAAGTGTCATCCCGATAGCTTAGTTTTTTGTGACTACAAGTATTAGTGTGTACTGAAATGTCTGTATGTGGCATCGTAGCTCCCAACGAATGGACCGATTTTGATGCGTTTGTTTCTGTTTGAAAGCTGATGTGATCGAGATGGTTCTTAGCTATAATGGGGAGAGGGGGTTATAAACATTTTTAATTTTTGCTTGTAAATATAACTTTTTGGAAAGTTACTCTTGACTATCAACTATCTGATATATATTTTTGTGCAAATAGACCCGTTTTAGTCTTATGAACAGGAAATGTTTCTCCTTCAAGGCTCAGTAAAGCGCGCGCGGTTTTATACTGAGTTTTGGCTGCCACAGCGACCGCGGTGTATTGAAGCCTTGACGGAGAAACCCCTTTTTTAAATATCCACGTGGAAAAATTTATACTGCAAATTATATACAATATCTCCGTAGTTATTTTTCTTGATATTTAAATTAAAAATGTTAAATCTCGATGTCTATAATATTTTCATATAAGTACTAAATTACTAAATGTACACATACTCGTAGAAAAAGATGAATAATTATTGAATAAAACACGTAGAGGTATAAAATTGGTTTTATTGTGGCAATACTGGGCAGTTGGGGCGACAACCAACTACAGAGCAGGAGGCGGAAATTCACTATTGTGATAGAAAAGTGTCGACAACGAACGACGATCACGATCGTCAAAGATGGTCGTGAATAGACTTTTCATTTCAACTACGCGCGATCCTTCATAAAAAACTACCTATAGAGATTTTTAACGTCAACTGTCTAGGATGTGAGGTAGTATATTGGATTTAAGGGGGTAACTATAGATAACCGGTACGGGCGTAGAGGGGGATGGGGAGGAGGGGGAAGTCCCCCTCGACTACCTCCTGAGGAGATGTATAGTTTCAGTTATTTATTTTTTTAGTGATTAAAAATTTCAGTTTTAGGCGACCAAACAGCTCATTTCAGCACATGCTCATTGCACATGCACATGCTCGGCTCATTCAGCACGCTCGCTTCGCTCGCTCGGCGCGCGCGATTTGTAGTCATGTTCAAACCTAACCTAGTCTGGTCTGGGGCCATACATAATCCCTTCAATTCAAATTCGGATTAGGTGTATTAACAGTACCGATTTCTAGTGATTATAAATTCATTAATAGGTAGTAATTTAATTTTCTTATAATAAATAAATTAAAAAGTGTTGGCACTGGGTTGATGGACGCTTGGAGATTCTTTGGTCTAGGTACAACAACTTAAGTTTAATGCTTTGGTTTTTTGCAAAGTTTAAATGAATATTAAACCACTTAATCCTAAATGTAATTGTACAGTTGAACTTTATATCCTAGTCGGTATCAAAATAATTGTTTAATATTTACAGTTTAATGTACACTGTCATTGCAAACCGTCATAAGCAAGAGTACCGTATTATATTGACGATCTTTAATCAAAATATTGACCTAGTACTATATCATGTGGATTTGCATTGGTATTCTTGTACCAACTTTAGAATAAGTTAATTAAAATATTTTCTAAAATAAAAGATTTTATGCAGTAGCCATGTCATGGTGAAACTTAGAACGGGCTATCACAATTAAATGCGTATACAACATTTTATATATGTGCTGTTAATAACCGTTGAGGAGTTCCCTAGTCAGAACCCAACCCTGAGTGCAGAAACCATGTCATAGTAAAAGATAAAACCGGCTATCATAATAAATATGCTTACACAAAATTTCGCGTTTTCGTTTGTGTTGACCGTTGAAGAGTTCCTTTATCTGGAGCTAATACTGGATGTCGGTTCAGGTCATGCATACCGTAAATACGCATTGTCATGGAACTGAACCAATATGTATAAACTCAACTCCGTACACATAGATGTAGGTAATTAAAAGTGGGAAGATTAGGTACCAGCTCCATCGCATAAATTAGGTGCAACGCACACCTGTGATAATCAGAGTGACGTTTATTTCGCACTTGAAAGCAGTGACTCATTCGCGCAACATGTCTTTGTTGTTGATGCACTTGAAACACGACAGTGGAATGTGGGTGTGTTTGCTTGTAGATGTATCTAGTTCAGATTTGTTTCCGTGATGTATCTTCCCCCTTTTAAATAGATCTGCGTGTAGATACGATACTCTTTCTTTAACCGGTAGTTAACATCTACGCATTGACTTCCCACAAGAGGAGATCATTTTCAACAATCTCCGCGTACTTTTCGCCTTTATGCCTGTCTCTGAACAAGGGCCTCAATGTTTTAAGGCCCAGCCCTAGCAGGGCCTTGTTGTCTAGTAGATCGTTGAGCTTGTACACTAGTAGCGGGTTGTAGTGCAGGCGGAGCAGGCTTGGACGTGAGTACAGGTACTGACTGTCGCGGAGGTTCCAGCGCGCCCAATTTTCTACGGTTTTGTTACCGCTAGCAACCTGTAAAAAAAAGTGGACCGTTATTATATTGTCCATAGGATTCTGTACGTTTTCACGATGAAAATGGTAGACCACGATACGGTTACGGTTGCCTTGAAGAGACCGCTGCTTAGTGAAAAGGCTGCCGATTTTTGTACTATTTTTAAGGTCAAGTTTGACGTGCTTTAATTTTGAATTATAAGTAGTCAATAACTTGCTTAAAAGCTAAAAACCCTGCCAAAAAAGATCTTTTGCCAAAAAATATATATTATTGGAATGGGCCTTCCAATTTGATACCCATATTGTAAATTACGAGGAAAAATATATTTTCGCGTTTGAAAATGGTGCCATACTGCCGCCATATTGAATGTTTTTATGATAAAAATGTATATATAGCCTATGTTACTCGGGGGGATGTAAGCATTCTAATGATACCCCATACATCTAAATCTGTTCAGGCATTTAAAAGTTATGGTGGAATAAAGAAACTCACATACAAACATACATGAATGCTAAAAACATAACACTCCTTTTTTTGGGCAGTCGTGTAAAAAGAGTTCCTATAAGTATATATAATTTATCTATCTTCTAAACATAGAATAAAGCAGTTAGTAACAAAAAGTCTGTACTAATGTCTAGCGTACTTAAAATAAGCTACTGAACAAGACAATCATTTTTTCGTGTCTGTTCACGCATCACGCAAAAACTACTGGAAAGATTGAGATGCGATTTTTAGTGTTAGATAGCTTAGAGTTTGACATAAAAACTGGGGCACTAATCCTATCGTTAGAAGCCATACTTTGGGAACTACTTAACTTTAACTTACTTTGGGAGTGAATATTGGGTAGGCCCTGAAAAACAGAACGACAGATCGACCAACCAGGCCATCGGGCATGCGGCCACTGGCGGTGACGGAAGGGAAGAGATGAAAAAGCTCGACACGGTGAATTGGATTTGTAACACATTTCAAGATTACCTACCAATTAGAATGTCAACAAAAGCAAATCATAAACTCTTTGATTTGTCAGAAGATAAGTCACTGAATTATTTTATTCCTTCATGAAAACTCAGCGTTCCCGAATTTGGAACTTTTTGTTAGGCGAGTCGTTTTCCATAGTCAACTTTGGGAACCACTGGTCTAGGGTACTTAACATAAAAAAATTGGTTAACATGTGCTCCTTTTTTTTTTCTAATGATCAAAAGTATAACTTTTTTTAAATGCAGTCTGTCTGTTTGTTTGCCTGTCTCTTTAACGTAAAAACTACTGGACCGATTGCGATGCGGTTTTCACTGTTCGATAGCTTAACGTCTGACTTAAAAACTGGGGTTCTTGTTATCTCAATCCGATGAGTAGAATCCGAGCGATCAATAAAAACGATATGACGTCTGAACGAAGTTTGATGAAATGTTGTATAATGGTTGGTAGGTACTTTTGGTTCTGGTATAACTCATAGGATTCTTATTTCCTAGAAGTAAAAAAACACGCAGGCACGGCTAGTACTTCTATAATAGTAGTTTATGAAACGGTTGCATAATAAGGGGAATTAAAACACGAGAGTTGTTTAAAAAACGAGCCGTAGTGATTTTTAATAGTATCACTCGAGTGTTTTAATACCTAGTTATGTGCCGTTTCATACACTACTTTATCTACACTCATGTCATAGGAACTTACTTATAATGAAAAAAACATGTAATCTTTTCTTGATTTAGCTGGTAAAAGCTCGTTCGTCTTGTTCGTTGCTGTTCCGTGACGTCAGGTGGAATCAAATTCTCCTCACGAACACTGTTTTCACATGTTTAAGACAACGTTGTCACATTTTTAATCAGGATAAAACATTTGATCAACATAAAAAACACGTTAAATTGGTTATGCAGGTACTAATGTAAAGTAAATTATGGCGCCAAAATACTGTCCACAGCGAAGCGACCCTCTCAGTGCGGAGCCAAAACGGTGCTTCTAGGGGAAAAATATATATTATTACATTGTCTAGTTCAAAAATCAGTGTTATAATATTTTTTTCATAATAGAGACGTGCCGTGCGTAATGTATGCCACCAGTTTTGAGTTCATAATCCAGATCTAACGATGTGAGTGTAGATAAAGCTATAGAATTATATGTTATCTCTTTTCTACACGCTGCTTCCGTCGGTGACACTAGTTCTCGTGGCACACAGACCAAGCGCGCCGCGTCAGAACAAAAAGACGAATACGTCATCGCTAAAAATACTTTTCAAAGAAAACGCTCAATCGGTATTCCCTAATACGTATCAAAATAATCAAGGAAACCCAATGACGTAATTTAGAACATAGTTGCGGAAACCTGGTTCAATTTGGAACAACAAAGATTTTCATTAATGATACACCTTTCATTATTTATTCCAAACAAGACAAGTTCAAAAACTAAACCCCCACTACGATCGGGTAAAAAGTACCCTATGGCACTCTTGCGATGAAGACGAATCGGTTGATACATCGTTTGGCAAAATCGGACCAAGTTTGTAGTTTGAATACATATACCTGCATTTATCTTGCCGTAGTCGCGTAAAATATGCCTATGACACTACGTAAAGTCGAATGGATTGACGATAATAAACCTCACTTGTCAAAATCGGACCAATAGGGGCGACGCTATAGTGGGACATCCATATACCCACATTCATAAATAAATACATACATACATAGACTGTTAAACTCATTACCCTTCCCTTGCTTCGGCGTAGTCGGGTAAAAAAGCCCAAAACCGCCAAAAATGCATTAGTACATAGGTTAAATCAAAACAAATGAGGATCTTTTTTACACGACTGCCCAAAAAAGGATTGCAATGTTTTCAGGGTTCACGTATCTATGTATGTGAGTTTCAATATTATAAGATTGCCCAAAAAAAGGAGTGTAATGTTTTCAGGGTTCATGTATATAACCAGTAGATCATCGGGTGGCGATATATCTAACATTGCGCAGTACTGAGCGCATACATGCGCGTGCGCGCGTTAAGTAGGTGTGTAGGTATTCAAGGTTCAATTATGTTTAAAATTATTTTTAAAAAAAAACCCTTACAACATGCCCTTTCATCTGATGCACACACATCACACGGTACAGTTTACAATTATTTTTTTGTAATTTTAAAATTTCCCCCCCGGAAAATTACAAAATTATTTTATTTACGTTATACGTGTTTGGGTCACAGAAATTCATAATAATGTTTACCAAATTTCAACTCACTCGGTCCAGTAGATTCAGAGCAAATTGGTTTTGACAGTCTGTCAGACAGGACAGGTATAAAGGTTCCGTTATTTTAATTTGGACCCTAAAAATTATGAAATTGACTTACTCTGATGTCCCCAACTTGCTTCAGGAAGTATGATGAGAAGTAGAACCTCAGGTTATCGGGAGAGGTGGACGGCCTGCTGTTGCGAACCCTGATGTAGTTCCTCAGCATGTTGTACCCCGTCCTTTTGTATTTGAATACCTTGAAAATAGCAAGTAAATACCTAAGTACAGTAGTCGCAGTCAATCTATATGTTTGTGAAGTTAGGCTCTGTGAACGATTGCGAAGGTACTGCTGTGGGGATAAAACAGCATAAAGTAAGAGCGAGATAGAATATGCGAAAAACGTATGTGAGTGAGCGAGGCAGTTATACAATGCTGTCTTCTGCTTCAACATCGGGATTGCGCCTGAAAAATAGCAGTTTGCGCAGCGACTAGCAGATAACTTCCGAGTCTTATGCGTCTGCTGCGACAACTGTACACGGTTTTGTTTATTTCAAAAACTAATACCTACGGTCGGGTGAAAACTGAATGAAGACGAATCGATTGATATTGATACGTCGCTTGGCAAAATCGGACCATGTTTTTAGTTTGACCACATAATCCTTCCTATGACTTGTCGAAGTCAGGTAAAAAAATATGTCTAAAATATTCTGTACATGAAGACGAATCGTTTGTCAAAATGAGACCAATAGGGGCGACGCTAGGGGTGGAAAATCCACATACCATATATACATAGACTGTTAACTTCACTACACTTCCCATGCTTCGCCGTAGTCGGGTAAAAACACAGTATCTATGAATTTATTAATGGGGGCAAACGCAACTCTAAGTTGATAGACGAGGTCCTATAGTTTTCACTTTATACCTACCATAGAAACTTTGATATTTTCAGGGGAAATAATAAAGGATATTATTAGTCGAGCGAATAAAAAATCATGACTGTTAATGGGCTACTTAAATAATAAACTTTCGGTTTATTATCGGCGTTAAATAATAAAGCGGGCAAAAAAATACTGAGTGGGCGAAAATACTATGTTTGATAGAATTTCGCCTAAAAAACTAGGTAAGTTAGTTAGGTTTAACATGAAAACTTTAAAAGACAAATTGCTTATTGTCTTTTTAAGTCGCCGTTTTCTATTATTTGCATTCGCCCTCACTTTGTACTTCAGTAAGTCATAATCAGTATTTTTGACACCTTTAATGAATTTATATTCGCTCGTTTAATTACCATCCAAAAAATAATACTTTGTTCATCTAGAAATAGTGCAGCTTTCTCTCAGTGAAAGAGTTTTCAGGATCGGGTAAGAAGTACCTTCTACAAACATACTTACAAACAAACTGACAAGCTTACTATAGCAAGTTTCAGTTTTTACTAAAAAATGTAAAGCAGCTGTAACATTTTTCTGAGTGACTATTAGTCACTCAGAAAACTTACAGCTGCTGACTAATGACTTTTCCCAAATAACAATGAATTTTAAACATTGACATAGTATTATTTTTGGTTGCGAAAGGGTGCTTTTCCGAGTCTACGCAGCGGTTTTAATAACTAACAGAACGATGGTATAGCCCAGCGAAATACTAGTGCACGCTAAAATCCAACTATGAAAACATTTGGGCCTCGGTTCAATGACTTCGAATGTGCGGTCCGTGATTTTCGGCGCTTCATTCAGCTGTCGGTCTGTATTAATAGTAGTCGTCAAGCCGTCATAGAGACACGGGCGGCCTGACAAACACTACCTAATACGTTAAGCAATCAGAAGCTTACCTGATAAACAAAGTTCCCCGTAACATACGAGTCGATGTAATGAGTTCCATAGCTCTTCATAAACCTTCTCACTTCTGCAGTGTCACTAACATTCAACTCCTGCATCGCCCGGTTCACATACTCCTTCACCTCCACGCCTCTCAAGTCGTCTAGTTCTACAGTCTTATGTTTTTTGGCGAGTTTCACAAGCACGTAACAGCAGTTCTCCGGGTTCGCATCGAACTCTATGCCGAATGTTCGCATGATTTCGTCTATTATCCAGTCGCCCATAAAGGCTTTCCAGGGTTTGTCTGTGCTGGAAAATTGGGTGGAATTCGTATTAATTATTATGATGAATGTAATTAGGTTTCTTTACTAAGTTTTTCTTTCTGTTTTCATAGGATCATATTATATGTTTATGTTACGGAACAAGACGCGCAAAAATATTTATAAAGAAAAACTTCTAAAAATGATCGTTTAATATTTATGACCGAGCATGCGCGAAACGAGAGCGAAGCGTCTCCGTTTCAGCTTGGGCAAACATTCTTTCGTTTTTCCGGATGTCTGTTCTCCTCTAAAGGTCGCATTTGTCAACCGATCTAGACGAAACTTGGTATACAGGTTAAACAAATTTCTTAGAATTGTTTGAAGCGGGGATTTTTGATTGTGGGAGTACTTCCCCCAAAAAGGGGCAAAACGGGGGCTACTGAATATATCCGCCTTATTAGACCCGATTTCGATGGTTCTTTTTATATTTGAACTTTAAATTGGTCTCATAAAACATTGGTGAAGATCTGATGAGGATCTTCGGCGTGATGAGCAGAATAGCTCCTCAAAATTCAGTAAATTGCTCACTTTTAGTTTTCCACCATTGGAATCAGCCTGCTAGGTAGGGATTTATGGATCATTTTGGTTATTAATGTTAGTGTTACAATAAGGTAACTAGATGGCGCTACTGTGCACCGGTAGATAGTTTGCAAAAAAGTTTGTACGCGCGAGGTCTACAGCTCACAGAGCCACTACTCTAAAATCTCATAATTATATAACAGTTGTGTGTAACAGATATTGCCCAGTCCTGTTTGTTAGTACTATTATTGATTCTGTGATTTCAGTTTTATACCAGACAGAATTCAAAAACTAAAACCTGACTACGCTTGAGTAAATAATAGTCTGACACTCTTGCGATGAAGATGAATCGATTAATACCTTGCTTATCAAAATCGGACCAAGTTTTTAGTTTGAACATATACCCCTTACTTTGCTTCGGTGTAGTCGGGTAAAAAAAAGCCTATGACACTATAAATGAAGACGATTCGATTAAAACCTCGTTTGTCAAAATCGGACCAATAGGGGCGAATTCTATGGTGGAACATCCACATACATACAAACATAGACTGTTAAACTCATTACCCTTCCCTTGCTTCGCCGCAGTCGGGTAAAAGTAGGTATAGTATAGATCTATGTTTACTTCACTTTGTTTTGTAAGTAGGTACATATAAGAGTAAGTAGGTACATATAGGAGTAAGTAGATACATATAAGAGTAAGTAGGTAGGTACTTATAAATACAATTCGCAACAGCTCTGTGACAAAGTAAACATAATGTAGGTACCTACTTTATCTATGACGTCACTAAACAACAATCTTGTTATCTCCAGCCACTCACCCTTCTATCCTAAAATTCTGGAAATACGCGTTGAGTAGATCGTCGTAGGTCTCGCACAACTGGACGTCCATGTCCGTGATGCCGTCACCTGAAGCCACCTTGCTGGAGACATTTACGAAGACTCGGATGTTCTTTTCGCTGAAGGGTACTATGGCCTCCTTGCTCTCCTCGCTCTCGTAGTCGGCTGAGACCACCTGGGTCACCTGGGACAGGTCGCCATAGCTGAAAAATATGGTGAAATTCGATTGTTGTTGTTGTCGTATGAGGCCTCTGGCCTCTGGTGTCAGAGTTTTACGTGATATTTTTTGGGTTTATTAAAAATCTGCTATCCTTATCTGATCTGATTAGAATGGTCAAACGCTGTGGCAAGTCTACGATCATTGATTTCGATGTCTACGGTGTCTATAAGATACCATTGTAACTCGATTCGAACACATACTTAGTTACTCAGTTGTTTATTTGTCGAATGAGGTAGTGCTGGCCTCTGATGTCAGAGTTCGTCAAGCCGCCCGAGGGCCTCTGACATGGCTTAACGACTGCTATTAATCAATAACAGCCGTGACCGACAGCTTAACGTGCCCTCCGAAGCACGGAACGATGAAAAACCGCACGTAACTCAGAAAAGTCATTGGTGCGAAGCCTAGGTTTTGAACCCGGTATCGTTGGATTCTAAATTGCACTATAGAACCGTTAGGCCACCATCGCTCTAGTTACTTAGTAGTTCCTACATTGGACAAACCAAGCGTACTATAGCGGAAAGGGTCAAAGAACACATTGCAGCTGTAAAGAACCACCAGATAAATAAATCTGCAGTCGCTGAGCATATGCTCGAATCGGGCCCTAATCACTGGATTGACGACCCGAAGATCCTCGCCACGGAACGTCACTACTTCTCCAGGATTGAAGCGGTGAAAGTTAAAAAGTATCCCAATTTCAACCGGGAGGATAGTTTCAAGATGACTGCGTCTTTGAATCCCGTGATAAGTACGCGTCGCGGTTTATGTCAGAAGAAATCTGCATATGTCGTTAGTGTTGTGTGGCGTGTCAATTCAGATTTTTACAAAACCAAATGCGGGTAATTGGATACAAAGCTCACCATTCTCGACGCTGACACCCACTACTTCAGTCTTCTCGTGACCACGATCAATGCAACTTGATCGAAACATCGAGGTGAATAAAAATTTAGTTTTCAGCGCGGTTAAATCCCGTTTAAATTTTTAACTATGCTTGACATTGTATTTACTGTTGTTTTTACTTACAAATTCTTGGAATAACCAAGCATCTGACAGACAGAAACAAGATAAACATGTACAAAGTTGTCAAATAAGAGATTACTATTATAGACTAGCTGTGCCCACGGCTTTGCCCGCGTGGCCTTTTTCTGTTAGATCCTATCCGTTATTACAGAAATAAAAATTACCATAATATCATCGAATCTTGTTCAGACGTCAAATGGTTTTTTATTGATTGCTCGACTTCTACTCATCGGATTGAGATACCAAGTAGATAAGTACATCAGTTTTTAAGTGCAATAATACGGACGGCCTTCTTTAGATGGACTCTCGCTGAAAATTCCTTCCACCCAGACCCACCCGATTTTGGTAGTAGGGTAGAATAGGTACGGTTTCAACACAGAGTTGAAACAAAGCAAATATCTCGCGAACGTTTACCCGAGAAGGAGAGGAGGGAGTGAGGGGTGCAAGGGGAAAATAAAGCAAAGGCTAGGTCCGAACACGAATCTCAGTGTTGCGCCGTTCCGGTGTTTCGGTGTTTTTTTTAATAGGATACTTTTTGTATTTCGTTTTTCAACCGAGCCTGGGCATGGGGCAGTTTTTTTTTTAAGTAGCGTTCCAGGAACTAAAATGGTATAGCCTTTTCGCAGTTAGAAACACGCTCTTGAGTTTGATATATCATCATCGTCGCTTGGCTTATAAACAACAATACTATGAACGATAAAAGCCAAATCGTTTCAACCGTACCCAGACTACCCGAGCTATGAATACATTACACGATAATATGATACTCGAAGACCTCATATAACCTGAGAATAAAGGAAGGCGAATCTATAATTGGTTCTTGTGTAATTTTGAGACTTCACCCACAATTTAAGTGGAGTGAGGACCTGCGAAAAGCGGCTAGAAGAAAATGGATAAGCAGAGATGAAGACCGAGCTCAGTGGCACGCATTATGGGAGGTCTACGTTTAGCAGTGGACACATATAGACTGGTGATGATGATGAGATGACCCACAATTCCCAAAAATGCATTTAAGACTTGGTGACACTTCATAAAGGGGTTCTTACATTTATTATGCAGCCTGGTATACCTGCAAGTTTTACATACAACCGCCATTGTTGAAATCCTTTATCGATTTATTAAGGTTTGTTTCACGGAATAGAAAAAAAACAAGTGGAAGTGCAGTGTGTGCACTGTGCCCTGTTTTGCACAGGAAATCATAACTTGTATACAAATGTATACAAGTTATGATTTAGGTAAAAATAAAATAAACTCTATGAAGCAGTTGCTAGAGCATTATTTTCAAATTTGACTCATAAGCTTTAATCGTCTCACCAAATTACAAGACGGGTTTGATAGTAATGCGGAATAGGACCCTCTATTTTATTTGTTTTAGTTTGGCGACAGCGGTTCCAATGTACGTGGTGTAGTGTTTCCACGTGTTATTTCTATTCTGTGGTTTGATCAGTGGCCGCGATATCGTGAAATTTCCAAAATGGCGGCCTTGTAGATACCTATGCAATAAAGGCTAGAAGCCCTTTGTACCTTCCTATGTCGTCATTATTATTTTTTTGCCTGCTTGTCTTTTCACCTTGTTTATGCATACCTTAGTTACAGTAATTGTAGTAAGTAGATAGTCACCGAGCCTACATCTGTATGAGCCAGATGATAAGATGTGGTAAACAAAAGCTTACGTAGTACTTAGGTTTTGAATCATAATAACACATCTGAAGTCATCTGACTAAATAACAGGCACTATTATTTTTAGACATTTGACAAGTACATAAGATTAAGGTAATTCTCCAAGGCCGCTTACTCCATTTGGATTTGGAAAATGTATGACATTTCGGGTTTGCGGGTATGTAGGGTTTAAATATTTTCAATAACAGCTCACGGTCGTTTTCTGAAACAGGGTTGGTAAACTGGCTTCCTAAAAGAAACCCTCACGAATATATAAAAGTGAAACGTTGTCTGTATGTTTGTTTATTTGCTTGTTTGGGGAGTTTTCACGCTAAAACGGCTGATCCAATTTTGATGAAACTTTGTAAATAAGTACTGTACAATATAGAGACCAACATAAGATACTTTTATACCAAAAAAATACCACGCGGGCACAAATAGTCTTGAAAAAATAAAATAAAAAGAAGATCTTTTTATTTAGACCAAATAAATAAACTTGGTAAATAAATTATTTATTAATCATACTTTGAGTTTCAAAAGAAAATTTCGATTCATGTAGAGTTAAAAGTCAGCCGTCAGAACACAGAATACACCGTCGCACAGAAAGAGGAACCTCTACCGGTGGTTCGGAAATACATACGTTCTTTTGCCGTTAGAAAAGACAGCACCAAGAAACTTTACGGGGAAGTCATTTCATTTCTTTTTTGTATTTTCTCTAATGTCACTTTACAGAATGAATGAATATAATAAGTAAGAATACTTAGTACCTAACTAATAACCCTAATCAAGCGTAAAATCGCTCTTTTCGTCAGAGTTTAATGGAATTTACTGTTAAGGACTACCGCACTCTTAAACGTCAGTTAACCCTAATCAGGCATTAAATCAGGTTTAGACAGAGTTTAACGGAAATAGTGTTAATTGATTACTCTGAGTGCATCAATTTGCCAAATTTATAAGTGATAATGAGACATTGTAGGATTCCCTCCACATTCTCTATCTGTTGCTATTTCTCTATTAACACGCATAGATTGGTGGAGGATCTACCACCTCAAAAATTAGTTATACTTATTAAGACATGGTATCTATAAACGGTTTCTGTTTTTTTTAAATTGAATGAACGTCCAAAAGCATTAATTCTATAGGCAGACTGGCCTTGCCCGCGGCTTTGCCCTCGTGGTCATTTTTCTGTATTATTTTTTTCAAAGTGAAAAGTAAGTAGTATCATCGGAGTGAGATACAAAGTATACCAGTTTTAAGTCAAATGTTAATTTATCCATCAGTGAAAACCGCATCGCAATTGGTCTATCAGTTTTTACGTGATCCGCTAACAAAGAAACAGGTAAATGCACTAGTTCTGTAGCTTATATAAGTAAACTAGGCATTTTTTTTAATTATCACTTTTTAGAGACTTTCTTACTTGCTGCTTTGTTATAAGTTTAGATATTAATGAAGCTATTCGGTTTTGAACATTGTGATTCAAAGTAGAGTTCAAAAACATGAAGATAACGTAATCATCTTGGACTTCCCAAAACATTTATCACTGCACTAGATGCAAGCACTAAACTCTCAATAATAACACATTATTAAACAATGTTATACTTATTTATTATTGACTAGCCGTGCCCGCGTCTGTGCCCGTCTTTAGGTTAAATAAAAGTAATCAATGTGTAATTCCAGGATCAAAAGTATCCTTAGTACATAATACCAACTTTCGTTCAGCCGTCAGAGCCGACAGAACTCATCGGGTTGAAATACCAAGTATCCATTTTTTAAGTCAAACCCTAAGCTATCCAACAGTTAAAACTGCATCGCAATCGTTCCAGTAGTTTCTACGTGATACGCGAACAGACAGACACTATTTTCAAAAATGATATAATCTTGTTCAATAGCTTAAATAAGTTCCCTAGATCATTTTTTAAATTATCTTCATTGTACAGACTTTTTGGTACTCTCTGCTTTATTATAAGTATAGATATACACGGCATTAAAAATCGAAAGATACTTTGAAAATTGCTATCTATAAAAGCGCGTCCGCCTATAAGACTGTTTACTTTTCAAATTAACTCCCTAAGTAATTATTAACAAATAGAGTTAGCTTTATGGTTATGCTTCGCCTATTGACTGCCACCCACCACACTTTTTAAGAGATATAATAAAAATATATATAAAACATTACTCACTTTGCAAACACGTCGATAGCGTTTCCTATATTCAGCCCATATCCTAAGTCCCCCTCCTCGCTCTCGTACACACCGCAGGAAAACATTAAGAAAAACAAGAAAAACATTTTCCTATCAACTAGGCATCTCAGTGTCACAGTGTCTCGCGTGGATGGCGGCGCACAAACTGTCATTTTTTCAACATTTCGCTAATGTAAACAGTAACGCTTTGCACTTGACCTGACAGATTAGCGTGTAGGTATGTTATCTCGGCGCTGTCTGTTTTTAATTGTGATATATTCGCTTCCCAATTTGGGGAATCAACGGATGACGGAGGTGAAGTATTTCGTGGTAAGCGTAGTTGGCGTCTCGTATCGGTTCCTATACTAAGTAGATCTAAAATTCGCGTAAACAGTCCGCCAAATGTTTTCGGGTTGTGTAGTACCTAAGTAACTACGCTTATTAATGGCATTGATAATATTATAGTTATTATAGCAACGTGTGTTTACATGTTTTTGGAAGTCTGTTTTTTGATGTTATCGACTATGAATTATTCTCCTGTTAGTGCCATTCGGTTACGTCTATTTACACTAATTTATAAAGAGCTAGGTAAAGTTTGTTGGTTACGGCTAATATCTGTAACTGCTGATTTGATTCTGAAGATTATTTCACTGATCCGTTGGGGTCGGTAGTCGTCTTCGCGACTCCACTCGAGACCTCGTGGTCTCAAGTGGAGACGCGAAGTGTAGGGACGCCCAGTGGGCAGGTGGAGTGACGAAAGCGGCTGGGAAAAAAATGGATAAGGAGAGCTGAAGACCGAGCTCAGTGGCGAGCATTAGGAGAGGCCTGCATCCAGCAGTGGACTGATATAGGCTGATTATAATGATAATGAAGTGATACATACATTCCGAATGGACATAGGCTACTTTATTGGCCGGAAAATGCATTCTCCGTGGGATAACAGGAAAAGCAGGGCAGCTAGTTTCTCATATTGTTCTCAACTCTCATAAAGATTTCAAGTCGTCAAGTCCACCGAAATGGGAAAGGACCGAAAGACTGCGACCAACTTTTGTATGAAACCTATTGTCACCTGTTGCATATTCGAACGATATATTGTCGTAGTTAAAACGCACAAATTGCCAAAAAATTTAACCTTATTATGGGATATACGGATGATTTCCCTACGCGACTTGACGATTGGTCACTTGTCGCTTTGCAGGAATATGTACATTGAGACATAGTCTCACTACTTTAATCATAAAAACATATTCTTCTCTGGACAATTCTATCGGGATTAAATCACAGACAAACATTTTCGTTTAGATAAGTAGGTATACCTAATAACTTTTAGATTTCGGAGTCAGCTTTTTAAATGGTTCATCATCATCATCATCATCATGTTAGCCTTTAGAAGTCCTCTGCCGAACATAGGCCTCCCCCAAAGAGCGCCATGATGAGCGATCTTGTGCCACCTCCATCCACCGACTCCCTGCGATGGCTACAATGTCGTCCATCCAACGTGTAGGGGGTCTCCTCCCTACACTTCACTCGCTTGTTCGTGGTCACCATTCGAGAAACTTTATTCCATATCGGTTGTCGGCTCTGCGAACTATATGGCCTGCCCATTGCCACTTCAACTTGCAAATTCTGAGAGCTATGTCGATAGCCTTGGTTTTAAATGGTTACTTGAACATAATTTTTATTCTATTAGAGAATTTTTTGATATGAAATGCTCATCGATTTTTACATTATGACGGTGAATGAGTTAAAAGTTGTGTTTTATGTAAGTAACGGATATTTTTTATATTTTGCTTCAGATACATTGTACTAAAGTACTTATCCATAGTAAATTAGAGCCTTATACTAAGTATGTAGGTACAAATTTATTCAAAAACGTACTCCCGGAATGAACTGTTGTTACTCCTAACATATCTTTTTTTTATTTTTATTTTTATTACGGACTAGGCAATCGTTTGACCACGATCTCACCTGATGGAAAGTGATGATGTGGTCGAAGGTGTAGCACGCTTGCATAGTAGATACCTATTCACTCTTGACTTGAACACACCGGGGTTATAATTTACCGGAAACACTGACGATCTTATGATCTTTATATGATACCTTGTACATACACAGTTTATACAATAACATTTTATTCTATTCTATTAGTGTTTCGTTTAAACTAAACAACACGGTGGACGACACTGTGCCACAGAATAAATAATTATGACGCAGTTTCCTGTTGAACTTAGTGTGTCCCAGGTTCGAATCCTGGCCGAGGCAAACATTTGTGTGATGGGCAACAAATGTTTGTTATCGGGTCTTGGACGTTTGTGATGTGTTAATTTGTAAGTCTATGCCATTCTTGTCACAAACATACAGGAATCCTAGTGCGGGGAT
Organism: Alsophila aescularia; assembly: GCA_946251855.1. NCBI lineage: Eukaryota > Metazoa > Arthropoda > Insecta > Lepidoptera > Geometridae > Alsophila > Alsophila aescularia. The sequence goes on from OX276381.1 coordinate 18,800,810, forward strand.
TTTAGTGTATCTTTGTGTGTTTGTGTGTGTGTGTGTGTGTGTGTGTGTGCGTGTGTGTAGAAATAGTACCTATTACTCATATTCTGCTGTTATTGCCAAGGACTTTTCGAGTCTTAGTAGTTCCACCATCCAGCACTTGAGAGCCAGCCAGTCTTATAAAAATGTCCTCCTAATTTCTGATTCCACAGATACGTTACGTACCTACCTACCTACAAAGAATCCCTGTTAGGAAAAAAAAATAGGAAACTCTCTGTTATGGTTTTGATGACGTTATTCATTCGAACCCGCTTATATGAGGGTCATCTGATGATTAGTAAGTATTGTACAACGGATCCAAATCCAATGGAACACCAGCGCTGGTTGTTTTACAACCAGCCATACGCTGAGTTGGGTCCTTTTTGCTGCAATTATCATTTAAGCTTTTTTATTGATTATTTAATTTTTCTTGTGAAGTTTGTAATGATTTCTGTTTGTAATTATTGTAGCAAATAAACATACTCGCGTCTACGAAATAAACATATTTTTTCTTCCTCTTTTTATACGAACACCTGAATCGAGAGGATCTGTGGCATAATGAAAATAAGAAATGGAGTTTTGAACATTAACAAACTATGTTTGGTCGGGGTTTCTTTATTTTTACCTAAATTACATGTTACGCTTTGGTCAGTATTTCGACCAAACAGATAGAATTACGCTTACCTACTATAGTGAACAGACTTTATGTTGGATTTCGGAGGGAAAACGTAATCGAGACGTAGTTTTGCCTTTAATCACATTAATACTTCCTCGGCTAACACTGTATTCCGAGCAGTGGGGCAGCTGAAAAATAGCGCGGCGTTCACATGAGAATGGGAACGCCGCACATGCTGAGTTTACCCCCTTTGCCCTTAAATTATATATATATATATATATATATATATATATATATATATATATCCTTTTTGCATCTAGTTTGTTTTTTTTACTGGCAATAAATACATTTTTACTTTTACTTTACTTTAAATTATTTTTCCACACTTGTGTTTCTTCGAATGTTAATTGAGTGTTGTGTGGGTAGAATATTATTTTATTAGGTGTTCGCTTTAACGTGCACAAGTTTAGGCAAATGATATAAACGCAAAAAAGTGCAATTTCGTGTTCTCTCCGAAACTCCCTAGGAAGTTTCAGTAAAGCTCCACCACTCGTCCACCAATCGTGATTTTGATGGTGACTTGACTTGACTTTTGAATTCCTGACTGACTAGGACCCGACATTTTGATTATTTAGTGAAACTATACTAACTAACTAACTTGACGCTGGCTATATGCACTAGTCGTGCGGAGCCAATCAAAATAATAATTAAAAAAAAAACTCATGATAACTAACACATAGGTACGTAGTTCAACATATTATCTTATTGTACTTATGAAAAAAAACTATGTCGAATTAAATTCTCTAATCACATTTTATCGCCGTTCCACATTTTAGATTCGAAGAATAAAAATCAAGGCCGTGAAGAATGTTGCGTTTGTACCGACGACACGTTTTAGAGATAACCTCTCTGACCTATAGTGTGAATTAACCCTTATCGCAAATAGTTGCTCGTTGATTTATTTCCAATGCGCGATGTAGGCATTCGTTGCGTACTTGGTCTATTTGACACCACCCAACAAGGAAAATAGAACGCATTTATTATAGGAGTATTGCGCTTATTAAACCCTTAATATGATTCTGTTATTTGATACAGGATTTATAATAGCATAAAGAGAAGCTGTTTGACTGCAAGAACGTTTGATCCTATATTTAAACTTATAAGCGTTTATGAGTTTTTTTTTAGCTATTATAAGCTCAATACTATAATAAAAACCAAGAACAAGAGTAACCATACTGAGCAATAGTTACTCTGGTTACTTACACTTGTAAGCGCTTAGAAGGTAATAATGTATGGCCATATAAGTAAAAGAGTCCTATATGAGCATAAGATTAGAGTAAAGTTACTTGAAACCATTTACACTTCTAACTTGGTTTTATAACCCATAATAAGTTAATTATGTGAGTTCATTATAAGATTTATAAGTATATGAGTTTCATAAGGCATTTCATAAAGGTAAAAACATAGCGAGTGATGATGCTGTGTTTGAGTTTGATCCGTGCCGTTTCAAAACAAAATGTTCTTAAAAAATAATGTCATGGTAACGCATTTCCAAGTGCTTGCTTTGAATAATGGCGACCGCGATAAACAATGGCTAACTAAATTATCTCATACAAATATGTATATATGCCGATTTCTAGAGAGGCGTTCAAATTTTAATCTAAAACATGATACATCTTGCGGAAAATACTCGTTATCCATGATAATGCATGTCGTAAAATTAAAGGAATCCAACATAATACAAAACCACAATGGCAGACCATGATATTATATAAGTAAATTGAATACAAATACTTTTACACTATTTGTATTCAACTTTTATTTTCTATTTTTATTTGTCCCACAACACACGAAAGATAACGTTCGTAGAAGAATCGCGGAGCTCGTAATAATCTTGTTTGGTTCTGTAAGCTTCATGTACAAGGCTAGTATAGGTAAGTATAGATTGCAGTCAGCCAGTGCACTATAGATATGGTATAAGTGCAAACTTACCTATAATGAGGGCCCTTTATCGTGCTAGTAAGTGCTTATAAGTTAGTTATAAGTGTGGTAAAATTGTGGTTTTAGGATAATTAAAATTCTGCTTTTTGTCCCTTGGCCTGTCAGTTCATTACCAGGTTTGGACATTTCTCATTACAATGGCCTCGTCAATCGTCATCTCGTAAAACGGAATCATCATCTCTCAGAATCTATAGAATCGAAGGGACGCCACCATCCTTATTGATGATTGATGCTTACAGTTCTTTTTTTTTACTGTCTTGGCTATCGTTTGACCTCGATCTTTCCTGATGGAAAGCGATGATGTGGTCGAAGCTGTGGCATGCTTGCCTAGTAGATACCTATTCACTCTTGACTTGAACACACCTGGGTTATATTTTACCGGAAAAACTGATAAGGGCGGAGCATTCCACTCCTTTGCAGTTCTTTTAATAAATGAAGAAGCGTAACGCTTCGTTCTTGTGCGAGGTATTTCAACCATAAAAGGGTGGCGCTTTGCCGATCGTTTAGATACGTTTGCCAGAGTACAGTGATCCTTTCAGTGAAGTGATGAAGTTATGGTCTCATTAGTTCCATTTTTGTCACCTCTATAGCTAGGTTGGCTGCACTGTATATTATTCTACCCACTGACCGCCTTTTTAAGACACCTACTTGTATATAAATATAATACAAGTTTAGAATTAGGTACATATAAACGTTTTAGCTAAAATAAAATTTATGTTTAGTCAAAAATCACTTTTATTTCTTTAGCTTAAATTATAATTATGATTTATTCGTAAAATATTTACATCCATAATTTTTTCACTTAATTAGTCAATTCTAAATGCATTGTCTGCTGATCACGCATTCTATCCGAAAAAGTGTATTATTATTTACATTTTTAGCTAATATTGCACTTAATACTTTTAAAAATGTATGTAAAATATTTAAAAAAATGCAGGTTGTCACTGCAATCTTTATATTTGAACGCCATCTGCAAATACATAACTTAGTACAAAAAAATCCTTGACTTGATTGACGCTAGATGGCGCAGAACTAAACATAAACAAGTTAAGGCACTTTTAAATTTATTTACAAACTTTTTTTACCTAGACGTTAAGTAGTAATTTATAAATAAAATATATATTATTATAAATAATAAGATCACATTTTCGTATATCTTAACATTTTATAAAATGCAATTTAGGTGAAGTCTTCATTACTTCATACTTTGTAAAAATAAAATCGTGTATCAACAAAAATATGGCGTATTAGCTAGGCATGCAGAAGCTTTTTTTTTTAAAATAATATTAAAATTATTTCATGCGGTTGTACTGTCTTTTGATGAGAAGCTTGTGCGATGCGTAAATGCTTTACTGCTTTTTTACTTAGTACTCAGCCAAGCAAAAGTGGCCGTATGTTCAATAAATATGATGTGTTATATGATTTGTTATAAGTGTTGTATCTATTCGTACCTACAGCAATACACTGATTTAGGACAGTATTAATTGTCTGAGAGCCTCAATATTTGAACGATTTAAATTAAATATTGAAGCCACATTTCGCTTATTTGGTATTACTTTGATTATAAATCCATTTGTTTAGGTAGGTATTAGGAATCAATACAGTGATGCTATCCACTTCACAATTCTTATCGCTACATAAAATACTTATTACAATAGTTATACATCCGATTCTTGCGAAATTTTACTGATCAAATATATTGCCATATTAAAAAAAAAGTTGCAACCTCAGGCAGGTTTCCAACACAGTATGATTTACTTAAACGTAACAAAGATAATCAAATTAGTTCAAAAGCAGCAAAGGGCTTAGTGGGTCAATACTTAGACATTCTAAACTGTTAGTAAGTTTAAGTACCAGTATCCTGACTGCCTGTTGAAAACAATTTGGTCCAAAGATCATAGAAAAATCTTTGATTTGGACGAATTACCATTGTTATGCAGTATTTTTTATGATTTTAGCAGTTAGCGCCTGCTTAGCGTAAACATATATAATAATTTTCTAATGGAAACATTTGGATCTAAAATTGGATATCTTGTTCGTGATCCAAATTTTTCCATTAGAAATTGTTATGCAGTATTTCCATAAACTAACTTAACCTATTCGTCACATGTTACTTTCCCACAGTTTTAAATAATTGTCTATGACTTCTTCAAACCACTTCTTTTTCTTCGCATCTTTGAACGCAGGTGATAATGTCTTTAACTCTAGTTGTAATAAGGCTTCATTTCCTAGTAAAGAGTCTAGATTCCTCAGTAGACTCTGTTCGCCATGCAATTTTAAAAGGCTCGGGTAGGAAAATATGTAGTAATGTACCCGCAAACGCTTCGTTGCCCAGTTTTCTACAGTTTTGTTGCCACTGGCCACCTGTAAATTTAAAGAAGATTTAGATAGGTAAGTTTCTTCATAGTATTTAATTAAGAATGCAAAGCTGATATCGAAAAACACGAAGGTTATGAATAATATGAGACATGATTGGAAATGAATAGATTAATAAGAAAAGTTGGTGATCTTTTAATTAAGATGATCAGAGTTTAGAAAAATGACTTTCTCTTCTTGAAATCTTCTTTTTGACGAGAAATATATTAATATGAAGTTTGATTTCAACACGATTAGTAATATTTTGAATTACTTCTTAATCTTGTGAGACTTTATTTGGGTTTTCCAAAATTGGTAGGTATTTATTGGAAATGTAGATATAAAATTGATTTCAATTAAAGACCATCGTTACCTTTATCTGGCCTATGTGTTTTGCATGCCACGGTGAAAAGTATCCCTCTAACTCCTTAGTCGTAATATCTGCCACTCCTTTAGATTTTAGCCTCTCTTTTATCATAGAGTACGCAGTTCTAGAGAATACAAATACCTGGAGTGAGAGCATAGAGAAATCGTGAAGTAAGTATTAGGAGTACGTTTTTATCTGCGGGACTTGTGAGTAGTCAAAACGCGGCCAAGGTTAACTCAATGCCACATTACAGTTATATCGGCTAAAATGTTTTAAAATGCTCGTCCTTTCTGTGTAAAACTAATTTCGTTCCTTTTGTAGTCATTTCTGATACGGTATTGATTTGTATTTTTACTATCTACTCATCAAAAATGTTTTTCTGTGTGCCAAATAAGTACGATAAAATCTAAATTAAGTTCGTCCTTTTAAAAAATGATCGATTTTAATGAATATAAAATAAGATTAATTATGATGACGACAGTATATGATTGTGGTAATGAATGTATCAGAAAAAGAGAACATAGAAATGTAACTGAATCCCTAATCCAAAGTGCCGTTACGGTCAGGTACTACGGCACTTTGAATACAGATAAGCAGTGTGTAATGTAATGTAAGTTTCAATTAGAATAGCAGTATGTTAATGTAATGTGAGTACCAAAAATGTGGTATAAATTAAGACGCTGGCAGAAAAAAGTTATGAGTAATAATGGGCCAAGCAATACCGCATGATGCAAACAATGCCTCATCATTTGTTGACCTGATTCGATTCTGTTATTAATAAAAAAAAACTGGCATTTTGTCAGCGCAGTGACTATTGCAGTTGTGCAGGATTAAAGTAAGTATGTGTTCATAAATATATAGTATATTTATTATTTAAGTACCGTAGATTTAGGTAATGCTTAAATTTGTAATAAAACAGTATGGATTCAGCATATGCCGTTTCAATAAGGCAATTTAAAATCCAAAATGCTACAGTATTTTATGTGTTACCTTAGCAAACATAAAGCTGAGTATAATTTTTCCTCATTTTGCTCTATAGTGACGACCAACATAATAGTCATTTGCGTTTATAAAGTATGTTTCAGTAGTCAAGAATAGAATCAGGTCCATGGTGCCATGGAGTCAAACCTTGACCGCGCCGACATGTTCAGCGAAGAATGGCGAGAAGAAGTTCTTCATCTCATTGGGCGGGATGTCTGAAATCCCGCGGGATTTCACCCGCTCCTTGATCCGGGTGTAAACCGACCGGGAGAACACAAATACCTGGTGGTAGCGATAGTAGTAAGTTTAAGAATGAAAACGGGAGTTTCAAAATAATTTGGTTTCTAGTAATATTATAAAGGCGAAAGTTTGTATGTGTGCATATTTGTTACTCATTCACGCTCAACCGTCTAAACGGATTTGAGTGAAATTTGGAATGGAGATATCTTATACCACGGATTAACACCTAGGCTACTTTTCATCATCATCAATTGTCATAATTCACGCGGATGAAACCGCGGGGCGCAGCTGGTAACCAATAATTATGCATCGTCGACGCTTTTCACCATGCTCGAAGTTTTCACCATTGCATTAAATTAAAATGCCGTATTGTATGCACATACTGCACTTTGTCTTAGGGTGGCGCATATGTATTAGTATTTTTTTTGTACAATCATTAGCAATTATATTTTACTAGCATACACATCTTTTTTAAGTAACATTATACATTTTAATTATGCATTATAATTTAGTACTTAGTTAAGATAATCAGTTGCCAACCTACTTTTGAATACACATTTTTAACCAATACAAGATGTTGACAGACTCACCTGATACAAAGAGTTACCAGTGATATAAGAGGCGATATAGTGCGAGCCGTATTTCCGTATGAAGTCGGCTATGGACGCCGTATCGCCTATCGTGGAATCTCGTATGGCATCGAACACCACGTCTTCTACTGGTATGTTGGGTGGCAGGTCCGACAACTTGGCTGTCTCGCGGAACCTAGAATATGACGAAACAAAAGAGTATAGCGCAAAGTAGGTAGTTAGTAAAAGTACCTCCTTCCCTCCCTCTGATCCCCTATCTATACGAGCGATAGAGAGAGTTAGTTGCTGGTCGTGAGTTATAGTAGAACAGTTTTTGTTAGAATTCGTGTTTTGGGTGAAAGCACTTTCCACACCCTAAATTATGGTGAAATCCTTTGTTATTAGTGTCAATCGCTTGAATAGAATATAACCTACAAACCGAATATACCTTTTTACAGAGCATTTTCAATTTGTCATAGTTTCAAACCAGTTAAGATGCTTATAAATTTGAAATATTGAATAAATGACGTCTTAGCGTAGTACAAATTATTAAGAAACAACAAATATTTTAATTGGATAATATTTAGGGGTAGATAAGTGTTTTTTTCTTTTTTAAAGACGCAATAGTTCCCACGAAAAATCTCAATGCGGCACGGGGCGCGAGAGCACGATATTAATTGTAGGCAAACTTATAAATAATAATAATAAATCTTTATTTCAGATGTCAGAATCCATAATACACGTATCAATTAGAAAATAGTTTATCAACATTTCAAGGACAAACGAAAGTAGTTGTAGGTACTTTTACCCAACTAAGCTCACTCACACCTTCACTCCCAAACGGACGGACCGTATTCAGTTTGTGTAGAAGGCATTCTTCGTATACCCAGCGGCACGTAAGTCTAGCGGTGAACGAAACGTGGCGGGGATCTATACACTTCTGTGGTACAGTTAGTACTCACTTATTGCGTACTAGCTGTACCCGCTGCTTCGCACGCGTGGTCATTTCTTTAAATTAAAAGTACCATAACATTTGATCAAAATTTCTTCAGGCGTCAAAAATATTTTTATCAATTGCTCGGCTTCTAATCGCCAAATACCAATTACACCAGTTTTTAAGTCAAACCCTAAGTTATCCTATATTGAAAACCACATAGCAATCGTCCAGTAGTTTTTACGTGATGCACAAGAATACACAACAAGAATACAAACAGACAGAAAGACGCGAATAAAACTAAAAATAAATGTTCTGTTATTTTAGGGCTTATTTTAGGGTACCCTAGACCATTCTTTTAATTTGACTTCTTTGTATAGTCTTTTTCGTACCTATTGCTTTATTATAAGTATAGATAGATGACTGTGCCAAGTTGCATCAAAGTCCGTCCAGTAGTTACAGCGTGATACGTGTTCATTCAAATAACTTTCTACCCCTATCCTACGGAACTACTTTAGTTTTTACTATTTCCTATGTATATTTTTTCTATGTCCTACCTCGTAGTATCAACTCAAATCATATCAAGTTTCATTTAAATTCATTCAGTAGTTCCAGCAGCGTGATGCGCGGCCAAGATACAGACAGACAGAGAGACAAAAATGAAAAAAATAAAACAGTTTTGGTTTTAATATAGAATAATGCGAAACATAAAAAAAATGTCTTCTATGTACAGAATTTGAACCCATATCCCGAAAGAACCCCATTTTTTTTCTTATTAAAATGTATCCTTAATTTTCACCCATCATATAAACTATGACTGTGCCAAGTTGCATCAAAATCCGTCCAGTACTTTCAGCGTGATACGTTTTCTTTTAAATAACTTACAACCCGCATCCTGCGGGAACCCTTTAATTTTTCGGGATTAAAAGTATCTAATGTCCTACCTCAAAGTATGAACTCAAATCGTACCAAGTTTCATTTGAATTCCTTGTATAGTTTCGGCATAATGCGCTGCCAAGATACAGACAGAAGGAAGGATACACAGACAGAGAGTCAAAAAACAAAAAAAAACAAAACAGTTTTGGCTTCAGTATTGAATATAAAACAGACTCCAAAAAAAACATAATTTCTCCAATTGTCAGAATTTGGATCCCTATTCAGCAGGAACCCTTTATATTTTCGAATTAAAAAGTATCTTTAATTTTCACCCATCATATAAACTATGACTGTGCCAACTTGCATCAAAATCCGTCCATTAGTTTCAGCGTGATACATGTTCTTTTAAATACCTTTCCACCCCTATCCTGCGGGAACCCTTAAATTCTTCGGGATGAAAGTATCTAATGTCCTTCCTACCTCGAAGTATAAACTCAAATCATACCAAGTTTAATTTGAATTCATTGAGTAGTTTCGGCGTGATGCTATGCCAAGATACAGACAGACGGACAGACAGACCGACAGAAAAAAATAAAAATAAAACAGTATTGGCTTCAGTACCTAATATAATACAAACTAAAAAAAATAAAACTAAATATCTTTAATTAATTTACAGCATTTTGACCCCTATCCCACAGGAACTCTTTATATTTTCGGGATAAAAAGTATCCTTAATTTACAATCATTATATAAACTATAATATTGCCAAGTTGCATCAAAATCCGTCCAGTAGTTTCAGCGTGATACATGTTCTTATAAAAATCTTTCAACCCTTTTCCTGCGGGAACCCTTTAACTTTTCGGGATGAAAAGTATCCTATGTCCTACCTCGTAGTATGAGCTCAAATTATGCTAAGTTTCATTTGAATTCATTCAGTAGTTTCGGCGTGATGCCTAGCCAAGATACAGACAGACAGACAGACAGACAACAATGAAAAAAAATACAGTTTTGACTTAAGTATCAAATATAGAACAGCCCCCCCAAAAAAAAAAAACTAAATATCTTCAATGTACAGAATTGGACCTGTTACAGTTTTATTATAAGTATAGATTACCATCATAATAATTATGAAGAACTGAAACCAGTTTTTTTCTTTTAGTTGGTATCTATAATCACATAAAAATATTATTTCCTGTACAGTCTGTGCTGATTCTGTCCATTCCCATTTTTACACGACTGCCCAAAAAAAATGAAGTGTAATGTTTTTAGGATTCATGTATGTATGTATGTATGTATGTATGTATGTGAATTTGTTTATCTACATCTAAACTAATATTATAAAGAGGAAAGATTTGATTGTTTGTTTGTAATGGATAAACTCAAAAAAAAAATAGACCCGATTTCAAAAATTCTTTCACATAAAGAAAGCTAAATTATCAGCGAGTAACACTAGCAGGTTTTATTTTTCAAAAAAATTACAGTTCCCTTCGAAAATTGCAATAATGAACAACCAGGTATTAAATTTTTCAAAAAAAATCGATTACTTTGTATCACAAACCAAAGAGTATATAATTACTATGTAAGATCACAAACTAAGAAGGAGATAAATAATAATAAGTATTCATAATTATTCCCAAAAAAAACAAGATATATTAGCAGTTACGATACGATTAGTTTATACGGGTCTTTGTATGTGAAACGTTGCCATGGAAACGAAATCACAGAACATCTAATAATCATTTACGTAGGAGCTTTTTTTAAGTACATTAGTGCATTTAAAAAAAACTTATTATACAGTCTTTTTCGTATTGCTTTATTGTAAGTACTAGCTATACCTACCCGCGGCATTGCCCGCGTGGTCATTTCATTTAAAAGTAGCTCATACGTGTACTTCCAGGACCTAAAGTACCTTAAAGTACATTATACTACATTTATTCAAAATTCGTTCAGCCGTCAAATAGTTTTTATCGATTGCTCGGCATCTAATCTTTGGATTAAAATTCCAAGTACCCCAGATTTCAAGTCAGACCCTGTAAGCTATCCAACGGTCAAACATCCATCGGCATCGCAATCGGTCCAGTAGTTTTTACGTGATGCGGGAACAAACATACAGAAAAACAGACAGACACGATTTTTAATAATGTTATATTTCTTGTACATTTGCCAATTTTAATAATCTAGACCATTTTTTTAAATTATCTTAATTGTACAGTCTTTTTCGTACTTATTGCTTTATTACAAGTATAGATTTACAGTATCCATACCAATATATAAAAGTGAAACGTTGTCTGTTTGTTTGGGGAGCTTTCGCGCCAAAACGGCTGATCTGATTTTGATAAAAAAAAGAGAAAAAAAAAAATTGGTACTGTACAATATAGAGACCAACATAAGATACTTTTATCTCGGAAAATGGTAAGTTTTCACAGGAAAACTGGAAAATGTTGACTACTCGGAAGCGAAATAATAACAAGTCTGTCAAAAAGCATCAAAAGCGTTGGTGCTGTCCTGTTGCATTGGTTTGTAATATCCTAGTAGAACATAATGATGCTTTATTCGCGATAATTTGTAGTCCGCGCGGACGAAGTCGCGGGTTAGAGCTAGTATTATATATTTTTCGTCTAGTAATATTTAATATGTTCTGTATTATTACTGCATCGCCACATTTTTCTTACAGATCCAGTTTGACTGGTAGAAAATGCCATTTAGCATTAAGTCCTCGTTTTGAACACAGCAAGACACCTAAGTATCCCTAAAGTCATAGGCACAGGTAGGTAGTGGGTTTAAAATGTGTACCTTGATTTTGATTTAATTCATGATTACTTTTATTTTGAAAAGGATCTACCAATTAAGAATACGAATGTGTAACTAGAATAGACTGGATTACCTGGACACCCTCACCAGCACGTAGCAGTGGTCCCCGTTGATGAAGGAGGAGTTGATGCCCAGGTTCCGCGCGATAATGTCGTTCGGCCACCCGGCGGTGAACGCTCGCCACGGACGCTCTAACCTGGAATTTACGAACAAACTATGAAAATCGGAGCAGGTAGAATCCAACAACACAGGCTCCGTACTAATGACTTTTCTAAGCTATGTGCGGTTTTATATCGCTCCGTGATTCGGTGGGCACGTTAAGCTGTCGGTTGCCGTCTGTTATTGATTAATAGGTCAGAGACTCTTGGACGGTCTGACAAACTCTGACACCAAATTCCAGCACTACTTCACACAACATGCATGCATTAAGATTGATGATGAGAAAACTGAACTAGATTTGCTAGTTCGACATTTTGCTCCTACTAATTTTGTTTACTACTTTTTTTTTTGTCTTCTTACGAAATAACTGGATGTGACTGGATGAGAAGAACCGAAGACCAGGCTCAGCGGGGTTCACTTGGAAAAGCCTGCCATCCTTCCAGTAGTATACGAATATACGGTACTTGCATAGACCAGCTTATGATGACGATGTCTTCTACAGTGAAAAGCCTCCTACAAAGTCTTTAATTGAGAGTCTTCTATTTGTTCTGTCTGGGCAAAGATCATATCTATGATCTTTGGTCTGGGTGTACTCTGCTACCTATTGCATGCTGTATACTATATTATGTTTAGGAACTTTTGAGTTAGTACTTACCTAGTAGCAAGAAGACGGAAAAATACGGAGAGCACTCCACTAAACACATTAGAAACGGTACATATGCCATGGATACTACTTTCAATGAGTTCCCGATATTTAAGAACTGTTGCAAGCGCCATGATCACGGATAAACTGAACACACAACCACGTAACGTAAAAACGAATCGACCCGCTATCCGTGATCATGGCGAATCGTTACTTCAGCTATCCGCTTGCTACAGTGCCGAAATATCGGGAACACATTGAAAATATTGCGTGGCCGGGCACGAGGCCGCATTGCTCTAAGGTAAGAAGTAACCCGTTACATAAATTTTTAGTTTATGCTTGTTGTATGGACAAGAGCGCTATAGACTCTTTTTTACCGTTCAAAACTGAAGTCCCTGAAGTACGCCTGCAGCAGCTGCTTCAGGTTATCGCAGAACTCCATGTGGAAGTCTCCGTCGAAGAGCGCTTTGGCCTGCCGCGGCTTGGGCGCCACCGCGAACCGCTGCACGTCGCGGAACACGCTGACCGTGGGCTCGCGGAACAGCCAGCCCTCGGTGTCGTTACGCGGCACCACGCGCATGCAGATGCTGAGGTAGCCATATCTGAAAAGCGATACATTTCTTGTTAGCTAATATCTATCATTTTTTAAGCAACTGAAAAAGAATATCATATATTTTTGAAATCGTCTCTGGCTGTTTGTTTGTTTGTTTGTTTGTCTGTATGTATGTTTGTTCGCGCATCTCGTAAAAACTACTGGATCGATTGCGATGCGGTTTTTACTATTGGATAGCTTAGGGTTTGAGTTAAAAACGAGGGTAATTGGTATCTGAATCCGATGATTACATGCCGAGCAATCGAATTTTGAAGAAATATAGTATTATTGTACTTTATAGGCACTTTGGACCTGGAATAACACGTATGGGCTAATTTTAAATGAAATGACCACGCGGGCAAAGCCGCGGGCACAGCTAGTTTATAATAAATTCTAAGTTTGTATGTATGTGAGTTTCTTTATTCCACCATAACTTTTAAAAGCCTGAACAGATTTAGACGTATGGGGTATCGTTAGAATCCTTACACCCCCTCGAGTTGCCCCGAGTAACAAAGGCTATGTTTTTTTTAAACATTCAGTATGGCGGCAGTATGACTCTTTCTTTTGAATTTTCAAATTCGGAAAAATAGTTTTTCTTCGAATTTTACAGTATCAAATTAAAGACCTTGATAAGCACATTCCAACAGTATATAATTTATCGGCAAAAGCTCTGTTTTGGCAGGACAGGAGAGTGTTTTTAGCTTTTAAGCTTGTTATAATTATTTATTTGTATTGTTAAATAGTTTTAATAATAGTGCTAATGAGTTGTTTAGCTATCTAAGAATTTGTGTGTATCTTAAAGATTGCTTTACTATACTATCGCCCGAATATTCGTGATATCTAATCGAAGCGGAAAATAAGTTTTTCCTTCCAAGGAAAACTTACTTTACTTAATTTACTTTTAGGCACTTGTCGTATATAAAAATAATAATATTTATATTAATGACTATTATTATAAATTATTAAACTATTCTAATGCACTTTATTATTACAATTTTTTTATTGTAATTGTTATTTGTTATTAAATTACCTAAGTTATTGTTTAAGCCGCGTGTTACTATGTTGTACTATTTGACATATTATAACGTAATTACTATCAGTAAAAGTTTATCTATTTGTTTATCTGTTTATGTTGCTAAACAATACAGTCTCCGAAACTCATAAGTTATGTTGATCGCCTTGCATTGAAGTCCACGAACCTCATAAATATGTTGATCGCCTTGCCGACGCCGAGCTCGGAGTCGGTGGTGGTGGCGGCGCACAGTGCTACCGCCAGCAGCAGCACCGAGTGCGTCCGCACCATCACACACACACCAACAACCTGGAACAACACACACACACACGAAAATATTAGACCTAGATGTCACACATGCCTAAGTATTAGTAGCCAGTTCCTAGTTCTTCGTGCCGCTATTTTGACCATTGTGCCCTAAGATTAGGTTTGTTTCGTTAGTTATAAAATACATATATGGCGGTGAACGGGGTGGCAGAACTTGTACACGGACTAAGCTTCAGCTAGTTTATTTATAAGATTTGCGATTCAAAAAGTACAAAAAAGTTGTCTCTCCGGCGGGGAATCGAACCCCGGTCTCCCGCGTGACAGGCGGGGATACTTACCACTATACTACCGAAGACTTGATGACCTATCGTGAAAATAGTGATCAGTAACTACTTATAAGTATGACTAGTATTTTTGTATCCTCTTTGTTACCAACTTTACTAACATTTTTATGGGTACTGTGAATCACACAATGTATTGAGGCGACTTGTTATCGTAAAAAAAGTAGAAAGATGTTCGAATAATATCATGCAAAGAATATCTGATTAAATTTTCTTTAGTATATATTCCATAATAATATTTTTATGAAGCAAAAATAGTTTGATAAAATAATCATTATGACAGCACAACCTAAAAAAACAGCAAAAGATTTGTCAGAAGTGGGATTCGAACCCACGCCCTCAGAGAGGACCAGAACAGCTCGACCTGTTTTACAGGCAAGGGTAACCTTGAGTCTGGCGCCTTAGACCGCTCGGCCATCCTGACATATGACTATGCCGTCGAAATAAGCGTTTAGTGCAAAGCTGCGATGTTTAAATTGTTTGATGAAAACATCGTAAAGATGGCGGGAGTAGTACTAAATTGCAATAGTGGTACTTATTGACATATGCTTTGAAATGTTTAAATTTAATTCAACAATAAATTAGTATAATACCTATGCAAAATAATTTGACAACGCAATTTTTACCAACAACGTTAAATAGTTCGTAAGCATTTGATTCTGAAATAGGTGGCGCTAGTAGTATGATTGATAAAACATGGTCTTAAATTATTTTGAAATCAAACGTGTTCAATTTATAACTAAAATATAGTAACAGAATAGTAGTAACATTAGTAGTAGTTAGTATAGTAATAGAATCAATGTATTATATACTCGTATGTATCTATAGATAGGTGAGTATTATTATACCTAATGCTGTATATTAGACTATACATAGAGATTGCTCAGTTCCCATTAGAGTCAGCAGTAGTGACGAGACGACGTTGGTCAACCGTGAAAACAATCTACCGTCACGAGTTACCTAATTATTACAATCTCTACAGACTCTAGCGGCTAAAGTAGAGCAAGTATAGATCATTTTCATAGTAATGTAGAGTTGTAGAGCCAGTTTCCTACCAAATATGTGCTCTTGTGAAACGTTGCAGTTAGTACAGATTATGAGAATAGTAGAAAAGAATATGCTCTACCAAATAGGGCTGGTGCGTAAGAATTAGTGTAATTACCTACCTATTATTTTTTATGGCGGCTTTCCTTTGTTGTTTTAGCGTACTGAACAATCATGTAAATTTGTAGTAGTGTATTCGTGTGTCTCGAGGGCTTAGAACCAGAACCGCGTAACATGAAAAACACAACTTTTCAGAATCGCCAAAAAAACTGTTGAAATTAGATGTTTGATGATTGTTTAATTAATTTCTTACGTTACTTATTTTGTTAATTTGTTTCAATGTTTAGGATTACAATTAAATATCAGAGACATTAAATTAATTTGTGTTTTTTGTATTTCCGTACATTACATACTTTTGACAGGTCTAGTAAGATACGATATTTAGACACAAAGTATTTTTGTTTGAAAAATGCTTAGAAAATGCTTTAGCGTAAAAAGTGATACGCCATAATTATTGATAAATAAAATAATGAATTAGTTTTATACATAGCGTAATATTTGTTTCGTTATCATAAGTTGTATTTTTGATAGAGCGAGCGATGTGAGCTCGCTGCTTCAAGTACAATCAATTGACAATTAAACTTTTTAATTTTAGGTTTCTTCCAGTGAAATCAGTCCTTTACCTACTAGATTGACGGAGCACCTTGGTTATTACTGTTAGTTTTACAATAAGGTCACTAGATGGCGCCACTGTGCACCGCTAGATTCTTGCAAGGTTGTGCTCGCGAGGTTTACTGTTCACAAAACTACTAGTTATTATAATACGTTAATATTAAAGTATTATCAACTGTTGTGTTAGCTTGCCTCTAATCGAAGTCTACATTTACTTGATTCGTTAAATCATTAGTAGTATTTTACGTAAAAACACACGAAGGAATTATGTAAAGTGGCATTAAAGGTTAAAAATCTTAATTTTTCAAGTTACGGTGGTTCTGGTTCTAAGTCCTCGACCTATTATTATGCTCACTCGTATGTCTTGTGTAGAGCTTGTAGGTTAACATTGTATTTCCTGTGTGAAAGGAACTAAATCAAGTTGTAATTGTAACGGTTTAATGTCTTGAAGTTTATTATAACAATTAAATTTCATAGATCAGATATTTCTAACTTGCTATAAGTCGCAAGTGGCCCTTGACATCATTGAAGAAACAACAAAATTACTGCAACTCGAGATTTCATTAGATTACAATCTTACAATGGCGTGTTAAATCTCTTCACAGATTAATGCGCTGAGACTGCTGAGAGGTATTCTCACTGAAGATGTTTAATTAGTCTTCATTTGCAAAGTAGACTACTCGTACATGAAGATCTAAGGTTAGTGTGTGATTGTAATCTCGAGTTTATATACTTTTCCTATTATTTATTCTGTGGTTTATGGTTGAAACGGCATTGGACGATATTACCAAGTCTATCTCATCTTATGTCTATACAACTAAGGTAATATAAAGCCCACAAATTCACCTTTTAATACAAAATTAGTTAGCTTGTGTCCATTAAATAAAAACCGGGCAAGTGCGAACCGGACTCGCGCACCGAGTGTTCCGTACCACCACCACCTTTTTTGTACCTTTTTTTTAAATTATTTATTAGGTTATCCGCCATAATAACTTTTTAGCTCGCTACTTATTACGGTTCAATAGTAAATTACGCAACGAGTGCATACAACGAGACAGTTATCTACCCGAGCCGAGGGTAGATATTGAAATCGAGGAAAACAAAACATTCAAACTCAAGGAGAGTTCAAGATAAAAACAAAAAAAGAAGAAATTGACCTCAATTGAGATTCAGATTCATTTATTTGCTTTTAAAATAGGTAAAAATGATGTCAACATTATAACAATTAGATAGATGTCTTAGAATTAAGACGTGCGAACATTAATAAAAAGAAAAACAATACATATTACATAACATGCACATGTCATGTCATGTATACTACAGTCAATTTTGCAAATAGATTAAATTGATATCTGATAAATTTTATAAGATATCAATGAAATAATGTCATAATATAAATTTTACATTTCTTGTGCATGACCAGAAAATCTTTCACTGAATAAAATGTTTTACCTAGTAACCACTCAAATAGCTTTTTCTTAAACATTACTTTAAGCAATAATTTAAAGCTTTGAAGTAGTTTATTAAATATTTTGATAGGCATAATATAAGTACTAAAGGAAGTTAGGTGTTTCCTTACCATAGGAAGAATCATCTTGTATTAAATTCCGCTGCGTTTCTTAATTTTATAAAGAGATTAGGATATTTCTTAACAAACACACTGAGCTCATAAATATACATGCTAGGTTATGTAAGTACACGCATTTAGTAAATAGCTCTCGACATGGATGCAGGGGTCAACACCACAAATAGCTCGCACACACTCTTTTTGAGCTATAATAGTAGTTTATGAAACGGTTGCATAATGAGGGGAATCAAAGCACGAGTGAGAGTGAGTTTTTTAATAGTATCACTCGAGTGTTTTAATACCTTGTTATGTGCCGTTTCATACACTACTTTATCTACACTTATGCAATTGGAACTTACTTTTAATTTAAAAAAAAAGGTCGTATTTAAAAAATATATATGGTAAAAGCTCTTTCGTCATGTTCGTTGCTGTTCCATGATGTCAGGTGGAGTCACATTCTCCTTACGGACACTGTTTTCACATGTTTAACACATTTTTAATCAGGTTAAAACGTTTGAACAACTCGCACTGCCATAGATAATAAAAGGTGAAAACCCTCGTAGTGCGAAGCCAAACCGGTGCTTATATGTGAAAAATATATATGATAACATTGTTTAGTTCAAAAAACAGTGATATAATGTTTTTTTTTCTTATTAGAGACGTGCCGTGCGTAATGTATGTCATAATGCCACCATTTTTGAATTCATAATCCAGATTTTACGATTTGAGTGTAGATAAAGCTTTATTCACCCATACACCGCTACCCCAGACTATTAGGCCGTACCTTAACAGAGATGCTATATAACTATGATATGCCATAAGAGCAACTTTTTGTGAAGAGTTTCTAGTTATTTTTTTTAAGGGATTTATAAACTTAGTAATCTTTTTGTAAATCTTGTCTGTATGAATCTTCCATGAGCATTGGTTATACTCGTAGATATTCGCTTTCAACTGTTATTTCTTGGCTGTTACATACGATGGATAAATAAATGACCTTGTCTCGTTTTTATATAGAAATACAAGACCTTTGTTTTGCTGACATTTACAGTTAAGTAATATGTTTGTCTCTATCCATTGGATTATATATTTTGTTACAGACTTGTCGAGTTCCTACTAATTAATGCTTTTATCGATGATACTAACAATTTAAAATGAAAGATATGTCTTCTGCGAAAAGTACGCATTTATACTTTGTTGCTCCTGGAAGATCATTGATATACAATAGGAATAGAAGGGGCCCCAAGACATTGCCCTGAGGCACTCCATGACTATTTTCTTTGTAAGTACTTACTTGAACCTGAATGAGAGTAAATTAAACAGTGATATTATAAATATTTACTTGTTTCCCAGTTATCCAAAGCATGAAATTGTCATAAGTTTTAAAAAATATTTGCCTATATAGATTTTGGCGACAATATCTGCTGAACGACTTTCTTTGCATTATTTCATGTTCACTTCATGAAATATTTAATTTTCAGTAATTATGCAAATTTGAATAAGGAAACATTTAAATACAGCTAAGAAAATACGAGAGAACTTGAAACATTAGGCTCGAGTCGGAGACCATGTAAGTTGGAGAAGCGTTGCAGTTTTAGACCGCTTACACCTAGAAAACCAGAACTTTACGAGCATGAGAAGTGAAAGCTTAAAGGGCTTTCACTTCTCATGCTCGTAAAGTTCTGGCTCGTAAAGATAGGACATCAGATGAACGCGGAGGCACAGAATAAATAATAGTACTTTGGCGGTGGCGACGCGGGGGGCGGGTGCGCGTAGGCTAAGTAATAGTGATCCGTTTGGACACTTTGAGTGCGGAACCCTAAAAACTACAAGTGAGATTGAAACCAAATTTACAGATGAGCTCAAGCTATTTTAGGCCGGATATTAAACCCATTCTTGTTTGGAAATAATTATTTAGAAAAAAAATTACAGCTGGTTTATGTAGGAAGTAGGTACCGAAAAATACAAAAACATGCAAAATGCTATCAATATTGGTAATTTTGCTAATATCTCAATTCAAAGTGTTTTAATTTATCTTTTATATACTTACCTACTTAATTGGTAAACTAGCTATACTTTGGGTTTCAAAAGAAAATTTCCTTTTATGCCGACACAGAGTTGAATCTCTTACAGGAAAAGGAAATAATACCCTTGTGGGGCTCTACCAGTGCTTCGGAAATACTAAATTTTAAGAACAACTATGAAGTAGGTATTATTATTAAGTATTCCTCCGGCCTGCGTACCTACTGTTAATTATTCTGTAGTGTCATTGTATCGGGTGGTCATAAGTAAAATTAATTATACTTAGTACACGTTTTGTACATAGATATATGCCCTAGGACTACTCATATATTTAGACCAGTGGTTCCCAAAATATGGGTCGCGGCCTCAGACCAAATATTTCTAAGGATACTAACGCCATAATGACAAAAAAGTAGCTTAAAACAAAAAAAAACACACCTGCCCTGTCAAAAATGAACTTATACCATTAAATTATATACTTTTGGAATGTGCTTATTCAAGGCCTTCAATTTGATACATTATTAAAAATGGAGCCATATTGCAGAAACGCTAATTAAAAAAAAGAAGACTATGTTACTCGGGGAGATGTAAGGATTCTAACGATACGTATACCATACGTCTAAATCTGTTCAGGAATTTTAAAGTTATGATGGAATAAAGAAACTCACATACAAACATACGTGAATCCTAACAACATCACAAATATATTTTTGGGCAGCCGTGTAAAAATAAGAAACAAATGCATCCTTCTCATAAAAAAAAATAGCACTCCTTGTATTTAAATATTAAAACTTTGGATCGGATCTGAACGTTTATTTTTATTGTTGAAACAGTCCTTCATTCATATAGTTAAGCCTCTTTTTCCTTCATGAAAACTAAGAAAGAGGCGAGTCCCGAGTTTGGAACTTCTTGTTAGGTGAGTCAACTTTGGGAACCACTGAGTTAGACAATGCTGCATCTAGTTTGAATAAATGTAATGTATGTTTGAATGCCAACTTCAAAACCTCAAACGTTAAGGAAACATGATCCACTTACCATTTGTTCTCAGAGTATGATAATAGGTATTCAACCATGTTCAAAATGCACAGTCTACAGCCAGCTACAATATTCAACTCAAAGTGCCAATTAAGCTCAAATACCTACTTAATTAACCTCAATAGAGCACTCGAGTTTTGGAGATGTTGCAACGGCCATTAAACGTAATTGTATCTGCATTTAGATTATTGATATTGCACCAACAATTAACCGCTCTTCAGATGAGGAATCTCAAGATGGTAGGGATGCGGAGTGTTTTGAAACTGTACGGAAGTTACTGAAGGAGTCTAGATTTAATTTATGGTTTAAAACTAACATGGTCACAAACACTAGAACCAAGAACGTTTAAAAAAAGACGGCGTCTACAACGCCAAGCAAACGAAGTGAAGCATAGCAAAATATGGCAGCTGGTATGAGCGATAATTTGTGGTTGATACACAATTTCATCACAACAGTCTGCATTGTTTTTGATTTTCCGCATGAACTTGACAGAATTAACACGACTAACAAGGTCCAGAATTTGCTGCGACGTGGCGGCCGATAGGCTTAACACAGTGTAAGTGTGTGCGGATCGGCATATCTTGGGTGCTTCATTTTCGATTTGTGGTCTCCGTATTTTTTGAAAACTTCTTGACTAGAATTATAAACATTAGAAACGGGATATTTACCATGTATACTATTTGTGTTGAGTTCCCGATATTTCGGCACTGTTGCAAGCGCCATGATCACGGATAACTGAAATAACTGAGTGAGGATATGAGCAGACTAAATTAATGATCTACCCTCTTTTTGACTACTACTACGAGCAACTTAGGAGAGATTCAGACATGCGCCTCGTAGCGTAGGACCGGAGGCAGTGATTCCAATTGGCTTTCAGTCAAATTCGAGCCTGGATCCTGGATCAAAGAATAAACAAATTACACCAGGAAGTATAAAGGATTGTAGACAGTCGCAGCAGGCTCTCTCGGAGATCAGAGATACTACTGAGATAAAACTGCTCTACCTTAAACGGGACAGTCTCCAACAGGTAGTAGGATTGTCACTGGTCATTGCCCTTTTAACAAACACGTTCACAGATTAGGTGTCACAGACAGCTCCTTGTTCAGAGGATGCATGGGGCAGAAGCAACGGTCACGCACGTGCTCCTGGAGTGCGAAAGCGTGGCGTTACAACGGGAACAGTTCCAGGGAGCAAACAACAACCCTGAGAGAAGCTTGCGCCAGAAAACGTGAGCTGTTGGCCTTCCTGAGGGACATCGAGTGGCTGAACCTAGTTCAGCCTAGTTGGTCAGCCTAGTTGCGGCAAAATAGCCCGAACACCGAGAACCAAGTAAGTAAGCGCGACAGCAGTACCATTGTTTACACTGTAAACAACTTAACTGTAACTGTGTAACTATTGTTATAACTTGGAGCCGAGGACCGAACCAGGTATCGTTGCATTCTATATCTCAATACCACAAAATGAAACGACATGAAATATCTGATTTAACAGTAACTCCCTTAAATGTAAAGTGGGGATGATTTTTGTTTTGAGCGCGCTGAAAGTCTCAAAGTCAAAGTAATTTATTGTAACTAGACAAAATAATAGCATTTTTTCAAGCCAAAATTAACATCTCATGAACATGGAGATCAAAGCAATAAAATTTGATGAACTAAGTATTATTTGAGTGTGAAAAGGAAATTTCCATTTCATGTGCAACAGAGTTACATCTCGCACAGGAAAAGGAAATACCCTGCTGACTCTACCAGTGCTTCGGAAATACGCCCGTTAGAAAAGAGAGCACCAATAAACTATACGGGATCTAATTTTTGACAAATCTTAATATTTTTTCAAATGACATAAATTATAATAACACACATTAAATTAACAAATATAAAATTTAAGGGGACAATGAGATGTCGCACAATCATCAAACAATCAAACTAATAAGAAACCAGGCTGGACCAGTCCCCACAAGCAGCAACCGTTCACGAGTATGACATGCGTCTAATTCAATATGTTAGCAAGCTCTTAAACTATTACATTGCAGAATTTGCAGCCCAGATGGATTCTGCAACTCTTTATTATATGCTGCTGAATGAATAAAGGCATCATAAATTTTAATATAGCTCGCAGGGCAGTAACAGAAACACTTGCATTCCTGCGCTGTAGGTTTATTATTAGCACGGGCTCAAATATCAGCTTTTGTTTCCCGATCCCTGCAACTTAGCTAACTCGATAACGTTACCATTTGTTGAAAAACTCGTGCTTGCCCTGTTCTGACAGATCAAATGACAGTGGGCAGTTGTGCCAATTGATTGATTGGACGAACGATAATTTTTAAGCGAAACGCGTATAAAAGTTTTTAGAAAAGTTCTAAGAGGCGATAAAAAATATAAATTTAATTCCCATCTGGATATATGTAAAATCATTTAATTTACAGTTCATTGTGTAGTATTCTTTTTTTTTAATGTTGTTTTTAAACATAGGATAGCACATTTCTTTTATAGTGGAAGTTTAAACTTTTGTAGTTTTATGTTTTTTATTTATCACAACTGGCAGGTGGACTTGCAGTGTAGTATATAAGTAGAATATTTAGTTCTATATTTTAGATTATTTCATTTATATTTATTTAAGTATATATTTTTGTTTAAGTTTATTTTTATTATGAACAATAGCAGTTCCAGCGATAGTTCAGATTTTGTTTCATGCAACTCTTCAGATGACAGTAGTGATAGTTTCAGTAGCATACCTACCCTCTCTAATAGTATCGACTCATTTATTGGTGATGTTCCTAAAAACCTTAATATCCTCCATATCAACGCACAGAGTATCCCGGCTCATTACCCAGATATGCTGGCGTCGTTCGATCATAAAAATATCCACGTACTTCTTATTTCAGAATCTTGGCTAAAACCATGCCATCCATCCACCTCATATTCCCTACCTGGTTTCATACTCCTGCGTAATGACCGCACTGGTTGTGGAGGTGGCGGTGTTGCCATTTATCTCCGTGCAAACATTCCTTACACTATTGTGAGTATGTCAGCGCAACCCCCTCCAACCGATGCTGGTGAGCATCTCTTTATTGAAATCACAGTTTCCCATACGAAGATGCTTGTAGGTGTTTATTATTGTCCTTCCCTACGCATAAACTTTTTTCTAATTTTGAGAAACTCCTGCAAGATCACTCTCCTTCTTACGATCACAATATTATCATGGATGATTTTAATACATGCTTGCTGAAACTTGATAATAGATCGTCCACTTTGAAACCATCATCAGGGCCAGCAACTTAACCATTCTGCCACTTAACGCTACACATCATTTCCCTAATTCAGTCCCCTCTTTTTGACCTTATTCTAGTCTCTTCCCAAAATCTCGTTGGTAAGCATGGTCAGTGTTAGGCAGACGCTTTCTCTCATCATGATTTGCTTTTCCTTTTTTATAAAGTCCGTCCGCTGAAAGCGAAACCCAAAGTTCTTCTGCTGCGTAATTTTGGTGGTACGGATTTGGAATGCTTGCGCAAGGATGCTCAGGAGCTGGACTGGTCAGCTGTCTTGGATGGAGTGTCAATTGACGACAAAGTTGAGGGTTTCAATCGTATTTTGACAAAATTATATGAAACAATTGACTCCATTCTTTCTTTTTTATCAAAAGTGCTCGAGCGCCTTGTTCATCAGCAAAGGTCTTCCATTCTTAACAGAAACTCTCTCCTTAATAATTTCCAATCTGGTTTCCGTCCTGGGCATAGCACTGTCTCCGCATTAGTTAAAATTACTGACGACATCCGATATGGCATGGGTAACAGAAAACTGTCTGTTTTATCACTACTTGACTTCAGTAACGCTTTTACCAACGTTGATTTCGACATTCTTCTTGGACTTCTTCGCTCTCTTAACGTATCTCCAACGGCTATTGATTGGTTTCGTAGTTACCTGTATGGTCGCCGGCAGCGTGTTCGCATTGATGATAAATTATCATCCTGGTGTTGTACATCTGCTGACGTTCCTCAGGGCGGCGTATTATCTCCTTTACTTTTTGCTATTTTCATTAACTCAATTTCTCACCAAATATCTTCTTCCTACCATCTCTATGCAGATGATTTGCAAATTTATCACTACTTGACTTCAGTAACGCTTTTACCAACGTTGATTTCGACATTCTTCTTGGACTTCTTCGCTCTCTTAACGTATCTCCAACGGCTATTGATTGGTTTCGTAGTTACCTGTATGATCGCCGGCAGCGTGTTCGCATTGATGATAAATTATCATCCTGGTGTTGTACATCTGCTGACGTTCCTCAGGGCGGCGTATTATCTCCTTTACTTTTTGCTATTTTCATTAACTCAATTTCTCACCAAATATCTTCTTCCTACCATCTCTATGCAGATGATTTGCAAATTTATACACAAGCTCCTTTAGATCAGTTGCATACAGCTATTGAAACAATCAATTATGACCTCAAACGTATTTCAGACTGGAGTAAATCATATGGCCTTAGTGTAAATCCCTTAAAGACTCAAGTTATTGTAATCGGTAGTTCAAGACTAACAACTAAGATTGACTGGTTTCATCTCCCACAAGTTCTTTTCGATGGCACACATATCAAAATAAGTGAAACTGTTAACTTGGGTGTGCTTATTGATAGACAACTATCTTGGGGACCTCAGTTAAGTGAGGTAAGCCGTAAAGTTTATGCGTCAGCGGGTTCACTTAGAAGACTGCGCAATTTTCTTCCCACTACCACCAAACTTGCTCTAGCACAGTCTCTTCTGCTGCCTTTACTCGACTACGCCGACGCCTGTTATTTGGACTTAACCGAAGAACAGCTAAATAAGCTAGAGCGCTTACAAAACTTTTGCATTCGGTTTGTTTTTGGCTTACGCAAGTATGACCATGTATTTTCACACAAAGCTCAAATGGTTACCAATCCGACGTCGCTGGGATAGCCACAGAGAAGAGAGAGGGCCTCTCTTCTGTACAGTGTCCTATTTAATCTATCGACCCCTCCCTATTTCAAAGAGCAATTTGAGTTCTTTCATTTTTCCCATTCCCGTATTCTTCGTTCCACCAATACTCTGCAGTTGAAAGTGCCTCACCAATCTACGATGTGTTATCACAACTCTTTTACTAAACGGGCTGTAAGACTGTGGAATGCTTTGCCCATCAATATTAGAAAAGCTAAGTCGATAGCTGTCTTCAAAGACATGGTGAAGAAGCACTACTTGTCATAAAGTGGGATACTATGTTATTCATACATAATTTATACACTATTCCTTTGTGAAAATGCTATTTATTTATGTATATTTATATAATATATTATAAATTTGCCAATATATATGTTATATTATTTAATTATAGTATATATATTAATGTTTTTAACAAAATTTATGATAACACATATGTAAGTATGTATACAAATATTACGTTATATAGTTGTTTTTATTTATCTATTAACTTTTTTGTTCCAAAGTAAGTCTCCATCACTGACCGCAATGTTTATTTTATATTCCTGTCCATCCAATGGTTGCCTGTAAGAAATTGCAAATAGCGATAAGGCCGCCTATCGTACAACATTAGATTTTATGTATCATTACTGTTATGTTGTTTTTTTATTGTAATGTGTCCAATAAAGAGTTATTGTATTGTATTGTATAATAAAACACTATATTAAAAAGTCTGTACAATGAAGATAAGTATTATTAAAAATGGTTTGAGGCGTAAAATAAGCTACTGAACAAGAATATATAATTCTTCAAATGGTGTCTGTCTATCTGTCTGTTGATGCGCGATCACGTAAAAACTATTAGATTGTATAGCTTAGGTTTGACTTATAAATTGGTGTACTTGGTATCTCAATTGGAAAAGTAGAAGACATAGGATTCTTATATCCCAGAAAAAAGACCACGCGGTTAACGCCGCGAAAAGAGTTAGTACATTATAATGAGTGAACCACAAAATTACAGGCCAGAATCTGCAACATAGCAGGTAGTGCTGATCAGGGCAGATCAGTTAATATACTTGTTTTTAAAGCAAGTTTTTTTCTGGATCTGAACATTTCTCTTTCTTTTCCACAGTAAACTTAAACTGCTACTTTCTTTCAAGCAATTGTTTACCTTGGCGATATTTCATTTCATCTCACTTCAACTTGATCTACGTTCTCCTCAAAATCTTTGCAATTTCCAACTATTGAGTCACAGTTAGATTAAAATGAATAGCGACAGTAGCATCACCTGCGTCTGTTAGTATGTCACGTCTTATAAAAAGTAAGTAGTACTGTAAGTAGTAGTAGTAGTATAAAAAAAAAAAAAAAAAGTAGTACAGTGTGGATTAAATTACATAACAGCTAGAGCAGTACTGGTTTAGTCATTAAGCCTAATTATTTTGGACGAGGTAAATTACTTACCTAATTGGTAGACTTGACTAATTTGACTGGTTTTGTACAATATACTAAACACTGGTGTCAATTGTCTTGTTCAAATCACTAAAATAGTTTTTAATTTAGTTTAGTTTTGCAAAAATGCTGTTCTGTTGTTCATTCTATCCATACCAATATATGAAAGTGAAACGTTGTCTGTTTGTTTGTTTGTTTGAGGAGCTTTCACGCGATATCGGCTAGACGGATTTTGATGAAATTTGGAGTGGAGATAGCCTATACCTAACATAGGATGACTTTTTTGCGATAAACAGTAGACCGCGCGGACGAAGTCACGGACGGGAATGCTAGTTCTTACTAAATTTAGTTCAGAGATTCTTTAAAGCTATTTGCTATTTAGTTTAGAATATTAGTTTTCAATATCCTAGAAGAACATAGGATTACTTTTTCGCGATAACCAGTAGTCCGCGCGGACGAAGTCGCGGGCGGGAAAGCTAGTTTTAAATAAATTTAGTTCAGAGATTCTTTAAAGCTATTTGCTATTTAGCTTAGAATATCATTTTGTTGAAGCTCTAAGGCATACTCCCTTTTTGAGAAAGCCTGTGCCTCAACAGTGGGAACCGGGGCTTACAATTCAGTAAAGTGGGATACCGCAATCCAGCATCATTACCAAGTCCCTTAGCTCCGTCGCGCTTACGAGTAAGTTTACATTTAGAACTTAAATTTAGTGGAAAAGCTAAATTTAGTCTAGTTTAGTTAGTTTGTAGCAAATGAATTGGTTAGACAGGACTAACCTAAAATTTGGCGTAGTTTAGTCTAGTTTGTAGCAATAGAATAGATTTGACAAAACTAAACTTAAATTTGGCGTAGTTTAGTCTAGTCGGTAACAAGAGAATCGACACAAATTGGCTGGTATTGTACAATACTCCGTAAAATTTAAAGCAGTCAAGTGTGTTGGGTGATCGGGTAAGTATAAGGTTACTATTCCGTAGCCATATAAATCGTAAACTACAAAAAACATTATAATTACAAAAACAAATGACTTTTTGCTGTTGAGTACTGGGTCTCATTAGTGTAGTTGGTGTAGTTCTGAGTTGACGCGGTATCAACAGCACTAATTAAATATTAACTTAATGTTTTGTTTTCATGATTTAGTATTAAGATCAGGCACCGTAATTTAAGGGAATTTTCCATAAATATGTTGAGTCAACCACAAACCTGATAAATGTGAAACATAACATTTTTTTTGTGATCTTTATCTCTCCTTGATCAAGACAAAAACGTGATTAACAGAATTTCTTCGATAGGTACATTTTCTTATAAAAATTACGTTATTTTCGGTAATATTTTAATTTTTCTACTCAACGGCTTAAGTTTTATCTCTAAAATAAATCTCACAGCAAGAAAATATAGTTTGTTATCCATTGTCAAGACAAAATTTATCGAACTAAATTATTAGCCTGTCAATAAAATAAATAAATATAATAGTTTCGAGCTTAAATGTGTGTTCAAACAGCGCTCGCGATATTCAACCTTGCTACGCAGGTACCTCAGTGCTTTTTGCGGGTAGTGGGTGGCAGCGTAGAGGCGGAGCTAGAGTGGGCAAATTATTAATGGAACCTGGTCTTAACGCCTGCTTAGCGATTAGATTTGAGAGGCGTTATCTTTACGACACGAAATTAATTGCAGTATTCATTTTATTAGTAAAGCCGTGTTTGGTCAGTTTCAGCAAAAGTACCAATAGATGGCGTCACCGTCTCCGTAAGACGGATTTAAATACTGACGGAAAAATTTGAATGATGATTCGGCTACCGTGACCACTACAGTCACGGTCACAGTAGCCGAATTGGTTAAAGGCACGTGTCGCACAGAGGCATGGATGATGCGGGTTCGAATCCAGTCCGTGATCCAAAATTTTCTTTTAGAGCATTATTAGGTATTAATTAACTTTTTAGACTATTTACTAATAAATAGTGAGCTAATTATGTAATTATCAACAAGACCATTCACATCAATTACCTAGCCTAGGATAACTTAAACGGGTACCTACTAGCTACCGGATAAACATAAATAGATACGAATATAACATCCATGTCTCGTAGCGGGACTCGAAACCGCGATCGTTGTCTTCGCAGTCAGAGTCACTAGCCACTCGGCCAGCTATTCATCTTGCATTACCAGCCCTAGAGCGGAAGAGTCAACCAAGAGTTTATTCGAGTTTAATTTGTCCCACAAAAATGAATTAGTGGGACAAAGACAACTTTTAAACATTCCACTTTGTCTCACCAGTTTGACAACTTGATGGGGCTGAGTGGGACACTTCAATCTGTAGTTTTCGCACATTACTGCTTGGCGGATCAATATCTGCCAAAGGTACTTTTTCAGGCGGAATATTGCAGAAGAGGCCTATACTCAATGTTCCAGTATAATACAGTACCATTACACATACTTAGAAACCTACAATGATAATATAGCAGGTCGATGCATGATGATCATGTTGATTACTAACTAATTGATGCCTACATCCTACACCTATCAGGTTCGTATGTCGTCAAATGTCAACAACATTCCACGCGGCCTGCAGCTTCGCTATGTCATTACCACATAGCTATATCTACTAAAACCAGGTATAATGTCATTGCTTTGCCATTTGGCATAGTATAACATTTTGTAGAAGTTCTAAGGCATACTCTCTTATGACAGTCTGAGTCACACTATAGGAACTAGGGATTGCAATCCAGCAAAGTGGGCTATCGCAATCCCGCGGGATCCAGCATCATTGGAAGGCCAGGGGATCCCGCACAGTTCGTTAACGAATCGCGCTAAATCTAGTCAAATCTGCGGTCTTCACTTCTATACCCATAGACGCTCTAATCACTAAGTTTAAATGAAGTGTGTATTGTGTTTAAATATGGTTATATGTATGTCATGTTGTATGCAGCATGACCGTTTTTGACGCTGGCTAGGTACATATTATGTAGTTCTGAAAAGTAAGTAGATTCCTCCTAGGAAGCTATTTGTTTTTGTAATATCATTTCTCTAAAATTAAAGATTTTATAACTTAGTAGTAATGTATATTGAAAATACGCTTAATTATCCAAATCCAAGTTATAGGTATATGTATAACAGATTAATGTGATTAATTCACATTAAGGTGATAAAATATGTGATACACCATACAATTAAGATTGATATTAATTGCCTAAGGTAGACAATATTAGATAATCTATAATATTAACACGCCAATGTTACTAAATTGCGTTTAAAAACTGACAAAGTCATAATCATTCTGATAGAGTAGTTGTGTACTAGAGTACTCCCAATTATCGATTTTGATTGAACTTTGTTTGATTATTGCCAAAATAAACGATACATTAAACGTTTTATAAAAAGTAAAATTAATAAGCGCTGGACCCCGCGGGATTATTGCTGGATTAGTGTCAATCTCGCGGTAATTGAAAACACTGCTGGATTGCAATGCTTAGTGGGAACGTACGAAGATGGTACAAGATAAGAACGTATGTGAAAAGATGTGCACCTTACGTGCAATTCAAAAGTGAAGCACCTAAGATATGCCGCCAGTACGCACGAGCCTCGTGGACATATTTACGCGAGTATGTCAATCGGACCAATCGAGGTCTTGCTCCGATGTACCGCCACCACATCACAGCAAGAGCTCGCCCATGTTAGTCGCGTTGATTCTGTCACAGGTTGTCGCCCCATTGCTTATTTGTATTGGTTAAATTTTACAGTAGAAGAGTTTTTTGTTCTACTTAAAAAAAAACGTAAGTTTCTAGATATGAAGGTATTTCTTAATACATGAGTTATTTATGAATTGACAGTAATAATTTTCATATGAGATGGTAATTAATCATACCTTATTTCATAGGTTTTAATGTGAAGATAGAACAATGATGAATAAATAAAATTACGTATTAACATTACCTCATTAGACATAGGACAAACTGACTGTTTCATTTTTGCGAGCTTATTTGTTCTATGTTCCAGATGACATGATGTCGCAGGCTGTGATTGGTCGATTTTATACACATAGATCACTGAAGCACTTAACAATTAACATCTTTTACAATGTAGGATATATAACAAAAACTGAACATTGTACAAATAAGCACAAATTTTCATTACGATGTCGGGTCACTAAAAACGTCAATAAAATGTTTGTTGTTTTAAAAGACATAAGTTTTAAATCTTCCTTGACCAACAGGAGTGAAGTTTAAGTCTTAACAATACTGCATTTGCAGTTAATTTTCGAAAAATTTGTTAGATAGAACAAAAACAGCACTCAGGTGACGAGGTCTCACGAAAATTATAAAACAATGCCATCTGTGTGGAGAAATTGTTTAAAAACATATTTCACGTAAAACTACTCTATCCATTCACGCACATGCCGCCCGCTCGTTTTTGCTATGCTTCATTTTTGAGTTTGACGGTGAGGAGTCATATTTTTTTAAAAGCTTTTAATTTGAATTGCAAGATTCCAGCACTGACAAAATCCATAGGTACATATTTATGTACCTATGGATTTTGTCAGTGCTGGAATCTTGCAATTCAAATTTCGAGCACTTCCCGATTAGCTAACGGCTGAAAATTTCAGAGTAGCTCACAAACCGATGACAAAGCAACAATAATAAAAAAAAAGTAAGAAGAAAAAAAAGCGTAAAAGCTTTTTCATTATTTTTATTTTTTTAAATTTTACTTATTTATGATTCTGATCCCAGTTTGATGATCGTGGGACACAATTTTTTTTCGTAAAAAGTGTACAAACAATAAAAATAAAACCTTAAAAATGTAAAAAGGGAAAACGCAAGAAAATGTGACATTCATTAAAAAAAAGGTCCTATAATATTTTTTTTAAATTATACTTATTATAAACTTTCCTGGTAGAAGAAGATTTATTTAATGTTTAATTGCAAGATTACTTTAACCTTAAAATCCAGTTGAAAAAAAATACATCGAAATCGGTTCAGGAATCCCGGAGATATGACTGACTGAAGCTGAACATACACATAAAAACAGTACAGTAGAATCCAAATATAGTCCAATTGGAAATAGGCAGGAAATGTTTCCAGGGAAATTACTGGGCAATGAGACTTAACAACCAATGTCTCAGGACTTCGAGCATATTTGCTCGAAGTCTCAGGGTGACGAGCGCAGTGCAGTGACGCGCAACATTTTGGAAAGTTCTGGGAGCTCTGGGAGGCACTGTAACTACTGTGGGCAGGCGTGACGCTTATCATCGGGCGCACGACCTGACGACACGACGCACGACGTCTCGTCACTCAAAATAACAATAATATTTTTTAATAAAAGTAATGGCATGGGTGTAACACAGAAGAAGAAACGAGTATCTTGTGAACCGAGAAGATCAGATTTTAATCAAAGCGATATTTTAATCGTAGACGCTACTACATCCTGGTAGGAAAAACAACACTTTGTAAAGTGAATAGGTAATATTATTCTGTGAATTTGACACCACTAGAAAGGACACAATGATAATAAAATAGTTCAAGCGGTTCATCTATATGACTACTTATTATAGTTATAATAAGTAGTCATATAGATATAATAAAGTTTACAGATATATGCCCTTCAAATGCCTTAAGCCCCATTGTATAATAACCTAAAACAAATGTCCACAATTAGTTCCACACGCGCGGTGATTAGTTTACCACGTACATTTGCTGGCTCATTTGCATTCGTAATTAATGGTTTGACGGCTTGGGCGTATATTTAAGACTAGCTGTGCTCGCGGTTTTGCCCTCGTTATCATTTCTCTGCGTTAAAAGTTGTAAGTGTGTTATTTCAGGAACAAAAGCACCTATAAAGTACATAATACCAAATTTAGTTCAGCCGTCAAATAGTTTTTTAACGATTGCTCGGCTTCTACTCATCGGATTGAGATAATAAGTACACCAGTTTTTATGTCTAAATCTAAGCTACCAACAGTGAAAACCGCATCACAATAGGCTTAGTGGTTTTAACGTGATGCGCGAACAAACCAGACACGTTTTTCTAAAATGTTATATTCTTTTCAGTAGATTATTTTGCACATTTTCGTTGACGGAAAATGACTTGACGTAAAAAGTCCTATTCGGTTACACTATTTACGGCAACATTTGTAAAAAGTTAGTGTCGAATTTCAAAATGATACTTACCCCTCCAATGAAGTTCTCACTTAGATCAAGATCTTGATGTCTTTAAGTTTTACTTTATGTTTTTAGACAATTAGGGACGGTTTATATTTCTAGTATATACGCGTACTATTTATTTATTATGATGTAAAGAGAGAGCACATACATAATCGAATTATGTACTCAAAATTAGTTTTCGCACCGATTTGTATTTGATCAATGTATATTTCAATAGACTACGATATATTTAGTAATTATTATCACTATTTATAGGAAGAAAAAACCGGCCAAGTGCTAGTCAGACTCGTGCACCGAGGGTTCCGTACAAAGTTAACTTTGCCGCTGGAAAACTGTTGTCCCTATACATCGACATAGGTCGCGGTCAGTTTACCAAATTTATTTTTTTCCTTTTGAGGTCCTTTTTTTTGAGAAAACAGATAATCGCTTTGGAGTCTAAAGTTTAGACAAACTAACTGTAGCTACAATATGGTGAACTAGACACAAAAACATTTAGATTACACTTAAAATAATCATAAATACAATCACACAATCTGTTCAGATAAAGCAGCTTCATAAACATGATGTCTTGCTACAATGACCCACCTGAAGGCCGCCGACCGGTTCTTTATCATTTCAATACTGTTTCCACATGGCGGACGGCAACAATGGCCTTAATTCCTTTTCTTTTGCGAAATATATTCATGATACACTTGTTATGGTTGCAGAAGTACTATAGAGTAGGTACAGCTTTGTTAGTTTAGGTGTGGGTATTGAAATTGCTTGCTGCTGCCTTGCCTACGATTTTTAAGCCCCGCAGTTTTACCTGCGCGGGCAATAATGATTTAACGATCATAATAATGAAAAGTAGACCTAAATAATGTATGCAACAAAGACTTTTTTTGTGTCATACCTAGCATACCAATTTTTTATTTTATTTCCTATCGATTGACACTAGTTGCACTAGTGGCCAAACTTATTCAAAATAGCGGAAGCTTAGGTCATGTCAATAAGGTTATATTATGATGATCTTTCATCAAAATCAGCTCAGCTGCGTGAAAAAGTAACAAACATAAGAACTCACAAACGTTTGCATTTATAATATTTGTGTATGGATTATGGATATTTGTGTTGTTCATACGATTGAGTTTTAAGACCGTCTGCAGTAACTCTTCTCCACTGGTCAAGATCTTCTGCAAGAACTTCCTAGTTAGCAAAACTCCACACACTCGCAAAACCATATTTGCCAACGGTGCGGTCGCAGCTGCGGATCCCGTATTGGTTTATTCAGTCACCAAAAGAAGTGCCATACTACAACCTCCTGATGCTGCTTTAAGGCCAGTATCCAAGGTTACATTATCCCACTCCCCACTCACCTGCCTCCTCCCATACACTCTGCCACCCGCTACCCGCAATAAGCACTGAAGTGCCTGCGTAACAAGGTTGAATTTCGTGAGCGCTGTTTGAACACACATTTTAGCTCGGAATTAAATGACGTAAGTCTCAAAAGTTATTTGTTTTATTGGCAGGCTAATAATTTAGTTGGGTAAATGTTGTCTTAACAGTAGATAATAAACTATATTTTCTTGCTGTACAATTTATTTTAGAGATAAAACTGAAGCCGTTGAGCAGAAAACTGAAAATATTCCTGAAAATAACGTAACGTTTGATGAGAAAATCTAACGAATGAAATTCTGTTAATCATGTTTTTGTCTTAATCATAGAGAGAGTGTTATGTTTCACATTTATCAGGTTTGTGGTTATTTATGGAAAATTCCCTTAAAAAGCAGAACCTGGTCCATCTTGTAGATGTAAGATGGCTTTTGAGGATGTGTTTAGTGTGATTCAGCTCATCTAGCTCGTTTCGACCCTGGGTAAGAAACTCTAAAAAGCCCTTACAAACTTATTGCCATGTAGGCATAATATCAAGTAACAGCGACAGAGATCGATGAAGCCGGATCTTTAAAAATTCCATTGCAGTCAGCCATAATAAATATTCCGTGAAAGGAATTCACTGTCTGAAAAGCGATATTATTATATTTATTTCTGACTACGTAGTAGGTATCCCACTCGCAAATATGGTGGTTACTGTTGAAATCGACCTTCATTGCTCATCACCTCCATGCCAGCGTCCAAGACCATATTCCGAAGGTATAAAAATGAGTTTGGGTGGCTTGTATGACTGGCAGCATCATGGAGAAGTTTCTTTTGCTAATAGAGGGGTTAATTTAATATATACTTCATTTGTGCTATACATATTTAAAAATTATAAAGTTGGTTTTCTAGTTGTTTTGTATTTACTATTTATAAATGTAAAGAGAAGGGGAGTCGGCATCAAATTATTGTATTGTCATCGGTCCTTGATAAGTGTGCAAAGTTTCAGTTCAATCTGAAGTTATAAAGTGGGTCAAAATCACGATCAAAACTTCCATAACATACTAACATACATATAGGTGGAACTAATAAAAGCATGATAAAAAATATATCTTATGCTCTGCTCTCTCCGACAATTTTTCTTACGTAAAAGCGATTTTTCATTTAAGAAAAACAAAGCTTTGTGAAGGATAGTACAGATACCTTCTTAACCAGGTTTTAAAATTGGAGGGGGCGCGGCACCTCCCGTTTGATTTTAGGGAGGCATTTGGCCCC
Source organism: Alsophila aescularia (assembly GCA_946251855.1). Lineage (NCBI taxonomy): Eukaryota > Metazoa > Arthropoda > Insecta > Lepidoptera > Geometridae > Alsophila > Alsophila aescularia. The sequence goes on from OX276381.1 coordinate 18,837,081, forward strand.
CTCTGCCCCCCACTTCCGCGGTCTCTGTATGTGTATGAATAATTGTGATTACATATATACCAACAGATAACGATCAAACGCGTGCCCTGTCTAAAATTTCACATCTTATTATTCACGTGCCATCAATGGTCATATTGTCAAACCAAAATTAATTGAATACCTACCATTCCAGAAAAAATACTGTTAAGGAAAAAGTGTGATTATTTATAGCAGGAACATACATTCATGTTTCTACCAACACCCACGTGTCTGCGGATTCATAACCAAATGAGATTGACACGCAAATTATTACATACAAACAAATTGGATTCAGTCAGTGTGCTCTGTAATTTATGTCTCCTTGCAAGACTTTGAATTCCTGGGATAAAAGGAGATTACTCATTAAAATCACAGTCGAATGATATTTACAACAGTGGTGGCCGTAAGTTATATGCGCTGCGTATTCCGACGGCATCTCGTTCAAACCTCAGTCTTGCACCAATGACTTATTTCAAAAAGTGTGTGGATTTCGATGCCATCGCTCAAAAACTGTGAAAGAAAACATCGCGAGGAAACCAGCACATCCAAATCCTCACAATTCAAGGATTTGTGACATCCATCAACCCGCACTGGGCTAGCATGGTGTACAATGGCCCATACTCTCTCTCTTAGAGAAGGCCTGTGCTGTGATTGTTTGAGCAGTGATTTATAGACTGTGTTTAAAAGGCGTAACTTCTGGTTCGTTGCACTTTTCCCTCTAAAATAGTTGAGGGGGTGATAGCTGGTACGAAAGTCATACTTGTGAACGGGATCTGGTTGTGGGGAGTGGTCCAGCCTGGTTTCTTATTAGTCATTTGTATTTTTATTATTCTGATCCCAGTTTGATGATCGTGGGACATCTCATTGGCCCTTTTTATCTTTTGTATTTTACAATTACATTAGCATTCAATTATAATTTCTGAAATATATTTTTCATAAGACATTTTTAAATTTTTTAATGCACTATTCTCTAACGGGCGTATTTCCAAAGCTACGGTATAGTCAGTAGAGTATTTCCTTTTCTTCTGCGAGATTCAACTCTGAGTCGGCAAGTGAAAAGGAAATTTCATTTTTAAATTCATAGCTTACTTATTTTACCTAATTTTTGATTCTATCTATCTATCTATCTATCTATCTGATCAGCCCATATCCACTGACTGCTGAGTATAGGCCTCCGCCTCCGCCATTCTTTCAAGTCCTGCACTAGCCTCATCCATTGGCCTCCAGCGTACCTCATAATATCGTCTGATCATTGGGCTGGTGGTCTGCCTCGACTTATTACTAACTTTACTGATTAGATCTACTAGACTATTACTAATTTTATTGATTAGATCTACTAGACTATTACTAATTTTATTGATTAGATCTACTAGACTATTACTAATTTTATTGATTAGATCTACTAGACTATTACTAATTTTATTGATTAGATCTACTAGACTATTACTAATTTTATTGATTTGATCTACTAGACTATTACTAATTTTATTGATTTGATCTACTAGACTATTACTAATTTTATTGATTAGATCTACTAGATTATAACAAATTTTATTGATTTGATCTACTAGACTATCACTAATTTTATTGATTAGATCTATTTATAATATTTTATGTTTTTCTCCTTGTTCATGAGATTTTAAGTTTTGACTTGTAGAACTTTAAATTATAAGCCAGAGAAAAGATAACAATATACCTGATTTCCGCGAATCAAAGGCGTCACTGTGGTTTCTTGCAGCTTCTTACCAGAGGGTCTTTCGTTGGCTTACTTTGAATTCAATTATCATCGAGGGCAAAGGTTTAATTGAGTAGCTACGATTTTGAATTTTGTGCTAAAAGTTTTAAGTCTTCTTTTTCTGTGATGAGTCCAAGGATGTGTCCGTTTACTTGATCAGTGAGATGAGACGAGAAACCTATTATTGTTCGTCACTGACAGCTAAAATCTTCAACCCACTTTAAAAATAAATACCATCTTGCTTGGACTCGTTTTACCATATTCCTGTCTTTTGAACCGACTTCAAGAAGAGGTTCTCAATTCGACCCGTATGTTTTTTTTGTATGTATGTTACGCGGTATCTCCGCCAATTGTGGATCGAATCCAAAAAATATTTTTTGTTGGAAAGGGTGCCACAGGGGTATTCCCATTTAAATTTCAAGAAAATATTCCACCTCTAAGAGTGGAAAATAAGGGGATGACTTAATTTTATTAACTTTCACCCACTTTATGACGCGATATCTTCGTCAAATATGGCTCTATCTTGAAGTTTTTTTTATTATAGAATAGGATATGTTTTAGATATGGTCCTATATGGGGATATATATATATATAATTTGGTGAAGATTTGATGAAGGGCTTCGGAGATTCAAAAAAACTCCTCAATGGATAACAGCAAGTTACTTCCGATTGCTGTAATCCCAATAGGCAAAATAGGGAAATAAAATAAACTTTATAAAAAGTAAAAACCGACTTCAAAATGAATAAAATAATACGATACGAAACACTTTATTGTAATTTCCAGCTAGAAAACATACACATTATAATTGAACAGTCGATGCCCAATTATCTTAAATGTAACCAAATCAACTGCACAGACTTCCTTATCTGTTTCCCACATAAGATTATTTTATTAATTTTGAAGTCGGTTTTTACTTTTTTTAAAGTTTATTTTATTTATTTTATTTTCGCTGGTACAGTACTGGACTTTAGGGATTGGGCAACAGTATTTTTCCAGTACCATCACCTATATCCCCAAGGCGATCGTCTGCCAAGTATTGTGATTATGGATATGGCAAATCCCCTCTAATATGGGGGAGGGCAGGCCCATGTACAGCAGTGGACTTTTTCGGGCTGATAATGTGGTATAATTTCTAATAAAGATCTTAAATTAGGGGTTTGTTGTCAGGATCCTTTCTCTTCCGAATCATTTTCAATCAGGTTAAAATACTTGCATAGAAGAAGGACCACAGTAGACTTACAACAAAATTATAATTAAGTGCCTACGTGATTAGCTACTGATGCGAAACCATGACTTCTTTCTTATAGCATTAACTTTAGCTAGATGTACATTCTAATACACACTAACATAGATATCATTCACTCATTATCATTGACCGAGCGAGTGCGAAGCGCAAGCGAAAAGTCCCCGTTTCAGCTTGGGCATAAATGCTTTCGTATGTGCGGATGTCCGTCTGTCCGGATGTCTGTCTGTCCGGTTGGATCTCTGCTCTACTCTACAGGTCGCACTTCTCGACCGATCTAGACGAAACTTGGTATACAGTAATCGAATTTTTAGAACTTTTTAGTCATCGGGGATTTTTGATTAGGGAGGTACTTTCCCCAAAAGGGGCAAAAAAGGGGCAAATCTCCGCCTTTTTAGATCCGATTTCGATCGATCTTTTTTATTTAAAAGGTAGTATTAGTATTATAATACTGTACATTGGTCTCATAAAAATTTGGTGAAGATCTGATGAGGATCTTCGGCGTGGTGACCAGAATAACTCCTCAAAAAGCAGTAAATTTCTTACTTTTAGGTTTCTACCAGTGAGATCATCCCTTTTTACACACTAGGTAGGGCTTGATGGAGCAGCTTGATTATTAATGTTAGTTGTAAATAATGTTACTAGATGGCGTTACTGTGCACCGTTAGATTATTTGCAAAAAAGTTTGTACGCGCGAGGTCTACAGCTCACAGAGCCACTAGTTCTTAAACTATGCACATTATCTACAAATCTAGGCTCCATTTACATTGATACTAGTAAATAATCTGTGCCACTAGTTTAACTTTAGTCGTATCTCATTTCCATTCACTTTTCGACAGGTACTTAAAGCTGAGTAGGTATATAATACAGAGTACTCCACAAATTGTCCCGTCTAATTCACGATGCGAATTGGATCTGACCTTGACATAATGCCATGAGGTTAGGGTCAGGATTTGCGGCCTCATTTCTGGCGGATCTTCTTTGACCGTGATATAGTTTTTGATTGGAAGGTCAATATCAGTACCTACTCTTAGACCTTTACTCGTGGCTCGTCGAGTGATAAATGGTAACATTTTTTAACCATTAAAAGGGTATCCATCATTAACAACGTCTTTATTTCTATACTACCTAATATGATTAGGAGAAAATATTAGATTTTTTGTTTGTTTGTTTGTTTGAATGCAATGATAAACTCAAAAAAAAACTCATTAAAAATTCTTTCACCTATATAAAGCTACTAAAGCGGATAGAATCGTACACAAATAAAGAGAAACCCTTAGAAGAATGTCTAAACTTTGAGATTTTTTACACATTTTCATTAAGATGATTTGCTTCACTGGTTCGAGGCTGTTCGAGTAGGTACCTAAGCTTCCTAGCTTTGCCGTCAGATTTCTTATACCTTGAAAATACTATGTTCTAACCCCAAACTTAAAGCCTGATTCAGTACTAATTAACAAATGTACTGGTGAATGACTTATAAGAACTCTGGTTTAGTCATGGACTTGGCATTTAGTTTCCTGTTTATAATACTTTATCGCATCGAGAACTAAGATTAGCTTTCCTGTGTTTAAAACACAAACAAGCAGAGTTGGACGGGGTTGGGTTGGTTGGGTTGATAATTCAGTAAGTCGGTTGAAAATGTTGTTATGCGAGACAAAGATTTTTCTCAAGTTGCGATGCTTAGGTTTTTCATTATTTTAAACGTACAATGGTTGGCAAAATACTCTGAAAACTATAGATCTGAAGAAGAAGGTAAGATGGCAAAAAAAATAATACATTTAATTTTAATGAATTTAAAAAAGAAAGTATTTAGCTTCCTCTTGGATCAGTTATTATTACTACGTAAAAGCTATTATTACGTAAAAGACATTCCGCAAAAGATCTTATTGACAAATCAATCTAAAATTTTCATGGTTTTTTTTATTGACATTCTATATTTATTTTCTTTTGACATATTATTATTATCTTTAATTAATTCAATTAATAAATAAACAATATAATTTATCATGAATTTTTACGCCTTTTTCCATTTATTTTGAAGGGAGAATCATTATGCTAGCACATCATAGCAAACCTTTTGGTTTCCCACACTGGTGTGACTACGAGTCTTATATTTTGTAGCTTACTAGTTGTCACACCAAGCAGTGTGACCATGAGTTTATTTCATTTCCATTTATAAAATCCGGGATTGTGGCATTATGGCGGTGGAACAAATGTTTTAAGACTAGCTCTGGCTGGAGCTGATTGATGACCTTCAATAATGGAGCGGGCACTACAAGAAGAAGATACGTTTGAATGTTGATGGAAGCTGAGAGTTAACTCATGTTTGTGAATAGGTTCCGGCTGAAAATAAGTGCTAAGGCTTGTTGCCTCAACGTTTGCAGAACGGAACCTGATTGTGGCAACACACTTCATTATGTTTTGTTTGTTTATTATGTTAATTTCTGTTGTTTTGTTTGTTGTTATAATGTTGTGTGTTGTTATGAATAAATGTACATCTGTCAAAGAATAACGCAGGTGTCCTAGGCCAGCTCAGCGAGGACAGAAACCTCGCGTGGAGCAAAAGCTGGCTTGATCCAGATGTTCAGTACGCATAGGGACTGCGAAAGCACGGCCTATCGATCCTTTAGTACCTACTGAAGAGTTTTCAGCAAGCGGCTCTTCTTATCATTGCGAAGCATTTTCTTTCTTAACTAGTGTTAGATAGAATACAACGATACCAGGTTCGGTTCTACGCCACGCAACAATGACTTTTCTACGTGTGCAGCTTTTCATCCCTCTGTGCTTCGGAGAAGCTATCGATCCTAACTGGTTTTGACTGATAGCACCGCAAGCACTGGGCGGCCTGACAACCTGACGCCAGCTAAATCATACAACATAAAATAATTGAAACAAAGGCATCCATTAACTAAAACACTCAGCAAGGCGCCTGTGTTGCATCCCCTCAACGAAATCGCTACTAAAACTTTGTGATTTCCACATTTTCAAAATTCTAAATCTCCCACGGGAACAGCAGTGCTCGTGCTTGCCCAATGTTTATAAAACACTGTTAGATAACCTGCATGTGGACGATAACAACGGTAGTCGTCAGGTGGTACTAGTCATCAACGACTGTAACGCGACGCGCTTGTTTTTGAAGTTGTGGAAATCTGTGTTGATTTTGTGTCAGTTATTTAGGCCAAGTAACGCATATGGCGTGGTTAAGGCCTTAACCATGCCACAACAAAAAGCAACAGTGAAAACCGCATTATAATCGGTCCTTTTTTAAAGTGATGCACGAACAAAGTTGTTTTTCAGTTTTCTGAGTGCGCGCCCGAGAAACATTGACATGGCTGTAATTAAGCCATGTCAATGTTCCTTGCACCAATTAGTAGAATTTTTATGTAAAAGTACTACACCTTATCAAATATTCCTTTGTCAAATATTCAACCACCAAGCAGTAGTGTGCAGACGTTTCTGTGTTTCGGTTGGAAGGACAATGTTCCCAGCGAAATTACTTACCAGACAATGAGACTACAACGTCTCGGGGAGTACTATTATTTATTCTGTGGTCTCGGGTGACGAGTGCAGTGCAAAGACGCGCAAGATATTGCTTACATCAGGTGAGCGACCGGCTCGTCTCGTCACACAAACAAATAAAAAAAACTACCGAGATCGTCAACTTGCCTAATGTCTTCTGAATCACATCATCAGCATATGTTCGTCCACTGCTGGACTTAGGCCTCTCCTAGTGAACGTTATGGAGCCCGGGTTCCGTAGCGGTCTTCGGCTCTTCTCATCCAGCAGTTCCTGCCAGCCGTTTTTCGCAAGTCGTCACTCCACCTGACGGGCACCCTGCACTATGTTTGCCTCCTCTCGGTCTCCATTCTAGAACTCGCTTACCCCATCGGTTGTCGTTTTTCGCAAGATGTGACCAGCCCCTTGCCACTTCAGCTAATTCTTTACGAATATTGTCCTTAAGAGAAACAGAGCATAGCTCTAAATCACGTTGCGATGGAAATCCGCCCATTACATGAAAAATTCGTTGGTGCGGAGCCGTCGACCGAACCCAGTGACGTTGGATTCTAGCGCGCACTAGCAGGTATACCTCTCGGCTACCATGGCTCTTACACTAGTACTTACCCGTTACGTAAGTACCTGCTACCTAACGGGTAAGTAGGTACTTTGCTCAGCTTGCCGGGTCAGTGGCCGCGACAATGGCTTGGTGGGCTTGATCATCGATATCCTGCGTTTAGCGACGCTAACATAAGTACAGGGTTTGCTAACCTTTAGAGTCACACTCGAAACGGTGATCGTTTTCTTAGCTTTCGTTAATGTCAAAATACGTTACTTTGTTCAGTCTCGTTTCTGCACTTTTTATGCGTATTAACGTTTTTTTTTTGACGTAAGCTTACTCGGTTTGCTGGGTGCGCTGTTTTACTAGTACGTTTTTCGTGTTACGCAATAACGTAACCGTAGTTCTAGCCATTTTAAAATGATACAATTATATTTTTGAAATAGCTTGTGAATTATTGATGGGGAACGGTTTCAAAGCAAAAATGTATTTATATTTGGCGGGGCTTTTTTAGTTTTTAATGAAATAATGGAATCTTTTTTTTTGTTTTGGTACGAGTGTTTATATTATTGAATGTTAAAGCCCCGATGGTGTGATCAAAAATGAGATCGACTTCATCATAGCGGACAAAGCGCATATTCAGAGATGTCTCAGTGATCACTAGGTTTAAAACAACATAACTATGTTTAAGCAAATCCCCGAGCAAATGCATCGAGGTGTTAGACAAGGGGACGTTATTTCTCCGAAATTGATCTCAAATGCATTGGAGGATATGTTTAAGACTCTGGACTGGAAAGGATGTGGCATTAACATAAACGGTGAGTCACTTGAGATTCGCCGATGACATAGTAATTGTGGCAGAAACATTGCAGGACTTGAACTTAGATTTAAATACCTTACTTTATAGATATTTTAATTTAGTAATTTGAACCATAAGCTATAATGATTTTCGGTATTTAAAACTTATGAATTGTAAAATTATGTACATATATTGATTTTAGGTATTTCGAATATTTTTTTTTTTTTTTTTTTTATATTTATTAAATATTTATTTGACTGCATAATACACATATAATTTTACATTTCAAATATAAAAAAGTAAAAACCTAAACCAACACAACCAACATAAATAATTAAACCTACACCTAAACCATAAAACTAAACTAATAATCTAAAAATAATTGGTGTTCATGTGGCATGGTTCCAAGAACGCTAGCTGCATTTCCGCGTTGAATAGCAATAGCTATTCTCTGTGCGAGAAATGAGCCAACTCTCTTGTCACCAGCGACGTCGATAACGCGGGGAGAAATTTGCTTAAAAAATTGTTTCGTACTGGGACCCCATGGACCAAATGTTTCAAAGCCAAGCGGCACAAATATATAGTCGCTTGAGAGCGATACATACTTGCGTCGCTTGGCTTGTTCTGCGGCCTCCGCCGCGGCTCCGGCCCTCAAGACTGACCCGCTGAGACGAGAAGGGGCTAACGTATCAACACAAGTCGCGTCCCATACGAGAGCCCTTCCCCGCTCCCAGGGGATCAGCGTTAGGCCGTCCGGGCGCTTGCCATCATCACGTAATATCCCTACTGGTTCTAGTACAGAAGGTACGTTGATGGTGGCAAGCGCCCGTTTAATGATCTCATTGATTGAGCCGTGGCGGTAAAACCTACCAGCACTTCGTTGGCAAGAAAGTCCATGGAGTCCGTACCTGTCGACGTCGCTGCCACATGAACACCGATGACGTTCGACAATAGCAGCACCTAGACGAAGACCGGCGGCGATCCGGAAACTGCCATTGTCAAGCAGCGTTCCGAGGTTCGCAGATGGAAGGGCGTGCAGCCACTGTCCCGATTCTTGTTCCGAGACTGCAAGAAGCCTTGCGCGGTCATTATAACTGGATAAATTTTGAGCCAAATCTTTGGAAACTCTCTGCACCAATGAAAAGTCCCAGAGTTTTTGACTGTTTGGTTCCACTGGGATATTTTCATTGGGGCAAAGAGACTCCCATGCTTCAATTGCATCGGCTGCACAATGTATCTCGGCTGAAGGTGTTCTTAATATTTGCGCACACAGGCTTGACACACTGTGCACAGATGAAAGGAAAGCTGGAAGAGCTACACTAGAAATTTTTCTTATTCCGATGCCACCATATCTAATAGGTAAAGTAGCTTGAATCCATGAACTGTTCTCGAGGTTTAAATTTAGATTTTTTTCTACGGCGTTTTTAAGGGTGGCATCCAAGTTTTCCAAAATTTCCGTATGTTTCCAGATTGGGCAAGCTCTTAGTATATATGTAAATTTTGGAACAAAAAGGCAGTATTTTAAAATGGTATAAGCGATATGACAATTTAGTAAGCCCAATCTGTGGATGTTATCTGATAGTGTTTTGATTTTCTTTTCCAAAAGCGGTCTAACGCTTTCCTCGAGTAACGGCGCCCCTAGGAGGTATAGTGAATCATTTTCTAGAATTTTGATACCTGGTGCAATATCTTGAAAATTTTGAATTATTAATTTTCGATCACTTGAGTTGAATTTATTGGAGACATATAGCTCACATTTGCCGAAATTCAGTTCCAAATTTAATTTCCGAAAGTTATTAATTATTCTCATAAAATCATTTTTGACTGTGTCAGTGTTACCTCCTAAGGTGCCGTCGTCTAGGTACCAGACATTTAATTTAGAATTTAAATTAGATATTATGGGGTGAATTCCTAAGCTGAAGAGTGCTGGTCCCAGAGGATCGCCCTGCTGAACGCCTACTTCTGAAGAAATTTGATTGTCATTATAGAATAATTTTGAAGGAGAATTGTAACAATGCCAAATATAGTTATATGCATCTGATGTATGGATGGAGGCTTCGTTCAGAAGAGTTGACCTATCGATACAATTAAAAGCGTTTTTTACATCAACTTTGAGCAGTACATCCGCTTCGCTGTCGTTGGATAGAAAAGTACGAACCGAATGTACCGCAGCTTCACAACCTCCCCGACTACCAAATCCCAGTTGATATGGTTGAAATAATGATTTTAATTTTGAAGAAATATTTCTGCATACTAATTTTGATGCCAGTCTCCGAAAGGTGCAACCAATAGCAATAGGGCGGATACCTCCGTCTTTTTTATTAAAAGCACAGAGGCGCGCCCCAAATAAAAATGGTTTAAAAGGGTCCGAAATAGTTCCTGAAAACAAAAAATTGCAAAATTTTGTTATGTCGCTCAGCAATGCCCTGCCGACGTCTCCGGCGGATACACTGACCAAGTCTTTGAGATGCTGGGGCGTTATTCCATCGATGCCGCCTGCAGATCCATTGGGGAACGACATAATGGCGTCTAATGTGTCTTCAATTTTGACTTGGAAGGCCAAATGAGTTAAAGTAGGGGGATTTGGTGGTAAAGATGATGGGTTGGCAGAAGGGTGTTTATTATAAATAATAAACTTTATACATTTTCAATTTATTTATTTAAACGATTTGGTATGTATTTTAAAATTATTTAATGTACTTATTATTTCTAAACATATACTCGTACAAGGAGTAACTGAATAGCCTTACAGCAGGTTTGTTTCGATCTAGCATTTGAATTCGTTTACATGTGCAATGGTTGAATACATCGTATTTAAAATTCCCATACATAAGTAAGTATTTTAGAAATTAGCGACAACTATAAATGATTGTTTACTAATACGTTGCACCAAAAATGTTGTACATATTTTTCCATCTGCTCCTCTCGCTGGTACGCTGGTGGAAATACCTCGTTGAGAGAGAGCCCCCAAGGGTCTCTGACCGGAGATGGTCCAGGAGTACGAGAAAGTAGGTACACGGGGAACAGGGTTTGTTATTGTTGCAGTTGCTGGACGCACAAGTGCTAAAGGAAACACCGAAGGCTTATTGAACCACAATACACACATAAATGATTTGACACACTACAAATTTCTATAACTGACGATTTCTGACTTGCGACTAACTAGGTAAGTACTGCGCAGTAGCTTTTCATTGCGCAATGTAAATTCAAGGTCAAGATGATTATTGATATTCCTCAGCTGATAACTAGGCAATACTATAATTTATTCTGTGCTACTGAAGGGTTTGACAGTATTTTTTGTTTAAACTTTAAATGTAAATTCATCAATGAAAAACTTCGAAATTTCAAAAGTCTTTAAACTAACGTTATTCACCCTGCCGAACCACATACATATCCCACCCCGGTATCTAATAGGTAGTTATGTTCTGTATATTCTAAATTTATATAATTTAATAAGTATGTACCCGTGCGTGAATGGATGATTTGTGGTCGATACACAATTTCATCACAAAATACTGCCCTATTTTTGTTATCATAACTGAATTAACACGACTAATAAGGTCGAGATCTTTCTACGATGTTGCGGCCGAACGGCATAACATATTGTAAGTGTGTACGTACGAGCGGATCGGCATATCACGGTATTTAATAGTTCCGTAGTCGTTGCTTAGAACGTAATAGCATAACATTTTCGCAGGTTGTTATATCATAGCTTTTAAATTAGCTTTTACTTTTAACAAGCTTTCAGTTTTCCGTATACGTCTAATGCACCCTAATGAAATCTCTTTATTTACGTCAGTCGGTCTATCACAGTCCATATTTAATTTTTAATCTATTTTAATAAAGCATTTAGTAACAAAAGCAGCAGTACGTAGTAAAAGTCTGTACTATGAAGATAGTAAAAAAGAAACGTTTAAGGGACTTAAAATAGCTTTTAAGTCTTAGCTTTGAATTACGGTTACAGGCTTTTTTAGAAGTTACGACGGGTACCTATAATGATGCTAAAAGTAAGAAAAAAACCGCGATGTTAGCGCCACCTGTGCGAAGCCGGGGCGAGTCACTAGTACTAAATAAAACTTTTCTAGTATTTTCTTAGCTTTGTCAGCCTATAATTTAAGCCTCCGTCTTTCAGTCAACAGAACGAAACAAATTGGTAAAGTTACCCTGAGTCACGCTTGTAATGGCATTGGACTACAAATTGATGTCCATTTTATCATACATTCGTTATTTTACCTTCTTATTCTGATGGAAAAATTTGGATCACGGACGGGACTCGTACCTGTACCATCCGTGCCTCTGCGCGGCACATGTCTTTAACCAATTCGGCTACCGTGACCTCTAAACCGCCGTCAAAATTTCTCCGTCTCCAAATCCATCTTACGGGGACGGTAATGCCATCTATTGGTAGTTTACTGAACTGATCAACCAAACATTGATAATATTGGGTTCGATTCCCGACCGTGATCCAAAATTTCCTTTAGAAAATTATTAGATATGTTCTCGCTATGCATGCGTCAATGCCTAAAATCTTAAAAACGTGACAAACGGTTCAGATAATAATAATATAAGTTTTATAATAATAACAACTTTTGGTCGAAAGTCAGAATTTTAAATTAAGAAGGAAATATAGTAGGCGCTCATTAGGGTTCCGGATTACCGAGCGCGTACTGTATTATTGTACATGTCATTGTCATTAAAAGTATGAAGGTACATATTCTTTGGGATTTATTGTTGCAATAAGCAAAATGCGTTTTAAGCAGAAGAGTCTTTAAACGTATCTTAACTTGAATACCTATTTAAATTTGTACTTGTTAACTTTCGCCATAGAGTTTCGGCTAGTTCTATTTCTAAACGTGTATCTTCAATTTAAAATTGTAATACAAATCTACTTGTTCTACAGCAAACAGACCAAAACAACCATATTGGACCATTTGCATACAATGATCTAACATCAGCTCTGTGCCAAGGTTGTACATCTATGTCAAGATTGAGTCGCTGATCTTTGACTATATTTTTTTCTTTGAAGGTTGTTCTACAGATGTGCCATTGGTGCGATGCGCATTTTACTGGGTTGCCATGATAATAAATTGCGACCTTGTGTTGGCCTCTTCGGTAATAAGAATTATTTAAAACTTGACTGTTCGGTGTTATTACGTAAATATAAAATGGTTATAGGAAGTTCTTTCAAGTAATTGAGCTTGAACGCGTCTTCATAATTGTTGTACTTCCTTCGAAATAGCAACTATTATTCAATTCTTTTGTTACCTTCATTGTGCAGATTTTTTGGTTCTTACTGCATTATTATAAGTAGGTATAGAAGTATAGACACTGCATTATAAGTAGGTATAGAAGTATAGACACTGCATTATAAGTAGGTATAGAAGTATAGACACTGCATTATAAGTAGGTATAGAAGTATATAAACTGTATTATAAGTAGGTATAGAGGTATAGACACTGCATTATAAGTAGGTATAGAAGTATAGACACTGCATTATAAGTAGGTATAGAAGTATATACACTGTATTATAAGTAGGTATAGAGGTATAGACACTGCATTATAAGTAGGTATAGAAGTATAGACACTGCATTATAAGTAGGTATAGAAGTATAGACACTGCATTATAAGTAGGTATAGAAGTATAGACACTGCATTATAAGTAGGTATAGAAGTATAGACACTGCATTATATGTAGGTATAGAAGTATAGACACTGCATTATAAGTAGGTATAGAAGTATAGACACTACATTATAAGGTGTTCTGTCTCACATATTTGTAGCTCCTTGTATTTATGGCAACATGAAGCAACCTAACCTTTTCTATTATAATTGAATTTTCATGTGCTCTTGACATTTTCTATCGTAAATTCCGATTGTTATTATATTATGAACCTATTTATTATTTTATTGAGTTAAAATTAATAACATTACCTGTAATAAAAATGCATAGTAATTAAAGTTAGTATGAAATGCCCAAATGCATTCAATAATTGCAGGTTGTGATTATAATAATTATCCTCCCTTTTAGTTGGGTTAAAATGCATTCGGGTTAAAACTCGAACTAATATATCGAGAAGAAATCGATCATTATAAACCTGTGGACGAATGCGTTCTTTTAATTATTTAATAATTAAAAGGTTTGACACACAACTCTGCATCTGAGGAAGAATAAGGAACAAAAAAGTAAATGTATTTTTGCAATATTTTCAAAAATAGTCTGTTTTGGCCCGTACGAGCTAACACAATATGTCCACGACGTAAATCACAAGATTTGGACCAAACATAATAACAACTCACGAGAAGTTAAATAACATCTTGTAACAAAAGCATATTTCCACTTGGTTTTCCAAAACTTGTAAATAGGTATATATATGTTTTTAAACCAACAAGAAAATTTGGATACGCACATAAAATACTTTTTGACGTTTTTTGTATGGCGTTTATGTCAAAAGCCTACGGACAGTAAGCGAAAACGGTTCGTTTTAAAATATAGGAACCGGCCCGTCGATTGGGCATTCCCTATCTGTTTGCCCTTGAAATCAGCAAACACACACAATAAGACACACTCCGATACTCATCGCTTGAGCAAACTACGTGACAAAAGACCTAAACCCGTGAGCAGTGCTCACTTCCTGTAGCAGTGTTTGTACTAGAGATGTATTAATACATCCGTATTCAAAATTGTAATAAAATATATCTGAAACAAAAGTTTCAGCTCATAGTTTCAGAATTTCGGATATTCATATTGTTCACATTTCCCGAAGAACCGATAACCGTAGAAGAATTCTCGAGTGGAGATCATCTGGCTTACTCTAGAACACCGTCCCGATTCAATCACGATCCCAACAGTGCGATTTAGCTAGAAAACCTAACTGAACTGCAACGTGGGGGGACTTGGGGGAAGGTTTTGGGAAGTGAGGGAAGGTGGGGGAAAGTGAGGGGAGGGTAGGGAGAAGTGGACGAGTGGTGGGAGATGTCGGGGAAAGGTGCGGGAAGTGGGGCAGGTGGTACGAAGTGGGGGAAGACTGAAGGGAAGGGTGGGGGCAGAGTGGGAGAAAGGGGTGAAATTGAAAAGGGGTAGGGGAAGTGGGGAAAGAGTGAGGAAAAGTGGAGGAAGGTAGGGAAGAAATAAGGGAAGGGTCGGAAGAATGGGGAAGGGTGGGGAAGTGGGAGAAAGGTTGGGAAGTGGGGGTAGGACGTAATTTTTTAAAACCAAGATGGCGGACATGTTACCACACCGAAAAACAACGATCACGTTGCAGTGCAGGTTAGGTTTTCTAGCTGAATCGCTCTGTTGGGATCATGTATAAGTTTATTATAGAAACTTTGCTTTTTTAAGAATCAATTTTAATTAAAAATTATTTATAGACTAGACTATTAATCAGACATAAGTTTTGATACAGCTTATTCATAGCTAACTAACGATAACGATATTCGGTTTATTTGTTCATAGTTTGACCAGCACAAAATCACCATTACTTAGCAGGTATCTTTCTCCCAGATGTACAGCGTTCATCTTAAAGCTGGATTGTCTTGATGCAAAAAAAATGTGGGCATGTTTCGAATATTCATTTCATTTCAAAAGTCGGTTATCCGATAAAAAATATACCACAGCAGTATCCTATAGTTATGTCCGTCGTCCGTATCCGAAAATAAAAAACCGTTACATCACTATTATACTGACTGAGCTACAAAATAACTAGCACTACAAGTAAAGTAAGCAAGTAAGCCCAAGGTCATAAGTAATGTGTGTATGTAGTGGATGAACACGTTCTGAAGCACGTAAGATCTATTTGTTCATTATTTTCTCTGAAATCACGTACATATACAGTTAATTGGTAAGACGAAAGTTGTGAAGTAGGTACCTAAGGTAAAGTAAAGCGCAGCTAGGCGAGACAAAATGAACCCCTGGATGCCATTGAGCTAGTCGCCTTAAACTTTGGCATGCACCTTCTACGTCACGCATTGCGGCGGAGTGCTTTCGCTCCCGTCCCCCAGTCCGGTGACTGTCAAGGTCAACAGCATGCATACTTCCCAAAAATAAATAAAAAAAGACAAAAATTTAAAACGTTGATACTTACTAGATGCGCCGCATTGTCATATTTCTGTGGTATAAATATCAGTAAGTGTTATTCCGGGATCTATACCTACCCATATACTAAATTTTCTTAACAAAACACTTAGCTCGGCTTCTACTCGTCACATTTAGATGCAAAATTTTAATCAGTT
Source organism: Alsophila aescularia (assembly GCA_946251855.1). Taxonomy (NCBI): domain Eukaryota; kingdom Metazoa; phylum Arthropoda; class Insecta; order Lepidoptera; family Geometridae; genus Alsophila; species Alsophila aescularia. The sequence goes on from OX276381.1 coordinate 18,853,160, forward strand.
GAGTTATCCTAAATTGAAAACGGAATTTCAATCGGTTTAGTAGTTTTTATGTCTAATTATCTCGTGCTCTAAAGCACTAAAGCCTAATTTTCTCCAATAAAAAACAAGTAATAAAGAAAATAATTATTACAATATTGCTATAAAAGTCGCGACGCAACCTCGCGCGGTGGTAGGTACTCGTACGAGTAGGTAAACCCGTGATTGTAATACAACGCCCCCTGGCAATGTTAGGCAATGCACAGAAAGGACAAGAACGGAATCGACCTAGATCAGTATTGCAATCCCGAGAGACTAATTATAATACCACTCCATTATACCATCTATTCCTCTCCGTGCACCGTGGAAGAGATCGCTCTGAGAGATACGGCCGCCATATTTTTTAAGACGGTCTAGGCAATCGTTTGACCACGATCTTGACCTGGGTTATAATTTAATCAGCGGTCGGCAACCTTTTATAAGACAAGGGCCACACAGTGACAAAATAAAGCTAAGCGGGCTGCATTTATCATGATATAAATGGTATGTTGGAGATATTAAATGCAAAACGCATTATTACCAAATCTAAATTTATAAAACATAGGTAGTCGGGTTAGTTACACCATAACTCAAGAACGGCTCCATAGATTTTTAAGATATTAGGTTTTTTGGATTTGTCTCCGCCTCGAATAGCAGAATAGATAACTATATATACTCAAACAGTCTGTAATAATAGCTTCTCCGGTTTGCCACTAAAAGGTTTTCAGTCAAAAATAAAAAACTGTACATTTGACAAAAATACCACAATTGTATTACAATTATGTAACAGTCTAGCTGTAAAAAAAAACTGATATTATTAATCTTGTTGAGACCCTAGTAGATATAGAAAATATAGGTGTGGGCAGGATTATTGCCTGCTCATTTCCATATTCTAATAAAATGACGCAAACGCAAAAAGATCATGCCTATGATCTGAATTTGACATTATATAATTTGACTTGTCGTCAAAGTGACGTTTTGTATTTTGAAACTAACAATTTTGTTACAAAATTTATTTTGACAAAGAATACATTGTATCTCAGCAAAAATGATAAGGTGACCATCGCTAAATTGTTAGCATTTAATATATATGATCCAGTTGTACATGGTATAATGGATCACTCTGACGGTGCCACGGTTAATAGCAGTATTAGACGTGGTACAGCGGAGCCAAATTTATCTGTTAATTTAAACTGACTGTTAAGACAATGGAAAGGCCTGGTAACTTACATATTTTTCATACAATATACAGGGTCTTTCCAGCAAAGCATTAGAGTTAGAACTTTTTTTAGATTTTTCTAAGGTCGATGTTATGTGTGTAACTGAGCATTGGTTCACGTTAGGTACTTTGATACCATCCATTAGAAACTATGTGATTGGTAGTTCGTTCAATAGAAGAAAAGCGAAGTCTCATGATGGTTCTTCAATTTATTTAGTGGATACATGTAAATTTAAGGAGAGGAAACACATTGTGGCCTTGTCTGTTGAACGGACTATTGAGTTATCATGTGTTGAGCTGGAGCATCATATAATTGTATGTGTATACAGACCCCCACTGGCTGATTTAAATGTGTTTGAGTCTGTTATGGAGCATGTTCTGAGGAAATGTTCTAACAATTCAAAATTCCTTGTTGTATTCAATGTAGATATACTTGTTAAAAATCCATTAAGCGATAAATTTCTAAATTTGTTTTTGTGCTTCAACTTAAAAAATCTTTTTAATCAGCCAACCAGAATCACTAGCACTTCTGCGACCTGTTTAGACAATGTTTTTTGCAACTGTGAACCTCGTAGCAGGGCTATAAGTGATAAGCTTAGCTCTGATCATAGTGGGCAAAGTGTTGTGTTTCAATGTAAATCAGGTAAAAACAGGAGTTCACTTACAGGCCTATTACTTGCAAGCGTTTGGAACGGTTTGCAGATAACATTGATAATCAACTTAGTCACTTGCCGTTTGATGGGAATTCTGATGACCTTTGCAATTCCTTGTTTAATATAATGGATAAAGAGTTTAATGATATATTTAAATTAAAAAAATGTAAGGGGGGCATAAGGGTGGAATTTGATGACTGGGCTACAACAGGTATTTACAAAAGTAGAAACAAATTATACGATTTATATTCTCAAAAAAAAATGAATGCTAATGACACCAAATTTGTTGAATACTTAAAACAATATTCTAAGACATTTAAATCCGTGTGTAATACCGTGAAATCTCTTCATTTGAGTAGGAAAATTAAACAATTGGAAGATAAAATCAAAACAACATGGAAAATAATAAATACCGAAACCGGCAAAATTAAACCTCGAGACCGAAATTTTATCCTAAACATCAGCAATAAATTAATTTCCAAAGTTCACGAAGTTGCCAATGCATTTGAAGATTTCTTTACAAAAATACCAATAGTTACTACCCAGTCTTTAAAATCATCCTCAGTTGAGGCTTCTTGTATGCTCTCAAGCAACGTTGAAAACGACTAACTACAGACCCATTTCTATACTTCCCGCTCTAAGTAAAATTTTGAGAAAGTAATATTAAATCAGTTATTAACACATTTCAATCTCAATGGTCTGTTTCATAATGAACAATATGGCTTCACTAAAGGCCGTTCAACGACAGACGCAGGCACAGGGCTCTTAAGCTTATATTCAGCTTAGTGCTTGGGAGGAGTCACAGGACGCAATTGGCATTTTCTGTGATTTATCCAAAGCATTTGACTGCGTTTGCCACGAAACATTAATTTTTAAATTGAATCATTACGGAGTAATGGGAAAGCTCTCGATGTTTTATCCTCGTATCTTAGCAATAGAATCCAAAAAGTAGATATAAATGGTGCGAGGTCATCAGGATCTCTCATTACAATGGGAGTCCCACAGGGTTCAATACTTGGGCCATTCTTGTTCTTGGTTTACATTAACGATCTTCCCTTTTTCTTAAATAACTTATGTGATATTGTTTTGTTTGCAGATGATACTTCTCTAATTTTTAAGATTGACAGAACCTTGAATAATTTTGACGACGCAATCGCGCTAGTTCTTAGTTGGTTTACAACTAACAATTTAATGTTAAATCCTAAGAAAACTAAATGTATCAAATTTTCACTACCCAATGTCAGGGGGGTTCCTACGAATTCAAGTATTTCAATAAATAGTGAGCCTGTAGACCTTGTGCAGTCAATCACATTTTTGGGTATTACTGTAGATTCTAAATTACAGTGGGGTCCTCACATATCGTTGTTAGCTGGTAGATTGAGCTCTGCAGCCTATGCAGTACGTAAAATTAGACAGTTAACCGATATAGCTACTGCAAGATTAGTATATTTTAGTTACTTTCACAGTATTATGTCATATGGCATTTTGCTCATCATAAGGCCGCGGAAATTCAATCAATATTTGTGCTACAGAAGAGAGCAATTCGTTCCATTTACAATATGAAATCCCGAGATTCTCTTAGGGAACGTTTTAAAGAGATCAATATTCTTACAGTGGCTTGTCAATATATATATGAAAATATAATGTATGTTCGGAAGAATATTAATACCTTTGTTAAAAATAGGGATGTTCATAATTTTAATACTAGAAATACAAATAAACTAAAAGTGTCTGGATTTCGGTTAAAGAAAGTTAGTGGTTCATATATGGGGAACTGTATACGATTTTTTAATAAGTTACCTGACGGCATTGATCAATTACCAATGCATAGGTTTAAAACTTTTGTTAAAGTAAATCTCATAAAGAAAGCGTATTACAATGTAAATGATTATATTAATGACAGAAATGCATGGCCTGATGTCTCCAAGCTCCATGATAATAATAAGTGATAGCTTCGATGTTAACGTTAAGAGAATGAAATGTTCAAAGTACTTTGTGAGATGTCTCAAACAAACCATGAGATCACGTTGTTTTATGCAACATAATTATCGAGTTAGAAGTTTTTACCTTATTTTTTCCAGTATGATTGTTTAATGTTTGTGGGATATCTCATTGTCACTTTTACCTTTTATATTTGTAGTTTACATGTTTTGTTATAATTGTGACATTTGAAAAAATATAAAGAATGAACAAATATGGAAAAAAATACATCCCCGTAGAGTTTCTTGGTGCTCTCTTCTCTAACGGGCGTATTTCCGAAGCACCGGTAGAGTCAGAAGGGTATTTCCTTTTCCATTGTGAGATTTAACTCTGTTGGCACATGAAAGGGAAATTTCCTTTTCAAACTCAAAGAATACTTAGTTTATCTAAATTTGGATTGATTTGATCTTTTTATAATATTTTATGTATATCTCTTTGTTCAGGAGATGTTAATTTTGACTTGTAAAAGTGCTATTATTTTTGCCTATTTACAATAAAATACTTTGACTTTGACTTTATAAAAAAACTGATTTTGATGTATGTGGTGGGAGGTCAGGAGTTTTTGGTAGGGGTTTAGAGGGGACGGGGCTGGGGAGCAGGGGTTGGGGGAGCGGGTGGGGAAATTGGAGGAGGGGGGGAGCGGGTGGGGAAAGAGGAGGGGGGGGGGGGCAAAATGTACGTGTCCAAAGCCACGGGGTTCAGCTAGTAATAAATAAAAGACACACGAACAGGGCCCCAATGCTACTAAAACAACTGTAAAGACAATTTTTGAAAAAAAAACTTGTTATAAACGCTTTTTTTTTTTTATTTTTTTTTTTAAACCGGACAATTCCACACCAATTACCTAGCCCCAAACTAGGATACCCTGTACTATGGGTACTAGATAACGGATAAACATACATAGATACGAATATTATAACATCCATGACTCGGAAACAAACATTTCTGCTCATCACACAAATGATTGCACCTTGCAGGATTCGAACCCGCGACCGTTTGATTACGCACCTAGGATCACTAGCCACGAGACCAACCGGTTGTCAACTAATAATTACTATTAGTTTTCTAATAATAATAATTATTATTATTTTAATTGTAAGTTATACTAGAAAAAATATATATTCAAAGTTACCTTACCACTGAAACTACTGGATGGATTTTGTTGCAATTTGGCAAAGTTATAGTTTATATAATGGGTAAAAATTAAGAATTATTTTTATCCCGAAAAAATAAAGAGTTCCTGCGGGATAATGTCCCAAATTCTGTAAATTGAAGATATTTTGTAATTTTTTTTTGGAGGCCTTTCTTTATCAATACTAAAGCCATAACTGTATTTTTGTAATTTTTGTCGGTATGTCTGTCTGTCCGTCTGTTTGTCTGTATCCTGGCAGCGCATGACGTCGAAAATACTCACAGAATTCAAATGAAACTTGAAATTGAGTTCATACTTCGAGGTAGGACATTGGATACTTTTTATCCCGATATAATTAAAGAGTTCCTGCAGGATAGGGGTGGAAAATTAACTAAAAGAACACGTAGCACGCTGAAACTATTAGACGGATGTTGATGCAACTTGGCACAGACATAGTTTATAAGATGGGTGAAAATTATGGATACTTTATGTGCCGAAAAAATGAATGGTTCCTGCGTGATATGGGTTGAAATTCTGTATATTAAAGATATTGTGTTTTTTTTTGAGGTTACTCTATATTCGATAATGAAGCCTATACTGTATGTTTTTTATTTCTGTCTGTATGTCTGTCTGCGTCTGTAAAATTAAAGGGCTTCTGCGGTTTATGGGTCCAAAGTTATTTTAATATTTAAGTAATAAATAATATTTTTCGATACTGAAGCCAGACTGCTGTTTTACTTTTTATTTTTGTCCGTCCGTCTGTCTGTCTGTTTGTCCGTATCTTGACCGTGCATCGCACAGAAACTACTGAATGAATTCAAATGAAACTTGGTTTGATTTGAGTTCATACTACGAGATAGGACATTAGATAAATTCATCCCGAAAAATTAAAGGGTTTCCGCAATATAGGGGTTGAAAGTTATTAATAAGAACACGTATCACGCTGAAACTACTAGACGGATTTTTTAATATATTATTGCTTTATTATAAGTATAAATTATACTTATAATAAAGCAATAGGTACGAAAAAGGCTGTAAAAAGAAGATAAATAAATAAATGCTCTTGGGTGTTTAGAAAGGGTATTGAACAAGAATATAAAAAAAACGTGTCGCTCTGTCTGTCTGTATGTTTGTTTGTTCAAGCATCACGTAAAAACTATTGGACCGATTGCAATGCGGTTTTCATTGTTAGATAGCTTAAGGTTTGATTTAAAAACTGGTGTAATTGGTATCTCAATCCGGTGAGTTAGAAGCCGAGCAATTGATAAAAGTATTTTTGACGGCTAAAGAAATTTTGATCAAATGTTGGTTTTTCTTTGAACCTAAAGAAAAGACCACGCGTGCGACGTCGCGGGTACAGCTAGTAATATAATAAACATATTTTTTTCTTTGTATTATGAGTTAGAGGTCGCCTCTGCTGGTGTCAGAGTTTGACAGGCTGCCTGAGGCCTGGCCTCTGACATGGCTTAATGACTACTATATATGATAGGTATATAGATTTATGTTCAATTTGGAAAAAAATACATGATGGCCTCTGATGTCAGAGAGCGCCCTTGCCCGAAATGTGTGCTTTCGATCAATAATAGCCGGGATCGACAGCTACAAAGCAAGGACGATGAAACAAAAAATACATAAAGTCGAAAAGTCGGAAAGCGGAACCGAGGATGGTACCCGAGTTGAGTTGTAACGTGCACTGGTAAACCTATATGCGCTAAAATCGATATAGACTTAGGCAACATTGAGCAAGTCAGAGAAAGGATACGAATGGCAGTGGAATTGATCTACGCGTACTAAGTTGCAATTTGGCCCTAACTTGCGATCGATGTCACAAGAACATAAAACACAAATATTAGCTAGTTAAAACCTACCAAAAATAAAAACTAATAAAGCAATTTTGACAAAAGTCGCTCTAACCTTTGTAGCATGACTAAATGTGAAAAAAGCTAAATGTCGCGGCCACTGATCAAACCATAAAACCATAATAAATTGATAGAAGTAGTCCCATGCAAACAAAAAAAGGCAGAGCGCTCATGGTAAACTACAGAGCGCTGGAATATCGATAATGGAGCTCAAATATAGCACAATCACTAAAACGCTATTTTAGAGCACAGTATCACAGAAATTCAGTTTTTTTTGCTCGCAACCTCTTTAATAAGGATGTTTTGTCATGTCCGTCTGTATGTCACAGCTATTTTATTCAGACACTATTAAAACTACAGGGTTGAAATTTGGCACATATAATAATCGCTACATAGGAGTTTAAAAATATATAGTCCTTACATATTTTTTTTATGGCTCCCTTAAAAGTGAAGACGAAATAAATACATTTGTGTATTCCATAGAATACAAAAATCTTGATAGGTAAGGAATTAATTATTTAAATTATTACAATGAGGTTTCTGAGACAGTTTTTTTTATCTATTTTTTCCTTTTACAAAGTAAACGTCTGTAAAGTGACCTTTTTGCTTCGTCCTCTAACTTTCAAAGAACAAAATGAACTCAAATATAAATATAACAATTATGAATAGTCTTTTGTCATCATCATCGTCATCAGCCAATATTTGTCCACTGCTGGACATAAGCCTCTCCTAATGCACGCCACTGAGTTCGGTCTTCAGCTCTCGTCATCCAATTTATTCCAGCCGCTTTTCGCAGGTCGTCACTCCATCTGACCACAGGGCGTCCTACACTACGTTTGCCTACATGTGGTCTCCACTCGAGAACTCGTCTACCCCAACAGTAATTGTAGATCTTCGGGAAATGTAACCAGCCCACTGCCACTTTAGCTTTCTTATCCCTAAAGCTATGTCGGTTCCTTTGGTCTAGAATATACGAGATATAGCTGACCAAATTTATTGGCATAATACTATGCCAATAAATCAAACTACGCAAAATAATCTCGGTGCATTCGGTAGCAAAACCGCATTGCATTCGGTACAGACTACTGGACCGATTGCAATGTGGTTTTCATAGTTTGATAGCTTAGGACCCTGGCTACGGAACCCTAAGTCTATGCGTGTCTAATACGCACTTGGTCGGTTTTATTGAAGTTTGTGTGTGTGTACTTAGCAGAGTTAAAGCAACTTCATAATATTAATAATAAAATTGTAGGTACAAAACGTGTGGCTTACAATGGTCTCAGCAACATTGGCTACGGAGCGGAGGGTAAGAAAGGACACGAATGGAATCGATCTCGTTGCGATGTGGTGCAAGCTGCAGAGACTGGTGATTGTCAACTTAATTAATATTGAAGGTTAAATATTTATTATTAATATCTTACTCTCCGATATAGTGTTACTTTCGCGGATTTTGTAAGCTGGTGTAGCAACACTGAAAGGTGTGTATGTACGAGTATATATAGTGATGAATCATCTACTAGGATATAAAACCTAAAATCAGAATTTGATATAACATTAAAAAAAAACTACTGTGATAATGCTCCACGCTAGGTAGAAGGTCAATAAGGTTTAAAAAATACGGAGAAACGAGTGCAGCATAGAAAATGGCGCCTGCGTATATGTGCGTGAGTGGATAATTAGCGGTTTTTTTGTGGTTGATACACAATTTCATCACAAAAGACCTTATAGTTTTTTATTTTTCGTAAGAACTAGACAGAATATGAATAACAAGGTCGAGATCTTGCTGCGATGTGGCGGCCAATCAGAATATTAAACATGTTTTTTTTTATCCCTGTCTAGGTAATCGTTTGACCACGATCTCACCTGATGGAAAGCGATGATGTGGTCGAAGGTGTAGCACGCTTGCCTAGTAGAAACCTATTCACTCTTGACTTGAACTCACCTGGGTTATAATTTACAGGAAACACTGACGAGGGCAGGGCATTCCACTCCTTAGAAGTTCTTATAATAAATGAAGAAGCGCAACGCTTCGTTCATTAACATGTGTCTGTGCATACGAGCGGATCGGCATATCTTGGGTGCTTCACTTTCGATTTGGCGGTGTGAAATCCGTCTTGTTTTAAACATTTTTGTGAAAGGCTATCTATCAATGGAAACATAATTATTTTAACATAAATATAACGAGGCAGGCAGTGGGCATGTACCTAAATAACAAAAAAATACGTGCGTTTTTTGCTAATAACGATAGATAGTCATTGATAAATAGATACCTAGATACATCATATTCCCATAGTAAACAAAGGACCTAAATGAAGAACACACTATACTCGCACAACTTCACATAGCACAAAGCACATCACAAATATCACCAATTCACAACACTAAAGTTAATTTATCCATCCATAACAATATATATAAGTGAAACGTTATCTGTTTGTTGGTTTGTTTGTTTGTTACGCGATAACGGATGGACGGATTTTGATAAAATTTGGAATGGAGATAGCTTGTACCCTAGAATAAAACAAAGGATACTTTTCATCCCGTATTTTTTAAAGTTTCCACGGTAAACCTGGAAAATATTGATTAGTCACTGTAAGGAAAGGTTGCCATGGAAACGAAATAACAAGTCTGTCAAGAAACTTCAAGAGCTTCGGTGATACTTTTGCATTGGTTTTTAATATCCTAGAAGAACAAAGGATGCTTTTTTTTGTTGCGAAAAACAGTAGTCCGCGCTGACGAAGTGGCGGGCGGGAAAGCTAGTAATACATAATATATGAAAATAAATGATTTTCGTTTTGTGTTTTGCTTGTTATATTTGCATAACTGGCAGTGAACAACGTAGCTAGGAAACAAGATTTGACAGACTTATAAAAAGATAAAGTCAAGGTCGCTTTCCCAGCTGATTGTTAAGGTTGAAGACAGTAAATTTTCGGAAAATACTTACTGTTTTGTGCTAACAGACGAATTCTGAATTATCATTCGGTATGCATGGTTTCAATATAGCATTTGGTATGCATGGTTTCAATATAGCTACAGCTTGCTGTTACACTCGGTATAAAACGACAGCTTAATTTACCTCATATTGTCTAATCGAACGTCAATTACGCTCGAATCTATACTTATAATAAAGCAATAGAAACGAAATAGTCTGTACAAGGAAGATAATTTAAACACTAGGTCTAGTGTACCTAAAAAACCTACTAAACAATTTTTATTTATTAAATGGTGTCTGTCTTTTTGTACGTTTGTTTGTATGTATGTTTATTCACGCATCACTTAAAACTACTGAACCGATTGCTATGTGGTTTTTACAGTTGGATAGCTTAGGTTCTGACTTTAAAACTGGGGTACTTGGTATCTCAATCCGATGAATGGAAGCCAATCAATCGATAAAAACTTTTGGTTGAAACATCGACATGTATTACGTACGTAGCGATAAAAAGTCGACTTTTTAATCACCCACGTATTGATGTTTTGATCGATCCAACGAAATCCAATTTATGGAAAATTTGCTGTTATTAAGTTATTATAGATAATTTGTATATCTATCTCACCTACACTACTTGTTATAATAATGTACCCAATACCCATAGATCTAACTAATTAAAAGTTAGAAGATTAGGTACCAGGTACTCGGGCATGGATCGCATAAATTATGTGCAACGCATACAACTGGCGTTAATCGATGTGGTAGTGTGTGTAACATATATGTTAGCACTGACTCTCATTCACGCTACAGTCTACATACGAGTATGTCTCTCTAGCTTTGTTATTGATGCACATGAAGCACGACCGACGTGCGACGACGGTGGGAATGTAGCTGTATGAGAGTGTTTACCTATAGTTGCATCTAGTCCAGTTTTTATTTAAGTGGTATTAAATCACACCACATTAACTAGATCTATGACCTATCCGCTTCAATTTATCTCCCAAGGCTTGCTTATGAAGCAATATTCGCAATGCAATACCAAACGAATCGTGTGTAAACAAACACGTGCGTACAACCGAGCATAGAAATGTATGGATCTATGACTAACTAAGCTATGCGCTGAGGCGAATGGCTTATACGTTATGCCATTCGCACTGTGTCTACAGCATTTTTTTCAGCATTGGCATGTTGAAGGTTTAGCGTGGAAGCTTGTCAACAGTATACTTAAGACAACATCATAAGGATCTACATGCCAAATTTCATCAAAATCCGTTGAGCCGTTTCACCGTGAAGACCAGACATGATATACTCACACACTCACTCACAAACTTTAGTATTTATAATGGTAGGATTTACTAATCCAGTCTCCTTCTACTTTCTATAAATAACTAGCAAAAGTTAAAAAAAACACGCCTGCCCTGCCAAAAAAAGAATTTATATGCCAATAAATTATATACTGTTGGAATGTGCTTATCAAGGCCTCCAATTTAATACCCATATTTTAAAATTCGAAGTTTTTTTCGCCTTTGAAAATGGAGCCATAATGGCGCCATATTGAATTATTTGAAAGAAAAATATAGCCTGTGTTACTTGGGGGGTGTAAGGATTCTAACGATACCCCATATGTCAGAATCTGCTCAGGCAAATAAAAGTTATGGTGGAATAAAGAAACTCACAAACATACATACATACATATCATAACACTTCTTTTTTTGGGCAGTCGTTTTATTTGGCGATTTCAATTTGTCGTTTCTAAGTCCACGGGTAATTTTAATCTAAGTTAGTTTCGAAATCAGCTATTGAGAATTGTACTGTCACGGGTGAGAGAAAATTCTGATAGCACTACTAACAAGCAGTATCACGTAGTACTGTAGTACTACGTAGTGCTGTAGTAGTAGCAGTATCACGGGGATAAACGAAAACAATTGTCTAGAGGACCTAAAATAAGCTACCTACTCAACAAGAAAAAAATACTTGTTTGTGTCTGCCTGAATATTATGCGATCGCGCATCACGTAAAGTCTACTGGACTGGTTTCACTGTTGAATTTCTTAGAATTAATATATGGTGTACTTTGAATCACAATCCAAAGAGTTGAAGCCGAAAATCTTTTTGACTTCTGAATGAATTTTCATGTTTGGTATTTTGTACTTTATAGGTCCTTTTATGCCAGGAAAATGTCCATGTCCAAAGTCACGTGAAAATTTCTGAAATGTTTACTTTTCAATGACTGACTTGACTTCAATGTATGTCTCAGGGATAGTAAAACACTTTTTTATGTCAAGCAATTATTGGCAGGCGAACAAAATTGTACTTGCCGCAACAACATGGTTGGCCCACTTTTAATTTCAACACTTTTGCAGATGACGATACATTGGTATAAATGTAAATGTTGTAAAACAATGTTCTAGTTTTTTATTGCAATGCCCTGGCACTGCACACAATGGCAATGCCTGAGAAAATGTAATGGGAATAAAAGTGGGTAAACAGCTACTGGTGTCGTACGGTATTTATAATATACTAGCAGTACCCGCGGCATTGCTCGTGTGGTCATTTCATTTAATAGCCGTCATATAGTTTTTATCGATTGCTCGGCATTTAATCATCGAATTAAGATACCACAGTACAGTACCTCAGTTTTTAAGTTAAACCCTAAGCTATCTAACAGTGAAAAGTGCATCGCAATGGGTCCAGTAGTTTTTACGTGATGCGCGAACACACAAACAAACAAATATACAGACATATTTAAAAAAAAAAAAAAAACTTGTTCAGTAGCTTGTTTTAAGTACCCTAGACATTAATCATTATTAAATTGATAATATAATTTCAAAACATTGGTTACGTGTTTTTTTGTTGTTTTAATTTTCGTGTCTTTTCCACAGTCAATAATGAAATGATAATTCGCTGCATTCGCAAAACACGACTCTGGAAGACCTTTTCAATGATTGTCAATAAAACAATTAATTGTGGCACAGCACGAATATCATGACCATTAGAAATTAAAACTAAACGTGACTCTGGAAAACTAAGTCTTAACTAGTTTCAATTGTATTAAGTTTCTTCAATAACAAACATTGTTTGACTTCACTTGACTAGTCTTATACTCTATGTAAGCGCGAGCGAAGCCTCTCCGTGTCAGCTTGGGCTTTTGCCCAGCCCAAGCTGAAACGGAGACGCTTCGCTCTTTTTGCAAAAAAGTTTGTACGCGTGAGGTCTACAGGTCACAGAGCCACTAGTAGGAAACACTGGTAGAAACCTTAAAGTGAGAAATTTATTGCATTACGCCGAAGATCCTCATGAGATCTTCACCAATTTTTTATGAGACCAACATAGTTACTACCTTTGAAATTAAAACGGACCATCCAAATCGGATTTAAAAAGGCGGAGATATTCAGTAGCCCCCTTTTTATGGGCGAAGTATACCCAAACAAAAATCCCGGCGACTAAAAAATTCTCAAAATTCGCTTAACTTGTCTAGATCGGTTGAGAAACGCGATCTGTAGAGGACAACAGAGATCCGGACAGCGGAAAGCTGGACATTCGGACATAAGAAAGCATTTTTGACCAAGCTGAAACGGAGACGATTCGCTCGCGTATATACGAAACTTCTAGTATATACGAAAACCGCACCAACCTGCTAAACCAACTACTCCAACCATATCTTCACTTGAACTCTAGTATAAACGAACTTCTCCAACTAAAGCTTCAGCTTGAAGGCATGCAGGTCGACTTGTATAAATAACCAAACACGTACAACTCGATTTCTTAAACCAAGAAGGAACAGCGCGTTGTTGTGGAAACAGTCATGAACCTGACGTGTCGGTTTGAAAGTCACTGCAACCAGCGAAAAAACACAAATGATTTGATAAATCTAAACTTAAATAAAACATATGGAAACCTACTGGAAAAGACCGCAAAGAAAAATACATGGCGGTGACGTTGGTTAAATTAAATTAAATTTGTTTCGACTAACAGAACACGCAAAAGCGTATCCAATGTCCAGGCGTGTGGAAACTTGTTTTTTTATCGATTGGGACTAATGTTTCTTGATTTGTTTTACTTTAATGATTAATGATTAGGTAATCATACCAATATATAAAAGTAAAACGTTGTCTGTTTGTTTGTTTGTGTGGGGAGCTTTCACGCGATAACTTCTGGAAGGATTTTGTAGAAATTCAGAATGGAGTTTTTTTTTTTTAAATTTTTATTACTGACTAGGCATTCGTTTCACCACGATCTCACCTGATGGAAAGCGATGATGTGGTCGAAGGTGTAGCACGCTTGCCTAGTAGATACCTATTCACTCTTGACTTGAACACACCGGGGTTATAATTTACCGGAAACACTGACGAGGGCAGGCTAGCATATACCCATATATAGGAGATAGCTTATACCCTAGAATAAAACATAGGATACTTTTATCCCGAAAAATTGAAAGTTTCCGCGGGAAGAAAGGGAAAATGTTGATTACTTCACTGTAAAGAATTGTTGCCATCACAGAATGGTCTGTGGTTTCCATGGAAACGAAATAACAAGTCTGTCAAAAAACATCCAGAGCATTGGTGCTATACCTACTTTTGCATTGGTTTTTTAATATCCTAGAAGAAAATAGGATGCTTTTTTTCGCGATAAACAGTTTAATCCAGCAGTCTCCATTCCAAATTTCATCAAAATCCGTTATCGGGTGAAAGCTCCCCAAACAAACAAACAAACAAACAGACAACGTTTCTCTTTTATATATTGGTATGGATTTTATAATTAACTAGCTATCCTCGCCCCGCGGCTTTGACCGCGTGCAATCTTTGTCACCCGCACCTCTCTTAACCCTCATAAGGATGGAATTAAAAAAAACTCTTCTTTGTGCACATCTACAGGTACTCAAGGAATATTCCCTCCTAATTTCAAACCTCCAGGTCTACCAGTTAAGGCTGTGCATTCTGTCAGTTAGTATGTCACGGTACTGTTTTATTTACAGTAGATTATGATAATGTTTAAACTATTTCCCCGTTTGGCTTGTTAGCGCATAAACATGCGATGGGATTTGATTAATTAACATAATGCGTGGGTTTTACCAAAATATAATTACCTAATGCAATTTGCAATCAAAATTTAATTTGATGTGGTCATTAAACAAAATAAATAAATATAAGAGGAACAAATAAGAAATAATTAAATAAAAAAAAACAAATATAAAACTTTTTTTTTTATTAATCAAATTTTTTTTCAATGCATTAGATAGTACTTATTTTTTACGTACTTGGTATAGTGTGGTTTTTCTTCATATTGGACCTACCTGCTCATAAGTACCTACTTCTAAAGGTGCTCATAAACCAACATCACATTTAATTAATAAAAAAACGTGATTATAAACCAAGACAAACGACCATGAGTTCAAAAAGCGAGCTATCGTGCGTGACCAAAACCCTGCACAGTGGTACCCACCCGGAACTCACACACAAAATATTGACTGTGTGATTATGTTGATAAATCATTTTATAAGTACATAATCATGTTCAATTTGAGACACAGGATGAATAATCTATCTCGCAGAATGACCTTCTGGCTCAAAATATACTAAAGAAGATTATAAAATAAGCAGAGAGGTATTTTGTTTTTTTTTTTTCATAAAATAATAGACATGTAACTTTTTATTTATTTTTCTTCTAGCACAGAATCGCCACTCTCCGCCCCGCGCAATCTGCCCAATACTACACGTCCAAATCTATAACAACAGGTTTTTATGTCCCTTATACTAGCGGTTTGTCTTTTGTTTTTGGTCAGGAGATATTTTGTGTGTTGGTTGCGTCAGGATCATATAAATACAGTGCCACCAACTTATCTGTGAAATGACTGTAAAAGGCCGCCACAAATGAGGTTCTCATTCTCTTTATGTACAAATAATCAAGTCTTTTATTTTTAGTTTCATTAATTTGTCTATTTATTGATTCATTGGAAACACCAGAGCAACTTCAGTGCACACTTTTGCAGGGCTTCAGCCACTCCGCTCCACGCCTATTGTTTTAAAATGAATAAATGTACATACTTTGGCTCCACTAAGCTCCACAGAACTAAAATTAAAATAATATTTTTGGGCAAAATCGATCCATGGGAATTTGAGTACAGTTAGCAACGTAATTGGCAAATAAATAAAACGCAAAACTTTGAACTACTTGAGAATAGGTGGTTATCATTATTTATTATTAAAAATCCCAACATCAGATTAGCTAATATAAGATATACAAAAGAATAATAAAGTTATACCTAGTATGTAAAAATATCAAAAAGACATTCTTCAGATTAGAAAATCTTCGTTTTTTTTATAGTTTTAGTAAGAAGACTAAGAACCGATGACAAAGCAATAAAAAACAATGAAAAAAAACATAAAAACTTATTGAATTATTAAGTGAAAATGCAATAATAAATAAATAAATAAAGAAGAAGAAAAAAAAGTGTAAATGCAATATAAAAAAAAAATAAAAAAAATGAAGTAAAGTAAAAACGTAAAAATTGACAATGCAATAAAAAAAGAAGCCAAAAGAAAACTAAAAAAAGCCGTAAGAGTTTTTTTTTAAATTATATTTATTTATGTTCTTTTGCACGAAACCTATGACACCTCATAACCACATTTTTGTAGATACCAATTTTAGTTAAAGCTTTACTTGCAGACCATGTTGATTTTCTTGTGGAGTGAAGTGGAACAAATGGCTTACATATTTTAAATGAATAATCAGAATAAATGATCGTGGAGCGATGTCCAAGATTTCGTGGAGCGGAGTGGCTGACCTATTTACCCTATTTACCTAGTTGTATTAAATCAACGCGGTTCATGGAGTGTCCGGAGTGTACCAAGTGTACCAACCTAGCCAGGTTGGTACACTCTGGATCATCTAACCGTATCAGAATCGCTCTGTCACTTTTTCGCTCGGCAGGGTTGTATCAAGATATAACTAGGTACTTGTACTAGTAATTATTCTGTGATATGATATGACTTAGATATTGTAACAGAATAAACAATTATGTACTAATGTATTATTTTTTTACTTGTAATATTTTTTATTTTATTAATTAAATGTTGATAGTTCTATTAACTACATATAATGACATTCTTATCAGAATAGACCTAGTACCTCATTATTTGATTATAACTTAGGTATTGCACTTTGATGAATAAAATGTGACTGTCTGAATTCCATGCTTAATAATGAATGAAAAAGAAATGGCTACCTAAGTAATAAAATGTCAGTATGTAGGTATTTTACAAGACTTGTCAGACCGAATGCTATGCAGTACATTCTAGGTTTCTTCTTGGTACTCATAATTAAGAAAATAATAAAATTTGCCAAAAACTTTACGTAAGCAGGTACTTTATCGTAAGCACACGGCGCGCGAGTCATCGAGCGCACGCTTGGCACTCGACTGAATTCACCGCAATTTTGCGGCCGCAAAGTGTAGGTATATTTGTACTTGTTACGGAGTGCGACTGGCCTGGTTATATGTAAACCAAAAAGTAAAAACACAAACTCGAAAGATCTAGAATTTGGACCACTGGTCAATAAATACATCATTTTCACAGTGTTTTCATTTTTACAATGGTTCTACTAAAACCATTGTAATGACAATTATCAACAATTAGAAAGTAGAAGAGCAAAATTCAGCAAATTTAAAAAAAAAAAATTACTAAAATAAAAAACTCAAAATAAAAATATATACGCAAATATTTCGTTTCTAATACTTTTAAGAGGTAAAAGCGAAAATTTAGCGAAAATTGTTGATAATTGTCATTACAATTGTTTTAGTAGAATTGGGGCCTCAGTCGCTCACACAATGACGACGAAACGGCAACAACCTACAATATCATTGCCAATATCAGATTTATATATATAAAAAATATATATATTAATAATAAAGCAGTAAGTAACAAAAAGTCTGTACAAAGAAGATAATAAAAATGTGGTTTAGGGTACTTAACATACTCGTATGCGACTAAACAAGAATATATGTTTTTTTAATGGTGTCTGTTTGCGCATCATGTAAAAACTTATGGAACGATTGCCATGCGGTTATCACTGTTGGATAGCTAAGTGTTGACTTAAAAACTGGTGTACTTGGTGTCTCAATCCGATGAGTAGAATCGATAAAAACGTACAAACGAAGTTTTATGAAATTTGGTATACGTTTGGCACATATATAACATATGGTCCTTTTATCCCAGAAAAATGAACACAAGGTCTAAGCCGCGGGCATAGTTGACAATAGAATGTAGTGCGGTGGGTTATTATGGGGTCGAATTTTAACTATGCCATAAAATTAACTGAGTTTGCACGTGGTATTACGTAAAAGTAATTGCTCACCACATAGCATAATAATATAGAGTTTCGGAGTCAAGGACGCCTTTCACTGTCAGAACCACGATACGGCAGTCAGGCTGATAAAAGGGGGAACAGTAATCTATACTTATATTAAACGAAAAAGTCTGTACAACGAAGTTAATTAAAAAAAGTTTAGAATACTTGAAATTGGCTACTGATGAATATAACATTGTAAAAAAATGCGTCTGTGTGTTTGTGTGTGTGTTTGTGCATCACATAAAAACTACTGGGTCGATTGCGATGCGGTTCACTATTCGATAGCCTAGGGTTTGACTTAAAAACTGGGGTACTTGGTATCTTAATCCGATGATTAGATGCCGAGCAATCGATAAAAACTATTTGACGCCTGAACGAATTTTGTAGAAATGCAGTATATATACTGCATTTCTACAAAATTCGTGGTGTTTTATAGTTGTTCCTGGCATAACACGTATACTTTTATACTTATTTATACTTTTACACGTATTTATACTTTTAAATGAAAACACCACGCGGGCAAAACCGCGGGTACAGATAGTAAATAAATAAAAATATTTAATGAGTAAAAGTTGTTACATTGACAATTTTAAAACTTACAAGTATTGAGGTCTAGGTAATGGGTATCTGCTGCCGAACTAGGCTTATGCCAGTGCTTCAGCATAAAGCCACAGAATACATAATAGATAAAGCGACCTCGCCCGAGCGAGATCACAAAAAAAACTGTGGAAACAACCTTTGTTTTATAGGAACAGTATCAACTTACGTCTGGTAGAAAATATCACAGTTCGTTAATAAAACGAGTCATTCTATAGATTACGAACTGGGAAGTTATTCATTAATGTTTATTAAGATAACATAATTAAACCCTGATGTACACTATAAACTTGGCTCATGCATGATGGCTCATCACATCATAATTTAATAGTGTTACAGAATCAAGGACACTTTCACGGTCACACTATTTTCACGGACAAACGGACAGAAGGCACAACAGGTGTTTCAATTAGATTTACTAACATCGAAGTTCACAACGCAAATGGTTTTATTGGAACTGGCCGAAATGAGTTGATCGCATGTTGAACGATCGTAAAAAATCTCCGAGTCTAAGACATCAAAAATAATATAGCACTTATAAACTTTGCCCTGACGTCATATAGGAAAGGGCTTTTTTCATACTTCCATACTAATAACTATAATCTATTCTGTGCTAATATTATAAAAGCTTAGTAACTCGGTGTTACTGTCTATTACCGTTTCATAACTAAACTACAGAATAAATAATAGTACAAGTCCTAAACGGCTGAATCGCTCTTAATGAAATTTGGTATGGAGATAATTTGAATTGAACCCTGGGGAAGGACATATGAAAAAAATTATCGCTATAAACTAGCGCGGACGATATTGCGGGCAAAAGCTTGTTACATTTTATAAGTTTAATTAGTTACATAATGTTCTCACTAAGCACGTGTTAATGCTAAAATCATAAAAAAAACATTAGATTTGGGAGGCGTTATTTTTACGACACTTAATTTAGTCGTGATCGGTTCGTTTGTTCAGGAAACTACCAAACAATGGCGTTACAGTCCCCTAAGAAGGATTTAGAAACTGAGGAAAAAAATTGGATGATGATGTAGTGGTTTCGGTAAGCCGGATTGGTTAAAGGCATGCAGAGGCATGGAAGATGCACATTCGAATCCCGTCCGTGATCCTAATTTTTCCTTTAGAAAATTATTGGATGGTGAATAAGTTACTAGGTATTGATGAGAGTTTTCCTGTTGTAAATTGATATGTCGACTCATAGTCTAAACCATGACTACTCATCAGTTTTCTCGTACAATAGAACTATGAAGCAAGGTCTCATACCATAGGAACAGACTACCAATAGACAGCAGGTTTAAAGCAATAATGGATCTGTCTGAACTCAACTCTGAATGGATCAATTTGAAGTGGACTTGGGCAGTTTTATTCATTGGGCTGGGAGCTGGGACTAATGGAGAGATGATGGGCGGAAAGGGCATATGAAGAAATGATTGTTGAATAATGAAATGAGTTAAAAAGATAGGTAAGGCACACCCTCCACATTTGCGCTTACAT
Organism: Alsophila aescularia; assembly: GCA_946251855.1. Classification (NCBI taxonomy): domain Eukaryota; kingdom Metazoa; phylum Arthropoda; class Insecta; order Lepidoptera; family Geometridae; genus Alsophila; species Alsophila aescularia. Next base: position 18,873,388 of record OX276381.1, read on the forward strand.
AGTTACATACACATATATCTATTCTTTTGATTTGGTTAGCTTAGACGTTATGTTGATAGTGGAAACAGAGTACTTGTTGGCAAAAAAAATATGAATTATAAATTACATCGCACAATTTAATTAAAATCTTTGGCACCAGCACAAAGACAGCATGAAAAGTTGTTTTGTTGTAAATTTATATTTGTTATTAATTTTAACAGCCTCTTAACTATGTGAAAATTGATTAGTTCCTTGTATTTTTTTTTAATGTGGGTTTATTTATACACTAACTGTGTGGTTATTTATCTGGGGAAAAAGTATCCCAAGTGATATGACATACTTTATAAATATTTATTGATCCCATGACCAAGAAATATATAAAAAGTACATTGATACCAAATTTTCGTTCAGCCGTCAAATAGTTTTTTATCGATTTCTTGGCTTCTGCTCTTTGGATTAAAATGTAAAGTACACCAGATTTTAGTCAAAACCTAAGCTATCCAACAGTGAAAACTGCATTGCAATCGGTCTAGCAGTTAATACGTAATGCGCGAACAGACACCTTAAAAAAAGGTATATTCTTTTTCAGTACCTCATCTTTTACACGACTGCCCAAAAAAAGGAGTGTTATGTTTTTAGCATTCATGTATGTTTGTATGTATGTGAGTTTCTTTATTCCACCATAACTTTGAAATGCCTGAACAGATTTAGACGTATGGGGTATCGTTAGAATCCTTACATCCCCCGAGTAATTTTTTGAAAAAGTTTAATATGGCGGCAGTATGGCCCCATTTTCAATTGCAACATAAATATTTTTTCTTGGCATTTTACAATATGGGCATCAAATTGAATGCCTTGATAAGCACATTCCAATAGTCTATAATTTATTAGCATAAGTTATTTTTTGGCAGGGCAGGCGTGTTTTTTTAGCTTTTAAGCCAGTTGTATTGTGAAAAGAATAATACAGACTCTACTACAAGCGAACAAGAGCTATGTCTAGATACATAAATTTTGTAAGAAAAAACGCGTCTCAGCACAGCATAGTTGATATGTAGTAACAAGTGGTGAAGTAACACTTTAAAGTGTTACAGTAGATTGTCTCAATAAAAGGTACGTGCTCTAGAAACGTATTACGCACACGAGGCGGTGTGAACTTGATTATCTGCTCTCGTACTGTGTAATTATTGCATTTTGAGCTCGGGCCTTGAAATGAAAAAAAATGTTGTTAGTCAGGTGTCGATTCTGTGCGCACCAATTTAAACTTGACCGCCCTAAAATTGTTGCTATCCCTTTAGCTTTCAATAAGGTTTGACCTTCACACTTCAAAATATTTGAATCGGTTATTTTGAAAAGGGCACGCATTTGGCAAAACTGAGTTGTTTATGAGGAAGTGCTATTCTGCGGTTACTGTTTAGACGTAACTATTAAATGGTAGATAACGTATTAAAACTAAACTAGATTAAAAAAAAACACTTTTTTCTTTTTAATATGCATTGTCATTGAATTGTGAGTTACCCTGAAAGTTTCAGCCAGATAGCTAATCGGGAAGTGCTCGAAACTTGAGTTGCAGGATTCCACCCGGAACCACAAACAAGAAAGTGACTAATCTAATAAAAGGGTGCTAAAACACTCTTGTATAACTTGTCTTTTAATTTGGTTCAATAAAGTGTTTTGTAATAATGCCCATGTAAAATAAGAAAATACGAAACTTTTTGTAGATACCTCCAACTTTTTATCAAGTGGACTTAAAAAATAACTGATTCATTTTATAGTAGTGGGCAAAATAATATAGCACTTTTAAATGTCAAAAACATACGCCTCATGAACAAACAGAAAATAAATAAAAATCAAATAGATCATAAATTAGGTATACTATTTATACATATTAACATTGGGTTTGGAAATTAACTTTTCATGTGATCAGATGCCAACTAAAGAGTTGAATAACACACATGAAAAAAAAACATACATACAATCGAACATATAACCGTCTCCTTTTGAAGGAAATACCCTTCTGAAGTTCTGACTACTGGTGCTTTGGAAATACACGCGTTACAGAAGAGAGCCTCAAGACTATACAGGGATTAGATGCCTTTTTAAATTTTGTCATTATGGGTTATTTCAATTTTAATTTTTGTCATAACGACTTTTCAAATAAAACAGTCCATCTCGGGGCACAATGATACATTGACCTAAAAAGTTTTAAATTATTCCTGTTGCTAAGCAGCACGCAACAACAAAACTAAACAAATCAAATCAGCATCAGAAAACACATCTATTTGTGTTCAAAAACATAAAAAGTCCAGTCACAGACCCTTTTATGTTGAAGTTGGCGATTAGTATGCTAGAGGCGAAGGTTTCTGTCACGACTTTTTGCCTTTCCGTCCCACTTTGGGTACTAGTATTATTAGGTATTCTGTGCTTTGGGTGCATAAAAATAAATACCTAACGTCTTAACAAGGTTGTTAGCGTTTTAACTATCAGGAAATCGTTGACGGTTATTTTTATTACACTATTCTTCTACTTACATTATGTATTACTAGACTAGTGTCTCGCCCCGGCTTCGCACGGGTAGCGCTCACACCGCGGCATATTTTTTACTTTTAGAATTTTTACAATTTTTAACTTCTAAAACAATACGCCAGTAAGCGTAATTCAAAATCTTTGCAATAACGATCGTGTTTTTTTACCATAGACAACTGCATTATTACTCACGTACTTGACAGACTTGTTATTATTTCGTTTCCATGGCAACGTGTCATTGTTATATCATCTTCATGGCAACGTGTCAAAAAACTAAAACTTTTGTTTCCGTTCTGTATTTTTGATGCCTTTGTTTACATTATTGTAATTTTCGTAAGGATCTCTAATTTTTTGAAAAACAAAGTACTGCCCATTTACTCGCTAATAATGAAGCTTTGTATAGGTGAAATATTTTTTAAAATTGATTCTCTTTCTTTTGAGTTTATCCATTACAAACAAACAAACATACAAACAATCATATCTTTCCTGAGCGACGGAGGCCAAGTAGTATATATAATAGAGCGCGTTAGAAGGAATCAAACGATATTGGGATCGATCCTCGGCTTCGAATGTCTTTCTTAGTCAACGAACAAAAATATCTAAATTATGTGCGGATCGTGCTTCGGAGGGCACGCTAAGCCGTCATCGGTCCCGTTATATCAGTGGCCCTCAGCCCTCAGGCCTCAGGCGGCCTTACAAACTCTAACTCAGAGAGGCCAGTATTATATCACATAGCAAGCAAAGAAAACTTTTTCACTAGCTTATTTTAAGTACCATAGACCATTATTTTTTCTTTGTGCAGACTTTTTCGTACTTATTGCTTTATTATAAGTATAGATAAAACAATCTTGACAAAATGTATAAAACCACCATTTGCGTTGTGATTAATATTGTATTGAGCAGCACTACCTGATACGACAATTACGACAAACAAACAAACAATATTGAATTTATCTGAGATGGATTTAAATGTCTGAATTGGCAAATACATGTGTCACGCAGTGCCAGAGAATGACGCAGGTTCGAGTTCAATCCATGATTAAAAATCTTGTTTTAGAATAATTAGAAGATACCAAAAACCGTGATTGTTTCTTCTAAATCACGTGTATGCATCTAACAGACACGGGAAGTATTGTAAATGTACATACAATTACTATTAGTAACAGAGATTGATTATCTACACTCATAGCAATCATTCATAAAAAGTTGAAGGCCTCAGGTGCAAGGTTATCTATACTTATAATAATAAATAGCAATAAGTAAGAAAAAAGCTGTAACGAGATAAAAATAAAAAAATGTTCTATGTAATTTAATATAAGGTACTGAACAACTATATAATTATTTTTGAAATGGTATCTTTGTTTTTGTCTGTATGTTCACACATCACGTGAAAACTACTGAACTGATTGGGATGTGGTTTTCTCTGTTGGAATGCTTAGGTTTTGACTTAAAATCTGATACACGTTGTATGTCAATCCAATTAGTAAAAGACGAAAATCGATAAAAAAACCTATTTGATGGCTGAACAAAATAAATGTTGTGATATTTCTATTCCATACAAATGTCAAAGACGCACGCACAGCTAGTAAACAAATAAAATGAGTTAAGGCGGGGTCAGTCCCGAAATCAGAAAAAAGACGAATAGCAAAGCGTCGAGAACGGCGTAACGAAACAACTTTATGCGAACCAAAAAATACTGTGGATAGAAAATTATACCACCTAAACAAATAACCAAACAGAATTTTCAGAAATGCCTTCGTGTCCTTGGAAAAAAAACACGAACTGCCACATGAAAATAACTAGTTTCACCGCAGTTCTCGTTATTTTCAGCGACAGCAACATACTTATTTAAAATAATTATATAGTTACCCTAATAAATTAGACATTTATTAGGGTATTTTTCTATTTTTTTTATTGCATTTTTACTATATATGCGAATTACATTTTAAAAATAATGTTTTTTCTTTTCTTATTGCATTGTCATCGGTTTGTGAGCTACCCTGAAAGTTTCAGCCGGATAGATAAGAAAGTGCTCGAAATTTGAATTGCAAGATTCCAGGACAGACAAAATACATAGATAGTTAGATACATACATAGATGTATACATAGATAGTTAGATACATACATAGATGTATACATAGATAGATACAAGTGAAGTTAAATAAAAGCTTTTATTTACATATAATTTTTTCCAATCTAAGTATCTGGGTACCAGTCTAACATCCTGAATAAAAAATAACTTGTTCGAAATTCAACCTTTATTGTTATTATTGTTTCTTATCTATGTATGTTTATCCGTTATCTAGTGCCCATAGCACAGGGTATCCTAGTTTGGGGCTAGGTAATTGGTGTGGAAATGTCCCGAATATATTTATTTATTTATTTATTTATTTATTGTTGTGCCCTTGGAGTGAAAATTTCACTGAAGTAAAATACCACGCGAACAAAGCCACGGGTCACAGCTAGTATGTAAAAATATAAAAATAACATAAATATTCAGTGAGTCATTTGCATCTACCGCAGTCAATGCAAGTTTTTGTAGCTAGCGAAAGGAAGCAGTGACCTTTGGGGTAGGTCAAATGTCATTAGTATAATGGGAGCAAGGAAGATTATCTTCTCGAAACCGATGGAATAATACTAGCTTTCCCGCCCGCGACTTCGTCCGCGCGGACTACTGTTTATCGCGAAAAAAAGCATCCTATGTTCTTCTAGGATATTAAAATCCAATGCAAATGTAGGTCCAATGCTCTTGAAGTTTTTTTTGACAGACTTGTTATTTATTTTCCATGGCAACCGTTCCTTACAGCGAGTAATCAACATTTTCAATTTACCGGGATAAATAGTATCCCATGTTTTCAATGGCAACCGTTCCTTACAGCGAGTAATCAACATTTTCAATTTACCGGGATAAATAGTATCCCATGTTTTTTATTCCAGGGTATACCTAAGCTATCGCCATTCTAAATTTAATCAATATTCGTCCAGTCGTTATCGCCTTAAAACTTCCCAAACAAACAAACAAACAGACAACTTTTCACTTTTTAAGCGACTTCAGAAAAGGAGGAGGTCATTTGTACGACTTTTTTTATGTCTGTATCTCCGTCAATTGCGGACGTATTTTGAAAAATATTTTTTTGTTTGAACGGGTATTCTCTCCAGGTAATCCCATATAAATTGTATCAAAATTGGATCAGCAGTTTTTCGAGAATAAATAGTTTTTTGAGTATTACCATTTGATTTTGTGTTTGTATTGCCTTGTTTTTATCTCTAAGATTTCTATACCGATTTCGATGATTCTTTTTTTATTCAAAAGGATAAACTTTCATCCATCATCGTCCCATATAAACTTTATCAAAATTGGTTCATTAGTTTTATTAGAAAATCTATTTGTTTTATGCTTCATGTTCTGTAATATTTTGGGATTTCTGAACCGAATTAGATGATCGTTTTTACTTGAGTAAGAAGACCGTAAGAAGTATTTTGATTAAATTTATACGTGTGGTACTGCATAAATTTAATCAAAATTGGTTTTGGAGCTTTAAACAAGATTTAATTTAATTTACTGTGTTATAATGTTTAAGACTGGATTGCATGTCAATTTTGAACAATTTAAGGACATCCAAAGATGCTGAAGTTTTACACATGGGTGAAGTTCTGATGACAATTAAATAACTACAGTAGTACTCGTAGTAGTAGTAGTCAATGGAACTAAACAATCAGATGACGGAATCCCTTCGAGTTTGGGCTCATTTGGTTTGTCTTGATGAGTTCTCTAGTTTAATGTGGTATCCACGGTCTGATGATGTAGCAAGAAGGTAGTCATAGGAACTCAACAATCAAATAATGGAACCCCTTCGAGTTTGGTTTCATTGGGTTTGTCTTCATAAGTTCTCTGGTCTAATGAGGTATCGAGGGTCTGATGATGGAGATGGAGTCATAGGAACCCATTACCCAACCATCAAAAGAATTTAACCCGTTCGAGTTTAGGCTAAATTGATTGGTCTCGATGAGTTCTCAGGTCTTAAGTGGTACTGGTGGTGTCTCGTAAAAATCTTTTACGTCCTTGTCCTTTAAAATAGGACACATACATCATTACAGTATTTACAACTTATAAATCCATTTGTTTTGGGTTTATGTTTCCTCATATCTACGAGATGTGTAACCATTTATTTAAAGAGTTTCTATTTTATTCCAGTGAAATCATAGATAATTTTTGTCAAAACTAATTTAGTTGTTATATATGTAGGTTTTTTCATCCTTGGTTTTAATTTACCAACGCTTTGAGTCTAAAGTGAGTGAGTGTCTTCTATTTTCTTTAGCATATATTCTTTACGATGTTTGCTTAGGCCACTGAAAAGCAAAAAATAAAATATTTTTCCAAAATAAAACACGACTTCACAATAAAAATGATATTTTGTAAACAACCACTAAAATAAATAAAGTAATTACAATTGAGCCAGAACAGTATCACTTTTTCGAAATTACCAACGTAATAATAATGCATAAATACAACATAAGATAAGAAAGAGTTTTTGAAGGCGGAACTCCCTGTCTTTAGAAAATATAAATACCATGAAAACTAACGTTTCATAATAAGGAAAATATACCAGAAAAAATACTTGCACGCCTTTTTCTTGGATCAACGTCCTTGAGTATAGAGACGAAATTACAGGCAAGGTCGTCCGTCCATCGTCCTTGTATTAGATTACATAACTAAACTAGCAATTCGTCACGGCTCTTGTTACGTGTTCCATAACATCCGACGATTGACCCAATTCGCCCAATTGCCCCTTCCCGTCTGTCTGCACGTCTGGGAGCATTGACTACTCATCTTGCCTCCAGCTGTTACTATTATTTAATCTGGGACTCGTTGATGACTTTTTTCCATAGATCTAGTTAAAGGGAGGAAGATACGGCACGCTTAATATCACAGAAACAAAAACTGGAGTAGACACAACTACAGGCAAACACACCCACATTCCCATAGTCGTGCTTCATATGCATCAACAGCAAAGGAAGAGAGACATACGCAGCTGTAGCGCGAATGGGAGTCACTGCTAACACGTGCTTCACAAATTACACTCTGATTGTGACTGAGGACAAAGAAGGCCAATTCTGTGAGTTGCACCTAATTTTTGTGGTCCATGCCCGATGAGCTGGTACCTAATTGTATTTTATAACCTTATTCCTCCTTGCGTTTTGAATGTGGTTATAATATCGCGATAGTCTTTTCAACGGAATTTATGCACAAAGCCAAGTATTTTTTTACTATAATCTGTCCCACTCCTGGGCAAAGACGTTCCCATATCCTTCCAATAGTATCTATCTAGTGCTACCTCGTTCCAGCTCCAGCCCTTTTGGTAAACGTCTAGGTCGTCTGGAGTGACCTGCGAAAAGCGGCTGGAAGAAAATGGATGAGGAGAGCTGAAGACCGAGCTCAGTGGCGTGCATTAGGAGATGCCTACGACCAGCAGTGGACAGATATAGGCTGATTACGATGATTATAGATCATCTCGTCACTTTAGAGGAGGGTATTGTGTTTATCAGTCTATGTATGTACGTATGTCTGGTCTTTTGTGGCACTATATAGACCCACGTGGACCAATTTTGATGATTCTTACGTCAATCAATTTGTCTTAATCTTTCGAGTGTTACTAATGGCATGACAGTAATATTGTGAAAAAACTGCTGACCAATCTAGAACTCTAGATGATGCTTCTCGACGCATCGGTCTCGGAATGAACATAGATAAGACCAAGATCATGCTGACCCGGAACCGATTGCAATCAATGGTGTACCTCTTGAAGTTGTCCAACAATATGTTTATCTTGGGCAAATATTGCAATTAGGTAGGAACAACATTGAGAAGGAAGCCAGCAGAAGTATTCAGCTGGGTTGGGCAGCATTCGGCAAGCTTCGTCATGTCTTCTCGTCTTTCATACCACAGGTCTGAATACAAAAGTTTTCAATTAGTACGTCTTACCAGTCATGACCTTCGGAGTAAAAACGTGGGCACTCACGGTCAAACTAGTCCACAAAAAAGGTTGCACAGCGAGCTATGGACAGAGCTATGCTTGGAGTTTATCTGAAGGATAAGAGTCGTAATGAAGATATCCAACGGAGAACCAAGGTGAACGACATAGCTTAAAGGATAAGCAAGGTAGTGGCGGTGGGCTGGTCACATTTCCCAAAGAACCGATAACCGTTGGGGTAGACGATTTCTCATGTGGAGATGACGTTTAGGCAAATGTAGCGTAGGACGCCCTGTGGCCAGATGGAGTAATGACATACGAAAGGCAGCGAATGAGAATGGATGAGGAGACGGAGCTCAGTGGCGTGCTTCAGGGGAGGGATACGTCCAGCAGTGGACAGATATAGGCTGATGATACCTTCAGTTTGATAAGGAAATCTCCTTTTCATGTGCCGACTCAGAGTTGAATTCCGCACAGAAAAAGGAAATAACTTTCTGTCTCTACCGGTGCCGTGGTGCTTCGGAATTATGCCCGTTCGAGAAGAGAGCACCAAGAAACTCTAAGGGGATGTCATTTTTGTGAATACTTTTTTGTTACTGTCTGTTTACAAATATTAGAATAATAATTTAAATTTACATATAACATTTTATAAGTGCCAATGAGATGTCCTACAGTATGTTTTAAATTGATAGGATATTATGGCAAGCATAAAACATAAATTTAATATGAATACAAACTATAATTAATTTTCTATCTATTTATGTTTTTGGGAGCTTCGACTTAAACATTTTTCCCTTTGCCTAGTCATCTATCTGCCATTTGCATGTAATCTGTTAACTCACTTTACATTGGTAATTTAGTCAGCATTTCTGTAAGGCCTCTAAATAAGGCCATTGTCACAGACGTGAGGTGATTTCGATCGATGAGCTGATGGAAACCTTGGATGGGGCTTGTGATTGTTTTAACATTCGAAAATAATAAAACTTGTGCATAAGTAGATCGTAATGATCACCATTAACAATACGTTTATAATTCAATACCTACGTTAAGTTTGGGCTACATTCCATAACTCTAGCTTAGGTATTGATGTTAGTTCACAGATCTGTGCTTGTAGTTAGTGCGTACCCACCAACCTATAGTTTAGGCCTGGGAGAGAGTATTGATCAATATGCATAATATGCAGAAAAAGTTTGAGCTGAGCTATATTTCATAACGCTAGCTTGGGTATTGATGTTAGTTCACAAATCTGTGCTTGTAGTTGGTACGTGCCCACCTGTCTATAGTTTAGGCCTTCGTGAGAATCGTGATCAATATGCATAATCGCTAAATGCTTGTATATAAGTATCATAGTCAGTAGAATCATGTTCGTCACGCAAGTCATTAATGTTAAACAGGCTCCATAGTGGCAAAGCAATTTTACCTAGTGGCATGGATGTAGTCTAGGCCTAGTGGCATTTTTACACTACTGCCGCAAAAAGTAGTGAAATGTTTTTAGGGTTCATGTATGTATGTATGCATGTATGTATGTGAGTGTCTTTGTTCCACCATAACTTTTAAACGCCGGAACAGATTTGGATGTATGGGGTTAGAATCCTTACATCATCCCGAGTGACATAGGCTTTTTTTTCATTGTTATATTTTTTGGCATGGTAGTCTTGTTTTTTCTCTCACCTTGACTTTTTCGATCAATGCCTCTCGCGACGTCTCGCATCATTAAAGCATTTACTAACTTTTCAATTAACCTCAAACATTTAAAAATTCGATTAAAAGCTGTTCATCACAAAGTATTTTAATTTAGTTTCGATGTCGCAAGACAGAAGCCTTGTCCTTGGGTAATTAAGACAACGAGTACAACAATTACGAGTGTTTTTTACATACCTAATAAAATAAAATACTAATCAATTACCTAATTTTAGTGCTTGATGATGTCACATTAGCTGGTATTCAACTAAGACTTTTGTAAACCTTTTTCTTGTGCGTACCTATTTCGATCGTGGTGCACATTTTAGACACCTTTTTAAATTTATGGCTCACAGAAAGCATCTTTTAATCATAATTATGTAATAATTTTGTAATGGAAAAATTTGGATCGTGGACGAGATTCGAACTCGCATACTGTGCCTCAGCGCGGCGCAAGCCTCTACCAATTCGGCTACCGTGACCTATGCCTTGGCATCCAAATTTTTCCACTAGCTTCTTGTACCCGTCTTATGGGGACGGTAGCGCCATCTATTGCTAGTATTTCGAACTAACCATGCAAACACTGTTTGTATTGATTAACTAAGTGTCTGACAAACTAACGTCTCCCAAAACTATTTTTATGATTTTAGCAGTTAACTGATCATAAAATATCATGTAATCAGCAGAATATAGTCAACTAATAATTAATCCAAACAAAAACTAGCAACGTAGTTTTAGCACAATCTTAGAAATCATTTCACGAAAGAATCAATTAATTCGAAAACACCGTGAATAAATACCATTTCCCAACATTTCAATAGATTAGTTCTGCAAATATTTCGTGATAGTTATGGGGCTCATTCGAGGCTGTCATGAAATGTCGTGGGTCATGAACACGAAGGCCTTTCAAATGTACAGTGGTTCCTGCCTACTGTTTAAAGACAAAGGCTTATTCTTAAATTAAAAGCAATATATATATATATAAATATAATTCTATTTAGGTTTATACTAGATTTAATTTGGGTTGTTTTTAACAAGTTTTTAGTCACTTTCTTGTTTGTCGTTCCGGGTGGAATCTTGCAGCTCCCGAGTACTTCCCGATTAGCTATCCGGCTGTAACTTTCAGGGTAGTTCACAACTCAATGACAATGTATTTAAAAAATAACGAAAAAAACATGTTTTTAAATTAGTTATTTTATCTATATTTTCTGCTTTTAAAAAGTTTAAATGACTTGTAATAAATAGTTTGTTTTGGGTGTAATTTCGTATTGTAATTAAAATATATAATACATCCAATAATAATACAGTAGGTAACTCAGCAAGAATATAGGAACCGTTCATTTAGAACAGCCATGTCAAACTCTGTCAAAAGTCACTGGTGGTCCAAAAGCATGAAGACCGTAGACTAGGTGGGCCGCAAAATCTAATCTTAAAGAAGACAAACTACTGATAATCTTAACGAATAAAAGTACTATAATAGGACCAGTATACATACCAATATATAAAAGTGAAACGTTGTCTGTCTTTTTACCCGAAAAATTAAAAGTTTTCACGAGAAAACTGAAAATGTTGATTACTCGCTGCAAGGAACGGTTGGAATGCCAAGTCCGTCAAAAAATTTCAAGAGCACTGATGCTTTACCTACATTTGCACCAGTTTTTAATATCCTAGAAGAACATAGCATGCTTTTTTTTCGCGATAAACAGTAGTCCGCGCGGACGAAGTCGCGGGCGGGAAAACTAGTATTTATTAAAATTCCAATAAAAAGGACATCACAAAAGAGGACAAACATTAACTACTTTTGCCAGACATATGACATATTTTGTGTTTAATTAAGTTGTCTATTTGTGGCGTGAATTTATCGGCAAAAATAACTTTTAAAACTTCGTCCAAGTATGCGTTTGCCTGTTTAAAAATTAATTCGGGCCGCAGAAAAATGTTCAGAGGGCCGCATGTTTGACATTGCTGATTAAGAATATTCGGAAATCTCAGAATCTTTAAATTTGTGTAATTTTTTTACTTGGCAAAATGATGCTAGTAGGCCTTAAATATTCGTCTAATTATGTATTCCGTAAAAGCTCAATTAATACAAAAGTAATGTGGTAAAACGTAAGTAAGAAATGATAACACAGTTAATTTTATTTAGTCTAATAGTAGCAATTTAGGCCAAGTTATCGTAATTGCAGTACACATTTAAATATCATGGCCTCACAAATCTTGGAGCTCCGATCTCGAACAGCAAAGGTTAGTTCTAAGTTCACTGCTAGACCTCTGGAGCTGGGGGTTTTGTCGTCTACTCGTGCTTACTACCTACGTAGGAAAATACGATGATTTTTATTTGAGGAGGTGAGGAACAAAACCTAACATTTCCACTTTGGAAAACTTTTCAGAATCCGGTAAAATCTAGCGTTTTTTATAAATACACAAAAAATTGGTTAAGAATTAACAATAATTGTAAAAATATGTCCCAATGTTAAATGGATAAGTAGAAATTCACATTGAAAATTTGTGATTGTGATATTTTAGAAAATGACAAAGTTTTGACGAAACAATGTTTGTACTTGCTGTTTTTGTATGTGTTTTTTTTTAAATGTTTTAACCTAAAACCTATGTATGGTAAGTATACCTATGTACTTAAACATGCGATTTGGAATTTGGTGTATCGTATATTTTTGCACGAAATTTTATGGTTTTGACACAAAAATCTATTCTAACTGGCCGTTTTGGATGGGAAATATTAGGATTTTGACTAATTTTCAACCGTTTAGCTTCAGAAACAAAAAAGGATTCTAACGATACCCCACACATCCAAAACTGTTCAGGCATTTAAAAGTTATGGTGGAACAAAGAAACTCACATACATACATGAGCCCTGAAAACATAACACTCTTTTTTTGGGCAGTTGTGCAAAAAAACACAATTTTGGTCAACCAGTTATCGATTCCACGGCTTCTTCTCATCGGATTGAGATACCAGGTATGCCAGTTTTAAGTGAAAACCTAAGATATCCAACAGTGAAAATCGCATTAAAATCGGTCTAGTAGTTTTTACGTGATGCGCAACTGACAATCAGACAGACCATTTAAAAAAATACTTGTTCATTAGACTTTTTTTCCATGTTCACTGTACAGTATTTTTGTTACTGACTGATGTATTATATAACTACTTTCAAATACGATAACAAGTAGATAATGTAGATTAAAAAACTAATATGAAAACTTTTTTTTTGTAAATGTATTGTCGTCCAGTTGTGAACTACCATGAAAGTTTCAGCCAGACAGCTAATCGGAAAATGCTCGAAATGTGAGTTGCAAGATTCCACCTGGAACGACAGACAGGCAGATAAACAAGAAAGTGACTTAATAAAGACGTGGTAAAATGGTCCGGTCCATTGTCCAAAGTCCAAATTGCGTTAAATTCGTGTTTCGTTAACTGTTTCAATCTCTGCCATATTCATCAACGGCTTGCGGTTTACTGTAATTAATTTCTCAATCTCAGCCATATTCATCAACGGCTTGCGGTTTACTGTAATTAATTTTTCAATCTCAGCCATATTCATCAACGGCTTGCGGTTTACTGTAATTAATTTTTCAATCTCAGCCATATTCATCAACGGCTTGCAGTTTACTGTAATTAATATGTTAGCATATTTATTTTTAACTAGTTTTCCCGCCCGCGACTTCGTCCGCGTGGACTACTGTTTATCGCGAAAAAAAGCATCTTGCTCTTAGGCAAAGGATATTAAAAACCAATGCAAAAGTAGGTAGATATATCACCACACTTGATGTTTTTTGACATACCTGTTATTTCGTTTCCATGGCAACCGGTTCTTACAGCGAGTGATCAACATTTTTCTAGTTTTTCCAGTTTTCCCGTGGAAACTTACAATTTTCCGGGATAAAAAGTATCCTATGTTTTATTCCAGGGTATAAACCTCTCCATTCCAAGTTCCATCAAAATCCCTCCAGCCATTATCGCGTGAAACCTCCCCAAACAAACAAACAGACAACGTTTCACTTTTATATATTGGTATGGATTAACACTGGAAATTCACTAAGAAACTAATAGAGGCTGAGGATGATGATGATGATGATGATGATGATAATGATGATCATGATTATCCTAACATTTGCCACAATGAAAATAAGCATAAATGTCATAGGCTAATAAATGTGTGCTCTATATATATATATATATATATATATATGTTGTAATTATTTTAAACAACGAAAAAATTGGATTTCGGATCAAGGTTGGCCTAATGATGACAAAACTACGCACGCAGGTTAAATGTAAACAGTCAAATGCCTGTATCGTCAGAATTGAGTGGTACATGATTTAATATGAAATATGTACGGGACGTGACATTATTTTATTATCCTCATTACTCGGACGGAGTTGACAAATAATTTCTATTATAATCAGACTGAAATTATTTGAAATAAGTCGAATATTTTCTTAAAAAACTAAGAATTGAGCATCAAGGACTCATTTAAAAGCCTTCGAAAACTGAGACTAGATGAAAAGAGCCGAATAGATCGGAATCAGTGGCGCTCACTATAGGAGAGGCTTAGTGTCACGCAATGGATGTTTATAGGCTGATGATGATGATGATGACTTCGACAAGAGGAGATGCTTAATTTGACTGTTATGGTCACACACATCTCTGGGATTACTGAACCGATTTGGACGATTCTTTTCGATTTGAAAGTGTAGGTAAGTTTTCAGTGAACCGTATAAATTATTTCAAAATTGATATAGAGGCAATCGTTTGACCACGATCTCACCTGATGGAAAGCGATGATGTGGTTGAAGGTGTAGCACGCTTGCCTAGTAGATACCTATTCATTCTTGACGTGAACACACCAGGGTTATATTTTACCGGAAACACTGACGAGGGTAAGGCATTCCACTCTTTAGAAGTTCTTATAATAAATGAAGAAGCATGTCGTGTCGTAACAAGGAGAAGATAGGTGACTGGGACCAAGGGGTACAGGTACTGCGGGCCAAGACGCGCAATAACGTTTTTGAATCAGTCGACTGGGATCACAAACGATGACGTAAAGTACCAGCATGCTGTTCCCGAATTGTCGCCGTTATTCGAACGATATATTGTCTAAGTTGACGCAAAAATTGTACAAATATATTATTCACCTTTTCGTCACATTTATTACTATTTTCATGGCTATCTACTCCATTCGTCACTCTTAAAAATATAAATTTTTATGGGATATTCGGTGGATTCCCTACGCGTATTCACGAATGGTCGCACGTTTAGCATGATTATGTACATTGAGACCTAGACGCGGTCACGCTAACACAGCCGCTACCCTTTAAGCACTACATGACTATCACTATAAAGTGTATAAATATGACACAAATATGCGCCTTCTTCACGTCATCTTAGAGATAGTCCCTACTCTAGTTGTTTACCAAAGTCGTATCTATGAGATACGGGCACAGCTCCCTCTAATCTGTGCTATGCACTGTAGACAGTTGACACAAATTGCCATAACTGATGCAATTATGCGTCTTATCATAGCAGGACACAAAATATAAGCCGTCAGTCATAATCATAAATCTGCATCTGGACTAGATTGGTGACGTGTGATGTGTCTATTCGTAGATACTGCAAATACCTACAGTTTCCTTATAAATAATGCAGCATATTTTTTCTTGAGGTGGGTGAGGCTCTGGTTCGTAATATTCAGGTACTATAACAGGTTATACACAGATATATAATATAGATATTTTATATATAGATGAACCTGGTATAAACCATTTTTTACATATTTTTATATAATATCAGGTTTATTAATCATCTAATTTTGGGGGAGGCCTATTCAGCAGTGGACTTCTAAAGGACTTCTTCTTTCAAGATGATGATAAATCATCTAATATCAAGGTTTATAAATGTAAATTTTGTTATGTTAAATAAAACAATGGATAATTAAAATAGGCTATAAATTACATCAATAAAATTAAAAAAATACTGTAATATTATCATGTTTAACAAATATTATAATCTATACTTATAATAAAGCAATAGGAACGAAAAAGTCTGTACAAAAGAGATAATTAAAAAAGAAATGGTCTAGGGTACATAAAATAAGTTATGACAAGAATAGAACATTTTTAAAAATCGTGTGTCTGTTTGTTTGTATATATATATTTGTGCACGCATCACTTAAAAACTACTGGACCGATTGCGATGTGGATTTCATTGTTGGATAGCTTAGAGTTTGACTTTTAAAACTGGGATACTTGGTATCTCAATCCGATAAGTAGAAAGAAGCTGAGCATTCGATAAAAATATTTTTGACGGCTGATGGAATTTTTAACAAATGTTGGTATATTGGTATTTTAGGTCCTGGAATAGTACATGGAGTACTTTTAACCTATAGAAATAACCACGCTGCGAAGCCGCTGGCATCAGCCTGTAATATAATAACATTGTGGAAATACGAGTATGCTCCAATTACAAATGATTATGGTATTACGTTTGTATGGAAAATTATCCTCCGCCGGATTCAGGAGTTAAATCTAAAAAGAAACAGCACAGCTGTGTAGTTAGGCGTATTGTAATGTTAACATGAAACATATTCAATTGTTTCTTGATACAGGCTGAATATGCCAACATGGAAACATATTCAATTGTTTCTTGATACAGGCTGAATATGCCAACATGGAAACATATTCAATTGTTTCTTGATACAGGTTGAATATGCCAACATGGAAACATATTCAATTGTTTCTTGATAGAGGCTGAATATGCCAACATGGAAACAAAAAAAAAACACAAACAAAAATTACTTTGACGCAAAAAGCTTTTACTGTTTTTTTCCAAGGCTGTGTAAAGGTCACAATGTTTAGTCGTTATTGACAGTTTCAGCTTGGGCAATAAACTTCGTAAATCTTTGTTATCTGTATATCTTAAGAGTCTCGTCTGGCTTTGCGTGAGTTTCTTTATCTACTGAAACTTCAGTCATATTACTTGGCTAATACCAACTGTCGAAAACTAAAACCCGACTACGAAAAAATGATATGCAAATATTGCCTTACAATATACTTTGTTGGCACAGGCATGTTATATTTATATACTACCAGTGCCCCCGCGGCTTTGCCCGCGTGGTCATTTTTCTGGGATATAAAGATCTTGTGTGCTATTCCAGAATCAAAAGTACCAATATCATCAAACTTGGTTCAGACGTCAAATGGTATTTTATCGATTGCTCGACTTCTTCTCATCGGATAGAGATACCAGGATACATCGGTTTTTAAGTCAAACCCTCAGCTATTCAACAGTAAAATCCGCGTCGCAATCGGTCCACTAGTTTTTACGTGATGCATGAACAAACAGACAGACAGACACCATTTTCTAAATGTTAGATATTTCTTACTTTTTTTTTCAATTATCTTCTTTGTACAGACTTTTTGTAGCTTACTGCTTTTAATTATAAGTGTAGATTTTCGAAATGGTTTTTTACTTGATATCCAATTATATGCAGGATTAAATATTAAATCCCATTGTTTTTTTTTGTTTAGTCCATAACTTTGAGGAATGCCACGGACGCCATATTGGATAATCACACTTCACATCACATCACACTAATGTAATAAATCAGAGAAGTGTAGCCACTGTCGTAAACAGGCCAATCAAAACTTACAGTTTAAAAAATGAATGCTCTCTTATCGAGCGGAAAACTTCGTACGCGCGATGCAGAACTCCATACATTAGAACTGACAGTCCATACACAACGTCATAAAATGCATAAAAATCGATTAGCGCCATCTATCTTTAGAAGTGTGGGTGTGTATTTTTGTTACTCTTTCAAGCTCAAACGGTTGATCGGATTTGGGTGAAATTTGGTACTAGGATAGCTTGTATTCTGGATTAAAACATATGCTACTTTTCATCATCGCCACATAATACAAGCGCGTGAAACCGCGGGGAGCAGCTAGAATTAAATAGAAACAACTAGCTTATGTCACGTGGAAATCGAGACGAACCTTCCCTTTTTAGTAGTTAGGGAAAAATTGCGTACTCTAATTCTATACTTAGAATCTAATCTAATTCTTTACTATATCGAACGTAACATGTCTTCGATAAAATTAAGTTGTAGTTTATTTTGTAAAAAGTTGTTTATATCGAGTATATTAAACATAAATAAAAATGGACAAGTGCCATTTATATAAATGAACTGATTCCTAATAAAACCAACTCTCCGTTTAAAAGCCTGCAGCTAAATCTAAAGGTCAAGAACTCAGTTCCTGTTACGTAGCTGTAGGTACATGCATTGATCTTTACTCATTTCAAAACCGGCTTAGCAACCTTCACTGCTCATCCTCATTAAAATCTTATGCGGAACTAATTAGAACGATCAAAAACGTTTAATTAGCTACAATTTTAACAATTTTAAATCTTACTTGGCCTCATAATTTAAGCTTCCAAATCACTGCGCTATTAATCTAAGATCTGTGCACTTTGGTCCAACTCAAACTTTTTTTATGCGCATTTAATTCTTGCAAGAAGGTCGAAACAAGGAAATATTTTAAGTGTTTTTTTTTGTAAATCTAAATCCGGGTGCGTCTATCTACAACTACAGCTTAATTTAAAGATAAGTGGGTTTATATAGGTACTTATTTAGTTTTTGTATTTTTGTCTGACAAGACATAAGTTCAAAACTAACCTATGACACTCTTGCGATGAAGACGAATCGATAGATACCTCGCTTGTCAAAATCGGACCAAGTTTTTACACAAAACCCTTCCATTACCTTGCCGTAAACGGGTAAAAAAGCCTATGACAAAATCCGATAAGCACTACACATGAAGACGAATCAATTGACACCTCGCTCGTCAAAATCGAACCAATAGGGGCGATGCTATGGTGGAATATCCAAATACTCAAATACATAGATACATACATACATAGTCTGTTAAACACATTACCCTGCCCATGCTTTGCTGTAGTCGGGTAAAAAAAAGCTGACATCAAACGATAAACAGACTTGTTTAAAAGATTTCTAAGTATCGCGTCTTTGAAACACTTCGTTTAAATTGTCGTTTTTTTCGAAGTTGAAACACGTTTGTGTCCTCTTTATTTTTAGAACATGACATTGTCATGGTCACTGACAGTATTTAAGTTATTGTTATTTGGTATTATTTACCTGGAATACTTATTTTTGAGAGCGCTTGTTTATTTGAAAACATATCCTTAGTAATTCAATCAAACCAAATGTAATCAATATATTATAAGCTTAAAATTTTGTTTTCCATTGCTATTATAATAGTTTTAATCTTTACCTATATATTACTAGTTATCCCGCCCGCGACTTCGTCCGCGCGGACTTCTGTTTATCACGAAAAAAAGCATCCTTTTTTCTTCTAGGATATTAAAAACCAATGCAATAGTATGTATAACACCAATGCTCTTGATGTTTTTTGACAGAGTTGTTATTTCGTTTCCATGGCAACAACAGACCATTCTGTGGTGCAACCGTTCCTTACAGCGAGAATCAACATTTTCCAGTTTTCCCGCGGAAACTTTCAAAATTCCGGGATAAAAAGTATCCTATGTTTTATTCCAGGGTATAAGCTATCTCCATTCCAAATTTCATCAAAATCCGTCCAGCCGTTATCGCGTGAATCCTCCCCAAACAAACAAACAGACAGACAACGTTTCACTTTTATATATTGGTATGTATTTTCGACAAAAGCCATTGAAAATACAGATCGAAACCACCGTACCGTACCACAGACCGTACCGTCTACTATTTAAGTAATTTTTATTTGGTATGATTTACTTCGAATAACAATTTTTGAGATTTTAAAAGGCTTGTTCATTTGAAATCATATCCCTAAGGTATTCAATCAAACCACATGTGATTAATATATAAGGTTAAAATTTTGTTTATATTAGTGAAAACTGAACTGTCAAAACTGAAACCTTTTCAGTTTTGACAGTTCAGTTTTCAGTTTGGAATGGATCAGGTCATTCCAACTTTTTTACACGATTGCCCAAAATAAGAAGTGTATTGTTTTTATTATTCATGTATGTTTGTATGTGTGTGAGTTTATTTATTCTACCATAACTTTTAAATGCCTGAACAGATTTAGACGTTTGGGGTATCATTAGAATCCTTACATTCCCCGAGTAACAAAGGCTACATTTTTTTCTGAAAACACTAAATATGGCGGCAGTATGGCTCCACTATCAAATTCGAAGAAAAAACTTCCAATTTTACAATATGGGTAAATTGAAGGCATTGATAAGCACATTCCAACAGTACATAATTTATTGGCAAAAGCTCTTTTTTGGCAGGGCAGGCGTGTTTTTTTAGCTTTTAAGCTAGTTGAACTTATGTCTTCTTTTAGGTTTACAGCACTGTCGGTGATGTGCATTCAAATATAAAAGAACCTATCTAAATTGGTTCAGAAAGAAATGTATTTATAAACAAAAAGGTAAAGCCGAACTTCTTTTCAAAAATCGATTAAAACTGTAGCTGACCATTATTTCTTATAAAAGACAAACTCTTACTTTTCACCAACTAGTTCTTAACCCATAAACCAGCACTTGTCAAGGTGTTAAAAAAATTGCAAAACAAAAGTACGAGCCACCGCGTCGTTTTTTTTGAGAGGCTGCAAAAATGGTTAACGCTTTCGAACCTTATCACAATCAATATACACAACGGTGTTGCATCAATCTGATGCAACCCAATAAATATTTCATATTTGGACTTGGTTTAAATGTGGTTTAAATTTCTGTAGGCGAAGTACAGACAAGGTTGTCTTGTAGATAGTACCCATGGTCGGTTGTTCTTGTGAAATCTGTTATTTTAGATCTGCAAAAATATGGCGAAAAACAATTGGTTTTGTGTGACATTGATTGAGAAATCAATTTTTATTTTGCTTTTTGTTTTTGTCATCTTCTAAAGTAACAAACACATAATTATCCACGAAAACATGGCACGCAGCTCCAAAAATAAATGCATGTCAACATCATAGAAGTAGGTACTAGCACAGAATAAATAATAGTACAAGGTACTAGGTACTTCAACAAATAAAGGTGCTCTAACAAATTATATGTTGACTATGGTCAACATCTAATTTGTTAGAGCAATTTTATAAAGAGCGTCCGAACCTCTTAATGCATTTGTGGGTGCCAGTTTGAACTATATGGGTGCAAAAAAGTCCAGAATAACATACTAATAATGTTAATTTATCTTTAAACGTTGGAGGTTTATTAAAAATACCTAAATCTTATAAGATTCTTATCTAAGCCAATACAATTATCTACCAAATCATGAATTTGTAGATTGAAATCATGGTTCTAAAAAATAAAATAAAAATAGGGACATTATAAAATATTTATGTTTACTAATACTTTATATCGGTAAGAGGTAATGATTATATTTTTTAAGTTTGTGGTTTGTAACAGTTACTTAAGGCACTTAGTCTTTCTTAAGTTCATAATAAAATATAATATCATTAATAATTGAGGGTATTTATCACAAAAAAAACCTGTTTACACATCTGTTACAACTAAAGTTGACCCTGAGTGTTGACCATATTTTCTAAGTAACTCTAATTACAAGGTAAAGTATAAATTCAGCAAAACTTACCTGATACAAAATCCCATGAAACGTTCAAATTTATAGTCCAAATAGGTCGGTAGAATCACAACTTCCTGTCATAGTCGCAACATTGGTATACCAATCCAAACAATAGGGCACAAACACTAAACTTCTCCGGAAAGTGCTATAAATGTTAAACTTGAATTAAAACGTCGACTAAAGTTAACAAAAACACTGCAGAAGTTTAAGCAGAGCTTAGTTTTTAAGTTATTTGTTGCTATTTTTAGTGCGGTCGGTCGCTTCGTCGGACGTTAGGGAAGGAATACATGCGCGCGCGACGACTCGCAGGTTCAAACTGAAGCATGCAGGTTGAACTTGGCTCATTGGCTCCTTGGGTCGGTTTGCGCGGGAGTCGATCCGCTGCACTTTTTGTTGTGACTGTGTGCCGACTTTTTAGTGGTTAATATTTTTTATGATAATTGGTACCTACGTTCCTAAATGGTATACTTAATATCATAACAAAAACAGCAGTTTGTTACATAACTACTTACCTATGTCTTTTTATGTTTAGAGCAGAATAAAAAAAAGGTAGATTCAGGTTATATTCTTGTCTAAAAACTATAACTATTGCCACAGAATAAATAATAGTGAGTACTACTTATTGCCATGTTAGATTATTTTCAACAAGAAACATACCTAATTTTCATCCTAAAAATTCAAAACACAATCCAAGAATATTTTTTTATTAATATTTTAATGAATTTGTTCAAGTGTAAATTACTTAGGCAACTAATTACATGTGTATTCAATAAATAATATTTAACTAATTTTATACTATATTATTATTTTCCATATTTACGCCAT
Organism: Alsophila aescularia; assembly: GCA_946251855.1. Lineage (NCBI taxonomy): Eukaryota > Metazoa > Arthropoda > Insecta > Lepidoptera > Geometridae > Alsophila > Alsophila aescularia. The sequence continues at coordinate 18,895,982 of OX276381.1, forward strand.
CTAGTAAGTCGACGAGTACTAAAATTAGTCACTTCTTGACCTTCATAGTAAGATTTGCAACAAATATTTTACAAGCAGTAATCAATAGATGGCGCTAATTTAACTTGACAGCGCCATCTTTTAGATCTGCGTAATACTGTCTGAGCTGAGCATACAAAGAGAGCCCCAAGCCTTTTCAATCTTGCGTTGTAATACATTAGCTATTCAACAGATGGCACTTATGTTTATTTTTAATGAAATTCCTATGATAAAATAATGTAACTCAGTTCTCTTGTCGAAATTTATACTGATTACATTTTAGAAAGTTTGTTTCAAATAAATATAATAATTAACCAAAATTAAAATTATAAAATTGTATATTATACGAGAATAGCTGTACCCGCAACTTTGCCCGCCTGGTAATTTCTCTGGGTGAAAAATGACCATAATGTGTTTTTCCAGGACTAAAAGTACAAAATACTAAATTTCGTTCAACCATCAGATAGTTTTTATATATTTCTCGGCTTCTTATCATCCGATTAAGATACCGAGTATCTCTGTTTTTAAATCAAAACCTAGGCTATCTAACAATGAAACCACATCGCAATCGGTCCAGTAGTTTTTGCGTGACGCGCGAACTAGAAAATAGACACGATTTTTAACACAAGAGCGCAGGCGCGCTCCTCTATGGTAGGACATGGTCAGTACCACTATTACGAGTTGCTGTAGTAATCGCTCTTTACGTTACAACTTAAGTCAAAGCATCTACGCGATTTAGTTTTAGACAATAGAATTAAGTAGAGTCTGACTTACGAAAGAAGTCTCACAGACGCGGCGCTAGTTTCCTTGTAAAAGCGAATATGTTATAAGCGTTCAACGTTAGTTCCTCTTATCGCCGCTACTTATTTCTTGAGACGGATTCTCAGTTTGCATGTTTTTGGTACGAAACATTACGAGACATTACGAGTCATTATTTCGACAATCGCTATCGTCAGTTAACGCCACTACAGTAGTTATGTCACTCACTGCCAATTATCATCGTGAGTGGGGCTGGGTAACATTATTGCAATTTTAATAAGGATTGATATTTTTTTGAAAAATAAGGTACAGACACTCATGTTACTCGCTCATGATGTAGCTTTATATAGATGAAAGAATGTTTAAAATTGGTTCATTATTTTTTAAGTTTACCATTTATATTTTGTGTCACTATAATCGTATTTTAAAATGAAAAACACAATCGCTTGCTCGATGAAAATCATTTCAACGCCAACTTAGGTGAATCAAAATGGACAATGCGTTCACTAGCCGCTGTTAGTTCTCTGTCTTTTTCATATATTTAGAAAAAGACAAATACTAATATGGCGCCAGCATAACGGCGTAATATCTACAGTTCTTCACGTATTGTCAATTTTTACCCGATTACAGCAAAGTAAGGGAGTTTAACAGTCTATGTATGTATCTTTGTATGTGGTTATGTACATGTGATGTTGCACCATAGCGTCGCTCCTAGTGGTCCGATTTTAACACGCAAGGTGTCAAACGATTCGTCTTCAGGTACAGTACAGAGTATCATAGGTTTTTTTAACCCAACTACGGCGAACCAAAGCAAGTTTATGTGTCCAAACTAAAAACTTAGTGTGATTTTGACAAGCGAGGTGTCAATAGATTCGTCTTCATCGCAAGAGTGTCATAGGCTATTTCTTACCCGTCAGTAGTCGGGTTTTAGTTTTTGAACGTATATCTTGTTAATGCGCTATAGTCAGCCAAACTCATAATAGAGCTAGAGAATGACAGATAGTACCGCTAGTAACGCTGCGCTGGATTTCATACAAAAATGTTACGATACTCCATAGCGTTTGATTGAACTCATAATAGGGATGTACCGATAATCTATATCTATACTTTTAATAAAACAATAGGAACGAAAAAGTCTGTACAAAGAAGATAATTAAAAAAAATGGTCTAGGCTACTTAAAATAAGCTACTGTTTTTTTTAAATCAGTTCTGTCTGTTTGTTTGTTAGTTTGCCTGTATGTTTGTTCTTGCATCACGTAAAAACTAGTGGAACGATTGGGATGCCGCTTTCACTATTGAATAGATTAGGGTTTAACTTAAAAACTGGGATTTAAAACTTAATCCAATGAGTAGAAGTCGAGCAATCGATAAAAATACTTTTTATTGACGGCTGAAGAAATTTTGATCAAATGTTGGTACCTATGTTGGTATTTTAGGTCCTGGTACTGCACATAGCGTACTTTTAATCTAGAGAAATAACTACGCGTGCGAAGCCGCAGGCTTCAGCTAGTAGAGTATAATTGATTCATTTTTCGCCTATCCTCCCGTACTTCTAGACAAGCCTCAGCGACAAAATTACGCGATGGATTATTGTTGTACCTAGGGTGCATTCCGAGACACGCTATAATCGATATTATCGTGATAAAACGCGTACCGAGTCACCGTGGGCGCGAAAACGATATCCCTTGTGACGTAACGGATTACGTCATTACATCCGCCAATTTGTGATTACACCGACCATGCCCAAACCGATATCACCGTAAGCGCTACTGTCAAAGTGATAGACTGACGGTTGTTTGCAAAGAAAACAGTTATATGAATTCAGATGTGTGCGATTTTCGTTCATTTTTATAAATATTACTACAGACAATGGACCAATTTTTAGATAGACTACTTTATCCACGAGCAAGTTGTTGTGATCTTGTTATCACGCTCACGAGCGTTCCGAATCAACTGTAGCACTCAACTGTCATGAGCGCGATATCTGAATCGGAACGCAAATTAGCGCTGTGATCGCTCACATCGATTTTATCGTGTCTCGGAGTGCACCCCTAGTTGAAACGTGAATTTTTGCGTATTTCCCCGCCAGATTATGGATTCTACTATACGTACGTACGTGCGATAATCCGTGAAAATAAAAATTATGCAATGATTTACATTCTTATTTCATAATATTATTAAATACATAGGTTCACTTTTTATTCTTTACTAGCTGTACCCGCGGCTTTGCCCGCGTGGTAATTTCATTTAAAAGTAGCCCATACTTGTACTATAATATAATCTGTGCCCATACGTGTTATTCCAGTACCAAAAGTACCTAAGATGTACAATATACTACATTTCTTCAAAATTCGTTCAGTCTTCAAATACTTTTTATCGATTGCTCGGCATGTAATAATCGAATTAAGATACCAAGTACCCCAGTTTTTGAGTCAAATCCTAGTTTTTAGGTAATAAGAACAAAAAATTCTGTTTAAAGAAGTTTGTTCAGGCTATTTCGTTCTTATTGCTTTACTAGCTATACCTGCGGCTTCGCCCGCGTGGTCATTTCTCTAGGTTAAAAGTACTCTATGTACTATTCCAAGACCAAAATTCCTTCAGCCGTCAAAAAGTTTTTATTGATTGCTCGGCTTTTACTCTTCGGATTCACATGTCAAGTACATCAGTTTAGTAGATAATCGGGTGGCGATATATCTAACATTGCGCACTGCAGCGCGCATACTGCGCGTGCGCGTCGCGGTAAGCGACTGGCTAAGCTATCCAACAGTTAAAACTGCATCGCAATCAGTCCAGTAGATTTTACGTGATGCGCGAACAAACATACAGACAAACAGACAAACAAACAAACAGGCACGAATTTAAAAAATGTTATATTCTTATTCTTTGTTTTATTTTAAGAACCTAGACAATTTTTATTGTCTTCTTTGTACAGACTTTTTCGTTCTTATTGCTTTATTACAGGTATAGAATATAAGTAGATATAGATAGTTAGATTGTTGCAAGACGCAACTGAAACTAATTAAAAACTCAACACAGGAATTCTGCGAACTTTCCTTTGAATTAAATTTCTAAGTAAGTATTTTATTGTAGACATACAAAATAATATCGCCAGTCCACTTGACGCTCCTGCAAAGACTCCAGAACCACCCAGGTTTCAAAGGTGTCAAATGCCTTCTCATAGTCCACAAAATCATGACACAGGGGCTGGTTATTCTCCTCAGACTTCTGTATAGCCTGCCTCACCGTGTGTATGGTCTATGGTGCTAAATCCTCCGCTAAACCCGGCCTGTTCAGGGGGCCTTTCATCAAGCCTAATAGACATGGCTCAAGAGTGAAATAGGTCGGTAGTTTTTTAATAGGGTTTTATCCCCTTTTTTAAACAACAGTAATAGCAAACTCCTGCTCCACGCCTCTGGAGTTTTCCCATTGTTAAGAACGGTGCTAAATAACCCCTGAAGCTCTCGAAGTACGGGTTTTCCGCCTGTTTTCAAGAGCTCCGAAGTTATTCTGTCCTATCCAGGGGCCTTTCCACTGTTAAGTTCTTTGAGCGCCATCTCAATCTCGTCTTGGCTAACATTAGGCAGTTTGTCACTACAATTAGTGGCGGGTCAGTATTGCGCGAGAATCTTCTGTGCTAGGTTCGGGTTTAGAAGCATGCGAGTCGTAGAATCGGTCATAGAAATCTTCGATCTCAGAAAGGATCTCCGGCTTAGAGACGACGATTGTTCCATTTCTGGTCTTGACCTTCATCAGATGGTATCTACTTAATTGCTAGGCGAAGACGTATGACCCCCGATTTTGCTCAATTGCCTTTTCTATTCGGCGAGTAATAATAATAATAAATATTTATTTACCAAAAACAAAGCAGCTTACAGTATTTGAGTATCGGAGGTCGCGTCGCACCAGCTTACTGTTTTTTTAATTAAGATCCCTTTTTTCTGACGGTGTTGCTCGCTGTTGCCCCCGTTGTTTGTCCATAAGCCGAACAGCCTCAGCCAAGCTTTTAGACTTCCTACCCGTACGCTGCAGCTGACAAATTCTTCCCTAAGGATTCCCACAACTTTTTGGAGTTCCTCATCCACGTCATTTGTAGGTTGACGAGGAACCGCCACCTTGATCGCCCTCTCCAAATTAGAAAAGGTGGCCTGATTGCAGGTTTACTGTATCCACTCTCTCTCTTCGGACCGCACTTAACCCTAAAATGTGTTACCTGATCTTCGTAAGTTCCGTTTCAGAGTTGCGCCATATGCTTGTCCGGTCGTTTGATTTTGGGTGGCCTACGGTAGCCCGGAGATTTTTCACACCCCCTGTCCTGCCATTTCCATGACCACCACCTTGGTCAGGACAAGCAGGGCAACCAGGAATTGTGGGCCAGGTTTTGGTTGTCTTGCATAGAGGTTTTGCCCATAATTGCCACGCTGGGGCATGCCCAGCGTGGGTTAGCGATAGCAAAGCGTAGCTTCTCGCACCGGAGATGCTGCTGCCATCACCAGCCTTTGTCATTTGGCTACGCTTGCTTTTAGGATGGTTATACCGCCGTCTGTCAGTCGCCAGAGCCTCGATCGCCATCCAGCAGGATGACCGTGCGTAGGTGAGGTTGGCTTGGAGCAGTAAGAAGCTATTTCGCTACCGAAACATCCCCGCAAGCTATGGATAGAGCTAATGCTCGGGGTTTCTCTGAGGGATAAAATCCGAAACGAGTTTATCCGCCAGATAACCAAAGTCACCGACATAGCTCAAAGGATTAGCAAGCAATGGGCTGGCCTCATTTGTCGAAAGGACAACCGCTGGAATAGACGTGTCATTGAGACTGCGTCTTGGCAAACGTGGTGTAGGACGCCCACCGGCCAGGTGGAGTGATGACCTGCAAAAGGCGGCCGCCAGAAACTGGATGAGAAGAGCCTAAGATCAGGCTCAGTGGCGTTCATTGGGAGAGGCATATGTCCAGCAGTGGACGAACACAGGCTGATGATGATGATGACTGAGACCGGAAAAGAAAAGAATTTAATTTTTCTGTCAAATCTTCGACAACGCATCCAATCGTTATATTTGTGAATGTCTTCAAATCTTCGTGATTCCGCTGGTCTGTTTTTTTTTCAGTCTGCTTGCTTGCTTCTCTCCTGCCTTGTTGGCCTTCTAAAATAACATTATCGAAGAAGAAGTGGTGAATCTGTCTCCAGAAGTCCAGCGAAACGCATAACTGGAAGCGTAATTCAAAATTTTTGGCGAAAAGTGATGCAAAATGCTTTAATGTGCTCAAATTGCATAAATTCTGGCAGCTTTAACTTAGAGAAGATATTGTTTTCTCGATTTAACCAGAAAAATGGGTCAAAATATATATTATCCACAAACAAAACGTTTTTTTTTATATTTACAAGTTAAGTTATTTACTGAGGACATCAGGTATGATTACTTATACGCCACCTTTTGACATAAATTAGCTGGTACTTGCTTGTACTTAAGTAATTGGAGTGTAATAAATAATTATTTTATATAAACTTTTTTGGTCCTTGAACCTAACGTATGTACATAAAAGGGAAACAAATTGTATATTGATGATGGAACACAGCTAAGTAAAAGCAAAAATAAAAATAATATTGTTGTTGCCTGAAAACCTAATTAATATTTAATTCTCATTATTTTATTACCAAAACATGTCGTAGGTACTTAAAACTAAGTATGGATAAAATAAAATTATGCGTGTGACTTCATAATAATAATATACTTTTAGGAGATTACAATGTCAAGAAACAAAAAAATGTGATGCTAATAGCCAATAGCCTAAAAAAATCTGGTAAAAGTATCTTAGTACTCACTTTTTAAATAATTTTATGTTTTTTATTCAACAGAAGAACACAATTGTATATAAATTAATAAATTATTTTTAAATTAATTTTAGAGAAATCTTTAAATACGGGTAACAAATCCTGACCTGCCCCTATTGTTTAGAGGAGTTCCGCTTCCAGTCGCTGCATTACCACCAATGATTTTAAAATTGATATAATCGTCATCATCGTCATCATCGTCATCATCGTCATCATTGTCATCATCTTCATCATTGTCATTATCGTCATCACTGCTTCCAACTATGGGGGTGGATACCTGTTCATCATTGTTACTATCTGACTTCCAGACCTCATCTGGTACAGTTATTCCACTTCTAAATACAAAGTCTTGCTGTGCAGGATTAACCAGACCTGGCAAATTTTCAATTCTAAATTTTGAATTACCTTGTTTTTTTACAAAATTATGAACCATCGGATCATTTATCCAATTTTCTTCAGGAGGCATCATGCTTGTTATTGTTTTAATACTGGAAGAATCTAACGGTTTTGGAACATCTATCTTGCTGGGCATGTTAATGAGGCTCAATTTTTTTAGGATTTCCATAGGATTGCTATCTTTGCTAACAACGCTAGAAATTGGATCGACATTGATTTGTAATGATATTAAGTTTGGAGTCTCCTTAGCATTATGATTGTGTCTACCTATACCATTAGTCACTGGTTCATGTTCACTTCTAAATACGATTTCCAATGGGTCTGACATCAGACCTGGTATGTGGATGCTCGCAGGATTGCGATGTCTGTTAGAAAAAATATCACTAGTTTTAATCTGGCTTTTAGATGAAATGTCTAACGGATAATCTGAAATAGCTATATTTGGTAGAAAAAAACTTGCAATTTTAGATTTGCTTTTCGCTTGGTCTAGCAAGCTAAGGTCAATTTTTGTTGATTTCGAAAATGGGCTATCGATGGGATCTTTCTCTAATTTAATACCACGCAAAGAAGATAACAGGTTTAAATATTGATCTAAATCGGACGTGCTATTATCATTGCCGCTTACGTTAATGTAGTTTGAAGTATGAACAGGCTTATATCTTTCATCTCTGGTTCCATATTCTTCTTGGTCATCTTTCTGTTCTCTATTATTATTTTTGTTATACCTTGAGTCAATACCTTGTATAGCATTACCTTTTCCTGAATTATTTACGACTTTTGAATTGTTTTCACCTATATTTTCTACTTCAAAATTGAGTGGTATGCTCTGAATATTAGGAATCTGCACATAACTTTTTTTTGTATCTACATTTTTGGGTTTTTCTTTCCAGATGCTTGTCAGTGTGCTAAGGGTTGATACTGGCAGATTAGCCTTTCCAAGGGGTACTACTCCCAATACTTTGAGCGGCAGTTGTGTAGTTGTGAGTAAGATAGCCTGTATATATGGCAATGCCCCTTGTGACGAGAGTAATTCTCCAGGTCGTTTCAATAGATTATCCAAAGGTACTGTCTTTGCAACGAATATTGGTCTCAGAGTTAGAGTATGTATATCTAATACAGTTCCGTAAAAATCCATAAGGACTCCTTTATCTGTTACATACATACCATTCTTATAAAGTATTCGTAGTATTGAATTCCCTATTGTACTCAAGTTAATATTTATTTTGTCTCGATGCTTGTGATTGATAATGGTTTCAATTTGTTCTAAGATCCATTCACCGAATTTGCCTTGTAATTGCCATGGATGTGCAGAGATAACCGGGGCATGTTTAGAAATAACTTGTTGATTGTTCGAGATCATTTGCGGATATTTTGGAAATACTTGTAAATCAGCCGGGATGGCTTGTGACTGTGGCAAAATGATACTATCTCTATGTTGCTGATCATTGTTTTGATTCAAGTTGATGTATTTAGATGGAACATTGAATTCCCATTTGTTGCGTCCTTGATACATAATATCAGGTATAACATCTTTGTGACGCTGGACATCAATTTGATGAGATGGAATGCTGTATTTCCACCTGTAATTTTTTTCTTGTGATTCAATATCAGGTGTGAAATGTTCGTGTCGCTCCTTATCATCAATTTGGTTTGCGTTGATGTAATTAGATGGAATATTGTGTCTCCATTTGTCACTGTTTTCTTGTGGTTCAGTAGCAGGTATATGTCTGTGTCGCTGTTCATCAATTTGATTTGCGATGATATAATTAGATGGAACATTGTGTTGCCATTTGTCATTGTTTTCTTGAGTTTCAATAGTAGGTATATTTCTGTGTTGATTTTCAACATTTTGGTTTACATTGATGTAATTAGAGAGATGATTGTCTTTAAATTCGTTATAGTTATCTAGAAATTCAATATCAGAATTAAAATCAAAGTCTGTAATAAGACCGCCTTTGGGTTCATGCCTGCTCGCTTGAATATAGATTTTGTGAGGACTTCTGTTCACTATTGCGCTTATTGTTTCATCGAAAATTGGTGTCAATTCATCGTTTTCGCCAAATGGCAGATCTGGTATGTGTTTTTGAGTTTCTATGCTTGGAGTGTGCATATTGATTTGGTTTGTAATGACATCTCGGTACAAGAAAAGTACAAGTCTCTCCAGTCCTTGGTTTGGTTGGATCATATCAGGAACTTTGATATCTAGTGGTCCAGAGCTTTTGAAGCAGACGCAGTTGCCGTCGAAGCCAGGGTGAAGGTGGTTTGCTGATTCGCTGCAATAAGTTTAATTCTATTAACAATTTTCGAAAATGTATTTTTTTATTTTACTTCGTTTCTATACGTGCAGGGCGTTTGCTTGATGACAAGCGCCTTGCCTGCCCATTTTCACTAATATTTCCTCTCAGGATGTTGGATCGCAAATGTTGTGTGGCACTGCTCTCGCGAGACATTGGTTTTGAAGTCTCCTAATAAGCCCAGTAATTATGCTTGACACAGTGAATAAAATACTGAATGTTTGCATACTTCTGCTTGGCGTTTGAATATAATATGGCAAAATAAATATTGAGTAACTGGCATATCTGATGAAATTCTGTAAGGTCATACCATAATTAATACTTCATGTATTAATTATGGTAGCATTTTAATTTTGAAATTAAAAAACTTTGGTCTATATATTTCATTGAAAATTTTATACCTACTTAAATTTCATTGAGAGAAATAAATACAAAATGCTTTAATTCAAATAACCTTTTGACTAGAAACATGAATTGATATGCTTTTGGTAAACAAGACATAATTTCAAAAACTAAAACCCAGTCGTCTAAAAAATTACCTATAACAATAATGCGATGAAGACGAATCGATTGATACCTCGCTTGTCAAAATCGAACCAATAGGTATTATTAGGTGTTCTGTGCCAATAGGGACTACGCTATGGTACAACATCCACATACATACATACATACATACATACATACATACATATATACACACATAGATTGTTAAACTCATTACTCTTCTCTTGCTTTGCCGTAGTTGGGTGAAAAACACAAATCTCTAAAGCTAAGGTTAAAGATATAGAATTTTCAATATATTTACCTTACCAATAATATCATTGTCTTACCTGTTACATATTGTTAAGAGAACCAGTAACACGAAAATTGAGATCTGTAGAAGTATTATTCCAATTAACAGTAATATTTTAATTAACAAAAATCATAATGGTCAAAAAATAAATCTACGATAAACATTGTAAAAATTAATTAATTCTAGTTAATAATGGATCAACTTGTTAACACATTCGAGAGAGCTGAAGACCGAGCTCAGTGGCGTGCATTAAGAGGGGCCTACGTCCAGCTGTGGACAAATATAGGCTGATGATGACGTAACCAAACCAAAAATGCTGACCTGTATTTAGGGTAAAGAAATGCCCGTTTTCACTAACCCTAGGAGTCACCTAAATCAGATGCCTAAATATTTAAGTTCACCAAAGTTTTCACCAAACAACAAAGTTTTCAAAAACAAAGTTTTCAAAAACAAAGTTTTCAAAAACAAAGTTTTCAAAAACAAAGTTTTCAACAAACGATTCACCAAAGTTTTCGTGACAACTAGTGAAGTTAGGTCGTAACCTAAAGTTACGATATCGATTCGGGGGTGCCTAATGATAGGCAACTCCTAAACTGACAGCTTGCGCCGCGCTCGCTCACTTACTTACACTTCATGTAAATTAGGAATTAGAGTCACCTATTAAAAATGGATTGATGAAACAGAAGATAACGCTTAAGACTTTGCAGACACATGACTTTAAACAATGCTTTAAACTTACCTTTTCAGGAATCATTTTGATAGTTAAAATACCCAGACACCTTTGCTTTCAAGTCTCCATGTTTAACAATGCTATTATCACAAAATCCCGTCATATTTATGCTAAAAAATAATGAGTGTAACACCACCAAATTAATTGATTTTCGTTAATGAACATGAAACTCACGGGGCTTGACTATGAAACCGCTGTAGGTACTAATTGAGATGTGGATCTAATGAAAACATTAACACCTTTCACCATCGTGATTCTTTGTATGCAGGTTAGATTATAGCGTACAAAAATACTAATATGTATGTTGACAGCAAGGTATTAGTGAAGTTGGTATGTTCCTGCTCCGAAAAGTAGTAGTAACTTAGAATCCAACAATACCGTGTTCGTTCCTAGGCTCCGCGACAATGACTTTTCTAGGTTATGTGCGGTTTTCCATTACGGGCACGTTAAGGCGGGTCAGTCCTGAAATCAGCAAAAAGACGAATAGGAAAACGTGGAGAACGACATATTGAAACAACTTTATGCGAACCAAAAAATACTGTGGATAGCAAAGTATGCTACCTAAACAAACAACCGAACAGAATTTCCAGAAATGACTTGGTATCCTTGGAAAAACATCACGAACCAAATGAAAATAATTTGTTGCATTTCTGTTCTCGTTATTTTCAAGAAACAGCAACTTTTTTATTTTTTTATTGTTATACATATAGCTAACCTATTAAAATTAATAAATAACCAAATACTTTTTTCAATTGAGTGTAATATATTGAGATATCGATATAAAAGCACAAAATGTATCTAAAATCGCCTCCTGAGCTGCATCGCCTCTCCCTGCCTCCCTGCATCACTGCTCCTGGACGAGCAGGAAAAACATTTGAGAGCCTACCCCGCCTTGCTGTCAGTCCCGGCTGTTATTTGATTAATAACATTTGCTAAGCCATGTCAGAGGTCCTCGGGCCTGACAAAGTCTGACACTAGAGGCCAGCACTACCTCATACGACAAACGACAAATTCAATGCTTTGAACATCAACTCAAGCCAATTCATTTTTTTTATTTTTTATCGTTTTATATAATCTTACTAGGTACCATCACATCAATATATAAAAGTGAAACGTTGTCTGTTTGTTTATTTGTTTGTTTGGGGAACTTTCACGCCAAAACGGCTGATCCGATTTTGATCAAACTGTAAGTAGGTACTGTACAATATTGATGACGATTACTCGCTGTAAGGAACGGTTGCCGTGGAAACGAAATAACAACAATTCTGTCTATAAGCGTCAAGACCGTTGGTGCTATACTTTGGTTTTTAAAATCCTAGATGAATAGAGGTTGTTTTTTTTCGCAGCAAGCTGTAGTCCGCGCGGACGAAGTCGCGGGTGAAAGCTAAGCCTTTAATTTCTGAAACTTGTACACTGCTTAATTAAAGTATTTTAAAGATAGGCATAGGCCTGACAGTTGACAGGATGACAGTTTTCATATGCCCTGCCGTCCCCTTGACCAGTGATGTCGTCGTCTCATCTCACGGACTGTCAGCCTCGGTATTTTGCTATACATTGGGTACGTTTTAAAAACAGAGTTGGTGGTTTGGTTGGGTAGCATTCAGTCAAGCATCAAGTCACTGCCTTGCTCCATTTCTTTTCAGTTTCTCACATCATGTCATTAGTTATCCATTAGTATATTATAATGAGCATAGTCGGGCTATCTTGGTGACTGCCCAGACAGCTACGCATAGGGGCTTCGACCTCTGGGGCACTGGCTGGTCACTGGTTTAATGGTTAGTAAAGTAAGCTTGTACAAGGAAAAAAAAGTCTGTTCTCACATCACGTAAATACTACTGGACCTATTGAGATGTGGTTCAACTGTTTGATAGCTTAGAGTTTGAATTAAAAACTGATGTACTTGGTATCTCAATCCGATGAGAAGCCGAGCAATCGATAAAAATCTATTTGACGGCTAACGAATTTTGATGAAATGTAGTATATTGTACTTTATAGGTATTTATGGTCCTGGAATAACATAAAGGATATTTTCATCCACACGGGCGAAGCCGCGGACACTACTAAAGACCGACCGAAGACCGAAGACCGAGCACTGGGGTAGATTGAAAATCAGCGCTGCGAACATATGAAAATGTGATCGCAGCACGAGCTGAAGCTACCCCTTTTGCCGTATATTTAGTTAATTTATATTGTTAGGTGTTAAGTTAGTTTGTTTTAATAAGTGTTATATTTATCGGTAATAAATATTTATCATTCATTCATTTTATCATTCATTCATTTTATCATTCATTCATTTTATCATTCATTCATTCATTCAACTAATACCTTTTATTTATGATTTTCATTGGTCCATCACTACCATTGCAAAAAATGTGTACAACCTTTCAAAACGGATCCTTGACAATCATGCGTCTGTCTTGTTCTGTCCAACTAAAAGGTCATTATGTATGAAAAGTTGAGCTATGTTAAACAACCTTTCTCTTTTTAGGGCTATCTCTATTATTTTGTTAAATTGTGTTAAATTGTTGTTATGATAATTTTCTATAGACATTTCGTGTCACACAATGTCCTTGATTGGCATAGAGAAGGGCCTTTTTCACTTTCACTTCTTGTTTTATGGCATCATAGAGAAAGGAAAATGTTCCCTATGAAAAGACATTTCTTACATCGTTGTTGATTGGATCAGTGTCAGTGTCAAATGGTGTCAAATAATCATAAATCAATACGTCCACCCTCTATCTACCATTATCATAGAGTAAAGAATTTTCCCTTTAAGCATTTCCTTCGCCATTGACCATTATAGACATTTCCTACGTACAATACTATCCACGCGTCCACGTAGACAGAAAAGCTTCCACCATTTTACTCACAGATTTCTATACTTTTACTTGTAGACAGAGAAACTAATAGACGGCGGGTTAGCGTCCCTTTCATTCACGCATCAATGTTACCACTTCAACTATGTTACCTTAGGATAAGGAGTAAATAGGGAGATTTTGTTTGTGAAGGCGTCCGTCAGTAATTCTAGGCCACTTTATTCACCATTTCTCATGAGGATAAGATAATTACAGCAAATAAAACATATAGTAATACTAATAAAATTTATTATAAATATATAACATATCATATCATAATCAATCTTATTATTATTTACACCCTTTTATGAAATTCTAGTCAAAAACTCTAATACATACATCAAACTAATACATACAGCAGAATGAAAATGCTAAGATATCTAAGCTCCATTAAATAAAGTGTTGGAATATAATTACAAAACAATTCAGTTCTTGTCCTTTTTGTACAGTCACACTCCCGCCGTAATTGTGAGCGAGGAGCTTGGACCTCGGGTAATTTTTTTTTTTTGCTGACAATTCGAAAAGTCGCAAATTTTAAGGACAACAATAGGGTAGCTACATCTATATCTTACAAGTGCTAATATTATATTACTAGCTGATGCCCGCGGCTTCGCACGCATGGTCATTTTAATATATAGCTTATGACACTCACAAATAACGTGGCTTTCTATTGGTAAAAGATTTTTTTAAATCGGTTCAGTGTATCCATTGATTACCCCCTACAACCTCACAAACTCACAAACTTTACCACTTTATAATATTAGTATATAATATATAGAAGTATAGATATGCATCCTTTGTTGAGTGAATGAAGTAAAATATATCACGCCGTCTATTAGTTTCTCTGTCTACGCTATTACTATGACTATTGACAGTGACGTGACGTGACAATACGACTTAATTCTAAAAACTTGACATTGGTGAAACTGTTGGCCAAAGAGTATAGTAATATAGGGGGATGCTGTTGGCATTGCCATAAATGAAGTAAAAAAAAAATAAAAAAATATTTGACACTAGATGTCATAGATTAAATTATCAACATTCTACTACAAGGGCTATTTAGCCGGTTAAAGCACTTTGAACCTTATAGCACTCTATGTGTATACATAGGCACAGATAAGTTCTCAAAATTCTCGACATATAATTTATTTTCTATGACTAACGAGCAATTGACGCCTAAAATCAAAATGCAATAAAAACTAAGCCATTATACCCCATAAAAAATAATTACGTAAAAAGTGTTGATATCAAGAATCATTATTTAGCTAACAGACAAAAGTTAACCACACTATGATTATCAAATCCATCTCATGCTGCTTCCCGATCGTACCCTTCAAGCACCTAACTCAACTGATTGAAAAAATTCCTAAACCAGACACTGGAAAGCTTCTAACTCATCTGATTGAAACAAATCCAAAACCAGACACTGGAAAGCTAACTCAATTGATTGACACAAATCCAAAACCAGTGGTAATATCTGGTATCACACAGCCTACAATCTTTGCAGACAAAGTGAAAGATCGGAAACCGGGTAAGGAAGAACAGTTAACCATTAAGATGCCAGGGTTCATTGACCCCGAGGGCATTAACGAAGAGGAATACTTTACGCGGAAGACTAAGCAGCAGCTTGAAGAGTTAAAGAGGAAGCCGATTACTAAACCAAATTTGACCAATCCGGAAAAATAAGAATGAATGCAAAATGAATATTAAAGGAATAAAAATTGTTTTTTTGTCCGATTTTGTTGTTTTTAACTGTTATGGGGCTGTGGGTCAGCAAGCGATGGAAAGGAACATAAGAGGATGCGATTTCTTAGCTACTCGTAGTTTGTGAAAAATATTACTACACAGAAAAAAGCAAGTAGAATTTTGATCTATGTCTGGACTTGGACCATATTGTTAGAGCGTGGTCTTTTTAGATACAAGGGCCATTATTCTCTATGAACAGTCGCACGCGTAACGCGTCGTGCTGTGGATTCGTTCAGAAAAGTACGGCGATTCTCGAACATGCACGAACAATTCCACGCAGATAGCTTAACGCAGCGCGTTACGTGGCCGAGTGGCAATAGAGAATAAGGGCCCAGATTAGATTTCCAAGATACAGGAGATCCTAGAAGGCAGTGAGAATCAGACAAGGACTTTTCAAACATCCATTCTAATATGATAAATTCGAAAGTGACTCTGTATGACTGTTTGGTACCTATTTTTTTTGGACTAAACGGCTCAACCGAACTTGATGAAATTTAGTATGGAGATAGTCTGAACCCTGGTGATGGACATAGGATACTTTTTAATGCGATAATCTGCTTTATTTCTTCCGAGGCGACAAACTGTAGTCTGCGTGGAAGTAGATGTTTTCTTTGATAAGTTAAACTGTTATCAAAGGTATAGTATGTAAATGAGGTAGTGCCTATCTCTACGTCAGAGTTTGTCAGACCGCCCAAGGGCCTTGTGACTGCTATCAATTGTTATACCATGTCTAAACCTGCTCTCAGAAGCACGGATCCAAAGCAATGTAGCTAGGCTCGTACGTACATTCCACATGGCTTTGAATCACACCTTTTCAACCCCCAAGCAGTAGTGCGCAAACAATACTGGGTTCCAGTTTTCCAGTGGCAAAATATGTATTTCAATTTAACTAGCTGCGCTCCGTGGTCTGACCTGCGTGGACTATGATGATGAAAGTATCCTTTGTGCTATTCCGTGACTGAAGTATCTACATACAAGCACCTACCGAATTTTTGGTATTTCTATCGATATGGGGACTGTTCTACCGAAATTCCAAAATCTAATGTTATTTTTACTGATATTGATTTTGTGTTCATGTTATTTAACTATAGTTATATATAACCTATATATAACCTATTTAAACAAATAAATGCAGGCAGAATATTCGTTAATTCATATTTTTTTCTTGGGAACAATAAAATACAGCCCATGTTACTCGCTGATAATGTAGCTTTCTATATTTTAAAGATTTTTTTAAATCGGTAATGTTTTTTTTTGAGTTTATCCATTACAAACAGACAAAAATCAAATCTTTTCTTATTAAAATATTTGTGTAGTGTAGACCCCGGTTTCACACGGGTAGCGCTCACACCGCGTCATATTTCTTACTTTTTGTATTTTAAAACCCGTCGTAACTTTTAAATGCAATATCCAATTCGAATAATTTAAAGAGCAATTTACAGGTATAAAATCAACCTTGATTAATAAACTATTTAGTTAGATAAGGATTTATATCATGATACGAATGTCATCATCTTTCGATAGTGTATTCATGGATTAATTTGAACAAAAAACAGTTATTTATAGTTTTTATTAGATTGCTTTACCAAGTTCCTAAGCCAAAACCTAAGCAATCCAACAGTGAAAATCGCATCGCAATCATATGTATATGCTTCTGTGCTTTGTACTCGTACGCATTATGTGGATACTTCAATATAAGTTATCTCAAAAAATGAGAAAAAAGAAACAACATTGCAAGAATTATCCAAAACGGGTGGTTGGTCAGACAAACCAACAGCCTGCCCAATGACATCGCACTAACACAAGAAGCGGCCAACAGGAAGCTTTCTGGATGACCGTGTGCTGCGGGTACTATATTAAAAAGGACCGTTAGGTACCTATCGATATCATTCCTGAGGAAATTTTGCTTAAGCCAGCGCCATGTGATCTTAGACAAATTTTTGATCTTAGATCCTATCCAGCATCAAACTCATTTAATCTGCGTTCCTAATGGAATAGGTACAATGTAAGAAGTTCTGCAAACATAAAATAATAAAGAAATTGAAGGAAACTGCACGTTCTTTGATAAAAATATTATATTGGTTATATTTAACCATAGCCAAATTAAGCTTGACCTATATACCATATAGTAATAAGTAATACAATACAATACAATACAATACAAATACACTTTATTGCACACCAAAAAATAATACAACTAAAGATACAACTTATAAATTAAAGAGTACAATTGGCGGTCTTACTTATCAGTAGTCAATACCGTGTTATCCTCTTTGATACATCTAATTACCACACATTTGGTCTTGCGTAACTTGTATTAATAAGTAAACTATTTAAGTCAATTACCATTTTGTGCTAAATCTAATTCATTTGACATATTGTATTGCAAAATAAAGTGATTGTCCAAATAATACAGATATATGAAATAATACTGAAATAAGCGTCCAATAAGCCATTAAAATGCGGTAACAGGAAATAACAGGACACTTGATATAGATATACATCAAATATTTATGAATAATCATTAACTATTTTATTCGGTAAGTCATACAAATCAAGGGAAAAAATCTGATGAAATATAATTATAAAGTGCATTAACTTTTTTTTGTTTTTTTTTGTTTTTGCTATTGTAATTCGAAATTATGAACAATATTCAAATATGGCACAAGCAGGTTTTCCAAACTATAAAATTACTATGGTAATCCTCAAAGTCAAACAGCATACAATATAGACAAACTTTATAATTGTTTTATTATTTAATTAGAACAACGATCAAAATAATTACAAACATGCCATCTTATGTAACATTTAAGTAAAACATTGGTAAAATCCGTTACCTGCAACACAAGTTATCCTAGTTTAGGTAGGAAGTAATATAAAGCTTTATACAACAAAAATTGTCAAAAAGTTTTGAATACCACCAGTCTTGCCTATTTACAATTAAAATACTGTTACGCCGGTCGATTCTTAGAAAAACAGTAGATTCTAACATGTTCAAGTAGCCGCGGAAGGATGACGCAATACCAACATTTATAGGAACATTCTGGAACACACCAGTTGCACGTAGGTACATACAGAAGTTTCCAGCGTGCGCGGTAGGTAGGCACATACGGGCGCGGCGCGGCAATATCAAAGGCGCCGTCGGCCGTAGTTACCTACAGGCGCCGCCAACTTTGAAAGATCAAATACCTACCGATTACTGCTAGTACATACGAGTACAAACGAGTACCTTCTGGAAACTTCCGTCGCGGTATAAATAGCTTTTCGGAACGGAAATAGGTTTTCGGAACGAAATGGTCAAAGTGGTTCGAAGCGAGTATTCAGTGATAATTTATTATTGTGTACAGTCAAGTTAAAAAAAAAAATTGTTGATTTAATTATTTTTTGTGTTTTTTCGAATAAAGGTGTTAATTTTGGTGTAATTGGCGTACATTAATTTTATCCAAACCCCAGCTTGGACCAATACTTTGGTTTTTCGAAGTTACCAATTGTTATTTATTTAAATTGCCATCGAGCTATCGACTTCAACAATCACAGAATTCTTCGGGAGTTTACTAGTTAGCCTTTACTAACTAACATAAAAAAATAATAAAAAATAATAGATTACTTAATAAAAAATAAATATTTAATAAAAAATATAAATAATGGTTCGAGTTACTAGTGACGTATTTTTAAATCAAAATCACACATAGTAGTAACAATAGTTTGACTGTTTAGGTACTGAATCGTATCACAAAAATAGAGTTAAAAGATAATTAGAACTGAACCACAACATAATTTGAAAAATTAGTTTGCTTAAACAGCTAAGGCATGCTTATTTTCTAACAGTACCTACGGTAATATTATAAGTTGTTATTCATCACATAAAAATAAGGCAGTAGAATTTTCCATCTGGGCATGCAATGTCCCAAGATATGGGAAATATTATTTAATATGATTTTCTCCGTGGGGAATCCCCGTTAATGGGGAAATCTAACGGGGGTTTTGACACTAACCCTTCATTTATCTAGTGTCATAGGCTATTTTTTATGTTCAAACTAAAAACTTGGTCAAATTTTGGCAAGCGAGGTCAATTTTGGTCAATCGATTCGTCTTCAAGAGTGCTAGCTTACAAAATAAATATTTTGAAAATGAAGGGGTTTTCTTTTTATTTATTTTTATTTAGTTACTGTGCTCATCGCGGTATCCTATACCCTTGATAATGCAGTCCGTAAAAAAAAGTCTATACAATGAATATAATTTAAAAATATGGGTAAGTCTATATGGGACTTTTAAGTAGTTTTTTTTCCCATTGTCCCCCAGTGGTGGACAAAAAGTGGGAGACAAGGGAATAGACGAAAAAAACTGTTGAACAAGTTTTTTTTAAGTAGTGTCCGTCTGCCTGTTTTTTTCGCGATTCACTTAAAAACTTATGGAACGATTGCGATGCGGCACTGTTGGAGAGCTTAGGATTTGACTTAAAAACTGGAGTACTTAGTATCTTAATCCAATGATAAGAAGGCGAGCAATCCATAAAAAACTATGTGACGGCTGAACGAAATCTGGTATATAGTAGGTACTCTAAAATAATTTATAGTTCTGGAATTATACATAGGTTGTCACGAGGCGGTCCCAGGGTTTGGGCTTGTCCCACTAGTCCAGGACCCAAACCTCAGTGGACAACAGAATTACAGGAACAGGAACAATAGGGAGCACTTTGAGAATTTCGTGGTGATACCATACGGATGAAAATAACTTATGTAGGTTTTATCATATATATATTTAAAAGAGTAATTCAAGTTTTTATAGACTTATCTATGAATTTTATAATATTATTTCGGTTTTTCCAAAAATCAATATTCGAATGACAGGTTATTTGTATTTAGAATGAATCAATGATGACCAATTATCAAAAATGAAAAGAAATGGATTATGAAAGAATTAAGAGATCAAATGAGTATTATTATGAAAGAGGTTTGGACCTCGTCACAATATCCCGCCTCCCCAGAGTTTTTTTATATTTTTTTACTTTAGTAAACAAATTTTTTTTTGTAATATGGTATCTAAAATTTTGTTGTTATTGGTATCCCAAAACATTAGGTTTATTTTAAAAAAAAAGGAGAAAAAAAAATATTAAAGAAAAATGAAAAAAATTTAGTAGAAGTTAATAATAAAAACAACATGAACATGTTTATTTAGAATGTCAATATACAATTGATTGGATTCCTAGATGCATTCAAATTCATAAATCACACATTCATTCATCATCATTCATAGTCTTATTCCCATTCTTTGGAAATAAAACTCATTTATAAGAAAGAGGAACCTTATATAATATAAAGGTTACTCGTGAAACCAATACAATATAATGTAGGCTTATTTATACAGTCACCATCCGCTGATTAGGGTGATTATGTGAGTGTATGTGTGTATGTGTATGTGTGGTGAGTGTGTGGTGTGTGATGTGTAAATGTATGTATGTGTATATTTATATACAATTAGTTTGCCAAAATGGCTAAACGTACCTTAGGGTACGACGTGCCTGTAGCACGTATGTATGTACGTGTATGTACATAGTAAACGTTGTGTTAGAACGTTAAAATAATATAAGTAAGGTAGGTAGGTAATAGTATATTAACTATAAGATAATACTGGTTTTGTGACCTAGGCTTGGTTTATAGAGTAATCACATTTGCCGCTCTTTTCAGTGTTGGAAGTTTTGTGTGTAGGTGTAGTAAATAATCATATATGGTACTGGTTTCACTTTATACTGAACATTATGTTTGTAAATTAAATAAATAAAAAGTACATAGCTAACAAGTAGGGTATTAACTACTGTTAGTACCAAAGAATTAAAATATGTAGTAAGTACAATAGCACTGAATAGCAATACGTAGGGACTTGAAGTCAATATTCATAATGAATCCGAAAAGTTAATGAAGTGAATAAAAGAAAAATGTAAAAATGTGGACATTACTCCGTAAAGGGAAATTATATTAAAATTACATTATTTACAATTTAAATACAAGGTTATTTGTAAGTAGGGAACCTACAATGGTAATACGTAGGTATTTAAATATATTATGGTAAGGTACGGGAATATGAAAGCAATGTAACTTTCATAGTACATAATGTATATATGTATCCTGTTCAAATGTATACGGGCTTTGAAAATCCTGAGTATTCGAGCTATCAAGTAAGGTCGATAACCTTGAACGTAAATTTTCTGCAGTATCTGTTGTAAAGACCTCAGCATTTCGACATTTTCATTCATATATCAATTATGGTTTATAATCCTATTTAGATGCGCAGGTTCATAGTTAGGTAGTGAGGAACAATGCCACAATCATGGTTAGGTTTGATATCCACCACTGGCAGTGCAACACATTTCTTACCGACGTCCACCGCTGGGGGACAACGGGAATAGACGCAAATATTTGGTTCCAAATATTTAGTAACGTGGAACCCAATTGGAAATAAAATCGTCTATCGCTATTGCCATCGGCTTAGAGTAGTTTTGGCATGATGAGACATCGATAATATAGTATTATGTTCAAATGTGTTCTAAGTAAAAAGAGTGTGGATTAAAATACGATTGGCTTAAAAATAAATTGTATACTTGACGTGTAGAAGAAATATGTGACTGATGGAATGTAATAAAGTGAAAACAACCATCGATGAAATGTCTTTTGTTAAATTGATGTATAGATAAAATAAGTATTCGATGCGTCGTCATAGATTAAATGAAATTAGGTGAAACGTGTTTCGAAGTAGCGTAGTGAACCCGTAGGCACGTGTGTAAAGAAGCCTCCGCCCTGCACCCTAGATTGCCCCTGCGGCAGGCGTGTCAGTAAATGAAAATGAAAATGAAAAATTAATTTATTGCCACTATCATAAATACATAATAATCCATTATATGAAAGTACAATAGAAAAAATATAAATATGCGTCCAGCTACAAACATCGACGACAATAGGGCAATTGGGTATCTTCAGCTTGTGCTGCGTTCACATTTTCATGTGTCCGCAGCGCTGTTTTTAAATATACCCATTTTTCGGACTGAGGTATTTGCCGAAATATGAGCAGTAGGCGACTTTGCTAAAGAATCATAGATAACTTTTTGATTGAAGTTCTTAATAAAGAACCAAAGAGAATATTTTATACATAGATTCTAGAATTTAGGTAGATAATATAGACAAATATTTTGACTGACTAAAAAACTAACTGTCATTCAAAAATATATGACCAGGGCTACGTTCGTAAACGTCGCCCGACGACGCTCGATGACATAAACGCGTTCTAAAACCCACGGGGCGATCGCTCGGCTACCACTCGTATGCGTTTTTAAATGACACTCGACGACGCTCCGGTCGCCTCACGAAATAGGTGGGTGAAAGTCGCAGTGACATTATAATGACACTTTTGAGTGTCGACACAAAGATTTTTAGATTATTTTGAGGTTATTCTAATCATCGCAAGCAAATTTTTCATCGAGGGGTATGGAAACTTCTATGGAAGATACGGAAATGAGGATTGTTATTGATAATAGCCAGTTAATAGTCGATGAACGACGAATTTTTGTTGTAAAATCTATTTTGTCAGTGACAACTCCGCAGTGTCGTTCGAAAACGTCCGATGACGAACGTCGCACGCTATGGGGCGAACGCTAGTCGTCGGACGAGATTTAGAAACGCAGCCTAGCCTGATTACTGCCATTGTTTTTTTTTCTAAAGTAAATAAAGTTTTTCAAATAGTGAAACTTTTCTATGTTGATTCTTCTTCAATAGTCAAAAATGACTCTTTACACTAGAAGAAATTCGGGGCTATTAACTGTTATAAGCCATCTCCAAATATTATCAAAAAATGCTAGAAGTTTTCTAACTAAGAGCTCCAAAACACGTAGTGTAAAGACATTTCTATCTAATAAAGTAAAGACGTTTCGACTACGAAAAGTGTTCACTATACCTGAACCATATTTGCCACATACTCATAAAGGGTTAATTATGCCTCAAGGACTAATTTCAGCTACTTATAAAGAAAAGTTCAAAAAGCCACTGGAATGTTTGCCAGCAACTCATACAGAAAATTTCACTATACTTTCGGAATATTGGCCAACCGTTCATAAAGTGCGGTTTATTATACCTCTGGCATATTTGCCAGGTGGTGATAAGAAAGGGTTCACAATGCCACCAGAGTATTTGTCACATGCTTATAAAGTGTTAATAATGCCCCCAGAACTGAATATTGCCAGCCACTTATAAAGAAAAGTACAACATTATTCTTAAATATTTGCCTGCCAGTTGTAAAGACAATTTTACTATACCTTCGGAATATTGGCCAGCCGTCCATAAAGGACGATTCATTATACCTCTGGCATATCTGCCGGGTAGACATAAAAACGTATTCAATATGCCTCCAGAATATATGCCAGCTGTTAACAATACAGACGAAACAGTGAACAAAAATATAAACGGGCTAAAATTTGCTGGAAGGTATATTCCCCGTGCACCGGGGATTTTAAGCAAGCCTGAGTCACCATTTGAGCCTATTGGGAATAAAGCTCTGTATAGTAAAATCAATCAAGAACCTGCTGCCTCCCTCTTTGTTCCCGGTAATAACTTAGAAATACCTGAATCACCATTTGAACCTATCGGAAATAAACCACTGTATAGTAAAACCAATCAAGATCCTGCTGCCTCCCTTTTTGTTCCCCATAATAACTTAGAAAGACCTGAGTCACCATTTGAACCTATGGGAAATAAAGCACTGCATAGGAAAACCAATCAAAATCCATTTACCTCCCGCGTTGTTACCAGTCAGAACTTAGAAAGACCTGAGTCGCCATTTGGGCCTATCGGATATAAAGGGAAGTATAGTAAAGCCAACCCAGTTCCAGCTGTCTCCTTCTTTGTTACCGATAAGAACTTAGAAAGACCTGAGTCACCATTTAGGCCTATCGGAAATAAAGGAAAAGCCAATCAAGTTCCTTGCTGCCAGTAAAATGTTAGAAACACCGGAGCCACCATTTGAGCCTATCATAAAATATAAGAGAAAACATCGTAATTCCAATCAATTCCCTGCTGCCTCCCTCTTTGTTAAACGTAATATCTTAGAACGACCTGAGTCACCATTTGGGCCTATCGGAAATAGAGGAAAGTATAGTAAAGCCGATCAAGTCTCTGCTTTCTCCAATCTTGTTGCCCTTAAGAACTTAGAAGAACGAAAAAGACGGTTAAAGAGACTGGAGCAGTCGATAGAAAATAAGTCGTTCGAGAATACGACGCCACAGAGAAAACCTCAATAGAAAAATAATAAGAAAAAACTTAATTAAGTACCCATTAAAACTACCCATTTACCCCCTTACTTATAAAAAGTTATGCAATGGTTATGCAATGATTAAGAATTCCGCGCAGTACAATATTGTACTGCGCAGTATTTTTAATCATTACTTAAATGGGTAGGCACTTATGAAACATTTATTCAAAAAAAATGTACATAATAGCTAGAGAAAAAACATTAAAAGTATTGACCTGCGACATTTATTTTTATTCCGTATGAGCTTGACAATCTAAGTTAGGTATTATTAAACTGTAACTCAGTTGTGGTGTACAGTAGTATTTGTATACTCTTTGTACAGTGCCACAAACTTATCTAGCGACGGACTCCTGGTCACACCGTTTTGTTACACTAGTGTGACCACGAGTTTTTTTTTGTCACTGTCTAGGCAATCGTTTGACCACGATCTCACCTGATGGAAAGCGATGATGTGGTCGAAGGTATAGCAAATTTGCCTAGCAGATACCTATTCACTCTTGACTTGAACACACCAGGGTCATATTTTACCGGAAACACTGACGAGGGCAGGGCATTCCACTCCTTAGAAGTTCTTAAAATAAATGAAGAAGCGTAACGCTTCGTTCTTGTGCGAGGTATTTCAACCATAAAAGGGTGGCGCTTTGCCGATCGTCTAGTCGTACGGTAATGGAAATACGGTGATGGGGGAATCAGATTGTGCAGTTCTTGTGCACACTCACCACAGTGCAATCTGTAGAATACCGTCAGGCTTGCGACCTCACTTTGATGCGCCAGACTTTGAAGCTTACTCTTTACCAGAGAACTATTCCTCGTGGTCACATCACGATAGGAGTCTAAAACGTATCGAGTTATTATAATATTTAAAACTAGCTGTACCCGCGGCTTCGCATGCGTGGCGTTTTCCCTAGGTTAAAATAACTATTACTATTCCAAGACCTATACCAGTATACTACCAATATTTAAACAAAATTCATTCAGCCGTTAAAAAGTTTTTATCGATTGCTCAGCTTCTAGTCATCGCATTGAGATAATAAGTACACCAGTTTATAAGTCAAACCCTAAGCTATCCAACAGTGACAAACTGCATCATAATCGGTCCAATAGTTTTTACGTGATGCGTGTACAGACTAACAGACAAACAGACTGACACAAAATGTTTTACTCTTTTTCAGTAGCTTATTTTAAGTAAACTTTTTTTTTAAATATCTTCCTTTTACAGATTTTTTTGGTACTTACTTTATTTATTTTTTTAGAGATGCCCTTCACTTTTGGGCAGAATAATAAAAATATGTGTTTTATTACATTATTTTAATCATGCCTCTAAAATAGTACCGTGACATACCTACTGACTGACTGACTGACTGACAGACAACGCTCAACCTAAGCCGGTGAACCTAGGTATTTGAAATATGGAGGAATATTCCTTGAGTATCCTAGAGGTGAACTACGGTAGTATCTATAAAACTTAAAACATGAATACCACTCCAAAAAAAATACTCCTGTCCTGCAGGGAGTATGAACTCAAATCATGCCATGTTTAATTTGAATTCATTTAGTAGTTTCGGCGTGATGCGCGTCCAAGATACAGACAGAAATACAGACCGACAGACACAGGAAAAAAGAAAAAATTATACAGTTTTGGCTTCAGTACGAATAAAAGAGCAGCCTCCAAAAAATTATCTTCTAAATATCTTCAATGTATAGAATTTGGACCCATATTTCAATGGAACCCTTCATTTTTACGGTATAAAAATACATAACCCATCACTCATTATATAAACTATGACTGTGCCAAGTTGCATCAAAATCCATGCAGTAGTTTCAGCGTGATACGTGTTCTTTTAAATAACTTTCATCCAATATCCTGCAGGAACCCTTTAATTTATCGGGATATAAAGTATCCAATGTCCTACCTCGTAGTATGAACTCAAATCATGCCAAATTTCATTTGAATTTATTCAATAGTTTCGGCGTGATGTGCGGCCAGGATACAAACAGACAGACAGAAAGACCAATATAATAAAAAAACTGTTTTGGCTGCAGTATTGAATATATAACAGCCTCCAAAAAAGTTTACAAAATTTGGACCCGTATCCTGCAGGGATCCTTTATTTGGTCGGGATGAAAAGTATCCTCAATTTTCACCAATCATATAAACTATAACTGTGCCAAGTTGCATTAAAATCCATCCAGTAGTTTCAGTGTCATAAGTATTCGTTGAAACAACTTTCAACCCTTATCCTGCGGGAATCCTTTAACTTTCCGGGATGAAAAGTATCCTATGTCCTACCTCGTAGTATGAACTCAAATCATATCATGTTTCATTTGAATTCATTCAGTAGTTTCGGCGTGATGCGCGTCCAATGTACAGACAGACAGACAAAAGAAAAACAAAAGTTTTGGCTTCAGTACGAATATAGAACAGCCTTCAAAAAATTTACAAAATATTTTCAATGTACAGAATTTGGACCTATATCCCGCAGAAACACTTTATTAAAGGTAACAAGTATCCCAAATTTTCACCCATCATATAAACTATGACAAGGTGCATCAAAATCCGTTCAGTAGTTTCAGAGTGGTAAGTGTTATTTTAAATAACTTTCTACCCCTATCCTGTGGAACCGTTTAATTTTTCGGGATGAAAAGCATCCTATGTCCTACCTTGTAGTATGAAATCAAATCATAGTAAGTTTCATTTAAATTCATTCAGTAGTTTCGGCGTGATGCCTAGCCAAGATACAGACAGACAAAAAACAGTTTGGCTTCAGTATGGAAAACAGAACGGCCCCCAAAAAATTTACTAAATATCTTCAATGTACAGAATTGGACCTGTTACAGTTATATTATAAGTAGTGTAGATAGTCACAAATTACCAGGAGAGCAGAAACCCTTAGGAGCTTGGAGATTGGAGGGGATGGGGAGTAAGGGGAGGGGAAAGTAAAGGGTGGTAATAAAAGAAAGAAAGAAAACACATTTATTCAACACACAAAAATAAAAGATACAAATAATTAGAATAATTAAGTAGGTACAATAGAAAAAGAAAACAAAGAAAACGTATAAGTAGATAGTTAAAGTGGTGATGAATGGGCCTTAACTCAGCATTAGGCTGTTTGCCGAAGGAACGCAGCGCTGGTTTTCAGCTAAAGCCCAGAGGGAGCGGAAAAAAATAATCATTAGTAATTAGTAATTAAAATAAACATAGATAAATAAATAAATAAATAAAAAAGTATATTTAAGATATAGCAACGACAAAGGAATCAAATAATGTAGTTTCTGGATGGAGTCAAATAACTGACGAAGAAAGTATCGTCAAAATTGCGTAAGGGTAGCACTGACTATTAAGAATACCACGCATGTGGGTAGCAGCGAAATAACCTCTACTATTACGTGCAACTAATAAGTGAGAAGAAATGAATTTCAAAGAAAAATAATAATAATAAGTATATATATCAAAAA
The DNA here is from genome assembly GCA_946251855.1 of Alsophila aescularia. Lineage (NCBI taxonomy): Eukaryota > Metazoa > Arthropoda > Insecta > Lepidoptera > Geometridae > Alsophila > Alsophila aescularia. The sequence continues at coordinate 18,924,148 of OX276381.1, forward strand.
AACTATATATCTACATTAATATTGCCATGCTGCCTCTGCTCATCAATTAAATATTGCCTGAGTTTACGCCTAAAAGAGTATAAATTTCTTAGCCGCCGGATTGGTGGCGGTAATGAGAGTGGGGAGGGGGGAGTAAAGGGAGTGCGGGGGAGTGTGGGAAGGGGGAGTAAAGGGATTGGGGGGGAGTGTGGGGAGGGTTAGGTTAAGTGTTAAAATATTAACAAATTTCCAGGAGGGCAGAAACCCTTAGGAGATTAGAGGGGAGGGAAGGGGAGGGGGTAGTAAGTCTACCTATAGAGTTTAAAAAAACCAGCCAAGACGTGTCGGACACGCAAAGAGTTCCATTGCCGGATCCTAAGCTATCCTTAATCGGTCCAGTAGATACGTGATCCGCCAACGAAGTAGTTTTTAGTAGTTGTGAGGAACATGACAATACGTGCTCTGTCAAGGAGTACTGCCTTCTGCATCTGACCCTCAATCCATCCGTATAGCGAGAGCCTCCATCTCTATCTCAGAGAAGATATTTGTCAAGGCTCATCAATGTCAAACAACCATCGGGATAATGATCGTCGAGTCAACTTCCCGTCACATGACTGTCACAGCAATAACGTTTCGTACTTATAGTACGGCACCTCTGACTCGACAAGGCCGTACAAGTTGGGCAAGTTGCTGATGGATCATCCTGGCTACTTGGTTGTCTGTGCAATTACTCTCCCTTAGCAAGATGACATTAAACGGAAATTATATGTTTGAGGGAATCCCCGAACGGCGGCATGCCCGACAAATATCGACCGTACTGTGCCTCATGATATAAATTTTCGTTCATCTATTTATTATTCCTGTATTATCTGACTACGGCGAAGCAAGGGAAGGATGCCTTGTTTCCTTTGCTATGCTATGTATGCACGAGTATGTGTAAAGTGTCGAATTAGGGAAAGTAGAAACCCGTTGCCGTATCCACGGGGGATATGTGGATGTTCCACCGTAGTGTGATTAAATTATTTCTTGTATCCGGTTAGTCTTGATAACATCATCCGCAATTCTACAGACAACGCCCTCAGTTTTCTACAAAAGGTCACCGATGCATAACCAGTTACCGATGCGAGTAGGTCCAAATTAGATCCTGTTATAAGAACCGATAGAACCGCCTGTGCAGCTCCTTGCCCTTCCATGCGTCCTGCGGTCCTCGATTCTCAACACCGATTGTTTGCGCAAGTTCTGGTTTACCATGGAGAGCAGCGTGAGTCTCATAAACTGGCACTACATCACGATGCATCCCGCACCAATACATTATACATTATTGCATGATATGCATAATTTTACGTAGAATTGCATCCTCAAAAAGCAGTAGCTTAGTTATGTTGGCATGAATGATTTTAGATTCAAATGGCCATTGAATCCAATATAATTCATGTCAACCTAATTAACCTCCTGCTTTGTAAAAACAGTTTTAATTGAGTAATTTAGTTAACAAGCGTTTTGAGTGGTTACAACCAGTTTTGACTGACATACGTGTAACTAGAAGTTAAAAATAGTTAAAAAAAAGTTATAAAAAAGTTGTAAAAACTGAAAAGAAAAAAATATTTTCTATTTTTTAGGTCTATGCGTTAGTCGCGCCATTTAAAGTAAACAGGTACCTAAGTTACCTCGAAAAATATTATTTTTCTTACTTTTTGGGTTATACTCGTATACGTTTTAGGGAAGGCCTAAGAAAAATTAAAAGTACTTAATTCAGTTCGCTGAGAAGATATCCCTACTAGAAATAGTTAACAATCTATATCTTTTAAACTACTGAACCGATTTTGATGAAATTTACGCTATTCGCTAAGTTGAAAGATACCAAAATAATTACAATACAATTTTTTGAAACGATTAATATTTTCTGAGATATACGTAGACAAACATACATACATACATTCACGAAATTTGTTGCAATTCAATTGTTTTGCTTAGATACCCATAGTATAGGCTCTAGATCTAATAGTCGAAATATTTGCGTCTTTAGTTCATTTCCACTCATTGAATAATCTTAAACTACAATATTTATACGTTTTATTTAGAAATTATTTAATTATATAATTTATGGTTGGGTGTTTTACAACCAGCATTATGCTGAGTTGGGACCTTTTGGCTGCAATTATCTTTTAAGCTTTATTATTTTATTTTTTCTTAAAATTATTTATGCTTGTAATTGTAGCAAATAAATTTATTTCTTCTTTTTCTTCTTCTTCTATTATCTATATGTGTAAGTGTAGTTATTTGTTGGTATTTTTCTTGTCTAATATCAAGTCTATAACATTAATCAGTCTTGTAATTTTAATATATGTTAATAATTTAATTCTTGATTAGCGTTGAGTATAGAAACCTATTATTTAATTATAAAGTATGTAATATTATTTGTGCATGATGTGTTCATCTGTAAGTGAAATTGAATGTAAAATTTATATTTAATTTTGCCAATAAGCATGTAATCATGTTATTTTTGTTGATGATCCTAATTAAATAAACAAATACATATATTACTAGCTTTCCCGCCCAAGACTTTGTCCGTGTGGACTACAGTTTATCGCGAAAAAAAGCATCCTATGTTCTTCTAGGATATTAAAAACCGATGCAAAAGTAGGTATAGCACTAATGCTCTTGATATTTTTTGACAGACTTGTTGTTTCGTTTCCAATTTTTTCCGGGATAAAAAGTATTCTATGTTTTATTCCAGGGTGTAAGCTACCTCCATTCCAAATTTCATCAAAATCCGTCAAGCCGTTATCACGTGAAAGCTCCCCAAACAAACAAACAAACAGACAACGTTTCACTTTTATACATTGGTATGGATAATAATCTGGTCTTGTTTCTAAATTACCTATTTAGTAAATCATATGAGGTTTTTTGCTGTGTGACACGAAACCAAGGAAGTTATATGTACTATAACTTCCTTGCGCGAAACTGACCGTGGCAGAAATGTCACATTGACAATTGCCTCTGAAAAAAAAAGACCTCAGATGACCTCAAAGAAACGCAGTCCCATGATTTAATAATATAACTTCCGAGCTTTTTTCGAGATTTCCTCACGAAAGCAATTATGATCAGTGCCTAAATAAAAATACACAAACATTCCATAGAATCGAACCTCTAAAGCATCCACCCCATCAATTCTTCTAAAACAATTAGTGATGTCATTCTACGCAAGAAGAATTTTGGGATCTACAAATCAGTTCCACTCCATAGTGGGGAACACCAATACTTTACAAAGTAAGCCCTGCGAAGAACATTACTTAAAGACGTATCGAGCTAAACCAAATCCGAGAACATCCGAAACGCATAAAGATAGCATCAAAGCATCGTCTCAAAAGAATGGGTTAACCGAACTGCAGGAATTTCCAGCTGTAAACTATATGGATGAGTTAAGGCTAGGCGGTGGGTATACTCAATCATTTATTAAGTTTCCGCCAATGAGTACGACAGCTTTTGCATCTATTAAAAGCAGACGATGGTATGCAAAATCCAAGCAAAATACGACTGGAGGTTTTACTGAAGGTGGTCCCGGGAAAGCGAAATTGGACCAGAAAAAAGAATCTCGTTATGAAAAAATGAAGCAGCTGATAAAGGACAAACATAGTAAGCCAAAAGAAGGCGATGATAGCACGGCACCGTTAAGGAAACCCGAAATATAAAACAATGAAAAATTATAATCCGTTCCCTAAAAATATGTCTAAATTGGATTAAACTCAGGAAAAATATATCCACTACTAATGTTTGAAGTAAGACTTAGTTTGTTTATCAAACTAAATGAAAAGAAATAAATGTATGGCCCTATATATTTTTTTATTCCTTAGATCTATACCTTGGGTAGGGTAGGTCAGGTTGGGTAGAGGTACCTAGCCCATCATGTGATGCCCCACTTGATGAGGTACAAAAAATAATTTTCGTAGCATAGGTATTTAAAAAAAAAGAGGTTTATTTGATATTAGTTTTTCTATTTTCCGTTTACGAAATATTCAACTCTAAATTTACCATTTGCTGAGTTTCATGTCCCTCCCTCTAATTTATAAAATGCAGTTTGATTATTTCTAATTGCACTCATCGTCAATTATCGCAAATAGAGCATTAAGTTGTCAAAATCTATAAAAATAATCGATTTAATTCTTGATTAGCCTTAATTGATGATTATGAGTGCGGCAGCTACTCAGTGAACTGTCAGCAACAGTACACAAGGGCAGTAATACGAGTATTATTTTCATATTTTTTTATATTCACTTACACTCAGTGATGTAGCGGTTACAAATAGCTATACATGAACCAAATTCAACTTTGTAGTGTTAATAGTTTCTGAATATAGTGGCTGTGACAAACAGACAGATGGACGGAATGACGGGCATGACTAAACTATAAGGGTTCCTTGTTTGACAACAGAACCCTAAAAAATATCTAAATATGCCTTGTCACGAAAGTAAAGTTTTTTATTTAATTAGCCTCAGAAACAATGTATTTATTAGACGAGGAAATGTTCAAACGAATATTTATTTAAACATGTAAGAAGTAACGTGTGTCTTAAAATTATATATATTATTTTTATACAAAAATGAAATCGACTTCATATTCAAAATGCTTTTGTAACCAAAGACCAAAAATACCTTCAATAGACTTTCATTGTAGTCCCATAACAATTTCATCAAAAATTAGTTAGTATTTATATTAGTAAATCGAATTGTTTTGATCGCTACCACATGACCAAAGAACTTATCAAGACAAATCAAATGAGCCCAAACTCGAAGTGGTTTCGCCATTTGATTGTTGAGTTCCTGTGACTACCTTCTGACTCCATAATCAGACATGCTCAATAAAACCATAATTTTAGCTTGGATGTCTAGAGGTTGTTCAAAATAAAATGATACTGTTCGGTCCAAAGTTCAATATAATAATCTCTGCTGTCAATAACAGTTATATTTTTGACAAAGTAGGTACACATCTATTAACATTACTTTGTTACTAATCACATCAAACTCAATTACACAAGTAAAGTTTTGAATTTTTTGGTCAACACGGTGATATTATGATTTATCAAATTCCTATTTAAGTACTCATTAAACACTTAAAACATTTGTGTTTTTCAACTTAGATATTGCATGTACTCGTAATAAAGTTAAGGCTTGTACTATTATTTTCTGTGGTTAAGTACTTATTCTGTGGTTAGAAGTCTAGTCCAGGGGGGGGGAGGTATATTTACATTTTTTTATATTATTAGGTCCCATGAGCAAGAGTAGTTTAAAACCAAGTTTGCAACACTGAAAACCCTGTGCAACTACCGTGGTGCCTCACATTCTGACACTTGTTTCAGTCGAAATATAGATGTCATAGGCTATTTTTTAACTCAACTACGGCGAAACTAAGGAAGGGTTATGTATTCAAACAAAAAACTTGGTCCGATTTTGGCAAGCGAGGTATCAATCGATTCGTCTTCATTTATAGTGTCATAGGCAAAAACAAAAACGGCAGCACTTACTTACACGACCGGAGTCGATTTTTAGTTTTGAACTTATGTCTTGTTTATTATGTTGATAGCTTTTAGCGATAAGACTGCCGATTGTGCCTATTTTTAAAATATTATGACAAATATAAGGGATATTTGTCCTTTAATTTTGGTCTCTATTGACACCAAAAAGGTTTTTTTATAATAATAATGAACACTTTATTAAGTGTTTATTATTATTATTATTATTATTATTATTATGTTGTTAGGACCGCTGTGAGTGTTTATCCAAGTTTGGAACACTGAAAATCTTGTGCTACTTCCGTGGTTCTCGAAATTGTGTCCCTTATTCCGGTTTTTTAAAAAAACCTAGACTTAGAGAGCGATTTTCGGGTATCCTTAATCTACTATTTTAAAACAAATTTTTCTACAATTTTGAGCTCAACTTGAACTCTGGTCCATTGCTTGTGGAGATACAGCCAGTAAAAAATGAGCAAATTTTTTCAAAAAAAATGTATTATTGTTGGTTTGGTAATTTCCGAGATAAGTATTGGCTAAACTTTTTTAATAGGAAAGTCATGACAGAGGAATTTGAAGAGAAATTAATTAGCTTCAATTTCATTCAATTAGCTTAAAACACCTCATAGTTTCCTCAAAAACTAAAAGTAAAGAAAGTACCCGAAAACGCTTCCCTAAAGAAGTTTTTTCGAAAAAACTGAAGCATGTGCCAGAATTTCAAGCACCACGGTAGTAGCTCAGTGTTGTAAACTTGGATATAAACTGCTCTCGCTCATGGGTCCTAACAATATAAAAAAACAACATACATTACATTGCGATGTTTGATGGTTTTAATGACTGGTGCTATTCATATAGACATTAGTTTTAATTGAAAACATTATTTGGTAAATACTTAATTTTACTTTTTCTTTTAATAAAATCACCAAACACAAATTAATATAATAGAATTTTCGTGTCGTTTCCAGTTTCCATTTCAAAAATTATAATTTTAACTTCACTTTTACCTATAGTATAAATTTATTATAAGTTGAGCTTTCAGTCTTTCCGTGTATAAAACGTACCCAACGTTTTATACACGGTTTACTAAGGAATTTCGGGGGGTTTGAACCCCCAAAACCCCCCCTGCCTACGGCCTTGACTCTTCATCATCATTATATTTTCCTGACCTTCGAGCGCTGAAGCCAATCCTGTAAGTGATGTCCCATAGTGATCATCCCGTCGCTTCTCTACCGACAAACTTAACGAGGAAGCTTCGTATTTGAGAATGCGTCAGCTCTTCATTTTGCGTGCTCCAAGAATCACCGCCCTCAATCTCAACAACAACTTAACAAAAGGAAACGCTCCCTGAGGAAATCCTTACCTAGAGTCAACACCGTATTTGCAGGTCGTCTTCCAAAATATGCGCACATCTTTACTTACAATGCAGTCAATAGATTAGTCGGTTTTAGGAATCAAATTTTTGCTGGTTCGAAGGGTGAGTTATTAAGATGGCTAATGACTCTTTCATATGAACAAACACAAAGGCTTGTGAGATCGACAGATTCTTAAATCCCCTTCATTCTCACACCGTTTGTTATTAGAAACTGTTGTAGCCCTGCTAACTTACCAAAATTGAAATTTAACTTGAGTGAATAATTAAATGATTTTTTATTTGCGTATAGCAAGCACTATTTAAATGTTAAACTTTTATGTGTTAATGTTGTTTTTTATTCATCAGATAAATACATTCAAATATATTCACAAAACCGTCTAGCCAGGAAAAGCCTGACTTATTGGGGCTAATTTCTATTAATAATTTAATTTTTTATTCCAATTTAAATGTAATAGTTTTATCTTTTCTTATAAATAAATGAATTATTTTATTTATTGATCCAATGTATAATTTTATTCTAAAGCTTAATAAATATATTATGAATTCGGTATAACTTTTTGCATGCACTGGGACACGTCCGAACATGTACATTTCAGCGGAAAACTATCAACAACTGGTATCTGGGTTCCCAAGACACAGGCTTTGCCTAGTTCGGGACCCGTAGCAAATACATATGTACCTACTTTGGTTAGAGGAAACCCAATCTTTATATTTTATTGTAATGTACACCTTTTTATTTTATTTTTGTGTATATAACATTATTCTTTTTATGTGACTGTATCTGAGCAGATACCGAAATCTTCGGACAAGTAGCGCCATCTGCAAGACTGCTGGTATATGAGAAGATTCCGATTTCCCTAGACAGGTGGCTCCCTCTATCGTCTTTGATAAACACGCTTGAGATTGTATCTTGGACGTAGACAGATCTTGTATGTTGTCTGTTGTTCTCTGTAATCATTGGTATCATTTTTCTTAGAGTCCTTTCTTTTGCCATGGGTGTTGCTGGCGGCGAAGCGATTCCGTTAGTAACTGATAAGGAGTGTTCTTTTAAAGGCTGGTTCTTTGTTTTCTGGGTCCGAGATATTTGATTCCTGGGTATGTGAATGAAATTCTGCATCTACGTTCAAGCGTTGAATATGAGGTGTTGTAAGCCCTTTCGATTTTTGGCAAGATCGATTGTTCAATCTTCTGATACCGACTGGTGTTGATGTTTGGCTTAAATAGTTGCCTTTCTTAGTTTATTCAATTTGATTATTTTTTTGGTTCGTCTAATTTTGATTGTAGCTCCCTATTTATTATTTCTTCATGAGCAATGTCCAATTCCAGCATTCGTTGATTATTGTCTTCCTTTAAATAATTAATTTGCAGTTTTGTCTCCTACTGAAATGGTAAACTCGAATTACCATCTAGACAATACATGTTACGTTTTTCTCCACATTTTGTGTCTCGTACTTGGTAGTTTATGCGTGCAGTTTTTGAAATTGTACATATGAAGTTGTAGCAGGTATTCATCTATCCAAGGAACAAAACAAAAATAAAGCGCAAAAAAATAATCCTTTATCAACATGTGAATGTGGTGTTTGGGTTTGTGCTTAGGAGTATAGGGCACACACGCGGCTTCTACAGGTTTTGCCATTTATTTGCGTTCTGGGAGAAAACGTTTCTACCATACTAAACCATAACCAAATACAATAATTGTGGTCTTTTTTTATTGATCACAGAATAAACTATCTTTGTAGCTTTTCATTTTTATCATAATTTGTAAACAATTTCAATTAATTAGTGATTTAATACCGATAGTTTCTCTCAAGTTTGTGTACTGTTTAAATGAAAAATAATAAAAAACTAAATTTACAAACGTTGTTTATTCTGTGATTATTAAAAAGAGACTGAAGAGACTGAGTCATTGTATTTGGTTATGGTTTAGTATGGTAGAAACGTTTTCTCCCATAACGCAAATTTCATGGAAATGTAAGGCAAAACCTGTGGAAGCTGCGTGGGTGCCCTTCGGTCTTAAGGGTACAGGGTACACTTCAAAAACATAACTTTACTTATACTAACTTGCTCGGCTGACTCATTGTCCATTTACGTTCACTTATTTTCTCGTCGATTTCTTGCACCACCGTTCATCTGTGTTAAAGTTTAAGCCGATGGTGATGTTGTGTTTCAGTGAAACACAATATCACCAAGGTAGGTATATATAAATAGTCTAAATCACCAAGTCAATTTGTGTCTGTGCTTTACTGTATTTACACAAGGATTTTATTGTTGTATTTATTCTGTGGCGCAGTCTTTGGTAGCGGTCAAGCGTGACCTCTTTGCACCCTTTTTTGTAGCAACGTAAACAACACAACACGTAAACCGCGCCGTTGCATCATCGAGCAAAGCGGTAGAGTGTAATATCGCCGTTCGATAATGCGTTTAGGGTGCAAATTGGCTTGCACTGAATGAGATTTTACGAATTTACGTGTTGTTAAGGCTACAAAAAAAGGGTGAAAAGAGGTCATGCTCGACCGCTACCAAAGACTGCGCCACAGAATAAATACAATACCGCGCGTCTGATCAAAGGTTAAACAAATCACCTTTGATGTACTAGGTAAGTATTGTTTGGGAAATCTAAAAAGTTAGGAATATAACGCATTCGTTTGGAATAGTCACAGTAAGACAGTCATCGTCTAGAACCTTGAGGTACTTCGCGCTCGAGTGCAGTGTATCGAATTGTACAAATACAAATTCAAGAAGCATAATGAGAGCAATGGTAAGTGCAGATTGCACTACTCCCATATTGTTTACTGTTTTTTCATGTTTTCCATAGGATTTTGTACATGAACAGAGAGAAACAAAGGACATATTATGTTACTAATTATCCTACTAATAATAAGTAGTGCATATTTTACTAATATTTATTATCCTGCTTATTTAATATTATGCGAAAGTCGAGACAGTCAACCTTAGCAGTGCTCGCGCAATCCGCGCCGTTGCATTATCGAGCGAAGCGGTACAGTGTAATATCGCCGTTCGATAATGCGCTTAGGGTGCAAATAGGCTTGCACTGAATGAGATTTTACAAATTTACGTGTTTTCCATGGGAGTGATTCTTCTGTACGTAGTACTATTGTATATTCCGTGACAGAGTATCGCAATTTCGTTGCCTCGTTAATTTTTGTCTGGCTACCAAAATTAATTCACAGAAGTTTTATTTGTATACGAAAAACAACAATTATTCTTTGGTTGCAGGAGAGCTTGTTGGTAGCGCTGGCATCTGTATATTGTTGTAAGTATAATCATTAATATTTACGACATGCATTGATATAGACGGTAATCCTCGACTATCCATGACAAAAACATGTTGCAACGCAAACCTTGTGACCGAAACACCAAAAATTTTACTCAAAACTCATCATAGCTCATACTGATCAATCTGATCATCATACACAACTCATCGTAACTTATATCCGTTTCACAATCCATGCCTATTTAGATCCAATCTTGTCCTTATTTATCGCCTCAGAACCTGTCTCGCACGATGCGAGACACATTCGCGAGCGGTCCGCACATCCGGTGGTCTTTCAGTTGAAACCAATGTTCGAATAAATCAACTGCTATACGTGACCAACACACGTTTTTATATTTTTAAATGTATAAAAACCACTTTAGTTTTTATAATAATATTAAAACAATGGTAATATTGTTGAGGTTTATGGAATTTTAACTTACGAAGAAGTTATTTTATAGTATTCTTATTTTTATTCGATATGGTCCATGGGAGCGGTAATCCCTGCACTAATGTCCCGCTTGGGGTGTATTGTGCATTTCATAGTATTCAGACAAAAACTTATCAGGATTATCTGGGATTTGTGAGCTATACCCGACCGGAGTAAACGCGTAGTTCTGCCCGCGTCAATTCTGAACATATGAGTTCTAGATCAAGTGTAATGCGGTTTTCATTGGGGGTCTTTGTTGTTGGCATGGCTACGGGAACCTAAGTCTATTCGTGTACGATACACAGTTTGAGAAATGCCTTACATAGGATAAGTTGATAAGGTTCCTATACTTGTAGTAAAAACTAATAGCCAATAAACTGTCAAAAATGCATAGTTTCAAAACTAAAACCCGATCGGATAAAAAATTGCCTATGACACTCTTGCGATGCAGATAAATCGATTGATACCTCGCTTGACACATAACCCTTACTTATCTTCGCCCCAGACGGGTAAAAAAATAGCCTATGATGCTTAACCTGAAGACAAATCTATTGATACCTTGTTTGTCAAAATCGGACTAATAGGGGCGACGCTATGATGGAACATCCACATACAAACATACGTACAGTAGTGTAGTAGTCGCAGCCAATCTATATGTTTGTGAAGTTAGGGTCTGTGAACGACTGCACAGGTACTGCTGTGGGGATAAACCTACATAAAGTAAGAGCGAGATAGAATATGCGAAAAACGAAAGCGAGTAGCGAGAAAGTTATACAATGCTGTCTTCACCTTCAACATTGAGATTGCGCCTGAAAAAATAACAGTGTGCGCAGCGACTTGCAGATAACATCCGAGACACATAATTCCGCTGCGACTACTGTACCTACATACATCGATTATTTAACTCATTACCCTTACCTTGCTCCACCGTAGTCGAGTAAAATGGGTATTTACCAAGGGAATAACGGTTAGCTGATTTTGTTTAGGAGTTAATACGCAATTGCCACGACCACACGAAATTCGAAATGCAGCAAGGGGCAAGAGTTTACAATAATATCAATAATTTTGCAATTGTATTGCACGCGCACCGGAAATGACGGAAAATTTGACACACTTAATGCCTCTGAGGTCTGCGACTGAACTGACGAAAGCAAGCGCGCGTTTTCATGCCGTATTTTCGTGAATAATACAGGCTGTTTGGTAGAGGGTTGCCAAACGTGGTGGGCGTGAAAATGGAAAACAACAAAACAACAAAAAAACGCCACGTGTTTTTTTAAATTCGAACCTAATTATTTTGCTGTTGTGGGGATCTAAAAGGGCCAAAGTTTGTTAATAGTCTTTGAGACTATGAACAGTCAAAAAAATTGAACAGTCACTTGCACTAAAATTTCAAGTACAACGATTAAAAAAAAAAACCTAGCGATTTTAAATGTGTTTCGTATTTTTCAATGAGATACACCTACCCACCAACCACGTTTGTGACTTGAGGAATTCTAGGCAAAACTTAAAAAATCGAGAGCGCTTTAACTACTTTTTCGTTCTTTAGTACAGGTCACTGGAGTTTTTTCCATTAGTGGAAATAGGGAGCTTAGCGATGGCCGCATTTTCTCTCTAGCAAAGCCATTCAGATTTGACTACGAGTTCGACGAGCAAGCGGATGGCTGGCTGAAGTTCCACGCGGTTCCTGCGACCTGGGACGAGGCCAGGATGCGGTGTCACGCCGAAAGTACGTACTGAAAGCATGGCTAGCTTATGTTTACAAGTTATTCATCAATTATTCAATATTACTTCAGTCCAATATTATTTAGATGATAAGTTTAGTAACTCAACGAGCTATAGAGAGAGAGAGTATGCATGAGATCTATTTGCGAGACAAATCCAGAATGTAGATATTTGCAAATGAACTAAAGTTACTGACATAAATCTCTGAAATAGCAAATTGAAATGCAGGCCACCGGTAACCGTTGGGGAAGAAAGGTTCTCGAATGGTGACCACGTACTTGAAGATGGAACCCCTGGAGATACTGGAGACAAGATGTCCCTTTTCCTGTCCGCTTCCATATCGGGGTGCTGAAGCCTCTATTTTAGCAAAGGAAAGTTTATAAAAATGGGTCAATTAAAGAAAAAAAGGTACATGATAAAATTGATCCCTATGGCCTTTTATGTTTTTGTCCAAATACTTAGTATTTGTATGTTCGTACAGTATCTCATAGTATGCTATCTTGAAGGTACAAAGCTATTGTGGTGTTATTCTACTAGCGCAATATTTTGCTCTCCCACAGGTGCAATTTTGGCGTCACCCCTGACCAGCCAGTTGAAGGCTGCAATCATATCATTTGTTAAGAGACAGACGAGCTCGACACCATGCACCATATTTTCTGGAGTCCACGCAACCTTCTCCAGCGGAGATTATTCGTCTATTGAAGGTGGTGCCTATTTGATTTACTATAGTTTTGTTGAAAATGTCCATATCAAACGCTTTAATTATTCCAGCAAACGTGGCCTCAAAAATTGGTTACTTTGTCACAATACATGTACATGTATCAAATGATGTCCTTAATTTTTAGGGTATCGAAAAAAAATAAGGAAGCCTTATAAATCACTTCTTTGTTCGTCTTTTTGTCAAGACCCTTTTTCTCAAGAATGTGTGGAGGGAGGTATCAAGTTGAAATTAATATCAAATACTCAGGTCTGCAATCCCTTAGAGCTGTAAAATTAAAAACTTCTAAGTCAACGCAATCAAAAGATACGGCCATTTCTACCGCTTATTTTGACACTCACAAGAGAATCTAAACCTATAGAGTACTTCCCGTTGACCTAGAATCATGACATTTATGGCAAGTAGAAATGTCTTACAGTATAAGAAAAAAGAAAAGGAAAAATCAGGAAACCATAAATATGTAGTTACACAACAACACATGTACTATTTACATTTCACAAGTTTTCTCACCTCGGTGCATGAGCCCGACTCTCACTTGGCCGTCTTTTTATTACTTTTAAACTTTCGCGATTCGAACACGTCGTTAATTATTTAAACGGGACTTAATCGTGATGAAAACGTTATTTTAGTTACCTCGACGAGTCTTCTTGACCACGGTCAGTGCAACTTGATCGAAAAGTCCCGTTTACATAAGTAACTATATTAATTTTATTGTATTTGTTTTATAATACAGGAGTGCCCTTGCTTCGGTTGGCGGTCACCTGGGCACAAGGTGAGCCCGACAACTACGACAACACTGAGAAATGTCTCGTGATGATGATTGACAACAACGGCGTGATGGCTGATAGACCATGTAGCAACGTCCTGCCCTACGTCTGCTATAAAAAGTACACCAAGTCAGTGCCGCTGACTGTGACTGCATGTGGAACTACTGACCCTGGTACTCTTATTTCTTATACACCACGAGGACTTTTTGATCAAACTCAATGACATTTTATTACGGACCATGCTCCAGTCCTTTTAAATCCCCAGTTTATTTATTTACTTTTGCATCGTAACTGTAGCAGTCTTTAAACGCGCACGCCGACATTTTGTCTGTGACGTCACACCGGTTTTGTTGCTCTACGCTGACTGAGTGCAGAAACAAGTAAAGACGACTTTCAAGTCGTTTTTGCGGGATACTTTGATACGGGATTGATACGGGGACTTTCAAGGATATTTTGGGCGAGCTTTGCGCATATCTACCGAAGGAATAAAAGAGGTCCTTTATTATACAGGGCTACTCATAACTCGACGCATTCCCGGCAGGACGTGGTATGGGTGCTTAAATGCAACAAATTTAAGCCCCCTCATTATAGTTTTTGAAATATTTGAAATTTAGCAGTTTTTAGAAAAAAAAAACTCAAATTCGGGCATTAATTACTAAATAAAAAAGAATACTAAACTATTTTTTTATAAATTTTACGTTTCTTATAAAAAAAAACAATTTGACACCAAGTTTAAAAATTATTAAATATAACTTTTTCGTTTCGCTATCCAAAAAAAGTATAAGTTGATATTTTTACTGGCACAACATAATCAAATGTAATTTTTACTACCATAGGATGTGCTCACACCTATTGTTAATAAGCTGGGTTGACTATTTTGTTTTACCTGATTTTTACCCTTGGCGGCTATGGCGAGCTTCCTCCTTGGTCGCTATTGTTCAATAAAACAATAAGAACAACAACATACCTGCTGTTTAGAATGATGTGTGTTAGTTAGCTACTTAGTTAAAACTCTACGTCAGCTTCAAATAAAAATTACTTCAATGTCATTAAATTTACCATATCCTTATTATTTAGTTCATAAATTCGTTGGTGGTCTTAAATTCGTCCATACATTGTGGGGCTTATATTTGTTGCATATACACACCCCTACCACGTCCTGCCGGGAATACGTTGACGTTTACAAGTAGGTACCCCTGTATATGATATAACTGACCAATAAACAAATATATTTTTTAAATTATTTTTGTACATTGGTAAAATTAGGTACTACTTATACTATGTATAAACCAAAAACTCGACGCACAAAAAACAAGATAACGTAAAATCATCTGCCCAAGACTTCTAATCTATACCTATTAACAGTACAGTACCGTGACATACTAACTGAGTACTGACTGACTAACAAACAACACATATCCTAAACAGGTGGTCCTGGAAGGAAGAAATATTCTCTGAGTACTGTAAGGGTCAACAAAGGAAGGAATTTTTGAAATTCCAAAATGAAAATATTAATAAAAACCAAACGCTGTCTCAGAACGTGTCCGAATTTATCCAGACGCTGTAAGACAGCGTGTTAAAAACCTTGTTTAATTACGTTATTTTAAGCGGTGCAGATTAAATTGACGTAAGTTTAGAATAGATGCCAGGGGCAAAAATATACCTTGTTACAATGTCAACAAGGTATAAATTACATTTGAAGAAATTTAGTCTAGTTTAGTTTAAAGAGTAAAATGACTGAATTGCTGCCAATATAAAAGAAAGTCGTGTCAGTTACATTATTTATAACTCAAGAACATCTAGACAAATTTTTGTGATCTTTGTTTTTTTTTTCGCCGCCCATTTTACTATAGTAACTATTAAAACATGGGATAAATTCAAGTATTTTTTTTTGGAATTTTCTTGTGCATGCTTTTTTAACGACTTCTAAATCTTTAAAAGCTTCAAGGCTTCTAACGTTTTTGAAGAATTGACCAAATGGCAAATGTGTGAAAGGAGGTGACGGGTGTCACAAATGAGGATTTTTTGAAATTTCTTTCCTAAAGTGGTGCGGGAGTAGCATGTAAATTATAAATAAGAAAGTTTGTGTATGTTCATCAATAATTCACTGTTTTATCCAATAGCGAAGCAAATGTCTATACGTTTTATCATCATCAATACTTTTTGCAATTCCATGTCAAAATTACAGGTGTCAAAGGGACAGGTGCTAATTACACCTATGTTATCTAAAAAAAGAATTTAATTCAGCTATGTAATAAGTTAACGCAACATTTATGTATGCTAAGGCGGTACGAAGTTTTTCCAGGTCAGCTAGTGTAGATAAAGTTTCGACATAAAAAAACAAATTCATTTATTGTACAGCACAGGTAGCTCAGGTTGCGGAGCGATGGAGGGGTATTCCCTTGAGCACAACACTTCTTGGTCATCATGTTCTTTTTCCAAATCTTACTTAATTGTGTCTGCAGGATATACCCTGGACCCCAGGACTGGTAGCTGCTACAAGTTCCACAGCGCTGGTCTGATTTGGTCGGAAGCATACATGACATGTGTAGCAGAAGGGGGCTACCTGGTCGTCATAAACAATGACGTGGAGGCGACTGTGGTGAGGGAGATCTTCGCTAGGTATCCAGACAACACCATCAGCTTTTCGAAGTACAAGGGCTCATTGTGGGTCGGCTTTCACGATTGGGGTCATTATGGCCACAGTTTTATGACTATTCATGGTAAGTCAATTTATTTACTACTATCTATACTGAGATATACGCCAGTAAGTAGAGAGATAAGTCCTTTGCCTTGCAAAAGGTTCACATGTAATGTGGAAATCATAGGCTCTAGGCCCTGATAAAAAATCGAGTTTTCTACTTTGGACCCCTCTAAGGTAGACAACTCGATATAATTGATAGATTCAGGCGTTACTTTGCGGAAATCCATATTTAAAATGAACAAAATAAAAATATGTAGCTTACTTCCGCCAAAACTGTAAGTCAGACAAATGATAAATGGTAAAATTAACACAAGTAAAACCCCACGCTAAAAAACCCTACCCCAGATTGAACTAATGAAAAATATTAATGAAAGAAAAGCTAAGGCCTGGAGGCCAACAAAAAAAAAAAAAACTTATATACAAATAATATATATAAATATATATACACAATAAAAAACCCCCAAGCTAAACAAACCCTACCCAAATACAAGTATCGGAACACTTATATATTCATATACATATAATATAAAAAAACACAATAAAAAACATATACCTCGATCCAAATACCAAACGTCTGACATGACATGACATGTGATGTATGATATGTATTGATGTCAGACGTTTGGTATTTTACCAAAAAACCCCCTATATTAAGTATATTCCTCAAACTCGAAAAATATTGATCCTACAGACATATATGGGAAACATTAAGAAAACTAAATACTTTACATTTTGTTATATAAATAAGTTTTGTAAGTCTAATACTTAATGAGTTACAACTGGCGGAAGGATAATAATTTAATTTTAAATTGTGCATATCACATTATTTCTGGCAGTTAATTGGAATTATATACTTCTACATCACTATGAAGTAGAGTAAAAGGCGCCTTTTTTATTGTGGTTTCTCCTGTAGGCCTAATCCACAGATGTAGCATTTCACCAGGTGTATGCTTTTTATTATTTGTGTATTTTTTATTATTTTTGTCATTCCGGTGTTCATAACGTCTTCGTCCTCAGTTTTATGCTCGTTTTCTATGCTCCTGATGATCTGAGTATCTCCTCATCTTCACTACCGCTCTCAATGCAAACCTCTGGTGCATTTCTGCAAGATATACCACTGCAGAATCCACACACAACTGAACACTGCAGCCCAGCTTTCCTGCAGCCACATGCTCCGCCACAACCTTTTGCATTTGCAGGAAATGAATTTTAGTAATATATTATCTATTATCGTTATGGGAGTTATGCTCGTTTTCACTAACCCTAGGAGTTTCCTAAATCAGATAGTATTTAGGAGTTTCTTAAAGTTAGGACACCGATTTGGGGGTGCTTAATGATAGGCAATTCTAAACTGACAGCCCGCGCCACGCTTGCTCAGTCACATAAGTAAATTAGTGAGTGATATTAGTCCTAGTTTAGGAGTCACCTAATTAAAATGGATTGGTGAAACAAAATATTACGCTTAAGACTTTGCTTAGATTAGGAGTTCCTTAGTTAGGCGTCGCCTTGTTCGTGGTTAGTGAAAACGGGATTAAGTCCATTGGTTCCCAGTTTCCAGTGTAAAGTATAAATATATTACAAGTCTTATGTTATTTCAGTTATTAGTCAATATGTCGAGTCCCAGTCTGACTGCCTGGAGTCAGTCAGGTAGTCTAAAGTCTAGTCAAAGTCAAAATGTTTGTTGCAGGATTAACTTTGGGAGTAATTTTGAAGAAAATACCCAGTAAAGGGTATTATTTGGTAAAAAGTTCATATTTTCGCTGATGTAACTAATTAGTTATTTATTTCCTCTCCATCCAAAGATTGTCTGGAAGGGATCGCTTTTTAGCGATAAGACCGTTCATTGTACGATAATATTTCTAAGTTTTTTGTCATTCTGTTGTTGAAAACGTCTTCGTCCTTGGTTTTGTGCTTGTTTTCTATGCTCCTGATGATCTGAGTATCTATGTCCTCATGTTCACTATCGCTCTCAATGCGAACCTCTGGTGCATTCCCGCACGCCTAATGTACAGGTGATATTTAAAAAAATAAACATTTTAATGAAAGAGATTAATGGAAATCACCAGGATTTGATATGTTTCCATCTCCCATTTTAAAGTTTGCACAGGTTAAAACTTAATTTTATTGTTTATAATGATTCACTGTGATATTTCCAACGTAAAATATTTTTTTTATGTTTGTCGACGACTTTTAGTTTTCCACCATATTTTCAAAAATCATTTTATAATGTAAATATTTCTGAAATGGTACACTTTTACCCCGTCTACCCAAGGGTGATTCAATATTTATATTAAAACTACTTTTGAGTTATCATGTTTTATAGCTGTTTTTCAAAATAAGTAAAAAATTCAACATAAAAGGTTATACCTTGGAAATATCACAATTTTAGGGTGTCTGTAAGAGAACGCTATGAGCGATAAGACCGCCCATTGCACCTATTGTTTATGTTATTTCTATTTTGTAATTTCTTTAACTGTGTGTCAATAAAGTGTTATTGTATTGAATTGTATTGTATAAAAAAAGATTTCAAAAAAAGTATCAATTTAAATCTCATTTTTCTTCTGATTTATAAAAACGATAAAACACTGGTTATTCATCAATATTAACACAACCAATTATCCAATTCCAAATGTAAAAATGCGAGATGAAAACGATATTATAAATAATCGTGAATTTAGACGGAAATAAATGTATATAATAATTTTGTAATGGATAAATTTGGATCACGGACAAGATTCGAACTCGCATACTGTGCCTCTGCGCGGCACATGCCACTACCAATTCGGCTACCGTGACCTATGCATCCCCATCCAAATTTTTCCACTAGCTTCTTGAACACGTGTTATGGGGACGGTAACGCCATCTATTGGTAATATTTCAAACTAACTAACCAAACACGGCTAATATTGATTAACTTCGTGTCTGAAAGATAACGCTTCCCAAATCTATTTTTTCCAAAGGATACCGTCCCCAATAATATTTTTATTGAAAGAGCTGGGAAGCAATAACAGTATATTTGAATAAATAGAAAAAAAAATGGTGTGGTCATTTTTATTTTTTAGGGTTATGTGTTTGGGTTGTATGTAAGTGTAATTGTATGCTTGTTTGTTTGTTTGTTTGTTTGTTTGTTTGTTTGTATGTTTCTTAGGCACGTCCTACAGCCTAAATGGCTTGATGGATTTTGATAAATAAGGTATCATTGGATTTGTCTTGATCACGAGAGTGCTAGAGGATATATGAAGTGTCAAAAATTATAATAAGAGCTGTAAGCTGCCATATTATTATTGCCATATATTATATCTCCGACGGAACAAAAAATGACCAATAACCTATCGAGTGGTACCAAAATAAAGGTACCTATTTAACAGACCATTTCAAAAACATATAATTCTTCTAACTAAACAGTAGCAATTGTCTTTTAAGCGCCTTACAAAATGTTCAATTTTAGACAATTCAAGTTAATATAAATACAATACTTAGTCTAATGTTGCAATTGCAACTATTAAAGTAAAGTAATATATGTTAGTAAAAAAAAACGTTAATCCACACCAATATATAAAAGTGAAACGTTGTTTGTTTGTTTATTTGTTTGTTTGATTGTTTGGGGAGTTTTAAAGCGATAACGGCAAGACGGATTTTGATGAAATTTGGAATGGAGATAGCTTATATCATGGAATAATACATATAATACTTTTTATCCCGGAAAATAGTAAGTTTCCACGGGAAAACTGGAAAATGACGATTACTCGCTGTAAGGAACGGTTGCCATGGAAACAAAATTGTCAAAAAGCATCAAGAGAGTTGGTTCTAAAGAGATAAATATACATTGGTGCTATATTTTTGTATCGGTTTTTAATATCCTAGAAGAACATAGGCTGTTTTTTTCGCGATAAACTGTAGTCCGCGTGAACGAAGTTGCAGGCGAAAGCTATATATATATATATATATATATATATATATATATATATATATAAATACAAGCTGCGCCGCGCAATTTCACCCGCGTCCCTATGGAACCGTATATTTTTTCGGGATAAAAAATGTATTAATTCAGGGTATAAGCTACCTCCATACCAAATTATCCAAAATCCAAATCCGTTCAGCCGGTTAAGCGTCATGAAGTAATAAACATACACACACACCTTTACATATATACAAACTTACACCTTTTTATAATACTCGTAGTGTGATTATTTTTGCGGACGAAAAAATAATCACACATATCATATTTTGTTTTTTTTTTTTGCTCGTATTCAATAATTTTGTTCGCATTTTTTGTATTTTTATAATAATTTTACTTGTCTATGGAGTGATGTATCTGTTTGAACTATTTAGTAATCTATGCCTTTACTGCTATCAGTATTAGATACATATACATTGACCACTTTGTTCTTTATTATCAACTTAAGATTGAAATTAGGGGCAAGTGCGTCACACTTTTTTTTTCATAAGGATGCAAACATTTGTTCGAGTAGTGCGTGTACCTACTTAGATATCATAATTTTCAGTATAGGTGGGAAAACGAAAAAATAAGCATTAGCTATTATACTACTTTGAAATCAATTATCAATTCCGAACCTCCTAATAAAATTAAGTTTTTTTCTTCCATACGAGTATTGTACGGCAAAACGGAGGTTGGTTAAACTTGCATTGGTGAAGCAACGTTGACCGACCTCCATTTTGCCGAGGATAAAGTGCTCTTATCTTCTTCAGCTGTAGACCTAAGAGCTAATGAAGGGCAACCTTCCGATGAGACTAAAGCGGAAACTCATGGATATGTGTATTCTCCCCGTTCTGACCTACGGCGCACAGACATGGTCATTGACGAAAGTTTCCACTTTAGTATTATCGGAAGGTTGCCCTTCATTAGCTCTTTCATGGACCAATAGCTCCTCCCGGCGCTTTCGTAGTTTTTTTATCCACTGCTCAAGAAAAGGAGTGTAATGTTTTTAGGATTCATGTATGTTTGTATATGTATGTATGTGAGTTTCTTTATTCCACCATAACTTTTAAATGCCCGAACAGATTTAGACGTATGGGATCAATATAATCCTTACGTCCCCCCGAGTAACATAGGCATTTTTTTTAAAGTCTATTTGTCTGCAGTATGTCTCCATTTTCAAGAGAGAAAATAATATTTTTCTTCGAATTTTACATTATGGGTATCAAATTGTAGGCCTTGAAAAGCACATTCCAACAGTATATAATTTATTGGCAAAAGTTATTTTTTGGCATGTTATTTTTAGGGGTGTTTTTTTTTGCTATTAAGCTACTTATTTGTTTCTAGGAGAGACGTTACAAGCCAACTACCGCATATGGGCTGGCGGTGAACCTGACAATGTTACCAATGCTCAGTCTGGAGACTCCGGCCAGTTTTGCGGAAGCGTTTTCAGAAACGGACAGATGGACGACTGCTGGTGCAATGTACCAGTCGCCTTTCTATGTGAAAAGGACCCGAATAGTCTTCTTATCTTTTAATGCCAAAGTATTTTATTTAAAATTGCTGTGCCCGCGGCTTTGCCCACGAGGTCATTTATCTGGGTTAAAAGTAACCTATGTGATATTAACCACCAAAAGTACCCAATAAATATCCCATAAACTACAAAATACCATATTTCGTTCAGCCGTCAAATAGTTTTTTTATCTATTGCTCGGCTTCTACCCGTGGTGTTCGATGTTTTTGAATCTCTTTCTACGTTTTGACTGCTTTTGAGATAAATCAATCAATCAAAATATATTATTTTCATGAGCCCCAAGAGGGCACTCAATGAGTACCATCGTAATAAGTAATTTCCATGGACGCTCACTATTCCGGTCTTAATTTCGCTTTTTAATCGAAACATTTTTGAAAAGAAACTTCTTTCATAAGTCTGTAAGAGTCACGGCCCCAAATAGGCTGAATAACGCTTAGTACTGGCGTACGGGCCCGCCCATATATATCTCTTTTGCAATAAGGTGGTGTACGAGTATATTAATAGCAATGTAGCATTAGAATCTCATAGTAAGACGTCATCAAACTGTAGAAATATGCAAAGTATACAAATATTGCTGTTGCCACATCAGTCAATTGGCTTATTTTACAATAAACGCAAATGAGTTACAGTAGTCGCAGCCAATCTATATGTTTGTGAAGTTAGTCTCTGTGAACGATTGCGCAGGTACTGCTGTGGGGATAAAACAGCATAAAGTAAGAGCGAGAAAGAATATGCGAAAAAATGTAAGCGAGTGAGCGAGGCAGTTCTACAATGCTGTCTTCACCTTCAACATTGGGCCTCCGTTCACTTGGCTCCCCTAACATTGATCCCCTGGGGGATTCATTTGGATTATTTGTCCACACGGATCCCCTGGCCAAGAAGAACCGTTGTAAGATCCCCTGGGGGATTTATTTAGACTGGGACATATATAAAAAACATAATAAAATAAAAAAACACAGAGGGCTCCCTCATGGTCCTAGGTTAGAATATAACCTGCCTCGTCTATTCCCGTTGTGGATATCGAAACTAACCATGTGGCATTGTCTCCCTACCTAAGTGACAGGTGTTAAAGTGACAGGTGTCAAAGTGACAAGTGTCAAAGTGACAAGTGTCAAAGTGACAGATGTCAAAGAGACATGTCAAACGTCAGTCATACGTCAACACCTGTCAAGATCTCTTCTTCTTCTTCTTTTTTATTTTAATGGCTTCTGCGGAGGCACTGGCCTACTAGCAATTTCGCCAATGTCAAGTTTAGTTTATTGTTAGTATTGTCAAGTCACAGTCAATAATTGTCAAAGTCACGAATCAGTAAAATGGTGTACGTTTTACTAAAACTTCCTGGAGAGTTTTGAAATGTCAAGATCTCATCGATATCTTCGTTTTGGATGACAGATGTCAAACTTAAAAGGGCTCTATCTCGGAAACTATTGATCGTATATTAGCAATTTCTTTACAGAAGTGATAGATCTCATTGATATCTACGTTTTGGATAACAGCTGTCAAACTAAAAAGGGCTATAACTCGGAAACTATTGATCCTAGACTAGTATTTTCTTTACAGAAGTGATAGATCTCATCTATATCTTCGTTTTGGATGACAGCTGTCAAACTTAAAAGGGCTATATCTCTAAAACTATTGATCGTAGACTAAGTAATTTATTTACATAAGTGATAGATCACCTTGATATGTTCATTTGAGATGACAGCTGTCAAATTTAAAAGTGCTATGACACTGAAACTATTGATCCTAGACAAAAAGTTTCTTTACAAAAGTGATAGATTTCATTGATATCATCATTTTGGATGACAGTTGTCAAATTTAAAAGGGCTGTAACACTGAAACTATTGATTATCGACTTGTAGTTTCTTTAAAGAAGTGATAGATCTTATCGATATCTTCGTTTTAGATGACAGCTGTCATTCACTACTGTGGGGATTACAGGAATAATTCAATCATTTAGTCAAACTACGTTAAAAAACAAGGTACTTAGCTCATGTCAATAATTAAAAGTCAATTATTAAAGTTTGAAATTCGTCTGTTTCCCCACTCCTTACCATTTATTCCCTCAGCCCCTCCCCTCCCTCCCCACACACCTCCAATCTTCCCTTTCCATCCCCTACTCACCCCTCACTTCCTGCACTCTCTCTTCCCCCCACTCTCTGCTCACTTTTTTTTCACTCTGGTCTTTTGGTTTTGCACACGGTGTGACTACGATTCTTATATTTTGTAGCTTACTAGTTGTCCCACCAAGAAGTGTGACTAGGAGTAAAAATAATTCCTCGTGGTCACACCAGAGTGACAAAATTGTGTAACCACGAGTCCGTCGCCGGGGATCCATGTGGACAAAAAATCCAAATGAATCCCCCAGGGGATCCATGTGGACATAAAATCCAGTTAAATCCCCCAGGGGATCCGTGTGGACAAATAATCCAAATTAATCCCCCAGGGGATCCATGTTAGGGGAGCCAAGTGGACGGAGGCCTGTAATTTGATATTTATCTATACTTATAATAAAACTGTAACATGCCAATTCTGTACTTTGAAGATATTCAGTAAAAAAAAAATGTAGGCTTTTCTGTACCGACTCGATACTGAAGCAAAAACTGTTTTTTTTTTCACTTTAGTCTGGCTGTGTCTGTCTGTATCTTGGTCTAAAGTTATGTTAATTTTGATGTAATAAAGTAAAATAAAACTAATGTAGCAAAAAAAACAGTAGTTTTATTTCCCGTTACAATATTATTTTTATTATCTGGGGCCGACCGGACGACGCGCGCTACGTACTGCATGCCGCCACAGAATATATAATAGCCAAGGCACAAAGCACAGGCCAGGGAGAGGGTAATTTATGGAAAGTATTTTAGGTTTTTAATTAGATTAGTTGGTTGGTTCAGTTTAGATTTGTTTGTTTGTTTTATATGAAGTTCGTAGGTAGGTATTAGGTAGGTATTATTAGGGTTTCGTGGTCGAGTTAATAATACCTACTAACTACTTATATACCTGGTTACCTACTTAACGAAAGTAATTTAATGATCTTAGTTTAGAATTTTGTATATGGATTAGTTACATTTGTTTGTGAGGTATTTATTTGGATTTTGTATCCTAGTTTTCCGGTTTATAGTTACTTCCGTAGTGCATCTCTAGGATACTCAAGGAATATTCCTCCTAATTTCAAATCCCTAAGTCTACAGGGCCATTATTCTCTATGAACAGTCACACGCGTAACGCGACTCGCTGTGGAATCGTTCAGAAAAGTACGGCAATTCTCGCAAGGTCCCAGGTTTAGGCTGTGCGTTGTCTGTCAGTCAATCAGTAGGTACCGAACCTAGCGATAAATAATGCACATCGGCCTTTGGAAAGAGAAAATTGGCTGTGAACACTGAGGACCGTCCATTAATCACCTTATTATAAATGTCATTTCATATCAAATAAATACTGCACTTTATGGAAATTATTAGTTTACGTCAAATCGATGACATGTAAACTTTAAATATCTATAGAGAGCTGTTGCAACTACTAGAAAAATGATAGTACTATACCATTTGATTGTATTAATATAGGGCAAAATAATATTTAGACGGCGATGGCGCTATTTTGAATCCAGAGCAGCTTTTGTTTTTTTTTAGAAAGGATATTTGTTCTTGGTCTATAACTGACCACCGTCGCCGTCAGCGGACGGTGGGGCGGGCGCAAAAGCGCTCCGCCGCAATGCTTGACGCAGAAAAGCCAGAGCGGAGTGAGCGAGGGATTCTTAAGTAGAATCCTGGGACCTTATTCTCTATTGCCAATCGGCCACGTAACGCGCCTCGTTAAGATATCTGCGTGGAATTGTTTGTGCATGTTCGAGAATTGCCGTGCTTTTCCAAACGTTTCCGTTACGCGTTCCGCGTTACGCGTGTGACTGATCATAGAGAATAATGGCCCTTAACGTAGCGAGCGATTCAATATACTTCGCCCGAGGAAAAATCATTTTACGTCAGAATCTTTCTCTACTTTTCATCCCCATCTATGAGAAATATAAATAAAAAGGCGCTTTTACAACTCATATTAGTTATTTAAAATGATATTAAATACACTAAAAATTAACAACTTAAAATAAACTAGGTAATTACTAACACTTAACTAAAAAATATATTCACTTCAAATAGTCTCTTCAGATATTGTGTTCTAAATTGTGTGTAGATCTCGATTTGAAATTCATTATTGATACTGGCCGCCAACGTGTGAAGGTTGCTTAGGTTTTGGTAATTCTTGAAAATAGGTACAGGTACAGGTAGGTACAGGTACCTGTACTCACTCACACTCGATAAAATTGTTACCTTTCAAATATTTTTCCAGGGATTTAGTTGGTCATAGATTCTGTATCAAAGGACTATGCCAGATCTCCAAAGTGACTTAGGCTCGATGTAAAATTATCGCGGACACAACTGAATAGTATTTTTATTTTTAAAGCATTATGTTAAAAGCTTTTGTGTGTTATTAGTTTTATCTGGGAAATTTTCAAAAATAAGTTATGAGGAAATAAAGTTAACTTTTGTGGTTATGTGACTTTCGTTAGATTATGACACTGTTTATGGTCAAGGGAATAATATAGCCAAGATAAATATTAAAATCTAATATTAAACTGATATATTATGTAGGTACATACACTTTACGATCATGTTTAATATAATTTATAAAGTATTATTACTTATCTATACCTGCTATAGTAGAAGGCACTTAGGTACTCAATCTGAGAATCGAACCCTGGGCCTTCTCGGCTCTTGTCATGAGCTTGGTACCTAAACCACTGAAACATTTATACAACAAATAATGAATAAGCAGAATAAAAAATACGAATGCTTGTTGTTATTTCTAATATCATAAAATAATGTACTGAAATGATTTCTATTAGAATAAACTAAGATGGCATGTAGTTTTTTTTTCATTGGTTTTGTTTATCGATTTATTAATAGTTTATTTGCACTAATTACGAGTCAACCCTATTATTATACAGTGTCAACCCTATAATTTGTAATTAGTATCAATTCACTGCAATTTCCGGTCATTTCTATTCATTTTAATTCTTTTTTTTTTTTAATAACAGTTTCTGAAAGTTATTATTTTACTAAGAATTAATTACATTATTTTATGTGGTCAATAATGTGGAAAGATTTCGTGTCCGCAGCATTTAACTTTTAAAAGTCTTGCACAGCTATTTCCGTTCATTTCTATTCATATTAATTGTTTTTATTTTAATAACAGTTCCAGAATGTTATTGTTTTAATAAGAATGAATTAAATTATTTTAAATAGTCAATAATGTAGATAGATTTCGTGTCCGCGGCATTTAATATTTAAAAGTCTTGGAAGCCGAAAGCTGGCATCCTCCTTTATTGCGTAGTATTTTTAGGTGTAAGTACTCGTAGGTAGTATAATACTTTCGCTATTCTTGCATTTTCATGAAATTATTTAGTTTTTGCACTGTCAATATTCCTTGTTTCCGTGACAATAATATCGTAATTCGCGCGCTTTTAATTTTTTCCACTTTTTCTTACATTTACATGATTCTTTTTTTAAATACAGATAGTGGGCCACGCGATCCAATGAACAAAAAAATGAGCTCATTGCTCAACTGTGAATCAGCAACCCTTCATCTGATCTATACTAAATTTTCAGCCTAGTACCATAAGTCTGCATGGCTCGACTGAACATCGTTCGACTCCTGATCTTTAGTAGCGGAGTTCAATTCCCAACTGGAGTGTTTACATATTACTCATAAAAAAATATGTGATAGCGTATAACTTGAATATGGCTGAGCTGAGGCGGAAAGAGCCGACGAGCCATGAGCGCTCGCGTCGTGGAACCGATCGATCGCCAACATCAACAATTCACATTCCAAATACAAAACTCATTACTGCCCTTTCTGAAAGTCACAGACTCTGTGACAGAAAGACCTAAGATAAATAGACTGACTGAGACTGTGCTTCCTCTTTTCGAGGAACCAATCAGCGTTTTACGAATAGATAGAATGAAAAAAATTAATTATTGTGTAAAATGTATTATGAAAATATATTATAAATTATGAAAATGTATTATAAATTATGAAAATGTATTATAAATTATGAAAATGTATTATAAAAGATGAATTATTTTGTAAATGAACAGATTTAATGTTGGGGGGTTTAAACAACTATATATTATATATTTTCAGCTAAATGCGACCGTACTCTATTGCACCTGTATAAGGAAACAAATAATATAACTGACAAACATCACACACGTAGGGCGTGACAACGCTCTAAGAAGCCGAAATTTGCCGAGTCTCTTTTCAAAGACCGATGTGCAGTATTTATCGCCATGTATTATGTCACGGTACTGTTTTATAGGCTTGTTTAAAATAATGTTTTTATAATTCTGCCAAATAGTGAAAAGGGCTTTATTCATAAAGCCCGGTCAATTTTTATATTTAATAGTTATTATCATATTGCCCTTGCATATTGGGCATTTTTCAAACTGTCTGGGCATCTATTTATTTAAACACATTTATAGCACTAATTTAAAAAAGTCAAGGAAGATAATTTAAAAAAAGGTCTAGGGTACTTAAAATAAGCTACTAAACAAGTATATTTTTAATTTGTCTTAAAAACTGGTGTACTTGGTATATCAATCCGATGAATAGAAGCCGATCAATCGATAAAAAAACTATTTGAAGGATGAACAAATTTTGATGAAATGTAGTGCACATATTGTACTTTATAGGCACTTTTGGTGACGTTTGGTTGACAAAAAAAACGTCACTTCATGCCTTCAAAGTCAAAGTCAAATAAATTATAGTAAATAGGCAAAATAATAGCACTTTAGCAAGTCAAAATTAACATCTCATGAACAAGGAGAAATATATGAGAGGAGGGGCCAGCCCTGAGGTTATTTTTAATAACGATCACTATCTTCATCAGAGTCGCCACTCATGCTTGAAGGAGAATAAACACCAGTTGTTTTTTTTTTTAGAAAGGATATGTGCTTTTGGTCTATAGCTGACCTCTGCAGCGTCACCGGGACGGTGGGGCGGGCGCAAAAGCGCTCCGCCACAATGCGTGACGCAGAAGGCGCATGCCAAAGTTTTTGGCCACTTGCTCAAGGGCACCCAGGGGGTACGAACCTCGGCTTGGACAGTTGCCATTGATTACTTGGGGAGTATCGAACTAACGTTTAACCCTTAGTTCGAAACACCAGTTGATTTTCTTGCTTCTTTATATTACACTATCTTGAGTCTTCACAGTTGTAGAGAGATCCGGGTGCTCCGACGGCTTGAACTAGAATGAGCTCTGCATTTTTATTTTAGAAAGGATATGTGCTGTTGGTCTATAGCTGACCTCTACAGCGTCACCGGACGGTGCGGCGGGCGCAAAAGCGATCCGCCGCAATGCGTGACGCAGAAGGCGCACGCCAAAGTTAAGTTTTTGGCTACTTGCTCAAGGGCACCCAGGGGGTACGAACCTCGGCTTGGACAGCTGCCATTGATTACTTGGGGAGTGAGCTCTGCAGCGTCGTGCGCCCGTATTTATACCCGACTGAGGCTCGCACAAGCAACTGGTGATAGAACGCTACAAAATTGGTTGTGAGTGCCTTAGTTGGAGTATTTACAATTATTTGAGCTTAAGAAATTATAATCTGATAGTTTAAACGTTAACTTACATAGTTAAACAAGCCAATTATTCTATTAGATTACACAATCAATTATTTTTGTTGTGAATGGCTTAGTTTGAGAATTTACAATTGATTGAGTTTAACAAAGATGTTTAAATATCTGATATATCTGATGGATTAAACGTTAATTTAAACAGTTAAAAAAGTAATCTCTTCTATTAGGTTAATCAATTAATGCTAGCTAAGAATCAAAATGAAGTTTTTATCAAAAAGTGTCTATTTTCTGACTGTAGTGGTAGTTTGGTAGTGCTGTTGCGCCGATATATAAAATATTATAAAAAGATCAACTCAATAAAATTTAGGTAAACTAAGTATGCTTTGAGTTCGAAAAGAAAATTTCCCTTTCATGTGCCAACAGAGTTAAATCTGTCACCAACTCAATTTGTGTCTGTGATTTAATGTAGTTATACATGGATTTCATTGCTGCAACCGATAACACTTTTGTATTGGAGTATTATGCACTTGGGTATGTTTCTATTTATTTTTACTCATCTTTACTAGTTTAATGAAATACAAATACACGGATACGATCTTTACGTACGGATGGTGGCGCCCTTTCTCTGAAGAAATATTTCAAAGGGTCAGTCTTACGAGGACCAATTTTGTGGAAAAAACGCTTGGTTATTTAGCTATTAATAAGTTTCTTTGGTTTACGGAATAAATTTAATTGTTGTAACTAAGAGTTTTAAAATAACTTACATAATTAAAAGGTCAAAAAGGTCACGCTCGACTAGCGGTCGAAAGTCCGCGCCATAATACAACACTGCGCGTCTGCTCAAAGGTTAAACAAATCACCTTTGATGTACTAGGTAGGTATTATGTTTTGGAAATCCAAAAAGTTAGGAATATAACGCAGTCATTCAGGACAATCACAGTAAAACAGTCATCGTCTTGAACCTTGAGGTACTTCGCGGTTGAGTACAGTGTATCAAATTGTTGAAATACAAATTCAAGAAGAATAATTAGAGCAATGGTAAGTGAAGATTGCAGTACTCCTGTAGCTTCCCGTTTTCTAATAAACACAATGTGCTGTTGCACATAAACAGACAAAAATAAAGTAAATATTATGTTACTAACTATCCTACTAATAGTAGCATAAGTATATAGTACTATAAGTAGTGCATATTTTACAAATATTTATTTATTATTATGCGAAATTCGAGACAGTCAACCCTAGCAGTGCCGGCGCGCCCGCGTCCTTTGGATCGGGTTAGTCTAAACTGTTCTACTATTTGTTCGACTATAGAACAGATTGGACGAAAAAACGCATCATCGAGCAAAGCGGTACAGTGTAATATCGCCATTTGTTAATGCGCTTAGGGTGCAAATTGGCTTGCACTGAAGAAGATTTTACGAATTTACGTGTTTTACATTGGAGTGATTCTTCTGTCCGTAGTGTTATTGTTTATTCCGTGCAATAACACAGAGTATCGCTATTTCGTTGCCTCGTTAATTTTGTCTGGCTACCAAAACTAATACACATAAGTTTTATTTGTATACGAAAAACTATAATATTATCTTGTTGCAGGAAAGGTTGTTGGTGGCGCTGGCATCAGTATATTGTTGTAAGTATCATCATTAATATTTACGACATTCATTTAGATAGACCGTAATTCACAATTATCCATGTCAAAAAATGGTGCAACGTAAAATCCTGTGACCGAAACACCCACACTTTTATTCATAACTCATCATACCTCATAATGAGCAATCTGATCATCATACACAACTCATCAGAGACACGTTTGCGAGCGTTCCGCACTCCCCTTGAGGAATACCACCGGATGTGGTTGAAACTAATCTTGAAATAAATCAACTGCTATACGTGAGTAACACCCATTTTTATGTTTTAAAATGTACATATACCACTTTAGTTTTTATAATAATATCTACACCTGAAGGAAAGCGATGATGTGGTCAAAGGTATATGCTATACCTTCGACCACATCATCGCTTTTTCGCATCGCTTGCCTAGTAGATTCACTCTTGACTTGAACACACCTCGGTTACGAAGAATGCTTATTTTATAGTATTCTTATTCGATATGGTCGAATGGTTCATATATATGTTATGGTTATTATATATATGATATGGTTCGGTATGGTATGGTATGGGAGCGATAATGCCTGCACTGACGTCCCGCTTGGGGTGTATTGTGCATTTCATATGGCAATAGCTTATTAATACTATCTAGGCATTACTAGTTTTTGTGAACTATACCCGACCGGAATAAACGCATAGTTCTGCTCGCGAATTTTGAACAAATAAAATACAGGTTCCAACCGTAAAAACAACTTTTTTCGTGCATTATGTATCAACCACTAGATCAAATTTAATGCAATACGATTTTCATTGATGGTCTTTGTTGTTGGCTTAGCTACGGAAACTTTATTCTAAGCGTGTGCGATACGCACTCGGCCGGATTTGTGTTCCTTGCTTACAGTTTTGAAATGCCTCTCGAAGGATAAGTTGATAGAGTTTCCATATTATAGTAAAACCTAATGGTTAATAAACTGTCAAAAGAGGTAATTTCCCAAGGAACCAAACAGGAGGGCAATTCACGATTTCGGGATACTTTATCGAATCCCGATATATATCCTGTCTAACATATCGACTAGAAATATCGCGAAATTATCGATTTTCCTAAACAATGCTATTCTCGCGACCGATAGATATAAAATATCGAAGACGATGGGTTTAGGGTGGTGATGAAACCCTAAACACATCGTGTATTATTTCTGCGCGCAAAGTACATTAAAAAAGGAGACCTGGTCGTCATGAGGTCATGACCTCATGAGCCATCTGTCTGTCATCAGCGGTGTCAAGTTGTCAGCAAAGATCAACAGAATATTAAAAACTTAAAATACTTATCATCGCATTCCTCGACTTAATGAAGAACACAAGGTCCATCCACCGCGGCACCAGCGCTGCAGAAACAGCTCGAAGGATTAATGATGTGTAAGGGGCAGCTACTGCCAAAGAAAACATGAAACCTACGTGTTTGGTTCCAACGTTTCCGTTCTGGAAATTTTGACCTACAGAGCAAGCCCCTAAACGGCTGGAGACCCAAGTTAATAACGAAGAATTAAAATCGACCGTAGAAGCGGATTCATCGAAAACCACGTCAGAGTTAGCGGCAGGCTTCGTTGTAAGTTTTAATTTACTTGCACCACATTGTAAAAACAAAAAATCACGGAAAATGGGTACCGCATGAATTAGTCACTCAATTCATTTCAAGACATTTCCAATTAGGCAAGAGTTATGTTATTAAACAAACAAATAAAAAAATAAAAACTAGTGCGTCCGGGGAAAAAACCCGATTTAGACCAAATGTCCGGGGTTTACGTAATCTTTGACCGGTTTCAGCAATATAGATGATGGCAACCTTATTTAAGTGCATCACCCCAACAAATACGCGTCGAGTGATGCGTTACATTACTCAACCGGCACAATAATGAGGGTATTTTTACCGCATTGTATTGTTACTTGTGATGAAAAATTGATCCTGGGACCTTATTCTCTATTGCCACTCGGCCACGTAACGCGCCGCGTTAAGATATCTGCGTGGAATTGTTTGTGCATGTTCGAGAATTGCCGTACTTTTCCGAACGATTCCACAGCGAGACGCGTTACGCGTGTGACTGTTCATACAGAATGATGGCCCTGTTCGATAATCAAAAAACGCTAATCTCAATGGTTGAACCCAGGAGAACCCGGCAAATCCTGCCCCAAGCAAAAGTTGACTCAGAAAAAGGTACGGGTGAGTGTTTGGAGAACCAGTGCTGCTGTCATCCACTATATCTTCCTAAGATCTGTCCAGACAATAATAATTATGCCCAATGTGTATTGTCAACAATAGATTACCACTTTTTCAGCAAGGAAAAATATTCTATTCCGATGAGGCAGTCCAAACAGCCTTCAAAGGTTTTATTGATTCTTGCTCCTAAAATTTCCTCCGCAAAGGACATCAATGAACTGCCTATAAAATGGCAAAAGTGCATAGATAGCTGTGGTAACCCATACACCTAACTGCCCGGAGTGTGATGTCGTGGAAGATGTTCACCTTGTGCTGACAGAATGTGTTCGAAATGACGCCCAGCGACAGGACATGAGTTATATTCGATAGTAAAACTAATGTTAGTATGTGTAACGGCATCTTGGCTTCCCCGCTATCGGATAAAGCCAAGATGTTGGTTAAACTTATTTGTGTGTTATGTGAGACCGTAACCGTACAACGTAGCCGTTAAGTTATAATAAAATGATTTTACTTATGGGGATGACATGGTCACTGCGTGACAAAACTCCCATTTAAATAAAGATTATAAAAAAAGCAATGGTACGTACATACTTTGATTGATTAAATTTATAATTTCATAGTTTTAGGTTGTCTTATTTTTTAAATAATTATAAAATGTCAATTTCATATGTAAGGATTGTATAGATTGGCTCTCAGAGTTTAGCTTAATTATAATTTACTAGCTGAAACCCCTGCGGCTTAGTCTGTTTGCTAACTTTGCCTTTCTGTTCAACCTTTAGAGATGGAATTCATTTCAAAAAATCCCTCCGTAGCACCCATAGAATACTCAAGGAATATTTGCTCCAAATTTTAAATCTAATCTAATTTAGGCTGTGCGTTGTCTGAAGTTAGATTATAAGTAATACCTATAATCTACTCAGATGCTATACGTATTGTTATAGTTTTCAGTAAAACATTATTTTTATTTACTACAGTATAAGGTCAGTTAATTTTGTTTGTTTTATTACCCGACTACAGCAAAGCAAGGGAAGGGTAATGAGTTTACAATTTATATTTTCTATGTATGTATATATGTATCCAAGACAACAGTATGTAACAGTATGTATGTTTGTATGTATGTATGTGGATGTTCCACCATAGCGTCGCCCCTATAAGGTCTCAATCGATTTGTATTCAGGTATAGTGTAAATTTTTTGACTACGGCAAGTCAAGGTAAGGGTTCTGTGTTAAAACTAAAAATTTGGTCCAATTTTTACATGTGAGGTATCAATTGATTCGTCTTCTTAGCAGGAGTGTTATAGGCTATTTTTTACCCAACCATAGTCGGGTTTTAGTTATTGAACTTATTTCTTGATTAGTACTATGGTTTATGTAATAATTTTAGTTCTTGTGTGGGTTCCGGCAATTTATTATGTGATCTCGGTGCATTTAATATAACGCAGTACATTATCTAAGAATAAATGTTTTATTTCTTAATAATTATTAAAATTCCTACTTACATACAATTTGTCAAAAAGCAGAGGTGCATAGAAGGCGCGTGGAAGCAAAATGCCTGTGGAAATTCCGACAACAGCTTTCAGAAATGTTTTGGCTGACCAAAGATTTCACAGCCGAAGTGATGACATCGGTGGAACCTTTTTTGCATCTAAGTAGCCTTGATTTCTATAGACGAATTTGCATGGTGCATTCCAGTCAAATGTTACAAGGTGCATTGCGGAGGTTGTCAGTGCACTGAACCATTTGGATGTTTTTGGACAGTGGGTTCATTTCCCTGAAACATTCAATGAATTGAACAGAGTTTTAAGCAGAGTTAGTAAATTATACAATCTGTTTAATTTTCATCAACACAGTTGGATGCCTAGCTTTCAAGGCATCTAATGGTGCGTTTACATTAGTATTATTTATTCTGTGACATTAGGTTGGTTTGGCCATACTCGACTGCAGCCGTCTTTGGTCACCATATGAAATTCCAGCTAAATTATACTGCAACGATTGACCGAATTTGGTCGCCGACCTAATGTAAATGATGTTACCTGCATGGGATGGGAATAGAACCATGAATCTATTTTCAACCATCACTGTTTGTTCTACCAACTGAAGAAGTTGTATAAATACGGTGGAGGTGTACATAGTTGGTAAAGCGTGCTTATTACAAAGTCATCCGTGCTTATCATCTTTAGATCAAGGTTACTTCTAGGCAATAAAAGGCCACAAAATCCAATCTTTACAAATGCCATTACGTCAAGTGTGAGATTTGTGGCAGCCAAAACCTTTTCTGAAAGCTGTTGTCGGAGAGATCCAACGGTTATCTCGCGACCGAGTGCCTTCTTTGCACTTCTGCTTGCAATCGGGCCTCTCCGACAAAAAAACTGATAAATAATTTCCTCCGCCGTCAACATTAGAATAATAATCTCAAAGTTTCTATATGTAACTGTATTCTCAAAAATACAATACAAAAAAACCTAAACCCAAACTATACTACAAAATATAACTATATAGTAGGCGCAGCGAAAGTATGTGTTTAGGTAGTTATCTGCTATTTATGCGCAAACTACTATTTTTCAGGCGCAATCCCAATGTTGAAGGTGAAGACAGCATAGTATAACTGCCTCGCTTACTCGCTTACGTTTTTCGCATATTCTATCTCGCTTTTACTTTATGCTATTTTATCCCCACAGCAGTATACGTGTGTCTAACCTACAAAAACTCATTCGATATGTCAGTGATAAATTAATATCGACCACTAGGGACCACGGATCGACGTTACATGTCGATCGCTAGGACTCGATAAATATCTATGGTGATATAGCGAGAATAGCAAATTACGCTGTCATTCGATATTCGCCATTTTTTTCGATATTTATCTATTGTGATAATTATATCACTTCGTGAGAATTGACAGATGATGGGAGCAAATATAATCTTAATGCTCCAAGCCAACTTCACCTGCACGCGGTCATTCTGCTGGATAACGAACGAGGCTCTGGCGACCGACAGATGGCGGTATAACCATCCCAAAAACAAGCGTAGCTAAATGACACAGGCTGGTGACGGACAGCAGCGTCACCGGTGCGAGAAGCTACGCCCTGCGTTCGCCAACCCGCATGCCCAGGGTGGCGATTATGGGCAAACCCTCCTTATGAACGGCACAAACAATAAATGGCCCCCAGTTCCCGGTCGCCCTGCTAGTCCTGACCAAGGTGGCGGTCAAGGAAATGGCAGGGCAGTGAGTGCGAAGAATTCCCCGGGCTACCGTAGGCCACCCGAAACGAAAACAACTGACCCTGGCTACGTACAAAGGAAAAACAATTAGCCTTGACGATCACATGACGCAACTCGAGACGGAGCTTACCAAGATAAGGTGGCACATCCTAGGGTTAAGTGAAGTCCGAAGAGAGGGGGAGGATACAGTAACCCTGGAATCGGGCCACCTATTCTACTTCCGAGAGGGCGATCAACAGTCTCAGGGTGGCGTGGGGTTCCTCGTCAACAAAATGCTCATTGATAATGTTGTAGAAATATCCAGTGTGTCGACCATGGTAGCGTACCTGGTTTTTAAGCTGACTGAAAGGTATAGCTTTAAGATCGTACAGGTTTACGCACCGACCTCGGCACACTCGGATGATGAGGTAGAAGATATGTTTGATGATATATCTTCGGCCCTACATAACACCACAAGGGCCCACTACAACTTTATCATGGGAGACTTTAACGCCAAAGTGGGAGTACAGACTTGCAGTGAATCGAAAATAGGTCCACATGGCTATGGAGACAGAAATCACTGGGGGCCAATGCTAGTTCACTTTTTGGAAAAAGTTGGGCTTTTTTTATGAACTCTTTCTTCAAAAAGCAACCCCAGAGGAAGTGGACTTGGCAAAGTCCCGATGGTGTGACTAAAAATGAGATTGACTTCATCATGACGGACAATAAGCACATATTCGCATATATCGCAAGGTTTAATACCGGTAGTGATCACCGACTTATCCGAAGCTCCTTGAATATCAACCATAAGCTTGAAAGATGCCGTCTGGTGATATATGGCTGATGAGATGTGAGAATTGCCATCCAGGTGGCTGATGTTGGCATTTAAGCATAGGACGCAATTGTTGCCACGACAATAAGAAATTAGAAATGCAGTGCGGGGCGAGACAGTACAATAATTTTGCAACCGTATAGCGCGCGCAGCGGAAATTACGTTTGACACACGTATTGCTTAAAAGGTCTGCGACTCTG
Organism: Alsophila aescularia; assembly: GCA_946251855.1. NCBI lineage: Eukaryota > Metazoa > Arthropoda > Insecta > Lepidoptera > Geometridae > Alsophila > Alsophila aescularia. Next base: position 18,961,769 of record OX276381.1, read on the forward strand.
CGACTGGACCATAGACAACTGCATGTTACTCGTGGACCGGACTGATGAAGGATGAAGGCAAGGGCGCGTTCTCATTCCGTAGTTTTGTAAAAAATATAATAATAATCAATATTACATAATATTCCAAATCGTTTAAGTAAAGTTTTATTTTTATGAATCCATTAGCTCGTTTATTAAATAGAAATGTATACATTCCAAATAATTGAACGTGTAAAAATATATTCTTTTCAAAAAGTGGTATTTTAGTGGTATTTTAGTTTTTAGTGGTATTTAGATATATTTTTTCTATAGGATCTACAGCTGTCAAATTAACAGGTGACAGATGTCAAACCACGAAACATCCAGAATTGACAGCAGATGTCAAAAATTACAGGAAATTTTAAAAATTACATATTATTCGTAGTTATTAATTACTATGAGCAATAAATTGACAGTAAAACTATTTTCATTTTATATATTTATATACCACCTGTCATTTTTGTCTTGTTTGACATTGCCTGTAACTCTTGTCCTGCAGTCATTTTTAGCATTGACTGTAATTTTGAGATTGACTGTAATTTTGACATTGACTCTAATTTTGACATTGACTCTAATTTTAACACCTGACCACCATTATCTGTCATTTTTGACATTGCTTGTAATTTCTGACATCAACTGTCAATACTGTGGATGTTTTGACGTTTGTCATCTGTCATCTGTCAATTTGACAGCTGTCATCGTAAACTTAGATTTCAAAGAGATCTATCACTTCTGTAAATAAACTTTTAGTCTAGGATTAATCCTTGTCAAACTTAAAAAGACTATAACTCTTAAACTATTAATAGTTTAAGAGTTATAGTCTTTTTAAGTGTTATGACAGTTGTGTCATATTAAATGAAGATATCGATGAGATCTATCTCTTATTTAAAGAAACTAATAGTCTAAGATCAATGCTTTCAGAGTTATAGCCCTTTCAAATTTGACAGCTGTGATCCAAAACGAAGATATCGATGAGATCTGCCACTTCTGTACAGAAACTACTAGTCTAGGATCAATAATTTCCAAGTTATATCCCTTTTATGTTTAACAGCTATCATATCAAATAAGAAATGAAGATCGCGATAAGATCTATCCTCTATGTAAAGAAACTAGGATCAATAGTTTTTGAGATGTAGCCCTTTTAAGTAAGTTAATAAGTTTGCGTCATAACATGGTTATATTGGTCCTTACAAGGTAGGAAAATTAATGAATTTACAATAATATTTGACCTACTCGACGGTACTCGTAAACAAAGTATGAGCTAATTATGTGTTATCCTACTGTGACGCATCAGTTAGGCCACGAGGAAAAATCATTCCTCGTAGCCTAACAAAACCTAGTTAAGCCATGAGGAAAAGCTCAGTATTTCGATTTGTGTATTGAGCCTATGATATGACTAGATAACAGGCTCATGACTACCATAAATTTTTCTATTCGGTGACTTTAATTTTAAAACTCAAGAGCTTTTACAATATTTCGTAAACCGATAGCGCCTTAACAAATTTTTCGTTCTATAGTTCAGGTCACTGGAGCTTTTCCCGTTGGAAATAGGGTGTCTAGAGATGACCTCATTTCTTCTCAAGCAAAGCCATTCAGATTTGACTATGAGTTCGATGAGCAAGCGGATGGCTGGCTGAAGTTCCACGCGGTTCCTGCGACCTGGGACGAGGCCAGGGTGCGGTGTAACGCTGAAAGTACGTACCGAAAGCATGGCTAGCTTATGTTCATAAGTTATTCATCATTAATTCTTTATATATTCATTCCAACATTTTTCAGATGATAAGCTACCGGTGATCAAATTTCCTATGACACTACTTGCTTCAGAGTAGTGTCATGGGAAGATCTATTTTAAAATGTTTTTATTAAGTCACTTTCTTGTTTGTCTCTCGTACCGGTTGGAATCTTGCACCTCCAATTTTGAGCTCTTCGCGATTAGCTATTCGGCTGAATTTTTCACGGTAGCTCATAACTCGATGACGATGCATCTTGAAAACAGACAACAAATTTTACGATTAAATTTTTAATCTTGCTTCTTTTTATTTACCATTGCATTTCCAGAAGTGTCACGGGGAATAAACGAGTTTAGTCCCTCAACGAGCTACGAAGAGAGATCCGGATTTATCTATTTGCGAGATAAATCCGTTATGTAGATATTTGCAAATGAACTAAAGTTACCGACATAAATCTCTGAAATAGCAGATTGAAATGGCAGTGGGCAGGCCACCGATAACCGTTTGGGAAGCAGTGACTAGGGACCGGAAAACGAAGCCCCTGGATAGAAGCCCCCCCCCCTCCCTTTTCTCGTCCGTTTACCTATCAGGTCACTACGAAACACTTTGAATTTGAAAGAAAAAGAACCGCTCCTTTTTCTCTTCCTCATGGTCATGGTGCTGTGGAAAGTAGTATAGTATAATTGCAATGAAGTGCCAGAACTAATTTGAGGAAAAAAGTAGTATAGGGGATTTATTGGTAAAATCTTTTCGCTGCTGTAAGAAATTACTTTATCGTAGCTAGAAAAAAGTGTCAAATAAAAAATGAAAATAATTTTACCTTCTTTAACTATGTCTATGACATTTTTGATTTTTGTAATTGAATTATTTTGATTAAACATTTTGTTTGCCTCTGACTTTTTTGATTTGTTGAATTATATTTCCCCCGGTGAAACAACTGAGAGGAGGAAGAGAAGAGCGGAGTCTAGATCTAAACGATATTTGACTGTGAAAATCATTTCTACACCATATTTTACAACGCAAAGGCTTTTTTATTTCTCTACTTACTGGCGTATAGTATTTGTATGTTTGTATTGTATCTCATAGTAGGCTATCTTGAAGACACGAAGGGGTTGCGATGTTGTTCTACGAGTGCAATATTTTGCTCTTCCCACAGGTGCAATTTTGGCATCACCCCTGACCAGACAGTTGAAGGTTGCAATCATATCATTTGTTAAAAGACAGGCGAGCTCGACACCATGCACCATATTTTCTGGAGTCCACGCAACCTTCTCAAGAGGGGATTATTCGTCTATTGAAGGTAGTGCCTATTTGATTTATTATGATTTTGTTGAAAATTACCATACCAAACGCTTGACTTTTTCCAGTGAGCGTAGTGCTAGGCCCAAAAAATAGGTAAAATTATCACAATACATAGATCGTATCATTCCCTTAATTTTTAGTATTTCATACCTCAAAAGGAAAAAAGGAACCTTTATAGAATCACTTCGTTGTCCGTCTGTCTGTCAAGACTCTTTTTTTCAAGAACTCGTAGAGGCTATAAATTTATTATCAGATACTCAAGTCTGCAATCCCTTGGAGCTGTGAAAAAAACAAACTTATAAGTCAACGCAATCAAAAGATACGGCTGTTTATGCCGCATATTTTGACACTCGCAAGGGAATCAAACCCTATGGGGTACTTCCCGTTGACTTAGAATCATGAAATTTGGCAAGAATCTATCTAATAGCACAAGTAAAAAAAACTCCGAATAGAGTAAATTTGTAGATCAATCACAAAAAAAAAAACTACTATTTCAGCTAATTACATACCTACAAGTTAGTACAGAACCCTCGCCTCGGTTCTCGAGTTCGACTTGCATTTGGACGTTTTTTTATTTCTTTTCAACTTTCGCGTTTCGAACATGTAGTCAATTATTTAAACGGGACTTTTGAGTCCCGTTTAAATAATTGGCTACATGCACATATAATCGCACTGAAAACGTTATTTTATTTACCTCAACGAGTCCTCGTGATCACTATCAGTGCAACTTGCAAATCGAAACGTCGAGATTAATAAAATAACGTTTTCAGCGTGATAAAGTCCATTTTTTTTATACTTTAGCACACAAATACAATGTACAAGGAGGACTTAATGCTATAATTAACTATTTACTTTACTATAATAAACTATTTTTATATCATTGTTTTTGTTTTAAAATAATATCTAAATGTACAGGAGTGCCCCTGCTCCGGTTGGCGGTCACCTGGGCGCCGGGAGAGCCTGACAACTACGACAACACTGAGAACTGTCTCGTGATGATGATTGACAACAACGGCGTGATGGCTGATAGACCATGTAGCAACGTCCTGCCCTACGTCTGCTATAAAAAGTACACCAAGTCAGTGCCGCTGACTGTGACTGCATGTGGAACTACTGATCCAGGTACTCTTATTTCTTATACGCCAAGAGAACTGTGGCGACGAAAGCACCACCACATTCACACACGTGCAACTGTTTGCGCGGGAGCACGGGGGAGAAATCATCTGGATCGCGGAGCGCAATACAGCGCCACGATCCCCTCTTCAGTTCGCCTCCCTCTTTCGCCCGTGACGGTCAATGAACGCGTGTTCGCCTCTCACGCATACGTGCACTCACTGACTTCTGTACAGTACTAAACTAATACTAATGCATTTGATGATAAATAGAAGGTGTGAAATCAAATATATTTGTGTCATTTCAACCACCTCATTGGTGACTTTCGACGCAAACGCGCATGAACGTGAATTAAAAAGTGCAGTGCAGTGACTCAGAGTCTTGAGGCGAACATAAACAACATGCCGGACGCCCGCGCCGCGACTACAAACGCAGTCATTAGTTTAAGTAGGTATTCGTAATCCTTAAATCGACTTCGCTGCATCAAGACGTCAGGGGCATCGTGTAACATAAACATAAACTTCAAGCACCCAACGCCGGTGCCGCACCGGCCGCCGCCCGCCCCGTTCACGTCAACAATCAATACGACAGGCCGTGTTTGTTCCTGTTAACAACAACGGACGCGTGCCGTGCCGTGTTTGCTCCTGTTGCCACGCCACCCGCGTCTATTTCGTTCCTGCCATCCGCATCACTCGCGCCGGCTGGTTCACGCAAATCGACGCGCCCTCGCCGTCGCACGATGATTACGAACTACGGACGGTCGACGACGAGACCAGCATGACGATTCGGGCGACCAGCAGACAACGTGACTGAGTGAGAGCGTGACGCAGTCTTCAATAGTACCTAAACGGTGTGGTGAAGGCATATCAACAAGTGCCTGTCCATGAGCCTGATATCCACAAAACAGCGATTACCACGCCATTCGGGCTGTACAGATTTTCATTTATAACGTTCGGTCTTCGAAAGGCTGAACAAACTTTCCAACGTTTCATTGACGAAGTCATGAGGGGATTAGACTTCTGCTACCCATACGTTGATGATATCATCGTGTTCTCACAGACGGCAGAAGACCACCAGGAACACCTACGCACCTTGTTCCAGCGCGCCTGGCTGACTACGGCGTTGTAGTCAACGCAACTAAATGATTTTTTGGCGCCGATGAGATCACCTTTTTGGGATACCGTATAAACAAAGACGGTACATGCCCTCCGACGGAGAGAATTGAAACACTGCAGAACTATCCCTTGCCGAAAGCCGTGCAAGGTATGCGCAGGTTTCTAGGCATGATAAACTTAGGCTACAAGCGCCGCTCATTAATGTCCCAGCCCCTTCTAAACTTAAGGTGCCAGTGCCCTGGACGCCCGAACAAGAACTTGCGTTTGAGAAGTGCAACTACTGATGCCGTATTGGGACTCTTCATGGACGCTTCTTCAGTACACGTGGGATCTTGCCTCCAACAGAAAATCGACAAAAAGTGGCAACCCTTGGCGTTTTTCAATAAGAAGCTGACGGACAAGCAATCTCAGTGGCCCGCATACTATCGCGAACTCCTCGGCGTGTACGAAAGCATGCAGCACTTTCGCCATTTGCTTGAGGACACGCGACAATATATACGGACCACAACCCCCTGATCTATGCTTTCACTTAGCAGCGCGAAAAGCTTCCTCCTATCCAGCTCAACCAGTTGTCCTTCATCTCCCAATTTACAACCGATGTTGTTCACGTCAAAGGGACAATGTAATTGCCGACGCTATGTCAAGGATTGAAGCCATTACCTTTGAAGAAGTTTTGCGGCATTAGTGGACGAACAAGCCACAGATGCTGAGCTATAGAACGCCATGATCAACTCCTCTCTCAAATTGGAAAAGGTTTGCATTCCAGGCTCCGACATTTCCATCATCTGTGACACGTCAAAAGGAAAACCACGACCATTTTTGACACTATCCTTTCATCGTAGCTATTTTAATATGATTCACAACCTTAGCCACCCTGGAACACGAGCTGCCACCAAACGTGCGGAAGCACGTTTGGTGGCTGACTGCTTCATCTGGCCTGCAATGAATAAGAATTGACGTAAATGGGCTCGAGAATGCCAGCCATGTCAACATAGCAAGGTGTTGAGGCATACCTCAACTCCCATAGCCGCTCACGTGCGTCGGTAAAAAAAAGGATCTCTCAAGTGAGTCGCCTCGATGGTTGCTAGTTTTATTTTCCTCGAGTGCGTCGTGCATCGATCGATGCTTTTGAACCAAATTTGTACATTTTATGATTTATTTGAACTGTATCGTATCAAGGGCCTTTAATTTAATCTACGGTACTAGTAATATCATGTAGCAACGCAATAAAATGCCATAATCTAAGAAACAGATTCACTCTACTTTAAAAATAAATATACTGTGACGCACGACTCAGAAGAAAAAGAATATTTACTTTAAAATATTTTGTAAATTCTGCAAATTTGCCGTAAGTTCATGGGATAACAAGTGTTAAATATTAAAATTATCGTTGTTTCAACCTCTATTGATTAAATCATTCGTATGAATAAAGCTTCTTTAGTTACAAAATAATTAAAGCCCGATTGCGTCATGCTTCTCTAGTTGCGAGTCGAACATGTTATCGAAATATTTAAAAGTTTTCGAATTTAAGGCTCTTTATTTAATTTAAGTTACTAGTAAAATACATGTAACAATACAATATTAACTTTATATTTCTCTTATAAGCTCCAGATTTTCCATAAATAATTTTTAAAAATCACGCATGATTTTAGTCGATTATTTAAAAAAAAACCTTGACTATTTCGTTTTTACTTTTTATCTGTTAAAAAGGTACATCTGTAGCGGTCCTAAATACAGATAAAAAAACCATAAGTCGTCGCTGAAAATTTCGTACAAAAAAATATTGAAAATATCAAATGCACATTTCGATTTTTTTTTCAACTTTCCGCGTGTTTTTATATATATTTTGATTCGGCATCGACAAAAACAAATTCTAAGTCGTGTATAATATTAATCTGTTGTCAGGACACAGTCATTTGTTTATATCAGATGGTTCTCAAGTGGCCACAAAAACTGTTTGTTCACGCAAGGTTCACCAGGCCAGATGGATGTCCGGTTACCGATGCACTTGAGCGGCCCTTTGTTTTTAACCGACACACTCGAGCGGAATAAAAACATGTAACCATCGAGGCGAAACTCACTTGTGTGGCTAGGAAGCTTTACTTCCCCGACGAAACGTTTTCGTCACGTCCATATAGACATCATTGGCCCAATGCCCTCGAGCAAAGGGTTCCAATATTGTCTAACAGCCATGGATAGATTCACCCGATGGCCAGAAGTATGGCCCATGGTCGGAATCACGGCAGAGGTGGTGGCCTAAACTTTTACGACTGGCTGGATTGCGAGGTTCGGTGTCCCTGCCATCATAACAACTGACCAGGGCCGATAATTTGAGTCCGCCCTCTTCTAAGCTCTACTAAAGCACAGCTCTGTGCAACGCACATGAACTACCAGCTATAATTCATATGCCAATGGTATGGTGGAGAGGTTGCACCGACAACTAAAGTCAGCCCCATGTGCCTTGGAGGCAGGTGGTGTGCCGCTCTGCCACTGGTGTTTTTGGCATGAGATCATCTTTGAAAGAGGACTTGCAGACGTCAGCTGATGAATTGGTGTACGACTAGCCTTTGAGACTTCCCGGCGAATTTCTGAACCCTCCAACGGGTAACGACGATTTGGAAGAAGTCCACAATTTCACATCACAACTGTGAAATCACATGGCTGACCTTAAGTCCATCGCAGGTTCGCACCACACCCAAAGTCGTCCTTTCAGATTCCAGGATTTATCCACATTCCGGCATGTATTTCTCCGGGACGACTCAGTGAGGGCGTCGCTAAAGCCACCGTACACTGGACCACACCTAGTCATCGACATAAACGAAAAAAACAATCTGCATAACTGTGGGAAACCGGGAGGTTCAAGTAAGTTTGGACCGGGTGAAGCCGGCTTTCATCAAAGGGGAACCTCCGTCAACACCGCGTCCTCTTCCACCAACTACACTTTATGCTCCGTCCAATGCATCTCCTCAACACACCCCTTACGTCACTCGATCAGGACGTCACGTCCATTTTAACATACCTATTGATGTATGACGTAAGAAATTGTATAGTACAAAAAATATATTATAATACTGCTACATTATTGCTATTTTACTCATTTTATTTTTTTGTAATTTGTACCGTATGTTAAGGGGTATGTGTTGCTGTTATGATTTTTATTCGGGGGCTACTTTTCAGTGTGACCAGATTCAAATGTCAAATTCTGCTAGCCTGAATGACAAAAACTGCTAAAACATGCTAGATATTTTTCAAATAATGCTAAAATACTGCTTTTACAGATATTGCTTAAATATTAGAAAATATAAAAAAATGCCAATTTGTACGATTAGAATGTCATTTTTATTAGGGTTCCGTACCCAAAGAGTGTCAACGGTCAACTATAATATTTTTAAGCCTACGCTGTCTGTCTGTTTGTCCGTCCTACCTTTTAACGACTGTATCTTTTGAACCGATACTGTATCTTTGGAGAAAATAGTATCCGAATGGTATCATGTTGCGCTTTACAATCTGACAGATTATGGCCCATTCTCTCTCTCTCAAGGCCCGTGTCCCAGCAGCGGGAACTGATAACGATGATCTTTTGAACTGTAATATATATTAAAATGTTTATAGAATATGACTGTAATGTTATGGCGGATTAATGAAGAAATAATAATAATAAAAAAGGGGGATCCCTATACAACAAAAGTACTTATTACGTATTTTGTCTTTGCTCTAAGCGGTGATAAGTACAAGCGTAAAAGTCAAACTTGGTATGATTACACACTCTAAAGTAAAACTATAATAAGAAAAATAAAAGTGGTGTGGTTAGGAACCCTCAGTGCGCGGCCCAACTCGCACTTGGCCAGTTCATTTCTATTTACAACACAATTCACTCATCACTATCACTGTTCTTAGCAAATTCTTTGTATAATGATGATGAGTTAAGAGATAATGTTAACATATTTTTGTTGGCTCGAAATTCACACACCCATTTTCTCATATATTTCCTTTTTGCCTTTTTGGCATGCAAAATTACAGAATCGTCATGTTTATTTTTGAACCGATTTCTAAGCTGGATTTTTATATTGTTAATAAGTGAAATGATTCGTTCACAATAAGTGTGTGGCATTAGTAAAATCATAATAGCCCCCGCAAGGTTCACAATGTTGGGGTTACCAACACCATTACCATTACCATTTAAATTAAATTAAATTCATCGTTTCAATTTGTCTTCAGAAATTTTCGGTATCTGTTGGTTTGGCATCAGAACTGCTTCCAGAAGCCAATAAACTCAAATATAAATGCTTGAGCGTACTGTGTTCACTTTGGGGCATTTTGAAACGCGTTCAATAAATCCTGCCAGATTATTGCTATTATTGGATGCTATTATTGGATGCATCATTGGATTCTGCTATATAATGCTAGATTTCAATAACATGCTAAAAAACCTGCTAGGAGCTAAAATGAGAGTCAAATCCTGCTGAAATCGCAGGAACCTGCTAAATATGGTCACACTGTGCAGCAGCCCGATTCCAGTGTGACCAGATTCAAATGTCACATTCTGCTAGCCTGAATGACAAAAACTGCTAAAACTTGCTAGACATTTTTCATATAATGCTAAATTACTGCTTTCACAGATATTGCTTAAACATTACAAAATATGATCAAAAAAGCCAATTTGTACGATTAGAATGTCATTTTTATTAGGGTTCCGTACCCAAAGAGTGTTAACGGTCAACTATAATATTTTTAAGCCTACGCTGGCTATCTGTTTGTCCGTGCTACCGTTTAACAACTGTATCCTTTGAACCGATACTGTATCTTTGGAGAGCAATAGTATCCGAATGGTATTATGTTGCGCTTTAAAATCTGACGGATTATGGCCCATTCTCTCTCTCTCTGGGAGAAGGCCCGTGTCCCAGCAGCGGGAACTGATAACGATGATCTTTTGAACTGTAATAGATATTAAAATGTTTATAATTGTTAACTGATTTCTTGTAAACAGGAACGACCTGGCTCTTAAGACACAGGTATAATTGCCTATTTTAAGAGTCAGAGACTCATTTCAATTGTAATTCATCAAAAATTTTAGTACCAATAAATATTTTTGTATTTGTATTTGTAGAATATGGCTGTAATGTTATGGCGGATTAATTAAGAAATAATAATAATAAAAAAGAGGGATCCCTATACAATAAAAGTACTTATTACGTATTTTGTCTTTGCACTAAGCGGTGATGAGTACAAGCGTAAAATTCAAACTTGGCATGATTACACACTCTAAAAAAAACTATAATAAGAAAAATAAAAGTGGTGCGGTAAGGAACCCTCAGTGCGCCGCCCAACTCGCACTTGGCCAGTTCATTTCTATTTACAACACAATTCACTCATCACCATCACTGTCCCTAGCAAATCCTTTGTATAATGATGATGAGTTAAGAGATCATTTTAACATATTTTTGTCGGCTTGAAATTCACACACCCATTTTCTCATAATTATATTTCCTTTATGCCTTTTTGGCATGCACATTTCTTTCACAATAAGTGTGTGGCATTAGTAAAATCATAATAGCCCACGCAAGATTCACAATGTTGGGTTTACCAACACCAATAAAATTCATCGTTTCATTTTGTCTTCAGAAATTTTCGGTATCTGTTAGTTTGACATCAGAGCTGCTTCCAGAAGACAATAAACTCAAATATAACGGCTATTATTTAATATTTAAAGTACGCTCAATACTGTGTGGACTTTTGGGGCATTTTAGTACGCGTTCAATAAATCACTGCCAGATTATTGCTATTATTAGATGCTATTATTGGATGCATTATTGGATCCTGCTAAATAATGCTAGATTTCAATAAAATGCTAAAAGTCCTGCTAGGAGCTAAAATGAGAGTTTAATCCTGCTAAAATCGCAGGAACCTGCTAAATATGGTCACACTGCTACTTTTCTCCATGGATGGGTGGTGTGGCGACAAAAGCGGCACCACACTCACACACGTGCAACAGTGTGCGCGGGAAGAATCACCTGGATCGCGGAGCGCAATACAGCGCCACCATCCCCTCTTTAGTTCGCCTCCCGATTTCGCCCGTGACGGTCTATGAACGCGTCTTCGCCTCCCACGCACATGAGCACTCACTGACTTCTGTACAGTACTAAACTAATATTAACGCATTTGATGATAAATAGAAGGTGTGAAATCAAATACAGTTGTGTAATTTCAACCACCTCAGAACTTTTGACTCAACTCAAATACATATGGTTATAGACGGGCTATGCCATACTAAATGGCACTTGTAATCAGTTACGCCGCAGTCCTTTGCTTAAATTCATATAGTTTACGATCCCCAGCATATTTAGTTGCTTTGGCATCGTAATTGTAGCAGTCTTGAACGCGCACGCCGCCATTTTTTCTATGTCGCGCTAGACGTCGCGCACGCTTTGTTGCTCTGCGGAGTGACTGAGTGCAGAAACAAGTAAAGGTCGTTTTTGCGGGGACTATTTGGGTGCGTTTAGGGCATATCTACCGATGGAATAAAGGAGATCCTTTATTATACATATATATTATCATTGACCAAACTAATAATTATTGAGAAAAATAATTAAGTACACTGGAAAAATTACGTAGCACCTATGTAGATTTATGAACCAAGAAACGACGCACAAAAAACAAAGATAACGTAAAAACATCTGCTCAAGATTCATAATCTATACCTACAAAATAGCACGTCACATACCTAATACTGACTGACTGACAACACACATCCTAAACCAGTGGACTATAGGAAGGGGTCATCAAAGGAAGGGGTCAACAAAGGAAGGGGTCAATAAAGGAAGGGGTCAACAAGGGAAGGGGTCAACAAGGGAAGGGGTCAACAAGGGAAGGGGTCAACAAAGAAAGGGGTCAACATAGGAAGGTTTTTTTTTATAAGATAAAGTTTGTACGCGAACAAATCTATATATTATAATACTTTTTGGGGCAAAGCCTCGGGGCCAGATTGCGAAGCGATAGAGCGGTATTCCTGTGAGCATAACCCCGAATTCTGCTTCCTTCGTGGTCATCATATTCATGTACCAAATCTAACTTACACTACTTCTTATTTATTTTTGTGTCTCCAGGATATACCCTGGAACCCAGGACTGGAAGCTGCTACAAGTTCCATAGCACTGGTCTGATTTGGTCGGAAGCATACATGACTTGTGTAGCAGAGGGGGGCTACCTGGTAGTCATAAACAATGACGTGGAGGCGACAGTGGTGAGAGAGATCTTCGCTAGGTATCCAGACAACACCATCAGCATTTCGAAGTACAAGGGCTGGTTGTGGGTCGGATTCCACGATTGGGGTCATTATGGCCACAGTTTCAGGACTATTCATGGTATGTCTGTTGATTTATTTCATTCTATACTTAACAATAGGCCTCATAAAGTCGACGCTGCGGTGATAAACCATCCAAAATGATAGTTTCTTTCCTCGTACACTGTTCTTATTTATTTTTCATGTTTCTAGGAGAGACGTTACAAGACAACTACCACATATGGAGTGGCGGTAACCCTGATAATTATACCAATGCTCAGACTGGAGACTCCGGCCAGTATTGCGGAAGCGTAATCAGGAATGGACTGATGGACGACGGCTCGTGCAACGCACTAGTCGCTTTTTTATGTGAAAAGGACCCGAATAGTCTTCTTACCTTTTAAGAGCCGCTTACGGCGCGAGCGAGTAAGAAAATTAGGTATTCAGGCCCTACCCAAACAGCATGTTTGTGTTGTATGTTTGAGTTGTCTCAAAAAAGGACCCATGCATTATTATAGTAAGGGTGGGACGGGGGGTTGATCTCATGCACAAAGTTTTGTTTGCATTAATAAATAGTTATGTTGTGATTTTAAAAACCAAAGCGAATGAGTCTGAGTCAACGTTTTTATTTGAACTATTTCCCGTTGGTTCCGGCTGATTAATAATTAATAATTGATTAATAGCAGTCGTTGAGCCATGTCAGAGGCCCTCGGGTGGCTTGACAAATCCTGACACCTGTAAACAGCACTACCTCACACATTAAGCAAGCAAGGACAGGTACAATGCACAGGTTTTAGTCGGACAAACAAATCAAGAAAGGAATCTTATGTAATAAATAATTTATGAAATAATATACGACAGACTTTATCTTTATTATGTCCAATACTAATAACAATGGATAAAAATACTCTCGAATTTCATATATACAGGTTGTTCAGAAATTACAAAATGACTTTTTCCATACATTATGTACGAAATGAATAAAATAAAATTCTAACATCGTTCGAATACAAACTTTTCAAAAATACTGGCGGCTCTAACCTCAGTTGGTCCGATAGAGACTTTTGATCCTTATAAGAAACAGGATCGATTGGCATTTTTGTTTGTTGTAATAAGCCCATTTTCTTGATGACTGTATTTTTTTTCCAAAATCTGGGAATGCAGGTCAAAATATCTCCAAAAGTTAAGGAGAGTCTCCTAAGAACGTTTTCCTGTAGCTATTACGGTTAAGGTAATTTCGTACAAAATGTATGGGAAAAGATTTTCGCAATTTCTGTCATTTTTAAGTACCTCAAATCTATAGATGCTCAGTTTCTATAGTACCTCAGTCGGTCCTATAGAAACTTTTGATCCTTATAAGAAACAGGATCGATTGTCATCAAAAAAAGTTTTTGTTTAATTTTATTTTTTTTGCTGACTGTACATTTTTTTTAAAATCTGTAAATGCAATTCAGAATACCCCAAAAAATTATGGAAGGTCTCTTAGGAACGTTTTCCTGTAACTATAACGGTTAAAGTATAACTGTCCCGTCTCAAAAATCCAGCCTGTACATATATATTACTGGCAATCTGTATAACTCAGGTATTTTATACAATACCTATTGCACCACACTGGCTTGAACAATTTATGAAGCTGATATATTACATGATTATTGTTAACAAGCTGTGCCCATTTCTTTGTGGTCATTTCTCTAGGTTAAAAGTAGTATATTATTCCAAGACCTAAAATTAAAATAACAATATGTATACCAACAATTGATCAAAATTCCTTCAGCCATCAACAAGTTTTTTAGCGATTGCTCGACTTCTATCAGATTTAAATACCAAGTACATCCGTTTTTAATTCAAAGGCTATCCGCTAGTGAAAACCGCATCGCAATCGGTCCAGGAGGTTTTACGTTATGCGTGAACAGACAGACACGATTCAAAAAAAAATTATATGCATGTGCAGTACCTTATTATAAGTCCCCTATATACATATAAGCAAGGTACATAATAATATATACATATTATTATCTTGAATGTACCTACAGACTTTTTGGCATAAAAATAAATTAGCATAACAATAGGCCTCATAAAGAAGAAATGGAGTGAGTATAAACTGGGGGAATAAACCCCCAAACCATGTCACTGAGCCCGATCTTCGGCTCTTCTCTTCCGACTGCTGCCAGCCACTTTGCGTATATCGTCGCAACACCTAGCTGGAGGGTGCCCTACACTACATTTACCGAGCCGCAGTCTCCACTCAAGAACACGTCTACCCCAACGGTTATCAGTCCTTCGACAGATATGACCAGCCCACTGCCACTTCAGCTTACTAATCCTAAGGGCTATGTCGATAACTTTGGTTCCCTGCCAGATCACCTTATTCCAGATACAATCTTTCTTTCCTAGCATAGCCTTTTGCATAGTCCGCTGAACGACCTTAAATTGGTGAACTAGTCGTACCGTGAGTGTCCACGACTCGGCTCCGTATGTCATAATAGGTAGGACACACTGGTAGAAGACTTTTGTCATCAAACTTTGCGGTATTGGCAACGAGAAGACTCTATGAATTTTCGCAAATGCTGCCCAGCCCAGCTGTATTCTTCTGCGGGTCTCTCTCTCAAAGTTGCTTTTACCTAGTTGCAGTTTACCCCAGATAAACATACTCCTGAACAACTTCGACATCAGTTCCGTTAACAGCAATTGTTATTGTTAACGCGAGAATCTCCGACAACTTTCCCGCTTCATGTGGTCAACTTCGTCAGATGTTTATTCGACCAAGCTGTTGTACGAAGACTTTTAACCCTCGATTTCACTCTATCGTTTCTTCGCTTGTATTGGAGCGTTGGAAGTCTCGCCTTACTAGCTTTAGTATTTGCTTATTCAAAGCCCTTTGATCTGACGAAGTGACTGCTGGATCTTCTCGTCGTTTCTCAATGAGCTGCAGAGACTCCACCAAAAGTTATGATTTCCTGCCTGTTCGCTGCATCTCGCAGAACTTCATTCCCTCTTCCCTCAGGATTCCCACTATTTGGACAAGTTTCTTGTCAATGTCAGCACCGATTCGCTGCCTTGGAGAGCACAATTATTGTGCTTTCCAAGGCAGCGAATCGGTGCTCCAGTTTCAACTGGAATGTTTCGGATCCAACAACGGTTTGGAGCAGGTTAGGTCGGAGTGTGGACTTCATAATACGAAAACGTTCAAGCTTGCAATCAATATCCAGAATGCCTCGGACAAGTCGGTGATCACTCACGGTTTTAAACCTAGTGATCACAAACCTACCAACCTAGTGATCCAAGGTAACCGACATAGCTTAAAGGATAAGCAAGCTAAAGTGGCAGTTGGCTGGTCACATTTCTCGTAGAACAGATAACAGTTGGGGTAGACAAGTTCTCGAGTAGAAACCACATTTAGGCAAACGTAGTGTAGGGCGCCCTGTGGCCAGGTTGAGTGATGACCTGCGAAAAGCGGCTGGAAGAAAATGGATGAGGAGAGCTGAAGACCGAGCTCAGTGGCGTGCATTAAGAAAGGCTTACGTTCAGCAGTGGACAGGTATAGACTGAAGATGATAATGATTATGAACACAAATGTTGTTGCATCTGATGAATAACTTAATAACCGTTTCATAAAAATTGCGAGGGGTTTATATGGATAGTTTATCAAAACCGTAAATCGTGAGATCGTGGTCAAACGATAAAAAAAAAGTCATATTTTAGTAAGTTTATTTTACTAAAATATGAGTCTTGATTCAGTTTCCGTTCATCGATGAGGATGATTGGCTAAATAAATATAGTTGATAATAATGATGCCTCAGTTCTGACGTTTATAAAAATTTCATCTTTCATTTACTTTTGAACGGGTTACTTTTGAGTCACAATTTCTATTTTATATTGCTTTATATAACCAATTCTCATCAGCTTATATAATAGTTACAAAAAGCTTATCACGAATTTATTAAATCTAAGGCCATATTTTATAGATAGATCGATCCCTCGGTCTTAACTAAGGGATCCAGTTAAATTATCATAAATTTGTGACGCTGCGCTCTAGTGGCCCAGAAATTTGTAAAAAAACTTTTACAAATTCTTAACAAATTAGTAAAAAGCAAATTATGCGTACAAATATATAATGTTCTGAAATTAAATTTTTCAGGCACCTGAATTCGGCCATAGCTTTTATGACTCGTGTTTTACAAATTTTTGGGCAACTCCATCTAATTTTTACAATTTTTTACTAAACCTGCCTTTTTGTGTGTCTCAAGAATTTAAGGATGTGATCACTCAGTCCAGATGAACATAATTAGGTGATGAAAATTATCACAAGTTTTTTCCAGGTTATAAGCTATTTCATCAAAATACGTCCAGCCGTTATCGCGTTAAAACTCTCCAAACAGACAACGTTTCACTTTTATATTATATTGTTGTGGATTTTCATATACCCGTCGTAACATAAAAAAAAACGACAGTAAGCGTAGGTAATTCAAAATCATTAGCAGCAGTGTTTCTTGACCATAGACAACTGCATTATTACTCACCTACTTGATAGACTTGTTATTATTTTGTTTCCATAGCAACGTAAATTTCCGTACTTAATTTTTGGTAACTTGGGATATATTATTGCAATTTTCATAGGGATCTCTAATGTTTTGAAAAATAAATTACTACGTACGTTACTCACTGATAATGTAGCTATCTATAAGCAAGATAATTTTTAAAATTAGTTCTTTATTTTTTGAGTTTATCTATTACAAACAAACCAACAAACAAACAAACAATCAAAGCATTTCTCATTATAATATCAGTGTAGATAGTGTAAAGCTCCTATGTACTTACGTAGGTACATAGAATAGTACATATAACTTCCTTGACCTAAAATTAATAACTTCTTTTTGTGCATAATCTATGCTTATTTGAAATGTCATTTTACTGTAGGTTGTTTTTATTTTTCATAAATTATCTGTGTTTTCTTTGGTTTCCTTCTCTCTGGTATGTTTTCAAATAATTCAATAGGTACATAATTAAATGATTATCTCAAGAGCGATGTATTTTTTCACATTCCTATAATGTTTTATTCATCAATATGTCAATTGTAAGACGATTTTAACCTAAAACCAACACAAAACTCCATCCCTAACATCGACCAGCCACACTCCGCAAATTCTTCTAAAATATAAAAGAGATGATTCATGTTCTCGACCCATCAAGAAGAATTTGGGGAATTGTTTACCGCTTCAGCTCAGTAATAATAAGAAATATCAGAACTTTCAAAGGTAAGACCCCATCCAATAAAGATAATTTTGTAAAGACATTTAGAGGACAACCCGTAGATCAGACAACGACAAATCGTGATGGCACCACCACCAACAAATCAAGATATCATTTGACTTCTGTACCTTTTCCAGCAGTGAGCTATTTGGACGAACTCAGGCTGGGGCATGCTCCCCCCTTTGGCATGGATAAGAAACTAATTGCGCCTGTCCAATGGTACGTCGATGTAAAAGAGACCTCGGGCGGTGGTGCCGTGAGGCGGTCAGGGGGTGGCGTCGGTAAACTCGATGCAGCAAATGAGGATGGCTTCTTCCATAAACTTAATAGGGCGCGTTTAGAGAAGCTAAAAAAGACGCTAAAAGAAAAAGATATTCTGAAGGGAACATCGCCACCGAGTAGGGGCAAACCAGGCTAAGAATACTTGAAGAACTGAAGAAGACATCGAGAAAAAAATAGAGCAGATGTTAAAATTGAAAATGTGTAAAACAGTGAAGCGTTAACGTCAGCTTATTATTTTCTACATTTATTATTATATTTAAACAAAGACGAAGTAAAATTATGGAGAGTTTTTTTATTACGGGCTTTGCTCGTTTATTTTTTTTGTGTGAACATTGTACCCATTTTTATATTTATATTTTGGGATATATGGTACTAACGCAATCTCAACTTTAAGGGGTATCATAAACATACTACATTTTAGTTCTAAACTTTATCTACACCGTTTTTTACAGATCTATTATTAGTTTGATGTAATTTATACAAATTTATGTAAAATTTACATCATATTTAAGTCATAGTTAAAGTCAACTTCAAATAGAAGTAGGTTTTCAAGTTAAAATTCTTTTACTTTTTTGTACATAATTCAATTTGTAGTCAGCGGATATTTTGCTTCTAATAATTATTTGAATAGTAAAATCGAATTATTCCCGTTTATTCTCTGCTCTATACCATTAAGGGCACAAAGAGGAATTTGGTTTCAAATGGGTATACAAAAAAAACTAAACCCATCAACTACTCCAATCAACGAGGAAATCTTTGTAGGACACCCTGACAATAATTCCTCTGTTGCTAAAACTTTGCAGTGTGATAAAGTAATGTTAATAGATTATGGTTGACAAATTATCTCTTTTTTTTTGTTAATTATTTGTACCTAAACATGGAAATCACTTCTAGCTCTCAGTGGAAAATTGCTCAGTTCGAAATTCATTCGGTATATGTTAGTAAATATATATATATGTATCGTTATCTAAGAATGTTTCCATATGGGAGAGGCAGGAATTTAAAATAACTTGTTCCGGAAAATTTCTACGAATAAATTTACTTTTATGTACGTTTTAATTGATTTAAATGTATCGCTATCCACAATTATCCACAAGATTTTACTTTTCTATCATATCAATTTGTTTTTTTGGCAATAACTTACTGCAGAAATGAGACCAGCAATACCACATTCGAGCAAAGCTAGCTCAAATGTACCTATTTTCTGCACAAAGTTTATTATTTCGCACTGGATACATTACCAAATCTTTTTACCTCCCTTGTACAAGTAGGCTGGCGGCAGTCGATTCCATCTTGGGAGGTATCGGCTCTTTGAGGGATAATCCCCCAGCAATCTATTGTGGTCGCGGAAACTTTTCGGATATGTTTGTCGCGCCGACTAGACATGCAGTGGAATGTATCGCTTGAAGTTTTTGCGTGCTTTGGAGTCTTTTTTTAATCATGATTAGAACTACCTTCGAATATGACAAAAAGTTTTTTTTTTATCTTCAGCTATTTAGATAAAAAAAAAAACATTTTTGTAGCTATTTATATGCCCTATCTCGCCCGGTGATATTCCAAAAATTCTCGCAAGAAGTAATTTTAATTGAAAACTCAACTCTTTTTGTTAATTTTTTTATTCATAAGGTATACAGGGTTATGTATTGAAAATTTGAATATGTAATCGGGTAAATAACCTCCACGGCTTTGCTACGCACTCTTGTTTAAATTTTCTAGGACCGTTTTGCATCAATATGGTTGAATTTTGTTTGCATGATCAATATGATCATACAGTATTTTGAGTCTAAATTGCAAGATATGGATGCGGATGACATATGGTTTCAAAAAAACGGTATCATATGTCATACAGCATGAGAATTCAATCCCTGCATGAGACATTTCCTGGTCCCGTTTTGGTGATATCATGCGTGAGTTTTAACGTGGATGGACTTTTTTCTTTGGGGTATTTGTGGTCTTAGGCCAACAAGTTCACGACCACTGACGTCTTAAAAGCGGTATAAACGAAATTCAGCCAAGTTTAAGCAACATTTTCTTTAAAAAATACATTAAAAGAATGGGTATGTATCAACAAAGATTTGGAGGTATTTACCCGATCTGCTATTCCATAAATAATACTATACTGTACTTCCAGAATCAAAAAATAACTGAGTTTTTTATAAAATTACCTTTTGTGTGAAATTTAGGACATCCAATAATTTGAAGATGGTAAACATGCTGAGTCCAGGATGGGGTAGTCTATCAATTACTGTTGACAGATCATTATCTGAAAATATATATATAAAAAAATGACATGACACCACAAGAGATTCAGAGATACATTTTCTGCTGTAACCCCCCGGCAGCTAGCCAGACGAACACTAGAAAATCCCCTGCCACTATCTACTTATCTAACACTAGAAAATCCCCAGGCACTACCTATCAAACACTAGAAAATCCCCTGATACTAACCATCTAACACGAGAAAATCCCCTGCCACTATCTAACACTAGAAAATCTCCTGCCACTATCCATCTAACACTAGAAAAATCCCTGCTATATAATCAGCTCGCATCGACCGACTGCCAAGTAAATGCCTCCTCTTGTTCACGCCAGTCTTCCCGATCCTGTGCTAGTCTCGTCCATTGGCCTCCAGGGTACCTCACAATGTCGTGTGACCAACGGGCTGGTAGTCTGCCTCGAGTCTCAGACCATCTATTGGATACCATTCCGTTCATGGTTCATTTAACGTCGTGCCTATTTCCGCTTTAGCCCGTAAATTCAATTTAGCCCGCTACTATAGAATATGCTAATGGGTAAGACATTTTCGAGAAAACGGCGTGTTCTGGGGCAGTCTGCCCGATGGACAGACTACGGCGACATACGTCGGAGGAAATGGATTGGCTTAGCACATGCCAGGAAAGCTTGGCGTGCACATTTATACCCTATCTATAAGATATAGAGATTAAAAGCCCAGCAGAAATTAAACGCAGGTTGATATAAGCTGAGAGATATATGATGTGTTTTAAATCCCCAAATTATAAATTTCATCAAAATTGGTCCAGTAGTTTTCGTAGTTAATCCATTTTTATTTTTTTGGTATCGCAGACGGCATACTGGTACTCGTTGCCATGATTGTGTTGCGTTTTTTTTGTGTACGTTGTCATTAATTTAGTTGACTTCAACTCACACGCTTTTGCGAAACGACTTCTTATTCAATAGGTAGGTACCTATTTTCTTTTTAAAGCTGACACGATCCGTCCAACAAAAACCTAACACTAAAGAAATTCTTTCATTACTAACATATTGAAAAGTGAACTTAATTATCAATTGAGGATCTTGTAATGAATACCCTATAGAGTACGAATACGGCTACACGTTCGGTAGCGCACAAAAGCGGCACCTCAAAGATGGCGGTTCTTTTGATGCGTGGTATAGATAGCGGTCGAAATGATACATTCTGTTATTGAATAACGAATCGCCTTTTGATTGTGCTCGACATGTGGATTTTGTATAAAGTGGGAGAGTTCAGAGAAATTCTGGTTCGTTTTATAGTTCTACCTACTGTGAGCTGGTAGTCGTTGAGAGAGGTGGTGATAAAACAACTGAAGTTTTGAAAACCTTCCAGTTCGAATCTCACGTTATACCTGCACACGACTTATTTAACAAGAACTAAGTTAGAGCTAAGCTTTGTCGGGGGAAAAAATAGCCTATAACACTCTATACCGACAACTTCGATTGACACCTCGCTTGTTCGACCAAAATTGGACCCATAGAGGTGACGCTATGGTGGAACATCCACATACCCACATAAATACATACATAGACTGCTAAACTCATTACCCTTCCCTTGCTTCGCAAGATGTGTAGATTTTGCCATTACTCCAAATTGTGGGTAGATAACATGGGCTGTATTTTTTTCCTAAAAAAATTGGAGAGTCTTACGTTAATTGCAATAATTTAACCCAAGGTATCAACAAATTTACAATAAAACTTATTATTGGCGTGCGCTGCGAAAACTATTGATGAATGATGACATAAAATAACATAAAATAATGTACTATCTACGCACTTATAGTACTCATCATTACCCACAAAAAGTCCACGAGGCTATATGCCTTACTAGGCTATATGTCATCATTACCCACAAAAAGTCCGCGAGGCTATATGACTTACTAGGCTATATGTCTTACTAGGCTATATGTCATCATTACCCACAAAAAGTCCGCGAGGCTATATGCCTTACTAGGCTACATGTCTTACTAGGCTATATGTCATCATTACCCACAAAAAGTCCGCGAGACTATACGTTTTCCTAGGTTATATGTCTTACTAGGCTATATGTCATCATTACCCACAAAAAGTCCGCGAGACTATACGTTTTCCTAGGCTATATGTCTTACTAGGCTATATGTCATCATTACCCACAAAAATTCCGCGAGGTTATATGTCTTACTAGGCTACATGTCTTACTAGGCTATATGTCATCATTACCCACAAAAAGTCCGCGAAGCTATATGCCTTACTAGACTACATGTCTTACTAGGCTATATGTCATCATTACCCACAAAAAGTCCGCGAGACTAAACGTTTTCCTAGGTTATATGTCTTACTAGGCTATATGTCATCATTACCCACAAAAAGTCCGCGAGACTATACGTTTTCCTAGGCTATATGTCTTACTAGGCTATATGTCATCATTACCCACAAAAAGTCCGCGAGACTATACGTCTTACTAAGCTATATGTCTTACTAGGCTATATGTCATCATTACCCACAAAAATTCCGCGAGGTTATATGTCTTACTAGGCTACATGTCTTACTAGGCTATATGTCATCATTACCCACAAAAAGTCCGCGAAGCTATATGCCTTACTAGACTACATGTCTTACTAGGCTATATGTCATCATTACCCACAAAAAGTCCGCGAGACTAAACGTTTTCCTAGGCTATATGTCTTACTAGACAATATGTCATCATTACCCACAAAAAGTCTGCGAGACTATACGTCTTACTAAGCTATATGTCTTACTAGGCTATATGTCATCATTACTCACAAAAAGTCCGCGAGGCTATATGTCTTACTAGTATAGTTAAGTCACAATAACAGTTTTTTGTTCAAATTAGTCAATCAACGTTTTGTACAAATAAATATTTAGGGAAACCCTTAACTACCCGTGCGATGCCGGGGCGAGTCACTAGTCTCTTGTAACATAGCTTAGCTATGTAACTATGGAAGCAATTAAATACATATTTGTCTGACTTTGGAATTCATTGTTTCTTTTAAAGCTTTTATTTATCTTGCAATGTTTGTATGTATGTTTGTTTAGGTCAAATCTTGCAAGCTGAATTAGAACCACTTCCTATTACCCTACGGAGTTGAATTTTTATATGTTCAGTTCCGATGAGAATAAATTTTTATGGTAACCATGACCTGATCGACATCCACGACCAGCTCCAGATAAAGGAACTCTTCAACGGTCAACAGCACAGACACGAAATTTTGTGTAGGTACGCATTTTATTATGATAGCCAGAGTTAAGTTTTACCATAAATGGTTGCTGCAGTAAGGGTTGGGTCCTGACTAGGAACCGCTCCAACGGTCAACAGCACCGACATGAAATTTTGTTTACACATTTAATTGTGATAGCCCGTTCTAAGTTTTACCATGACATGGCTACTGCATAAAAGCTTCTTTAACTGTTTTTTTAACTTGTTTAAAATAATACCCAAAGAACATGACTATTCGCACTGCATAAAAATGAAACTCGGCCTTGCGTTTTCCCTGCAACGTGAAATTTCACGCATGCGGGCCAACCCGTGTGCTTTAGCAAATACACATTACACTAAAAACGCCCTAAGTACTTACGTTTTATTCTTTGCAAAGTTGTTCAAAAATTTAATGTTGTTTCTTTTTTGTTAACATCCCACCAAATATTTTGTACTTGGAAATATCCGAGTAGATTGAACTGGTGTTCTTGACAGGACTCGAACCCGGGACCTCACGACTGTCACTGCGCAAGTCGTATTATAAATACGGATAGCAAAAAAGATATTTTTATAAATAAAACTATTTTAATAATAATGATCCTAAATCCTTGGAGGTCTGTGGTGTCCACTTAGCTATAAGATTTGTTACTCTAAAAACCCGTTTGCAGCCATACAAAGCAGTAGGTTAATTAGGTTTATATGAATGACCTTAGATTCAATGGCGATTGAATTTAAAATAATTCTCTCGGTCCCCTAAAATCCATTGTAAAGATCCTGTACGGGCTCACCCGTACAATTGTATTAATTAGCTTTCATTACTATCACGCGACCCGGTTAGGTGCTCCGATCATAGCACATAAAGGGTGCGAGCAGCAGCCCCTAAAGATCCATTTATGACAACCTAACTAACCTACTGCTTTTTTGGAACCATAAAAAGCAAAACAGTTTTAACCTGTGGACGAGTGCGTTTTTGGAGTTTTTGGGCTATTTTTTAAATAAAGAATGATTAAAAGATTTGTCATACACAACATCTGTATTTGAGGAAGGTAAATGCACCAAAAAATAGTAAAAAGATTTTTTTTACTTACTTTTTCTTATTAAATTGTTTGTAAAATTTGCAAAAATAACTTCATATATCCCGTTTCAGTAATTTAGTTAAAACGCGTTTTGACTGACATGGCTGAGCAGTAAAAACTAGTTTTAACGAACACGTCCAGTGAAAACTTATACAAATTAAAACGCGTTCTTAATTAAATCAGAGTTTTTCTGACGTGTAAATGATATATCTCCAACCTTCCAAGATCAGATAAGGTGCGGCTGCATCTATAGCTTCAATTTCTGCCATGGTTATCATTGAATTAGGTTGTACATATAATATCTCAATGATGGCTGGTTTGGAGTTCATCGGGGACGTCTGTGGAAGAGAAAGAGTTAGAAAATTAGAAAACGATAGTATGGAGCCACCGTTATAATGTTGATTATCTCCGGTATCAGATATACCACTCTCAGAAAATCTTTTGCTAAGCCTGGTGTCGCCAGCAAGCCTGTTGTTGCCAGCATGCCTGTTGTCGCCAGCAATCCTGTTGTCGCCAGCAATCCTGTTGTTGCCAGCAATCCTGTTGTTGCCAGCAAGCCCGGCGGTGTTCCAGCAGCAATCCTTTAGCTAGATCCATACTGGGCTTAGTGTTTTCCGCCTGTGCGTGGAGATGACCACATACACACTTTAAAAAAAAGAGTTGGTCTATTGTTGGTTGTGTACATTGGTTTGAACGTGAAACGTCTATGTCAGCGTTGTTTACTAAGTGTGCCTTGGCAGCTTTGAGATACGCATGGAACCGCCTCGCTGGCGCCGGACATTGGGGTAACAATGCGAGGCCCATAACCCCTTCTTTCCGACGAGAGCCGTGATTTATATTTCTTGCTGGCTCTTGCACAGGCTGAGGCCGATATATTATATTTTTATACATTTTGGTTATTTTAACTATAAATACCATACAAATTACACTTATTTTTATTTGAATCGATTGGTCTAAATAAACTCTATAAATCACCACGCTATCATGCGTGACTCGTGAGTTACACTGAATAGAAAGGACCAAGAGCGCCGGTTTCGGTTATTCTACGCAGTACTCCTCCCCCGCCGCCCCGCCCAGGCTTGACGCAAACTCAAGGTCATAACAGTGAGCTGGCTATATAAGCTAAATAATCACATTAGATTCTAATTATTAAGATAATAAGTGGACCTCAACGAAAATGTCTATATCTTATAGACATTTTCGTTGAGGTCCACTTATGTTTCGGTGTGATTTTAAAGATGTTTCCGTCAAAAGGACAGACATCCCGCGCGAAGCACAGAAACGAAGCCGAAGCTAAAACAAATTAAAAGGAAAATACAAACTGCAGACAGTAAAATGCATAGCGTCGTGTTTTTGGTGCATCACATGTGATTTAAAATGTTTTAAAAAATATGCAGTGACAGGTGACGTTTATAATTGCTTTTCTATTTGTATATTATTATCATTGTTAGGTCTAACTTTTGTCTTCCGCACTACACTTTCTACATATTTCTTTTGATGTTAGGGTTAGTGGTCAGAGCTTGCCATGTATTTATTTTCCTTGTATTTATGTTGTAGTTCAAAGTGCTAATATACCGTGTTTTCGTATAAACGTCGTACAATTTGTTTGCTATCGGTACATGCGCAAGCGCACAGCTCCGGGAGCTCGGCGCGCGCAGCGAGGGGCCGCCCTCTGTTTGGGAAGATAATCTCTCTGTCTCGCACTGACAGTCGCGTGATGATGCCTGACGACTGCCCGACGGCTAAGAAAACGTACACTACCGTCGGTCACTGAGGTTTTATAACGAAAGGTCAACGAGTAAGTAAGCTAGCTAAACGAGTGCAAGTAAGTACTAAATAACACTATTTTTATGGTTCCGTACCTCGAAAGAAAAATATTAACCCATATAGGATCACTTCGTTGTTCGTCTATCTGTCTGTCTGTCTGTCTGTCAAGAACCTTAATCTGAGGAACGCGTGGAAGTATCTACTTGAAATTAATATCGAATACTCAAATCTGAAATTTCTTGGAGCTGTAGAATATAAAAACTTATAAGCCTTATAATCAAGAGCTATGGCCATTTATGCCGCATATTTTGCCACACTCGCAGGGAATCAAAACCTATAGGGTACTTCCCGTTGAACTAGAATCATGAAATTTGGCAAGAAGCGAAGTCTTAGGTATAACACAAGTAAAGGGAAAAATCTGAAAACCGTAAATTTATAGGAAAATCATAAAAAAAAAATCATACTATTTACATATCTACAAGTTTGTACGGAACCCTCGGTGCGTGAGTCCGACTCGATCTTGGCCGGTTTTTTATATTGTGGTTTTGCGTACACACAAACTACATTTTATTTATATATATAGTTAGGGGGTACTTCCCATCAGATCTCGATATCAGAATTTCTAATCGGCATTCCCATCGGATGTCGAGATCCGTTGCAACTCAAATATCAAATATTGTTTCTTCTACTCGCTTGATAGGTGATGATTAGCAATGAACAATAAAGTTGAGTTGAGTCCATTTTCCAAAATCATTTTCATCTCGTATTTCCAAACGCATCGTAGTAAAAACCATTGTCAACAAAAAGCATCAGCTGTGTATCACAAAATAAAAATAAAAATAAAAATACAGACGACATGAGAACCTCCTCCAGAAGTTGATTAAAAATAGCGCTTATGCTGTGAAAATGTGGATTCAAGTTCACTCAAGGAAGTCAAATCGAACGCCTATGATTAACATCACTCAAGCCAGTGCCACAGAATAAATAATAGTACAAGCAGTACTGCGACTATTTCAAATAGTCGTTAGAAAGTAGTAAATTGCGTGGTCTGTGGCGTGGTACGTATTAGAAATTAATAGTTCAGTCTTGTCTATGGTCTTGTGCTATTATTTATTCTGTGCTTGTCCCAAGATCTTATATGAAAGAATTGGATGCAATACCAAGTTAAATAAAGCATCACTCTACACCAAGAACGCGCCTAATAATAAACGTCTATATAAATATCTTTGCTCCACTCACTTGACCTAGCCTTCTACAGAAGCAAGCTCCTCTACATTTCCCAATCCTGTGCAACCCCACCTTTTACACCACCAGCACGTCACTATAAACACTTCTAAATTCAAACGCACCAGTGACTTCGGCATTCGGCGGCGTTTTTTTAAATCCTAATCGCTTTTTGTCGGACGGCATGCGCAGCAAGGAGCTTGACCGAGGATTAAAGTATACTTACAATCAATGCATGTAATGCAAAATGTAATGGATATGCACTAGAGCATAAACGGGTTTGTTTGGCGATGCGCCGACACTTCTGAAGAATATGTTACTTTACAGTCTGTGTTTATAAGATTGGAGCCAAAAATAGTGCCCAACCAATGACGCTTTTTATACTTAGTCGGACCAATAGTGCTAGAAAACGTAATTTGTAGAGGAAACTGGAATGGATACAGTGCTTAAATTCCTGTTGCATGTTTTTTAATTAAAAGCTTTTACGTAACTTCACTTGTATGTATCTATCTATGTGTCTATGTATTTCTGTCTGTCCTGGAATCTTGCAATTCAAATTTTGAGTACTTCCCGATTAGCTATCCGGCTGAAACTTTCAGGGTAGCTCACAAACAAAAAGAAAACGTAAAAAGGTAAAAAGAGAAAATGAAATTAAAAAAAAAGGTCCTAAAAGCTTATTTATTTAATTTAATGTTTAATTATTATTTTTTCTTAATGCAACAGGAATTTAAACCTCTCTATAATTTAATAGTTAAGAAAGGTTCTCGAATGGCGACCACGTACTTACTGTAAGACGAAGCGTAGGTATAAGTTGCGCTGGCCGCAAGCAGCAAGCCACCGATCGTTGTGGCTTTTTATAAGGAAGGCCTGTCTTCAGAAGAGGATGTCTTTCGGCTGCTGCAGATGCTGATTTTTACTCCAAATATATGAACTTGGTATTGAACGAGTCTTGTTTTTTTTATAGATCAAGACCAAGACAAACGCCCATCACTATTCATCCACTTCTAAATTCAAACGGACCAATGGCCGCTCTTTCGGCGCCATTTATTTTTTAATCCTAATCGCGGTGGCTGGCTTCGGCAAACAAGAAGCTTGTCCGTGGATTAAATACACAATCAATGCATGTAATGGATATGCACTAGAGCATAAACCGTTTTGTTTGGCGATACGCCGACGCCTCAAAAGAATACTTCTTTAAAGAATGATTGTTGCTTGAGTCCTCTTAGCTTTAAGGTAATGGAATGACCACTCGGCGGAACCCTTGAGTCCATGTGGTCCGGCGGTGAGTAGAAAGTTTTTGTTGCGCGATTTTTACTTTGTGATATATCTATTTGTTTGCTAAAGTCAGTAAAAGCTTCGGCATCTTCAAGGACTCTCAAATATGCAAAGATTGGTTATTGTTGATATAGAGTATATTTAATGTATTTAGTGAGTATTTTTTATGATCTTTGGATTCCTTCGACGATTGATGAAAATAAATTAAACCGCTTTTATTTTATGTTCTAAATTGTGTCTTAAAGTAAATATATATGTCTTGCTATTGTTTAGTTTTATTGCTTACAAGCACTGAGGCTTTCCCGGCGTAGATATTTTTCTTAAATCTTATGTGTGTTATTCCAAGACCTTAAAGTATCATAGCAAGTTAAATCAAATTCCATTCAGTGGTTACAAAGCCGAGCGTTAACATATTTACACATAGACTTTTTAATTTAAATATTAGTTAGAATGGCTGAGTTGGACCACATCATAGATTTTTAGTTGTATTTTTTTCATTTCGCAACCGAATGATTACAGTTTTATCCAATCATCATCGCTTCTTTAAAATCGTGGAATATGAAAAAAAAACAATTAATATAAAAGCGAAAAACTAAACAGAGGTCTTATTACACTGCTGTACGTAGGCCTCTCCTAATGCAGTCTTCAGCTCTCCTCATCCATTTTCTTCCAGCCGCTTTTCCCAGATTATCTACTTGCTTATTTTAAACTAATGTTAATTTATCTTATTTTTTTAGGAAGGATGTATGCTGTTGGTCTATAACTGATCTTTACAGCGTCACCGGACCCGTGGGGCGGGCGCAAAAGCCGGTTCCGCCGCAATGAATCTACTTACCTATGTCATTTACTATGGAGATAGAGACTTACTACCAAGGAAGTCTTACTACACTTTTAATTAAACATAAAGTTTTTTCTCATGACATTGGACGTATCATGGTAGCTTCTATTTTGCGCTCCACTGCTCCTTGACAAGCTATGATATAAACTAAATTACTACACATATCAGAAACAATCTTCACTCAATTTTATACTCTAAAATGACGTGTTTAAAGAAGAAGTTTAAATGAAGTCTGGAGGTTCAGAGGAAAATGATTCATGATTAAAATTTCAAAGGTCAATGCGCTCAGTTAACTTTGCGTTTGTTTGTTTGTGTGTGAATTGGTTTGCTACTGTGTGAAGGTGGACCTTTTTACACGAATGTCCATAAAAAGGAGTGTAATGTTTTTAGTAGGTACGATTATTTATCTTTATTTATCTAATAAAGAAATAAGTGACAAACAGTCTGTACAAAGAAGATAATGAAATAAAATATGCTGCTAAAAAAGTATTTTTTTTAAATCTTGTATCTCTGTCTATTCGTGTCGCGCATCATGACTACTGGATCCATTGCGATGCGGTTTTTGCTGTTGGATAGCTTAGGTTTTGACTTAAAAACTGGTGCACTTGGTATCTCAATCCGATGAGTAACAACCGAAAAATCTAAAAAACACTATATGAACAAATTTTGATGAAGTTTAGTAAATTGTACTTTATAGGTACTTTTGGTACGGGAATAACACATAGGTACTTTTAACGCAGCGAAATGACCATGCCGCAGGGGAAAGCCGCAAGAAAAGCTATACTAATATAAGAACACCGATTAATCTGAGAATACGTACGCGGCCATTTTACGCAATGAAGATACTCCAATCTTCAAGGGAACCTCGTACTTACATCAAAAGGAAATATTTAACTTTTATCAGTTCACTCACATGCTCATCCACGTGCTTTTTCAAGCACTTAGTTTCATTATAATTAGTTCATTTCGGTCATTCATTTATCACGTTTATATTAAGTCATTTTCTAGTTTGTCGTTCCGGGTGGAATGTTGCAACTCAAATTTCGAGCACTTCTTTATTAGCTATCTGGCTGAAACTTTCAGGATAACAAACAACACGGCGACAAGGCAATAAAAAAAAACGAGTTATTGGATTAGTTTTTTAATCTACATTTTGCTGCTTGTGTCATTGCTAGCGTTCGACATATCTCACTCAACTGGTGTTATGAGACAAATGTGTTCTAAAGTTAAACATACTAAATCTAAAACAAGCTAATCAATTTTTAAAAAAACACGTCTACCCCGCCAAAAACGAACTTGAAACCAAGATACGGAATCACACTACTGCAGTGCGATTCCGTATCTTAAATTATATATTGTACGAATGTGCTCATTAAGGCCTTCAATTTGATACCTATATTGTAAAATACGAAGTTTTTTCTTTTCACTATGGAACTATACTGCCACCATATTGTATTTTATTCAAGAAAAATTACAGCCTATGTTACTCGGGATGATGTCAGAATTCTAACGATATGCTATACATCAAAATCTGTTCAGACATTTTAAAGTTATGTTGGAATAAAGAAACATACAGACATACATGCCCTGAAAATTTATATTTTTTTGGGCATTCGTGTAATAACTCAATAAACATTCAAGGACTAGTGATGAAGAAGTTTTTTGCTAGCTAGGGACTAACAAGTGCCCTACACCAATATTTGGTCTCACTCAGAAACAAAGCTTACCATTCAATAATAAAGCTGCCACAAAGGATATATAATAGCTATAGATGTTCTCTGAGAACTAACACACTAGTGGAAATTGCAGCCTATTTTGTAACTTTAAGATGTATAAAAGCAGCATTAGAGTTCAGGAAGCATTTTTGATTACAATGTTAATTACTCTTCACCATTTTGACATACAACATATACATTTATATTTGTTCACTCGTTCACAAAAGTAGCATCTTAAAAGCGTTAGTGTAGCGGTAATCATTCGTTGCAGCTCTTGAGGAACCAGTTTACTACTATTGTGCAGTTGTAATGTAACTCAGGGGCCCGTTCACTTAGACGTTCGAGGACGCACGGATCACCCGCGCGTACACTCGAAATCGTTCACGGCGTCGTCGGGCGTTCGCCTGGGTCATCCGAAAAATAGTAGTGGAGGGGAGGAATAGTATGAAACTGTCACTTTACAGTTGTCAGTTGTATGTGGACGTCCAAAGTCGTTCACTAACTCCGGATGATCGAGCGATAATCGCACGGATGATTCGAGCGTGTAAGTGAACACAGCCAAGGGCTACATAAAATTGTGCCCAAAGTGGCTCTAGAGCTGCTGCATTACGGCTCCAGAGGGTGCTCTAGCACTTTCGTCTTAGCACCTTTGGACGTAATCAGATGGCCATTATAGTTTGTGTTAGTTGGGATACTTTCAACCATTCAAGTCTCCGTGACGAGAACAGGCATGCCGTTCAACGGAATGAAAGTAAGATATTGTAGATAAATTAAATTACAACGTGACCTCTGCTACCGCCGGCGGGTGGCGGTGCAATGAAATTAGTTTGTTGATATTGTGTGGTCACACGCCTTCGGATTGTACATGGAGGTTTGATAACTGAATGAGGCGTTAGTAGATTTAAATAATAAACATATTCGGGACAAATCACACTAATTACCTAGCCCTAAACTGGGATACTCTGTATTATGGGCACTAGATAACGGATAAACATACATACTCGTAGATACAAATATTACATCCATGACTCTGTAACATTTCAACTCATCACACAAATGATTGCACCTTGTGGTATTCCAACCTACGGCCGTTTGATTTTGGAGTAAGGGCTAGGGTCAGTTCTTTACCAATATTCCATAGCCCAACCCCCACTAGGGATTATGATGGAACTATAACGCAAGCAGACTCGCGAGGTCTACAGCTCACAGAGCAACTAGTTAAATTGTATTACAGTGTTTTATTCAGATAAGTAGTGTAACAATTTCCATTTTTAGATTTGTAGTATTCCGTACGTCTGTCTTTTGCAAATTAGAGTCAGTCTAAGATTTGAGCGGGCGGCCTGACAAACTCTAACACCAGAGGCCAGCACTACCTCATAAACTGCAATAATTACAGAACTCCTATTGCATCCGTTACAATAAGAAATTCATTATCGACTGGCGGATTAGACTTGATACGAATATTACTTTGAGCAGTACAAAAAAGTTGTTATTGCAACTGAATTACCGCGTGCATGCTAAATTTCACTTAAATGCATTAGAGTTTTAGAGTTGATGTCACTTTGCGCCATATACCTAATGAATTTCTTATAGCAAATCTTCTGTACCTATTAAGGCTGTACTGGAATTCCGTAGCGACGAAACTTGGTGCCACATCCAGCAGTCTCAAACAATCTGTCATGTACTAGGTGTCGATAGATCATACACGATTCATACATGACAGATGATGTATGGACATGCATGACCCCGGATTGAACCATTATCATTTTTAGTTACCGTTCGTTTATTGACTACAGTAGTTGGATTGCGAAATGCATGTGCTTTTTAGAAAAGATTTATTACTACGAGCCGTACCCACGGCTTTGCCCGCATTGCCAAATTTCGCGCGATGTTTGACACCAATTTTCAAATTTTGGGCGAACAAGCAAAAGCTTTTCATTAGTATAGTCCTGTTTAACAAATATTATGTATTTTAGTAATATGAAAATTATATAAAAAAATATACTAGCTTTAAATAGTAGATTGTATGACGAGGGAGCAAAATAGCATTATTGCCGGCGAGGGCGCTATTTTGAATCCAGAGCGGAGTGAAGGATTCTAGAGTAGAATCCTAGTAGAACCCTTTAACACTCTTTTATTTATTTAAAAGGGTATTAAATAGATTAAAAATAAACAACATAAAATAAACTGGTTAATTGCTTATACATAACTAAAAAAATATTTTTACTTAGTAATTCTTTGATTCCTTCAGACCATCTTCAGACAAGTTTTCAGATATTGTGTTCTAATTTTTTCTCGATAAAATTGTTATAAGCTTTCAAATATTTTTCCCGGGATTTAGTTGGTAATAGATTCTGTATCACATTTGTTACTTAGTATATTCAGGTGTAAGTAGTATAATACTTTCCCTACACTTGCATTTTCGTGAAATTAATTAGTTTTTGCACTGTCAATATTCCTTGTATCCTTGATGATGATATCGTAATTCACGCGCTTTTCATTTTTTCCTCCTCTCCATACATCACTAATCTCTATGAATAGGCTCTGCTCTCTATGCCGTACATTCACATGATTATTTTTTCAAATACAGCCAGCACGCCACGCGACCCAATGAACAAAACCCCATTGTAAGTACGAAAAGTCTTAGTAAAATCACGTTCCAAATTCAAAACTCATTACTGCCCTCTCTGAAAGACTTGAACAGAAAATACCTATTTTGCTCCCACTTTTTGAGTAACCAATCAGCGTTTTTAGAATAGATGGGTTAAATAAAACTTTTTCACTTGTCTTGTCCGTAAAGTTCTTGTCTATGCTGGGTGTTGGCGAAATAAAACTGCATTTCATGCTCTAGTCTAGTGCATAAAAGTGTTTTACAGATCGACCAACTTATTTGTGAAATGGCGACAAAAGGAACTACTGCCGCCACGAAATGAGGTTCACATTTTCTGTATTTTTCTGTATTAGTCTACTTATCGATTGACTGGAATACTCAGTTCACAGATAAGTTGGTCGATCTCTACCTTGGTTTTACCACAGTACATATTATAGTCTTATGACTATATATGTACTGTGGTTTTACTTCTTTAATTTTTTACCCAAGTAGAAAATCAAAAATGAAGTGGCGGGAAAGAAGCTCGTCTTTTCTTACAGAATTTAAATAAGATATAACTGTTTAATTTCCTCGCAATCGAAGTGAAAAGCAGAATGTTTATAAAACAAGGCATTTTATCCTCGACTTCAATATCTACCCTCACCTTCGGCTTTTCACTTGTGAATTATGTTTTAGTTTCTATTTCCCCCGGCTTTGCTGTCGCGCGCCCAATTATAAAAAGTTATATAAAACCTTTTATTAAAACATATACGACTGCCATACTGTAATGAATTGAATTGTCTATGCCAACTCTATAGCTAGATAATAGCCAATGTCAACCGCTAAAATCTAAGGATTCCGCACACATCTAAATCGGTTGAGGCGTTTAAAAGTTATGGAGGAATAAACAAACTCTCCCACAATGATACAGACATGCTCTAAAACATAACACCCCTTTTTTTGGGGAATCAGTTTTATTGTGCTCTATTTTATTCTATTATTCTATGCCTTTAGGAGCTAAAACGTTATTAATTAACAAACAAACATTCAAACTTTTACAGTTCAATAATTCAAGGATATCATATTATTCTTTCAAAATAAGTAAATCAAATTTCTATCTCAAATTATGGATTGCACGATTTTAAGGCGTTTTTTTGCACTGTTATCCCCTTTATTTACAAAAAATATCTAAGAATTTGAAACAGGGTAGGTATATCTATTTCACAATTTTTCTAAACAAATAGCTCACACTTTTTGAGGTCCCAACAATTGCTAAGCTTTAATGTTCAAAAGACACTTCAAAAGGCGTTAGTTTTAAAGTTTTCAGAACTACCCTCTTCTGGCAAAGTTAATAAACAACAAACAAGTAACTTACTGGTCCCAAAAACGGATTATCATAATGACATTTCTTTGTAACTTAAACTTATTATTTACTATACGCTTATAACTTAACCCTTAAGTTCTAAACCTTAAAGATGAAAATGGCGCATAACTTTACTGTTTTAAGATGCCTTTTTTGCTGTATTTTCGGCCTGTACAATAAAGTCCAAATTATATAACTTTTAGAAAGTTGTCAGGCTTTTTTCAAAGATGATAGAAATTAAATTTTGCTCAATAATTTTTAACAAAGGCGAGTTAATGTGGCATGTCCCTAATGCTACTGGGCGGTCGAGTGCAAAAAACACTGCTGTTATGACGATTGCTTAACAAGAGGAATCCATTTGATACACAGTTTTCTATTAACTCAGCAGTAAATTGTAAGGGATTATTAATTTGTATTTAATTGTTATTTTTTGTTTACAGACCTAAAAACTGTCAGAAGAGTCTAGCAGCCTACAACGAATCCAGTGTTTGAAAACCTGAAATACGTAAGTTCTGAAAGAAACCAGGGCGTGTCAAATCGGCTCATACGTCGTCGCAAAAACCGACATGCCCTATATTTACTGCGCTGATTCATGGGTACACTAATAGATCTAACCTAGTGGCTCTGTGAGCTGTAGACCTCACGGGTCTGTCTTTGCATAGCTTAAAACTGAATAAATGCTGTTCACCACGTACTTTATAACAAAACGCTGAGAGACATTTGTTAATATGGGCCCCATATCAATGCAATTTAAAAAAAAAACACTAAAATCTGAATCGTTTATAAAATTCCATATAATTATTGAACCTGCTCACAAAATTTCACGAGAATCGGTTGAGAAATGCGATCTGTAGAAAAGAACAGCCGGACATCCACCGGACATACGAAAGAATTTTTCCTAAGCTGAAACGGTGACGCTTTGCGTTCGCTCGGTCAATAAAAGTAGTAAGACTCGTTGTGGCTCTGTGAGCTGTAGACCTCGCGAGTACAAACTTTTTTGCAAACAATCTAGTGGTGCACAGTAGCGCCATCTAGTTAACTTATTGTAAAACTAACATTACTAAGGTACTCCATCAATCCCTACCTAGTAGGTAAAGGGCTGCATCCACTGGTAGAAATCTGAAAGTAGAAAATTTACTGCATTTTGAGGAGCTATTCTGCTCATCACGCTGAAGATCTTTATGAAGATTTAATATGGCGGAGATATTCAGTAGCCCCCTGTTTACCCTTTTTTGGGGGAAGAATTTCGCTAATCAAAAATCCCCAACGACCAAAAAATTCTAAAAATTCGCTTAACCTGTATACCAAGTTTCGTCTAGATCGGTTGAGAAAAGCGACCTATAGAGGAGAACCGCCGGAAATCCGGACAGACGACAGACATCCGGAGATACGAAAGAATTTTTGCCGAAGCTAAAACAGAGATGCTTCGCTCGCGCTTCGCGCTTGCTCGGTCAATCAGATACCAGCTCCTTGGTCTGGACCGCATAAATTAGGTGCAAGTGGTGCAAAGCACACAATTGGCCTTCTTTCCTAGGGAAAGTTATCATTAAAAGAAAATATTTCGATCCCACACCAAGCTTGGTGTTTGACATCATACATCGCTGAATCAGAAATTTCGGAGATTTTTTTAGGTAGGAAGAGCCATTTGGGTCCAGCAATAACACAATACGATATTATTATTTAGACAGCCGGTTTGCTCAGAGGCTAGTGATCTTGACTGCGAAGTCAACCTACGGCCGCGGGTTCGAATCATGCAAGGTGCGATCATTTGTGTCATGAGCAGAAATGTTTGTTTCCGAGGCATGGATGTAATATTCCTATCTATGTACGTTTATCCGTTGCATAGTATCCATAGTACAGGGTATCCTAGTTTGTGGCTAGCTGATTGGTGTGTACTGTCCCGAATATACAATTTACTAGCTGCACCCCGCGGTTATACCCGCGTGAGGGATGATGATGTTGATGAAAAGTATCCTATGTATTATTCCATTCAAAGTTTCATCAAAATCCGTAAAGCCATTTGAGAGTGAAATATGATGATGATGATGATGATGATAAAAGTATACTATGTGTTATTCCAGGGTATAAGCTATCTCCATTCCAAATTTCATCAAAATCCGTCCAGCCGTTCTCGCGTGAAACATACAAAGAAACAAACAAACAGACAACGTTCCACATTTATATATTAGTGGAGATTGAAGCCCCGGGGCATAACTAGTTTGTACAATAAACACGCTCATATCATAGCTGATGCTTCACGAAGCGTACGGTTGAGCAAATGGGTTGGCGACGCTAGGGCGGCTGCGCGCGCGCACTCGAGGTGACAATGTCTTTATCCACTCAGGATCTAAAACTTTTAGAGTATGAAGCGGAGACAAAATTCCACTCACCCAAGTCTGAGCGTACTTGCTTAGAATCATTTGAAAGGTAACTCAGGCTAAAACTTTCAAATACACTATATGCTCTATATGCAGTTTTCATAATTGGGTCAACTATGAAAACTGTATTGTAATCGGTCCATTAGTTTTTACGTGATAAGCCAACAAAGTTGGTCTAACTTTGTCAGATATATTGTGAATTAATAAACTCTAGATAGCCGTGATAATTTTGTTAGTAAATTCGTACTATGTATGCGCTGTACACCAGATTTTACAACATAAATACTGTTCGTTTAGAGTTTGAGGAGGGGGCTCCTCTGAAAGGCCACTTTAGAGCCAAATATTTCGTTAACGGAACCAAATAGAAACAAAAACTGTCAAAGAAACGTCATTATAATTCAAGAACATCGGAACTAAAACCAATAAATTAAATTTTGACATTTTACTTTTTTATGCGCCTTGCTAGTTTTCATTGGTATCTACTATCTACATTGCTTCTAAATTTTAACTGAACAGAAACCACTAAATCCGTTTGAAAAATGAGCTTAAACTGCACTGATCTAAGCCGATAAATCCATAGAAAGAGATTAAAAATTAAATTTGCAATTATTATATTTTATTTAATATCTCCCTATTTATGCTTATCGGGATTGTAAAAAAAACCCCGTAATCAACGATAACCAAAAAAAGAAAAATAAGTCTATTTTGCGAGTCAACGGTTAATGTTTTTTTTCTTTCAAATACTGATATCTCAGTTAATATACAGTCTGATCAGAAACCGATATATCCATTTTTGTATAAATTATTTCTTGTAAGTATGTCCTCGCACGAATATGAAAATTAGGCTTCTAATTAGTGTTGCCCTTAATAATAAATTGGCAAACTCCATTCATTTTAACTTTAAAAGGCCGAATGCAGACGTTTTTCTCGATTTGTCAAATATTTCAATATGTGATTTATCGGTTTGAATTCCGATGCTCCTCAATTTCAAAATACCTATTCAACCTACGAACAAGAAGACTTATTTCTTCTTCATAGTATACAACGAAACCCGATAAAAAAATATGTGCCCAATTGAGTGCAATTGTGTACATTTTATTATTTCAAATTTTAAATTTTTGGAGGGACTCACTAATATGTTTCTTTCAATATATTTTTTATACATTTTTGTAGCGGTTATAAATCTGTATATTCTAAATAAAATGGCTGTGACATACAGACATACGGACATGGCGAAACTATAAGGGTTCCTTGTTTGATTACGGAACCCTGATAATAGAGATTAGTAAAGTAACATAGCACAACAAATGAAAGAAACACTATCGTCAAAATACAGACTAACGTAAAGCATTTCCCAAAATCAAATAGTCAAAATAACTCGACACGTTCCAGTCGAGTGAATCGATCGATGATCAATATTCGATTACAGATCGTCCATCGCTCCAACACCTCGACGAACGGGGACGATCCATCATACGACAACAGCGTGGAAGGTGTTCAAACTTTTGGAGATTCGTGTGATCATTTTTATCACACAATGTGTGTGTGTCAAAGGTGTGTGACAAAAATGATCTCATTAATTCATCAAAAGTTTGAACAAATGTACAAATCCGTCTTCCCGCGGATTTGTCGAAAGAGAACGAATGAGGCCGACCTTGGTGTCAGAGTTTGTCAAGCCGCCCAAGATCTCCTAACGTGGCTTAACGACTGCTACAAATTGTTCGCAACCGGGACCGACAGCTTTCCGGGACACGGAACGATTGAAATCTACAAATTAACATATTTATTGGAGCCGGGCTGAGGATCCAAACCATGTCGATGGGATGGCAAAGCCACAATATTAACGCTCTCAAACAAAGCCTTGAAGCGTAGGCGTAGTAAGTAATGCCCAGTATATTGCAGGTGTCAGTAAAAGAAAGGTGACTTCTTCCCACTTGGTACGCGGCCAATTTTCCGCAATTGATCCAGATATTGCCTTTTTTTGTTCCTTCCAAATAATGGAGTGTAATGTTTTCAGGGTTCATGTATGTATGTTGGTATGTATGTATGTATGTATGTGAGTTTCTTTATTCCACCATAACTTTTAAATGCCTCAACAAATTTAGATCTATGGGGTATCATTAGAATCCTTACATCATCCCGAGTAACTATTTTTATTTTTATTTTCAACATGGCCCAGCATGGCTCCATTATCAAATGCGATTAAAAAAACCTTCAAATTTTACAATATACATATATATCAAGATTATATCAAGACGAAGGCCTTGATGATCAAATTCCGACAATATATAATTTATCGGGATAAAAACTCTTTAGTTCGTTTTTTGGCAGCAGACATGTTTTTTTTCTCTTTGATGATGTACTTATTGCTAGTTCAGTCACCCAATGTCCTCCAGGAAGGCCAGCAGCTCTTGGACTCCGGCGCAGACCTCCTATAGTTTTCCCGGTAAGCTCAGGAACTGCGCACTTCCGCAGTCATAAGAGTACATGCGTGGTCCTTTTTCAGCCTCCCGGCATCTCTGCACAGGGGGCTGTCTGTAAAGGTAAATAAATCAAATTATTTTATTGTCACAGATGTAGGTTGTTAATATAGTTGTTCGTTACAATTTAGGACCCGTACAATCTACCCCAACTAGGAGTGTGCGACATTATACAATACAGCATGCAAAAATATATAAAAATAAAAATATTATAAAGTAACACAAGCAAGTACACGACATAAGTATACATAATTACAAAAAAACAACTTTACAAAACAATAGTAATGATTTACAATAATTAAATTACCTAATTGAAATGTCAAAACTTGTCAGTCAAAAATTCAGTAATGACATAATAACATTTATCCAATAACAAACTTTTTAATTTATTTTTAAACAATGCAACATTTAAATCTTTTAATGTTTTAAGCACTTTGTTGTAAACAGCCGGAGCCATGCAGAACACACTCTTATGCATTAGGGTCGTTAGCACTATGTAGACACGGTCTGGTATTATCACGTTTGTTACGTACAACTACATCGGACAGGCGCGGAAAGGTCTGAATTTGTTTCGAAAAATATGGCAATGTAAAGTATATTAATGGGATAAGTTATATTATGGTACAATAACCAGTAACTAATCTGACGACTCGCTGGAGCTTGTCCTTCAAGTTTGTGGAATTTTCGGAAGAATCTCGGGAGGGCCTCCCTCGACTGCG
Organism: Alsophila aescularia; assembly: GCA_946251855.1. Taxonomy (NCBI): domain Eukaryota; kingdom Metazoa; phylum Arthropoda; class Insecta; order Lepidoptera; family Geometridae; genus Alsophila; species Alsophila aescularia. The sequence goes on from OX276381.1 coordinate 19,002,750, forward strand.
TGTAATTTTTATTATTACCCGCTGCGTGGAGGGTAATGTGTTTATCAGCTTGTGTATGTATGTATGTATGTATGTATGTATGTATGTATGTATGTATGTATGTATGTATGTTTGTTCCTTTGTGGCACTATCTCATGGACTGATTTTGATGATTCTTATGTGTATCGGTTTGTCTTAATCTTGCGAATGCTACTAAAGACATGACAGTAATCAAAACTCAATATGGCGAGAACCAGACGCCACATTGTAAAAAAGAAAAAAAAGGTGTTAAGTTGGGAAAATTATGTTTAGTTTTCTGTTATCATTTTTCATTTCGAGTGACCACTTAGAATCTATAACGATTTAAAGTTAGTTAGCCACCACTTTAACTTATTTTTTGCGTCTCTTTAGTATTGTTCGCAGTCGGGTTTTTTAGCACCTTCGTTTGTTTTACAGAAAAGATTGAGCACCGTTGTGGTCGCGGGCGGTCGCGCGATACACTCGTCGCGGCTAATTATCGCGACACGACGATTATTCCGAATAATTAGGTGACCCACACTAACGCGACGCCGACCAAACCGCTTGAATGCAGGTATGCCATAGAACAAACCAACTCCAGATTTGAGTACGGCAAGTTCTTAGAAACGGACTAGTTTTCGAATTATTGCCGCACTGTATAGCCAGTGCAATAGGTCATGTAGAATATTCCTCTAAGTCGAAGTAGACAATTTATCTAGCCCGTTTTTTTGGAATAAATACCAATACTTATGTCATTGACGAGTTATATTTGTGATTTTATTATTTTATGAGTTAAGGTTCGGAGTTCGGACGCAGCAGGCGTAAGTTTGCGGGCCACGCCTTTGTTTGCTAATAAATTTGCTATGATTGGATAATATTTCAAAAATGAAGATGAGACCTAGCCCAAAATCGCACAAGTGCCTCATGTACTTGTGCGATTTTGGGCTAAAAGTTAAAAGCTAAAAGTTAGGCTAAGTTTCTAAAAGATTGTGTTTTAAAATATCTCAACAAGAAAAAGTTATAGGCCTAAAAACTACACCTATTTACGACTTTGTCATGGAGTTCCACTGTTTAAATGTAAAGAAGGATTCATCCACCGAAGAGGGATAAGAAAAAAGATCTGCTGCTCTGTGGAAATCGCTTTGGAAATTGAGTCGGACAAGGAAGCATTTCTTCTTATTATAATATTTCAAAAATGAAGATGAAACCTATCCCAAAATCGGACAAATGCTTGAGAGTTTCTAAAAGATTGTGTTTTTAAAATATCTCAACAAGAAAAAGTTTAGGCCTTAAAACTACACCTATTTACGACTTGGTCATGGAGTTCCACTGTTTAAATGTAAAGGAGGATTCATCCACCGAAGAGGGATAAGAAAAAAGATCTGCTGCTCTGTGGAAATCGCTTTGGAAATTGAGTCGGACAAGGAAGCATTTCTTCTTATTATAATATTTCAAAAATGAAGATGAAACCTATCCCAAAATCGGACAAATGCTTGAGAGTTTCTAAAAGATTGTGTTTTTAAAATATCTCAACAAGAAAAAGTTTAGGCCTTAAAACTACACCTATTTACGACTTTGTCATGGAGTTCCACTGTTTAAATGTAAAGGAGGATTCATCCACCGAAGAGGGATAAGAAAAAAGATCTGCTGCTCTGTGGAAATCGCTTTGGAAATTGAGTCGGACAAGGAAGCATTTCTTCTTATTATAATATTTCAAAAATGAAGATGAAACCTATCCCAAAATCGGACAAATGCTTGAGAGTTTCTAAAAGATAGTGTTTTTAAAATATCTCAACAAGAAAAAGTTTAGGCCTTAAAACTACACCTATTTACGACTTTGTCATGGAGTTCCACTGTTTAAATGTAAAGAAGGATTCATCCACCGAAGAGAGACATGGAGAAGTGGAGATTAGTGTGGAAATTGAGTCGGATAGGGAAGCATTTGCTCTTACTATATTAAGAACATCATTGCCCTACAATTGTTATTTTTCAGATCTCACGGAAATGCCTGGTGAACCTTGTACTGCAAGATTCAGCCTGAGGAATTACCTATACCTGAGGTAACTTCAAGGAGGAGACTGCCGAGCGGTGGTAGATGCCGCGAAAGATTTTACAATCTATATACTCGTAGTTCTGGGTGGCACTGCAAATTTAGGTAGACGTTGCGCTTACCATCAGGCAACCAACCTGCTCGTCTCTTCTCTGTTGTTTAAAAATACTTGCCATAAAATAGACTACAAAAATACTCATCTGTACGTTTCGACGATTCCATGTAAGCACATAATAATTAAGCCAATTAAAAACTGGGTGACACACATTGACTCTTTAACATCAAAGAAATTCATAAAAGCAAAGGTTACGAGACTTTCGGCGTCCAATTTCTTATCTTCACCATCTTCGACTTTTTGTCGTTATCCAAAACCAACTCACGTTTACCGCCATCTCTACCACCATCTTCAAACCCAACTTTATGCTTCAGACTTTAGGGTTTTAAATCGAACTTTCTTCAAGTGTGGGTAGTTTGAAAAGAATGCGACCTTAGCCCCTTGAATTAAGAATCAGTTTATTTTAGTTGCAATGTGGGTAGTTCGAAAAAAATGTGATATGGCTGTCATGATTGGTCGACATTTTGACAATTTGGCTCTGGCAGTGTCAGTGAGGACCACCGGGCGGTGTCTCTCACTAAACTGATCGAAATGGCGATAAAGAGAGCTTAGATTACAATTAGTGAGAAAGTATTTATAATATTCCTCGTAGAAACGTTGTTGGAAGTCTAGAAAAAATAATCGCTTTTAGCAGGTTTGGTGAATTTGATTAATTCCTGCGCAGTGCGGCACCCTGTAGCATGTGCAGGCACAGACACCAGCGGGTAGATGCCCACTGAGGTTCCGCACGGGCAATGGTCCACCGAAGCCCGAACCAGCCCCAAGGGAGGACTGACGACATCATTACTTGCTTGCGAAAACAAGTATTAGTAGGACCTCCACACCGTTAAGCGGGATCATGCGATGGAGGAGCTCACTGTAAACTGGTGATTTCTACAAAAATAAGCACCGATATGCTTAAATTGCCCTAACCTGTCTATGACTTCAATGCTATAAATTCAAAGTTACTGCAAAAACTAGAAATCCTAAGGAAGAATACAGAATACTAGGACTCCTAGGTAGAGACACAAGACACAGGAAGGCTAGGAAGATTAGGGATGGCTGGAACCCTTACTCATTTCGGAAGAAATACTGCGTTTTATTGCGCTAGGGTCGCCTGCTCTCCCCACAACGTGTCTGGAACATGTACGTAGCTACACAGTATCTTCGCGTCTGCGGCCACCTGGTTTCGGTGTGGTGACATTATCCTCGCACGTGCACGGGCCTGACGCAGCAGCCAGCGCTGGAGAGAGCGTCGGACGTCTCGATCTTCCTCGGCCACCACCGTCCAGCACCCCATGGCCGGTGCCAGTCACGCTCTAGAGCGGGCACCGTGGCCAGTACAATAGGCAAAAGTAAAAAAACTATTATTCCTACACAAAATACTTATCCTATTCCATACAAACAACACCTACACATTAAAACTCGGTCTAACAAAGGCTTAAAGCGATGCCGACGTCCATGCAGCGAAATAAAAAATAAAATAATCCGCTCCAAGTATCAAATAATAAACTTGGTAGCAAGTGAATTTTAGGATCGGGTTGCGTTACGTTTTCGGCGGTAAAAAAGAACGCGCCTTATTTTTTTTTTTGGAAGGTTCGTGTTCGAAATTTAAACTTGACGGGTAGGTAACGTCAGCATGCGTCCAGTATACATATACAAGAGGACGGGTTATTTTACTTTTCTCAAAATATTTTTGAGTTCCGTGTTTATTATTAACTTCATACGATAATAATGTACATCATAATTACCAAGGCCACTTATAAATGAAAAATACAGTCGTTATTTTCTTCAGAGAAGTAAGCATGTACTATCCAAGTTCACAACATTTAAAGTATAGGGTTTTAATTCGCACGCTCTGTTTAGGGATGCATTTTGTCCTGCACCTCCGCCAAATAGACAAATCTCATTTTTTTCATCACTTTTCTGCTCGGAAAGGTCATCTAAACACCTCGATCGCTTTCTCCTAATTCATTTAAAAGCTAGTAAGGCGATCCAACTTTTCGGATTAACCAAATCATAAAATGCTTCCACTTAATTATGCATTCATCGCGTCCGAACGAAACGAAATACCCCACAACAGGTTATCGAGATAACACACGATTAAAAATTATCCAACGTTTGAACGCAACTCAAATGCAACCTTATTGCTTTCTCATAAGAGTAATAAAAAGTTTAAACTCGCTGGTAAGATTGAGATGAGATAAAGAAATAAAAATAAAAGGCGGGCTGTTTGAATATGGAACGTCACGTCAAGTGAAACGTCAAATTGTGACAGTTTCCGCGCGGGCGAGCTGCGCACCGCACCGCTCGGGATCGTTGCTCCCAGCGCACCTTCGTGGAAGATGTTTGGCTTATGTTTTGTAAATAAATGCTTGTTTTACAGTTAATATAATGTTATTAAATATAATTACTTTTATTTTCAGTGAGTGTCGTCACTGCTCTTTTAAGGAGTAATTCGAACTGAAAAAATGAGACCTAAAAAAATATAACCTGCGCCAATGATTATTATCTACATACAACATAATTAATTAAAAAAAACTATCTTCATAGAAATTATGACAGATCCCGTGCATTTTGAGCGAAATTAATACAAATTCATTTTGTGCAAAATTATGACAGATCCCGTACATATTGAGCGAAATTAATACAGATTAATTTTGTGCGAAATTATGACAGATCCCATACATTTTGAGCGATATTAAAACAGATTCATTTTGTGCGAAATTATTACAGAGCCTGTACATTTTGCATTTCGCATCGAAATCGCATGCAAATGCGTCGGTGTAATAAAAGGCGGGATGCAGTAACTCTATTTCAAACAATAGCAGTTTATTAATTACTCTCTGTGCCCGTTGGCTTTGCCCGCTTGATCATTTCTTTAGATAACTTCACAGGTTACTTCAGTGTTATTACAGTACCAAAAGTCCATAAAGTACAATTTACAATTTAATCAAAATTTGTTTATCCGTCAAAAAGTTTTCATCGAACATCGATTTCTCTGCTTCTACTCATCGAATTGATATACCAATTACTCCAGTGTGTAAGTCAAAACTATAACTAAATGTTAAGTTTAAGCTAGTCAACAGTGAAAACTGGATTTGGAAAACATTCATGTAATCCAAATCCAGGATTACATCCTGGTGGATGGTGATGATGATGATGGATTTGGTTTGGATTACGCTTACGGGCAAAAAAGGACAGTTGGACGGACATGAAGAAACTATAAGGGTTCTGTTTGTTCCCAAGTTATAGCTTAATTAACTCGAAAAAGGTACCTATCTAGGGTTGTGATATTGGTTTTCGATCCATAGTTACTTATTGAAACGGGACTTAATCGCGCTTAAAACTTTTTTGTTACCTCGACATTTCAATTAGGTTGCATTTAATTTATTGTTATTTGGTATTTCAAGTTGATTGAGGTAAATAAAATGATATAGTAAACCAACGACAACAAAATAGAAAAAAAAACGTGCCTTTTTTATGAGTTTCATTGTTTATAACAAATTCTCGATATCTAGCCAACGCCGCGCCGGGTTTGGCTGTTAAAATAAGTTCTCGATTCGCTAAAGTTTAAAATTTACTTTTTTCTATTCAGACATGAAGATAATTAAGAAGCAAATGGTCTAGGGTACTTAAAATAAACAAAGGAATAAGAAAAGTACATTTTTAAAATTCGTGTCTGTTTGTTTGTTTGGTTGTTAGTTTGCTAGTTTGTTTGTATGTTTGTTCGCATCACTTAAAAACTACTGAACCAATTGCAATGCAGTTTTCATTATTGGATAGTTTAGGGATTAACTTAAAAACTAGTTTACTTAGTATCTCAATCTGATTAGTAGAAGCCGAGCAATCAATAAAAACTTTTTGACGGCTGAAGGAATTTTGATCAAATGTTGGTATGTTAGGTCTTAGAATAGTACATAGAGTAAATTTTACTCAGAGAAATGACCACACGTGCGAAGCCGCGGGTACAGCTTATAATAAAGCAACAAGAACGAAAAAGTCTGTGTAATGAAGAGAATTAAACAAATGGTCTGTGGTACTTAAAATAAGCTACTGACCAAGAATAGATCATTTTTTTAAATCGTGTTTTTCTGTTTGTTTGTTAGTTACTTTGTTTGTCTGTATGTTTGTTCACGCATCACGTAAAAACTACTGAACCGATCTTCTGATTGATATCTCAATCCGATGATTAGAAGCCGAGCAATCGATAAAAATATTTTTGACGGCTGAAGGAATGTTGATTCACATGTTACCTAGAGAAACGCGAAGCCGCGGGCATCAGCTAGTGCGAAAATTACGAAATATTGTAAGCAAATGCCACAACAATCGAGCTATTATCGATTAGGAGCGCTCGAACGATCGATTTGACAACAAGGACGTTTAGCCATCAAGAAATATGTCAAACCTGTCAAACTATCAGTGGCTGTTGGCTGACGAGAGCCAAATGGCGGAAACGCAAATTAAGTTCTCAAAATAATTTATGTGCGGTTGAGCATGTTCTCTTCGAGATACATGCAGGTATGTTACTGGATTAAGTAAGCTTGAATTCTCAAAGTTTTGGCTTTATTTTCTACTAGCTATATCCACGGCTGCACACGCATGGTCATTTCTCGAGGTTAAAAGTACTCTATGTGCTCTACCTAAAATACCTATATACCAACAAAAAAGTTTTTTAACGATTGCCCGGCATTTAATCATTGGATTAAGATAAGAAGTACGATAGCTTTAAGTCAAACCCTAAGCTATCCAACAGCGAAAACCGCATTGCAATCATTCCAGTAGTTTTACGTGATGCGCGAACAAACATACAGACAAACAAACAGACAGACACGATTTAAAAAAATGTTCTATTCTTGTTCAGTAGCTTATTTTAAGTCCCTAAACATTATTTTTTAATTATCTTCTTTTTACAGACTTTTTCGTTCATATTGCTTTATTATATGTATAGATTCTAGTTTGTAGAACTGTACCCCTAGTACGAGATTTTATAGTTTTCGAAAACGAAATGTAGTTTCGTTTGGTTCCATACATTTACTGCAATTCCTGCAAGTTTCCGCTAGAGGCACTGCCTGTAAATGTATAGAACTTAACTAAACTACATTTCGTTTTCGAAAACTATAAAACTCGTACTAGACCCCCTGATCAAAGCTAATACAATACTAAGTAAGAGGGACTGACTATGAGTGGCTGTAGTCCACGCAGGTCATGTGGAACGGACTTCCGTTAGTTTTTATCGCCGAAGTGGGAATGGATAAAGCTATGGTTACAGAAAAGTTTTTATACATTATACCATAGACAAATCCTGACTGGGCTCCCAAAGAACAGGCGTAGCCTACTTTTGGGCTCACAGTTGATTTCTAATACTTGGGTGAAAAAGAAGCTAATACCTAATAATAGCTAACCAGCTATTTCAAGGTTTGATCAAATATTAAATATAATCAACCTACATGAAAATTTCTATGAGGCTCTTATGTTTTCCGTTTTATAAAAATTTAAAGCTTTTATTTAACTTCTCTTGTGTGTATTTATGTATGTCGAGGAATCTTGCAATTCAAATTACGAGCACTTCCATATAAGCTATCTGGCTGAAAATTTCAGGGTAGCTCACAAACCGAAGAAAATGAATTAAAAAATATGTGACTATGAATATAAAAATAGGAAGAGAGAAGCTCATTTTTTTTAAAATTATTTATATGTTCATATATTACTTTAGTTTTCCCGCCCGCAACTTCGTCCGCACGGACTACTGTTTATCGTGAAAAAAGCATCCTATGTTTAGAAACAATGCAAAAGTAGGTATAGCACCAATGCTCTTGAAGTTTTTTGACACAAACGTTCGACGTTCTTTACAGCGAGTAATCAACATTTTCCAAGTTTTCCCGTGGAAGCGTATAATTTTCCGTGATAAAAAGTATGCTATGTTTTATTCTAGGGTATAAGCTATCTCCACTCCAAATTTCATCAAAATCCGTCCAGCCGTTATCGCGTGAAAGCTCCAGACAACAAACAAACAGACAACGTTTCACTTTTATATATTGGTATGGATTACAACTTCATCGTATTAGTTTCATTGTCACAGGAGCAAGATCATATTATATAAACGAGCTAACTTTAGAAACAAAGGCTGAATAAATAATAGTACTGCGATGAGGCCAGATTAGCGCGAAAGTGAGTCCTATATTGAAACCGAACAGACGCGACTCACTTTGCGTAGCGTAAATCATGCAAGACAACGCTCGTCTGGCCTCAGCCTAAAGTTTCATAAATTCTCTGCTAGTAACAATATTATATTTAATAATGTATAAAAAATAATAATTCCTTAAGCAACAATGAAACTACGTAATCCTTCGGTGATGGAGTTTATACGGGAAACAGGCCGCCTTCCCACACCCGCGCCTTCTGTTAGAATTGAAAATATGGAATAACTTTGTAAACATCTAGACGTTTGAACGTAAGACCAACAATCTTGATACTTTAAAAAAATAAATGGTATGTGTCATATGAGTGCTCGTTGATGTCTTTTGTATGAGAGTTAGTTTCCTGAAGTTTTCCACACAATTACCGTTGACTAGGTTTTTAAGCAATACCGAGTGTTAGTTCAAGAGGAGGTAGGTACGTTTATTTCAATTGTCCATCCATATTAATATTATGAAAGCGAAAGAATCTCTGTCTGTCTGTTACCTTTTGCCGAATCGGCTGAACCGATCTTGTTGAAATCTGGTACGGAAATAGTTTGAAACCTGTGATAGGATATAGAGTACTTTTCATCGTGATAAACTGTAGTCCGTGAGAACAAAGTCGCGGGAAAAATGTAGTAATAAAATTGTAATACCTATCTATGTGTATACATGCGTAGATGGAAGCTCGTTGATGTACTCGTATTTTATGAGAAGAAAAAAACAGTTGTTCAGTTTATTTCTAAACCTAACCTTAAATTGTTTTTTCCTACATTTTTACTAGGAAAGCTGGAAAACTTCTTCATATTACATTATTTAAGGACTAACAAGTATCAAAACCACTTGTCCCCGTATCTACAACCAGGAGCCCAATGCACCGATGCGTGCTAACCAAATTATGGCGGCTGGTGAAGTGAACTATGAAAATAGGATTTCTTTACCCCTCACCCCCCTTTTGTACCCCGACAGTACCAGGTGAGGAGGATTATGAAGATTGTCAAGGAATTGATATGATGACGGCGTAATTATTCGTTCTAGAAATTAAATCAAATTTTACTAACTTTAATTTATTAAATCACTTGACAGCCGGGCATTTTATTACGTGCACTCACCTGTGCGCCGGCTTTATTCGTGATTATTATAAATTCTATAGAAAAAAAACTATAATAGCATTTGATTATTTTTGTATATTATGTTACAATCGATTTTTAATACAAGCTTTTTTATAGTAGCCGCGCAAACCTGCAGCTCGACCCGTCTCCTCTCCCTTACCCCTGTTTCATATCGACATAAATGATTCACCTATGGCTAAAAAATGCAGCTACACATTGCAATAAAGGCCGATGACGACAGAGTGCCGTGTTTTTAGAGAATTCTAGTAATTCGGCTCACGAAGCAGCAAAAGTAGATTAAAAATCTAAATAACTAGCTTAAAAGCTAAAAAACACGTCTGCCCTGCCAAAAAAGAACTTATGCCAATTAATTATATACTGCTGAAATGTTCTTGTTAAGGCCTTCAATTTGATACTTGTAAACATCGAAGTTTATTTTTTCGCTTTTGTTAAACATTACTCCTCTTTTTTTGCATTTGAGTAAAAATAGCCCTTTTCTTCGTATTATGAGCTACCCTGAAAGTTTCAGCCAGATAGCTAATCGGGCAGGGTTCGAAATTTGAGTTGCAAGATTCCACCCAGTACGACAGACAAACAATAAAGTGACTCAATAAAAACGTTTTAAAATGAATGATTTCTTCTTGATCTATATCTATATCTAAGTTGAAAGGGGTCCTAACATTTTAGTATGGGTCATGTCATACGTACACGTTTTCCCTACAACCGCCATTTTGAACAATCACCGTCACAAAAACCCGACTGCGAACTAAACTAAAAAACAGCAACAATTTAAGTGAGAATTGTTGTTAACCAACTTTCAATCGTTATAGAACTTAAATAGTCATTCGAAATGAAAAATACTAAGAGAAAACTATAGATGATTTTCAAATTAATATTCAATGATACCCCACTTAATATAGTTCTTCGACTTTATTTTTGTACTTTTTCACGTAATCAAAACTCAATATGGCGGCAACTATGGCATCTAGTTGTCGCCATATTGAGTTTTGATTACGTTCATGTTCTTAACATTGTCATGAGGCGGTCCTAGGGTTTGTTCCACCAGCCCAGGGACCAAACCTCAGTGGGAACATAAAAGTACAGGAACAATTAGGAGCACTTGGAGATGATCATAAACAGCGGCTTCACCTTCGTGGACTCGTTGTAGCAGAAGATGACCATGTACAGAGATAGCTGGCCTATCAGCAACGCTTGCAGGACTCTGCCAGTTGAGTTGGTCCCTCTTTACTGAACACGAACACGCCCCAAGCTAGAAGTGAGCATTTTGGTGGGTATTCTATTGGCCGTTATTTTAGGTACGTGGTATTTAAGCAGTAATTTAAACTGCCAGACATAGATAGATAAAATAATAATTTATTTTCCACTTTTATCAGATATTTTGTAAAAACCATGGACATGAGCCAAAGCAATCAATGACAAATAAGCAATGACAGGTTACTTGAATTTAGAATTAATAATGACCAACTATCAAATGGGTATGATTATGAAAGAATTAAGAATTTATGAAAGAGGTTTCACATCGTCACAACATAATTCATAGTTTTGTTCTTTTTCACAATATGGCGACTGAACTCCTCATCATTAAAGTGCTAGGAGGTTTGTGTTTGGGCTCATGGCCAACACTTTAAAAGAATGATCGTTCAGCTAAGAGCGTTCAGCTATTTAGGCGGCTTTTAAAAAAACTTGTTGTATTCTAAAAAAGTTACTACTTCACATTAAAAGCTTTTATTTAACTTCACTTATATGTATGTATGTATGTATGTATTTTTGTCTGATCTGGAATCTTGAAATTCTAATTTTGAGCACTTCTCGATTAGCTATCTGACTGAAACTTTCGGGGTAGCTCACAAATCGAAGACAAAGCAAATAAAAAAAATACATTAACGGTGAAAATGCATAAAAAGCTCATAATTATTGTGCTTAAAGATTTTTATTTCTTAAACGAATAATTAAACATTTTTTATTATCTATTATTATTATTATCTTCTCCTATCTGCTAAATATAAACCGTCACCACGTCGTGTCGCTGATTGACTGTCTGACAATCAATATACAGCCTAAACCAGGAGAAATAGAGAAGAGAAACGAGGGTAGCTTCCTATAGTGCTATAGTGTAGTGTAGGGGAGTACTATGAAAGAAAAGTCACTGAGCACATCTAGTACACCTATCAAAAAATACCGTGATATGCTTACAAACTGACTGACAGGCAACGCGGGATCTGGGAGGGTTAAAAGGGGTGGAAAAAATCGCATTCGCGCAAAGCTGCCGCGAACAGCTATTTCCTGATATTCACTTAGCGATTCTGTAGTGCACTTTTTTACCTACAGTGGTCGATCTTTTATTTTATTTCCAGATTTCGGACTTAGACTTAACCTGCCTTGTCGATATAAGCCACTATGTTAATGAGGAACCAAGACTTGAGGGTAAAATCCGTCAATAATCCCAAGCTTCAGGGCGCTTGTTCACTATGTCACACGAAGTTACTAAGGGTATGTTCAAGCGCCAAGCTCTCAACTTTTACGTCGAAAAGGTTCATCATTCATAATTTCAATCATTCCTTTTTTTGTCCTTGTTGTATGTAGTATGGCTTATTTACCAACTGTTTTAAATATTTTTTATTTACTACTTTTTTCACCTGTCACATACCTACTTGATTATGATAAATGATAATATTATTATTATTATATATTAGTATATTCGGTACTTATAGTATTCTTTTGTATTATATAGTTTTAGTTTTATTTATTCTTTCAATTTAAGTTTATAGGTCCCTATTTCTAATCACTTTACGTTATTTTTCTTTTTTTACTGCACCGCTACCATTTTTTTTGCACGTCCAGGTTGACTGGTAGAAAATGCTACTTAGCATTAAGTCCTCCTTGTACATTGTATTTGTGTGCTAAAAAATAAATAAATAAAAGAAATTCCTTGCAGATAACGTGTGACGAACAATTCCACGAAGAAATGACGCGTTTCGTGGTTAAATGGTCATAGCCAGGTCTCTCTATCAAGTTGCGGTTTCCCAATTTTAATATCATCGTACCCCACCACGTAACCAGAGCTGAGATTCAAGTCAAATATTCTCTCAGAGACAGACATCGGCCATGATCCTGTGGTTGTTTAATCGATCTAAGAATTCAACAGCGAAATAGTAGCAATTTACGTTATCCTTGTCTTCTTTCACGGCCCAAAAGAACCGACAGTTTAATAATTCCAATAAAAAACATGTTTACAAACCAAACACTTGTTCTTTGCAAACAATAGCTAAAGATTACGAACCCACTATACCCGTTACGTAAGGGCATAAACCCACAAAGAAGCCGAAAGCACCAGCACAGAGTATACAGGCTGAGTTTTTTCTCCAGCCAGTGTGGACAAATTCTAATCTACACATAGGGAAAATGCTGATAGGAACATAGCCTCAATTTTAAAGCAAATAAGTGGTATAAATATATTTTTACAAAATTATTTATTTAACACACAATTTTTACATAATAAGTATTTTTTGCAAGTTTATTTTATTTTATTGTGACTATGCAATTGCGTAGGAACAACTTTAAAAGGCAAGCCGATAAGAGGATTCAGCTGGGATGGGAAGCATTTGGTAAAAACTTCGTCAGGTCTTCTCGTCATCCATAACACAGTGCCTAAAGACCAACGTCTTCAACGCGTGCGTTCTACCTACGAAGCCGAAACATTACAGTGAAGCTGGTCCTTAAATATAAAGTCGCTCAGCGAGATATGGAAAGAGCTAAACTGACACAGCTCAAAGAATTTGCAAGCTGAAGTGACTATGGGCCGGCCAACTGACAACCGTATAGGGGTAAACAAGTTCTAGACCGCGATTAGTGTAGGGCGCCCAACGGCCAGGTGAAGAGACAACTTGCGAAAGACAACCGGCAGTGACTGGATGAGGAGAGCCGAAAATCAGGCTCAGTTGCGTTCACAAGGACCTACGTCCAGCAGTGAACGAATACGGGCTGATAATGTTAGGAAGGATAATAACAAAGATTTGTTATACAAATCAGCCTGTATAATAGTAGTAAGTATGTCTGATGTGCCGAATGCCGACAAAGGGATAAAAACCTCGGATGCTTTGTTATTGATAGTTTTGCGGCAAAATTTTTGATGGAATATGTTCGCACGAGTTTTATCCTGTATTCTAGTTCTTTCGTGTCGGTGTTTCAACCATTGTGCTCTGGGATGGTATGTAGGTATTAGATAAAACACCGTGGTGAAAAGATTAGCCAGCGACTGCGAAAATGCAGTAGAACTTTTCATCAGCCGTTACGCGCTTGCGTGCCATGTTAAATCCAATTGTTTTGAACAGTGTGGGAGTTTTTCAAAGAAACTAGTACGTTTTTGAACTGGAAATCTGTTTATGGTGATCACATATTTTTAATATTTTTTAGAATAATTAGATAGGTAAACTATTTAACTACCTTAAATTATTTAATGACACCAAAATAATGATTAAATAATCTATAGAGAATGTTTACTATGAATGCGCGTGCGTGATCGCGCGCAGAAGAAATAAAAAGGTTTTTTACTTTATGTATCTAACTAGCTGTACCCGTGGCTTCACATGCGTTGTCATTTCTCTTGGTTAAAAGTACTATTCCAAGATCTAAAATACCAATATTTGGTATATTGGTATTTTAGATACGCGTGGTTATTTTTCTAGGTTAAAAGGTACTCTATATGCTATTACAGGACCTAAAATACCATATATCAACATTTGATCAAATCTTCTTCAGCCGTCCAAAAGTTTTTATCGATTGCTCGGCTTCTACTCATCGGATTGAGATACCAAGTACACCAGTCTTTAAGTCAAACCCTAAGCTTTCTAACCGCAATCCAGTAGTTTTTATGTGATGCGTGAACAAACTTACAGACAAACAGAGAGACACGAATTTGAAAAATGTTATATTCTTTGATTTTGAAAACTAACGCGAGTGATATTCATATTAAATATAAATAAAACGGCTAAAAACTCACGAAAAAGAAGAAGAAAATCGGAAATACTCTGACCAGTTTCAGATTATTTTGAAGTCCTTCATCTGGGATTGTTATGCCGACAAGCCGCGACGAGCGCTACGAACGTCAGCACGCAACTGACGACGCGTGCGTGACGCGGGCGGCCCAGTGGGCGGCGATTGCGGCGCTCGACTATGTTCGGCCTGAACAGTCACTTCGTTGTCTGTCGAGGAGTTATTACTGTGCTGGATTTGTTGGCTGTTAAGCCATAGCCATAGCATATATGGTAGCCATTATACCATTTTTTGTTAAGTAACCTATACCATTTTTTTTAATTATCTTCTTTGTACAGACTTTTTCTTCATATTGCTTTACTACAAAAAAAACTAATTCAACATTTAAATTCAAATTATATTTATTGGACAGAATATTGTGTTAAATAAGATGATCATGGTTAATATAATGCAATATTCTACCGTTTCCGGTGCACAAAATATTAAGCATGCCGTCTAATTAGCGAAGTTTTATAAATTAAGAATTATTATGTTATTTTTACAGAGCATAAAAATTAACATAAAAAATCGTTTACAGTTTTAAAACATCAAAACAATAAATTAATACTAAAATAAACATGTCAGAAGAATGAATATCATTAATGATATAAAACAATTGAATGTCAATAATGTACCTATTTGAATCGTTATTATCTTTACACAAATGTCATATTAAGACAAGATTTGAAAAATAAAGTGACACAATTATAATAAAATATCGTTTTACACTTCAATTTGTTATCCAAAAATTAAGTTTTACGTTTAGACAAAAGGAAATTCATAAGTTTTGTTTTAAAAATTTGAATGGCTAGCTAACTGCCAGCTTATTATAAATTCTAATTGCCATACAAGATACAATAGACATTGTCACTAAATACTTTTAACCGTAGTTTTGAGACATGCAATTTTAATATTTGCAATATCATTGTGTTTATCAAAAATTGTTTGGTATTGATGAACAAAAAAATCTAAAAATTCTGCTCACATAAGGATTTATCACACTTTTTGACCTCTAAAGCTCTGATTATGTTAACGGAATTACCGCATATGATAATACCATACCGTAGGATCGTGGAAACGTAGCCGTGGTAAGCGCATAATGCTTCCATAGAAGCAACACGTGTTACCCGATTAAGGACATAAACAAAACGATCCAATTTACCACATAAGTTTCCAATATGCCATTATATTACAGTTTTTGTCAATTGAAATACCTAGGAAAATAGTGGAATCAACTTGTTCAACAACGGCGCCGTCATATGTAATATTAAGCATTACTGGATTACTATTATACGTTTGAAATTGATCTATTTTTGTTTTATCAATGTTTACATGTATTTTGTTATTTTGCTTCAACAAACTTATTTAACTTATTTAGTGTGTTATTAATATCTTCTGCAAATTTAGCCAGATCTCTAGCTTCTACAATCACGGCCGTGTCATCTGCGAAAAGGACACATTTGTGTTTAGTTACATGAGGCAAGTCATTGATGTACAAGATGAATAAAAGTGACCCCAAATTACTACCTTGGGGGACTCCACATTTATTCTCTTCAAATTGGGATCTGCTGGTGACTTTGTTAGGACTGGGAAAACTCGAGATTTTTACACATTGATAGCGGAAGCTAAGCAGCCATTATGAACCTTAAACACATTTCCAGTTCGTAAATGTACAAGTACCTTTGAAAAATGCCAACACTTTTCGAAAGATTTGAGTTTAGAATGGTTGTCATGGGTAAGCAAATCGAACATAAAGGGACATTGCCCAGAGTGCACTGGACGTTGTTAGAAGGATAGAGCTTGATATATAATAAAAAGTCATACGGGGAGGACCCTGCTAGTATTGCGCACCTGTGATTAAGTTAAACTGATCCTGTACCGCTCCACAACTCCCTGGTTGCTACGGTGAGAGATTGGGACCAATGCCCTGTACATCAAACGTGGCAATCATCCCACGCGCCCCAATTAGCTTATTACCACGTTTATATGAAGTCACTTTCTTGTTTGTCGTTCCGGTGGAATCTTGCAACTCAAAGGACACGGCCCGTTTTGCTATCACTTTCTGCCTAGTTATTAAAAGTTCATGTTCATCAATAGTTTAATGTTATTTGTATTGAAGATTACCCTATTACTAATTGCAAATAAGCAACATCTCTCAAGAACTTCTAGTTTTAAAGATAATCACAAGATACTTTTTTACAAGTTGAAACACTTAGAAATAGCTATAGAGGCTCTCAGGCACTCCATTTGAATTTGTTTTGAGAAAATCTTTTGAATTATAGAGTGTTTCATTGAATAATTACTATTTTTAGATATAATCTTTACATAGCCCACTCAAAATTCATTTTTATATACTTACCTCTATTGATAGCCATCGTGTGAGCTTCGTAAGTAAATGCGTTGATAGTGAGGATACATTATACCTTCGCAAACGTTGCGTGGCTATCATGTGGCTATGCTGCAGTAGATACACCTCAATTAAATCAGTCACATAAATATTTATCCAAAACGTGAGCAAAAATGAGTCCGTAGTAACGAACGATGGTAAAGATATATTTGTAGAAGAAATCAGTCCGGGAGAAAAGCGAAGGTTGTCGGTTTTATAATGCACTAACAAGATCAGAATTATATGGTGTACCATACACAAAAATGCAAGCGCAACGGAGACAATGAATAACTACTTGTGATAACTACTAAAACGTAGTGATTATATTCTCTTTGATAACTACAAAATGCAAAAAAGTATTCACAAGTTACATGACATAGTGTGATGTGACATATGTCTGATATTTCTCGTAGTCCGATTTTGCTAAGTGAAAAGCAAAATCGTATTGAATTATTTGTAAGAATGAAATAACAAACAAATAATCAAGTCAAAAAATGTTGCAATTTACAATATTATTTTTAATAAACATTATGTGCATTCACTTTATTTATTGATTCATTTTTCATTTACAAGTTTATTTATCATCGTACATACATTTCGTTGAACGGAAAGTAAGACATTCAAAATGTCGTTGCTTTTCAGATAGAACAATTTAATTACTTTTAATAGCAGTCCTTTAAAGCCTGGACTTTTAGACATACATAACACATGCCGTAATTTCTATATATTTTTTGTGAATATTAATAATTACCTGCAGTCAAAGTACGTTCTAGGCAAAAACTGGCCATGTCCTTTCCAGCACTACCCGATTAGCTATGAGGCGAAAAGTTTCACTTTCAGGGTCACTAACAAAACAAGAAAAATAATATTGAAAAAAAAGACGTTTTTAGAGTCGTTTTTAATCTAAATGGGCTGCTTGTTTTAGTGTTGATTTCAGTTAGTAGGTATGTGAGTGTTATTGTTGTATGGATGGATGTGAGTCTGGACTAAAACAAGCATATGTGGTACAAAAATCGACTTCAAATGAATTTAAGCTAGCAACTCAATTTTTTTTTGGCAAAAATCTTTATCCTGAACATACTCTAAAATCATCCACCTAGGGTAGTAAGTGTATTATTTTCATTCAGATTTAATTCATATTATGGTAGGTATGTATATTATATTTAGTAAAGTATTTAATTATTTATGTATGTACTGGTTTATGTATAATCATTTATGTTTATATTATTTATTATTACTTATTATTATTTTGTATATTATTTACTTTGTTTCTTTTGTATATATTGTTCAGTACTTTGAGCCGCACGCCCTACTATTATTTCTTTCACGACCTAGATAATGCTGTTTAGCATTAAGTCCTTCCTTGTACACTATTTTTGTGCAAAACTATTCAATAAAAAAAAACACTAACAAATTACTGTGCCAATTCTGATAAAAATGCACATACACTGAAGCCTTCAAATAAAAATATAACTTTCAAAAGAAATATGTGAACATACGTAATTAAACTACTAAATCAATTTTGATGAATTTTATACAGTACCAAACTTTAGGTTTATTATTTAAATTCAAAATTAATTATCTAATTCAATTCAAAAATCCCTACATATGAGAGTACATTAACACTTCATTATTTAAATTAAAAATTATTCATCTAATTCGATTCAAATATCCCTACATATGAGAGTACATTAACACCAAAACAAATCGAATAATTAAAATAAACATATAACAGTTTTGGTGAAATTGATGTGGGAATAGGTACAATGAAAGTCTACCCTTTTAAATAGATTATGAACCATTCAAATTGGTTCACAAATGCTGCATCCTTATTTTCCCAATGAAAAACTGCTAACCCAATTTTGATAAAAAAGGTGGTAGGTATTATTTATTATTATTACCTCGAAAGTATAGCCTTTCAAACAAAAAAATAATTTTCAATATCTGTCCGGCAAATTGTCGGAGAAATCGCCATCGCTCGTTTTGGAGTTCTATGAGGGAGGCCTAAGTTCAGTGGTAATGATGATGATAATGATGGTGAAGATGATGACAATGATGATGATAGATGATGGTTTAGCTACTTTAAGAGCCAACTATAGCAAAAGGTGGCGGGGTTCATGTGCCTTTTACAGATTTTTTTTTAAACTATTAAAGTGATAAATGTATACTTAGGTAAACGTATACAAAATTAAAATTATGGAACGAAAAACACAGAAAAAAGTCATTAACAGATTCGGTGGTAGAAACCAGGTATTCATATTGAAGCAAGGCACCATCTTACAGAGAGTAGCGAAAGCTTTTCCTGAAAACTTGGTATAACTTTATTTATGCAACTTTTTTGAACTGAGGTTTTTTTATTAAGCATAAATATTTCAACAAGAATTAAAAATTATGACATTTTGTTTACCTGTGTTATACATATATCATCGAATTTATTTCATAAACTGAACACAGTACAGTTAGTACAGTTTCAAAAACACCTACAGAAGACTTATAGCGCACTTCGGACATAGCCTCTATATATAGGATATTTTTGCTGAGCACTGGCCCTTTTGGTACACTCGCATAGCTTGTAATGCTTATGTTAATTTGTATTACTAGGCATTAATTATATTTTTGTCTAAATTATTTGTTGTGGCAATAAAAACTTTTTTCTTTCTTTCTTCTTTCTTTCAATAGGGTTTTTCATGGCCAGGGTAAACGTTTGTGTGATGAGCATCCATAATTGTTCTCTGGTTATAAATGGAATTGCTTAGCACATAGGCAAACTTCATGCTGAATAGCACTTTCTTTCATCTAATCTTTGGATAAATTAAAACTAGAGCAACAAAACAAAATAAAAAAAATATTAGAGCGTTGGCAGCCTTTTACGGTTCAATAGTGCAATGTGCGGTTTTGCATCGCTCCGTTCTTTAGAGTGCACGTTAAGTTGTCGGTCCCGGCTGTTATTGATTAATAGCAGTCGTAAAGCCATGCCAGAAGCCCTCTGGCGGCCTGACATATTCTGACACCAGAGGCCAGCACTACCTCATACGAAAAGCATGCCGGAGCATCTGACAGGATTCGAGATTAATACTCAAAATGCATAACATATAGTTACGCCATCTAGCGTGAGGTAGCGAAACGTTACCCTCAACCCTCTGACATCATGGAGGGTCATGTCATCAATTTGCACAAATAGGAACCCTCTCTAGAGAACAGATTCAGTAACAACATAACATAGATGTCACTATGAGTCCGGAAAATTTCAGAAAATCTATTAGGAAATTCAAAATTGCACATAAAAATTGCCAGCCATTTTAGAAAGTAACTTCTATTATCACGGTAAACTGAGCTTTAGAATGTTTTTGTTTCAACTAAACTATACCTACCTAAGGTATATAGTTTTTTTAATCAGAATTATCATTTTTTAAAGTAGATTCAGAAACACTGCGCATGGAGTATTTTCTCTTCTCTGCCCTTATAAAATGAGTGAAGTCTCTAATGCGTACCTAAGCATAGTGCACTCGGACATAAGCCCCTTTTCTTACAACACATACAACCATACGTTTTCTTGTGCTCTATTAGTTTATTTTTTATTACCAGCACCTACCAATATTAGTTTGTGTCAAGTCGACCTGTAACTATGTAATCTGTGGAACTAAATTTCATCTACTACTAGTAACCATTTTAAACTTTTCAAACGTATGTAATTCCAATAAAAGTATAATAGTACGTATGGTAACATCGAGCTGAGAGTCTGATGATGGATGGCAGATAAAATGACGAGTAAGCCATTCGAGATTGTTTGTGCTCATTTATCTTAACGAGACCTAGTTATTTCACCTGATAAAGAGCGTGTTTCTAGTTTTTAAACTATATTTTTAAATCCATATATTGTAACTCTCTACGGCGTCATTACACCACAATAATTATAACAGCGATACAAATAAAAATAAAGCGATACGCAGAATAAATAGCCTCTTCTTGCTTTGGGGTCGGACCCCTCACAGAAATAGGGATGGGACACGCACGCTAGACTGGCTCGAGTGTCGATGAAGCGAGTGAGCGAGGGATCTTAGTCATTATGGATGCAACACGAGGCTATATAATTATGGAACTAACTGTGCTCAAGATAAATCTGTTGTTTTCTTATTTGTTGTACAAGCTATAGCAATTAGGCCATAATAGAACTTAAAGTAACTTAGGTATTATGTTATCGTCCATTAGAGACTTCAGACTATACCTTAATAGTTAGTTTGATCTGAAGATCTAAGGTAAAAAGTAAGAGTAAGATTGTATGAAATTGGTTGAGTTGTTAATCGAAAGAGATATAATACTGATTTAAGTATATGATTAACACGCTGCAACCCGCAGCTTTGCGCGCATATTTGGCCACTCCCGTTCACTCCCTTAGAGATGTTTTTTTTTAAATCCTCCTTTGTGCACTTCTAGAGTACTCAAGTATATGTCCTCCAAATTTCAAATCTCTAAGTCCACTGGTTTGGCCGTGCGTTGTTTGTTAGTCAGCCAGTTTGTCACGCCATAGTGTTCGAGTGTGTCTGGCTAACCTAACGCGGCCGCATTATTTAGTCAAAATATAAACTTACCATTACCGTAGAGTTTCTGATATCTACGAATCCTTCAATCTGTTATTGTAGCAATAATATTTAAAGAGTTAGCGACTATTTTAGTTAAATAGATGTATGGTGGTATCAAAATGTTGTTCTTTTCCAAGCGAATTCCACACGGAATCCACATTAGTTCCACCATTCTTCTTCTTGTAGCGCCTCTTCACTAGTGGAGGCGGTCCGTCAGCTCATCGAATTTCTTTCTGTCCTGCGCCAAGCGAAACAGCTGTTCTGCGCTGGCGATATTAGTCCATTCACGGATGTTGCGCAACCAAGACTTATGTGTAAATTTAGATCCGATAGTTCCATCATATCGGATCTAAATTTATACATTTGACCATAGAGTTCAAAATCACCTGCACGTACCCAAAAAAAATATCGACAATGTCCCCTCACTTCGTTCGCGGGTCGATCCGATCCCGATACAATTACACTGTGTGTAGACTCGTTACTGCACAATCTCCCCAACGCCGTCCAACAATACCCCACAATATACACCCTAACTACAACCAATGAGGTTGATTTTAGCGTGGCAGAACATCCCCAAACTTTCACCTCTTTCAATAGGAGTTTAAACCTTGCGTAGGAAAGCTTTCACTTTTCAGGAATTATTTCAGATATTTACCCTAATAGTTTTGCACTTTAATCGAGTTACTTTAAGGTGGAATTTTGCGTGGGTGGGGTTGTTTTTCCAAAGGAGGCAGGCTTAAAACTCTCGAAAGCAATTCTCGAGGGCCCGGAGGTTTAAAGCGTCCAAACAATAGATGGTAGCATTCGATATTCAGCCGATTATGAACCTTTACGGTAATGCTCTTAGCAAGGTGTGATTTTTGTCCGGAGCCCATAGAAATTTCTAAATGTTGTTGGGGGAAAATAGACTTTAGGGGTTGTTTAGTTGGGGAAAAGTTGAGTTGAGTTTTCAATTCCACAGCTAAGGAACTTAAGACAACTTTAGGCACCTGAAAGGTTTGGAAATATAACAGGTTTTAATGTATTCTCTGGTTATACTTGCTTGAAACTTTTTGTAAGACTTTTAGTATAATCAAGCAGAGCCGAGAAGATTCCTAGTGCGCGTTAGAATACAACGATAGCTGGTTCAGTCTTCAGCTCCACATTAATGACTTTTCAGAAGTTATGTGCTGGTTTCCATCGCTCCGTGCTTCGGACGGCACGTTAAGCTGTCGGTCCCGGCTGTTATTGATTAATAGCAGTCGTTAAGCCTTGTCAGAGGCCAATCACAGGCCGTCTGACGGCCTGACTAACTTTGACACCAGAGGTCAGCACTACCTCACAGTAAAGAGATACAAGCATGAAAATTTAACCCATAAATTTGAGTACACACTTATATTCTTTCAAGCATACATTATTCTAATCATATTTTAAAAGCGACGATGATGATGATGATGACTATTAGTCAAAAACATTAACAAGATAGATAAATAGATACTTAAACTCTTTATCGACCAAGAAAACCAACTAAACAAAGGAAACTCAAAAAAAATGGTAAAAAGGCGGCCAGAAGTGACGGATAATATCAACACCGTCATCGGTGTTATCGCTAAAAGCGATCTCTAAATCAAGTTTTAAAATATGACTACAAGTCTTTGCTATCACCTATTTGATATCGATATCGTGGAATATGTGAAAAATTAATTAATAAATAGCATAAGGACACAATATATAAATTGGTTTCAACATTCGGACGTTTTGTGATTTTTGTAAAATATTAATGAACACATGTTTCACAACAAAGCATTATTTTTTGTTTTAAAAATGCTATCACTATCCAGACAATGCCAAAGAAATCTCCCAACACAAACTTTAATCATTCGCAGTACCAGCACAGACAAAAAAATGAGAAAACATCACAAAAAATACATTGAACAATAAAACATTTTCATACGCGGGCGCGGTAGGAAAACCGACGGTGGCACAATTTTCGATTTTGGAACACGGACCGGCGGGAAAATGCCGACGGTAGGTTGCCGACGGCTTTTGAACTCTCCTCTCCCCTCTACCAATCACACAACAGTATCCGCCCCATGCGAGAACGGGACGGAGTTGTACGGAAAAGCGAAACGTAAGAAAGGGACGGACATCACGCATGTGTATACACGTCTAAGAGGGAAATATGATGCATCGTGTTGTTTTAGTATCAGTTTCTGTTCGATTTATTTACGTAGGTATTTAATTACGTTTTTTCCGACACGTAACGACTGAAGAGTGGATTAACTTGAAATCATACTTTTACAACAATAAGTATGATAATTGTTGATAATAACAATGAACATAAAAAACTTATTTAAGTGTTTATCATCTGTGTCAACTTGTTACGAAATAATGCCAGGATATAAGTTTCAAAGTGTAAAGAGCTAAAATGTTTTATAACGTCGTAAATAGTACGCACAGCGCTCACATTACGTAGTATTTACGTCATTCACGCTTGTGTGAGTTAGAAAGACGATGGTTTTCCTGGTGTGCGTGAGTTTTCCACTGAAGGGGAAAGCCCGCCATACACGTTGATAACGTCACATTTTGAAAATGGAATGCCCTTTTCAACTTTTTCAATATGCTGATGGAGCAATTTGCTTAAAAATAGAACGCATGCTTTTTATTTTTAAAAAGTTTGACAAAGGACGTCGTCGCTTTGAGGGCAATGATGACGTTTATGAATATTAGAAATTCCAAGAATATTTACACCTCTTTTAAATATTTTCAGTTCACGTTCTTAGAGAAATAACGACAAACTGTTTTGTCTTTTCCTCTTTTCTAAATTAATTATGGATTATTTTCCATCATGCCGTCTCAGTGAGTGTAGGCTGGAGGCGTGGAGGTCAAAGTTTGAGATACATAAGTGGGTACTTTTTAACAGCTTTTATTTACTTTGTTTGTTTTGAGTCTTGTGTTGGTCAAATTTTGCAAGCTGAATTATTATAACTTCCTCGTATCCTACGGAGTGGAATTTCTACATGTTGGTTTATTTTTATGGTAAGCATGACCTGAATCGACATCCAGGAATAGCTCCAGATAAAGGAAGTCTTCAACGGCCAACAGCACATACAAGAAATTTTGTGTGCGCATTTTATTATGCTAGGCGATTTTAAGTTTAACCATGACATGGTTGCTGCACTAAGGTTAACAGCACTGACACGAAATGTTGTATACGCACATAATAATTGTGATAGTCCATTCTAAGTTTCACCATAACATGGTTGCTGCACTGAGGTTAACAGCACTGACACGAAATGTTGTATACGCACTTAATAATTGTGATAGCCCATTCTAAGTTTAACCATGACATGGTTGCTGCACTAAGGTTAACAGCACTGACACGAAATGTTGCATACGCACTTAATAACTGTGATAGCCCATTCTAAGTTTAACCATGACATGGTTGCTGCACTAAGGTTAACAGCACTGACACGAAATGTTGTATACGCACTTAATAATTGTGATAGCCCATTCTAAGTTTCACTATGACATGGTTGCTGCACTAAGGTTAACAGCACTGACACGAAATGTTGTATACGCACTTAATAATTGTGATAGCCCATTCTTAGTTTCACCATGACATGGTTGCTGCACTAAGGTTAACAGCACTGACACGAAATGTTGTATACGCACTTAATAATTGTGATAGCCCATTCTAAGTTTCACCATGACATGGTTGCTGCACTAAGGTTAACAGCACTGACACGAAATATTGTATACGCACTTAATAATTGTGATAGCCCATTCTAAGTTTCACCATGATATGGCTAATGAATAAAGTTTTTTTTTTGTAATATTTTAATTAACTTATTTCTTGATTGGCCTGACACGAATGTGAGACGGTTTGTGCATTGTGCCAATTTTGAGTGAGGTAGGTTATTTTACATGCCATATTTTCGTTTTCAATTTAAAAAGATACTTATTTGTAATTTAAGTTTCTCATTGAAGGTGTGGTGGGTATATTTGCCAATGTAAAACAAAATTCTTGTAAATCTATATATAAATAATAAAGCAGTAATAACAGAAATAATTAAAACAATAAAAAAATGGTCTAGGGATCTAAAATAAGCTACTGAACAAGAATCTAACGTTTTTAAATTTGTTTTTAGTATGTCTGTCTGCCTGGATGTTTGTTCCGGCATCTAGTAGAAACTACTGTACCAATTGTTTTCACTCTTGCATAGTTTAAGTGCACTTACTTAATATCTTAATCCGATGAGTATAAGCCGAGTTTACAGTTAAAAATATTTTAGACGATTGAATGAGTTTGGATGTGTTGGTATTTTAATAGGTAGGTACTTTTATTCCAGGAAAATTACCATACGAGCAAAACGCGGGCACTGCTAGTATTTCAATAATACTTTCCTGTGTTTTTTTTGTTAAACATCGAATATTGTGAAACACCTAATGGCGCGGTATTGTACTAAGGCCGATTATTGGCTTGGTGATCGATCGCCACGGCGTGGCGACGCGCCGCTCGTAGCTCGTCAGCTCTTTCCGCCTCAGCTCGGCGATATTCGATGCTTCACATCTGCCAGGCGTCCCGCGACGACTCTTTTTTTTGTTAGATACCTGCTCTATATAGTAGGTACTTATATAAGTACAAAAAACCGTTTAACTCAATATAACAGACATCATTTTTATTCATATAGGTCTAGAGGCGATCTCATAACGACACCCTTTCCATAATTACGCAGATGCAACATGATTGTAAATTCGTATTTATTTATTTATGGATTCGTCGTCGAGGGTACATCTCATTATTCCAACGTTAATAGAGTCTGTCGCGAATTACAACCGACATAGTATTTATTAGGGTTCCTTAGTTAAATAAGGAACCCTTATAGTTTTGTCATGTTCGTCTGTACGCCCATCTGTCCGTCGTTTGTTTCTCAACAACTTCTTTGTGTCTGCACCGACAACATAGCAAATATGGGGGCTGCGTATGTGTGAGTGGATAATTTGTGGTTGATACACAATTTCATTACAAAAAATAAACTAAACTAAAACAATGCAGACTGCATTGTTTTAGTGAGAACTTGACAGCGTAACTCGATTAACAAGGTCGTGATCTTGTTTCGATGTGGCGGCCGATTGGCATAACATGGTGTAAGTGTGTGCATGAGGCTTGTGCGTACGAGCGGATCGGTTTATCGTGGGTGCTTCACCTGGGATTTGGCGATGCAAACTTGGCGACTTTTTTGGTCATTACCAATTTATTCAAAGTTTTTAGATATATGCAACCATTTCATAGCATTATGAAGCTGATAACCAAAAACTAATCGAGTTAGGGCCCATTTGATATTTTTTATGTCTTGATGAGTTCTGTGGACTTAAAGCAGTTTTTTTAGTGGTAGGCCTCTTCTTCAAGAGTCCGCCATGGGTCTTGGTGACACCACCTTTGCCAGATATTGAACTGCCAAGGTGTAGTATGCTTTACTGTATTCCGATTTGCAGAGCAATTTTTCCAACATGAGACTTAGAAACCAATGTCTCACAGGGTGGCGAGCGCAGTGCAGTGACGCGCAACATTTTGAGAAACAAAGTTATGGTTGACACTGGAATTTTTATGAACTGGCGTGACGCTTACCGTCAGGTAAGCAACCTGCTCGACTAGTCACTCAAATCCATACCAATATATAAAAGTGAAACGTTATCTGTGTGTTTGTTTGTTTGTTTGGGGTGTTTTAACGCGATAACGGCTGGACGGATATTGATGAAATTTGGAATGGAGATATTTTATACCGTGGAATAAAACATAGGATATTTTTAATCCCGGAAAATTGGAAGTTTCCACGGGAAAACTTGAAAATGTTGATTACTCACTGTAAGGAACGGTTGCCATGGAAACGAAATAACAAGTCTGACAAAAAAACTTCGAAAGCGTTGATAGATAGATAGATAGATAGATAACTCTTTATTGAAACACTCAAATAAAAATCTTACAACTAAAAAAACAAAATTAATAATAAAGTGTCACAATGGGCGGTCTTATCGCTCAGAGCGATCTCTTCCAGACAACCGTGCATGGAAAGGAATAACGGAGGTTATAGGGATGGTGGTTTCAACCATTAAATAAATACGTAAACCATAAATAAGCACTTAAAAATTACAAAATAATAATGAAATTAATTGGGAAAACACAATAGAAAATTGGATTAAATGAATAAAACCTAGTAGATACATATAATTATATAAAATAATAAACATACATACTTACATACTACTATAATACATATTCATATAGGTACATAAAAACATACCTACATACATAATAATAACTGGATTAAGATGTAGCAGCTCAACTAGATAAATAGCAGAGCATTTTAACACGATGTTTAAAAACGTTGAGCGAAGGTGTGCGATTGTGCGTCTAATATCAACAGGTAAGGCATTCCACAATCGAACAGCTTCCACTGAATATGACCAATCGTAGAAAGTTGTTCTGTGGACAGGGGTTTCTAACATGAGGTTATCTGATGACCTTAGTCTACTATTGCTGGAAGAAATGAAAACGATCCTGAAGATAGCGCGGAGAAGAGGGGTTGAACAAAATACTGTAGAGAAGGGTCAATATATGAGCATTCCGGCGACGATGAATGGGAAGCCACTTGAGCTTAGTGCGAAATTCGGAGACATGGTCATACTTGCGTAGGCCAAATATGAACCTGACGCAAAAATTTTGGAGACGCTCAAGTTTGTTTAGCTGGTCCTCGGTGGTACTATACCTTTTGCATTGGTTTTTAATATCCTAGAAGAACAAAGGATGTTTTTTTCGCGATAAACTGAAGTCCGCGCGGACGAAGTCGCGGGCGAAAGCTAGTTTAATACACAACAATTACCCAGCCCCAAACTAGGATAACCCTGTATTATGGTCATAGTCACAGTCATCAACATACCTACGTAGATACGAATATTACATCCAAGACTCGGAAACAAACATTTCTGCTCAGCACACAAATGATTGCACTTTGCGGGATTCGAACCCGCGACTGTTGGCTGGCTTCGCAATCAGGGCCAACCGGTCGTCAAACACTGGTAATAAATGGCTGTTGCTGGTTTTTATAAAATTGCTTATTTTTTTAAATATTTGTTCTTGTGTGTCTTACCACCGCAGTTAATCATCATCATCATCATCCGCCTATATTCATCTACTGCTGGACGTTGGCCTCTCCTTGTGAACGTCACTGAGCCTGATCTTCAGCTCTCCTCTCCGGGTGCCCTACACTACGTTTGCCTAATCACGGTCTCCACTCTAGAACTCGTTTTCCCAAAGGTTGGTTCTGCGAGAGATGTGACCAGCACGCTTTTTAAAAAGTAGGTTTTATGACAATTTTGGCCCTCACGTTGGGCACCAACCAGTCACGACACGCTTTTAAAAGTAATGTTAAAAATAACGTTCTTTTTATTAAAAGGGTAAACCTTTTAATAAAAAGAACGTTACACCACAAAACGAATGCAGGCGTTCGTCTATGCCCAGTTGAATTTGTGGTCGGTCGACTGTCACGTGACGTTACGTGATATTTAATAATTCCTATCAAATACCCCGTAGACAGAGAAGCTAAGTCTCTGTCTACGAAAGACCCCGAACGTAACACTTTTTCGTATAAAAAAAATTACGTGACAAGTTTAGCTTGCTTCTTATTTGGGCTATGTCGGTCACAGCTCGCGAGGCGTAAGCTGAGCTTTGCATTTGTGTGAGTGTACATAGATAGTGTAGGTGTGATAACCGGACTGAGGCATGGTGCATCCTTTGCTTGGTTTAAACCGGTTTAAACTGTTTTTTTGGCAACCGGCCTGAGGCGCGGTGCGTCCCTCGCGCGACGTAAGTACTGTATACTCACACAAATGCAAAGCTCAGCTTAGGCCTCGCGGCCTGTACCTTGCTTACCAAAATACCTTTAAATATCATCGTGGTCCGAAAAGGTTCTTACTTTAGACAAAATCATTTCTATTGTTTTTGAGAAGGTACATGCGTAGATCTAGGGTTGTTTTGTGGGAAGCCAAGATGTATTGATCTAAGGTAATATGCGAAAAGAATTGCTTTCATTTCATTTCAAGCGTGCGCTATTGGATTTGCGATAATAATGTGTAATCACTTCATATGGTAATTAGATAAATGTTTTAATAGAACTGTTTTTATACCTTACAGCCGCAGAAAGAGGGGCTGATACATTGGCATCAGCTCCTCTTTCTACGGCTGTACTACATTGGTAGTACGTTTTTGCTATTTCAATACATAACCACAGAATAAATAATAGTACAAACAGAACCCGGGATTTTTCTGAAGTGTCACATTACAACCGTAGAAAGAGGGGCTGATACATTGGCATCAGCTCCTTTTTCTACGGCTGTACTACATTGGTAGTATTCATAATAACTGACACCTTGTTTGCCTTAAAAGAAAAATGAGAAAAAAATACCTATATATTTATTTATATATTATATATATATATATTTATATATATATTATTATATATTATATTTTTCCATTTATCATTTAATTTTGTCTGACTAACATTTTGGCGGAAGTAAGCTTAATATTTTTACTTCATTCATTTTTGATAAATCTACCATTGTACTATGATTAATTTGAGTGATACGTTTCTTGTATCGTATCAAAATACTGAAAACACCTCTCATTGTGATGTTCTTTTCTTTATGAGGTAGTGCTG
Source organism: Alsophila aescularia (assembly GCA_946251855.1). Lineage (NCBI taxonomy): Eukaryota > Metazoa > Arthropoda > Insecta > Lepidoptera > Geometridae > Alsophila > Alsophila aescularia. The sequence goes on from OX276381.1 coordinate 19,032,896, forward strand.
GCCTCTGGTGTCAGTTTTTCAGGACGCCCGAGGGCCTCTGACATGGCTTAACGAGATGGAGAACCGCGCATAACTTAGAAAAGTCATTGGTGCGGAGCCGAGGACCGAACCCAGTATCGTTGGGCTCTAACGCGCACTAGTATATCCCTTGGCCGCCATCGCTCCATTTCCATTAAAAAACAATTTAACTCTTTCTCGGTCTATCCGCACAGTCGTAATTCAAAACCGCACAAAACGCGTCGGTTTGCGGAAGACGCTCGCGTCAAATTGGCTGCGTCCCGTCTAATCTGTAACCTATCGCTGAAAGGGATTCGCTCTTTTTTTAATTCAAGGTTGTGACTCAAGTTGCAAGAGAGAGCGATAATCTGTACATAATAAACAGTGAATTACATTTTTGTGTGGGATCAATTATTTAGTCTGTGGTGGGATCCGGCTATACCCCCCCATTTCACCTTTCGGGTGCTGTGAGAACCAGCGGCCTGCGGAGGAGGCCTGCGGGGGAGACCTGTGGGGGAGGCCTGCGGGGGAGGTCTGCTTCGGGGGAGGCTGTGACTAATTATGTAGAATCTATTTTTTTCTTATCTTTTCTGGGTGGATCAAAGAGGTGACAAAGTGGTAGGAAAAACAATGTACTGATAATTTTGGGACTTCATATTAGCACTCAATAACGTAATTATGATACTCATAATAACTGACACCTGGTTTGCCTTGAAATAAGACCTTAAGGCATTCTGTTTTTTTATACGGTTTGGGTTATTACGTTATTAGTATTATAGATAATAAACTCAAACACTACTTCGACCTAACTCTCCCCCAATTGACCTAATTGTATCAAGTTAAGTAAAGTTTTGGCATGGTGTCTTTTGCAAATCGTTAGATTTGTTATTATTAGGTACACGACTTCCATAAAAGGAGTTTAATGTTGTCAGGGTTCATGTATGTAAGTAGGTAAGTGAGTTTCTTTATTCCAACGTTACTTTTAAATGCCTGAACAAATTTGGATGTATGGGGTATCGTTAGAATCCTTACATCATCCCAAGTAACAAAAGGTTTTTTTTTTGGAAAAAACTTTATCTCAGCAATATTTTCAAAGGCGAAAACATATGTCTTCGTATTTTACAATATTGGTATCAAATTGCAGGCGTTGATAAGAACATTCCAACAATATATATTTTTTATTTTTTGGCAGGAAAGACGTGTTTTTTTAAATCATTTATTTAAGTCTTGTTTAATATCTTCTTTGACTTGCGCCACCCGCGCTGCCGCCGTCTAATCTATCGGCACGCACAAAGCGTTCGTTACTTCTCCCGACTGTGCGCCGCCACTGATGCATGTAAGGCGGCGCAGCTGACGACACGACGAACCCTGATTTACGGTGGCTGCAGGAATATGGTGCAGTGTGGGTAATTACGTGAATGGGTGGGTTTTGTTCAGTGTTAAATGTAGAAGGCGTATCTCTTTAAACAGGAGGAGAACTCCGTCAAAATCAAAGTATTTTATTGTAAATATGCAGCATAATAAAGCACTTGCCGAACGGTCTCCCGTTGCGCCAACCACACTTATAGTATTAGATCGAAAACTAAGTATAGATCAGATGAAGAGTTGCTGATTCACAGTTGACCAATGAGGGCGCGCGGTACAAAACATTGCTCGTTCATAGTCACAATCTTAACGTCTCATGAATAATGGCAAAGAAATTATCTTAAAATATTATAAATATAATAAATCAATAAATTAGGAGGCTATCGGCAGTTGGAATAGAAGAACCAAAGATCCGGTTGAGTAGCGGCTTTGGGAGAGGCCCATGTCCAGCAGTGGACTGACACGGGCTGATGTTGAAGATTATCATAATCATAAATACATTAGGTAAACTAACTTTGAGTTTGAAAAGTAAATTTCCTTTTTATGTGCCATTTTAGAGATGTATCAAGCACACCTTAAAAGTTTTATCTGAGAAACGTTCTGGGCTTATTATAATCAATTTTAAGGGAAGTGAATATGATAATTAGTTAAATCGTCATCATAATCAACTCGTAATAACCCATTGCGGGATAGAAGCCTCCTGCAACTTATGCCATTCTGATATTTCAGATATAGATCAGCCACTATCAGCAAATTTTCCTGACACTGTCTACAATATAATCCAGCCGGGTCGCCACTGCTCTACCAGTACTAAGCTTGCCTTTTGTTGGCCACCACTCCCTCAGATCCTTTTCCAGCCACCGTCAACATAATTCTGGTTTTACATCCTGCTCAGCATGGCCTAATATGGTCCGCTCATGATCATCGATGCCTTTAAGACATTTTAATACCTTGCAATATTTTCAGTCATAAGACAGCCCAGCAGTATATTGGATGCAGTATCTATAAACTTGTACTATGAATCGGTACCTAGATCTGTAAAATATAGTACATAATGAGCATGATGGCAACACCAAGATTGTTTTATACCAGAATCAGTAACAGGCCACTGAATATGAAAGCCCGTTAAAATAAATAAGCTTCTTGATGTTTTCGCACAATGGCGTCACAGCGTTCCTTACGCAATGTTACAAAACGCGCACCAAGAACAATCCCTTACAAATGCGAAACTACAGAGCGGGTCTATCGGTGCGTAAATTAAGGATCCGACGCTATTCACGCAAGGTATAAAAAAAATGTTATAAAAAATGTTTTAGCCCCGCGTATCTAGATGTCCCGCTGCGGTACCCCACATTGTTCTTAGACAAACACTTTCTTTAGTGAAACCTCTATTTATTTTTTAGTAAATCGGCCGCGTTCGCTATTGTTGACGAGATTTTTGATGGTTGAATTAATTTCATTGAAAACTTACCAGCCGTCGCTTTGTGTTGGTTTTACAACAAGAAAAATCGAACGTTTGACCTTAGCTCGCGTAAAAAATGACGGCCCAAAAATGACGACTCAATCAGAGCAGTGTAACCAGGCGTAGCGAATACCGTGATATGGTATCGCGAAATCTAACAATAACTAAGAGCGAGCGTGAAATTAGGCCAGTATAAATTAGGGCTAACTCATTCTTGGGATGAGCAGCGTGACGATGCCGCGTGTCGACCATTGTTGAGGCTTGCTGGCGGCGTGCGAAACCGTTTTGTTGATTTTACGAGTTAGAACGTTCTGCCGCCCGCCGTCGATACTACTGCGGCGTTTTCATAAATTAATCACGTGTGACACAAGTTGTGTCGGATTATATGTTTGTTTTGTATGTAATATAGTTATAGTTGGATGAATGCTTCATTTCACGCTGTTGGACTAATCTGTGACTGAGTAGATGGAAATATTAGTAGCGTTTTTGTTGCCATTTTGGTGGGAATTATGTAATTTCTTATTGGTGTTAGTCATTCAACAAGATTAATATGTAATGTATATAAAATTGATATGTAAATGTCATAACGGAAACTTTCGTTGTGAGTAGTGACTAAACGAGATAAAAAATACATACAAATGCAAAAACTTTCGACAATGCTTTAGTTTAGTACCTACCTACTTAGTTGTAGTTCTTTTCTGTTTTTTTTTTAAACATAAAACATAGACTATCTTACCTATATCAATTAATAATGGTATAGATTGGCAGTTGGGCCCATAGATTTTTAAAGTATATAAGTAATTAAAAAAAATATGTCATCAAGCTAGTTATTTATTCAACACAATTGGTCTTCGTCAATCTATCGGAAGTCAATTTTAGTTAATTGTATTATCTTATACCTACGTCCATAGAAGTCGTAGCCTACAGAAGTAACCCTTAGTTTTACAACCCCTTCCTGCTTACCCGTCAAACCATTACAATACCTAGGATATTGGACATAAACCCCGCTTGGGGGTAGTAAAATATTTTATTCGCAGTTTATGACCGACATGCTTCACTGACAGAAAAAGTACCTATACGACACAAGTAGGTACCTACCACTACCAGATCATAGGTCATAACCCAGATTTTCTTTTTTAATTTCTTGTAGGCTTAGCGACTGATGAGATCAATTTTGGTACACGCGGTGTCAAAGGACCTCAAGAACTACTGCCATAAAGAGTCTCGGAGTCTTGGTCTGGCTCTAACCTTACCACTAAGGATTTGAGATGAATTTGCATTTGGCCGCTCTCTCCTAAATTTAAATGGTGATGATTGCCGTCTTAAATGTGTCACTTTTTTACATAATGTTAGTTCAGAGAAAACCTGTACACAATTTGTATATCTTTATTTTAATTTGTAAATATTTACTAATAAAAATTAAGTAAGTATTCGGTACTGTTTTTTATACAAGTTATTTATTATGACAAAGATTATCTGGGCACTTAAAAGTTTTATGCGTTTTGTATGAAATTTTACTGCCTCCATAAAAATAACATGAAATAAATAAAAGATCACATCTAAGGATAACTTATAAGCATCAAAGCAACACATTACGGCAATATGTTATGTTTTATGTTATTTCACATGAAAATCTATATATACCTACTAATATTATAAAAGCGAAAGGAAATCTGTCTGTTACCTGTTCACGACTAAACGGCTGAACAGATCTTGATGAAATTTAGTATGGAGATAGTACGAACGGGAAAAAGACATGGGATACTACTTGTAATCACGATAAACCGTAGTCCACGCGGACTAAGTCGCAGGTAATCCAGTCTTATTTATATTTAAATAGAGCGAACTAGCAATTGTTTAAAAAAACAAAGAGGTTAAAAACAAATTCAATTTTAAAAAAACTTGATCACTGCCTGTTTCAAAACTGATAACCCTAAAACATATTAAAAACTATCACCACATTGCACCAGCACCACCTACATCAACAAAACAAAACATTGTCGCAAATTCTTAGACCGGCACCACACAAAGCGCGGCCCGACTGCCGTACGAATGTAGGCGTCCGCATCGATGTAGTTGTACACCCAGCGACAATCGGAACACCCTACTGTGTCTGTAGTGGTCGACGTGCGCCTGTGTGCGTCACCCACCCTGGGGTGAGCTCACCCAAGCCCCGCCCCGTCATGCTCACACGGCTGACTTGGAATCAGATGGCTTGGCCAGTCGCAAGCCAGCCGTGTCATCGTGAACGGATCGCAGCTTCCAAGCGTCCCTCAATACACCATTCGATGATTACGCGCTACACTGACCACCAAAACTTGTCAAATTAAAGAATTCCGGTTTGCAACGTGACGTGATTTAGACTGTCGGACTGTGATTATTATTTTGTTTTTTTTTTTTGTTTAAGTGATTTTTTCGTGATACGGACTTGTGGTGTTTGGTGTGCGTGCCGACGATTTTTATTAGGTAGGTGGTTTATCTTAATTTTAGGCTGTAAGAAGTCACATTGGATTAAATTAGTAATTTACAACAGGTGCCACAAAGCGCTACGAAATTCAGTCTCTACGAAAGCTCGATTGCTACGAAAACAATAAAGTGAAATTGTAGGCCTAAAGTGTTAATGAGAATCAAACAACCGTTTCATTAAAATATATTACAGTAAAAATATGGTCGATTTAATTCATATATCATATGTTGTTTCACTTTCTATTGCAAAATAATTAGGTCATAATACATTTTAGAAATAATTTTAGCAGTATTATAATGTTAGTATTTTTGTAGTATCATAACAGTGTATAAATAAATATAAATCTGTAAAAAAAGAAAAGATTTTACAAAAAAAAGTAGCGGAAAAAATAGTACTTAGTAGGTACTGATTATTTGAAATGTCCTTTTCATAAAAAACAAATACATTATAAAAGTAAAAGATAACGAAAGTGTATATGTGTCTACCTGTATCTCGCATCCTGACGAAGGTATCCCTTATGTAATTTGATATTTTTGTTTGGCTCAACTATCCTGCGGCTTTTTTGAAATGTAATTGAATCATTTAATATCTTTTGTTAGAGACAATTTGTAATAGTAAACATTTGGTCTTATTGTTGTTTTTTGCAATGTAATTTGATAGGTAACGCCCGTTTCAAATTGGGCCTAGTTTGTTTTAGAAATATTAAAGTAAAACGAAAGTCTAGTACCTACAGTTGTCAATTTTTGGACAGATATAAATGTATACATTCTAACGACGAATTAGCGTAAAAATATATATATATATATACTATTTAATACTAATAAAACAATAGATATTACAAAATCAAATTTCAATTTAAAACTTTATTCTATTAAAAACAAACAATCCATTGCTTCGTGCTTTTGATTAATAGCAGTCAAGCCATGTCAGAGGCCCTTGAGCGGCCTGACAAACTCTGACATCAGAGGCCAGCACCACCTCATACGACAAACAAAGATTAAAAACAAAATACAAAACTTAGCCAAAATTAAGACAAGAAACGCAAAAACCTTTGCTAAACTAAAAGGAATAACAAAGTTTTTTCCCCACATTTATTTGACACTTATTACATTTTTCTACCTTAATAAGATCCCATCAATATCAAACAACATTACAAACTGAAAATGACAAAAAAACGAACTCAACATTCAAACCAAATCGAAAGCTTTTCATCTTTGAAGTTGCCGTCTTACAAATAGCGCTCGGTACAGCATTGTTGCTCGGAACTCGTAATTTCGTTAAATGGAGATAGGACGCTTGTATTGTGTGCGGCAGATAATTTTTGCGGTAAATGATACTTGAGGTATAATGGATGACAGTGATGTGGATCAGAGCTTGTGTGAATGTGAATTTTAGGAGATAGGAGGATAGAGCTTTGTAGAGTAAGTCTTAGTTAAATAACTCCTCTAAAACCAGTAAAAATGATATTTCAGTTATCTAATATGTGACAAAATTTCATTAATTTCGTTATCATTAGGAAAGAAACGCGATATTAATGATTAAATTTATTATTATTTTTCAAAAGTTAAAATTTGATCAAAGGCATGCATTTAAATTATAAAGTAACGTAAAAACAGAATAATGTTAGGTATTGTGCTAACAAAATATAATCATAAGAAATGCGACGAAAGGAGCAGGCATTTTAGCATATTTGAATTGGAAAATATTAATATAAAAATTACTGTATAGTAGAATTAAAGTTTGTACGTACATTTATCGTGTCTAAACTCAATATTAAACTATAATTATTTGTATGAGTCCTATTAAAATAAATATGAAACGCTTCCACCCAGAAATAAATCACAGTTCAAAATCTTAATCTTGACATTAAATGTCAAAAATGACAAACTTGAGCGCACTGTCAAAAAATGAACATAAAATGCCAATAAAAACTTAGAAATATCAATAAATACCGATACCAGTTCAAGGGTGCCGACAAAGTAATACAAGAGTGTATTTTTCAATAGTGACATTGGGATACAGTATTGTATCATTATTTACACTCCAAAGCCATCATTTCGAGTGTTGACACGGCTATTATGAAACAACTCCCGGGGGTGTCTCGCTCACTTTGACATATTTTTTCTAGTATTAATGACATATTTTTTGACAAAAGAGACATGACCATTGATTTGTGCAGAAATTTCTCACCATGTCGTTACACGGTTTGTAATCGATTTCGCTACTTTAGTCGCAGAATAAATAATAGTATAAAGGTTTCACTCTTCGACATCTTTATTGCGTGCCAACCCCTGTTTTTATATGGACATTTAGATTTTTCAGAAAAACGGAACTACACTGTTTAAACAAAAAATCTAAAAGTGTCACTTTTTTGATTCATATATTTTTAACAAACTTTGTAGACACAGAAGGGCTAAGTATATTAGCAGTTTTTTCTTTTTTTGTCCTTACAAACAGTAATTATTGAATTTTGAAGACACGCATCTAGGTACTGTATAATATTGGAAGTATTTTACCTGTACTTTTTTTCCCTTGTGCCGTTTTCATAACTATTTTTCAAAACTAGCTATGAAAAGGACGTTATTTTCACTGTTTCTTTCCTAGTTATCAAACAGGAATTAATTTGCCTTTAATTACACATTTTAGGTGTTATAATAACTATTATAATGTAAATCAAACAAGCTTAGATGTTTAGCAGACCTACTTTAAAAATCCTAATAACTTTAGAGCCTATAAACAACCTAAACCGAAATATTAGTTCTAAATATCTTAATCTTCTTATATTTGATCTTATACCGACTCCCCGTGTTACGGACAAACTTCCTTTGCCAAAATAAAAACGAAAAATATTAATCTTAAAAATTAAAATAAAATAATCTGAGATGGGCTCAAAATAACACCTCTTTGGTCTCAATAGCCTCACCCTTCCGACGATGAGGCTTAATAAGGATTAAGATATAGGTTTTTTTAAAGTAAAAAGCTTTCGGTGTTTCTTGGTTTATACCCTTTTTATTTTTGATAGCCGATTTGAACGAGATATGTGTGTAGTGTTAAAAAGGTCTTACTTTTTGGAGTGCAAGTGTTAAATTTTCAGCTGGATTTTGTTTAATGTAATCAATTTGTTTACAACACTTTAATATTTATTTATTAAAAGAAATATGCCTAAAGCATATATAGCACTATTCTAATAGTGAAATTAATATATTATATTACTTTTACACAACGTGTACATGGGAAATTTAAAAGTACTTAGTTAGTTTCCAACTATAACAAATTTTCTGGGAGAAAAGGAAAAAGAAATCATGTCGATTTAATATTGTTTCTAACTTTAAAACTTATATTTTTATCTTCAAATCATACATTTGCTCCAACTGGATCTTTTTCAAAATAATTTCGTTCCCACGAATGTTCCGTTTGCTTTTTTCATCGATATGGCATATTTTATTTTGTGGGTTTATAAAATAAATAATATTCAATTCAGATGATATAGAGCGATAGTAGCCTAACGGTGCGGTAGTGCAACTTAGAATCCAACTATTCCGGGTTCGTTCCTAGGCTCCACGCCAATGACATTTCATCATAATGATCGAAGTTATATATACCCTCTAAGAATATTACATCCATGACTTGGAAACAAACATACAAATGATTGCATCTTGCGGGATTCGAACCCGCGACAGTTGCTTGACTTGAGAGTCACGGTCACTAGCTACCAACCCAACCAGCCAGTCGTGCAATTAGAATTTGGTACATAAATATTCATTAAAATTAGTTAACAAACAAAATGTTTGATATAATTTGTGTCTGTGTAGGTACAAGTTTGATTTATAAATCATCTTATATTTTTATTCAAAAAAATTGCAGAGCTATAAAGGGCACAGCTTATCATTACCATAATCATCCTATACTTGTCCACTGCTGGACGTAGGCCTCTCCTAACGCACGCCACTGAGCTCGGTCTTCAGCTCTCCTCATCCAGTTTCTGCCAGCAACTTTTCGCAGGTCATCACTCTACCTGGCCACAGGGCGTCCTACACTACTATTGCCTAAACGTGTCTCCACTCGAGAACACTGCTATTTCTTTAGATATTTCCATCAAAGCTAAAACCAAACAAAATACACCATTAGAACAAGTGCACTCCGTTTATAAGTTGCAATGTCAAAGGCGGAACCTCTTCCTTTTGACTACGTTAAAAAATACAGGAACGGGAAGCTTTCAAAACTCTGTGTGGATATAATTAACAGAGACGTCACAGGTTTTTAGATTAAATGAACGCAATCCTGAGTGCGGCCCTTTGACTTTTCAAGTGTCATCGTACGAGCGTCGGTTTTTATGAAATTCGTATAACGCTGTTTGGTTTGAAAATGTTATGTTGTGAATGTTTTCATGCATTTTCAAAGTGAATATAAGTATAAAACTTAATAGTGATGTGTGTCGCACTAAGATTGAAACGGTTCTGTTGAAACCTATTTCTGAACGATACCGAGTTAAAGTACAATAAGCTATAGTAGCCTGGTAATGTTCAATAGTTCAACTTAGTATCCAACGATACCGGATTCGGTCTTAGGCTCCGCACCAATGACGTTTCTATCTTATATAGCAAATCTAAGACCCATCTCACAAAGTTTAAAACATACACACAAAAAAAAAACTGTGATATTTTTTGGATTTTAATTTTCTTCCCACTTCTGATGAAAACTAAATCTCGTATTCATTCAACTTTTAATCACACTATAGTGAAACTTGAGCGATGGTAGCCTAATGGTTCTATAGTGCAAATTAGAATACAACGATACCGGGGTTCGATCCTAGGCTCTGCACAAATTACTTTTCTAAGTTATGTGTGGTTTTCCATCGCTCCTTGCTTCGGAAGGCACGTTAAGCTGTCGATCCCGGCTGTTATTAATTAATAGCAGTCATTAAACCATGTCAGAGGCCCTCGGGCGGCCTGACAAACTCTGACATCAGAGGCCAGCACTACCTCATACGCAAACAAACAAACAAACTACAGTTATCTTGCAAAATTACAAAAAGTCCACTTAACTCCAACCTACGGGCCCTTTGACTTCAGTGACAAACTCAAATAAAACTTGCACTTACTCTCGTACTCCGGATTAACGTAGATTAAGTCAGTTGAAATAAATGTTATGTACACAACACTAACTACTCGTTTCTAACACTAATCAGTTCACCATGCAAGTATTTCATACAAGATACACACATACATCCATCCATTTCATACAATAACTCATCTACCGAATATACCAGCTACCGAATGTTATTGCCTAAAGGAGCCGACTCCGCTCCGGTACTGTCAGGAACAAAAATAAATTATGAGCTAGCCATAGAATAACTAGGAGCTACAACCAATGCCTCCTGTACAGTCCGCACAAAGACCGGCTGATTTGTTACATTGATTTAAAACTGACGTGTACGGTCAGCAAGCAAACTGTAATTAGTTTTTTATTGTTGGTGTTTGTCGGATTTGTAATGTTTTAGTTTTATACTGTATTGGAATTAAAGTTGGGTATTTTGTTATTGTTCTTACACGTTGTTTTTGGTACAATTAGGTACAATTTTATTGGTACCCTTGGAAATGTAGGTATTAAAAAGTACAACCAATCAATTATCGCTTCATACTTTGTTCTGCAATTCTTTTTTAATTCTTTTTATTCAGTTATGTGACGACGCGTAAATTCTTATGTAAATAAAGTAAAGTTTTCTGCATTCTCCTTTCATTGGTTCTTTTATCTCTGACATACATTTTCTGGACAACTTTGTTATTTTTTAGTAATTAAATTCACTAAATATTTTTCTGTATCACTTTCAAACATTTCATTAATTTCTTGATGCCTCAAAACTTTCATTCTATGTAGTACTTAACAAAGAATCCTGAAATCATGTATAAATACGTAAATATTCCCTCAAACTTATAAGTGATAATGACAACTTAGTGCTTTTATATATAGTATGAATTTAAACGGGACTTAATCGCGCTGAAAACTTATTTTTTATTTACCTCGATGTTTCGATCAAGTTGCATTGATCGTGGTCACGAGAATACTGAAGCCCTTCTCGACGCTGACACCTGCTACTTCACACATCTTTCTTGCACAACCAGGATGACTTAGCAGAAAATGCTGTCTTAGCATTAAGTCCTCCTCTGTACACTGTTTTTGTGCATAAAGTATTAAATAATATTAAATAATAATAAGTCCCGTTGAAATATATAACTATATTGATTCGAATCGCGAAAGTTAAAAGTTACTTAGTGCTTTTAAGTCATAAAAGCTATAGCTCAATATGTCTGTCTTATTTTTTCAAATGTCTCTTGCTATCTGTACAATTTGAACGTACAACCGCACAGCCACGGCAGGGTATGTTGGCACGATAAATCAATCTACTATTGTGATGGATACCGATATCTTTACCTTTGCGCACTGTGCACTGCCTACAGCGTTACAAATAGAGAAATTCATTACAAATAAAAAAGATTAACTCCAACACAATCCCAACCGTTCACATCTTTACCTAAGCACTAGAAAAACAGTAAGAAAAATCCAGTAAACGATTAGATTAATTCGTTTGCAAACAGCCCAGCGACCGAATGGTGAATGAACGGTGAATCAAAGCGGGTCTAATGAGATGTGCCGCGATCAGATCCTTGAGAATATATTGATAGAGCTAGGAATACACAGACTAGGAAAGAGAATAAATGTAAACTAAACCCTGCAAAATGTTACTATGTAATCATCAAACGTACTATGAGAATTGAAGGTTTAAAGCATTTCCTTAGGTATTTACGCGTTTTCTAAAAAAGTGAATCTTCTGTATGTAGTTGATTTAGTAGTTGATTTTATATATATATTACTAGCTGTGCCTGCGGCTTTGCACACATGGTAATTTCTCTAGGTTAAATATGTGCTATTCGAAGACGTAAAATACCAATATACCAACATTTGATCAAAATTCCTTCAGCCATCATAAAGATATTTATCGATTGATTGATTGGATTCTACTCATCCGATTGAGATACCAAGTACCCCAGTTTTTAAGTCTAATCCTCGCAATCGGTTCAGGAGTTTTTACGTGATGCGCGAACAAACATACAAACAGACAAACAGAAAGATACGATTTAAAAAATAGTTATATGGTGGTTCAGTAGCATATTTTAAGTACACTAGTTTTTTTTTTTAATTATTTTTGTAGATACTTTTTGTTCATATTTCTTTATTATAAGTATAGTTAGTTTTATAGATGTGCTTAAAGTGAAGTTTGACCGTAATTATAGAATCATTACATCCGAAGACATTAAAAGCTAAAGATTCACACATAGGCAACCACAAAAAAGCTTTGACAGTTTCTAGATTCTAGTTCTGTAATTCCAAAATTCAAATAAAACAATAATAGAATACAAAATACAACTATTTGGATACAGCAATTAAAGCGTAAAAAGTTCTCATAAATTATGAATTCATCCTAAAAATAGCACCGTGCCCGCGTCTCGAAACTAAACCTTACTTTTAGAACTTTACACTTATCGACAAAACGTGTCGCTGTCTAGAGTAGGGATAGAATTTTAAATCGTTGCCGACTTTACCCCGTTCAGAGTGCTCTGCATGCAGCTCTCCTTTGACGCACTCAGACTGCTACTTACCCGAACACAGTTTTTTTACATTAAGGTACTTTTTCTCGACATTTAGATACAGTTTCCCCGAGTTTTAGTACATTTCCCCGACATTTAGATAGGTACTTTTGCGTTTTTTTTTCTGATATTCAAGAGTGCTTGTGTCTGCAAAGTTGCAAATGGGATTTTGCGGTCTGTTATTACTTTTAATGCATGCTCGTTGGGGAAAGTTTGTTGCGGACCATACTTGTAAAATTTATCCGCTGATTTTTTTTAGCGTAGGTATTTCGAGAAAACTAATGAGTAATATTAAGTTAATAATAAAGCAGGCTATACAGCTGGTATCCGGCATAAAAATAGGACTAACTGTGGCGTCTGTTAATTGTAGCTGTTTGTTCAACACGAACGCTGATATTAGCAGTATGCGCAGCTGTAACTGTCTGTCATGTGACATCGAGGTTTACAACCGGATAACCGCGCACTTCCGACCTAACCTGACCGTTGATTGAGTTCAGACTGGAATTAGTATATAAATAGTATTGACCTCCAGTTATCCCTCTCTTTGCTCCGGCCTTCAGAACTCTTCAGCTCTTTACTATATTGTCGATGGGTGAAGGTTTGAAATGAATAGTGCAGTGTTAAATTAATGTGTAAATATTATAGTAATTTGGATGTTTAACCATGTTGTGAATGTTATGCAATAAATTGCGTTAATCGATAGAATACTATTTGATTTCAACATACCTTAGGACACCCAAGTTTACGAGTAGACGGGGAACCATTTTTTTCTTTCTTGTGGAAGTGCATTTACGCATACCACTGAGCCCGGGGAAGGTTCAGCAGCTATGTGGGACTCACTAGGCGAATGCCCATCCTACCCACTAAAACCCCATGGTGAGCAGTCCTTCAACGAGGTGAGGCAAGATGGAGTCGCGATAGCATTCTACCATCTTGCCCCAGTGGCAGGCCCAATCGGGCTCTCCGCCTGTGGAGGGGCAACCTTGCTCACCAAAGTTACCCCTCATACCGACCTGTGGGGCCGTGCAAGCCGATGGAGAGTCCCCCGACTCTTCACCAGTGACCCCACAAACGCATCTGAGCAATTAATGCCCAGACCTCCACTATCCGCAGGTTTAGAACCCCTGCAAAGATAAAAGCTCTTTGCAGAGGTACCCATCCTGCCGTCCAGGTAGTAACCCAGACCCGTCAAGGACGAGTAAGGAAGGCCTGGATTGATCCAAAACAAGCAGCGCGAAGCATGCAAGCTAGGACTATGTAACTGTTAATGGATAAACCCAGATCCGCCCAAACTCGCACCCCTTTTTTTTTTTTTTTTTTTTTTTTTTTTTTTTCATGGGGAAATGCATTTACGCATACCACTGAGCCCGGGGAAGGCCCAGCGGCTATGTGGGATTCACCGGGCGACTGCCCGTCCTACCCACTAAAACCCCATGGTGAGCAGTCCTCCACCGAGGTGGGGCAAGATGGGGTCGCGGTTGCATTCTACCATCTTGCCCCAGTGGCAGACCCAATCGGGCCTCTCCGCCTGTGCAGGGGCAACCTTGCTCACCAAAGTCACCCCTCACCACGACCGGTGGGGCGTGCAAGCCGATGGAGAGCCCCCCGACTCTCCACCAGTGACCCCACAAATACGAAGGAGGAGTCGCCTCCTCCTCCCACCTCCTCGAGCCGGCGCCGAGCGCCCGGGCCCCACCTCCACGTCACACTCCCAGCACCGAATCCATCATTCCGAAGTATGGTAGGTCTGAGAGCGGACCGCCTCCTCGAGCCGGTGCCAAGCACCCGGGCCCCACCTCCTCGAGCCGGCGCCAAGCGCACAAGGCCCCACCTCCACGTCACACTCCCAGCACCGAATCCATCATTCCGAAGTATGGTAGGTCTGAGAGCGGACCGCCTCCTCGAGCCTGCGCCGAGCGCACTGGGCCCCACCTCCTCGAGCCGGCGCCAAGCGCACAAGGCCCCACCTCCACGTCACACTCCCAGCACCGAATCCATCATTCCGAAGTATGGTAGGTCTGGGAGCGGACCGCCTCCTCGAGCCGGTGCCAAACACCCGGGCCCCACCTCCTCGAGCCGGCGCCAAACGCACAAGGCCCCACCTCCTCGAGCCTGCGCCGAGCGCCCGGGCCCCCCCTCCACGTCACTAGGACGCCCATCCCACAGGAAGAGAACCTCCACAAAGATAAAAGCTCTTTGTAGCGATTCCCCTCCTGCCGTCCAGGTAGTAAAACTACCTAGACCCACCTTGCCAGATATCGGCTACGGCCAATAATCCCCCGAGGAGAATTATTGACCGATCCCCGGGTGCACCGTCCCAACGGCTGCTCTTCCCCCCAGATGAAACGCATCGGAGGGGACCAGCAACAGTCGGGCACTCTTGGAGGTTATCCGGCCTGCAACCCAAACTCGCACCCCTAAACCAACCCTACTCAATCTGCAGGTGCTGAGAGAACCAGAAAAGAAAATTCAGAAAATGGACAGCTGTCTTTTCCTGTGTACCTATTAACAGTAAAAGCTATACAATCACAAAGACGCCCACCCGCCCATATAATAGTAGAACAACGAGCAACCACATGTTTTTGTGTTCTATAGGGTCCTATGTTCAGCCGTGGACTTCATGTGATAGTACATGCTAATGAAGTCTATTTTACTTTATTTTTTTTGTGTATGAATTAAAAATATGTACCTTACTCCCGCCAAACTATAAGTCAGACAAATTATATTATTTATATAAAGTATATTAACAACGCATGCTAACCAACCCCTAACCAAATTGAGCTAAAATATAAAGGTATGGTCAACATGCCTTATCTACCTATTTTACTTCCTACCCAGTACATGAAACCCTACTCATGTAAAAATTTGTTTAAAAAAAGTACAGTTTGGCGGAAGTAAGCTACATTATATACAATATATATTATAATACATATTATATACTCGTACACTAGACCGGTTGGTCTAGTGGCTAGAGAGTCTAGGTACGTAATCGAAAGGTCGCGGATTCGAATCCTGCAAGGTGCAATCATTTGTGTGATGAGCAGAAATGTTTGGTTTCGAGTCATGGATGTAATATTCGTATCTATGTATGTTTATCCGTTATCTAGTTCCCATAGTACAGGGTATCCTAGTTTGGGGCTAGGTAATTAGTGTGGAATTGTTACGAATATATCATTATTATTATATTTTTTCTTCTTTCATTATATATATGGATTTCCGCAAAGTTACGCCTATATCTATCAACTTTTTTTTGTGTTTAACTTCCCAAATTTTGCTTGACATGATTAGCAATAAAAATAATTTGCTTTGCAACTAAATACTACATATAAATCTCCTCAATACTTATGCAGCTTCAAAGATGCACTAATTATCGTAATTAGAAACAAGTTTTCGTCAGTAACTGGACACCGCGATAAAGGAGACTGTATAGAGACCGATCCGCCGCGCGATAAGCGGACCGCTCTCGATGGATCATATTTGTTTCGTTGTATGTCGGGTTGGGCATGGGAAAAGATTTTTTGTGTCGAAGTTTTAGCCGAGTTCATGATGTCTCAAGAAATATGTTATAAATAAAAATGGGAGATAGGGGACTCCAAAGCCTACTGGAATCAGCCCTATATGTATATTCCGTGTTGTTTTATATTTTAGGAGTTATTCCATTTTTAGTTTATTCTTTTTCACATATCTCAAAATTTCATCTTATAATTAGTAATTTTGACAAAACGAACGCGACGCGTGTTAACTATAAGAGTAATAATAAAAAAAAACTGTAAATCCGTCTTTTAAATTGCAATGGCCGAATTTTCCATTCGAAAATATATGAATTCTGGGTTCATTGTAAATCATTCTAATAGCACCATAGTTGTTCCTGTGCCACCATAACTCACATAAACTAATAAGTGAGTAAAACATTATTAATTTCCTTTGGAAATCCAGTCTACGTAGAACTTGTTACCAGAACTGTCCGAAGAAACAGTTCTTGGAGGTGTCTAATCGTATAGCACAGGAACTGAGAGAAACAAAAGAAAATAAGCGTACATAATAAAACTCTTTGAATTGTAAGAAAATACATAGACAAAAGAAAAACATACTTCAGTTAGGACCGTCACCTTGACTTCTAAAATCAAACCTACCTCATTAGTCCAGCCTCTCGAACGGTGACCGCACACGGCGCAACTTACACGTTAGTCTACACTCCACTGTAGGCCCTTTGACTGACTTTGACTAGACTCAAATACTCAAAATACTCGAGTCAAAGACTCAATTTAACTACCCTCTACTTGGGACATTGTACTTGTGACTTGGTTGTACCTAGGGGAAAATATATCAAAGTGAAACCGTTCGATTGAGACTTGAAAAGATCAAATGCGTATATTTGAGTACCTCTGACTTTTGTGATGCGATTGCGAATGCTGAATAGGTATGGAATGTTTTGTGAATGCTTTGAAATGTGTAGATACTATAACTACCTATAGAAATAAGGAAATGTAGTAAATGGAACTAGTAAATTAAATACAACCACATAAGTGTTGGCAAAAAATTTTACCTATTTCAAAATACTGAAAAAGCCAAGGCATATTGATATTGTAAAAGTGTTAGCCCCAATTATGAAGAAGTTTTTGATATTCATGTGGTATTAGGTAATTATTTACTCTTAGAACCTTCCGGTTAGGTATCTATAGTAAACAAATTAATTCAGACGGCGCGTCTAACCGCTGCCTTCGCTAATGCTGGCCTTCTAACACGATATTCATGCCAGAAAACTTGTCTTCGGTCACAGAATAAATAAAAGCATGCTTCGGTTTACAGCAATGTCACAGAATTAATAACAGTACTCAACACTACTTTGAAGTTGCTTCGCAGCGCAGCGGTGCAATGGGTCGTCTTCATCCAACATGATGAATTCTATGCGATGATTTGGTCACATATCGCGGTGATGCGAATATTCGCGTCATCGCTGTGTAAGGCACCAGCTTTTAGAGCAAGTAATATTGTAGTAAAATAAAGCGCAGCTGCTTCAGAGTGAACGCTCGACCACGCTTGCCCTGTTCACCCGCTCTCAGCGTCTCAGACGAACAATAAAAAAATCAAACAAAACCGACAGTTCCGACTACCGTTCCGCCTTGGGTGGTACCGCCGTAACTCATCCCACTTCATCATTACCATCGATCATTATCGACTCACGATCCCGCGCCGCTATTTCTACTATGCAACAATAGATGGCGCTTTCCAACACACAATTCAGCACCATCATCTACCAATTAGTGTTACTGGCATCACTAGTTTCTGTCTCGTTCGTTCAATTAGTGCGTGAATGAGAGGGAACGTAAAGCGGAGAGTCCAAGACTCGTAGAGCCTTGATTGTAATTGATGATGCGATTGTCTATGCGGTATTGGGGTCAATAAATTTCTTTAACGTGCATTTCTTTCTTTGCAGGTCACGACGTGGATGCCGAGTTTTTAAGCGCGGATTTGTTCAAAGATTAAGAGGTAGACGGGACAGATATTTGCCATAGAGTAGTGAAACTACAGAGTGGTAACGGCTCACTAGTCATAGATTAAGGAGTTAGAAGAGACAGTGTTTTGTCATAGACTAAAGGAGAGAGACAGAAGAGTAAACGTGGTTGTTGGAGGAGTTTGGTGGGAGTGGGGAGTAGGTAGATAGGGTGGCTTTACACGGGGGGTGGGGGCGGCCGGCGCCCGCGCACGCCGCCACCACGCTGGTCGGCGGGCTGGTGGCGCCGCCGCGGGAACCCACCACGGCGGCGGAGGCCTTCTGGAAGATGCCTCACAAAGGTATGTTACTTTACTATTATAATTATATTGTATTGTTTTTATTTCTCAGGGCTTTTGTTTTATTTTTCTTGTATTGTTTTTTATAAGTATAGAAATTATGTATTTCTCTGTTAACTCAAGAACTCTGATAATGATGGAACTGATAATATATTATTAGTACAACTTCCCATAACATATACTAGAAACTATATATTTTTATTTCACACTGCAAAGAAATACAGACATTATTAGAAAAAAGCAGCGATCGCTCGGACATTTCTAATAGTGCATAAATTAGCATTTTGTAGTGGTAGGCCTCTTACGCAAGAGTCCGCCTGGGGAAGTACCACACCTTTGTCAGATATTCAACCGCCAAGCAGTAGTGTGTAAACATTTCTGTGTTTCGGTTTAAAGGGCAATGTTTCCAGCGAAATTACTGGGCAATGAGACTTAACAACCAATATCTCAGGGTGACGAGCGCAGTGCAGTGACGCGACAAGATTTTGCAACCAAAGTTCTGGGTGGCACTGCAACTGTTATGGACAGGCGTGACGCTTACCATCAGGTGAGCGACCTGCCAGTCTCGTCATTCAAAGTAATAAAAAAAAAGGTACTCATCATCATCATCAGCCTTTACTAGCCCACTGCTGGACATAGGCCTCTCCTAATGAACGCCACTGAGCCCGATCTTCGGTTCTCCTCATCCAGTCGCTGCCAGCTATCTTTAGCAAGTCGTGTCTTCACCTGGCCGGCGAGCGTGCCACACTTGGTACGTTTGTCTACGCGTGTTCTCCACTCGACAACTCGTTTCCTCCAAGAGTTGTCTTTTCTGCGAGAGATTTAACTTTCTTATTCTTTGGACTATGTCGGTTACCTTGGTTCTCTGGCGGATCACTTCATTCCAAATTCTGTCCTTCAGAGATACTTAAAAGATACTCACTTAACATTAACGTTTTTTTCTAAAGGTGACGAGTTTTTTGTGATCATTAAAAATTCATACAAATTAAATTTTCTTTCACTTCAGTCTCTATGTACCTACAGAGCGGAGGTTAAAAGTTGCGTGTGTTACGGGTCTAACAAGGTAAACCACTTGGCCGGCCGCTTATTTACAACTATACAAATGTTGCAAGTTTACAACACAAGAGAGAGTTCTCAGCTTCCTGGCTATAAAGGACTTGGCTTCAGATTTGGTTTTCGTGGTCGTTACTATGGTAACTCGAATAGTGATGCTAATCTTGTTTTTTTTTTATTATGCATTTGATTTTAAATGTAATTTTTTAACGCTACCTAACAGATCTGAGCGATGGTGCAGTCCGTGGTAAATCATACTTGCCTAAAAAAATAGAAAACCTAGACTTAAAAGTTCCCATATAATTGAACCATGCATAACAGAGATAAACAAGTAAAACTATTATAAAAATACAAAAACCCGACTGCGAACAAAATTATTGACCGTATGTAAGTAAGTGAGGGTAAGTACGTTTTGTATATAAGTAACGGTGTGTGTCAGTTTGTGTGGGTGTGTTTGTGTGTGTGTGTGTGTGTGAGACGGTGTGTTTTTGTGTGCGTGTATGTTTGTTACTTCTTCACGCTTAAACGGTTGAATGAATTTGGATGAAATTTGGCACGGAGGTAGCTTATATCCTGGATTAACACAAAGGGTACTTTTTATCCCGGAAAATGTAAGGTTCCTGAGGGACGCGGGTGAAACCGCGGGGCACAGCTAGTATTTAGATAAATTTATTTCTGTTTTACTTACATATTTTACTTTACTTCAATAATTGCAACATTAAACTATATTATTCACATTAACTTGAATAATCTAAAATTGAAAAACAATATATCCATATCAATATACTCGTATAAAAGTGAAACGTTGTCTGTTTGTTTGAGTAGTTTTAATGCGATAACGAGTGGACGGATTTTGATGAAATTCGGAATGAAGAAATAGCTTATACCCTGGAATAAAACATAGAATACTTTTATTCCGGAAAATGGTAAGTTTCCACGGGATAACTGAAAAATGTTGATTACTCGCTGTAAGGAACAGTTGCCATGGAAACGAAATAATAACAAGTCTGTCAAAATACATCAAGAGCGTTGGTGCTATACTTTTCCACTGGTATTTAATATCTTTGAATTACAAAGGATTCTTTTTTGCGATAAACTGTAGTCCGCGCGGACGAAGTCGCGGGTGAAAGCTGGTATTATATATTTTTGAAATGGTCTTTTAATGACCTGTATTTTGATGCCCTACTCGATAGGTTTTGGTCATGTTTTGTTTCGTCGGAAATACAATATGGCAGCTGTAAGCCACCATATTAGTTTTTTTGACACTTCAGATATCCTATAGCACCATCGCGATCAAGACGAATCCAATGAGTCCTCATTTATCAAAATCCATCAAGCCGCTTAAGCTGTAGGATGCGCCTTAAAAACGTACAGCAAACACACATAAAACAAACAAACAAACATACAACCCAAACACATAAAAATAAAGTAAATTTTTATAATTTGTCATCGACTCAGAAATCTGGTGGAAAGCATGCCATATATATAACCTATAACCTATAAGTGGCTGTATTAACAGCTCGTGGTGGCAATACAAAATACTAAAATGTGTGAAAATTCGACGATCTCCACAGTTGCACTTGTAACGATATCTATCTTGGACCATGTGAGATAGATACGAGTATTCTTGAACCAATAGTACCCCGCCAGCCTTTCCTAAAGGCATCGCCCAAGTTGGAACGAGCGGTCTCCAGGATACCGCCACACTTGCCGCCAGAACTTATACCAAGTTTACACACTAACTTGCTGTGCAGAATATTTTGACACTTAAAAGAATGAATTCTTTAAAGACTCCACATTTAAAAATCGAGGACTTAAAAAAACTGAAGGATTTGAAAAATTTTGGTCTAAGCTTGTAAATTCAACAACTAGGTAAGTATGTTCTCCTATATAGAAAAGTGATCCTTCAGAAAAGTTAGATTGCTAGCACATAATATTAATTTACTATCAAAATTATGAATAATTCTAAATTATACATATATTCTCGGTCCTAGGCTTCCATTTCCAACCAATGGCTTTTCTAACTTATGTGCTGTTTTCCACCGTACCGTGCTTCGGAGGGTACGCTAAGCTATCGGTCCCAGCCGTTATTGATTAATAGCAGTCGTTAAGCTATTTCAGAGGCCCTCGGGCATCCTGACAAACTCTGATACCAGAAGCCAGCACTACCTCACACGACAAACAAACAAACAAGCAGTAGTAAATTTATAAAATCCGATGACAACACTATGAAACCATCGAGCTAATATGGTATCGAGCTGGTCTGATGATGGAACTGGAAGGTGGGTAATAGGATACTTGAATGAACCTTTGTAGTTTGGACTCAATGACTATAATTTCACTCGATGATTAGCGTGTTTTTTAACCCCCAAACGCGAAAAGTGGGATGTTTTAAGTTTAGGTATATGTATGTCTATCGAAGCTCCCAAAAAATGCGCCTATTTTGATGCGTTTTTTGTCTGTTTGTCAGCTGATTTTATCGAGATGGTTCTTAGCTATAATGGTATGGTGGTGGTTTCGGTATCGTAGCTCCCAAACGAAAGGACTGATTTTGATGCGGTTTTTTTGTTTAAAAGATAATGTGATCGAGTTGGTTCTTAGGAGAAGGGGGCTATATATATTTTTAATTTGTGCTTGTTTTCATTGTTACTCAGAGTTATCTGCGATGTTGCATAGCAAAATAACCTTAAAACGTGAGTTACCCCGAGAGCCTCGGTTTGCTTCTGTGTGCTTTAACAAGTCGACGAAGTTAGTATTGCCAGGTGAGTGAATAGGAATTCCGGATTCCATTGATATAGTTATGAATCTCCGCAAGTTATGGTAGTAACTAGGTAGAATAACCCTTGTTGAGTATAGTGATTTAAATAAATACAATGTCTGTGGTAAAATATTTTAAAAGCTTATTTATTTTCACTTTATGTAAGTATGTATCTATGTATTTTGTTCTGGAATCTTGAAATCCAAATTTCGAGCACTTCCCGATCAGCTATCCGGATGAAACTTTCAGGGTAGCTCACAAACCGATGACAAAGCTACATAAAAAGTAAAAAAAAAATGAAAAAAAAAAACAGAAAAAAAACTCAACAATGTAAAAAGTGAAAATGATACAAAAAGAAGAAAAATAAACATTAAAAAAATAATCGTACTTTTTTATACTTATTTGAAGTGATAAGATTGGCGCTGGTATAACGACGATTGTTTGGTATTGTCGGTTGGTTTACGGAGTAAACGCTGTAAATTCACTGGCTAACACGGCTAACAGTATAACTTATCTGGCTAACTCTATAAATTCACTTGAAAACACTGGTAACGGTCTTCAAGTGCAGTAGCCTTCTACCCAGAATAAACCAGTCAGCATTGCAATAATTGATACCTACCTACATAGGTATACCCTTGCAAAAGAACCTGCGAGTACCTATAGTATTTATCTACTGGCTTATACAGATTTCAGAACATAGGTAACAAAGTTTTATTATTATTAACCTAACTACTGCTGTGCCCGTGGTCATTTAAAATACCTATACTCAAAATTCCTTCAGAAGTCAAATAGTTTTTATCGATTGCTCGGCTTCCACACATCAGAATGATCAGAATGAGATACCAAGAACACCAACAATGAAAATCTTCATCACAATCCAGTAGTTTTTAACATGATGCGTGAACAGACAAACACGATATTTAAAAACATTACATTCTTGTTCAGTAGCTTATTTACCGACGAACTTTTTTTTTATTATCTTCATTGTACAACTTATTTGTATCTACTTACGGCTTTATTATAAGTATGAAGAGTACATAATATATATGTATAGATTGTGTCCCACTGCCGGGAAAATTGTCCTACATACCTATCCTTGCGTCTACTTAGCTAGATATTGCCAACCAATTCTGAAACATAGGTATTATAAATTTTATTTATATAGCAGTCTACAGTAAAATATTCTGCCCCTAATACTATCTCACTATTCCCCTGTTTCAAATACCTACAAAAAACACAATTAAAAGCAATTTACGCATACCTGGCAACACTGGTGAGCAAGTAAGGCACCTAAGTAAGTAAGTTTGTTTGTACAGTGGTCAGTTAACTTTAACGAGTTGCAAACTTGACCGGTGGTGGCTCTGTTAAGTAGGTACGGAATATGGATGCGGCAGGAAAGTTTACGTCTTCAGATATTTGGAGCTTTAGCAATATAGTGCCAAGATTAAGAACTGTACACTATATATCTATACTTATAATAAAGTAATAAGTACCTACGATTAAGAAATATGTTCAAAAACTAAAATCTGACCTCGGGTAAAAAATAACCTATGACACTCTTGCGATGAATACGAATCGATTGATACCTCGCTTGTCAAAATCGGACCTATAGCTATAGGGGCGAAGCTATGGTGGAACATCCACATAACCACATACATAGATACATACATACATACATTAAATTGACTGAGTCATTACCCTTCCCTTGCTTTGCTGTAGTCGGGTAAAAAGTCTATACAAAGAAGATAATTTTAAAAATGGTCTAGGATACTTAAAATAAGCCACTGAACACGAATAAATCATTTTTTAAATCGTGTTTTTCTGTTTGTTTTTTTTCCGTTTGTTTGTATGTTTGTCTGTATGTTCATGCATCACGTAAAAACTACTGGACCGATTGCGATACGGTTTTCACTGTTGGATAACTTAGGCTTTGACTTAAAGACAAGTATACTTCTTATATCGATCAGATGAGCAGAAGATGAGCAATCGTTAACAACTATTTGACGGCTCTACACAATATAAGATAAAATATAGTATATTGTCAAATGTAGGTAATAGCAAATAATGTACTTTTAATCCAGAGAAATGACCACACGGACAAAGCCACGGGCACAGCTAGTAACATAATAAAAACGAAACGATATAATCGCACGATATAAAAAAACATTCATTCATACAAAACAATAAAAATAGTTTGGCTGAAAATAGCACAACATATAACTACGCGAAGCTACAAGCCAAGGAAACCGAGCGTGGGACAATTGTGTCACATTAAGCGACAGATAGACAAATAGACCGGAAAAAACAGTTGTTCGAGAGAGATAAACAGTGATTTCGTTGTTGCACCTCTAGAGGAATTTTAATGATGGAAAGGCTAGGAAATAGTTTTCTGACAGGTTGGTAAGTACTACGGCAAAAAATAATCTACGGTGGTACTACCAGATAACTTGTAGTACCACGGGCAAATAAAAACTCGTGGTATTACGGTAATAGTACCTCGTGTAAGGTGCGGTCTTGAAGCGAATATGAATTAAGAATATTGTTTTCATTATTTTTAGATTGGTTTTGATTTGTATTGAAAACGTACCTTTTTGTATATCATGATCATCATCATTTCAGCCTTTAGCAGTCCACTGCTGAACATAGGCCTCCCCCAAAGAGCACCACGACGAACGGTCTTGAGCCGCCTCCATCCACCGACTCCCTGCGATGGCTACAATGTCGTTCGTCCATCGTGTGGGGGGTCTACCTACACTTCACTTGCTTGTTCGTGGTCGCCATTCCAGAACTTTTATTCCCCAGCGGTTGTCGGCTCTGCGAACTATATGGCCTGCCCATTGCCACTTCAACTTGCAAATTCTGAGAGCTATGTCAATAACTTTGGTTTTTGTATATACTCGTAATACATTTATTTTATGATTTTCATTCGTTTTAGCTAAAATGTGATTTATTTACAGGATAAAACATACAAACAACAAAAGTTCATTTTAAAATATAAATAAAATAAAAACTTGACTATTTACACAAAACTATCTAAAAGCTAAAATTATTTAGACAGAATTTATGAATCACTATTTAATAATTTGTTGATAACATATTTTTTTAATGACTAAATTCAAAAAGTTTTATCAAAATTTTATTAGCCATTTAATATGACTCTGGGTCATATGTGCTATTCCAGGACCTAATATAAAACCAACCACCCAATAGGTATACTTAAAATTCCTTCAGTCGTCAAATAGTTATTAATCGATTGCTCGGCTTCTACTCATTGGATTGAGATACCAAGTACACCAGTTTTTAAGTCTAAGCCTAAGGCTATCTAACAGTGACAACCCACACCATAATCAGTCCAGTAGTTTTTACGTGATGCACGAACAAACAAAGAGACAGACAGACACACATGTTTTTAAAAACGTTATATTATTGTTTAGTAGCTTATTTTAAGTAAATTTTATTCTGTTTTTTTGGACCTACATAGGTAGGTCCAAAAAACCAGAATTTGATTGAGATGATTTATTACAGATATAGAAGGTTTTCTACCTAAAATATAAATATTAGCTTAAGATAGAGTTTAGCATAAGTTAAGATAAACAGACCGTCTATCTAATCTTCTAAGTAGATAAATTAGCACTTATGATTTGAGTTTTTTTTTTATGTCAGGTATGGAAAAGTAACAGGTTCATACATCCATACTAATATATAAAAGTGGAACATTGTATGTTTGTTTGTTTGTATGTTTGTTTGGGGAGCTTTCACGCGATAACGGTTGGATGGATTTTTATGAAATTTAGAATAGAGATAGCTTATACCCTGGAATAAAACATGGAATACTTTTAATCCCGGAAAATTGTATGTTTCCACAGGAAAACTGGAAAATGTTGATTACTTACTGTAAGGAACGGTTGTCATCACAGAATGGTCTGTGGTTGCCATGGAAACGAAATAACAAGTCTGTCAAAAAACATCAAGAGCATTGGTCATAGACATATATATTATTTAATTCTATGGCATTGGTGCTATACCTACTTTTGCATTGGTTTTTAATATCTTAGAAGAAAATAGGATGTTTTTTTTCGCGATAATCAGCCTAGTAGTCCGGGCGTACGAAGTCGCGGGTGGGAAGACTAGTAAATATTAAAAGTATGACAACTGTTTTTTTTAAGTCATAGATATTGTAAAGCTCTCTTAAAGTTCTCCTTTTGTTTCGGTGAGATTTAATCTGTTTTTAATCTTAGCCACAGAATATATAATATTACAAGTTTCTTAGCTTTTAAACTCAAGTAATGTTTGAATTAATAACGTTAAGTTAATCTTTAGCTTTGAATGGAAGCTGTCTGAGGAAGTTTATTGTTTGTATAAAAGTTTATTATTTGTATAATAGTGATTTGAAGTGCTACGCACCTTGTCAATATATGTATAATATCTGGTAGAGAATGCTTCTTAACATTAAGTCCACCTTGTACATTTTATGTGTTTTGAATAGCGTACTTAAATATATCAATCTTCTATGCTTATAATAAAGCAATATCAAACAAAAAGTTTGTACTTACAATGACTATAATTTAAAAAATGTAGGTCTATTATATAAAAAAAAAAGTATAAAGGTCTTTAAAATAAGCTGATTCAAGAACGTATATTTTTTATATGGTGTTCGTCTGTTTATATGTTCACGCATCACGTAAAAACAACTGGACCAATTGCGATGTGGTTTTCACTATAATATATATAATAGATAGCTTAGGGTTTGACTCAAAAACTGATGTACTCGCTATCTCAATCCGTTGAGTAGAATAATAGTATAGCAATCGATAAAATATATATTTGACGACTGAACGAAGTTTAATGATATTGGTACTTTTGATTCTGGAATAATTCATAGGATCCAAATATCCAACAAAAAATACCAAGCAGGCAAAGCCGGCGGGCACAGCTATTACTAAATATGAAAATATATATATATATATATAAAACATATAAGTAGTACATCAACAAAAATAAAACACGAAATAAACTGTTTATCCAATATTATAATTAAGTTGAAGCTTTAAATAAAGTCATATAAAAGGATCTAAACAAAAAAAAAACATTCTACAAGACCTTGAAACATTTAGCAAAATTTAAAAAAAGTTTACAAATCGTAAGCAAAGTTTTAACAAAAATCACAGTCAAAAGATTCTATGAATGAGTTTTTTTTTATAGACATCCACTTTAAGGGCGTGGTTGGCTGTAATAACTATAAATTATGTCAGTCAGAGGAACGGTCTTTGTCAATGAAACATCGTAAAAAGATTGCAAATATAATAGTTTGTATATTTTTATTCCTACTTGCCACTTTAGTAGAATAACGACTGAAGCTGCAGTTTTTTTAAAGTTGTCGTTGAACTATGAACTTTTAATTAGTTTTCATTAGAGATATATAATGTCTTTCTTTTTTTATTACCAACTATGCAATCGATTGACCACGATCTCACCTGATGGAAAGCGATAATGTGGTCGAAGGTGTAGCCCGCTTGCCTAGTAGATACCTATTCACTCTTGAGTAGAATACACCTGGGTTATATTTTACCGGAAACACTGACGAGGGCAGGGCATTCCACTTCTTTGCAGTTCTTATAATAAATGAAGAAGCGTTACGCTTCGTTCATGTGCGAAGTTTTTCAAGCATATGGTGGCGCTTTGCCGTTCGTTTAGTAGATCGTAAAGATGATGGGGGAATCAGATTGTGCAGTTCTTGTGCACACTCACCACAGTGCAATCTGTAGAATACCGACAGGCTTGCGACCACAAGTCAATTCGCCAGACTTTGAAGCTTACTCTTTACCAGAGTGTCGTTCCCAATAAGCTGATAGCACGTCTCTTAATTGAATCCAAAGCCTTTTACTCCTTACTCTTAAAAAGACCTTGACAAAAATATTTACTTATTGTTATATAAACTTCGAATCAAAGTTACCTGGAAAAATGAATACCTTCAATAAGGAGTCAAAGGAAAACAATATTTTTGAAAAAAAAGTATTATAGATTCAAACGTACTCGTATTTTGCATAAATCTTTTGTTTTAATACGAGAGTTTTTGATCCTTCTAAATCTAGATCTCATCAGCTAAGTACGCCTAGTTTGGAGGTAAAGCTTAACATCGAAGTCTGACACAGATTAAATTATATATGTAAATATATGTCAGATTAACCGTTCTATTTTACTTTCAATTAAATTTCCAAATATTCGTTTCAATACATACAAGGGAAAATATAACAAGGACAAAGTCCATATTTCCGAAACCATCCCAAACAGGATTTGACGCATCCAAAATGGCGTTTATCGTACGATTAAACCACCCCTGGATTAAGCAATTCAAAAACAGATACAAAATAATAATAAGAGGGGTTGTAAGTGGGGGTAGCGCCAGGTGTGTCTGTCGGGGTGACGACCCTTATGTAACAAGAGTTTATGTATAGATAATTTAATGTTTGATTAATGCTACGTTGACAGATACTTTGATAAAAAGGTTTTTTGTTTTGTTATATAATTAACTTAGTTTTTTCCGTTAACTTAATACCGATAAGCTCTAGCTAATTGGGTTGAATAAATTAATTATTAAAAGCTTTTATTTAACTTCACTTGTATGTATGTAAGTATGTATGTATGTATCTATGTATTTTGTCTGTCCTGGAATCTTGCAATTCAAATTTCGAGCACTTCCAGATTAGCTATCCGGCTGAAACTTTCAGTGTAGCTCACAAACGATGACAATGCAATAAAAAATATGGAAAAAACATAAAAATACTTTAGAAGTGAAGCCAATCAGAAAAAATGAAATAAAATAAAAGTAGAACCTTTTTTTTTTTTTAAATTATACTTATACTTTAAAAGTAAAATTATAAGTATAATTATACTTATTTTATCATAATTTGTAAAAGATTACACAGAATCATTTTGATTCGGAGTTCATACCTAGAAACAATTAGGTACAACATAAGCTTTTCAAGCAAATTATTTGTAAAAAAATAAGCTGTAGTGCTGACCTCTGGTGTCAGAGTTTGTCAGGCCGCCGCCGGGCCACTGACATGGCTTAACGACTGCTATTTATCAATAACAGCTGGGACCAACAGCTTAACGTACACTCCGAAGCAAGGAGCGATGGTAAACCGCACTTAGAAAATTCAATGGTGCGGAGCCTAGGGCCGAACCCGGTATTGTGGGATTCTAAGTTGCACTACTGAAACGTTAGGCTACCATCGCTATATAAAACTGAAAACAAAATAACGCACAACATTTCAAACATAATTATAATGTTACCAGGAACACCAGAAATTTTATTTAAGTAAAAATTACACCGAAAGCACATAATCAGTTATAGTAACTGAAAGAATTATAACTATAAACAACAAAAACTAAAAATATAACTACATGTACAAATGGAATTTATAGCATGGCATAAAAACGGGGATTAAAAATAAATCGCTTGAATAAATTGCGCCTCTGAAATTAAAACGCTCCCTCACACGACACGCGTGGCGGGGCGCGGGTGCGAGGCATGAGCGAGCGAAGAGCGGAGGTGAGAGCGGGTTACGAGCAAGACTAATACCTAGAGTACATGTATTTTCCGAAAGTGGAACTTAGTAGGTATTAAAATGTCAAGAATAAAAATTGTAACATTGATTCCACCATATAAGCTTTTATTTAACTTCACTTGTATGTATGTATGTATGTATGTATATATCTATGTATTTCTGTCTGTTCTGAAATCTTGCAATTCAAATTTTGTGCACTTCCCGATTAGCTGTCCGGCTGAAACTTTGAGGGTAGTTCACAAATAGATGACAATATAATATAAAAAAAACTACTTATTTACGGTTAATTTTAGAAAAAAATGACTTTATAATTTCGATTGAAACTGGCATTTTCAATGTTAAGATCGAATTAATGTTTTAGTCGAAATACTTTAGTATAGGTAAATAAGTTGGTGCAGACTCCTAAAACTGACTCCAAGATTTTCGCAATAGTCATAAGAGATTCGGTAACAAATCTTTCCGTCTTCTTCTTTCTGTCTATTAACAAAACCTTTAAAAAAACTGCCATTGCATATGATAAATAATTCGTACCCAAATTTATCTTAAAACGTCTACAAAAGCAATCACTTTATCGCCCTCACTTTTACTTGGACGTCACCGCACTATGTCGGGGGTACTACCCCGATTGTCCATTGTTCTTTTAACAGCCTCTCGCTTGTTAGCCGCGCGAGACGCCCACGCACCAAGAGGTGTGATTACCGAGTTTGAGGTGAGAACCAGTGGTACCCTCTCGAAGCGTCAATTAATTGGTGACACGACGCAAGTGCTGTTTTTTCTGCTTGTGAGAATTTAATTAAAATTTTCATCTCACTTTTTCTATTCAATATGAGCTAACTGTACCTAATGTTGTATGAACACTTCAGATCCTCAGTCCTCATAGGCTTTTAAGGGAGTTTTCCATTGTTACCATGCTTGACAGGCGGTTTGGAGACCGCAGTAGGTATTGAAACAAACTCCTGCCCATATACTGAATTCCATTTTTTTATATTTTTTTTTACTTTTTACGTTTTTCAGGTTTTTTTATTACATTTTCACTTTTTCTGTTTTTTTTTATTGATTTGTCATCGGTTTGTAAGCTACCCTGAAAGTTTCAGCTGGATAGCTAAACGGAAAGTGCTCGAAATTTGAATTGCAAAATTTCATGACAGACAGAAATACATAGATACATACATACAAGTGAAGATAAATAAAAGCTTTTTAAAAACAATAATAAAATTGCTTACGTACCTACTGACCCGACTAAAACAATCGTTGTAGTCCAAAGTTATGGAAATCAGTTAGATCCTAGCTAGGAAATCCTAGTGTAGGTGTGAGGCAAGATTTAAAAGTTAACAAATTTCTGGTGGTAGGCCTAATACGTAAGAGTCAGCCTAGGGAAGTACCACTCCTTTGTCAGATATTCAACCGCCATGCAGTAATGTGTAAAAATTTCTGTTTTGGTTTTAAGGGCAATGTTTTCGGCGAAATTACTGGGCAATGAGACTTAAAAACCAATGTCTCAGGGTGACAGCGCAGTGACGCGCAATATTTTGGGACCAAAGTTATGGGTGGCACTTCAACTGTTATGGGCAGGCGTGACGCTTACCATCAGGCGAGCATCCAGCACGTCCCATCACCCAATCTTCCAAAAATATATATGAAAGCAGTGGTACATTAAATTTGAAGTGATCGTGCGTTTTAGGTAGTAGCACAGAATATGTATTGTCCGAACGTACCTATATTACAAACAAGAAGTAAAAATAAACATAAAATATTTTCATTTAATCGACACCTAATCAAAGAATCCAATTCACCTAAATTACAAGCCAACTTCAAAAACAAAGAACTAATCTGCAGATTCGGATTCTCGACACGATCTCGCGGAATTATACCGGCCACAGAAAAAAGGGCCAAAAACAATGACTGGCCCTCCCCGCCCTGGGTTTAATCAAGGCCTGCCCTAAATTCGCCCACAAATTGCAAGCAATTGTTCACTTTTTACCGCGAGTTTGCTAGGGTCGGTAGAAAGGGAAGAGATACGCCATCGGGTGTGTGCATGCGATCTAATGCACTCCTATTCAGAACTATTGGCCCGAAAACTGGGCGGTTATAATTGGAGATAACATGTTGAAGGCTGCAATTTTGTGGAATAAAGGGTTCAATTTGATGACCACGGAACTAACAGCTGTAAGGCATTTTGGCGATTTGTTGAGTATAAGACAAACCTATAGAGGTTATTTAGCGATTTGTTGAGTATAAGACAAACCTATAGAGGTTATTTAGCGATTTGTTGAGTATAAGACAAACCTATAGAGGTTATTTAGCGATTTGTTGAGTATAAGACAAACCTATAGAGGTTATTTAGCGATTTGTTGAGTATAAGACAAAACTACAGAGGTTATTTAGCGATTTGTTGAGTATAAGACAAACCTATAGAGGTTATTTAGCGATTTGTTGAGTATAAGACAAACCTATAGAGGTTATTTAGCGATTTGTTGAGTATAAGACAAACCTATAGAGGTTATTTAGCGATTTGTTGAGTATAAGACAAACCTATAGAGGTTATTTAGCGATTTGTTGAGTATAAGACAAACCTATAGAAGTTATTTAGCAATTTGTTGAGTATAAGACAAAACTACAGAGGTTATTTAGCGATTTGTTGAGTATAAGACAAACCTATAGAGGTTATTTAGCGATTTGTTGAGTATAAGACAAACCTATAGAGGTTATTTAGCAATTTGTTGAGTATAAGACAAACCTATAGAGGTTATTTAGCGATTTGTTGAGTATAAGACAAACCTATAGAGGTTATTTAGCGATTTGTTGAGTATAAGACAAACCTATAGAGGTTATTTAGCGATTTGTTGAGTATAAGACAAACCTATAGAGGTTATTTAGCGATTTGTTGAGTATAAGACAAACCTATAGAGGTTATTTAGCGATTTGTTGAGTATAAGACAAACCTATAGAGGTTATTTAGCGATTTGTTGAGTATAAGACAAACCTATAGAGGTTATTTAGCGATTTGTTGAGTATAAGACAAACCTATAGAGGTTATTTAGCGATTTGTTGAGTATAAGACAAAAGTACAGAGGTTATATAGCGACTTGTTGAGTATAAGACGAGGGCACGTTAAGCAGTCGGTCCCGGCTGTTGTTGATTAATAGCAGTCGTTAAGCCATGTCACCGGCCCTCGGGCGGCTTGATACCAGAGGTCAGCACTACCTCATACGACAAACAAACAACAACAACAAACATTGAGTATAAGACAAACTACGCAGAGACATTTAATCGATTTCTTGAGTATAGGACAAACTATTACACACGATTTGTATCGATTTATTGAGCATAGGCCCAACTGGCAGGCTTTTTTATCTATTTGTTAAGTATAGACCCAACTGACAAGTTTTTTATCGTTTTTTTGTAGAGGAGAAACTACAGAGGCTCTATAATCGATTTTGGTCAATTTTTGAGAGGACATTGAGCTACATTGAGCTACATCATGGACACGGAGTGACCAACCTTGATCCTTGTTTAATGAACCAATAGTTAACATAAAATTGACAATATAAGCAGTTTATTCAGATGGGCCCAAATGAAAGCTATAAGACTCTACCAACGGATTCTACATACATTTGAGAAGAATATGCAAGAATCTCGATTGAGGTAGTTCCCGAGTGACGATTGAGCAGTTCCCTCTACGCAACTAAAATCATTAATCACACATTTGACTTACGATTTAAATTTTCCTTAAAGCTCAATTATTGTCTAAGCCAATTACGTATCTATGATAAGATAACTACCGTACAAAATTAAAATGATGCTGAACTTTTGAATGAATTAGGTCCATACAAAGAAGGAAAATTAATAAATTTATAGTAATATTTGACTACTCGACAGTACTCTTAAACAAAGGATGAGTTAATTATGTGTTATTCCACTGTGAGGCAATAGTTAGGACACGAGAAAAAATAATTTCTTGTGGCCGAATCAGTTAGGCTGTCTACCTAGGCCACGAGGAAACGCCCTGAAAAGTGCCTACCGAAGCAGAAATCTCTTTCTGGTTTCTGTGACAAAACCAAAAGAATTATCATTATCTCAGCTCTAACAACCACATTATTTCAGTACAATATTAAATGATACACTATTTAGCTCTAGCTAGATATTTTTTATTACCTATTCATTATTTTTATTTATTCTATCGAGTAATTTTCATTTTACGACTTTGAAAAAGCTTTTTACTTATTGAACGATTCTGAAGGCGGACTTAACGGTCCATCTCAATTAATAATGACTAAAAATAACAATACATTTTAAAGATATCTTTTTATTTCTAAAGATAATATAAAAAATGCGGTTTTCTGGCGTGCACCGCGAATCCGTTTTGAATTGAAGATCCTTTTTATTTTAGCTAAGAGGATTATTTTTATAAAAGGGTTAGATTTTTTACTTATTTTTTGCTAAAGATGCACTGATCTATTTTCTATAGCCGCAGATAGTGGTTAAGAACATTTTATCTAAAGAAATCCTTTGCAATTTAAAAACTTTTCGCAATTTTTAAAACACAATAACCACTTCAGTTGAAGTTGCGGAAGTTTAAGCAATAGATTAAGCAGATGTGATCTAAAGCCACAAACTTTCAATTAATTATTTGGCATATATTTTTAACGATCTTAAAAACTGGAGTATTTTTATATAAATTTGCTACATTAAATCACAATATTATTTTAAAAACTTTGTAGGATCAAATTAACAATGTAAGCTTGGTTTTACGTAGTGTTGCTAACTCAGTGCCACGCTTTCGGGCTAAACCGAATTTTAAAAAGTGCTAAATTAGTCCAAACGTTTAAGACTAATCGATTTAGTTAATTTTTTAAATAGTTATAGTACAACATTTGGTAAATTTCGTCAATTCTTCCTGTCATCTATACCACAGTGCCTCAAGACGAAATTGTATAATGCGTGCGTCCTACCAGTCATGACTTACGGAGCCGAAACGTGGACACTCACGGTGAGATTGGTCCATAAGTTCAAGGTCGCTCAGCGAGCTATGGAGCACTCTCCACTCAGAGTTGCCCTGAAGGACAAAATCCGCAATGACTTAATCCGACAGAGAACCAAAGTAACCGACATAGCTCAGAGAATTAGCAAGCTGAAGTGGCAATGGGCTGGTCACATCTCTTGAAGAACCGACAACCGCTGGGGTAAACGAGTTCTAGAGAGGAGACCGCGTGTAGGCAAACTTAGTGTAGGGCGCCCGCCGGTCAGGTGGAGTGACGATATGCGAAAAATGGCTGGCAGGAACTGGATGAGAAGAGCCGAAGATCGGGCTCAGTGGCGTTCACTAGGAGAGGCCTACGTTCAGCAGTGGACGAATATAGGCTGATGATGATAGTACAACTTTATTAGCTGATTTTGTACCTAGAATCACAGGTAAAATCTCAATCAATACCTATTCCAGAAAGAAAAAACTCGTACCTTACCGAATCTCACCAACAGGACTCGTAAACTAGTATTATGTTATGTCTACCAACTTTGGTGCTGATATATCAACGACTTAGGTACTTGTTCATACTTTGGTGTTGGAATATCAACGATTTGGGGACTTGTTCATACTTTGGTGTTGGTATATCAACGACTTGTTCATATTTTTTGCCTTACCAATGTTAGTAAATATTCTTTTCCTGACTTTTTTCCAATATATTTAATAAATTATTTTTATTTGTAAAATTAGGGACTTTTATTATTTTTAAGACTGACTAAGCAATCGTTTGACCACGACATCACTTAATGAAAAGCAACGATGTGGCCAAAGTGTAGCACGCTTGCCAACTGACTTATAATTAACTGGAATCACTGACGAGAGCAGAACATTTCACTTCTTGTCTGCTGGACATGAGCATAGCATGAGCATAGGTAGGATGTTGTCATTCCCTTACTTTTAAGCTAAAGCCCTACGATCTCACTCCTAGCCAAACACCAACCCATAATGAGATCTGGTGGGCGCGAACAGCTACCTGACGGTTTCTCAGATCATTTCGTCTTTGTCTCAGATGAGCTGATGCACAGTGCGGCGATGGGCGGTGGAGGCCTATTTGGGTGCTCCTCTGCGGGCCATAGTGGGATCAACCAGCTTGGTGGCGTTTATGTAAACGGGCGGCCCCTGCCGGATTCCACGCGGCAGAAGATCGTGGAGCTGGCGCACTCCGGGGCGCGGCCCTGCGACATCAGCCGCATCCTGCAGGTCTCCAACGGCTGCGTGTCCAAGATCCTCGGCAGGTCAGTACCAGTTCATGCTAACCAGCACCTACCTAGTTTAAAAGTCCATCAATCATAAGGCCGTGAACCCTTTGGAGCCTTATGTGGCTTGCGGCCTGCTTTATACCTCAAACGGCAGATGCGGTTATGACGCTTTACTTTCAAATAGTTTCCTGTCGGAAAGTTTACAAAGGTACGTTAGACGCGTGATGCAGGTCGCAAGCCGCCTTGATAAGTCCACCTTTACCACGGTTTGTTTGTAAGTTTAGACTTGTAGATTTTGACCAACAGATTGCGCCATAATACGTAGCAAGGATATTAATTTGTACCTACTCCAAACTAGCCTCAAAAAGATCTCCAGATTTTATACTTATTTGTCCTACCGAAAGGAAACTTTACTTTTTTCAAGGAATTTTGATTAGCAATTTTCAGAGGTTCTGTTAAATCTTGAATTTAAATGTCGATATATCTGATTGTTATTTGAGGGATAAATATATATAAGTTATATTTTGTACCTTCATAAAAACCAAAGGTTTTTGTTAGAAAGTGCGAGGGAAAAGTATTTTTTTTTAGTTCATATGAAATTGTTGTTGTTCTTTAGCTTGGACCGAATAAAATAAGATGTTTTTGAAAGGATTTCGTCGGCCAAACATTATATTAAAGGTCATTCACTCCCTACTTGAATTCATATTTCGTATTTGTGGTATAACTATAGATTATTCCATTGTCAACACATTTTGTCCAACTTATTCTCTTATTTCTCTCCATACTTTCAAAAGAAGAATGACTACTAAGCCAAAGTAACCCACATGCCCTCCTTAGAAACAGTCCGCACCCATAACAATTAAATCGAGTACTATTACATCACAGCACGAATAAAATAAACGAATTATTTAGCATAAAACCTTTGTTGAGAAAGAATCGATTCGCCAAGACCCGACTCGATTCGACGCCACGCGAGCAAATTGACAGAATTCCCATAGTACCGCCCAAGACGCCGCACAATGGTCTATCACAATAAAAGTCGTGGACAAAATTAAAGAAAATTTCAATGACTTAATCAATACAATAATAAGAACAGTAAGTGCGTACATTCCCATAGAGCATTGTTTTTGGCGACGTGTGCTCAGCGGGCGATGGGGTGGGAATCGACAGCGGGTGCAATGGGGTGCCGCGGTAATTTCCACGCTGAGTTTATTGCTTGATTGCGATTTTATCGGCAGATCAAGGAGGATTTGATCCCTCTCGATTAGGATGCGGAGGATTGGGAAGGAGTGCTTAGTGAAATAGGCTGGCTGTACGTAACAATAGTCTTTTTGCTTATCTAAAGTAGTTTTAAAAGGTTGCTCTCTTTTCAGCCTTTTCTCTCTAAATGTTTATCCAATGCATAAACGTTAATGCTATATATACTTTTAACCAAGCAGTAAGTAAACAAAAGTCTGAACAATGAAGATAATAAAAAAAACTTGGAGGAACAATAATTTATCATTTTTTTAATTGGTGTCTGTCTGTTTATCTGTCTGTTCGCGTATCACGTAAAAACTTCTGAACCGATTGAAATATGGTTTTATCTGTTGGATTTGAATTAAAATCGCCGAACAATCGATAAAAAAAACTATTTGACGGCTGAGACATTTTTGAATTTTTTTATGTATTTTAATGTACTTTGTAGCTCATTTTGGCCCTGAGATAACACATAAGTTAAATTTTACTCAAATAAATGACCACTCCGATAAAACCGCAGGCACAACAAGTTTTTTTCAAATATTTATTTGTCTGTAAGTAAAATAAATATTTAAAAAAACCCAATTCAAATACGTACTCTTATTCATACCATTGTATAATTCTAAGAACGTTTGACTTATCTAACTCATATTAGGTGCTGATTGACAAAATAATAGGGCCATGAGAACAGGAATGTCAAAACCAAACAATAAAAATGCAAAAGACGTCAATCAAAGACTTGACTTATTTTAATACAGGGTGTGCCTTTCAGGGCAATCCCACGACCGCCCTAAAATAAAAAATAAAACATTATTTTCTGGTAATTGGCACCCCTGCAGCGGAGACCGCTTGACGCCACTTGAGTAGATCTTATAGGAAAATATATTTGGCCCGGAACCCTACAATGCGACCCTCTGGGCATGTGTTATTATTTTGTAATGTTTCGCCTGTTAGGCTATTGGCGAAACAAGTTGTAGCCGAAGTGTAGAAACACTCACGTTTGATATGTTATTTTTTTATCAAACTCTCTTGTTGTTTTGTTAAGATCATGTTTATTCGTCACAATTTGTGATAGATCAGTTTTGTAAACATTATTTAATTTGCGGAAGTCTCTGTCTTTTTTTTACAATCATCTTGATATCCACAATTCTAATTCTAAATCACTAGATTCTCAAGTATTTACGGCAGTTAGGTAGGTTGGACTTGGAGCTCTATAGTGAAGACTCAACTTGAAAGATTGAATTCGTGTGACTGTGTTATCAACATGACAGGTCAGACTTTATACCTACTACCTACTCTCCCCCCAATATTCACCTACTAAGAAGTAAACTTTACAAAAAAATTAAAAAAACCCTTATTCGGGTGTCATAGTGTTTTCTTAGTATACTAGTCATAGTGTTACCCGCGTTGTTTTTTTTTCTGGTATATAAGAATCCTATGTGTTATTAAGATCTCCCAAATTCGCGGTTGTTTTGTTCCTGTGTGGCTAGCGTTTTTGTAAGCCTTTGAGCAACAGTGACGTCATACAATTGCCATGACAGCTATGGTCGTTTTGGCGCGATTCAATTTAACAACTCTCAAATTACAAAAATATCGTGATTTTCGTTTGATTTCTGCATACATAATGTTATTTTTTTGCCATAATTGAGATTTCTGCACACCATCGTTTATTTAATTTGTCAAGTACCCTATTGAAATCGGTCCATTCGTTTCTGAGCTACCACGCCACAGACAGATACACAGACAGGCATACAGATGCACAGACTTACAAACAAAAGTTTTAAACTTATAACACCCCTAATTTTGCTTTAGGGGTTAAAAAGGTTACGAAAACGAATCGGAATATTTCGCTATCCGCTCAGCGGCTGCAAGTGCCATTCGTTTTCCCACACCCTGACATTCTTATCGTGCCAATTACTGAGGAAGGGGTTCGTAAGAGTTCCTTATGGCTTATAATAAAGGGCAAGCGTGGCAGGACTCCTAATTAAGGAGCAGCCCCGCTGGTAAGCTTGTGTTTGATTCCAACTTTTAGTGTTCTTGAGGATTTCGGTTAGTTTGTGTTAGCGCTTTGGAGATGTTATCATTTTTTATATAATTAAATAGCTGGGTCATAGCTTACCCGTTTCCCCGCGGGAACTGTACTTATTTTTTTGGTTTAAAAATTATACGAGCTAATCCTGAAAATGTTCTATGTAAACTTTAAAATTTTAAAAAACTAAAGGTTTTTTTTAATTACGGATGAGACACGATCCGGCATCATCCGTGTCTCTGCGCGGCACATGCTCTTTGCCAAATAAGGCACCGTCACTACCCACTACCCGCACCGCAATTATAAAAAAAAAATTGGATGCGACAAGATCCCGCATCATCCGTGTCTCTGTGCGGCACATGCTCTTTGCCAAATAAGGCACCGTCACTACCCACTACCTCACACCGCAAATTATAAAAAAATGATTACGGATGGGACAAGATCCTGCATCATCCGTGTCTCTGCGCGGCACATGCTCTTTGCCAAATAAGGCACTGACACAACCCACTACCTCGGACCGCAAATTATAAAAAAAATATTACCTACGGATAGGACACGATCCCGCATCATCCGTGTCACATGTTATTTGCCAAATAAGGCACCGTCACTACCTACTACCTCGCACCGCAAATTATAAAAAATACTAAATTAAATTTGAAAAAAATTACAGGCGTCACTGCTAAAAATAAAAAAAAACAATCTTGTACTTACGTATTTCTATCCAATTAATTTCAACTAAAGTCTGTCAAAAACCATCAAGAGAGTTTGTGCATTGGTTTTAATAAAATAGATGAACAAAGGTTATTTTTTTCGCGAGCAACTATAGTCCGTGCGGACGAACTCGCGGGCTTAAGCTAGTGTCTAATAATCTATATAAAGATCACACACAAACAGGAGTCCGATAGCAGACATCCAGTTTTTGGATCATCGCTAGCTAAAAGCCGGCTCAGGAACCACAATTAAATAGCTTCATCAAGAGGCAAGATAGAATATGCACCACCCTTCTGTAGTGCCTGCCGAGAAACTCTCCGCTGGTCATGACCTCCCGTGGCCCACGTGGAAGTCGCTTCACAGACTCCGGTCCCAAGTGGGCCGCTGCAGGAGCAACATGAGCAAGTGGGGTTTCATCGAACCAGCATAAAGCATGCTATGTGTTCGAATCGTGAAAGTGTAAATGATAAAAACGGTTTAGAGCAGGCAATGAATTGTACAAATATCTGGAAAAATATTCATAGCATCCTCCCAAACCCCTTGACCTATAATCACGTCATTCCCAGAGCGTCACCGAGTGCTGTAACTCGGTTACATTTAAATAACCACTTCAAAAACAATCTCAGATAAGTGCCATCGAGATTGCTCCCGGAAAATATCGCATCTTTAATCTTTGACCCCCCGAGGTTGCGATTCAATCGCGTTTAGCAACTTTCATCGTTCGATAACTACTGCTGAGTAGCTAGGGATGGCGATTCCTTCTGAAACAATCGATAATAACAATAGGAAGTTTAAAAATCGATGATCTATATTTTAATCAATCGAGTAATTAATAGTTTTTTGTTGTTATTATTATATACTAGCTGTGCCCGTGGCTATGCCCGTGTGGTAATTACTCTAGGTTATAAGTAAACTTTGGTTTATTCCAGGACCACAAGTACCCCATAAAGTACAAAATACCAAATTTCATTCAGGCGTCTGATAGTTATTTATCGATTGCTCGGCTTCTACTAATTGGATTGAGATACCAAGTATACCAGTTTTTAAGGCAAACCCTAAGCTATCCAACATCGCAATCGCTCTAGTAGTTTTTACGTGGGCGCGAACAGACAAACAGACAGACGATTTTTTTAAAAGTTATATTTTTGTTCAGTTGTTTTTTTTAAGTTCCATTTTTTTTATTATCTTCATTGTACAGACTTTTTGTTACTTACTGGTTTATTATAAGTTTAGTAGATAGATAGATAGATAAAAGATTGGAAAAAATATGTATGTACTTATATTCTTAATATATTATGCAATCAAATGTATTTTATGAGGGGGAAATGTGTAATGTTAAGATCTGAAGGATTTATACGAGTGCTAAAATCGATACTAAATCTATACCAATATATAAAAGTGAAACGTTGTCTGTTTGTTTGTTTGTTTGTTTGGGGAGCTCTCTCGCGATAACGGATCTCGGATTTTGATGAAATTTGAAATAAAACATAGCATACTTTTTATCCCGAAAATATCCACGAATTGCATATATCTGCAAAGGAGTGGAATGCCCTGCCCTCGTCAGTGTTTCCGGTAAATAAAACCCCGGTGTGTTCAAGTCAAGAGTGAATAGGTATCTACTAGGCAAGCGTGCTACACCTTCGACCACATGATCGCTTTCCATCAGGTGTGATCGTGGTCCAATCGATTGCCTAGTCCGTAATAAAAAAAAAAGAATTCCGTGGAAGTTTCCACGGGAAAACTGGAACATGTTGAATACTCGCTGTAAGGAAAGGTTGCCATGGAAACGAAATAACAAGTCTGTCAAAAATCATCAAGAGCGTTGGTGCCACAGATTAAGTAGCTGATGCTATACCCACAACAAGCCAC
This sequence comes from Alsophila aescularia, assembly GCA_946251855.1. Lineage (NCBI taxonomy): Eukaryota > Metazoa > Arthropoda > Insecta > Lepidoptera > Geometridae > Alsophila > Alsophila aescularia. The sequence goes on from OX276381.1 coordinate 19,075,078, forward strand.
AGGGGCCATAACCAAGAAGTCTAAGTCTACTTTTGCATTGGTTTTTAATATCCTAGATGAACGTAGGATTCTTTTTTCGCGATAAACTGTAGTCCGCTTGGACGAAGTCGCGGGCGGGTAAGATAGTATATAATAATATTAACTAAAATCATCGATTTTATATCGCCATCCCTCGCTGAGCCATTGTCGCTGGTTTCTTATGGGAATGAATGCAAAACAATAATTTACCGAACGGTTAGACGGTTGGCGCAGTCGGCGTCGTGTTTTCGATATTACGCGACTGATTTCGATCAATTTGTTATTGTTTGGTCCAGTAATTGGTCGGTTTCGACAATTTGTTTGCTATTTCTGTTGCATTTGCGGCGCAATTTAGTTGCCTAGATCTAAATGATTTGCTTTGATATGCCACTATTAATAGTTGATAGTATGTGTAAAGTCAGGTGACATTTTCTGTGCCATTTGTACCTAATTAGGTGGACATAACATTCATGCTAATTCAACAATGTTCACTGGGTGAGTTTACACACTACCAACTTAAACTTTAAAAATGCCTATGACACCTGCGAAGAAGACGAATCGATTGATACCTCGCTTGTCAAAATAGGAGCAACTTTTTAATTTCAACACAACCTTTCTTTTACTTCACCGTAGTATGGTTAAAAGATAGCCTATGACACTCTATACATGAACTCGAATCGATCGATACCTTGCTTGTCAAAATCGGACCAATAGGGGTGACGCTATGGTGGAACATCCACATATATACATACGTGGATACATACATAGACTGTTTAACTCATTACCGTTCCCTTGCTTCACCGTAGTCATATACAAAAATAACACGGAAGCTTTGGAAACGAATTCAAACAATTTTAACTTCTTCCATTTACTTCACCATTTCGTTCGTTTTACTGCTAGTAAAGTGTTGATAGTCGGACTTTTTAATAGTTTTTTTTATTGACATAATCATTCCTTACCGCAATCTGAAATGAGCTCGCACTCGATTAAAAAGTAGTTACACCCCCTACAAAAACTGCCTCAGGCCGAGCGATTATGATTCGCTCGAGGCGCACTAGTAGGCCCCTTATCGATAATAACTTTATAAACGATCGAGTGAGCTTAGATAAACAACTATCGAGTGACAATACCGATTGTTTATCTCGGGGTTGACACAGTTTTGTCAAATTGTTCGGATTTTGTAACGGTTTTTGTGATTGTGACCTATTTGTGGGAGATTTAAGCATTTGGCAAAGGTAACGGTTACCTACTGGGATCCTATTTATTCAATGTTTTAATTTAAGCTTTTATTATTTGCCATTTGGGTTTATGTGAATAGGCTTGTCAAGATGATAGGTTTCACTTTTTTTCCGTTTTTTTTTAGGTATGTAGGTACAATAAAATCTGTCAAGAAGAGCATATTTATAAATAAAAAAGCTTTTATTTAACTTGCAATGTTTATATGTATGTTTGTTTAGGTCAAATCTTGCAAGCTGAATTAGAACCACTTCTTATTCTACGCAGTTGAATTTTTACATGTTGGTGCAGTTCCGATGACAATGCATTTTTTTTTGGTAAGTATGACCTGAATCGACATCCAGGATTACCTCCAGATAAAGGAACTCTTCAACAGCACACACCTCTTTTTTTTGTACATATATTACTATGATAGCTGATTTAAAATTTTACCATGACATGGTCTCCAGATAAAGGAACTCTTCAACGGTCAACAGCACAGACACAAACTTAGTGTACGCATTTTATTATGATAGCTGAATTTAAGTTTTACCTTCACATGGTTACTGCTCTCAGGTATGGGTCATGACTAGGGAACTCCTCAACGTTTAACAGCACAGACGCGAAATGTTGTATACGCATTTAATTGTGATAGCCCATTCTAAGTTCCACCATGACACTACTGCATAAAAGCTTATTTTTAAACGAATTTTAATCAGCTTATTCATTTTTACTTTCTCTCTTACCTGAAACATTAAAAAGTTCGTATTGATTTGTCGCAATCAAACCCAGTCAGTATTTTCATTCATACAAAACTTATGTATCTTGTTGGATCATGCAATAAAAGTAACTTATACATAAGAAGACCATCTTACAATACTTTCTTTCGGTTTTCGCCATTCGAGATTTCTTCCCCAATGGTTCCACGAGCTACGTGGCCTGAGCCCTTTCAACTTACTAGTTAATTCTGCGACCATATGTTCAACTTGTTTCTTTGCCTAACTTCAGATGTGGTATGTCTATTACGCAAGAGTCCACACCTTTGTCAGTTATACAACGCCAAGCAGTGGTTTCCCACATACGGTTTGAAGCGCAATCTTTCAGCGTACTGGGCCATTGAGACTTAAAGAACCAATGTATCAGGGTGACGAGCGCAGTGCAGTGACGCGCAACATTTTGCAACCAAAGCTCTGGGTGGCACTGCTACTGTTATGGGCAGGCGTGACGCTTACCATCAGGCGAGCGAACTACTCGACTTGTCACTCAAGTTATAAAAAAAACCCACTTAAAACTGCTATCAACAAGTTCAAAAACTAAAACCCGACCGAATAGCCTGACCTCTTGCGATGAAGATGAATCGATTGATACCTCAAAATCGGACCAAGTTTTTAGTTTGTAACATAACTTTACTTTTGCTTCGCCTAGTCGCCAAAATCCTCAATTCAAACACATTGCAGCCTCCATTATCAGTCAAGACATATCGACAATCGTATTGCCTGTATCAACCATCGATTGTTGCCCTAAATATCGACACATGTCGATCTTGCAACAATAGACTCGACTCAAGTACATCCTGTATCCAATACCATCATAGCCCCCATGTTTTCCTAAACTACTTAACCCTTAACCCTCTCAAAATAAGGCTAAATTTCGCATCAAAACTTTGTCAATGACGGTAATTCCATGTTTGTATCAGAATCTTGACTGGTTCAGCCTGGTTCTTATGTCAACTGAGTAGGGTGCACTATGTTGTGAATTTAGGTGCTATTTGGTGTATAGGTACTTCAAGTTAAGGGGATAGTTTCAGAGATTACATTTGTAATTGTGTTTTAATACTTTTCGAGTGGGTAGGGAAGCAGTTGTCTAAAGATCGTTACGCAGCAGGAACTCTTCCTTTAACCTTCGAATAGAAGTGGAGTTCCTATTCAGTAACGTCACTAAATCTTTTTTTTCTACTTATTTGAGGTAACACCCCATACGGTTTTTTATTAACTAGACTAGGCATAGATAATTATATAGTAGTACAAAAAAGATTTGTTTTAATGTTAACTAGCAAGACCCGTAGCTTTACCTCGGGCGAGGATCGCATAAATTAGCTGCAATGCACACAATTTGGCCTTCTTTGGCCAATTAAAATTAAAATCGGAGTTGTGCTCGTAAGACTCTCACTGTAATAAAGCTGTGTGGGTGTTTGCCTGTAGTTGTATCTAGTCAAGTTTTTAAAGCATGCCGTATCTTACCCCTTTAACTAGATCTTTGATTTTCATATATCTATTGGTCACAATGGTTGGGTTGTGTAGGAGACATTAAAATCTATATCCCACCTTCCCCCCGCCCCCTCATAACCATCCTCCAGCCGTGCACAACACAACACCCTCTCCTCCAAGTCACTTAGTTCCGTCGTATTGATGTTTATATTTAGAGATTAAAGAACAATGGCGAACTCCCATACATACTTTTATGTCAGTCAAATTCACGGCGTCTTTAGACAAAAAAATATCGCTAGTAATTCAGTATCATTTCCTGAGATTGTTAGTCTAAGATTATTATTTTTTGGGGAGGCAAGGAATAATTGTTATTAGGCTTCAAAGTTTTGTAGGTTATGTTACTGTTAATGACCTTTAAAACAAGTCTTAGAGATTTTCATTATTTTATCCACTTAATTAGGTAGGCAAGTAAGTACTTATGCGTGATAAATATAATGTTTTAAGATATTGTAGGTACCTACCTATTCAATTACCTATCTAGTGTAACAGACTAGGCTTTTGAATAAGAATTATTTTCAATCTGTTACTGCCTGGCGAGATTACAAAACAATATATTTAGATATGTTGCTGCTGTTTCACTGTGCAGGGAAACAGTTGACATATTTGCACAAATATTTTGCAACAATTCCTTACACTAAATATTTCATTTACACAAACCTTTGTTTCTTTCGTATTTATTATTCAATACTTTAACCAACACGCCCTTTGTACTATTATTTCTTTCACGACCTGGATGACTGGTAGATAATGCTGTTTAGCATTAAGTCCTTCCTTGTACCTACACTATTTTTTGTGCAAAACAAATAAATTAACGTACCCTATTATAACAACAATTCTTTACACGTGCACGTATTCCCTTTGCTACGAGTATAATGTTTTATAAAGAGGTTTTATATTGGCGTACGATTTTGTCTATAGCACATTCTATATTATTATTCTGTTTATCTCAAGGAGGTTGAATTACGCTCACTGGTAAAAGATTTAACCCCAGTAAGCTTAATTCAACCTCCTTTGGTTTAAAAAACCGGATGGGAAGAAAGTGTAATTCAACCTCCTTGGTTTAAAAAACTGGGTGGGATACTGTGTTGACAATTTTGACGTCCAACCCGGAAACGTATTATATATATTTTTTCCAATGACTATAGAAACAAAGTAATTGTTTTTTTTCACCCGTTGCCAGGCAACAAGGCCGGTTAAACATTGTAGGAAGGAAATGAAGTTACAATTTCATGCTGCACACTTTTTTGCTAGCACTTTTTTTAAATTGATTTGTTAACCTGAGTTTTTCTAGCTTATAGGCTATGTTGAATAATTACTTTAGTTCTGTAGAAATTATATGTCAAGACACTGCAAGATTAATGGCATAAAATTCCGCCTATGTTCTTTAGACAGAAAGCTATATTTAGTCTAGTTTGTAATAACCAACACCAACAATCTGTTTGACAGGACTAAACTTAAATTAAGCGTAATTTATTCAATCTAATAGCACTTGGTATACGCATTTCGTCCAAATTGCTGTAGGTCCACACGCTTTCATTCAAATATGCAGATAGTCTAAGTACATGCGAGAAAATATCTGTTTAAATAATTATATATTTTATTTATTTTTCTTAATAAAGAATTATGATTTCTCGTTCACGTTATATATGATTTCTCGTTCACGTTTCATCTTATTTTCTACTTACACAAAAAATACCCTTCACGAAAAAAAAAACAAAAAATCCTCATACTTCTCCTAAAACTTTTTTTTTTTTGCATGTGCCTGCTCATTATCCATAAATATTGGACAATCGGCTTATTTGAAGAAATGCGTGTAGAACGACTGCGATATAAACGAATTGTTTGACCAAGTGCTATTAAATCGTTTAGTCTAGTTAGGAACAAGAGAATCGACACCATTGTTTCATTTCCTTGTGTACTACGCTTTCATCACTTTCCAAAATCCAAACTAAGTTCAGATTTGCGCACAGATATTACGAGACGGGGTCCATAAAGCCGCGCGCCATCGGGGGGTCCAAGCCCCGGGTCGCCACGACCCCCGTGGTCCAGAAGATAGCGGACTACAAGCGGGAGTGCCCCTCGATCTTCGCCTGGGAGATCAGGGATCGCTTGCTCAGCGAGAACGTCTGCAACAACGATAATATACCTAGTGTAAGTATACTTTTTATTTGTCACTAGTTGTTGCCCGCGTCTTGGCCCGCCATGTATCGCGATAAAAAGTATTCTATGTGTCCTTCCCCAGGATTCCAACTATATTCATTAAAAAAATCTGAAATATTGGTTCAGCCGTTAAGTGTAAAGTTAACGAACAGGCAGGGAGACAGAGCCAGAGTGACTTTTGTCTTTATAATATTATTAGCTTTTTCTAGCGACTTCGTCTGCGCGGACTACAGTTTATCGCGATAAAATGTATCGTATGTCAGTCGTGAAAATGTAACAGACAGAGCGAGCTTCTTAAAGCAAACGGGGAAAAAAAGAATGAGATTATGAAGTCTATAGTGTGGTCTATGATCTAGAAGTCTCGTCTATGATCCTAATTTTTCCATTAGAAAATTATCATGTAAGTTTATGGTCTCAAAATAACATGGAAAATCTCTCTATTTATTTATCGTATGGAGGTTCCTTACGATATATTAAAAGATTTTCCACGCTAGTTCAACTCCACGCAAGTTCAACTCGTAATTGTCCGTTTTTACAAGCACTACAAATTCGTTATTTTATTCTCGACAGAAGTAGCGCGAGTTAAATGTATTGACTCTTGTTAAGTTGCAATATGAGTATGTCTAATTCCCTATCCACGTCAGTCAAAACGAACGCTGTTGACATTCAAGCTAGAAATAATACAAATACAAAAGCCAAATGTCAAAATACTTACAAACATCCGTGGAATTTCATTAAAAATCGCCAAACACATGCACAGCCGCCCATTGAGACACCCATCAAAATAAGCTGGACAAAATTCGGGATTCGTTGTTAATCCAATTTTGGAAATTTCATACTGGCATATGTTTCGGTTAACGCGGGTCCATTGTCCAAGCAGGCCCTTTCAAGATGGACCGTCAACATAATGCAATGGACTCCATTCTGCGAACATAATTGATGACGGCTTATAAAATTTTCGGCGGACCGTCTGATGGCACCGTTTTATTAGGTTTTTGTCGTCCTCTATACAAATAGCAGTCTATTATTACGAGTTCATAAATTCTGGTATTCGACGGTGCTAATATGCTGTCTTTGGCAGTTTTATGAAAGTACTTGCAACATTAGCAATCCAGAATAAGAGCACGCTATTGCTTGCTATAAGTACAATGGAAGTTAATAGGACTTTAATTACAATAATTAGTCAATTAACCGCAAATAAATACTCATTAATAAAGAAGGAGTTCTTAAATTTGTATTAAACATGATAGAATTATAATTCAGTTCAAAAAGTAAAATGAAATTACAGAAGACACATTATACATGCGTGTATAACGTGTCTTCTGTACTCTCTGTCTACTCGAGAGACTTGTGACAGAGGCAACATTTCTCACAATTTAACGAGACAAGTAAAAAATAAAAATTAAAACCACGGTTCGAATGAATAGTATCTCGTACAAGATATTAAAAATAAAGCTGTAACAGAATTGACACCGCCGGTAATCGAAGCAGACGTTTTGAAACGACATCTGCGCGGTCGGCGCACGCAAAAAATAACAAAGCAAAAATTGTAAATTCTATCCATTGATCGGGCCAATTTTTCTGTTAATAATGTCACAACTCGAAAATCATGTTTTTGTGATTCCGCCAGCGCACGGTATAAAGTAAACACTTGGCGACACAATAGACGCCGCTCGAGCAAATAAAAATGTTTTGTACATTCGAGTGTTGAAACTTGGTTTTGTGGATATGTTATCTTCGTGACAGATATTTTATGCTTTCAAATTAATATTGTCATTGAATCTACAAAACAAAAATCAACGTAAAAGTCATAGACATCGCCTCAAATTTTAGCAAGTCGGAATCCCAAATGGAACCCGTCGATACGCAGACAAAAACACCTATAACCATAAGCAATCATAAACATACCTCCGCCCACCCTCCGTAACAAGAGGGCACAAAATCGAAATACTGTAAGCCCCTAGAAGATTCGGCGCCAAAGGGGCTATTTTTATGACTGTCGTACGTACGCACTCGGCCCACTGGGCAAATAGGTGAGCGGTACGCTGTTATGGACTAACACACGTGATAGAAAGAGATAGGTATTTATCGTGCGTTCCGCTGCCTAGTCATAACGGTCGAATGGGCGTGATGTTTCTTACCGACTGAAAGCGGACAAAAATACGTGGAACAATCGATTGTTGCTCTGCGGTGAAAGGGCGTAAGCGACGCGAGCGCTTTGCCGCGGATAGGTCAGATTTGGTCACAGCATTTTTATTTGTATATACTTATTATATATTTATGTCAGAAAACATTATTGGTAAGTAGACATTCGAAAAAATACCGTGATAATAAAATTATGTTTCTAAACTTTTCATATTGCGTACCTACTTACTTAGCGAAACGAACATTACATAAGTTTATTTTAATTGCCAAATTTTGTTGCCAAAATTCGTAACTTCTCTATGTTCGGCAATCTTTAGAAAGTCACTAAGCATGTCTGAAAACAATTTTACTTCAATTAAAATCTTTCATTACAATCAAATCATACCCAGCACCCAGTCTAAAAAGCTTAGACTTATCAGCAAGAAACCCACAAGTTCACTTACGTCCTTTTCCTTGCCTCCCATGTACTATAATTCCACGTTTTACGCGTGAGTGAACAGAACATTTGCCATCGCATTCATGCTTACTGTAACTCCATAAGAATCTGCATTGAGTCATATCTCCCTCCTTGTCTGGCGGATTAACGTCATGCTTATGACGGCATTGACGGTTTTGACGGGTTTAAGTTCGAAGGCATTTGGGAGATGCGAGGGTATTTTTGGGAGCGGAAATTGTACGAAAGTTTCATAAAGTATCTTTGCATGGGCGGGCGTTTGGACGTGGTCTATAATTTGACCATTAATAAATTGGTTTTGGCCTCTGTCCAGTTTGCAAGTTAGTTAAAGCGTCTATTCTTCTCCATATAATTATTATGACACCAAATATAGGGTTGGTTAAGTCGTGATGAATAGACACAAAAATTGTGTCCAATTCCAATTTTTTACATTGCTCATTATTCTATCTCTACTAGGTAGTTATTCGTAGAGTAAAAAAGTACATCAAAATGCGGGTTTAATCATTTTCTGACCTTACATACCTAATTTTCTAAACGTGCGTAATTACTTCATCATTTATAATTTAGGCAACAACAAGCGCCCATCGGACTGGGCGCTTATACGCTATGTCCATAGACAACTGCATATTACTTATGTGACACAAAATTCCTAGCAGAATACGTGTGTGACTCCATTACGAAAATTCACGAAGACCTCCACGAAGATTCGTAACGCGATGCGTTACGTTAGCGAACAAAGGCCCAGATAACAAGAATAGGTAGCCTGCCAATAAATCGTGTTTTTTAGGCAATTTGTTATAAATGGCGTTAATGCAAGCGCTAACTCAATAGATTTTGAACTGCTAAATACAATTCAAAGTCATTATTCAAATTTGACTTTCAAATAATATTTCGTGTCTTTTTAAATACCTCGTTTTTAGGCAACGATTTAATAAATATAGTGTTAAAGAAAGCATTGACTCAACAGCTTTTCAGTAAACCAGCAGAGTTTAAAAACAGAAACCGCTAAATACAATTCCAAGTTGAAATTCAAGGCGCGATCAAGTGTGCAGCATTTAAATAATGTCTTGCAAGTGTCAAATTGCCATCGGAACATCGGATTTTTAGGCAAAATATTATAAATAAAGTGTTAGAAAACGCAAGCAAACACTAACTTTTATTTAATAAACCGCTGAATACAAATTCATGTAATACAAATTTGAAATTAAAGGCGCGATCGAGCGTGGCGACACCCGACACCGGCCGAAAGCTACTGTGCCGCATTTCGGAGGCTTCCTCGTAAACTGTATTATGTAGCCCTATGTAGGTTTCGATTTCGTTTATACGCAAAAATGTGTAACTGGAGAGGTTGACGCGTAACTCGGTCGGTCGGAGCGTTTGTGAGCTGACGTTACAAGTTGAAGTTACAACACAAGACGTTCATTGCTGTTAAGACTTCCTCAAGAAGGTTAAACAAGAGTACATCGCTAAGCAACAGTGAAGCGTAGCAAATGGTGGCTGCTTATGTGTGCGTGAGTAGATAGTTTCAGGGACCGCGGAAGTATTCCATAAAAAGGGGGGGGGGCAAACTTCTTTGGTTACTAGAAATTCCCCCCCCCCCCTCTCCAGGATAATGGGAGAACCTTGTCAAATTATTGTACTGTCATCGGTCCTTGATAAGTGTGCAAAGTTTCAGTTCAATCTGAAGTTTTGAAGTGGATGAAAATCACATTCAAAAATTCCGTTACAAACAAACATACATACATACATAATAAGCGCAGCACCCCCCATTTGAGTAAAGGGGGGTATTTGGTCCCCTCTGCCCCCCACTTCCACGGTCCATGGATAGTTTGTGGTGTTTTGTGGTTGATACACAATTTCATAGAATTTCATCACAAAATGCAGCATTGTTTTTGTTTTTTGTTAGAACTTGACAGAATTAACACGAATAAAAAGGTCGAGATCTCACTCCGATGTGGCGGCCGTTCGGCATAACATGATGTAAGCGCGTGCCTGAGGCTTGTGCATACGAGCGGATCCGCATATATTGGGTGCTTCACTTTCGGATTGGCGGCGTAGACTCCGTCTTTTTGAAAACTTTTATTTAACTTGTAATGTTTGTATGTAATATGCTTAGGTCAAGTATTGCAAGAATTATTGAATTAGAACCATTTCCTACCTTCCTATAAGGATAAGAGGAAGTTAAAGATGGAGTTGAATTTTTACATGTTGGTTCAGTTCCAATGACAATGCATTTTAATTAGCTCCAAATAAAGGAACTCTTCAACGGTCAACAGCACGAAATGTTGTGTACGCATTTTATTATGATAGCCGGTTTGAAGTTTTACTATGATATGGTTGCTGCACTCAGGGTTGGCACCCGACTAGGGAACTTCTCAATGGTTAACAGCACAGACATGAAATGTTATAAACGCATTTAATTGTGACAGTCCGTTCTAAGTTTCGCCATGAATGCTGCATTCCTCTTAATACGCCACAACGAGCATTGGCTGGCTATTTACATTCATCTGCTCACCGCGACTCTTACGACGACGTTGATACATCTCTTGGGGGGCTCCGTTTCCCGGCCCGTGGTCCCCATTCGAGAAACTTTCTTCCCCAATGGTTATCAGCTGTACGAGTTTTACACGTTGGAGTTATTTCATATGTCCATTAAAGATTTAAGAGATTTTCAATGCTGGATAGACAAATTAACATAGGTAGGTACTTACTTTTGTCTCTACATGCATATTAACATAGGTAGGTACTTACTTTTGTCTCTACATGCATATTTTCAGTGAAATAAAGATGTCACAGTCACAGCTTGTTTTGATTATTGTAGCTCGAAACGTAATTTTTCAAAAATGTTGTGTTTTCTTTGACTAATAATTAAAAAAACACCAAAAAGGAAAAGGTATCTTAAAACTGAGTACTTATTGAATTTTTCAATTATTACTGATTTAAAAAACACAAACTCTTATTATTTTTGCACACCTTATTAATTTGGAGGTAATATTTCTGACGAAAAAACGTACCGTTAAGACTATTTAATCTACTAAAAACTTTTTTTTTACTTTTTTTTGACCAACATTTTATTTCCCTTCGACTTTCGGTTGTCGATATAAAACACAAAACATTTGAAAAACGAACACAAATTAAAATTTAAAAAACTCCGGACCCATATAGTTAAGAACCATTTCGATCAGCTTTCAAACAGAAAAAACAGCATCAAAATCGGTCCATTCATTTGGGATACACGAAGCCACAGACAGACACACAGAAACATACAAGCCCTAAACTTATAACACCCCTCTATCGTTGGGGGCTAAGGAAAACAACTGCGACTCTAGGAGCAGAGACCACTCCATATTGATGGCATGATGTCATTAACACGCAATTCATTGGACATTACGCACAATAACCGCTTGGCATGACTCTCCACTTCGACCAGCCCCTCCGTCACGCGACGTCACTCTCGGTTACTCCGCGAAGGGAGGGACATATTCGTAACTTTAACAGCCAGAGGCCCTTGAAAACTTTAATTGAGGGGTATAATGAATAGTAACTGTTGATCTGTAGCGCGTAAAAATGGGCTTAGATGTTTGTAGATGTTCTTGCATGATGTTCTTGCTTCATGATCTGTTTTAACTATTTTAACATAATGGTACAGTTTGTTTTTGAACAATCAAATTATATAAATATAAATTCGTGTTATATTGTAACATCGTGGCCCTCAACTCAATTTTTTTAGTCAATAGTTTCTTCTTTTTTAGAGTTCTGTAGTCAAACAAGAAACCCTAATAGTTTTGTCATGTCCGTCTATCCGTCTGTCCGTCTATATGTTAATTTTTTTTATTAAGAAATTTCATTAACGCTACAAGGGTAAAATTTGGCACATGTGTATATATTTATAACCGCTACATGTATATGTGTTTATTTTTAAAACTCCCGCGCTTGATAGTCGACGTAGGTAAAATATGTTTTGTACCCTATGGAGTGGGTTCTCGCTTGATAGGTCTATTAAAATTATAATAAGGTTTCATTGGCAGTTTTTTTCTATATGGTTTTGTTTATGAATATGTGGCTCTAAAGTGACCTTTTTGCTTGATTTGCATGAGTCATAAAGAGAATATATATATATATAGGGCACTAGCGCATACTATGAATTTACTAACAATGTGAGCATTTTGCTTGAGTTGCATGAGTCAAAATGGGAAAAAATATATACATTTATATATAGGCCATAGCGCATAATACGAGTTAACTAACAATGTTATCGCAGCTATCTAGGTTTTACTCATTTGCGAGCTGTATCAGACATTCAGCCATGCTATGCCCGCGTCCACTCTGACAAAAATCCATAGTCAAAGACCTAAGCCTACCGTAAAATCAACTTCGTTCGCGTATAACGTTAAAACTACTGGAACGATTGCAATGCAGTTTTCACAGTTGGGTAGCTTAGGGTCCTGGCTAATCTTAACTCTATGCATGTCCTACACGCACTTGGCCTTTTATTTTAAATAAGTTCCGGTAATTTTGAGTGGTATTCGAAGTAATTCGAACTGTATTCCGGTTTGCCCCTTATTCAAGTAAGCTTATATTCTCAAGTAAACAGAAATAATACGAGTGGGTAATATGTATGAATAAGGCGATGTAATCTAGACGGCTAGAAAAAGCTAAAAAACAATCGCGTCGCTAAGGCGTCAATGCACTACGACTCAAAATAAGACTCAATCTTCCCCGACTGTCTAAAAGCGCGATAATATCACATCTCCGAGAACATCTAATTAAAACTGAACATAATTATATCATGTTTCGCGACCGCCCGCGCCCGCTCGTAGATCATTTTCGATTCTCGGACGCGCGGGCGTCCTTGCGTCACGGTGACAGTTGACAGGTGTCATTGCGCTGCGCGAGCGCACCTCATTAGACGAGGGTAGGGTTGGCACAAAAATGCCTAAAAAATGGAAAAGTTGAAACTTACAGTTTTATTTGATTAGTTTGGTGATCACAAATGCTAAATTCAAACAATATTGAAGGTAATTACTTGAGATTAATTACCAAAGATCAAACTTGATAGTCGTACTGTGAAAGTATAGTACCCAGAAGACAACTTATGGACTTCAAGGCAACTGAAAACCTGCAGTTCTTGCGTAGTGTGCACAATCGCGTTAGCACAATATTGGAACTACAGCTAATTGCCTTGTCAAAGTATGTAATAATTGATTCCTTTGCATAAACATTCCAACCTTCTTCCACACTAACGAATGTGGCAACCCTAGACGCAAGGTATCGGTGCATCTAGCGGATAGCGTTAGAGATCCAATACGTTGGTGGTCTTTTAAAAAATAGTTGGACGTAAACGGACGTTTACGCGGATAAACGAATTTGTTATCGTTATTGGGTCTGATGGATGATCGTATGTTGATGGAGTATAGAGATAGGTTCATTTGACAAAATTGCGTTTAGATTTTTCGATATTTCAAAATGGACGTCTGTTTTTTCAGACAGTGTCATAGGCCTCTCCTAATATCTAAGTGGCGCTCATTAAGAGGGACATGTCCAGCAGTAGACTTATGCAAACTGTTGATGATGATGGTGGTGGTGATGACTCTCCATTTCATTACTTTGAAATATTTACATCAATCCAAAATCAACAAAATGTTGTTGAAACGTTCTAAATGCAGAAGGTAAGTTACCTACCTACGTTTCAGTTATTTTACGAAAATAAGTGCTCATTCAGAGTACACGTATCTTAAAAATGACTAGCGTCTACTAAATTCAGTCAAAATGAAATAATGATAAATTCTTAGCGACAATACATGATGCCAAGATTGTTGAAACATTCTTGCATAATGCATAATAAATTCTTAGTGACACATGATGCCAAGAATGTTTAAATATTATTGATAGATGCATAATAATAAATTTTTAGCAACAAAACATTTTAAACATTCTTGTATGATGCATAATAAATTCTTAGCGGCCAAACTTGATGCCAATAATGTTTAAATATCTTGCTTGATGCTTAATAAATTCTTAGCGACTAAGCATAACGCCAATAATGTTTAAATATCTTGCATGATGCATAATAAATTCTTAGCGACTAAACATAATGCCATTGTTCATTGTTAATGAATGTTTAAATGTTCGTGCATGATACATAATAAATTCATAAGTAGGTATTTTTATTTCACACAGAACTTAATCCTCATATTTGCTATGTATAATTACATTGCAATTACATAAATTATAAAACATATACATATTTCCTATTAACTAGTCATATCTCTCTACATTACGTATTAGTCGTAAATTGTCTTAATCAGCTCAAAAGCAAATTACAACACAGCATAAAAACAGAATTTGTAAATCTATCCAAAAGTGACAAAGGAAAAAAAACATCCAAAGAAAATTCCTTACTTTTCATGGCCTTTCTTCAAACTGTTACAAAATACCCCACAGTTGCAAAGCACCGATACCTAAAGATATCCGCACAAAGCTATTAGGATGAATACAAATTCCGCCAGAGTCATGGGGTCGGCCCCCGAATTAGAATTACTTTTACCTACATTATCTATAAACATTTTAACGTGTGCGCTTAACCCGCGGAGACCCGGTGAGACCGCGCATCCCCCGGTGAGACCTCGCATCCCCCACTGAGACTGTGCAGCCCCCAGTGAAAGCGGTTAGGGCGGTCAGAGGGGCTTTTTTGCGAGCCTCTTGGGGACTGAGATTGCATAGTTTGCTGCTACTCCTTGTGAAGCGCTCGCTGAGTTCATTATGATGTTAAATTGTTGGTGATTTGGATCTGAGTGGTTGTTGAAAAATGATGCGAACGACTGTCAGGATAAGGTTATTATCGTTGTAAACTTGGTTGGCTAGTTCACTGCTGGGTAGGTAGGCACTGTTGATATTATAAAACCAAAAGTAACTATGTTCTCTGTCTGTCTGTTTGTTACCTTTTCACGTCTAAACGCCTGAACCGATCGTGATGAAATTTGGTGTGGAGATAGTTTAAGCCCTGGGAAAGGACAAAGGATACATTTTATCGCGATAGAATGTAGAAAAGCTAGTTACAATATAAAATGTGGTAATCTTATTAAATAACTAGCTAAAAACTAAAAAAAAAACACGCCTACCCTGGCAAAAAAGAGCTTTTGCCAATAAATTATATACTGTTGGAATGTGCTCATCAAAGCCTTAAATTATATACTGTTGGAATGTGCTCATCAAAGCCTTAAATTTGGTACCCATATTGTAAAATTCGAAGCTTTTTTTATCGTATTTGAAATGGAGCCATACTGCTGCTATATTGAATATTTTCAAAAAAATAAATAACGTCTATGTTACTCGGGGGGGGGATGTAGGGATTCTAACGATACCCCATACGTCTAAATCTGTTCAGGTATTTAAAAGCTACGGTGGAATAAAGAAACTCACATACATACATTATTGTTACATTAGTTATTGTTTGTATTTGTTCCTTATAATATGGTGTAATAAAGTGTTTACTATAATTATACATACATGAATGCTATAAACAATACACTCCTTTTTTTGGGCAGTCGTGTAAAAATGGGCATATAAGTCTGTTCAAAACATTTAACATTATTATTTCTTAGACTTTTTAAGCTTTTGGCTCTTTTTACTTGCCTATGTTGTATTGATAGGAATCTAATAGACTTTTCAAACTAAAACTGACACTCAAAACAACCTATCGTTTGTGTGCAATCAAGAATTTTCTATCTATCTATGAAGTTCTAAATACATTATAATGCGTTATGTCAAAGGCGTAGTATCTGCAAAGTACCAGCTAGGAAGTTTTTAAGGATTTCATTGTCGCAAAACGAACCCCAGAAGTATATGGTTTTGTTATGTCTAGTCTTTATGCGATACTTTATAGTATAAAGTCGTATGGTACGAAAAAAAAACACACACTTCCTCCCAAGATTTCTAGGAGAGATCGATAATACCGCTAATTGTACCCTTATATTTACAGTTTGTTTGTAATTATTTTTTATTTGATAGATTGACGAGAAGAGCAGGTCGCTCGCCTGATGGTAAGCGTGTCGCCTGTCCATAACAATTGCAGTGCCACCCAGAAGTAAAAACATTGAGAAACTCACAACAAGCCCTTTCATTTGATATGTCACATAGTACAGTAAAAATTTCTATTTTGGCCCCAAAAGTGACTCATAATCAAAATTATTAAAAAAAAAAAAAAAACGTTACACGTCCGTGTTTGGGTCACAGAAATGCATAATGTTTACCCAAGATTCGGAGCCAATTGGCTGTGACAGACTGACAGACCAACAGACAACGAGTGATCCTATAGTTGTTTTTTTTTGGACATACCTACGGGACGTTAAAAAATATTTATTATTATTATTACTCTACTTAAGTGAAACTAATGTCGTACAAGTTATTTTCCTCTTTTTTATATACTATTTTTAAACTAACGAGTACGTACGTTCAGTCTAATCTAAGCCAATTCGGGTCTGCACTTAAATCGCCTACTTTTTTTTAAATCTGTTGTAAAGCCCCCTTTCCACACGCCGACACGCAGCCGGTGGCGGCCGAAAGTTTTAGACCCTTTACACACATCGCTGCCCACTAATTCGGAACGCGTAGAAGTGAAAGGGCGTAAGTGACATTTCAAAAATTGATAAGTTTATAGTAGGTACGTTGTTTTTCTAAAATAGTTATACTAACTAATAATAGAAGTACTTATTCAATTATAAAAATATAAAATATTTTTAAAAAACAGTTTAGAATAAACAAATGTATCAAAATCTTATTTTGATGTTTTATATCATACGTAATAATTGAAAATAAGTATAATTTAAAAAAAAAAGTATAATAAATCTTCCATATTTTTTTGTTGCTTTGTAACATTTACGTTTTCTCTTTTTTTTCCTCTTTTTATTGTTTTTATGCATTGTCATCGGTTTGTGAGCTACCCTGAAAGTTTCAGCCAGATAGCTAATCGGGAAGTGCTCGAAATTTGATTTGCAAGATTCCAGGACAGACAAAATACATACATAGATACATACATAGAGAGTTACAAGTGAAGTTAAATAAAAGCTTTTAAAAATACATAGTTACCTACTTACGTAACTTTAAATGCAGTATTAAAATTCAAGAATTGCAAATAGCAAAATAAAGTAATAACAATATACTCCAAATCAATACCAAAATTTTAACTCAATTAAAAAAACTGATCATGTAAATTGTAAAGTAAAACATTTACGAAACACACAATCCATTGTCCTTGTAAAACAATAGCAAAACGGTTAAAAAACAAAATGTTCAAAACTGATACATGAAAACAAAAAGTCGGCAGCTGCGTCCACTGTTGCGTGCTAATGTGAAAGAACGCGATTATCCACCCGATTTTTCAAATAATGACATCTGAATAAATACGACAATCTATTAAAAAGTGAGTTAACCTCTTTTTCAATGAGGCCACGTGCTGTTTTTTTCTTTTCTTTTTTTATGGAAAACTATGTCTTTATACTTTGAACAATACTAGTGGTCGTTTTGTGACTTTTTATCACTGTTTCTCTTTCTCTACATTTTTCACAGTAATTTTACCTATATTTGTATCTGTCTCCTTAGTTCGTTTTGGAATTTGGCGAAAATTCCAAGCGATTCACCAATTTTCCATTAAATTTGTTTTTTTTGTCAAAGGGCGATAATAACAGTACATGCATCGCTTGAGTTTCAAGTTCACAGAACTTTTCAGCTGCTTCAACTTTCATAAAAAAATGTTTAATAATACTTATTTTTCAGCCATGCATTTAATTACGCTAAAAATAAACCTTTTTTGCAATTCAATTCATATAGACACCCTGACCATCTATTGATTGCCAGACTTCATAATCAGTATTCTTAAAAATAAAGTGGACCCTCTAAAATTCAATAGGAACGTGTACTATTTAATCTTTCGTGCCTATCTGATTGGTCGGGTTGCTGTCAGAAACAGAATACGCTTTGAATGCGCCTCTCTTATTGGCTGGATTTGTGTTCTAAATTCATTTTTTTTTTCTAATAAAGAATTTTTAGTTGTTGTAAATCTGATCGGGTATTTGAATTTAGTAATTGGTTTTTCGAACATCAACATGATTGTCAGCTTTGACAGTGTGAACGGTCTCTATCACTAATACGACGTTTGATGTAATCTATCCAGTATATCTGGTTTGTTTTTTAAATGTGAAACATTGTTCATAATATTAGCAATATATTTTGA
Source organism: Alsophila aescularia (assembly GCA_946251855.1). Taxonomy (NCBI): domain Eukaryota; kingdom Metazoa; phylum Arthropoda; class Insecta; order Lepidoptera; family Geometridae; genus Alsophila; species Alsophila aescularia. The sequence goes on from OX276381.1 coordinate 19,093,568, forward strand.
ACGTGAGAAATATCTACGTATTCATTAAATGAACATAAACAACAAGTAAACATTATTATAAAATTCAAAAACTGGACTGTGTGACTGTAATGTGTTTGTCTACCGAATAAAATTTTAAACAATTCATGTGCTATGTTGGGTTTTTCCTTTTCAGCCGCGATAGCGGACGTACGCAATGCGATGCGAGCCGCCCGCAAATGTAATAGCAAACAATTTTAATGTTTCCTATTTACTTACATATTTTACTTTAATAGTTGCAAATTTATTGCAATATTGGACAACTACTTGAATAATCTAAAATTGAAAATGTTGTAAGAAGCTTGAAAGAAAATTGCTAGTGTTTAGGTTAAAGGATTATATTTTTTGGAACGGTCTTTTAAAGCCCTTCGTTTTGATACCTCACTCGATAGGTTTTAGTCATTTTTTGTTCCGTCGTAAATACAATATAGCAGTAGTAAGCCGCCATATTAGTTTTCTTTACATTTCATATATCCTATATCACTGTCGTGATTAAGACAATTCCAATGATACCTCATTTATCAAAATCCATCAAACCGTTTAGGCTGTAAGACTCGCCTAAGTAACGTACAAACAAACAAACAAACAAACAAACATACATACATACAACCCAAACACATAGCCCTCCTTAGTCGGGTAAAAATAAGAGCATAACACTCAAGCAAAAAGATTTTTAATAAATAAAAGTTTTTGTAATTATTATTTTCCTAATTCCATACTAACATAACCATAGCATATGTGATAAAAAAAAAATATTAGGTATAATATTCATTTATATTTTACTTTAAGTAGGTACCTACTTACATTAATTTCAAAATAATGATAAAGTGTGTTTGGAATACCTATGTAGATAAAGTAAAGTAACTCTTAATGTCATGTGGATTATTTCAAATTCACTATTCACAAAAATCATGCTTTTCACTATTTTAACCAAAATAAACATGTTAATAACTACGCTATAAAACGTAAACTGCAGGCGAGAAGCTGCATATTACGTTCTAAACGTAGATCACGTAGCACCACCTGTTCCCGACGTATCCCACATTATCTTCCATTAACGGAACACAGGATTAAATCAGATAGGTAACTGGGTACAGTCAGCTGCAGACATTGGTGCCAATTTTGTTGGCAACTAGTCTAAATTTCAGCTTAGTCCTGTCTTACTATTTGTTGTCTCTTTCATGCCATATGAAAACGATACCAATAACTTTAGTGATGTTAAATTTGGTTTTAGTATAGTTTGTTGCAATTTTTTTTATTTATTTTTTGTTATTACGGTCTAGGCAATCGTTTGACCACGATCTCACCTGGAAAGCGATGATGTGGTCGAAGGTGTAGCACGCTTGCCTAGTAGATACCGATTCAATCTTGACTTGGACACACCGGGGTTATAATTTACCGGAAACACTGACGGGGCAGGGCATTCCACTCCTTTGCAGTTCTTGAATTGAGTTTGTCAATGTTTGTTTTATTATCGTTTTGATTACGATGCTTTAAGTGACTTGAGTTATAACTTAAGCAGTTTTGGTAGTTCAAGTAGATAAGTTTATGTAACTATAGTAGATTACTGCATCGAGCGGAAAGTGACTTCTTGCTGCACCGAGTGTTAGATAGCGAGGGCTCTAAAAACGCGAGCGCAGCAAGAAGTCACTTGAGCATGTGTCAATAATCTGGTTTTCTTTTCACTTCAAAGTAATATCACAATTGTCCACCTAAAACGTAAGCAGTACAATTTTCAGTCACATGATTTTTAAATTCGTACAAATTACGATGCATTCTTAATTAATAAATAGTACATTCTATTTTTAAATCTTTATTGGACGAATGCATTCATTTAATATAAAACTTTTAATAACTTTTTCTGTCTCTGCTATGTTAAAAAATAAAAACAACTGAGATATAAACGAAAATTATATAAAAAACTATGCGGTAATGGATTTCCATTCATAATTTCTGCACTGTTTTTATTAGAAAATAACTGCAGTGATAGATTTTCATACATACTTTCTGCACTGTTTTTATGATGAGCAGAAATAAGGAGCTTTCTGTATACGTTTTAGATGAACAATTGTGATATTACTGTGTAGTATGAAGAAAAATATACTACATTACTAACTGTGCCGTGGTTTCGCGGTGGTTATTTTTCTGGGATAAAAATATCCTATATGTTATTACAGGACCAAAAATACCTTAAAGTACAATATACCAAATTTCGTTCAGGCGTCAAATAGTTATTTATCGATTGCTAGCCTTTTTCACATCGGATTGAGATAACAAGTTCACCTTTTATAGATTCAAACTTAACCATTATTGAAAACTGAATTGCAATCGATTCAGTAGTTTTTACGTGATGCGAGAACTTTTTTTTTACCTACTTTTTCTTACTAATTTCTTATAAGTAAAGAAGATAGATTTCACTTATGAAACTCATCTATAAGTCACAAAGTTTATCTTACAATTATAAGCACGTTATAAAAAATATATTTTTAACTGCAAAAATATACCTAAAATAATTACAAGAAGAACACTTGTGTGTTTTTGGTTAACCTTTATATACCGCTTGAGAATCGATTTATACGAAACATGCCAATGAACAAGGAAATTTACGCACATAGAAAATCCCCGCTGAGAATTGTAGCTAACCAACTATAAATCGTTATAATTCCTGAATGTTCATTCGAAATGAATAATTGTAATAAATTTATAGATGATTTTCAAATACCTATTCAATGATACACATAATATAGTTCGTCAACTTTCATTTTTTTTATTATTCGCTATATGGCGTCTGCTGTTCGCCATATTGAATTTTGATTACTGTCATGTCTTTAGCAGCAGTCGCAAGATTAAGACACACAGTGATCAGACTTACATACATACACAAATAGGCTGATAAACACAATACCCTCCACTCAGTTGGGTAATAATCAGCATGGATTGGCAGAATGTTTAAAACTGTTTTAACTGTTGAGAAACAAAACATTAATTTAACACGTAATTTTTTAGATTCAATCATTCTTTATGTGCATAAAACAATAAAGATAGAATGACTACGCAGACTGTTGCGCGAATGAGAGACACTGCTAACTCGTGCTAAACAATTGCCGACCGTGACTAATTGGCCTTAGTCAAGATCGGCCAAGTTATTGTGTGCGTTGCACCTTATATGCGGTCCACTCCCTAGGTGCGGTTCTCCAAATCTTCCCACTTTTAATTAATTTCTATGATTATCACACATACACACATACACGCAACTAATAAAAAGAGAAGTGTATAATAATAAACTATTGTACAAAACTGAAAGTTTAGAGGCGGATATTAAATATTTTTTCCTTTATAATCTTGATAGAACTTGCTCGGTACCACTTATTATGATGTGATTTGTCATTGTTGTAGTCTGCCAATTGGAATTTCCTTAAAATATTATTGGCAATCATACCTCTTTTAAGTGTCTTGGCACAAGTAAATTTTGTCGTTGACTTTACGTACATATGCTTACATTGCATTGTGGCCTCATGGTTTTATTCTCTAGCCTACTTACGAAGGTAAATTTCTGAGTGAAAATAGAGTGTCTTTCTATAGCTTTTATACACGTACCATAGTTAATAGGTAACACACGCATACACACATACACACACATTGACGGTAGTATTTATGTAGTCACGTAATGTAATGTAAATGTTCCAAATCTTAAGATGTACCTACGTAAATTCTATATTTTGCAAAAATATGCGTTCATTGTTGGCTTCAGCGAGCACGTTAAGCCGTCGGTCTCGACTGTTGACAATTGCTAGCAGTCGTCAAGCCACGTCAGAGACCCTTGGACAGCCTGACAATCACTTACATCACCCATCAACACATTATTTTGCAAAATGAATGCCCAAATAGCATCACCAACAGCGTCCTATAAGTCATTGGCGGAAGATACGATTCCGCGATTGTGTGAGTTCATTCGAATTCAGATCAGATAGTCTCGTTGTAGGCTGTCTGGATCTTCATAAATAACTATCACTTTGTATTTTATTTTCCCGAATTGTACCTATTAGAAAAACATAGATAAACAAGTACATCATCAAAGTAAGAGAAAAAACACGAGTGCACTGACAAAAAATAACTTTTCAAAAAAAATAGCCTATGTTACTCGGGATGATATGTATATGATTCTAACGATACCCCATACATCCAAATCTGTTCAGGCATTTAAAAGTTATGGTGGTTCACATAAACTCACATACATACATAGTTACATACATACATACATGAATCCTGAAAACATAACACTTCTTTTTTGGGCAGTCGTGCAATAAGACGTGTACTAACAATTTAATGGAAATTGTCTGAAAATAAATAAATAATAATACATTTTATATGTATATACTATGATAACGTTATCTAAACAGAACGTCCACTTATTACATGCTATAAATTAGGAAATCAGTAATTACATTTATTTTTCATTGCCAAGAACGAAATTAATGTAAAATCAGCGTTATAAGAAACATTCTGTTTCATCAAACAGGAGGCCTCCCTGTTACTATTATCTAATCTGTGACGCCACGACGCCCGCCCGCCCAGCGGTCGACTACCCAGGAAAAATACGGACCCGTTGCCCGTAACAACGAAAACAGGTTCTTTAAAAGAGGCGCCAATTTTTCCGTTTCCATTTAAATTTCACAGTAAGAACGCTACCTGAAACAAACATGCTTTGTTAAAATCATAATAAGGCAGGCGTTTTCTGACAAGATGTTTGAAAACTGTTTGCAATTTTTTGAATATCACAAATATATTTTTTGAGGTAATCCAAAGAGACATTTGGACAAATTATTCTTGGTAGGTATTGATCAGTCCGTCCGCGTCGTTCGTTCGTTCCTTCGCCACTGCACGTAGTACAAACTATAAACCCCTTCTTTAAAGGTTCAAAGCGAAACGAATTTGAAAATGTTTCTAATAGTTTTTCGCAACATACAATCCAGAAAATAATATGGAAGCACTGGACTAAAGACACCTAACTACTTACAATGAATATGTTGAAATAGGGCAACACAAATTTTATATTTGCGTCACGCTACGCATGCGTGGTTTTGGACCAAAGTACATATGTATATTGGGGTTTTCAGGCCCTTAGGGGTGGGTGGTATGAAGGGGAGAGAAGCCCTAATCTGCCCCTTTGAGGCCTCCGATTGGAATTTAGTAATCATATTAGATTTTAAATTACACGTGTTTGCAAGTTGAAAGGGTGCGACGATGGAGTAATTTGTTTCCTATTAGACTTAAATATAGTTATATTATAGTTGTATGTATTAGAAAGGATTTAGAGTCCCTTGTTTTGGTGCGAACTTTGTTATAATTCGGATTTTAGTTATAGTTGGGTTTTAAAGAGTTTTAAACAAGATTAAAAGTGCTCGCAGCTACGGGAAAATAGTAAAAATGTTTTTGAAATATGTAACCATATTTACTAAACTAAATAAACAAGAGATAATCGCAAGTGCTCAAAAACGAAACAAAAATAGAGAGAGCCAAAAATTAAAATGACAGGTTGCTAACCAAATTTAAATAGTTACAGTTACTAAATGGTCAATCGAAATGAAAAATGATACCAGGAACCTAACCTATTCAATGATACTAGTACTTCACTTAGCATAGTTCGTCGACTTTATATATTTTCTTTTTCGTCTGGTTGTCGCCATATTGAATTTTGATTATTGTCTTGTCTTTAGTGACATTTGCAAGTTTAAGACAAATCGATTGACGTAAGAATCATCAAAAACGGACCACGCGTTTGGTCTCTAGAGCGCCACAAAGGAACAAACATACTTACATATGCTGATAAACACATCACCCTCCGCACATTCGGGTAAAACGCGGATCTCACACGGCACCGCCTGACACCGCGGTGCGTGGCGATGAGGTTGATTTGTGCGGTACAGCGCACACCTCAGTACATATTTTGTCCTTTGGACAATATGTGTACTGTGCCTTGACGTACAGAACTGCGGCACAGAATTAATAATAGTTCCACTGCGGCATACAACGTCTGAAGTGCTGCATATCCGCGCGGTGAACCGACAAACTACGCGCACGCGGGCAGGCGTTTCCATGGGCAAAGACTCGGCGGATTACTTACAGCATAGTGCGACATTACCAGCGGCGACAGTTGAAGCCGTGTGAGATACGCCTTATCCAGTCTAAAACGTGGGATTCCCTTCTAGGATACAATTAACTTCGAGGACCATAATCATCGGTCACATTCGGTAGTTATAGCACAAGACCTATCAGCGGCCATTGCGCTCCCAACCAGAGAAGACAAAAAAGACAGAATCTAATTCCCTCCACAGGTTTCATCAATAAACCGAGTACTACGAAATCTGGCGTCGCAGAAGGAGCAAGCAGCATCAGCTCAAAACGACAGCGTCTACGAGAAGTTGAGGATGTTCAACGGCCAGGCGGCGACGGGCTGGTGGTACCCTGGTCTTCCGACCGCGCCGGCGGCTCCGGCGATACCTGCGCCTCTACCCCCTCAGCTGAACAGGACGACGGAGGAGCATAAAAGAGGTAAGACTGCAGAATAACTTTCCTGTTCTTCTTCTTTGCCTAAGGATTGGTTACAACATCATTCTAGTGGATTTTCGGTGATGTCAATCCGACAGACCGGGAGACATTGGCTGAAGTGTATAGCATCTGAAGGTACACGGCTTCCGGCAGAAATGTCTGCAGAGCTCGATGCGAAATGCGACGAGCTGAAAGCCTAATCACCGAAGGCTGCTCTACAATATTGTCAAAGGAGTGCTCAGTATTGACTAAAGTGCCCTTAAATACTGTGGTTCACTGTAAGAGCACAATACCAAATCTCTCACTAGCAACTGTCACTGTGGCCGAAAACGATCGTGGTGGGGTGGTGCTGCTGATGATAATGGAGTTTTCTTTACCAGGAATCAAACTGCAATTATTTCTTCTTGTTTTCAATGATTTAGTGCTATTCTATAAACCTTAAAAGGAAACACAAAACCCTTACAAGATCATTCATGTGTCCGTATGAGAATGCAATAGCAGCTCCAATGTTCCGTATGACAATGCAATAGCAGTTCCAATTTTCCGTATTACAATGCAATAGCAGTTTCAATGTTCCGTACGACAATGCAATAGCAGTTCCAATGTTCCGTACGACAATGCAATAGCAGTTCCAATCCAATGATCCGTATGACAATGCAATATTTTGACCTTAAGTCTTGATGATTCAGACAGGAGTGATAAAAGTGCTAGTATACAGACTCTATTGGAGACTCAGACTTGTTTCAGCGCAAATAACCGCCAGTTATGGTGCTATAACATTGACCCTGTTTAAAAATTTAGAAAAACGAAGATCTATAAGCGTAGTTAATTAATGAAACAACTGCGCAAATATATTTGAAATCGGATAATATTTAGGGCCAAATAAGTGTTTTTTTCTTTGTGTATTGAAAAGGGCGCTATATAGACTCTCTTCATAAAACGCCTTGGAAAGTATAAAACTAGAAGCACACTACAACCTTTTAATCCATACTATTTTGCACTACTACTACTACTACTTTTTTTTATTTACTCGTACGAAACGAAAGCATATACGAAAATACCTAAACCCTATCCTCTTACCTACACACACACAGCTAATACATACCTACATACAAAATAACAAAAGCAGGCATATAATCTCCGCTGGAGGTGTCCGTAAGAAGTCGGTAACAACGACCCCCCACCCCCCACTCTAGCCACCCTGAAAGGCGCGGGCAGGGTTACTCGCCCGGCGCAAATATATGACGAAAATATGAAAATATCTCTGTAGCCTACGAGTTTAAAAGAAGCCGTCTATAAGGTAGGTAAGTAGGTACTGATGGGTTGGAAAGTGGAACTTTTTAATGTTTATCCAAAATATTTATTTTGGCCCTTGGTCAATCTCTTGGCTAGATTGACATATTTATACATTATTGGAGTTAACCGACTCAATCGTAGCCTTGGTCAATCTCTTGGCTAGATTGACATATTTATACATTATTGGAGTTAACCGACTCAATCGTAGCCTTGGTCAATCTCTTGGCTAGATTGACATATTTATACATTATTGGAGTTAACCGACTCAATCGTAGCCTTGGTCAATGTCTTGGCTAGATTGACATATCTATACATTATTGGAGTTAACCGACTCATTCGTAGCCTTGGTCAATCTCTTGGCTAGATTGACATATTTATACATTATTGGAGTTAAACGACTCAATCGTAGCATTGGTCAATCTCTTGGCTAGATTGACATATTTATACATTATTGGAGTTAACCGACTCAATCGTAGCCTTGGTCAATCTCTTGGCTAGATTGACATATTTATACATTATTGGAGTTAACCGACTCAATGGTAGCCTTGGTCAATCTCTTGGCTAGATTGACATATTTATACATTATTGGAGTTAACCGACTCAATCGTAGCCTTGGTCAATCTTTTGGCTAGATTGACATATTTATACATTATTGGAGTTAACCGACTCAATCGTAGCCTTGGTCAATCTCTTGGCTAGATTGCCATATTTATACATTATTGGAGTTAACCGACTCAATCGTAGCCTTGGTCAATCTCTTGGCTAGATTGACATATTTATACATTATTGGAGTTAACCGACTCAATCGTAGCCTTGGTCAATCTCTTGGCTAGATTGACATATTTATTCATTATTGGAGTTAACCGACTCAATCGTAGCTTAATGCATCCCAGCATATTTTTTTGTTATTACAAACACACACACACTTACACTTGTGTGTAAAACTTGGTGTGGTTGAAGTGCAAAGTCTAAAATAAAACAACAATGAATTAAAACCGGACAAGTGTAGGTAGGACTCTTCGAATTGTGTGGTGGGGTATGGAACCCTCGGTTACGTATTTATTCTGTGCCTCGGTGCGCGAGTCCGACTCGCACTTGGCTGTTTTTTTGTTACAGCGCATTAACGGCACTAGTTTATAAATAGTGTATTTACAAATCATCCGTGCTGATATTTCAAAGAATATACGTAACTAGCTTTCCCGCCCGCGACTTCGTCCGCGCGGACTACAGTTTATCGCGTAAAAAGCATCCTATGTTCGTCTAGGATATTAAAAACCAATGCAAAAGTAGGTCTAACACTAACGCTCATGATGTTTTTTGACAAACTTGTTATTTCGTTTCCATGGCAACCGTTCCTTGCAGCGAGCTATCAACATTAACCAGTTTTCCCGTGGAAACATACAGTTTTCCAGGATAAAAAGTTTTCTTCCAGGCTATAAGCTATCTCCGTTCTAAATATCATCAAAATCCGTCCAGCCGTTATCGCGTGAAATCTCCCCAAACAAAACAAACAAACAATTAGACAACATTTCACTTTTATATATTGGTATGGATAACGAGCACCGCGAATATTATATATTCAGTAACTTAATTTTCACCTGCAGCGCCCCTGATTACATCTGTACCAAGCCTTTGTGCCCAACAAAAAAATACTGGATTAGTGTCAACCCTAACGTTACGTCACGTACTCAAAGAGACGTCGCGTCGCCGCGTCAAAGTGAAATAGGAAAGAACATCTAACCCACTGGTGTCGTTGGACGGCTATATGTAGCTGTATAATCTGTGGACTGACACACTTTAGACCGCGTCATATAAAGATTCACCGCATTTGACCATCTTGTCAAAACTGCCTTGAATAGTGGTTAGAGCGATGATGGCAGAGCGGTATACTAGTGTGCATTATAATCCTGCGATAGCGGGTTCGATCCTCGGCTCAGCACCAGCCACTTCTCTAAGTTACTTTGGAGGGCACGTTAAGCCGTCACACCCGATAGCAGTCATTAAGTTATGTCAGATGCTCTCATGCGGATCTCATGCGTATCTCATACCGCATCTAATTGTGCGATCAATATTAATTTGTTTTACTAAAATATTCCAATTTAAGGAACGGTTTGCTGCGTGGCCGAATTTTAAACGCCATTTTGTATGGCAGTTACCAATATCATTCATTGATTACAGCCATTTAGAATGTATCTAAAAAGATTGCAAACAAACCACCCATATTTTCGGACATAATTTTAATAGTGCATAGATGTAGTTGAAAGGAGGAAGATACTGCACGCTTTAATATCACATAAACAAAAACTGGACTAAATATAACTGCATACGAACACACCCACACAGCTACATTCCCACCGTCTCGTGATATGTGCATCAACAACAAATATAGAGAGACATACGCAGACTGTAGCGCGAATGAGACACATTCTACACAAACGCTACTCCGATTGTGACAAAGCCAAAGAATGCCAATTTGACAATGAATGATAATTTAATGTCAGTTGTCGACCGGTTGGTCTAGTAGCTAGAGACCCTACTACTAAATCAAATGGTCGTGGGTTCGAATCCCGCTAGGTGCTATCATTTGTGTGATGAGCAAAAATGTTTGTTTCCTAGTCATGGATGTAATATTCGTATCTATGTAAGTATGTTTATCCTTTATCTAGTGTTTTATTATTATTATTTATTTGTTAGTGTTACATTGCACCTAATTTGTGCAGTCCACACCTGAGGAGCTGATACCTAATCTTACCACTTATAGTTAGATCTGTGGAATATAGTTTATCAGTTTTTGTCACTTCCATGTTTAACTAGGCACCTTGCCACTTGCTGTATGGTCGAAACTCATTGGGTATGCATCCCTCAAGCGCCGAAATAAGCCTCTAAAGGCTGTGGAGTCAAGAGCGTAATGCGGTTGACCTCTGATCTCCACTCCCACTTGATCTTAGGGTTGTTTTCGGAGCTCACACTTGGATGCGTGCGAACTTGACAATGAAGTCCTAAGGACACGGGTTTTCACGAAATCCCAAGTATCAAGTCAACATGGCGTATCTTGTCAAGTCAAATAAAATTGTTTTTTTTTATGGCTGTTTTAAATTCTATTGTTTTTACCAGACTGCGCAACGCAAAGCCCTGTTAATGTGTTTATATGTTTGTCTGTGCCTTTGTGGCACTATTTAGACCAAACGCGTGGACCGATTTTCAATCAAAATTCAAAAGTCAATCGGTTTGTCTTAATCTTGCGAGAGTTACAGAGACATGACATTAATCAAAATTCAATATGGCGACAACCAGACGCCATATTGTGAAAAAGAAAATAAATAAAGTCGAATAACTTTGTCAAGTGGGGTATCATTGAATAGGTATCATCTTTAGGTTTCCCTTCTTTTTTCATTTCGAATGACCATTTAGTATCTAGTACGATTTAAAGTTGGTTAGCAACCATTTTCACAAATTTTTGTGTTCATATCGCCGGTATTTCCGAACTATTATTTACTTAGAAGGGTACACATCTAGCCTTAGAGTATTTATCACCCTGCGTACAAATTGCTTCAGTAGTATTTTAGTAAATACATTTGAAGCCTATTTTTGCTAAAAATAAATGATGATTTATCACCGCTATTGCCATAATGGCATCCAAAAATGTATGAACATATAAGGTCAAGGTTAGGTTTAGAAAATAATAATTGATAAAAAAATGCAAGTACAGTTTATCTTGACTGTCCGAAATAGTCTGCATTTTTCTGGACCAACATTGTTAGTTAAAAGTTAGTGTTTATAACCAAAAGAATATAAAAAAAAAGAATAAATAAAAACAAAAAAGTTTTGCGGTTTTATAATATCAATACCGGCTATGACTTTTACGGGTTCTTTTTTTTCCATTTTTTATGTTTTTTTTTTCATTTTTTCTTGTTTTCTTTTCACATTCAAAGTTTATTTTTATTTTTTTATTGCATTGTCATCGGTTTGTGAGCTACCCTGAAAGTTTCAACCGGATATCTAATCGGGAAGTTCTCGATATTTGTATTGTAAGATTCCAAGACAGACGAAATACATAGATACATAGATAGATAAAAACGTAAAAGTTACAAGTTTTTTTTTTATTATACTTATTTATGCATTTTATTACGGTTTGTACTGACTGTCAGATCTAATGTTAATGTTGTTGAAGTTATGAAGTATTCCGCTCGATAAGAGATTATTCATTGTTAAAACTCTAAGCTCTGATCGGCCTGTTTACGACATTGGCTTACACTTCTCTGATTTATAATATGTGATAAAAACTCGTTCTGCATTTAAATTATCTTTTCAGAAAAATTGTTTCTCAAAACTGCGACGCAAAAGCAACCAGTTGCAAGCCGTATTTACGTAATACCCCACTTGACGTAGGCGTTACCTCTACGCGTGACCTGAATGCTCAGCTTCAGAAAAGTTGAGCTTCCCTGAGACGCCATCTTTTCTTCGCAAGTTTCTCGCAGTTTCTCAACATTTCGTAACTGAAGTTGATCGCTGAAAGTTCAGGGCGATGTTATTTTTATTAAGTTTTGAAAGGGATGAAAGCTCTGGTTGATGTAGGACAGTTTTAGGGGTTATTCTTTTTGTTCAAAAGTGGGTGTTTTATATTTGTTTTTGGAATGCTTTAGTTAATTCTAGACAATTATTCTGATGGGAATCTCATTTTGGACTTATTTGATTGTCGTATAGGGTAGTGCTGGTCTCTAGCCTCAGAGTTTGTCAGGCCACCCAAGGGCTTCTGTCATGGCTTAACGATTGCTATTAATCAATAACAACCTGGACTGTTAGCTTAACGTGGCTCCCGAAGCAAGGAGCGAGGGAAATCTGCACATTTTAATAATGACATTTTATGCTACCATATGTAATGTAATGTATAAAGTATAAAAATAAGTAACGCTTCTAATAGTTTAATTCAATTGAAAACATGTTCTTCCACAAAAGACTTCAACGCCTAAAACCTCTATATCCATTTTCATCAGAACCAATGTTATATGTATGTCATCCGCTGGTCTACGCAGTACGCATTTTTAATATCGACGCAGTGTCGACCTCACGGGTCGCTGCGCGCGCCCAATGTTTCGGAAGTACACAAAACGGACAAAAAAATAACAAAATGGCCGATATATTTTGCACAAAAAGTTAACTCGCGAGTGATTGACGGGCGAGAGGTGCGTATTGTGCACAGTGGTCGGAATGTAGAAATTTTCAGGTAAATATTTCTTGTTTTGATGTTTTTCAAATCATCTGAAACTGATGTGTTGTATGCATTAAAAAATCGTTGTTATCAAAGTATGCAAAATGAGATACTCGTCAATAATGTTACGTGGAAAATTCAACTGCTATTCGTCAGAAATTCAAGCACAGGGTTTTTTTACATGTATCATTACAGTAACGCCCTGAGCCTGCCAAATAGAAGCAAAAAAAAACCTATAAAACAGTACCGTGACATACTCACTGACTGACAGACAACGAACAGCCAAAACAGGCGATCCTAGAGTTTTGAAATTTGTAGGAAATATTCCTTGAGTAACCTAAGAGGGCACTACCGCGAGAAATTTTGTAATTCCGTCCTTATGGGCGTGAACAGGGGTAATAAAGTTTGCAAGGAGGCAAAGCTAAAGCAGATAGTTTTTTTTACCCAACTACGGCGAAGCAAGAGGGTAATGTGTTTAACAGTCTATGTATGCATGTTTGTATGGATGTAACATAGGGTCGCCCCTATTGGTCCGATTTTGACAAGCGAGGTATCAATCGACTCGTCTTCATCGCGATAGGCTATTTTTCCCGACTACCCAAAGCAAAGGAAGGGTTATGGGTTCAAACTAAAAACAATAAAATAAAATATGAGTTCAAAAAGCCGAAACCCGACTACTGTCATAGTGCACTAAAAAGTCACAAACAAGATTTTTCAAACGAATTAGAAATTGATAAGACCGATAAATTGATGATGACCGAAAGGTTTTTTTTTTAAGACCGTAGCCGTTTTTTTTTGGAAGTTATATTTTATTTAAATAAAAACCCTTACAAGAAATGTAATATACCTCAGCTTATAACTTAATTCAATGGGAGTTTAACATTTTCTAACAGACAACCTTCGAATTGACTGATCAAATGTGAAAAAGAACAAAAGATAAAGGTTAATTAAAAAAAAAACACCCAATCTCTCCGAATGAAATAAAACAATTTGAATCTCTGCGGAATAAATTTAGCGGATAACCCATATTGTCGATATTGGACCATAACAACTAACCTCACCAAATAAAATAACCTAATATTTGCGCCGGGAGCGCGGTACAAATAATTGTACAAATTAGGCATGTTATGAATTTCTGCATCCGTAACCGAAACTATTGCATATCCGAAATGAAAAAATATCCGCATCTGAAACTGAAGCCGGAATAAAGACACTGATATCATTTGAATAAATTGAAATTTTACACTCGATTTTACCGAGATATTTATTGAAACATAACAAAACAAAGAAAACTATAAAAACTGGACAAGTGCGAGATGAACTCGCATGGACAGGGTTCCGTACTATGATTAGGCCATCTCACAATATTGAGAGATTTACAATGGTATTTTAAGACCATAGACTTCTTATAGGTTTTCCTGTTAACTTGTGAGTAAATGAATTATTTTTCAATGTTTTAGGCTCAGTAGTTTTCGGAAATAAGAGGGGGCAATGGTACATTTTTATCTATTTTCTTAAATAACGTTAAAACTATTTAATTTTAAAATTACAAAAAAAATGTATATATTTTGAGATCCTCACAACAAGCCTTTTCATTTCATATATAACACGTTACAATTTAAAGTTCAACTTTTCTCCCCTAAATTGACCACCATATTCAAAATTCATTTATTTACGTAATACGTCCGTGTTTGGGTCATAGAAATTCATATGTGTACAAAATTTCAATTTAATCGGTCCAGCAGATTTGGAGCAAATTGATTGTGTCAGACAGACAGACACACAGATAGACAGACATACGAGTGATCCTATAAAAGTTCCTTTTTTCATTCGGACGTACATACCCTAAAAACTATATCTAAAAAGCATAGTCACAATAAGCGATTTTATCCAGTCAAATCTTTTTCGGTCATGGAAATGAATAACGAGAGGACACAGTCTAAAAAGGTCCATCAGTATCACATGTCCGTATTTGAAACAATCCAAAATATCCCTATCCGTTTTTTTATTCTTATCCGTAACTCTGTATCCATAGCAACCCTAAAGCAAATTGTTTATGCACACTGGTCTATAACCACAATGTATAAACACGGAATTCAATGTTAGTGGCTACAGCTAATCATGCGATGATTCACTTGCGAATTGTTGAACAAATAGACTATGAATCGTTATCAAATGTTTGTGTAACGCTAATGAAATAGATGTAACGGCAAATATTTAGTTAAAGTATCAAATGGTAAATTTATTTATGACTCTGTCGTCTTACTCATTTATTTAAGTTGATCCTTCCGCATGCAGAAGCGTGCTGTGTGGTGCATGACGCGCATACTCCGGGACACCACGTCTCTACCACATTTTAGAGGCTAGGAATCCCTAATTTGTCTATCATATTGATATTTCAAGTGAACACAGCTCTGCTCTGCGCTTTCGTGCTGCACCCGCAACAAGGGACAAGCTGTTGGCCGTTTCTAGAGATATAAATGATAATGATATGATATTCCGTTTATAGAGTAGATCACAGTACTCTCTGACACATGTTATGGGTCTAAAATAAGCTGCCAGAAAGCATCACCATAGCTACCAGCCTACAGTGCTTTAACTGTACGTACGGTGATGCTTCCCGTCTGCTTAAGTCGAGACCAAAGCTCTGGTGTAGCGAGCAATGTTTCTACAGCTGTAATGAATTTGTTCAATTTAAATAGTGAGTTGACTGTAATTTTCCATTGATGCTATGAATCTTGACATTTGTTTACATTTTATGTTTATTTCTGACACAATATCAATTGATGTTTTTGTATTGACCTATATGATATGGGGTGTACACCCTTACACCCTACCAATATCTTCAAGACCCAAGCCAACCTCACCTGCCCGTGGTGCACCCTGCTGATTTACCAACGAAGCTCTGGCGATCCGCCAACACGCACTGGACCAGCGTGGCGGATTACGGTCCAAACCCCCCATCAAGTATGAACGACAGTCAAACAAAACGGCACTAAGTCCCCGGTGACTCCAGATTTTGACGGACATCGGACTGACTCTGGAGCCAGGGGTGCGAAGAATCCCCGGGTAGGAATGATTAACCGTCAAACGACCATGGCTCACGTTCCAAAGGAAACGGATTCGCTTAACGTTTTAACTTACAACGATCGATTTCTAATGAAAGATGCGTGTAATAGAATTGTAGAACGCCATCAACGATATCAGTTGGGATATCATAGGTCTTGCGGAAGTGCGAAGACAAGGCGAGCAAACATTAGAACGGGACGATGTTATCTTCTTCCACTATGGTGAAACCTTCGCTGTGTAAGTTTAGGTGTAGGTTTCATAATAGCAAGAAAGTGGACGGATAGTATCGTTGAGGTTTTAGGGTATTCTGAAAGGATTGCAGTGCTCAAGTTTCGCGTGACATCCAAGAAAACATTTACTATTCAGACGTATTCACCAACATCTGCTTACTGTGACGAAGAT
The DNA here is from genome assembly GCA_946251855.1 of Alsophila aescularia. Lineage (NCBI taxonomy): Eukaryota > Metazoa > Arthropoda > Insecta > Lepidoptera > Geometridae > Alsophila > Alsophila aescularia. The sequence continues at coordinate 19,110,111 of OX276381.1, forward strand.
AAGATATTGAAGATTTAATAGAATAGAGCATGCAATGAAAACTGAGGAACTTGGAACGTAGTTCTGGGTGACTTTAACGCAAAAGTCGGACCAAGGTAACATATGAACAGCATTGAAATTCTAGGAAAACATGGCCTAGGAATCCGCAACGAGCGAGATACTCGTCTCATCCAATTTGCTTTTGGTCAAAATATGTACATCGCCAATAGCTTTTTCCCGAAAAAAACTCAGAGACTATGAACTTGGGTGTCACCCAATGGAGCTACAAAAAACGAGATTAACTTTGTTCTCACTTCTGATAGACAAATAATTAAAGATTTCAGTGCAATAAACAATATCTGACCACAGACCACTGCGCACTAAAATCAAATTTAATTTAAAAATTCATTGTGATATGCATTTTGCCAGACAAATAAAAAAATATGTAAAGACACTATAATTAACAACTCGGATACATTTAATTTGGAACTGACAAATTATTTTAAGCATCTCACATTAGATCAAGATTATACAGAAGATCAATTTAACCAAATAGTCTCAGGCATTCGCAACAGCAGTAAAAAGATAAAAAGTGACCAGAAAAACAGCTACAAATTAACGACACACACTCTTGAACTAATAAAGGAAAGAACAGAATTAGAAATTGGAACAGATACATAAAGAAAAATAAACAAAATAGTGAAACGAAGTATTAAAAAAGAATTGAGAAAACTTTACACCCACATGGTTAGAAAAACTCTACAGTCTACAACTAATACTACTACTACCTAACTAGGCAACTATAGACTAATCAGCTAAGTGTCACATCTGTATAAGGCTTTTATAAAATAAATTCATAACAGGATAGATGGACAATGAATATTCGTCTGCAGCAAAAGGCTTACAAACCTTCGCTTTGCCGCTAACATAATTCTTTTCGTCACATCAGCATCTGAATTTTAACAAATTCTCGAAGAACTGAACACTCCGAGCCTTGAGGTTGGACTAATGATGAACCGGTCCAAGACCCCACTTATTACCAACAGCATGAGACGTAGGGTTGAGGTTGATGGGCAGGAAATACACTATGTCGATGAGTACGTCTACTTGTCTACTTAGGCCAGTTAGTATCCTTCGAAAACAGGCAAGAAAAAGAGATCGATCGCCGATTCAACAATGCCTGGAAGAGCTACTAGTCCATGAAGGCGCTACTGAAGGGCAACCTTCCACTGTCTCTAAAGCGCATACTCATCGATACGTGTGTCCTGCCTATCCTAAGCTAAGGTGCTCAGATTTGGTTGCTGCTCGAGTATCAGAAGTCCAAACTCAAGGTTTGTCAACGAGCAATGAAGCTTAGCATGTTAGTAGCAAAGAGAACTGACAGAGTTCCAAATGCTAATGATGGCGATATGAATTGGATTCCTTTCTGCGGGATTGGTCTGACGTGGCCATGTACAGGAATGCTTGGAAGAATATGGGGGAGGCCTTTGCCCAGCAGAGGTACAGCATAGTTTAAAAAAATGTGCTTTTTATTTGACTTTTCTTGCGTTTTTTTTTAAATCGTTTATTTAGATTACTGTAACTTATTTATAATTAATATACCTATAATACGATTGACATGTAAAATGTCATTTTACCAATAAATTGATTATGATTATTGTTGAAACCTTCAATGGTGAGCCTATTCATCCATTACCTATCATATTCCTTTTTCATGCTAGTTCCAAAGTGTTAATGAATATACCTGCCTAAAATAATCTACGAAACAGGTTCAAACAATACCCAGTGTAGTGACGACACCACACGACCGATGTGAACCAAACGCGCCGCGTGCCAGACTCTCCGCTAAAGCAAACAATTACCCCCAGTTTCAACTAACCTTCATTGCTTACGCCACATAGGATTTCAGTTCTAGGGTTATAAGGGTTTCAGTTTGAGCGATGGTGCCTTTGTTATATGTGTGCCTTGCAATCCAACGATAACGGGTTTGATCCTCGACCCCTCACCTATGACTTTTAATGAGTTGTGTGGATTTGCCATCACGCCTTGCTTCGAATAGCACGTTGAGCCATGCCAGAAGCTATCGGGCGGCCTGAAAAATTCTATTACTATGCTGTCATGAAAACAAACGGAATTTCTTATTACTCCGCTATCTATATATGTCGTGGCGATATCATAGAATTGATCATTTCATGAAAAAGTTATATTTCATGAAATTATCGTTGATATCATGAAATGGTTGGGCAGATGAATGAATGATCAGCGTTTGACGATATGAACAGCTAAACGCAAGGCTAATTCATGATATGGTCAAACATTAGTGATCGTATCGTAAAATAGAAGGCGAGGGCGGAAGCCCGATTTGGCCTGGCCGTGATAGGTTGGCAGCGCCTTCCCGCCTTCGTCGTGTTTTTTTTAGCTTTGAAACCTATTTTTTTGAACACCTTTTTGGTATTATTAAAACACTACATTAATGATGTTTAATGATATGGCCGAGCGTGGATCGGTATGGTCAGGCTTAGCTGGCCATTTCATGATATGATCATTTTTACGATATGTCCACGGCATATTATGTATACCTCTATAGGTACTTTATATTAAAGCAGTGAATAAGAAAAACTGTACAATGAAATGAATGAATTAATTAAAAAAAGTGCTCTAGGGGACTTAAAATAAGCTATTGAACCAGAACATAACATTAAAAAAATGTGTATTTTAGCCTGTTTGTCTGTTTGTTCACGTATTTCGTATATAGGTACTTTTGGACCGATTGTTACGCGGTTTTCACTGTTGAATAGCTTAGGGTTCGACTTAAAAACTGGTGTAAATACTTGATATCTCAATCCAATCAGTAGAAGTCGAGCAATCGATAAAAAAAACACAAGACGTCTTTATCGAAGTTTGATATTGGTACTTTTGGTTCTGGAATAACACATAGAATTCTTAAATCCCAGAAAAAATGACCACGTGACAAAGCAGGCACTGCTAGTACATTATAATAAATCTGTGATGGACGTACGCAGATACAAATTAAAATGACAAATCATTTAAGTTACTTAGTGATAGTTACTATTACTTAGATAGTTTACTAAGTTACTTACTGATCATTAAAAACCGTAGAAGAGCTGAGAAATTACTATAAAATAAGTTTATCTACACTCATATCGTAAAATCCGGATTATGAACTCAAAAGTGGTGGCATAATGACATACATTACGCACGGCACGTCTCTAATAAGAAAAAAACATTATAACACTTTTTTTTATTAGTTATGTTAAAATATATTTTTTTTACCATTAAAGCATCGTTAAAGCTCCGCACCTACGATGGTTTTGGTTAATTATTATCTATGGCAGCGCGTGTTGTGCGCGAATTCGCTGTGAACTGGATTTTAGCGCCATAATTTACTTTACATTAGTAGGTACCTAAGCAATTTTATGTGATTTATTATGTTGATAAATGCTTTATCCTGATTAAAAATATGACAAAGATGTGTTAAACATGTGAAAACAGTGCTCGCGAGGAGAATTTGAGTCCACCTGACATCACGGAACAGCACCGAACATGACAAATGAGCTTTTACCAGCAAAATCAATAAAAGATTACGACATATTTTTTTGCATTAAAAGTAAATTCCTGTTGCATGAGTGTAGATAAAGTAGTGTATGAAATGGCACATAAATAAGTATTAAAACACTCGAGTGATACTATTAAAAAACTCACCTACAGCTCGTTTTTTAAACTCAGTCTCGAGTTTTAATTCTGCACATTATGCAACCGTTTCATAAACTACTAATTAAAACTCTAAAATAGCAAGTACCTTTATAATGTTTATCAGACCCACGAACTTTGAAAACCCCAAAACCAGGTGTCGCTGCGGAAACAATACAATTTAATCTCGACGTTAGCCTCTCGACTAACTATTCTCCAGACTAAAACTATCGATTACAAACCCCAGCACTTAGTCGAACCGGCGAAACAATGCTTTTTATCGACAAGAGGTCTCATTTCTACTGCAATTGATTTCGAATGAAGCGCACTCGATGGTAAGCGGCGCACGTGTTAAACCTCAGTTAATTGCAATTTGTGTTATGTTTTAATATTTATTTATTTTATATTAGAGTTTTTCGTTTACTTTTATTTTTTTTATAATTGGCGGTTTGTAAAAGGAAGGTCGGACTTCCTGCGGGTGATTTGTCGATTATCTCGTTAAGGTCGAGGTTAAGGTCGTAAGGAGGTCTATTCGGTATAGACCCCCTTACTATACCTACTGTTGGGTATATACTATACCCAACAGTAGGTAGCTAGATTATGATTGAAAAAAAAAAACTAAATACCACGTTTTTTTACAATGCTTTGTCATCGAGTTGTGAGCTACCCTGAAAGATTCAGCCGGATAGATAATCGGGAAGTGCTCGTTTGAGTTGCAAGATTTCACACGGAACGACAGACAGACAAAAAAAAGTGACTTGATAAAAACGTGGTAATAAAATAACGAATCAAAACAAAATAGCTTGCATCTTACCTAAACATCAAAAAAACTAATGTCAATGCGAATAACAAATAAATACAGCGGTATGCCCCCAACCTCCTGTATCCCCCGAGATAGGCCATTAGTAGACAATTGGTCCAATTGGTCCTCGCAGTCACAATAATAAAAACTTAACCTTATCTACCCCAAGTATCCCAGCACTAAGTAATTCAGATGTCCCTGTATGGGACATTAAGTGAACAGTTGATTACGACCAATTTATTGCGACCCCTGGCAAGTCAGGACCAAGCCCCAGGACGGTCGTAAAGTGTATTAAGCGATGTCTGTATGAGGTCATGTCTAAGTGGTTTTGTCTTTATTAAGGAGAGTAAAGTAGTTGTGTAATCATTTAATTTTTGTGCTCTAATTTTTTTGCTCGCAAATTAATTCCTTAGCGTTTACTTAGAAACCAAAATAACAGCATGTTAATTATAAAACCTAACTTAAATATCTACGAAAACATTAATTCTAAGACCAAACATTTAAATACTACTACGAAGACGAGGGCTTCATTCTGCATGAAACCTTAAGCTCGGGTCGGAGACCATAGAGAATTAGACACTTTTATGCACTAGATCCGTAGAAAGAGAAGCTAAACTAGATCTTAAATTGCAGTTTATGCAGCCAACACCCATCAAAGATTTTGAATTACGCTTACTGGACCCATTGACAGTAAGAAATGTCTATACCTACACCCAGCATGAAACAAGAACTAAAACAAGAAATTCATGAGCCAAAAATATTTTGTCACTTCAAATTATTAAACAAAAATATTTAGTCTATTAAAAATCTTTCTGTATCAATTTTCTTGACTACCGAATGTCACCCAAAGATTTTGAATTACGATTACTGTATGTGACCACTAAACATAGAAAACTGCATTATACTCATAGATCTCAGTGCCACTAACAATGTAATTTTTAGAAGCAATTATGAATATATGGTTGTCGATGATTATGCTATCATGACGCCAGTAAGCATACAGTGCCACCAACTTATCTGTGAACTGAATGGTGGTGTGAGTGTTCCAGTCGATCGATAAGTAGACCAATAAAAAAACAGAAAAATATAGAAATTAATTGGTGGCGGCTGTAGTTCCCTTTTTTTTGCCACTGTGACGAATGGACATCACATCGCATCCATTCACGGATAAGTTGGTTGCACTGTAATTCAGTTATTTGCTGTCATGAACATATATACGATACACTATAGTCCACTAGCTCCAGTAGAGCAAAGAAAACTCTAACCAGAGTGACGAGAGGACTCATGAATCACATTTGCCTTGAAGATATAAAATTCGTTGCTGCAACGCTAAAATCGTTCTACTCAATTTTTCCCATCATTCAGGGTCATGTTTGAGTCGCTACTTCTGTTATCTATACTTTTCCAAAGCGCTAGCGGATATACGCGAGCGTTTAGAGAGGCGTGTCGAATTAGCCGGATCGCGCCTTGTCCGGCCACAGCGGCCGTGTTCTTGGCTTTGCGTGCAGCGGTGCAAGTCGAGGCGACAAGCGATTGCATATCTGTGAATAGAACGGACTATGCAAGTTATTTTTAACCCCGAACTCCATATGAGACGGGTATTATAAGATTAGGGTGTGTATCATTGTATGTATGTATGTATGTATGTATGTATGTATCACTGTATGCACCCATGTCTGTATGTGTCATCGTAGCCCCCAATCGAATGGACCGATTTTGATGCAGTTATTTTCTGTTTGAAAGCTGATGTGATCGAGATGGTTCTTAGGTATAATAGAGGATCGTAGCTCCCAAACGAATGGACTAATTTTGATGTGTTTTTTTATGTTTGAAAGCTGATGTGATCTTGATGCTTCTTAGCTATAATGGGGTGGGGAGATCAGGGGTTATACATATACATTTTTCATTTGTGCTTTTTATTCAATGAAGTGACGAGACTACGAGAAGAGCGATGCATCACGCCTGCCCATAGCGATTGCATTGCCAACCAGATTTTTTATTTTTAGTGTATTGGCAAGTAATTAAGCACGCTTGCGTAAGAAGATCAAATGATTAAACAATCTTAATGCAATTTACAGCTAAGACACATAAAAAAAGGAGGTACCGACACTTGATGAGGTTAAACTGTCATGTTTCTAAAAAAATTACTGGTTTTACTTGACTGTTATTGTTTTTTTAGCAACGAAGTCAATGGTGACTTCATTAAAATGTTTAGTGTCGAATTTAATTCTCGTTCCTAAAAGATTGGCTGAAATAAAACGGTGAACCTGAAGGCTGGAATCATGAAGCGGGTGTCCGCTGCAGCCTGTGCCTCGCGGCCGGCCGCTTGAGTGACAGTATCGATCTCACATAATCGCTCGCTGGCAGAACGCCCCCACCTCACCGTGTTTCGCCCCGATAACTCGCAATTCCGCTCTATCTCCCCAACTCACGACTTTCTTGTCCCCTTTGTGCTTATTTTCTCCAATTTTTTCCCCACTTTTATTCCGTTCCTTTTATTTTCCTACTACTATTATTTTCTCTTATGTATTTTTCGTGTTTCATCCCCTTGGAGGAAGTTTTCTCCTTCAATCATTCCGTCGGCCGCTATTGGTGGAAATGCGGCTAAGTGCCGCGGTCTATCGAATTGGTTTTTTATAATGAATTCCTTTATGTTCGCCGGGACGAGGAATAATGAAGGAATGTCGATGGCAAATAATGAAAAATAGCCGGCTCGCGGTTTGGAAAATATCAGACTTAACAAAGGTTTACTATAGATGTTCTCACTTTGTAATGGTTGTTATAGATACCAAAATTATGCAAAAAAATAGTAGACGGTTTTATTTTGGCGGTAATATCATTAAAGTCAAGCTCGCGTTTTTCTCATTATACACTATGTGTGAAGATGTACCCAAGAAAACTTTACTTAAAACGATTTATTTTAAATGTTGTAGTAAAGCTAGACAGATACTCTAGTCCCACGGTATAGGTCAAAAGTTGAAATTGTCAAATTGGGAAGCCTCTAATAGGATTCTAATAAGACAATTTAGGCGGCTTATGCCACTTGAGCCAATTTCAACGCATCCTTAACATAAGTAGTTAAGTACAGTGGAGTGTCAACGACACCTATCGTAGATTATAGCCAGTACCTGTCGATTGTGAACCTTTTTGAGGTTCACATTTTTATTGAACAAATTTTGATAGTGGATATAAACCGCGGTAACATGACTCGCTAAAACTAGATAAATAGCCTTACAAGAAAATTTTGCTAACTTTAAATCGTTATAGATCCTAAATGGTCATTCGGAAAAAAAACGATATGAGAAACCTATAGTTGATTTTCAAATACCTATTCAATGATATCCCACTTAACATAGTTCGTCGACATTAATTTTTTAGCTCTTTATTTCGCCATATTGGATTTTGAATTTTGATTTAGTGACACTCGCAAGATTAAGACAAAGGAACAGACATACTTTACATACATACTTTATTATTTATTACGCAGTCAGCTAAAAATTTGAATGTATTATCGCATACATTCACATTTTTAACATACATACATGTTAAGTGGGTACACACTCAATACCTATCACAACAGAACCGTTTTGTCACCGATCTCATTACAACGCTTGTCACTAAGGGCGTGTGCACACTCTGCGGCGATCAATCAAAATTGTCAACCGATTGGAAAGTCCGCTGAGCACATCAATCATGAGCTCTTGAGTTCTTGTCGACAACGCATCTAATTTTTGGAATTTGTGTTTGTATATTAGCGTTGTAGTTATACATTATCTGATATTAATGACTGGAGCTTACCAACGATTGAGAGAACTCAACGGTTGCTCAACTAATCTAAAGTGTGGACACTGGACAAACACGTGCAGGTAGTTGCTCAATATAACTAGTGGCTTTGTGAGCTGTAGACCTCGCGCGTACAAACTTTTTTTGCAAACATTCTAGCGGTGCACAGTAGCGCCATCTAGTTACTTTATTGTAAAACTAACATTAATAACCAAGGTACTACATCAATCCCTACCTAGTAGGTAAAGGGCTGATTCCACTGGTAGAAACCTAATAGTGAGAAATTTACTGCATTTTGAGGAGCTATTCTCATCATGCCGGAGATTCTCAACAGATCTTCACCAAATTTTTAGAGACTAACGTAAAGTTAGTAACCTTTCAAATAAAAAAAACATCGAAATCGGATTTAATATGGCGGAGATATTCAGTATCCCCCCGTTTACCCTTTTTTTGGAGAAAGTCAGTCCCCAATCAAAAATCCCCGACGACTAAAAATGTTTAATAATTCGTTTAACCTGTATACCAAGTTTCGTTTAGATCGGTTGAGAAATGCGACCTGTAGAGGAGAACAGAGATCCGGACTGATTTCCGGTCGGACTGACAGCATTTTTGCCCAAGCTGAAACGAAGACGCTTCGCGCTCGCTCGGTCAATAAACAAAATTACAGTTTAGTATTTCGTATTTTTAAACTTCTAAGTTTAAAAATACGAAATACTAAACTCGCTTCAGGTGTAAAATGTAGCGCAATTCTGACGAAGCTCGTTCGTAGGCCTTGGATCAATCTTTCTTATAATATAACTGCATTGGTTTGTCTCGACAAAGCCCTAGAAGATCCTTTGATCAACTAAATAACGTAACGTATTTGCACGAAGTTTAGAGTGGCCACGACTTATCGGCCGTACTGTATTCACGCATAAGCAACCGCAAACTACAACAAAAAAAAAATTGTTTGTTGTTATAGTACTCAATTAACCCGACTGTGCGGAGGCTAATGTGTTTATCAGCCTATGTATGCATGTATGTTTGTTCCTTTGTTTGGCACTATATAGACCAAACACGTGAACCGATTTTGATGATTCTTACGTCAATCGATTTGTTTAATCTTGCGAGTGTCACTAAATACATGACAGTAATCAAAATTCAAAATGACGACAACCAGACGCCATATTATGAAAAAGAAAAATGCTAAAGTCGACGAACTATGAAAAGTGAGGTATCATTGTATAGGTGTTTGAAAATCACCTTTTTGTTTCATTTATCATTTTTCATTTCAAATGACCCTTTAAGATCTATAACGATGTATTTTGCCTCATTTTAGTTTTGTTCGCAGTCGGGTTTTTAGCACATTTGATGATGTCTTGTCATGATTTACGATTGACATGGCTTCAGAACGATACTCTTTTGCGTAAAATTCTCGCCAATACCCTGTTAACAGGGCTGTCGTTCAGTATACAGGGCTATCGTTCAGTATACAGAGCTATCGTTCAGTATACAGGGCTATCGTTTAGTATACAGGGCTATCGTTCAGTATCCATTTGAAATATCGCAAACCGTAATAAAGTAAAATTCCATTACGTGATGAGCTCAACCCCTGACAGATCAGAAAAATGCGACAGATTGCATAACAGTCCTCCTTTTCATCGCCAGCTAGCCGTGCCGTCATTACCGGGAATCGAACCCCGACTCGAGTGGTAGCCATAAAGCAAATTAATCAATTAGCCGGAGGCATGTCGACAACATTACAAGCAACGTTTAACTCTGCCCTCTAAGGGGTTTAAACAACCAATATAACTGGAATCCTCGCTGCTTACATCCCATTTGAAATGAGAGGTCTCCCACCCTCACTTTTGGAGATTATACTGCCAATGTAACATGAACTCTTTTGTCTTCGAATTCGTTTCATTTGAGGGGTCTTTAAAGCAAGTGGGTAATTTTTGTCTGTAATGTTGGGGATGTAACTTTGTGCAATAGTGCTGACGCATTTGCTTGATCGTTGAGTGCGTTTTGTCGAACAATGTGTTGATAGTTTATGATGGAGAGGTTGTATTTGAGCATCCCCTTGCAGTGAGCGCTCTTGTCCTGTAATTATGCTGACAGTCGGCGTAGTTTTGAGAATTTCGCGCTGTTAGTAAACAAACTGACTGCATTAGTGATGATTAGATTAGAGCGAACTCTTTCTAACCTTTCCTCGTATTTTTGTATTTGCTACCGTTTCATTTATATAGTACTAGCTTTCGCCCGCGACATGTTCCGCGTGGACTACGGATTACCGCGATAAAAAGAATCCGATTTTCTTCCCCACGGTTCAAACTCCATACAAAATTTTATCAAAGTCGGTACATCCGTATATTTGTGAAAAGGCAATAAACAGACAGAGTTACTTTTGCTTTTATTATATTAGTATAGATCTAATTTAAACGGAACTTATCTAATTGCTCATATTTTTTTTTTTATACTTATATCCATTCTTCCAGTAAAAATTTCGGTAATTGGATTTTTTTCATAATTTTAACCGCTTCATGATGTAATAATTCTCGAGTAGGTAATAATGACTTTCTGTGTAGGATATTTTCGGGGTTAATTCCGTTTAATACAAATGATACTTTGTCTTAATTCCGAAAGTTTAAAATTCCGTGTAAGTTAGAATACAAATTGCACTGAATATCGAAATGAAATTATTGTTCAGCTCATCATAATCAAGAGCCTGATTCACCCGCTCTATAGGTCTCTTATCAGTTATTCCTCTTTTTATGATCCTGTGCTATCGCATATTATGTGTGGAACCCAAAATTATTCATCAATGGCATCAATCCATCTGGTTGTCATCCTTCTTGGGGTTTATTATGTACTAGCTTTCGCACCCGCGACTTCGTCCGCGCGGACTACTGTTTATCGCGAAAAACAAAGCATCCTATGTTCTTCTAGGAAATATCCTAGAAGAACATAGGATGCTTTTTTTGTTCTTTTTTTTGTTTTATTCTATGGTATAAGCTATCTTTATTCCAAATTTCATCAAATCCGTCCAGCCGTTATCGCGTGAAAGCTTCACAAACAAACAAATATACTTAAAAACAGACAACGTTTCGCTTTTACATATTGGTAGGGATTGCACCTTGTCAGCATTAACTCAAGCTAAACCTGCTCCTTTACGTACCCAACCCAGCTCCTGTATGTCCAACCCAGCTCCTGTATGTCCAACCCAGCTCCTACATGTCTTACTGCCATAATAATGCATATTCTCTTTTCATCACAGCAGACACCCTTCAATCGGAAGCCGGTTCAGACGGAAACAGCGAGCACGCATCATCGGGAGACGAGGACTCGCAGATGAGGTTACGGCTCAAGAGGAAACTGCAGAGGAATCGAACCTCCTTCACGAATGACCAGATTGACAGCCTTGAGAAAGGTGAGTTTTAAGGGCGTTGATAACAAGGGATGGAAAGGCTTCTCATTTTCGACTGGTTATAGATGTTATTTTATTTATTTAAATAACTCTTCGAACCAAACAATTGTCTTGAAATGGAATTACTAAAAACTACAAAAACAATTTTGATGATATGTAATGTACCCATGAAGTAATGTACCCATGAAGTAAAGGGTATCTACCCTAGCAAATAAAAAAAAACTCCTAAAGCAGTGAAGAAATCCCGGCGTAAATATACACAACAAGCACAATTAAAAAAGAACCCGACTTCCCTTCTTAGCTATAAAGCTACGAAGCATCTCGATCACATCAGCTTTCAAACATAAAAAGCCGTATCCAAATCGGTCCATTCGTTTAGGATCTACGATCTCACAGACAGACACACGGATACATATAGTGATTAATACTCTAAACTTATAACACCTCTCCGTTTTGTAGTTCGGGGGCTAAAAACGATTCAGACAAATTGAGAACCGCCTCAAGCCGATTAAAAAAAACAGACGACTTGAAAACCTTCTTTGACAATTCGATTAAAAATAGACGTGTAGAACTCGCTATCGAGCAAAATACCAGCATCTCATTATTTACTTAAAAACACGAAACCATAAGCAATCATTATATTGGGCCATCAAATAAAATCAAACACTCCACAGTCACATATCAGAAGTCCCATAAGTGGTCCCTAGAGTCCTTATAAACCCATTTCTTGTCCCAATTGTTTACCGCCAAGTTATTAGCAAATACACAGGGCAGAGTTATTAGTAAACAAATAAATATTGTCCCCCAATATTTGGGCAGCTCTCTGATCGTGGCACTGCGCCCAATTATGGGACGGCGCTAATCCCAGTTTTTGTTTGTTGGCCCGAGTATTGACTTCGGTCGAGATGAAATATTGCTTGTTTGTGTATACGGCCTTTTCCCTTTACCTTATTGGTACAGGAAAATAGTAAGATTGGGGGAAAAAAAGAAATTAGGTCAAACGCTTTTGCTATTATTATTCTAAAACAACATTTCTGAGTGTTTTTTTTTTGTAATTAACAACTTTCCTGAGAGGAAAATAGAAAAATATGAAATTAACTCAAATGCTTTTGCTATTAATATTGTACAACAACTTTCCTGAGTCGAAAAACGAAAATATAAACTGATATTAGTTATGTTATGTTTTGTTATGAAATTCATTGTCAGATAAAATAGAACTTACCTGTATTAATATTGGGGATTTTATAATAGACAATTTTGGTGGAAATTTGGCCAACTTCCAAATAGTTCTGCACAGATATAACTTAGATCTAGTTAAAAGGGGAAGATACGACACGCTTTAGTATCACATAAACGAAAACAGAGCTTAGGTGTAGAAATGATACAACACGATGATGATAGTAGGTATAAGTAGGTACCTACCTATTATTCCTATTCTAATTATTTAATTTATGCTTTTGCAGTGTTTCGTTTCATATAATTTTGTTTTTGGTTTATCGTTGCATTTATTTTTAAGGGCTTATTGCCTGAAATAAATTATTAATACATTAATAAAAATTGGACTAGATATACCTATGTGAGTTTGTTTGCTTGTAGGTATATCTAGTCCAGCAACATTCCCACCGTCGTGCTCATGTACATCAAAAACAAAGATAGAGAGAAATACCCAGATTATATCGCGAATGAGAGACACTGCTAACACGTGCTACACAAACGCCACTCCAAGACGAGTTAAACTGATTGAAACATCAAGTAGTGACAAGAATAGCCATCTAGAGTCGAACGATAACCGATAGCTACTATCTGCGCCCCTAAGCTTTACCAGCGCGCAAACTTTGCTACCCTCTCAAAAAGATGTTTTTTTTTTAAACTATAGAGCGTAAAAAAAAAACTTTTTTTCATATCTCTAGGATCACTGGTTTAGGCTGTGCGTTATGTCTGTCAGGTATGTCACGTAGTTATTGATTTGTGAATTACATTGTTTGTTTGCAGAATTCGAGCGGACGCACTACCCTGACGTGTTCGCGCGAGAACGACTGGCCGAAAAGATTGGATTGCCTGAGGCACGTATCCAGGTAAAATAAAATCCAGTTTACCACGCGGTAAGGCCGTATCGATAAGGGTGGATACTTATCACGTTTGAATCTGATCTACCTCTGAAAACCAAACAAAGATATGGAAATGATTTTTAATTCATGTTTATATGATGAGCTAGGCAATCGTTTGACCCCTATCTCATCTGAAACCTTGCCCTCGTTCTGAATAGTTTGTTGCTCACAGGAAAGAGCCATGGTTTTGTGGAGTTTTATGGTAGCACGAGTAAGTTGTCTTCAAATGCTGTCTGTACAACACGTAGCCTACTTTTCTGTCTGTGTTCTACGAATTCTTGCGTATTAAAATTTAATATAGCAAGAGCTGCCAGGTCGCAGCATAATATATTATGTATTCACCGAATACCAGAAAGTTTATTCTTTCTACACTTCAGTCACTTCAGTCTGAAGATTTGTAGCACAGCATACAATGTCAATATATTATATACTTGGGTACTTTGTTCATAGCATTGTCTTCCCTGTCCTACGAATTGGAGCATATTTTTGCTACGATTCGTATCATTCTCATCTCCGTGCTACGAAATCTAGATCATTAGCCTGGGTTCGGTCCTCGGTTCCAAACCAATGACTTTTCTAAGTTATGTGTGGTTTTCCATCGCTCCGTGCTTCGGAGGCTGTCGGTCCCAGCTGTTATTGATTAATAGCTGGAGTTAAGCCATTTCAGAGGCCCTTAGGCGTCCTGACAGACTCTGACACCAGAGGCCAGCACTACCACATACGACAAGCAAGCAAGCATAGTTAACACACCTAATTAGAAATAAAAAAAATATGGTAACATTAAAAAGTTTTTAATGAAGTATTAGGTGCAAACTTAAAATAAGACTAAAACTAAACTAATCGAACTAAATTAATCTATGTTTAATTTACATCTTTTAAACATTCTTCAAAACTATAGCAATCTAATATAGCATATTTCATAACATACTTTTCCGTATCCTATAAATTTTAGCATACCTACTTAGTTAAAAATCATAATCATACAAAATGATCTGTACTATTTTTTTTATTCATGAAAGTAACGTGTTTGCATTAATATAAATAAAGGTTTAAAGATGTGTTTAAACGTATGTATAAATATGTGTACCTGGCTAATTAGGATGTAGCAAATATTTATGATATGACAGTAGCTTAAGGCCGTCAGTGAATTTTATGTCCCTCTCATCCGTGATCAAGTAGAGCGGGAAAGATGATACATCTCGGGAGTAAAATTTAAGGTTTTTATTTATTTGTAGGAACTGCTTTGAATTAAAAAGTTTCTGACCATTTTCTCAATCATAATAAGCTCTTCCTCTTGTTATATCTCTGATATCATTTAGTGACGGGGTCTCTATCCAATCAATGTTTTAAGCATAAAATAGTGTTGCCTTTGATATTATTTTCTATCGAGTGAATTCATACTAATAATGTTTCTGTGTTTACAAAGTACGAGATAATATGTAAAATTTTGATGTTATACCAATTTAATAGTTCTGGGGTAATTATAAAACCAGATACAGACGTTCAAACATGATCTAAAATTGCTAAAAGTGCTAGAACCGGGCCTTAACGTAATAACGTTGGATAGGTAACGTTGCACAGGACGGATGTCCGTCCACTAACTTTATCCGTACCTTTTTAGACTTACTATCTGTGCCCGCGGCTTTGCCCGCTTGGTCACTTTTTGGGATAAAAGTATCCTATAATATTGTTATTCCTATAATATTGTTCCTATTTGGTCCTTCCAAAAGTACCTATACGGTGCAATATATCAAATTTCGTTCAGTCGTCAAATAGTTTTTATCGATTGCTCGGCTTCTACTAATCAGATTGAGACACAAAGTACACCAATTTTTTATTTAAACCCTAAGCTATCCATAAGTGAAAATCACATCGCAATCGGTCCAGTACTTTTTACGTGATATTAATATATTAAGCTATTTTAAAAGGCCCCTAGGCCCTAGACATATGTTTTTAATTATCTTCATTGTACAGACTTTTTGTTACTCACTGCTTTACTATAAGTACGCATAAAATAGATGTAATAACTAAAATTTGTAGTAATTAAATACATTTTTATATATCAGTGCCGATGAACTCTTACAGTGAAAGAGCGAGTATCACAGTTAAATACATACCCGCTGTTCATTTCACACCAACGTTAACGGCACGTTAATAACCAAAAACTGATCCTCCACTGTCACGCTTGTCCAATCAATGCATGCAAATTAATTCAATTTTTAAATAAATCTGCTTAAACAAGGGCCTTTATTAAAAGCGAGCGCGGATGCTTCCATAAGGGTCTGTTTACACTATATGTTTGCGTAGGCAAGGGCCCCATGTAGATGCGTCTTTAGCAAACACGTTGAAAAAACAAGGGGTTTATTATAATGAAGCGTCTTTGTGCAAATAATAGGTACATATGTATGAGTAATATACTTATTATATAGATTATGTAAATATTGTATTTGCTTGGGAACTCGGGTGGTGTTTTTTCGGCCATGTAAGCCATGTTTAAATCCTTGTTATTTTTTTAAGTTGTGTAATGATATGGTTTAGTTAAAGTACCTACGCGTGTAAGTTTTAACTGCTTTTTATTTTACTTCAACGCGAAAGTTTGGATTTTTAGATGTTTGTTCCTCAATCCGCGAAATATGGCTGAACAGATTTCGATAAAATAACATGAATAGATAGATTAGAGACCTTGTACCTACCTAATCTTAGTCCTGCATTAATTACTTCCCGAGAACGTACAAGAGCTTTTGCTCGTAAAATAATTTTCCTGTAGATAAAAAATATTTATCGTTTTTTAATCCACCTACTTGTGTTGATATGTGTGTGTATTGTTGTTTTTGTTGTGTTGTTACTTGTATATAGGTATATTACTGTCCTACTACTCATTATTAAAAAGTTGGCAACACTGTAAGTAAAGTCATCCATCCATCATAGCTTAAATTAAATAAACTTCGAACAGTTTTCTAATGGTGTAATGTAATTTCCAGTGTTAGCTTTTACATTTTATAACGTTTTACATTTCGTTAATGTCTAAATAATTGAATTTGTTAAGTGCCTTTTTTTGTACAATAATGTCCCCTGTTCTGAAAGCTTTTAAAAAGTTCTGGACTTTATGGCGGGGAAGAGAAAAGAGGTATTTTTACTGAACATAGACACCAAGAAAGGTGGTGGCTTTTTACAGAACATAAAGACACACAAGAATGTTTATTGCATACAACAGTCATAGCAAATGGCGGGTGTGTGTGTGATTGAATAATTTGTGGTTGGTACACAATTTCTTCACTAAAAACGGGCTTGTTATTTTTGTGAGAACATTATAAAATCGACTAGCACGGACGAGGCCTTGCTGCGATGTGGCGGCTGAACGACATTGTGTAAATGTGTGCATGAAACTTGTGACACAAAATGAATAATAGTACAAAATCGTATGAGAGGATTGGCATATCTTTGCTACTTCACTCTCGAATAGTACGAAGTCCTTCTTTTTTATTATTATCTGGGTGTGAGTGGTTATTATGTGGCCCTTACAAGCCAAAGACATCGGGTTCTATCCTCAGCTCCGCACACATGACTTTGAATAAGTAATGTGCGTATTTGCGATCACTCTGTGCATCGGAGTGTACGTTTCGAGCTGTCGATCCTTTTGCTAACAATTGATAGCAATCGTTAGACCACGTCACAGGCCCTTGGGCGACCTGACAAACTCTGAAACTTGTGGTCAGCACTGACTCCTTTGACATAATACACTAAACCTATTTTTTTTAATGCACCCCATCAACTGGCTTACGAGCCAAGTTTCTCAAAATCCATCCATTTATGAGAAACATGGCCGAGAGATTCTTGCGGGAGATCCATGTGTCACGTATTGGGCTCTGTTTAAACTAGCTAACCCACATTTTAACTAAGTTATTGATCTATAATATACAGGGGTTTCCTTAGAAATGGCCCGTCGTTAGGTGAAAAATTAATAACCTACTCGTACTTAGGTCTTAGGTCACAATTTCTTGAATTATTTAAAATCAAACCTTATTTATACATAGTGCCAACAACAACAAAACCTTTGCTACCAACATGACGAGCACGAAACTTCGCTCGAGTTTTCTTGTTCGCGCCAAGAAAAAAGAAGATGGCGGCGACATGAGCGCGAGGGGACTAAGCTTCGACATTAACCTCGTGTCGTCGGGCCGTAGTTAATATTCAGAGCGTCTACGTGCATTCGAACTTTGTGTGGGAAGGAGAAAGGAAAGAGTAAAACCCAGAGTTTACTGACACACTTAGAGCCAACAGATTTTCATTTTCGCACCAATGCGACGGCTGTTTTTTCTTAAATTAACTTTCACTCGCAAGGCAAAGGTACTAAAGGGCATCACAGACGAATAAGATAAATTAATATTTCATGTTAAGATAAAATATCGCTCGCCATACAATTTATATGAACCATCACAAAACGGCGAAGATAATATATATTTTCACCTTAAAGTATCTTAAGATATCGAGCGATATGGATTTTTTAAAATATGCCATCTTAAGATACCAAATATATCGTAACATACTAACTTAAGATACGAAATATATCATAATATGCTTTACAGGTCGCTCTGGTTTGTAGCCGTGATGGTTTTCTTATTGGGTATTGGCTGTGTTCGTGGCTTTTCTCTAGGTTAAAAGTTACCTACGTGTTATTCCAGGACCAAAAGTACATACCGAAAGTTTTTTTAAACCGGTTCAGATGCTTATCTTATGAAGCTTATGTTTGTTTTTTTTTTGTAGAAAGGTCTGCGTAAAGATTAAATTCACCGCGGCTTTTTCGAAATTTATGTGATTTTCTATCCAAATTGTTCGCCCTTTACAGTGCGCTAATGCAGTTTGCATATCAAATTCGAAATCAGGATCATCGTGTGCTCAGCTATCTAATAAATGAAATAGTGAAACCATATTACTCATATTTTATCAGCATCATATAGAATGCGACGAAGAAATACATGTGGCACTTAAGACGGCCTTCGAGAGAATGAATAATTTCAATACATTATCGTATCTTAACCGTCTGTGATACCTAGATAAGATGCTATAAAATTTTATATGCAGATATCTTAACATGAAATTATTATAGCATCTTCGTCGTCTATAACGCCCTTAGGCCATACATTCTAGATAACTTTTTACAGATATTATAGGTTAAGCAATCAACTTAAAATATTGCATAACTAATTCTATACAAAATAATCCATTAACGGATTATTTTGTATAGAACATTAATTAAAATTTATTTAGAAGTAGGTAATTTTCTAAAGTACCTACTTCTAAATAAATTTTATCATAATTAAAAAGTATTCTAAATTGAAACATATTTCCAGTAAAAACCATTCGCCAAAAACAAATAGCATCCGAAATATCGACATTTATAATTGAGAGGCTCATCCCTACCTAACTAACTATTGCGTATTCCATGTCCTGAAGCTTCAGCTTAAGGTGAAAAGACATAGTGAGTTTTATCATTGGAGTGTAGAGCTCAATGTGGCTTGCTTTGCCGGGTGATTAGGCTTTTCAGGAGGGTACGATTCGTTTTCGGAGGGACTTCACCACGTGTTGCCCTCGGGTTCAAGGCTGCGATGAGGTCCTGTGGCCATGGCTTTGGTAATGAGTGGATTTTTTCATGCCGCTATAAGTTGCTATATAGACTTAATTTCTTCAGAAGCACCGAAAGCAATGAGAATAAAGTATATTATTAGAAACACAATTTTATCCAAAACTTAATTATTTACATATTTATTTTATTTTATGCTTCAAAAATATAGTATCAGTCCCTAGAGAAAATTTGAACAAGGTGAACTGCTATTTGGTTCTGGACACAGAATTACTAGCTCATCGCTTGTCATATGAAGTACTGCTGGCCTCTGTTGTCATATTTTGTCAGGTCGCCCCAGTTCCCTGACATGGCTTAACGACATCTATCTAGTCAATCTAATCAATATCTAATCAATATCAGCCGGGACCGATAGCTTAGAGTGTCCTCCCGAAGCACGGAACGATGGAAAACCACACATAACTTAGAAAAGTCATTGGTGCGGAGCCGAGGACCGAACCTGGTATCGTTGGATTCTAACACGCACTAGTATACACTCAAAAACCGTATATAATACAAACAAACGTATGTACTAAAAATCGCTATTTAATACGTGCCTAAATAATTTTCATGGAAATATGGAAAGCTACACTTTAAAAAAACCTGCGTCATAAGGACAGATGGACACGTGAGTTACCTTTTAGCCCTTAAAAGAATAATCCAAATCGGATCAGAACTGCCGAAGATTTGGTTCATTGTCATATTTCAACCAATCCCCACTGGTGATTGTTATGTCAATTTCCAAAATAGTTCTCTCTTTATCCCCTTCAAAATTTCCAATAAAGTTCTCTCTTTATCCCCTTCAATATTTTCAATGTCGGCTGGTGAGGATTAGGATATTAAACCACACTAGGTTAAAGTATCTAAACGTTGGCATCCTCACCCAAACATGGGCATGGCACATAACACAAAATATTAAGTTAGAATCCATATTAAGTAGATTTTAAGAAATAAAGCGGTCATCATCATCATCAGCCTATATCTGTCCACTGCTGGACGTAGGCTTAGATAAAGACTTAAAAGCCTTAATTAGTATGTTGACAATGAAAGTGAATATATTAATCCTACCACACCGCTTTATGAGGAGAGCTCAAGACCGAGCTAAGTGGCGTGCATTAGGCTCCTGGCAGAAAATGCATGAGCAGAGCTGAAGACCGAGCTCAGTGGCGTGCATTAGGACTCCTAATGCACGCCTCATCCATTTTCTGCCAGCCGCTTTTTGCAGGTCGGTGACACTTGTAATAAAGCGGTGTGGTAGGATTATTTACTTTCATTGTCAACATACTAATTAAGGCTTTTAAGTCTTTATCTAAACTCATATCATAAAATCCGGATCATAAAATCAAAAATGATGGCAAAATGACATACTTTATGCACGGCACGACTCTAATAAGAAAAACAACATTATAACACTGTTGTTTGAACTAAACAGTGTTGTAATATAACATTTTTCCCATAAAAGCACCGCTTTGGTTCCTTACAACGAGAGTTTTGGCCATTTATTATCTATGGTAGCGCGTGTTAGACAGTATGCGCGCGAATTTTCTGTGGACTGCACTTTGGCACCATAGTTATACTTTACATTAGTACCTTACCAATTTAATGTGTTACATATGTGTTTTGTTGATTAAAAGTTTTATCCTGATTAATAATCACCGACAGCAGTGTTAGTGAGGAGAATTTGACTCCACCTGACATCACGGAAACAGCAACCAACATAACGAACGAGCTTTTACCAGCAAAATCAAGAAAAATACTTTTTTTTTTGTCATTAAAAGTAAGTTCCTATTGCATGAGTGTAGATAAAGTAGTGTATGAAACGGCACATAACTAGGTATAAAAACACTCGAGTGATACTATAAAAAAGCTCGCCTACTGCTCGTTTTTTAAACTCACTCTCGTGTTTTAATAACCCTCGTTACGCAACTGTTTCATAAACTACTATTATTTTCGATGAAGCCAATAATTGGGGGAAATGGCAACTTTAGGGCCTCTTCCCCTATGTAAATGTTATTCATTATTTGATACTGACAAAAAATACAGTCGATTTGAGAACCTCCTGTTTTTTCAAGTCTGTTAAAAACTCAGAATGATAAATATTTATCCCTTTTATTTCCCCTTGGTCATCGTCACTGCAACCAAGGGAGAGGTATCGATCCTAGAGCCTACCGGAAGCGGGGCGCGCTTCCGCTCAGAGGGAGGTGTTTTGAAAAATTGGCACCTACAAATATTTCTATCCCCAAACAGACGAGTAACAACTCTGTTCTAACACATTTAAGGTATGTTTTCCTTATAAGTTAGGATGATTACTGGTTCCCAGATTTCCCTTGTTTTTATATCTTTGATTAATATACAATTTTGTGTAAGATAATGATATATTTCTCTGCTGGTGTAAATAGGCCTTAATGATAGCCAATAGGAGGAAAATAGAGAGGAAATGACAAACTGAATAAATACCTATCACAGTTATTTTAGTAATTTTATTTTTACATCAGTTTTCTTCGTATTTGGTTGCTCTACAAATTTAAACTTGGAAAGCTTGCTAGCTCTACCGGGTTAATAATGATATAATTATAGGTTATTGTTATGGTTGCTCTACCAACCAAGTAAAGCGCTGGCAGGTTATCGAGACACGTTATGAATATAAATACAAACACTCGTCAGTAAACACTTACATAGCAATGTATCAAAATGAATAACACCGTACTGAAATGCTTAGTAAGCTACAACATTTCAATTTTGGAAGCCTTTCTATTCATGAAAAGTTGTAAATGTTCCAAATTCCAACTTCACATTCAACAGTAGATAATAAATTACTTACACACAATAGGTACACATTTCAAAATGTAGTCACTAATAAGCAAAGTTTACAACGAGTCCAAAACAACAAATAACTGCACTTTACAATTAAAACTAATACACGTAGCATCTCTTTGCATATTACTAAGACCATATTTTCATTAAAATATCGCAGACAGAAACAATTAGGGACCCGCAACTCGTTTATTTAACAAAATTATGGGAAAATCCTATTTGGTGGAACCCCCTAACTCTATTTGGTCGTTACTATGAGGGTACGCGCACAATTTATAAAAGACCAGAGGAAATAGCTGAGAGGCGGGAAAAGGCCTGTCATGGCTGTCATAGACAAAATATCCATAGAAGCGGGAAAATGGGAGATGGACGTCACAATATTTTAGCGTGGCGTTAAGCTGGGACACATGCACAGATTAAATAATAGTTTGTATGGATGCGATGCATAATTCAATACGTAAAGCTTTGTTCGTGGTTTAGGTGAAGTTATTTTTAGTATACACTAAAGAGTTTCGTAACCTAACGATAGTTTAAAAAAATAGTACGATAACATTTCTGTTAGGTAATCATCATCATAATAATAATTATGTTCCGTATACGCCTCAGGTCTTCTAGCATAGAAGGAGACAGTGCCTTTAAAAATCTAAAATTAATGCAACAATTTTATAGCTAGAAATAAAGAAACCAATTTTAACGCATTTCCCTCTGCCATGAACACAACTTTACGACCCTTTGCGTAGTTCTTTGCGAGGGTTGGGATAAAATATAGTCGGTAACATTCTACCAAATTTGTAGGAGGCCGAAGCAATAATATTATGACATATTGCCTTATGCGAAACCTCTTTGAACGCGCCACCGTTTCCGGGCGTTTCCTTAAGAAGAAGTAGGTAGGTACACATACTACATAACATGAGTTGCGCATTTTCTTTTCTCTGTGTACATAGCTGAAACGGTCACTACCTACCTACATTGATCTTTCTTTTCATTGCTTCATAAAGAGTGAATATTTTATGTTGACTACATAAAATATTATACAATGTTTCTCAATGGAATGTGGTAAGGTCCAGCCAACTAGTTCAAGTATTAGAGTCAGAGACTACAAGTACTTGTACTATTATTTATTCTGTGCTACAAGTTTGTAATGTTCTTAAAAAATGTTGCAATAATAGTCAGCTTTAGAAACAAGCTATCGCTATGTCAAGGACACATTTTTGAAAAAAAGTGGGAAATTGTATATATATTTTTGCAGGTAAGTAGAAAGATCATTAGTATCTATTTGTTAAGTTAAAAAGCATATACAAGGTATTTAGTGCGTTTTTTTAAGCTCTAGGTAGGTTTTTTAGTTCCTTTTCTTTCTTTCTTTATTTTAAAGTCACTGCAAAATTAAAAGACAGACAAATCTCACTCGCCTTTATAAAATAACCTTTAGTTTAATTGTTTTTGTTGATGAATTGAACCCTAGTAGTGGCCTAAGTTTGATACACCTCCACTGGGACACATTGTACCTACTTACGAGTATATCAGTAATGTCATGATTATTTCTTGAATTATGATTTTGGTTTAAGAAGGTATCAAACTGAATGCCTACCTCATCATCATTTTAGCCTTTCTAAGTCCACTGCTGAACATATAGGCCTCCCCCAAAGAGCGCCTGTATACCTACATAATAAAAATTCATTGCAAAATTAAGAAGTAGGTACCTATTATCATGAAAAATAACGTAGTTTTTATACATTTTAAATGACAAAAAACGGGAGTTTCTCACGTATATCAGTTGAATTAGTAGGTATATACTTGGAATATTTTTATTACAACGTTGTAAGGCTAATATGAATTTTATTTTGTAGATAGGTAGATATTAGGTAATATTTCAAAAACTTTCCATTCTTTGTGACATAGTCATTTTATTACGAACCAAGCACTAAAAACTGGAACGTTCTTTCTTTAGTAACGTGCAGCTGGAAACTAGGTGTTACAATATTCGCAGCTGGATTCCGGTGGAATAAACAAAGCGCGGGAAAGCGGCGCCATATTGTCGTCGCCATGACTCCCGGCGGCGGAAGTGACGCGCACGTGAGGGCTACTTCCGGCCCGCGTTCCGTTCCACGCAGTTCAATGTCACAATATTGTGTCCACGCTTGGATTGGTCACGATGAAGAAGTTTTTGAGTTGAGGAAGAATGTCATTTTCATGAATTGCTCGAAGAATGTTCTTCGTTATATTTTATTTCCTATCGGTAAATACAGTAAATATAAACTATTTATAAAGACTTTGTTCTTTATTAGGACCTTTAATTATTTGAAAGTAACTAAGCAAAAAGTAGTCAAAATAATATAGTGAACATTTACATTATAGGTACCTATGTATTTTCCATAACTTCTGGCTATTAGATCAAAAAAATAGCTCAGGCACGTAAAAACTGTACATAGCAAACTTCGGGATTGCATCTTTATTAAATAATTAAACACGCAACTTCACGCAAGCATTTTAATATCATAATTAGGTAACTAGTTAGATACTTTAATCAAATTAATCGTGTATTAGCTGTCGCACGCGATAACGCTAATGGGTTGGTAAACTAATTAATAATCCTGACTAACAATCTGGTTAAAGGTAACTTGCAACCTGCAGGTTTTGTTTTATTACCTATCATATCCATTGTAAACGTAAAATTAAAATAAACATACTTGTAAAAAAAATAATTAAAATAAACATACTTGTAATTCGAATTTTTGTAAATTCTAATATACTTACTTATCTCACAAATCTACGAAACGGTAGGACTGCAGTGTTGAATTAAACCTTCCGCGCCATTATTTACGAGTTTTTTTATTAATAAAAAATAAATGGCTCGATATTCAAGCCAGGCACCGCGCCTCGATAAATAATCTACTTATGAAGTGGTCTAAGTACTTACGTAACTTACAAATCTACTTAGCAATTTTACATAATGTGCTTTCGTTCAAAACATACGTTTTAATTTTATCTAAGAAATAATACAATAATCATGTTTGCCACAGGTATGGTTCTCAAACCGTCGAGCGAAATGGCGGCGGGAGGAGAAGCTCCGGAGTCAGCGGCGGGACGCCCCCGCGGCGTCGCCCCCCGCGCCCCCTGCGCCTCGGCTGCCCCTCAATGGGGGCTTCAACTCCATGTACAGTCCCATACCTCAGCCCATTGCTACAATGAGCGATACATATAGGTAAGAACAGTATATGATGCTGCCCCAGATTTTCATCTAGAATAGGTCCAGTGGCAGAGGACAAATATTGTTCCATCACTGTTTACGCAAAACTAAACTAGATGGCGTTGGCTACAAATAAAACACGCAACGCAAGCGTTTCATTCACTACGTACAGCGTTTCTGCAAGCTTATGAAGTAGTAGAGTACGATACTGGAGGTACCTACTTACTCGATTATCGGATGGATCTACAGGTAGGTCTATGTCAATGGGAAGGACACCCATTCAGTTGTGCATTTTTTCTTACGTTGAATGGACAGCCATTTACATTTCATATCCAATCGAAGACCACTCCATGTCCGAAATGGAGTGGTCTTCGAGTTTAACCCTAGAGTGGTCGCGCGGACTACATTAGTCCACACATGTAAAAAGATAAAATTTACAGAATGTGTTTGTTTGCGGCTGTTGAGATTTTCTGTACTTTATGCTAAATAACAACGGTAGCCGGTGTAGTTCTTCAAGAAGAAGCAGGAGATTACTTCAAAACTCAGTGGACTACATATTATTATGTAGGTAGGTACTTAGTCCGCGCGACCAATTACGCAAGTAATGTATCCCATTGAAATAATGTAAGTATGATAAAAAACATATATCTTACTTTTTTACTATCTAGTATTATTTTAGTAAATTATGATCTACGTTACATTGGCATAAGATAAAAAGAAGAAAAAAGAAATTGTCATGGTAAAAATTAGGAACAAATTCGAAGGCAAAAATTTATTGGAAATTAGCTATGTAGGTATTCACAAAAAAGCCAATTTCGAGCTAATTCAAGTTTGATACAAATACCAATGCTCGGGAAAAATATACATTTTGTATTTATATATTTATTTATTTGATAGCTAGGTACTAAGGCTGATTGTCAGTTAACCTGGAACTAACATGGGTAAGAATGGTCTGAAGTGAGTAAGATTAGAAGCTCATGAAGTGACGCTTAGTCGACTTAGTTTATTTATCAGTATGACTTAGCTTTTAACGTTTTATGAAACCAATTTTAGTGAATCTCTAAAACCCAACGAATCAAAAAGAACAAAAGGAAAGTAATCTATCCTGCAATAGTATGTTTTCTAACGCCATCTTTCATCGAGCAGCGACACTAATTGAATTGCGCGCGAAATCGAGCGGCAAAGGTCGCCTCCTTCCATTGTTTTCCCGCCATTGCACCGACTCTAGACGCTCAAGTTCCCGAAGGTCGGCCGCCTTTCCACTTGAATTGATTTTTAATAGCGAACTACGAGTTTTAGCTTTTGTCGTCGAGCAAATTAACTTAGTGAGATGAGAACTTCCTCTTTAGTCACCCGTGGGGTGTTCATAGTTTCCGCTATGAAATAAAGTTTTTATTTTAGTTGGATCTTAATTTTCTGTCTTTTGATGTAACTAGCCAATAGCCTCAAATTTGTAGAAAGTCCATCCCAATATTCCCAATCTATAGCTGAGCCCAGCTTACTAGGTAGTTAGGTGCCCATAAAAAATAGGTACCGGAAATCAACAGCCACAGACAATAATATTTTCTTCTGTTTAATTTTTCATTAGTTATGTACCTAGTCCTACCTATTTTTCAGGCAGCATTGTCTCACGCGTATTTTTTCCTAACCGGAAGTGTGTCATTATTTTTATCAAATCATTTCCCAGCAATTGATCAATTTTTCTTTTTTGTAATTCTTTTTTGTTTTGGTACCTATCTGGTGTATTGACAGTGCGCTTTCCGACAGTTCGATGTCGGGCGGGCTCTCCTCGTCCTGCCTGCAGCAGCGGGAAGGTGGGTACCCCTACATGTTCGGCGACGTGCTGGGCAGCGGCGGATACTCGCGGGCGCCGGCCGCGCACCAGCAGCACGCGGCGTACACGCAGCCGCAAACAGCTGCTAGTACTGGTGAGTTATCATTATTTTTATTTGAGAAATGTCAAGTTTGGGGTTTTTCTTAATTCGAAGTAGCGTTCCTTTATCGCCAATTTACTATCGATTCTGAGTGTTAATAGGAAGATCGGTGTTTCTTTATGTGCTGAAAAATTAACTACAGTGTTGGGTAGGTACCTAAGTACAGTAGTCGCAGCGGAAGTTTGTGGCTCGGAAGTTGTTTGTTAGTCGCTGCGCAAACTGCTATTTTTCAGACGCAATCCCAATGTTGAAGGTTAAGGCAGCATTGTATAACTGCCTCGCTCACTTTTTCACTCACGCTTGCGTTTTTCGCATGTTCTATCTCGCTCTTACTTTATGCTGTTTTATCCTCACAGCAGTACATGCGCAATCACCTAACTTCACAAGATTCATTGCGTATTCATTGCGTAAGATTAATTCTACTGTAAGTAGATATTAATTTAACGAAAAGTCGTAATACTACTTTAAAACTTAAATAACACACACTGATTGAAAAGTATTGTAAAAGAAAAAGTTAACATAATCAATAAAGAGAACGTGCTGTTTAAAGTCACTTAACATATGGATTCAGTGGCAAGCGAGTAAAACGTAATGTAAATAAAAATATTACAGCATCAACGAAATCAAGATGAGTTCTCGTGGAAAATATTTACCAACTCCGTAATAAAATGTAAAAAACGCTGACTCAAGAGCAAGGGGCGTCTGGCTCACAAGACCGCGACATGACGGGGAAAACAAAAAACGAAGGAGAAAGGGAAAATAGAAGTAGGTAGATGCCCCGATTGGATTTGCCGTTGCGTTGTCTGTTCCTTACAAATGCCTTTTAAATTGATATTGAATATCCATCGATTTTGTTAACAAATAGTATGATAAACCAGAGCATTGCCATGCCATTTATATTATTTATATCAATGTTTAGACTACATACATTTTTCAAACCAAAAGCAGAAAATTGTATTCAGAGAGAAAACACGAGGCGGCGCCGCAGCCATTGTTTTAAAAAGCCGTAACTTTCCCATTTGATATTATATATCACGCGGCGGACATTTTTAGCCGTAGGTGGCGGAAAGCGGTATGAATTATTGTTGTTTGGGGCGTTTCGCGGCATTGTTCGACGCCGAGTTTCCACCACGGACCGCGAACAAAAGACTTTTTCACAATTCAAAATGCACGCTCTCGTTTCATTTACTCTTTTGCGCTCTTTCGACGGGCGCATTTCCAGCTTCGTGCGGTATTAAATAATGCGGATTTGTTCTACTTTTCGCTTTTTAGCTCGCGATTCTTTTGCGAATTAACGGATATTTTTCGTTTTCCATCACTCCTGAAAATTAAAAAAAAAAATGGGTTTGACATGACTATTTACCATTAAGTTCTGCCCCTGGCTTAATTGTAAATACAAGGTTCATTGTGATTCCTTATCATTCCCAAACAAAACGTCTGGCGCACCTTGTGTAAGGCTGATCCTGTCACTACGATGATTCAGCCGTACCTATATTAGGGACTTATCAATTGCATCTGGGATTTCATTACAGCTCCATCCCACAAAGTTGAAAACATACACACGAACAAAACAAACTGTGATATTTTTTTATTTCAAATTTCTTCCCAGTTCTGATGGAAAACTGAATCTAGTATTCATTAAACTTTCAATTACACTATAGTGAAACTTAATAATCGCATGTAAATAATGTATAAACCGCTTTAAGCAAAAATAAAAACGCGTCTTAACTATGTAAATACAACTTACGCATTACGCAACTTGCTACACAGCTCGCCATAAACAAGTGAGGATACAGACGATCGACTAAACGAGTCTCGCAAGAGCTGTTTAGCGGCGATAATAACGCATAATGAATGTAAACGCTGTTACGCCGTTAGCTGCTCTGCTACCCCTAGCAATACTGACGCGGCGAAATACTTTTATCTTGAGCAGTACATAAACTCTAGGGCTTTCTTATTAAGCTGAAGTGAACCATTGCCGGATAAAGTTGACCCAACACTTTTATTGTCTCTTGATCTGAATAAACACATTTAATTATATAAGTCACTCGACTTGACATTCGTTTTTTTTATAAACGTGTGTTTCATAACTTAGTGTCACAAGTTCTATCCAAAACAGGAATTTAGGTTAAGTTAGCCACATTTCATAAGATGTCAATACAAAAACACAAATAAAGTTGTGCACGATATCATTTCAATGCATTTTGCAACTACAAATAAGTTTAAATGGACCTGTGCGAAGTTTCTTTCTGTTGAATAGACTTGTACGGCTGGTTTCAGAGCAGTGCGTATTTACAAGAGCAGTGCGTATTTACAGACCATCCGCACGGAGCACCGGAGCGGACACACACGTGTGGAGCTCAGAACATCGTTTTATAGCAACCTGATAGCTCCGTACGGAACACGCTCCACGTAGAGCACTGCTACGGTTTTGGGGTGCTGACAGTCCGTACGGACATTTACGCATGGCCACAGGCATGGCTCTGAAAGCAGCCTAAGACAATTTGTATGAAGCTCCATCACTGTACAACAGAGAGCCCCTAGTGGCGCAGCCGCGGTGGAACGAGTGTTATCGCGCGGCCACACGCTAGGGGCGCGTATTGGAAAAGGGTTAATAAATAGAGGCGACGTGTTAAGTATCGCTAATCGCTGTTGCGACCATATTGTCGTGTATACTGTTGTTATTATCGAAAGAGAAGACTTATGGCTTATTGTTTGCGTTATCGACAGCAAGAAAACCAATTGAGCCGATATGGTTTGATGAAATAAGAAGCGCATTAAATATGTAGACTACCCTACTTTATTTGTTATTTTCATAAAAGTTTACAATCATTAAAACTTTGGTTACAATCACAGTTAAATTGTTGTCTATTTCAAATTGTCTTAGGTACGTTTTATGGGTTCACAATGGTTTAACTTAAAAGTTGTTAAACGTCAGCCTTACATTCTCATAATTCACTCATAGCATGAACCAACAATTTTTTTTTTCATTAGATCAATTTATGACTTGTATTCATTATTTTAATGACAGTGTTATTATCGAAGCTTGTCGTCGTACACTGTCATTAAAACTTTTTCTATTTTGAATTACTCCATTTTTGACCAGACTGCTCAGCGCAATGGACGGTAATGTGTTTATCAGCCTATATATGTATGTCGATATAGGCACACTTCACAGTGGTGATGGGGGACTTCAACGCACGGCTAGGCATGAGGAATGGCGATGAACTGAGAGTGGGGCAGTTTGGATTAGCGGAACCAAAGGGGTCAGCGATTGGCCGACTTCATGGAGACGGAGGGACTCTTTATGATGAACTCCTTTTTCAAGAAGCGCCCGTCCAGGAAATTAACGTGGTGGACTGTGCGGTCATATATTCAATTATGTATCTGTGATCAACAGGGTTAAGACCGGCAGTGATCACCGCATGGTAAGAGGCTCATTGAATATCAACGTAAAGCAGGAGAGGTCTCGTTTGATGAGATCTACTATTCGCCCAAGTCCTGCCCAAATCCAGAACCCCGAGAGCTTTCAGTTGGAGCTCCAAAATCGCTTCCAGATCCTTACCTAATGCGATACTGTGGACAAAGTACAAACTAAACAACGGGCTGGTGGAAATTGTTCGCGCTGTCGGGTCGGAGTTTTTTAAGACCCACCGCAAAAATAGAACACAGAAACTCTCTGAGCATACACTCAAACTTATGTCAGAACGAGGCGAGATGAGGCTGCAGTCTTCAGTGGATATGTCGAGTTACAGCTTGCTTAATAAACAGATCTCCAAGTCGATACGACACGATTTGCGTTCCTATAATACTACTTGTATTAAGAACGCAATAGAGTGGAACAAGGGCTCCAAAGTGTTCGCAAGAGATCTGTCTATTGCCTGTTGACCAATCTGAGAACCGACAGTTGCAGCATCGTTTCGTCCAAGCCAGAGATTTTGAGTGAGCTCGAGAAGTTCTAAAGAAGAAGTTGAGAAGTTTGAAGTCCTCCTTGCATGCAAGAGCCCGTTTGACCCGACATTATACCGAAGATATCCCAGACGTCAGCCTACACGTGATCAGAATGGCTCTCAAACAGCTTAAGAGCAACAATGCACCAGGGAATAACGACAGAGCTACTGAAAGCGGGTGTAACACCTTCAGAAGCTGTTTAACTCCGTCATCCTCGAGGGTACTACGCCAGAGACATGGCACAGGAGCATAGTGGTTTTGTTCTTTGGGAAAGGTGATAAAACCCTCTTGAAGAATTACAGGCCCCTTTCGCTGCTAAGCCATGTCTATAAGCTGTTTCGAGAGTAGTTACAAACCGTCTGGCTCGTAGCCAGTTCAGCCTCCCGAATTAGCTGGATTCCAGAAGGGCTTTAGCACGGTAGACCATGTGATCTACGGTGTGATGTGGTATGGATGTCCATACGCTCCGGCAGATTATACAGAAGACCGAAGAGTATAATCGGCCACTATGTGTGGCGTTTGTGGATTACGAGAAAGCCTTTGATTCAGTCGAGACCTGGGCAGTGCTACAGTCATTACAGCGGTGCCAGGTTGACCATCGGTACATCGAAATGTTGAAGTGTTTGTACAGTAAGGCCACCATGACAGTCCGTCTTCAGGATCAGAGCACGAATTCTGGCAAAAAGGGGTGAGACAGGGAGACGTTATTTCTCCGAAACTGTTCACCTCTGCACTGGAAGATATATCAAAACTGGAACCGATATGGTGTTAACATCAATGGCGAATACATCACTCACCTTCGATTTGCTGATGATATAGTCATCATGGCAGAAACCCTGGACGACCTAAGCACAATGCTGAGTGACCTCAATATTGTTTCCCAACAGGTGGGTCTTAAAATTTCCATGGGTAAGACGAACATCATGTCAAATGCCCATGTCGTACCCATGCCGGTTTATGTTGGGAACGATATTATCGAAGCTGTTGATCACTATGTCTACTTAGGTCAGACGATCCAACTGGGTAGATCCAACTTCGACAAAGAGGTCAACCGACGAATCCAACTCGGATGGACAGCGTGCGGGAAATTACGCCATATCTTCTCGTCGCAGATACCGCAGAGCCTCAAGACGACAGTTTAATATTAACTAACTATTGGTCTCATACACAAGCTCAGAGTTGCGCAGCGTGCAATGGAGAGAGCTATGCTCGGAATTTCACTACGTGATAAGAGGAAATCCGTAGAAGAATCAAGGTTATCGACATAGCTCTCAGAATTTGCAAGTTGAAGTGGCAATGGGCAGGACAATAAATGTTCCATGTCCATCGCAGGGAGTCGGTGGATGGAGGCGGCATAAGACCGTTAATCGTGGCGCTCTTTGGGGGAGGTCTATGTTCAGCAGTGGACTGCTAAAGGCTTAAATGATGATGATGATATGTATGTCTGTTCTTTTGCGGCGCTCTAGAGACCAAACACGTGGGCCGATTTTGATCATTCTTACGTCAATCGATTTGTCTTAATCTTGCTAGTGTCACTAAAGTCATATCAAAATTCAAAATGGCGACAACCAGACGCCATATAAAGAAAAAGAAACAAATTAGTAGTCGATGAACTATGGTAATGGGATATAGTTGAATAGGTAGGTATTTGAAAATAATCTTTAAGTTACTTTTATAATTTTTCATTTAGTATGACCATTTAAGATCTATAACGATTTAAAATTGGTTAGCAACAATCTCACTTAAATTTATGCCTCGTTTTAGTTTTTTCGCAGTCTGTTTTATTAGCATTTTCGATTATTGTTACTGGGTGAACAGGGATACGAGACTACGACTAATTACTTACTTGTGGGATACGTACGTAATTTCAATGTCGTTTTTGCGAATGTCTATTCCTCGAAGTCTGTTCATCGAATGCTTACATCCGCGAAGGGTCTTTTCTGCGAAGGTTTATTCCTGCGAAGGGTCGTTTGTTCGAATATTCTAATAAACGAGCTGTCCACTGTGATACTATCCACATATTTTATTCCTGTTTATTCAACTACTACTCAAAAAAGAAGTGTAATGTTTTCATGGTTCATGTTTGTTTGTATGTATGTGAGTTTTTTTATTCCACCATATCTTTTAAACGCCTGAACAGATTTGGGTGTATGGGGTATCGTTAGAATTCTTACATCATCCCGAGTAAAATAAAAAACTACAGTTGAAGTGAAGGACTCGATGAGTACATTCCAACAAAAGGTATATAATTTAATTACATATGTAATTTTTTGGCATACGGGTGTGCTTTTTTTTTAATTTATGGCATGTATCTAAAGTCGATCTTACTTTTTAGCTTCTAGTTTCTATGAACAGAACAAAAAAGTACCAGGTTAGCATAGCAGTTATACATACATAGTAGTTAGCAACTATTATAATCTATGCCTATATAACATACCTACTGAGTGAATGACAGCCAACGCACTAAGTTGTGCGTTGTGTGAACTTTTAAAAATAAGCGAATGTTTCCTTTGAGTAAATATAGAGGGTACTTTCCTTCCAGGTCTCGTTTAAACTATCCATTTTGTATATGAGTATTACGCATTTTCAACAGTATTACATACATAGGTACGCGTGAAAAACCTATTTTTTTATTGGGTTAAAAATTGGTAGAATATTTGTATATTCGACGTACCTCCGCAATTTTGACCATTCGCTGTAACCCTTCGAGGATGTAAGCATTCGATGAATAGACTTCGAGGAATATACATTCGTAAAAACGACATTCGCAGGTGACTACGTATCCCTTACTTGTACCGAAAGCAATATCTGTTGTACCAAATAATGATGACCAAGCCAGGGCTATATAATAGGTGGCGCTAGCAGTGCTAGTAACTAATATGTATAAAAGCGGCTGGCAGGCCTCGTCATCGAAGTGACGGCTTCGTGACTGTATCGAACGGCAGATAACGCGATTGTGTGTAACGAAACGCAATCCGGATCCCATTAGACATATGACTGGCCCGACACTGATACAGGCGTACGTACACGTACGTTTCCCGATATTGTGTTAACGTTCTGCTAGATTAGCGTTTGATCGACTGGTCCTATAGGTGGTAGATGTGTAGACGAAATCAATTTAGAGATAGCGGACATAATGTATAATAGACGGTGTGAATAGAGGTAAATAGGTATATATGTGTGCTACCTACTTAAATCTTGCTAAACCTCGTATTAAAAATATAAAATCTGCATTTGCAACGTTACACCATGCGATGTGACATAGGTAGGTACATACAGAAATATCAACTATTATACCAACTGAAATGTAGCAAAATTTTAATATTATAAATCTATCTAGGATGGCTATGACTAAGGTCCCAAAATGAGCCTTGTCCTGCTATAGTAAAAGCATAATTATGTAAAAGCTCGTGTACTTCCCTACTTCATCCATCCAACGGCACAGAATAAATAATAGTACTACGTACCAACGGTACTTGGGACGGCCGATCGGACGTCGCGTCGGCACAGAATAAATAATAGTACTACGTACCAACGGTACTTGGGACGGCCGATCGGACGTCGCGTCGGCACAGAATAAATAATAGTACTACGTACCAACGGTACTTGGGACGGCCGATCGGATATCGCGTCGGCACAGAATAAATAATAGTACTACGTACCAGCGGTACTTGGGACGGCCGATCGGACGTCGCGTCGGCACAGAATAAATAATAGACGTCAGCCACTCGGCCGTTCTCGACGACCTTTTAGTCAGTCTTACAATGTGGCCGAGCGAGCCAGCCAGAGAAGTCTATATCGATGATATTCGGCTCGGCCACCGGCTTCGGCTCGGAATATTTTTTAATGATATTTTTATGATAATATTTTTTAATTAAACTTTATAAATTTATGACATAACTTAGATCAGCAATTCCTAAAGTGGGTTCTTCGGAACCTAAGGGTTCCGTAGAAAAGTCGCCAGGGTTCCGCAAATATTTTTTATTGGTGGCTGCTAAATAATACCAAAGTACAAATATTATTTTGAAATAGCGCAAAATATGTGATAAGAAGAACGCATTACTGTTATGTAAGTAGCTAGATAGTTAGCAAGAATTATGGCACAGCGCACGTAGCCTGAGGCATGGGCGTCGAGCGGCATCTCCTGGATTGGTGTTAGGAGTGAATACCCTGAAGTAGCCAAAGAGCCTACATCTTAATATTGCTCCCATTTATCACAGCGTATCGTTGTGAAACAGGTTTTTCACTCACACTTATACAAAAAACAAATTCAAGTTGAGCTTGGATGCTAATGCTACCCCAGATATGCGCATAATACAACTGTCGGACATAAAACCGAACTAAAAAACAATTTTTGATAAAACTGAAAAAAAAAAACAATTTTCACATAGTTAAAATAAATAATAAAGTGTTTTACTTTTAAAATATTTGTAGTAAAAGTTTTTGTTCTTATTTAGATTACAGTGTCTTCGATTTGTAATCATTTGATATGGGGTTCCATAAAATAAAAGTTATTTGGTGGGTGTTCCATTATCTTAAAAGTTTAGGAACCCCTGACTTAGATATCTAGGGTACCTACTATAAGTAAGACATAGAAACTTTATACATTCAATATATCCTAGCAATCATAGAAACATTTCAAATAATATTAGCAGCCGAAAAATAGGACCCTTCCAAAATAATGAACATCAGCAAATACAAATAGACGTGCCCCAACAAATAACCGAGCGGACAAAGAAGTAATAATGCGCAATTTTTATTGACATCCCTTTTTGTTCATAGGTGTAATATCGGCGGGCGTGAGCGTGCCAGTGCAAATACCGTCTCAGGGGCCGGACCTCGCTTCAAACTACTGGGGGCGGCTTCAGTGATCTCAGCTCTTCGGATTCCCGCATCGACTTCTGTCGATGGAGAATCCGACTGCCGGACTACCGGAGCCATCTAGCGGAGAACTCGCGCACAACTACGCTGACGCTCACTTGTCTATGAGCGCTATCAACATGACGGCCGGACATGACGCAGTTTTGGCGGGAGAAATGCAGGAGCAAAACAATTCGTAAACCCAGTGAAATGCAACAGTGAAGTTATTTTTGTCTGTGTAATTTAAGGCAACTGATGATGTTCAAACCTAGCGGTAAGTGACCGTACACGATGATAATGTACGCTGCTTTAAATTAATAATTTGCATGTAAATTTATGACGTTTCATTGTGTGTGGTCAATAGAATTAAGTTTTGCAAGGCGTTCTTGTAAATATAGGTACTACTAGCGCCATCTATTGTTGAGTAGAGGAAGCTCGAAACTGCCTTTCGTGGCGAGAAAATGAAAGATGTAAATTGTTTGTGCCAACATTTGTAATAATCGAGTGGTATTCGCCCTACGAATAAATTTTTACCCCTTTATTCCTTTGATGTATTCAGTAGGGGTGCGAAACATTAATCTATACAGAAAAAAGCGGCAATGAGCTTCGTTACGGCTATTTGTTGACACCCCTGCGTTGCTCACAACTTGTCATACAGTTTAATCATGTTTGTATTATTACGATATGATTCTTGTATTATATTACACTAGATGTTGTATACGTGTTGACTCATACATTAAAAGTCCGCTCCTTTAAACGAATTAATTTATCTTATTTATTAAATTTAAAAAAAAACGTCAGGGAAGCTGTGATTAGTAGTAAATATTATATTAACTATTTCCACAAAATAAACTGGAATTC
The DNA here is from genome assembly GCA_946251855.1 of Alsophila aescularia. NCBI lineage: Eukaryota > Metazoa > Arthropoda > Insecta > Lepidoptera > Geometridae > Alsophila > Alsophila aescularia. The sequence goes on from OX276381.1 coordinate 19,147,124, forward strand.
GTCGAAATTACTTTTTGGATGATAGCAACTTTAAATTGTTATGTACGTAAGTGCAATAACAATATTTCTTTGTATTATTATTTTGTTGATTAAATAATGGTGCTTGTATGGCACAAGTTGTAACAATTTTGTATAAATAGCACTGTACATTATAAATACACATTATACAGTTTTTATTTAATTATGAAGAAAGAAATGCAATACGATCGTGGTATAGGAGTTAAATAATTGTACCTATTTTATGTATTTTAGTTAAAATGTAAGTGTAGGTATTGTAAATTATTACTCGATTTTAAGTATAGATTGAGGAGATTACAGTGAAATTTAATAAATATTGCATTAATCATTCTAAGGTATTTTTAATTGGTAACCCCGAAAATCCGTACACTCGAGCTACCCACACAATTATAAATTTAAAATCCAAACTAAGTAGTTAGATACCGCTAAAATTCTTCCCTATTTGTAAGCAGTATTGCCACAAATAAAAACGTTTCCCCAACTGAGGAAATTATGCTGTTAACTATATTTGGGCGGTACATATTAATTTTGTACGAGCTACCCTCATGCATTGCACCCTAATACACCCTTATAAAAGGGAGGGTTGGACAAAAGGATGGGATTAACCGTGTTGTAGGCATTATAGTGATCTAAATTTTGTCAAATGTGTTGCCATTCCGACACAGAGTGTTTTGTTTTTAATGCTAGCTTATTTATAATGCTCCAATTTACTGATGAACGGATTTGGATGATGTTGGATAAGCAGGTAAGTATTATTTGTCCTAGGTTAATTAGCGTATCATTAGCAGTCCACTGCTGGACATATAGTAATGTGCGCCACTGAGCCCGATTGCTGCCTGCTATACTTTTAATTCTTCTATCTCTATCTATTGTATTACGTGCAAGCGTTAAATTTGTTGTGATTACCTGTATTGCAAACTCAAGTTTTTGGGTTACGAGTTTGCAATAAATATTAATAAGTATAAAAAAAAGAAGCTTTTACGGGTTCTGTTTTTGTTGCTTTGTAACTTTTACGTTTTTTTTTCTTTTGTTTCTGTTTTTTTTTGTTTTTACTTTTTTTTTGGTTTCATTGTTATTGGTTTGTGAGCTACCCTGAAAGTTTCAGCCGGATAGTCGGGAAGTGCTCGAAATTTGAATTGCAAGATTCCAGGACAGACAAAATACATAGATACATACATACAAGTGAAGTTAAATATAAGCTTAAATAAAGTAAAATATAAAAAACCGGTCAATATTGAGATGGACTCGCACTAAAGCTCCTGTACAATGAAATAAAATACATTTTAGTAGGTAAATATTTATCACAAATACATTGTGGTAAAAACAAAAAGAAAAAAAAAAAAAAGAAAAAAAAATACAAATACATTCCTTGGTGCGTGAGTCCAACTTGTACTTGGTTGGTTTTTCGAGATCCTGTTCTATAAAACCAATGCTTTACACCCTGTATAAACCACAACGGAATTCTATCAGAAACACGCAACGCACTCTGTCGGCTTTCAGAAACAACAATAGCGGCGGGCTACAGAATAAATAACAGTAAGTACTACAGAACTGAGATTATCTGCGCGAATAATTGGTTTAGGTTTGTCTGTCTGTTCGCCCCCTTTTCAATTGACATTGCATTTAATTTCAATTGATTTTATCTTACTCTGCGAATTTGTGAACAATGGTTTGTAAAAGTTGTTTTTGACCACGGCTGAACGAACGGAGTTGGGATTGGGACGTTTGGGAGCTACGATTCTCGCCCTTCCCCCCTCTTCCCCTTCCCCCCATTAAGACCCATATCGATCACATCAGCTTTCAAACAAAAAAATCGCTCAAAATCGGTTCATTCGTTTGGGAGCTACGATGCCACAGACAGACACACGGATACATACAGTGATACACACATACATAAAAATATATACACCATGAACATGCCCTAAACACTCTCTTTTCGAGTTCAGGGATTAAAAATAAAACGGATATCAGATTTTTAGGAATGCTGCCAGTTTTTTTCTGTGTATAATTGGCCTTAAGACACTTCGTCAGGGGAGCTCTTAACAAAACTAAATAGCTTCGAATATTCTTGTTTATTCAAAATATAAAAAAAAAACGTTATAAAGTTGTGAATAAATCAACATTTTAATAACATTATTTAAAAAAAAATTGCGCTATTATTCCTAATTACGCATTTTGGTCGATTAGAGCATAATTAAAATACACCCAAATGTATATAATATTTTTTGGTAACAAGACACGTATAATGTACGGACCATTACTTTAAACTTAACATTCAAAATCATCAAATGATAAAAATTATAAACATTTTACAGCACAGACAAAAGGAACTAAGTTTAGGCTACACTAGCCTAATTAGTTAAAAAGATCTCGATGAGAAGAAATACTTTTTATGACATTTATTACGCCACAAATAGAAAAAGAATCATATAAATATTATAATGTGAATAGCAACAAATCAGAAATTATATAGAAAAGGCTGACATTATGATAAAACGTGAAATGACTCGTATTAGGTGACAATTTAAAAAGTTTAATTTTCATTGATAAAAAATCATGCGATATAATACTACGATTTAAATTAACATTTGAGCTAGTCGCACACCATACCGACTCACTGTGAGCTTTAATGCTTTAGACCAGAGCCAATAAGGCCACACGAAATTACTTCCAGAAAACGTTTTACGTTATCGACGTCACACGTTTTCTGCACGTAATGCGAGGTATTACGTTATCTTCGTATAATGATATCGTAACACCTCGCGTTACATTTGATGGCCATAGAGAATAAGGGCCCAGCACATTTCACAAAATTAAGCGACTTGAGGTTTGCGAGTCGTACACCACTATTGCTATTTTGTGAAATGTGCATTACGTAACACTATTAGCACACTAATATTATAAATATGAAAGTGTGTGTAAGTTTGTTACTTCTTCATGCCGAAACTGCTGAACGAATTTTGATAGAATGGAGATAGCTTATACCCTGGAATAACATATAGGTTACTTTTCATAATCATCACCATCAACGCGGGTGATACCGCGTAGCGCTGCTCTTTGAGTCGAGTTGGTATTGAGACTACGTGTGCGACGGCCTTAACTTTTGTAAAATGTGCGTACATAACACTATTATAGCTCACAATTAAATGTTTCACTTTGAGTCAAGCTGGTGTTGACTGATTAGTTATAGTGTGCGACTGCTTTATTAAACTAGGTTTCAAATATATATATTTATCGCTTTGCAGTAGGTTTAGAAGTCTTAAAAACTACTTTATCATCTTCGTCTTCTTACTTTCCTAAGTCTCATTTTCTTTAGTCTTAAGTTTATTTTTGCGCGATATGAAAACATCACTAACCTTTGGTAAAAAAAGAGATCTTAACTCGTTCTTCCATGCCATCCAATACACAACCACTCAGCACCAAACCAACTCAATCCAAAGTAAAGCATTTAAAATCAAGTGAGTCGTGAACTACTTTTGTTATTTTGCCAAATGTAATTATCTATTTAAGTTCTTATTTCAATGCTTCACTTTGAGTCGAGTTGGTGTTGAGTAGAGTCGTTCTAATGTGCGATGGCCCTAAGGCCGCGTTCAGTTCGACTTCGCCCCGCACTAATCGCACCCGCGCTCCCTAATATACAGCAAGGAGCAAAGTAATGGGACATCAGGCGTAGGTACCTTTCCTATTAAAGGTACCTTGCCTTGATGCCCCAATATTGAGACATTATTCAGTGCAAACCCTAATTGCATTTTTTTTGAGACGTTTTTATGAAATTCTATTCCTAAACTGCTTGTTATAAACAAATAAAAACACATCGCATTGATTGTACAAAGCGCGGGAGCAGGTCTCTGAATGCGGCCTATGTTTTGTATCTAGTACAATGTACCATAGTATGGTAAGGAAGTACATAGATTACAATTAGTTTATGCTAAAAGTGGAGTCCGCTCATCGGAGTATCTCGCTTGGCCCGTCTCACTGTTCGTATTCCTGTAAATAAGGAAAAAACGTGTTAAATCAGTGTCTATAAATACATGTGTTATGTAAATATTGGCAATAGGTTTAAACTGTTTGGACAGGAGAAAATATAAAAAATAACGAGCGAGCCTAACAGTAGTCGCATATGATGTGGAACATCTGACATCTCACCTTGGTAATAAGCACATTAACATACTCTAGCACTGCGCACACTCATTGGTCAACTGTGAATTAGCAACTACTTCATCTGATCTATAGATCTTACTTTTCGTCAGAAAACCGTATGTCGGGATAGCTCAGCTTGCAAATGCTCGGCTACTAATCTGAAGTACCGGAGTTCTATTCCCGACTGAAGTGTTTAGATTTTGCACTTTTAAACATTTTATGTGATGGCTTCTAGCTTGATAGCACCGCGCACGCTCATTGCTCAAATTAAATAGCGCGCGCTTCACCGGCTTCCTGTTACACAATCAACAATCGATAGAAGGACTCATACGAAAATTTTGTCTGAAAGGGTATTATTAGTGATATAATGTGGTCGTATGAGGTAGTGCTAGCCTCTGGTGTCAAAGCTTATCAGGCCACCCGAGGGACTCTGACATGGCTTAACGACTACTATTAATCAATAACAGTCGGGACAGACAGCTCAACGTGCGGTCCGAAGCACGGAGCGATGGAAATTTGCATAAAATCGCAATCTGCACGGATTCTGAACGAATATTAAGTAATTACGTAGTACTATTAGTTATACTGTACCGCACCGTTCAAGTATACGCACCGACCTCGAGACACACAGATGAAGAAGTAGAAGATATGTATGAGGACATATCTAAGGCCTTACATAACACCAGGAAGACCCACTGCAACGTTGTTATGGTGGACTTGAACGCCAAAGTGGGAAAACAAGCTGGCAACGAATCGAAAGTAGGACCTTACGGATTTGGTACCAGAAACGCCAGAGGGGAAATGCTTGTCAACTTTCTTGAGAGGGAGGGGCTCTTCGTAATGAATTCTTTCTTTAAGAAGCAGCCCCAAAGAAAGTGGACGTGGCGAAGGCCGGATGGTGTTACCAAAAATGAGATCGACTTTATTATGGCGGATAAGAAGCACATATTCAGAGATGTCTCAGTGATCAATAGGTTTAATACCGGCAGCGATCACCGATTGGTTCGAGGCACTCTGAATATTGACTTTCAGCTTGAGCGGGTCCGCCTGATAAAGTCCACGCTCCGACCAAACCTGCTCCAAATTTTATCTGGTTCCGAAAAATTCCAGGAGAATCTGAATAGACGATTCGATGCCGTGGAAACCACATGCGACGTGAACGAGGGACTTGACAAGGTGGTGAGAATCCTTATGGAAGAGGGCCAAAAGTTTTGCAGTATACAGCGTAAAGGTAAAAAAACCAAGCTCTCATACGAGACTCTCCGGCTCATGACACAAAGACGAGAAAGTACGCAAGCTGCTTTGTCAGAACAGGTGGCTCTTAACAAAAAGATAAGGAAGCTGACACGACGTGACCTTCGGTCCTCCAACGCACGCCTTATACAAAAGGCAATAGAGCAGAACCGAGGGTCTAAAGTTTTCGTTCAACAACTTTGTAAGAGTCACCTGACAAAGCTCAAAACAGCTGATGGCAGAACCGTCGTGTCAAAACCGGAGATTCTTGCCGAGATCGAGGATTTTTACGGAAACTTATACGCTTCGCATGCTCTATGGCAAGAGACTGTTTGTGAAGATTCAAGAGCCACGTTGACTCGCCACTATACTGATGAGCTGCCAGACGTCAGCTTGGAAGAGATAGAGATGGCCCTGCGACAGTTGAAAAATGGAAAAGCCTCCGGTGAAGACGGAGTTACATCGGAGCTCTTAAAGGCGGGTGGTAAACCTGTTCTCAAGGAGCTTCAGGTCCTATTTAACTCCGTTGTCAACTGCGGGAGAACTCCCGAGGCATGGCACAGGATGGTATGGTGGTACTGTTTTTCAAGAAGGGTGATAAAACCTTGCTTAAAAATTATAGACCAATCTCACTTCTGAGCCATGTCTATAAATTGTTTTCGAGTGTCATCACAAACGGTATCGCGCGTAGACTTGACGAGTTTCAGCCTCCCGAGCAAGCTGGGTTTCGAGGAGGATATCGCACCGTAGACCACATCCACAGTGCGCCAGATTATACAGAAAACCGAAGAGTATAATCGGCCACTATGCTTAGCGTTTGTGGACTACGAAAAAGCCTTTGACTCAATCGAGACCTGGTCTGTTCTGGATTCCTTGCAGCGATGCCAAGTGGATTGGCGATATATTGAAGTGCTGAGATGTCTGTATGACGCTGCTACGATGTCAGTCCAAGTACAGGACTGGAGTACTGAGCCTATCCCAATGCTCAGAGGAGTAAGACAGGGGGATGTTATATCCCCGAAACTGTTTACGACCGCAATGAAGGACATGTTTAGGACGCTGGACTGGAAAGGGGTGGGCATCAACATTAACGGCGAGTACATCTCACACTTGCGATTCGCTGATGATATCGTACTTATAGCGGAGTCGCTGAAAGAGCTGCGTCAGATGCTGGCTAGCCTGACTGAAGCCTCACGACGAATTAGTCTCCGCATGAACATAGATAAAATAAAAATCATGGTCAATGACAATATTATACTGGAACCAATAGTAGTCAGTGGCATGCCTCTTAAAATTGTACAGGAGTATATTTACCTCTGACAAATTGTTAAACTGGGTAGGAACAATTTTGAGAAGGAAGCCAGTAGGAGTATTCAGCTGGGCTGGGCAGCTTTTGGAAAACTTCGTCAAGTCTTCTCGTCGCCCATTCCATAATGTCTGAAGACAAGTCTTCAACCAGTGCGTCCTACCCGTAATGACATACGGAGTATTGATATTATAGTAGTATTGAGATATTGTAGTAGTATTGTATACAAACCTAAGTGAACCACTGGGTACAGCCACTGTGGGCTAGGCTGCGTCTTCCGGGAACACTCGAACTTTCCTTGGAGGGGGAGGAAACGGTGGTCTGCCCTTATTGTAGCAGTACTGTATACAAACCTAAGTGAATTACTGGGTACAGCCACTGTGGGCTGGGCTGGGTCTTCCGGGACCGCTCGAACCCTCCTCGGAGGTGGAGGAAACGGCGGTCAGCCCTTATTGTAATAGTATTGTATACAAACCTAAGTGAACCACTGGGTACAGCCACTGTGGGCTGGGCTGCGTCTCGAACACTCCTTGGTGCTGGAGGAAACTGCGGTCTCCCCTTATTGTAGTAGTATTGTATACAAACCTAAGTCAACAACTGGGTACGGCCACTGTGGGCTGGGCTGGGTCTTTCGGGACCGCTCGAACCCTTCTTGGATGTGGAGGAAACGTCGGTCTGCCCTTATTGTAGTAGTACTATATACAAACCTAATGAATTATTGGGTACGGCCACTGTGGGCTGCGCTGGGTCTTCCGGGACCACTCGAACCCTCCTTGGAGGTGGAGGAAACGGCGGTCTGCCCTTATTGTAGTACTATTGTATACAAACCTAAGTGAACCACTGGGTACAGCCACTGTGGGCTAGGCTGCGTCTTCCGGGACCACTCGAACACTCCTTGGAGGTGGAGGAAACTGCGGTCTCCCCTTATTGGAGTAGTATTGTATACAAACCTAAGTGAACCACTGGGTACAGCCACTGTGGGCTGGGCTGAGTCTTTGAGACCACTCGAACTCTCCTTGGAGGGGGAGGAAACGGCGGTCTGCCCTTATTGTAGTAGTACTGTATACAAACCTAAGTGAATTACTGGGTACAGCCACTGTGGGCTGGGCTGGGTCTTCCGGGACCGCTCGAACCCTCCTCGGAGGTGGAGGAGACGGCGGTCAGCCCTTATTGTAATAGTATTGTATACAAACCTAAGTGAACCACTGGGTACAGCCACTGTGGGCTGGGCTGCGTCTCGAACACTCCTTGGTGCTGGAGGAAACTGCGGTCTCCCCTTATTGTAGTAGTATTGTATACAAACCTAAGTGAACCACTGGGTACGGCCACTGTGGGCTGGGCTGGGTCTTCCGGGACCACTCGAACCCTCCTTGGATGTGGAGGAAACGGCAGTCTGCCCTTATTGTAGTAGTGTCGCGAGGCGGTCCCCGGGCTTGGGTTGCTCCCACTATTCCAGGACACAAACCTCTTTGACACAGAATTACAGGAACTTCCTTCGCTAACAGTAGTACTATAATACAAACCTAATGAATTATTGGGTACAGCCACTGTGGGCTGGGCTGGGTCTTCCGGGACCGCTCGAACCCTCCTTGGAAGTGGAGGAAACGGCGGTCTGCCCTTATTGTAGTACTATTGTATACAAACCTAAGTGAACCACTGGGTACAGCCACTGTGGGCTAGGCTGCGTCTTCCGGGACCACTCGAACACTCCTTGGAGGTGGAGGAAACTGCGGTCTCCCCTTATTGTAGTAGTAGTATTGTATACAAACCTAAGTGAACCACTGGGTACAGCCACTGTGGGCTGGGCTGCGTCGTCCGGGACCACTCGAACACTCCTTGGAGGTGGAGGAAACTGCGGTCTCCCTTTATTGTAGTAGTATTGTATACAAACCTAATAGAACCACTAGTTACAGCCACTGTGGGCTGGGCTGCGTCGTCCGGGACCGCTCGAACACTCCTTGGAGGTGGAGGAAACTGCGGTCTCCCCTTATTGGAGTAGTATTGTATACAAACCTAAGTGAACCACTGGGTACGGCCACTGTGGGCTGGGCTGGGTCTTCCGGGACCACTCGAACACTCCTTGGAGGTGGAGGAAACGGCGGTCTCCCCTTATTGTAGTAGTATTGGTACATAAATCCAGTTACTGACAACGCGAACCATACGATGCATAGGAACTTATCTGGAAATACAGAATAATGTATTGACAGTGGGTATAAACCATGTACAATGAAAAATATAAATAAGTTAATTAAAAAACAAACTTAGAACGGGCTATTACAATTAAATGCGTATACAACATTTCGTGTCTGTACTGTTAACTGCTGAGGATTTCCCTAGTCAGGACCTAACACTGAGTGCAGCAACCATGTCTTGGTAAAACTTAAAACCGGCTAATAAAATGCGTACACAAAATTTCGTGTCTGTGCTGTTAACCGGTGAAGAGTTTGGAGCTAATCCTGGATGTCGATTCAGGTCATGCTTACCATAAAAGTGCATTAGTCATCGGAACTGAACCAACATGTAAAATTCAACTCCGTAGGAAGTAGTTCTAATTCTAATTCAGCTTGCAAGATTTGACCTAAGCAAACTTACAGTATTATAGTCGCAGCGGATATTTCTGTTGTGAAGTGTGAACGATTGCGCAGGTACAGCTGTGAGGATAAAACAGCATAAAGTAAGAGCGAGATAGAATATGCGAAAAAAGTAAGCCAGTGAGCAAGGCAGTTATACAATGCTGTCTTCACCTTCAACATTGGCCTGAAAAATAACAGTTTGCGCAGCGACTTGCAGACAACTTCCGAGTCACAAAGATCCGCTGCGACAACCTTACATAAATTGCAAACTAAATAAAAGCTTTTAAAAAAATAGCATAGGCTCAAGTCGTCAGGTTTCTGATTACGTGCTTCACTTTCATGTGAAATCCGTTTTTTTTTAAAACATACTTGATCTAAGCATTGATTACTTTAAGAAAATTCTTTTTGCAAAATTGTGTAAACACTAAGCAGTTAATTGTAAGGCCGGTTGTTAATTGTAATTACTAACCTCGCCACTGAAATGTTGGAACGATGACAGCTTTATTAAAATCACGCATGGTCGCCCTCCTTATTGTATTATTCAATATGTATTTCAAATTGGACCCTAAGTAGTAGTCGATAGGGTATATAGCCGCGTACGCGCCGATCACGGCGCAGCAGACTAAATTCGCGATGTAGCTCATAGAAAGGAGGCACATCGTGATGATAAGCATTATTGATATAAACAGAGACCAAAAGTTGAAGTCTACCTGAAGGTAAGACACTGCCACTGGAACAAAAATTTAGCTCGTTACCAAGAAAATACATATAAAAAAAAAACTCTGGGCCGCAAAGAAAGAGGGTCGGTTATAAAAAATATGATAACTTTTAAAATATTTGAGCAATGCTTTTAAAATAAAATCTTAATTAAAGTTTATTTCATTACAAATATAGGAGGAAGTAAAATCTTTTTATTTCTTTTAAAAACCATAAATAAAAAATAAAGAGGATTAATCTGGTACAATCTACGGGTACAATACAGCTCGGGTTTACAGCTCGTGGTGGCAATACATACTGCTTTAATGTTTGAAAATTGCATATATTTGATACCTTAGCGCATTTTACGTGAAAATTTTTACTTAACCTAAGTTTATTCAAAATAAATTCATAATCTTGAACTTTTATTTCAGCACTATGAAATTGACTGTTTGTTTGTTCGTATGAGGTAATGCTGGCCTCTGATGTCAGAGTTTGTCAAGCCGCCCGAGGGCATCTGACATGGCTCAACGACTGCTATTAATCAATAACAGCCGGGACCGACAGTTTAACGTGCCCTCCGAAGCACGGAGCGATGGAAAACCGCACATCACTCAGAAAAGCCTAGGTTTTGAACCCGGTAGCGTTGTCTAAATTGCACTATAGAATAACGGCCACCATGACTACAGTCTTTATTACATAAAGCTAGTTTCAATATTTCGGAAGTTATTCAGATTTTTGTTTCCGACCTGCTTTCTCTGCGGCTCAGTGAATTTGTATTTTTCTTTTAAGGATTTCCACAAAACATCTAAGGTAAAATGTCTAAATGCCGCACTCATAATCGACAAATAACGCTAATCAAGCATTAAATCGCTTGTTTTCTATGGATTTTGATTTCTTTCCATCCAAAGGTTATCTGGAAGAGATCGCTTTTAGCGATAAGACCGCCCATTGTACCTATTATCTAAGTGATCTCTTATGTCGGTATCTTTTATTTTCTTGGTGTCAATAAAGAGTTTATTTATCTTATTGGTGCAGCAGTAATATTAAAAATGCGAACATTTTGACTGAAAGCAAAATATGTAATGGGCAAACGTGTCATTCCATAAATGATGTCCTATACTTATTAGTAGGACAGATAATATTAAATTACATTAGACTTACCAGGCAAAGAATAGTAAAATATAGAAGCAACCAAGAATCCAATGTCGGCCGAAGACAAGACGATAACAAAGACAGGAATTCCGTAGAGCCACCAACATACCACCCTTACTGCGCCTACGCACAATCCTGATATTGCTGAGGCAATGATGATAGCTATGAACACAATACTACTTTTAAATTTATCTATATTTATAATAAAGTAGAAAGTAACAAAGAGTCTGTACAAATAAAATAATAATAAAAAAAATGGTCTGGAAACTGAACAAGAACATAAGTCTTTTCAAAATAGTGTCTGTCTGTCTGTTTGCGCATCACTTAAAAACTACTCAGCCGATTGCGATGCGGTTTTTACTGTAGGATAGCTTAGGTTTTCATTTTTATAACTGGTGTATTTGGTGTCTCAGTCCAATTAGTAGACTCCGAGCAATCGAGATAAAACTATTAGACGATTAACGAAATTTGGTATTTTGTACTTTTGGTCCTGAAATTACACTTAGGTTACTTTTAACCAAGAGAAAAGAACACGCGGACAAAGTCGCGAGCACAGCTAGTATACTACAAACTAGGAAGAAAAAAAAAGCTTCTAACTTGTAGTTAACTCGGATCAATGGTTAAGAAATTGATGAAGCTTGTGACAAGATTGATCCAAGTTTTAACATAAGTCATTTTTGATCATTTGAAAATTGAGAAATGGCTGTACTAATAGTCTGTCCTAAGAAGATAATTAAAAATAATGGTCTAGAGGTCTTTTTTTTTAATCGTGTCTCTCTGTATGTTTGTTCGCACTTCACTTAAAAACTACTGAACCCTTTGAAATGCAGTTTTCACTGTCAAACATGAAAACGAAATAATAAGAAGTCTGTCAAGTACGTGAGTAATAATGCAGTTGTCTATGGTCAAAAAGCACCATGGTCGTTGCTGCTAAAGATTTTGAACTACGCTAACAAGCGTTTCTTTTTAAGTTACAACTTTTAGAAAAATGCTAAAAGTAAGAAAAATGCCGCGGTGTCAGCGCTACTCATACGAAGCCGGGGCGAGTCACTAGTATTGCCAGAATTATCCAATCGCTCTAATTTCACTGATACTGTGCTATGATAACTTTTACTTAGTGAGCGTTCCAAAAGGACCTATTCTAGATTATATATATATATATATGTACATTACATATATTTTCTTCCAAATTGTAACATTCTGAGTAGGGTTTCATATATCGGGTAGGAAGTAGGCCTGTTGGCCACATCTTTTTATTTTACTTTAGTTCAATTTTGATAAAGAGTTGGTTAAAATAAATATATTAAATATATTTATATTAATAAATATAAACTAGGAAACCCTGTACTATGGGCACTAGGTAACGGATAAACATACATAGATACGAATATTACATCCATGACTCGGAAACAAACATTTTTGCTCATCACACAAATGATTGCACCTTGCGGGATTCGAACCCACGACCGTTTGATTTCGTAGTAGGGTCTCTAGCCACTAGACCAACCGGCCGTTTGCGTGGGTTGTTTATATATTTAATTCTAATTTTCCATTTATTATTCGTCCGACTTACAGTTTGGGCCTGAGGCACTCAACTAGTCTCATTAAAAGGCACAACATTTATTTTGGAATGTATGAGTTTACTTACCAGGACCCTCAATGTTGAACAAAAGCGAGAGCAGTATGTAAGTAACAACAGATCCGCTGAGAAATCCTATGGTCAGAATTTGCGTTTTGAAGAAACGATGTCCAAAATAGCACATGAATATACCGAGGAAGAAGAGTGAAGCACTGAGGAACATAGATAGGGGGTTATCTGCAACAAAATAATAGATTTGGTAGTTTAGAAATAAATCATACTGGGCTGCAAGAACTAAGGCCGTCACAAACCATTACGACTCAACACAAAGATGACTCAAAGTAACGCAATGAAAAGTGAGCCTTATTCGTATAACATACAGCACATTAATCGACGTTCCCGAGTCTTGTTATTTTCGCTTATGAGTATATATAAATAAGAATACATAAATAACAAAAAAAAACTTTTCCTTTTTTTTAATGAATGTTTATTTTATTTTTTAATTATTTCAATTTCACTTTTTGTTGTTTTTTTAGCTACCCTAAAGTTTTCAGCCGGATAACTAATCGGGAAGTGCTCGAAATTTAAATTGCAAGATTCCAGGACAGACAGAAATACATCGATATAAAGATACCTACATACAAGTGAAGTTAAATAAAAGCTTTTAAATAAATAAGTACAATAACTTTTTTTTAAATTTTAATGAATGTCACTTTATATGTACTTTTTTGCATTTTTTATTCCATAAAAAACTTTTCTTTTATTGCATTTCACTTTTTACGTATGCAATTAAAAAAAAGACTTTTTCTTTTTTTATTGCTTTGTCATCGGTTTGTGAGCTACCCTGAAAGTTTCAGCCGGATAGGTAGCTAATCGGGATGTGCTCGAAATTTGAATAGCAAAATTCCAGGACAAAATACATAGATACATACATACATACATACAAGTGAAGTTAATTAGAAGCGTTTAATTAAAATGAAAGATGCCACTGCTGCAATCATACCTATCACGCCAATTGACTAAGAATAAAATTGCCTACAATGCATTGGGAATATAAAATAGTCAACGACTAAGAAGAATAATGCCTTAAGCCAGGCTCCAAGGTTACATTTTCCCACTCCCCACTCCCCTGCCACCTTCCCTACTCTCTGCAACCCGCTACCCGCAATAAGCACTGAAGTGCCTGCGTAACAAGGTTGAATATCGCGAGCGCTGTTTGAACACACAATTAAGCTCGGAACTAAAAGTTATTTATTTTATTGTTAGGCTAATAATTTAGTTAAGTAAATTTTGTCTAACGATTGGATAATAAACTATATTTTCTTGCTGTGAGATTTATTTTAGAGATAAAACTTAAGCCGTTGAGCAGAAAAATGTAAATATTACCGAAAATAACGTAATTTTTGATAAGAAAATGTATCGAATGAAATTCTGTAAAGATAGAACTCAAAACCATATATGTTAAGATTCACATTTATCAGGTTTGTGGTTGACCCAGCATATTTATGGAAAAAGCACTTAAAACTCAGAGCCTGGTCTTAAACATGGTGACTATAATGTTAGTTGCCTAAAAGCAGAATGCCTACATTGTATGGTGACTTATTTGTCATATTGAATTTTTGCACCTGCAGCAGGTGTTAACTATTTCAATACAAATTAATAAAATTATCACATCCGTCGGTCGTATGACAAAAACAGGAAAACACACGATAGCCTATTCAGTTTCAAATATCTTGTCCAGACAGAATGTAGGTAGTCAAAATTACAGTATGTTCGACGAAATGATGCTGCTATGTCGGTCTTCAGCTTCGTCAACAGGCTTTGCCCAATAGACAGATCTCTTGCAAACACTTTGGAGCCCTTGTTCCGCCCTATTGCGTTCTTAATACAATTAGTAATATAAGAACGCAAATCGTGTCGCATCGACTTGGAGATCCAGATCTGTTTATTAAGCAAGCTGTCCTACTTTAAAAAAACACGCTTTATAAAGAAAAGCAAAACGCTTTTTTTTAATAAAACTTTTTTTTCTTATTTAAACTATAAAAAAATATTTTCTATTTTTTTAGTTTGCTTTTCTATATAAAGCGTGTTTTTTAGTTTTTTTAAAGTATTATTTATTTTCTATTTTTTTATTTTTTTCGAATTATTGCATTGTCATCGGTCTTTGACAGGTGTGCAAAATTTGAATGAAATTTGACCGTTTAAAGTGGGTCAAAATAGCGTCCAAAGGAGTCTGTTACAAACATACAAGTGAAGCTAATATAAAGCGTATAATGAGGGATAAACCCCTTTTAAAGAACTAGGTACCGAACTATTTCACTCTTGAGCCACGTTTATAAGTTGTTTTCGAGGGTCATCTCAAATCGTTTCGCAAGAAGACTTGACTAATTCCAGCCTCCTGAACAGGCAGGATTTCGCGGTGGATTTAGCACCATAGACCACATACACACAGTGAGGCAGGTTATACAGAAGTCCGAAGAGTATAACCAGGCTCTGTATCTTGCTTTTGTGGACTATGAGAAGGCCTTGGACTCCGTTGAAACCTGGGCGGTTCTGGAGTCTTTGCAGCGTTGTCAAGTGGACAAAAATGGAAACCTCATCACTTCGATGGACCATCGAAGTGATGAGGTTTCCATTTTTGTCCACTTCCAGGTTCCAGGTTCCAGGTTTCTGTATGACACCGCGACTATGAGTGTCCAAGTACAAAACCAGCAGTCTAAACATATCCAACTGCGCAGGGGAGTGAGACAGGGGGATGTTATACTGTTCACTAATGCCCTGGAAGACATGTTTAAGACGCTGGATTGAAAAGGAATGGGTTAATATAAATGGCGAGAACATCTCTTATTTACGATTTGCCGATGATATCGTCCTAATGGCAGAGTCGCTGCAAGACTTGCAAAGTATGCTAACCAACCTAGTTGATGCTTCTCGACGCATCAGTATCGGAATGAACATAGATAAGACTAAGATCATGTTTAACGATCCTGTTGACCCGGAACCGGTTGCAGTCAATATTGTACCTCTTGAATTTGTCTAACAATATGTTTACCTTGGGCAAAAACATTACACTCATTTTTTGGGCAGTCATGTAAAGAGAGGAAGAAACTTTGAGAAGGAAACCAACACAACAATTCAGCTAGGTTGGGCAGCATTCGGCAAGCTTCGTCAAGTCCTCTCGACGTCCATACCACAGTGCCAAAAAACAAAAGTCTTCAATCAGTCACGACCGACGGAGCCGAAACGTGGACACTCACGGTAAGATTAGTCCACAAATTTAAGATCGCTTAGCGAGCTATGGATAGAGCTATGCTTGGAGTTTCTCTAAGGGACAAGATTCGTAATGAAGATATCCGACAGATAACCAAAGTAACCGACATAGCTCTAAGGATAAGGAATCTGAAACGGCAGTGGGCTGGTCACAATTCCCAAAGAACCGACAACCGTTGGGGTGGACGAGTTCTCGAGTGGAGACCGCGCCTAAGCAAACGTAGTGTAGGACGCCTTGTGGCTAGATGGAGTGACGACCTGCGGAAAGCGTGCATGTGGCAGAACCTGGATGCAGAGGGTTGAAGACAGAGCTCAGTGGCGTGCATTAAGAGAAGCCTATATCTAGCAGCGGACAAGTTTAGGCTGATGATGATGGTAAACCATGTCAGAGGCCCTAGGGCGGCCTGACGAAACAGAGGACAGTACAACCTTAGACAAGGAAGCACCTTTTTTAATGGTCGATTTTATGTTTCGATGAATCATTTGCCGGTTATTTTTGTAGTAAACAACCAATGGGAAAATATTTACTTACCCAATAACTCACAGTCATATTCCTCCAAAGGCGGCGGCAAGCAAGCGTAAGTATGAGAAGGCACATAAATAGAGTAACTGGAGAAGCCCGTGGGTGTTTTAATGTAAGATATAGCCACGTAAATAGCTCCTGTGCCAGGATAGGCGCTGAGCATCCGACGCATGTCCCAATATAACTCGTAACTTTTGGGAATCTGCGAAATCAAGTACTCCTTTAATTAAGAATGCCACAGAGTTGAGCCATGGCTCTTTAAACGTAGTCAGTATATGAATCATTTACTTCTGGAAAGGATTCAAATGTATTTATTTACTAGCTGCACCCCGCCGCTCTGTCTACGTGAGTATTTTTCTAAAAGTACCTACCCTATGTGTTATTCCAAACGTCAACCTGTAAAGTACAATAACAGAAATTCTTTCAGCCGTCATAGATTCTGTATAGATTGCTCGGCTTCTACTCATTCAATTGAGATACTAAGTACCTATACAAGTTGCTTAGTGCTTTATTATAAGTATGAAAAGATAGACATAGATAGGCTAGACAAGCATTTCACACGAGATGGATCATGCTTACCCAGAAGACACCTGCAGGATTACTCATGAATCAGTATTGGAAATTGACATTTCGTACAGTGACTCAGTACGAAACATCACTATTCCAATACCGGTCCAATTCCAATTTTGTTCCAATACTGCACTTTTGGACAGGCCTATGACCAGCAGTGGACTGTTACGGCCTGATAATGATGATGAATTAATCAATTCTAATTTTGTTATATAAACTAAAGTGAGCGTATATATCACGACTGTCACTCACGAGTTATTTTGTCGAACAATTCGACCCGTGTTCATACGTTAAAACGGTCCATCCTCAGGAGTTTGCACAGCGAGGGCGCGACGCGAACTGCGGATTGCCGCACGTTGCCCGTTGCGTCAGCGGCGTTGGCAGCGCAGGTTCCGCGGGTGGGGAGAGCCCCAGCGTAGATGTAGACACAAGTGCGCACGCACCATTGTCACTGTTGTCGCTGGCGTACACAAACAGTGCAGGGTCCTCCCTCACACCACTTGTCGACTGTGTCCACCTCGCGGAAAAACGGCACACTTTCGGTGGAGGCTATATTTAGCACCGGTTTCCATGCGGATGGTATTACCCAGCCACAGTCCCTGTTGGAGTTTGGGTGCGAACAAATTTCAACAGCTTCCCGTACTTTCCGCGGCACGTTTTTTTTTCGCTCAGTAATACGGAAGCCTAATTTGATAAGGCTTCCGTAGCCTTATCAAATCTTAAGAAATGCTTGACCTATGCTTGGCGTGCTCAGCAACAGCGGAATTGTGAATGTCCCAATTCCGTGTGCTTCTGATATGTTACGTCAGCCTCGTCGCTCCGCCTTCCGCTGTGTCTCCCCAATTTAACACCGTCTACAGTCACAAGGAATTTTATAAACACTAGGTACGTTCAGGGGTTCCAGATTCTTGGGTGACCGCAGCATCTGCCGAAGTTGACTTTGCGCGCGGAGCACAGTCCTGATGCCGAACCTCCGTTTCAGAAGGTTATACCTATTACATTTTATCCGTTACTCTTTTAATAAACGGTAGATAAATAGGCGATCGTTCCACAGTAGCTGGATGCATGCGCTCGCTTCATTCGGGAACACTGACGCCAATTATATCCGTTGTTCTCCAGCACCCTTCTGGCATGTTCTAGCTCAGCATTTAAGCAAAAAAAGCAAAATGCAAAACCAAACTGACAGTAGAACTTTTGCAATGAAGGATTTGAGAGTTATACATTCGACCGAAAGCTCACGTTCCACGAACACATCAATACTTTGGCGAAGGAATCATTTAGGCGCTTAGGATTTGTGTTAAGGCACGCGCGGGACTTCCATAACACCAATGTGATAAGGTTGATTTTAGTGATCTAGTCCGTACCAAGCTTGAAACCAGTGCATGTGTATGGAACCCTCACGAAAGCACGTATGCACTGGTACTAGAGAAGGTCCAAAAGGTATTTTTGAGGTACCTCTACAAGAGACTGTATGGATACTATCCCTTTATGTATCCCACCAGGATACAACTCCCTCGAAGTTCGCCGCGCAAACGATCAAATGTTGACTATTTGCAAAATTTTCCGTGGTAAGGTAGATGCTTCGGAAAGTGATGAGTTGTGTCGTTTTTTTGTCCCGAACAACTACTGCAGAGGCAGGAAACATAGAATATTTGCCGTGCCCTTCTGTCGCAGTGTTGCGCGTGCTAGCTCTCCTCTACCACGCACCCTCTCTGCACTCAACTCTCTCTTGGATGCTAATCCTAAGACCGATGTGTTTGCGGATGGATGGATGGAAATACTGTCAGTGTGTCTGAGGTTTTGTGAGAAGGATGGATGAATGTCTGATTTTTATTATTATTATTATTTTTACTATATATTTGGTAGTATTTAATTGGCTCTATAGTTTCTAATTTTAATTTAATTTTGTGTTTGACATTTGTGATTAATTATAGTTATTGGCCAAGGCCGTATAATTGATTGATTATAAATAAATAAATAAGTACTGAGGGACGCAGAGGCTTAATGCACGGTTAATTAGCGCACGTGGCACAGAAGATCAATGTGCAGGGTGATCATGAGTACACATGATAACATATGATGATGATGGCTGGTGCCTGTATATCCTGAGGATGGACGTCTTTAATGTGCGAACACCAGTCGAATTGTTCGACGAAATAACTCGTGATTGAGTTATGCCATATCTTTACATAATTGTAATTTTGTTCAAGAGTAACCCTGCCGTTCAAGCCAGACTTGATGTTACCCAGGTTGTATTCATTATACGAGTGGAGTTTGCAAAATGTATAAAGAATGGGTACTTACTAATCTTGAATAAATCTGAATATTTTTCAAAGTTGTCATATTTTTAATAGCATTGAAGTAAACATCAGCGTCATAGTTTTTTTCCGGCAGGTAAAGCATATGGAAATCTGTTTTAAGGGCTTCTTCAGTTTGCAAACATTTTTGGTCTGTTATGGCTTGCGGTGGTGGTGCTTCCACGATGATGTAGGTTTTGTTGTATGTGGTAGATCTCATGAATGGAGATATTGGTATGGGGAACTCCATGTTGCAGCCTCCAGGGACTGGATCTGAAATCAGAGATCAGTCAGCATTCCAAATACACATGTCAGGTTATTCTTTCGTCTTGATGTTTCAATTTCTGTATACCGAGATTAGCTCTTTGGTTGAAACATTGTGAATAGAATAATAGAAGGTTCCTCTCTTGCATCCTATGACATCTATTATAAATAAATAAATATATTCGGGACATTTCCACACCAATTATCTAGCCCCAAACTAGGATGGATACCCTGTGCTATGGGCACTAGATAACGGATAAACATACATAGATAAGAATATTACATCCATGACTCGGAAACAAACATTTCTGCTCATCACACAAATGATTGCACCTTGCAGGATTCGAACCCGCGACCGTAAGATTTCGTAGCTAGGATCTCTAGCCACGAGACCAACCAGTCGTCAATTATAATGCAGTGTATATAGATTGATAACTCCCTAAAATAAACTAACAACTATAACAGACGCTCTGACTTGGCTGACGCAACCAAGTACAGTTTACACGACCCCGTTAGGCGCGGTTTCGGATTTACGCAAATTTCAAATTTCGCGCTAAAATGTCTCGCTTTGAGCGGATTGGTTACATGTACGTAGTAATTTAATTGCCTTGATATCTATTAAAATGTAGTGTAGATAAATTGATAACTGCCTATAGTAAACTTATAGCCATAACAGACACTCGGACTTGGCTTACGCAACCAAGTACAGTAGCACTCCGCTTTACGCGACCCCGTTAGGCGCGGTGTCGGTGATAAATGCCCCGCAACAAGTGATCTTTAAAAGTCGTGAGGCAAGATATCCCGAGGGATCCCGTATAGGAGCATACCACATGAACCCCCTCAGACTACCGTGGTTCCATAAGACAAAATTAAAAGGACAGATGATTGTAATGGCGTGTAGGCTTCGCTCCGAGCATATTCCACTCAATTGCTTTATACACCTAATGAGGAAAGCAGATTCACTAAATTGTGAAATGTGCTGCACTGTATACTTTCATTTATTTATTTCATGTTTCAGATTGATATTATCATATCGCCAAATTTAAAATATCGATATTTTTGGTTCTTCGATATATTGTTGCAACCCTAATTTATATGTGGAGTGGTCGTTTTCACAAGCTGTTTAATATTGTTGTGTGCGATTCATGGATATGCAAGTTCTCTAGAGATTTTTTCTTTACCAACAGTTTTAAAGTGATGGTAATTGATTTAAATAATTATAATTAAATATAGAGTTATTGACCGAGCGAGCGCGAAGCGCTTCAGCTTGGGGAAAAATACTTTCTCGCAAAAATGACTGTCCGTCCGGATCTCTGTTCTCTTCTACAGGTTGCATTTCTCAATCAATCTAGACGAAACTTGGTATACAGGTTAAATTAATTTTTAGAATTTTTCAGTCTTCGGGAATTTCTGATTGGGCAAAAAGGGGGCTACTGTATATCTCCGCCTTATTAGATCTGATTTCGATGGTTCCTTTTTTTATTTGAAAGGTAAGGCTTTAAGTTGGTCTCATAATAATTTGGTGAAGATCTGATGAAATTTTTTGGCATGATGTGCAGAATAGCTCCTCATGATGCAGTAAATTTCTTCAATTTCAGCCCTTTGCCGACTAGGTAGGGATTCATGGAGTACCTTGATTATTAATGTTAGTTTTACAATAAGATAACTAGATGGCGCTACTGTGCACTGCTAGATACAAACAAACAAAAATACAAAATGTTTATTTAACCAAAATAAAATTACAAATAAATAAAATTGCCAGATTGTTTGCAAAAAAGTTTGTATGTGCGAGGTCTAAAGCTCACAAAGGCACTAGTATTAATTATTTAACATAGATACGACACAAAAAGTGGGAATTTTGTATGGTAAAATATAAACATTTAATCCTGGCATTAACATGACAATTGTATGTTTTATTTTTGTGGTTTATGAGTCTTATAATAATTATAGCTGTACAAATTGTTATTTATTTGTTGGAAGGTATACATGTAGTGGTAGGCCTCTTAAGCAAGAGGCCGCCTGGGGAAGTACCACAGCTTTGTCAGATATCCAACTGCCAAGCAGTAGTGTGTAAACATTTCTGTGTTTCGGTTTGAAGGGCAATGTTTCCTGCGAAATTACTGGGCAATGAGACTTAATAACCAAAGTCTCAGGGTGTCGAGCGCAGTGCAGTGATGTGCAAGATTTTGCAACCAAGGTTCTGGGTGGTACTGCAACTGTTATGGGCAGGCGTGATGCTTACCATTAGGCGAGCGACCTGCACGTTTCGTAAACCAATGAAATAATAAAAAAAACAAGTGATTCTTTGCAACATTTTCTGTGCCAGTAAACATACTATCTTTTTCTATAGATATATTGAGGCATTTAAAGAAGGTACATACTTCTTCTGTTACTTTTAGATATTACTTGGCTTGGCTATAGAATCGAGGGGCAGGAGTTGGAGGAGATGGGGGGAGTGTTTAGCCGATTTTCAATAAACTATTATGGCTGTTTGCCTGTGGCCTGTTTGCCTGTCGCCTGTGGGGAAGGGTACCAGAGGGCAGCCCTCCCCTAGCCCTCAAATCCTGCCCCTCGATTCTATATCTTTCCCTATTACTTAGTATTCGCTTTTTCGAGTATTTAAACAATGTTACCATATATAAATAACATGAAAAAACATTAATCTATACATTAGGTCATACCATAAGAGGTATAACCACTTTTCATATGCCTTACATGACTAAATAAGGAAAACTATAGGCAGGTATATACATACCTGATTCTATATACCCATGTACAGTGATGAATAATTTGAGATCAACCTTTTCATGAAAGTTATAGACATAAAAAGTATCTAGGTGCTTTTTAGTAGAGCTATAAAGTCCTCTATTCATTCCAGTCACCTTCTTATCCATATTCTCCATTGTGTGCATAGTGATGTCGAAGAGATGGCTATGTGCTTGGAAAATGATGAAGGACAAGTTTTCACTGACATCGGTAAAGTTAACTTGAAGCGTAGATGACCGATTTAGGTATACAAAGTCGCCATACAATTCCTTGTCATCAAATGTCAGAGTTTTGTTCAAGGATATGGTTTTGTATACATCTGAAATGATCACAAGGTTTAGTAAACAAAAAATACTGTTTCTCTCTGAGTTGTGAGGTCATAGCTGGCAGAGAAATGCTGTAAGAGTCGAATAAATGGAATAAGTGATTGTTGATTCTTTGGGGTGGATACAGAAGTAGAATTTATTACTGAATGCTGTTGCCACGCCCCAGAGGAAAATGGTATAGTATAGGAAAATACACGGAAAAAGACTACTAATAACGACTGGATCTCTTACAGAGTGTAGCGTGTAGGTTTGGTGTAGGTACTTACCTTGTGTAGAGACAAGTGAGGCACACATCACAAGCGCGAAACAATACAAATGATACATAGAAGTGAGCATTATTACGTTTTTCTTTCACTATACACAATCATTACAGTATAAATTTTCAAGTCACGATTCGGTGATCATTTCATTTTGCTAATTAAACCTGGTATGCACTGTTCTTCGTTGCAGTGCCCAAGGTTTTATGATAACTTGATAAAAGCATGTAAATACAAAAAAATAATAGGCGCATTGAACTTTGAATAACGTAAAAAACAGGACCTAATTGAATTTTGTTTTGTCCGCGCTATCAACTCGACCGACACCAAGGAGAATACGGGTAAGATATCAAATCAACACAACAAAACAACACAAGTAACTTATCACAGGTACACACATGACATTTGACAGTCAGCACCACCAGCTGATGAGTCTGACAGTGACACTCTTTGGATTGTGACAATCTGAATGCCAAGCCTGCCCCCCTGGCTACGTTCACTTACTACGCTCGAATCATCCGTGCGATTATCGCTCGATCATCTGCAGCCCGATTACAGAACTTGGCACCGCCTTCAAAAAACTCTTTCTTATCTTATGTTGTATTTATGCATTATTACTTCGTTGGTAAATTCGAAAAAGTGATACTGTTCTGGCTCAATTGTAATTATTTTATTCTTTTTAGTGGTTGTTTTCAAAATAACAATTTTATTATGAAGTCGATTTAATTTTTATGGTTTTTTTTTTATTTTTTTTATTTTTAGTGGCCTAGGCAAACATCGGAAAGGATATTTGCCAAAGAAAATAGTAGACACTCACTCACTTTAGACTCAAAGCTTTGGTAAATTAAAACCAAGGATGAATAAAACCTACACATATAACAACTGAATTAGTTTTGACCATTTACCATCATTTTGTTGTTGCGTTCCTGTGACTACCTTCCGGCTCCATCGTCAGACCCTGAAAACCACATAACACCAGAGAACTCATCAAGACAAATCAAATGAGCCCAAACTGGAAGGGGTTCCATCATTTTGTTGTTGAGTTCCTGTGACTATCTTCCAGCTCCAACATACCTGGATACCACATAAAACCAGAGAATTCCCCAAGATAAACCAAATGAGCACAAACTTGAAAGGATTCCAACATTTTGGTGTAGAGTTCCTATGACTACCTTCCGGCTCCATCATCAGACCTTGAATACGACATAACACCAGAGAATTCATCAAGACAAACCAAATGAGCCCAAACACGAAGGGGGTTCTGTTTAAGTACGATGAGCACTATTTAGAAGATTTCCTGGCCTTTCTGGGTAATAGTCGTATGGTTTAATATGGTAGCTGCATATTTTGCCCAATAAATAAATTATACCTTTTTTGGTATGAAAACCAAACCAAGTATTTCTTCTTTCGCCATCTTTCAGGTAGCTGAAATATAAAATATATTTAGTATTTTAGCTCATAGAACGTGACTGGCTTAGAATGGAACCCTGTGGTCTGGGTTACAATAATTGCAGATTAAGCACAATCACAATATATTATTACAGGTAAGGATGATCTTGTTAGTGCTGCAAGATTATATTAATGACTTTTTCCTCAGCATCAGAGCACGAATTCTATCTAGCTGCAAAAAGGGGTGAGACAGGGAGACGTTATTTCTCCGATACTGTTCACCTCTACTTTGGAAGATATATTCAAGCTTCTGAACTGGAACGGATTTGGTATTAACATCAATGGCGAATACATCACTCACCTTCGATTTGCTGATGATACAGTCATCACGGCGGAAATCCTGGAAGACCTAAGCACAATGCTCAGTGACTTCAATATTGTTTCCCAACAGGTTTGTCTTAAAATGAACATGGGAAAGACGAACATCATGTCAAATGCCCATGTCGTAGCCATGCCGATTTATGTTGGGAACGATATTATTGAAGCTGTTGACCACTATGTCTACTTGGGTCAGACGATCAAACTGGGTAGATCCAACTTCGACAAAGAGGTCAACCGACGAACCCAACTCGGATGGGCAGCGTTCGGGAAATTACGCCATATCTTCTCGTTGCAGATACCGCAGAGCCTCAAGACGAAAGTTTATAATCAGTGCGTGTTGCCAGTGATGAAATACGGCACTGAGACGTGGTCGCTAACTGTTGGACTCATACGAAAGCTCAGAGTTGCGCTGCGTGCAATGGAGAGAGCTATGCTCGGTGTTTCACTACGTGATAGAATCAGAAATGAGGAAATCCGTAGAAGAACGAAGGTTACCGACATAGCTCACAGACTTTGCAAGTTGAAGTGGCAATGGGTAGGCCATATAGTTCACAGAACCGACAACCGCTAGGGAATAAAGGTTTTCGAATGGCGACCACGAACAAGCAAGCGAAGTGTGTGGAGACCCCCCACATGATGGACCGACGACATTGTAGCCAGCGCAGGAAGTCGGTGGATGGAGGTGGCACAGGATCACTCGTCATGGCGCTCTTTGGGGGAAGCCTATGTTCAGCAGTGGACTTATAAAGGCTGACATGATGATGATGATGATGATGATGATGATGGAAACCGTACAGCAAGTTATCTACATTTCCCAGTGTTCCCGTAGAAACATACTATTTTCTGAGATAAAAAGTACCTTATGTTGGTCTCTTTGTTGTACAGTACCTATTTACAAAGTTTCATCAAAATCGGATCAGCCGTTTTGGTGTGAAAGCTTCCCAAACAAACGAACAGACAATGTTTCAGTTTTATATATTGGTGTAGATAATTAATTGACTTAAAAACTCACACCCAAAAAGTGAATGGCTGATTATATTTTTTGTTTTCAATTTTTTTTTTACTGACGTCCACAAATCGCAAGTTGACGCGTATGAAATTTATCCAAAAAAACAGAACAGAATCCTGACCTTGCGAAATCTTGGCTCATCATTCGTTCTGGTTGGGGTTTTTTCATGGCAATTACAGATAGTGTGAGAGGAATAGAAAACATAATAGGGGTGAATGACCTTGTCTTCATTCAATATTTCTGGGTGAAATCTCCTGTGTATGTACAGCTTCTTGGCTATAGCACAGAATAAATAATAGTACAAATACAGAAGGCTAACTGAGTAAAGTCATTTAAATAAATAGCGACTCTCGCTACAACGCTATAAAGTGCAATTTAACTCGCACGGTGCTGTGAGCTTTTAATTATATTTACCTAGAAGGCGCTCGCCCACCGCGTGCAGGCTAGAATACACCGTATCACAACGCGCGAGAACTTCCATTGCTCTAACCGTTTCAGAATCGCTCTGTCCCATTTTCGCTCGGTAGGGTTGTATTAAGATATGACTAGGTACTTGTACTACTAATTATTCTTTGATATGTTATGACTTAGATATTGTAACAGAATAAATAAGTAATAATGTATTATGTTATTACTTATTATTATAAATTAAAATAGTTCTATTACATACAATGACATTCTTATCAGAATAGACCTACTACCTCATTTTTACTACCTACCTATCCCGTTTTCAGACCGCCGATATCTTTAGTGAGATACCTACCTACGTGTCGTTGGTTGACTATGATTATATCCTATAGGTATTGCACTTTGATGAATAAAGGTGCCTGTCTGAATTCCATGCTTTTTAATGAGTGAAAAATAAATTGCTACCTACGTAATAAAAGGTATTATAAGTAGGTAGGTATTATACGAGACATATATTATATAAATTCCTAATTAGTTGTAGGCTACTTACTAAGTCAGCACAGTTATTCATTTTCTTATCAAAAATACCTACTATAATCAATTATAAAATTACGTTGATCGATTTAATAAGTGACTTTATTTCTGCGCGGAAAAACCTTAAATATGCGTAGCTTCGGTATGGAACACAAATGAAATAACTTAAAACTATAGGAACCTACGTAATAAAAAAATATCAATATCTAACTACATAACTAGGACCTAGGTATTATAATTTATTACCTTTCAATATCCTTTGGAAACCTAAAGAATGACAATTCGTCATTTCTATCACTATTCAAACAGCCGAATGCTATGCAGTACTTTCTAGCTTTCTTCTTGGTACTCATAATTAAAACACGAATAAAGTTTGTTAATAACTTTACGTAAGTAGGTGCTCTATCGCTAAGTACAATGCGCGCGACTCATCGAGCGCACGCTTGACACTCGACTGAACGGACCCGAATATTGGGTCCTCGAATTTATTTGTACTTGTTGCGGAGCGCGACCGCCCTGGCTATAGCCCTTTTTGTCTCTTTTTTATTCATAGTGCTAATCTCAGATGACTGCAAATATATCGTAAGATGAACAGGACAAGAACTTCTTTAATTATTTCCAGAATAGTATATAAAATTTCATCAGACACCAAAGAGGATGTATTATAAATATATTAAATAAGTGATCTCTTTGGTACCGTGGCCCAATTACAGAACTTGGCTACAATCGGATATCACTTATTTCATAGCAATTTCGACTCGAATTTGCTATGAAAAAAGTGACAATCCGATTGAAGCCAAGTTATGGAATCGGGCTGCAGTTGTCATTGTGATGATTATTTCGCAAGTTTATTTTAGTCTGTATGAAAAATTTGAAAAAAAACAAAGAAAGAAAAAAAAAACAAAAAAAAAGAAAAGAAAGAGATAAACGTTCACTTCCTTTTCTCACATTTTCTTTTTAAATTACGTTTTCGGTGAGAACACCTTTGTATATGAGAGATAGGTATCGTTCCAGTTGTACGTAAGTACATATAACTTCCTTGTTATTTACATACTAATCTATCAAGCAGTACACATAAAAAAACGTCAACGACCCACCCCTAGTTTAAGCGAACCTTGCCCATAGCGCAAGGAACTTGACAAGTTCCTTGCGTACGAGGCTAATATTTAAGTGCAGTGCTAATATTTCCTTCGCCATTGACGAGGCTTCACTCACTAACTCACTCACTCACAATTTCATTCATTCAGTTTACGTCACGCACGCACGTACGTCAAACAAATTCACATCACAAACATGGCGGCGCGATCAATGAAGTTGTAATTTGGTGTGAAGTTTAGTGTAAAAGTAAAATTATAATGTGTGAAATTCAGTGTTGTTTTGTGAGTGGTAAATTGTAGATGGGCCATGGGGAGAGGCCAGGAATTGTTGGACGCGGCTCGCGAAGGCGACCGGAGAACTGTCGAGAAAATTGTCGGCCAACTATCTAAAAGGAGTGGTCCCTTTCCAAGGTATGTTCTTCATGTTTTTAAGGAAAACTCGACTTTCATGCAACAACCAGACAATTTTAATTAATGAACTAGTTTAATGTCTACTTCAGACCTCATTTCACGTAAATTTGATATAAAAGGTTGTGGAAAAGATGATAACAGTTATCAACAAAGGTGAATTGATATCGATGATTTTTTGTATGTTTACTTGCTTATCGTTAGAAATTACGGGTTTTCTTGTTTCTATCTGGCTGCACGGTGTGAAAAAACGTGGTGACTGACTGTTTTAGAATAATAGGTAGGTAATGAAAAAAAACAAATCTTTTGATAGGTTTACAGATTATTTTTTCACCTTTGAACAATCTAACTGTATTGCAATTAAATTCAAAGCACTGGCTAGCTGTAATTTTTATATTGTTTTGGATTTGGTCTAGACTGTCCATATATGGGCTACTTGCAGGTGAATAACTGTACGATTGTCCTTCAGCTATAATTGGTTAGTATAATTAATATTAGTACTAATATTCAAGCTATAACTTAACATGTTCAGTGTGTCGGTACAAATTTAGAAATCTACTCTGTAAGTGTAAACCCAATTTTTGTAAACATCTTATAGGTTACACATGTAAGTCTGTAAAAATGGTACTGAACCATGACCAACATTTTTAATGGCTTTATAGTTGTATGCTGCACTCAATCCATGCGTCATTGGCGAAATTGTGGCATTCCGGCACAAGACATTTCAAAAGGAAGATGAAGTTATTCTGATTTCCTTGTTTTAATCTTTTAATCACGTAAACAATTGTTTGTATTGCTTTTACAACCTTTTATTTATCTTTACCTATGTTAAATGCTGTGAGAGAGGCCTATATCCAGCAGCGGACTGACACAATAGGATGATGGTGATGTTAAATGCTTAGCCCAAATCTCGCAAGCTTATAACGAAGAACTTGCTCATGATCCTCCAATTGTAATTTAGATTGCACAAACCTGATGCAATATTTTAACACATATGCACCTGATGATGCAGTCAGGAGTGACAGTACTAATGGAAACTGCTCATCATTAAACTCGATGTCCATCTTGTTTACATCTTTTGATTGTTCATTCATTTATATAACCACTAATTGCGCCCTGCGGATTTGCTCGCATGCAAGTCCCTCCCCCCACCTATCGCTTCTAAAACCCCAAGCCATCCAGCCACCCCCAACACCAAACCCCTCCCCATAGGTTTCACCTGTGTTGATGATGAAGAAAAATATGAATATCCTTAATTTGAAACTTTTTTGTTTAACTGTGTTGTACCATGAGGCCCGACAAGGAGAGAAGCACGACTAGGGTTTCTCAATTCCTGAGATTTTTACGATCCTGGGACCAGATAATGAAAAAAAAACCTCATTCTGAAGAAAAATCATGAGTATTAAAGAAAACTGCATAGATATATGTGTGTGTAGTATAGTATACCATTGAAAGAGGATTCTGTGGCTTTCAAACTTTTGCGATTAAGTCCCATTTAAATAAATATATAACGGATTCTGTGGGTTTTGAGTTATATATGCTGCTTTACAATTTGTTTTATGTTTTTTTCCTTTTTTATCGGGCTCGAAATTTGAATTGTATGATTCCAGGACAGACAAAATACTTAGATACTTACATATATACAAGGGCAGTTAAAAAAAAAGCTTTTAAAAATATTTGATACTATACATGGGAGACCTTATGTTGTTCTTATATGGCGCCAGTTTTAATGTGACATGCATAACATATTTTTTTATCATTTACTAGCTTTCGCCCGCGTCTTTGTCCGCACGGTCTACAGTTTATCACAAAAAAAAACATCCTACGTTCTTCTAGGATATTAAAAACCAATGCAAAAGTATAGCATCAACGCTCTTGATGCTATTTGACAAACTTGTTATTATTTCGTTTCCATGGCAACCATTCCTTTTCCGTGGAATCTTACAGTTTTCCGGGATAAAATTATCCTATTTATTCCAGGGTATAAGCTATCTCCATTCCAAATTTCATCAAAATCCATCCAGCTGTTATCACTAGAAAGCTCCCCAAACAAAGAAACAGACTATGTTTTACTTTTATATATTGATGTACATACGGTATATGATGAGATCTATGAACCAAATTTCACACACTTGTCATGGTTGTATCTACATATTTGAAACTTTGCAAATGAATGTAATTGTGATGACAATACAATAATATGGTACCATTGAGCTGGTCTGATGATGTAGCTGGAAGGTGGATAAAGGAACCCTTGAATGGCTTTAAGTAAACCCATTGAGTTTGGCTTATGAGATTTGTCTTAATAAGTCTACCGAGTCATTATCATTATCTCCTCGGTATCCCTCTCTTCCCGTGGAAATTCATAACCTAATCTAATTACACATTTATTTATTGCTGTTAATAGATGTGTAATTAGAAAAATAAATTAATTCTGAGTTCTGAAATAAATATAGAAACTGCTCAGTATTTTCTGTTAACCCACACGCTGCCATATCTCCTGTGGGTACAACCATACATTGATTTATTCAACATTATTAATATAAGTTATTATTCATACTTCCTTGATTGTTTATTATTTTATACAATTACTTAATTACCTATCCCACTTTTGTCATACCACAGGTGTTCCAGGAATTCAAACTTCACAGTACCTAATGCCATGGAGTTTAAATGCATATACTTAAACCATTATTAAATTTTTTAGTACTAGCTGTTACGTGTGGTCATTTCGCTAGGTTAAAGTACTTCAAAAGTTTTTTATTGTTTTCTCGGCTTCTACTCATCGGATTGAGATACCAAGTATACAAGTTTTAAGTCAAACCTCAAGCTATCCAACAGTGAAACCCGCATCGAAATTGGTCCTTTAATTTTTACGTGATGCACGAAAAAACATACATATATACTAACAGACATGATTTAAAAAAAAAAAACTTGTTCAGTAGCTTATTATTATTAGCAGATAGCTTAGGGTTTGACTTAAAAACTGGGGTACTTGGTATCACAATCCGTTAAGTAGAAGCCCAGCAATCAATAAAAATCTTTTTGTTGGCTGAAGGAATTTTGATTAAATGTTGGTATATTATATTTGTATTTTTAGGTCTTGGAATAGCACATAGAGTACCATTAACCTAGAGAGATGCGAAGCGAGCGAAGCCGCGGGCACAGCTAGTTTTTAATACATTAGTAATTTAATAATATGTTTATTTTTTTTTCATACAGGATGTTCATACAACGGGGTACCTACCAGGATTGGCAAGTTGAGAGTTGTGTTAACTAAAAAAAAAAAGTAATGCTAAACAATGTGTACATAGGGCGCATATTAATTAACCCTATTTCAGATTTGTATTAAAGTAACACTTGTATGCTTGTTTGCTTATCATATGAGGTAGTGCTGGCTTCTGGTGTCAGAGTTTGTCAGGCCGCCCGAGGGCCTCTGACACTGGCTTAACGACTGAATTAATCAATAAAAGCCGGGAAAGGCAACTAAATGTGCTCACCGCAGCACGGAGCGAAAAAACGAACATAACTTAAAAAGTCATTAGTGTGGAGCCTAGAACAGAAATCCATACCAATATATAAAAGTGAAACGTCTGTTTGTTTGGGGAGCTTTCACGCGATAAAGGCTGGACGGATTTTGATGAAATTTGCAATGGAGATAGCTTGTACCTTGCAATAAAACATAAGATACTTTTTATCCTGGGAAATTGATATTTTCCCTGGGAAAACTGGAAAAATGTTGATTACTCGCTGTAAGAAATGGTTACCATGGAAGTATGTCAAAAAACTTCAAGAGTATCGGTGCTGTACTTACTTTTGCATTGGTTTTTAATATCCTAGAAGAACATAGGATGTTTTTTTCGCGATAAACAGTAGTCTGCGTGGACGAAGTCGCGGGCGAAAGCTAGTACAGATTAAATAATAGTACAAGACTGAACCCTGTTTATTTGGATTCTAAGTTGCTGTATAATAAAAGTATAAAGCAATTATAAATATACATTTTACCTCGTTTTTATTAAGTCACTTGTTTGTCTGCCTGTCTGTTGTTCCGAGTGGAATCTTGCAACTCAAATTTCGAGCACTTCCCGATTAGCTATCCTGTTGAAACTTTCAGGGTTGATCACTACTCGATGAAAAAAAAAGTTGCCATACCAATATACGCTTAGTGCGTATTTTTGCTGCGCGCGAGTGGTTAGATTAGTTTTTTAATCTACATTTGCTGGTTTTTGTTATATTAATTTGTAATGGCGAAGTTAGCCTTTATAAAGTCACAAGCTGTGCCCTCGGCTTTTCCCGCGTGGTCATTTCATTTAAAAGTAGTCCATACGTGTTACAATATAAAGTACAATATACTACATTTCTTCAAAACACGTTCAGCTGACAAAAAGGTTTTATCGATTGCACGACTTTTACTCATCGGATTGAGATACCAAGGGAAGCATCGCCATCCGTACAAATGCTCAATTTGTACAATTCTCTATCTCCATAAATTATCGGTTCGTACAATGAGTAATTGGTACAATTCTGCAATCGGCGCAATTACTCTCTAGGTTCGCCGTGCGGCGTTACCTGCATGGTCAATTTTCTGGGATAAAAGTATCATCTGTAAATTATGGTATAATACATACCTATACCGATATAGTAAAAACCTTTGTAGGGAATACGAACACTTGTCGGATCTTTAGATTTAAACAAAAATGATATACAATAAAAAGCCTTACTACCAGCATATTGATAAACCACGAGAAGTACTGCAATATTGAGTCTGCATAGCTAATTTTATTTCTAAGAAGGATATAAGTTTTTCATTTTTTGGTTGCAAATGATTAAGAACGTTTCATTTATTGTTATCCTGACTATAATTTGTTTTCTGGGTGTTCATTTCATATCCGACTATCATTTGTTTTCCCAACTTTCTTTTGCTTACTTTTTTTATCTTGGAATACACGAATTATTACGAGATGGGAATTTTAACCGATGATGGCGATACTTCAATTCGTACAATTTAGCCACAATTTCTTTATTGATATCGATTGTACGAAATGCTGATTTAGTACAATTCGATAAGTTGAGCGAAATTGATAAACAAAAAAACAGCACAACAATTTGTACGAATTGATAATATGTCAATCAAAATTCTGTACAATCTACTAAATAAACTCGAATTGTACGAATTGAGTATTTGTACGGATGGCGATACTTTTGTTTTTACGTGGTGCGCGAACAAACATACAGACAAATAAAACAAACAGACAGACAGACACGTTTTTTTGTTATTTTATTATTGTGTCTTGTTCAGTAGCTTATTTTAAGTACCATAAACCATTTTTTTTGTTACAGACTATTTAGTTCTTATTGCTTTATTATAAATAGAAGATAGATACTCGTCTAACAAAATGAATCCGAGTCATTCGAATTTTAGCTAACTAAGCTCTCAAGAGCATTAACTGTGTCTCGCAATTTTGTGATTCATATAATTTATGTTTTAAATGAAGATATTTCGAAAAGAAATAAATAAAACCTTTAATAAATAGCTTTAAATTACTTTTTTTATGCATGTGCTTTATAATTAATTATACGTAATTATAATAAATAAAAAGTCAAGAATTTCGTTAATGTTTGAAAACATATATAAGGCATGAGGATTTGGCCTTCTAAATTTACTTATTTTAATTATATAAGTACTTTTTTGATTTTATCTCAGCTTCCTGATACATAATTAAACAGGCATTCTATTGAAATCTTCCTCATTTCTTTATGTTACAAAGCAGATCGTTTATATCAAGCAAAAATACAGTAGGTATTTGCAATACCTACAAATCCTGGCCTACAAATCTTAGTACCAGTCTTGTAAAATTAATAGATGTTTATTAAATTGCTTGGCTCCTACTCATCGGATTGAGATACCAAGTACCCCAGTTTTTAAGTCATAACCTAAGCTGTCCAACAGTGAAATCGCATCGCAATCGGTCCAGTAGTTATATTAAAAACTTAGTACCACACCTAAAATTAATAGTTTTTATTAATTTCCTTGGCTCCTGCTCATCTGATTGAGATACAAAGTACATTAGTTTTTTAGGTTAAAACCTAAGCTATTCAACAGTGCAAATCGCATCGCAATCGATCCAGTAGTTTTAACGTGATGCGCGAACAGACTGAAATTTAAAGTTTGGTAAGTATAAAGTTTTTAAGGCCAGTTTATTTTACTTTGATATACCTACCCAGGTATATCAGGTAAAAAAAACAAGCTGTTGCTCTCAACAAATGTAATAAATCTTTAAAGGGGCCAATGCCAAAAAACCCATGAATAAACATATCATCTGTAATATACCCAATCTATTTAAGGAAGTGGTTATAGGTAGAGAATAAGTTACCCATTAAACTGGAGAGCGTTTGGCGGCTCGCCAGACGCCAATATCGATGTAAGTGGACGATGAACTTTTGTCCGACTACCTATGCACCTCGTAAGTCTTATCGATACGTTTTGGAGAGTTCGAAAGGTAGGTATTAATTAGTGTCGTAAAGAAACCCGTGTCGTCAAGGAAAGAACAATGTTACTGCAGATGACGCAATCTCTGTTCTATGTTTTCCTAAAATTACGAGATTCTCTAAATTATTTTTAAGTTTTGTATAAATTACGGTAGGTTCCAATGCAGGGCTGCCAGGTGTAAA
Organism: Alsophila aescularia; assembly: GCA_946251855.1. Taxonomy (NCBI): domain Eukaryota; kingdom Metazoa; phylum Arthropoda; class Insecta; order Lepidoptera; family Geometridae; genus Alsophila; species Alsophila aescularia. The sequence goes on from OX276381.1 coordinate 19,181,995, forward strand.
AAAGGAGTGATCGTACACCAGCTACAAAAAAGTCGTATGCCAGGGAAATATTGAAATGAAAAGATCGTACAACTAGTACTGAAAAGATTTTATTAAAAATCACTAAAATGATTTTAGTTTAAAAGATCTTTTTTTATTAGACTTATATAAATTTATATGTAGTGATTTTTAACATTTCTTCTGGTGGCTTAAACTTTGTAGAATTTTCGCTTCTTTTTATGAACGGTTTGGCTAATAATGTTCCATTTAGAGTTTCATTAGATAAACTGTTTCAAAGTTTTGTCTTAATTAAATTTACTTTGCTGAAAGCCCGTTCACAATCCACACTAGAATGTCAAACATAAAATATTTAGATCTAATAGCACTTGGTCCAATACGCATTTCGTCAAATACGCAGATAGTCTATGTACATTTATATCGAACGGAGCCAGGTTTTTATAACTTAAAAGTTATTTTTATTAACTTAAAAGATTTAGGCGTCAGTGTTTAAATTAAGATCATCTTTATCAATAATATTGGGAAAACTGCGGCATTCGTCATCTATTGCCTGCATCTTTGGAAAGTTATTGGGTTTAAGTATTCGTGAAACCAGTATCAAACTAGTAATACCCTAAAAAGTCGTAAGTACGTTTTCCGTACGATCTCGGTCTAGCGATCGTACATCTGACCCTGCTCCAATGCTTGGTCTGGCTTCCCTTTATATTGCAAAAACTCCATTGTGTACGTGCCTATCATAACTACCTATCCTTTTGTTTAGTCATCCTCACTAAACGCTTTATATTCGAGCTATTTATTCACTAACTCAGATGCCTTATTTTGGGTGTTTCCGCACGCTCCTACTGGGTTTTCCTACTGGTTGGAGCACGAGGACATTTATATTATGTCCAATATATATAACTAGCTGAAGGAGGGCACGTTAAGCTGTCGGTCCCGGCTGTTATTGATTAATAGCAGTCGTTAAGCCATGTCAGAGGCCCTCGGGCGGCTTGACAAACTCTGACATCAGAGGCCAGCACTACCTCATACGACAAACAAACAAACTAGCTTAAAAGCTAAAAAACACGCCTGTCCTGCCAAAAAATAACTTATGCCAATTAATTATATACTGTTGGAATGTGCTTATTAAGGCCTTTAATTTGATACCCATAGTGTAAATTTCGAAGGTTTTTATTTTTTTCGCCTTTTTAAATCGAGACATACAGCCGGCATAAAGATTTAAAAAAAATTTGCCTATGTTACTCGGGGGATGTAAGGATTCTAACGATACGTCTAAATCTGTTCAGGCTTTTAAAAGTTATGGTGGAATAAAGAAACTCATTCATACAAACATACATGATAAAAACATAACACTCTTTTTTTGGGCAGTCGTGTAAAAAGTGAAAAGTTGTCTGTTTGTTTGTTTGTTTGGGGAGTTTTAACGCGATAACAGCTGGACGGGTCTTGATGAAATTTGGAATGGATTTAGCTTATGCCCGGGAATAAAACATAGGATACTTTTTATTCCGGGAAATGGTAAGTTTCCACGGGAAAACTGGAAAATGTTGATTACTCGCTGTAAGGAACGGTTGCCACGGAAACGAAATAACAAGTCTGCCAAAAAACATCAAGAGCGTTCTACTTTTGCATTGATTTTTAATGAGAACCTAGAAGAAAATAAAATGCTTTTTTCGCGATAAACTGTAGTCCGTGCGGACGAAGCCGCGGGCGAAAGCTAGAATCTTTAGCAAGCAGCAATCGTCAAAAAACTGCGAGCAACCTCGCCTTGCCTCGCTAAGCTGCTGGAGACGCTTTTGATTTTGTTTTTTTTTACCAGACCTCGCTACGCAAAGGACGGGCAATGTATTTATCAGCCTATGTATGCCTGTTAATTTGTGGCACTGTATAGACCAAACGCCTTTACCGATTTTGATGATTCTTACGTCAATCGATTTGTCTTAATCTTGCGAGTGCTAATAAAGACATGACAGTAATCAAAATTCTATATGGCGACAACCTGAAGCCACTGTGAAAAAAAAAGTCGACGAACTATGTATGTAAATAGATATTTGATAATCGTCTTGAGGTTTCTCTTATCATTTTTGTATATCGAATGACCGTTTTGGATCTGTAACGATTTAAAGTTGGTTAGTAACCATTCTTACTTAATTTTTTTCCTCCTTTTAGTTTTGATCGCAGTCAGTTTTTTTTAGTACTTTCGATTGTCTTGTTGCAGTCGCAGTGCAGAATCATTAGAGCTGAATGATGTCTTCGGAATTTTAATTATAGAGATGAATACTTGAATGACACAAGTTTGACCAATTTTCATTGCCATGTTAGCATTGCTTCAGAAGTCTTCTGAATTTACCTACCATAGCATCGTCGCGGTCTTTGACCATCTTTCAAAATCTTCGTCTTTTAAATAAAGTTTAATCTCCAGCTTGCTGGGTACAGGTCTTTCCTCGAAGGTACAGAGAATAATGATATACTGCTGTGTGAGTCAGTGTGAATGACTAATATATACATACTTACTCAGTAAGTAACATAAGGTCTATACAACGAAGATAATCAAAAAAACTAGGGAACTTAAAATAAGCTACTGAACAAGAATATAACATTATTTTAAATGGTGTGCCTGTGTGTGGATTTCGATGCGGTTTTCGTTTTTAGATAGCTCAGGGTTTGACTTAAAAACTGGTGTAGTTACAAAAGTAGCAAAGTAAGTAAGTACAAAGATAGCTGCAAAAAAACTTGATATTTTGTCTAAGGTTAGGCGGTACTTCACACCGGTACAGCTTTTGAATCTTTATCAAGCACAGGTCCGATCTTGTATGGAGTACTGCTGCCACCTCTGGGACGGTTCTGCCAAGTATCAGCTCGAGTCTTTGGATTCAATAAAGAGACGTGCTATCAGGCTCATTGGGGATGACACTCTGGTAAAGAGTAAGCTTTAAAGTCTGGCGCATCGACGTGAGGTAGCAAGCCTGGCGGTATTCTACAGATTGCACTACGGAGAGTGTGCACAAGAACTGTACAACCTGATTCCCACATCACCTTTCCACCACCGTACGACTAGACGATCAGCAAAGCGCCACCCTTTCATGGTTGAAATACCTCGCACAAGAACGAAGCGTTACGCTTCTTCATTTATTATAAGAACTGCAAAGGAGTGGAATGCCCTGCCCTCGTCAGTGTTTCCGGTAAATTATAACCCCGGTGTGTTCAAGTCAAGAGTGAATAGTTATCTACTAGGCAAGCGTGCTACACCTTCGACCACATCATCGCTTTCCATCAGGTGAGATCGTGTCAAACGATTGCCTAATCAGTAAAAAAAAAAAAGAAAAAAAAGAAGTTTTTGGCGGGGTTACTGTACCATTTAGTGATGAGGTGAAAAACCTTGGGGTGATTATTGATAGATGTTTTTCCTGGGGTCCACAACTGCAATCGGTTAGTCGGAAAATGTTTGCTTCTGCAGCTTCTCTGAATAGATTACGTAACTTTTTACCCACTGCGACTAAAGCTGCGCTTGCTTAAACTCTCCTACTTCCCATTCTTGATTTCTTGATTATGCCGATGCCAGCTACTTAGATCTTACAGAGGAGCAGCTGAACAAGCTTGAGCGTCTTCAAAACTTCTCTGTAAGTTATATTTTCGGCCTCCGGAAATACGACCATGTCTCGGAATTTCGTACACAGCTCAAGTGGCTCCCTATTCGCCTTAGCCGGAATACTCACATTCTCTTTCTTCTCTACAGCATACTCTTCAACCCCACTCTCTCCCCTCTATCTCAAGGAACGATTTCTTCATTCCTCTCACTCCCTTTCTCTAAGATCGTCAGAAAACTTAGTCCTCCTTACCCCAGTACACACTACTTCTTTCTATGACTCCTCGTTTACTGTCCAAGCTGTGCGCCTCTGGAATGCCCTTCCAGTCACCATCAAACGTAGCTTTAAGACCCTAGTGATTTTTTTTTACCTCTCCAGCTCCTCACAGGCTTTAACTTGACTGACTAGCACTGACTTGATATGTATTTATGTATATGTATGTAAGTTTTTAATTACTTATAGCTATATATTTTATCATAGTATATAAGTAACTATTACTGTGTAGTTTATTTTATATTTAATTTATTTCTTATTATTTACATTAAATTTGTATATAAATTTAATATTGCCACACGACCGACCCTTATTAGCAATTAACTTCTTTCCATCCTAAGGTTGTCTGGAAGAGATCGCTAAGAGCGATAAGACCGCCCATTGTACCTATTGTTTATGTTATTTCTATTTTGTAATTTGTTTAACTGTGTGTCAATAAAGTGTTATTGTATTGTATTGTATAATTAAAAAAAAGAGGTCTAGGTTACTTAAAATAACCTACTGAACAAGAATATAACATTTTTTAAATTCGCGTCTGTCTGTCTGTATGTTTGTTCGCGCATCACGTTAAAACTACTGGACCGATTGTTTCATGGTTAGATAGCTTAGGGTTTGACTTAAAAAGTGGTGTACTTGGTATCTGAATCCGATGAGTAAAGCCGAGAAATCGATAAAAACTTTTTGACGGCTGAAGGAATTTTGATCAATTGTTTTGATATTGGTAATCCTAGTTAAGTCTTGGAATAGTTTAAGTCTTGGAATAGCACATATGAGTACTTTAACCTAGAGAAATGACCACGCGTGCGAAGCCGCGGGTACAGCTAATTTAATATAAGTATAGCTAATGACTAATCAACATTTATTCAAATGTCCTCTTCACAAGTTGGATCGCCGATGACCCTAAATTAGCAATCGCGTGCCACCAGCTATTAGATACTGCACCTCACGTTTATTAATGTACAGCACTACGCATCAATAAAGCCTCAAGGCGCTTTGCTAATCAGATAATTGGCTTATCAATCCGGCCTAATTTTGACTTGACCAGGAGCCGGAAATATCAGTTCATTAATTGAGAAGTTTGTGAAGTCTACGGAAAAATAGACTTCGCTGGGTCATGGCTGACAGCCTAAGGAATCCTTGAGGCAGAACATTATGACTTCGATGGATCGGTGATGAAACGTTAAAACATCAGCGCCTTCTGTCTTGTGCGGTTTGTCACTAATTATATGCCTGAAGCTCGCACAGATCAGAATGCAGGCTCTACTGCATCTTCCCAGTGGTATCTGGGTCGACCTCCGTTCACCAGGTCGCCCCAGGTATGCTCGCATCACTCGGTCCTCTCCCACATGACTGAGCCAGTGGTGCAATAATGTTGGGCTCGACTACTAGATCTTCAATTCTTCCGCATACGCCACGCGTCCGTCGTCTTCTCTTTTCTACTTCTCTTTTCTTCTTCTACTTCTTTTCAGCCTTTATCATCATACAGTTGTGCAGTCTCGTCTTGACGCCCTTTCGATCTTGTGCTGTCCTCAGAAACTGTTTTCTAGCAACTCTGGCTATGTCATCACTCCACCGGGCTGGTGGACTTCCCCTTGAACGTTTAGCTTCTCGTGGCCACTAACCGGTATCTTCTCTTTTGAGTGGTCCCAAAATCTTATAAATAATCTTACGTACAGCTACCAGAATCGTGTTGTTAAAAAAAACAAAAAAGTTAACAGCGCGCGTCGTAACCAATACTTGGATCCGGCATTTGGATCCGCGGGTCACTGAAATGATTAAGGCTCTCAAAATATCATTCAACTATTACTTGTGGTTCTACCGTGTGAGCAAGTCCAAATGTAATCTTGAAGAATGATCATTTTATTAAACGAGGGAATAGTCTGCTGCCTCCTTGGAAAGTGAATTACAGAACTGGTCTTCAGGCTTGCCAAGAATCGCTGTAAGAATAAAACGGATTTTGAAGTATCACAGTAGTAATAGCCTGAAAAGACATACAGGGACTTTAAGAAGAACCATTGAAGTATTACAATTTTAAGTTTCTGCTCCATCCCCAGTTCCTACCGAGAAGTACATGACTGCCATTTCCAAGGGTCTTCTAAACGTTTATTTTTCACCAGGTATTGTATAACCTTGAACTTTAACCTGTTGTATTGAAACTCCTTGGACATATATTGGGCCAGACCTGCTAAACCAGATACAGTGAATTTCCAAGCGACCAAAAGGTTTTTATGCGTTACCGGTTTGGATGTCTCGCTGTGACTTTACAGAGGTACTAGCTGTGCTCGCGCCTTCGTTCGTTTTGCCGTTAAATAGATTTTTATAGATTGCTCGGCTTCTACTCATCGGATTGAGATACAAAGTACACCACTTTTAAGACAAAACCTAAGCTATACAACAGTGTAAACAGCATCGCAATCGGTCCAGTAGTTTTTACGTGATACGCGAACAGACATACAAACAGACATACCCCATTTAAAAAGTTATTGCTTGTTCAGTAGCTTATTTTAAGACCTTTTTTTTATTATCTTCTTTGTACAGACTTATTGCTTCTCACTGCTTTATTATAATTATACATAGATACCTAAATAAGAACAATAAAATACATGCGCGTCGTAGGTACTGGTTATTCCATAATTTTCCCGATGGGTAGCAGGACAATTTTCGATCATAACCGCGCCACTGTTACTCAGTTACACACATAGTGTAATTAATATTGTGTCATTTTATTTACGAAACAAACTGATGGTTTAAATAAAATGTGTTTTTTGTGAGAAATGTGGTTTATTGCTTTATAAATACCTGTGTCATTTGAATCGTCCTCGATACGATTATCATATCAGATAAGTTCAGCATAGTACAAATAAAAATTTCACGAAGACCTTACAGTGAAATTCAATGGCATTGTTATTGGTGTGGAAGATTAAATTATAGTAAGTAACTATATTATGTTTCATGGATTTTAATTAACAAGTGATTTAAGTCCTCAAGCGTAACCCCATCATAAACTATCAGTTTTGCCTCCAATTATGTCTAAATCCTTACAAATTTGTGTTTTGATGTTTTAAACTTTGCTTGGATGATCCGATGGTCTGATGATGCACATGCGCTTACAAATAACGAAACATTTGTTAATCTTCGACATATATCTAATTAAATGGAAGGAAGATACGGCACGCCTTAATATCAAGTAAACAAAAACTGGACTAGATACAACTACAGGAAAATAACCTACATAGGTATATTCCCACAGTCGTGCTTCATGTGCATTAACAACAAAGATAGAGAGACTTAGGAACTTAGGGCGAATGAGAGTTACTGCTATAACATACTACAAAACGCCTCTCCGATTGTGACTAAGGCTAATTGTGTGCGTTGAACCTAATTTATGCGGCCCACGCCCGAGGAGCCTACCTTCCCTCTTTTAATTAGATCTATGATCTTCCAACTAAAATTCCTAGGTACTGTTGTAATTACACGGAAACGACCGTGATAATCGCGCTCATCGACAAAGCATCTGCTTGCACGGTAAGCGAAATTCGCGACCTAATTAGGACAGTTGCCTACCCCGAAACAGTTACTCGGTAAAAAATACCGCAATAAAAAGTTCTAAGTGAAGCGACCTGGCCCGGTGCTATGATTCATGCAACACTCTCCGATGCCGGTTAGTCACATGCCGCGACTTGACCGAACACTTCGCTTTCTTGTTAATATTTTAAAACCAATATTTGAATAGAGAACGAACGTGGAACATGCTATCGATAAGCGTCGCGTAACTAATCTCTTGATCTCTTTCTGTATTCTTATGCTAATGATATTCACAGAGGTGATGTTGTGATTGTGGATTGTCGTGTTGTTATGAAAATGAAGCTGCTGTTACCATGTTTTGACGATACTAATATGTTTAGAAAGATCAGAAGGAGATTTAGGTTTGTATTTAATGTTTGTTTTTAGAACATTTGTTAGTGCTTTGTGTGGTTTTGTAAGCGATTGTTCAGTTTATAACTTTCAAATTTCAAACACTTATAATATCAAAAGGAACAAAATATTAAATTTATTATTACTTCCAATTAGACTAAACTGTATTGGAATTTGAAAAGGAAATTTCCCTTGTAATATCTGATTCATGGTCAGGATTAGCGATGAAAATTCCCGGGAATATTTCCAAAGCTTCCAATACTTCCACGAAAGTTTCCAAAGTTCCCGGAAACATTGGGAATATTCGGGAAGAATCGAGTAATGGAAAAATGATATTTACTGTACTTAATTGGTTAGTAAGGTGGAATAGTGAATCAAACATTATTGATTTTTCGTTTATTTTCTTACTGATAATTCAAAGAAATAACAAAGCTTTTTAAAAAACATCAAAATATGGAATCGATCATACAGCATTACTGGTAATGGTCATAAATTTACCATTAACCTCATGTTTTCAAAAACATACATATTTTTTTCATATTTTTTTTAAATCCTACGAAAACTGGGAACTTTGGAATGTTTCTTGGGAAGTTTTCGGAAGTATTGGAAAGTTTCCCAGAAAGTTTCGGAAATTTTCATCCCTAGTCAAGAGTCCTGACTCAGGACCGAATCCAGTAAATGAAAATCATGAAAAGGAAACACATTTCCGACTACAGTCAGTGCTTCGAAATTGCGCTGAGAAGGTAGCACCAATAAATTCTACGGGGACGTCAATTTACAGATTAAATTAGAATAATGTAAATGCTATATCCAGTTCTTCAGTTGCTCTTTGTTACATGCCCCTTTAGTTAGTAATTCAATGTAATGATTTCATAAACAAATACTTATTAGGAGGTTAGAATTAAATGTACGAATGAGTCATAATACCAATGTTGTAAAACTTAACACAATCATTGGTGTGCTTTACGAACATAATAATTCTGATTCAGCTTGTGGCCAGACACTGTCCGCACTTATTTTATACCTAAATGTTCACAAATAATCTGCAGTTACTGTTATCAATACCGTGCACCATAAAACGGCTAAGGACGCTAAAGCTAAGTGACATTATGGTGGTCGCGACGGTTCTCGGAAAGAAGGCTTGTTTTATCGTTTGAATATTTGTCCTTAACCACAGTTAAATCGATAAAGCGGCCTTTCGTGGAATATGTGGTATAGTAGTTAACCAAAAACGTGTATTCTTTCCATCTTTAAATGTTCTAACTTTGTAATCGTTCGAAAAACTATTTTATTTTTATTTTCTTATATAGGCTGTCCCGTAATGAGTGGATAATCCAGGTACTTGTGGAGGGGGAATTATTTGTAAACTTGGGAATATTCGTACCCTTGTTCACAGTTTTAGGATTTTCTTTTTGATTGTTAAATTTGAGCATCTGTGGCGTAAAAAAATGTATGAGACCCTGGGTGGCCAACTACTTTAAAAACATGTCTACTTCAAGAAGATTCTAAACTGGTACTTTTCTGGTAAAGTTTCTTCCCACTCATTACGGGACACTCTGTATAGCCGTTAAACAAAAACGTGTATTCTTTCCAACACCAAAAATTACATATTCTGACTTGGTAATCGTTCGGAAAACAATTTTATTTTATTTTCTTTTGCATTTGAATAAATGATTATTACACGAAAACAATTTCGCAAGAACTTACAGAAATAATAGTACACTTTCCGGTCAGCAATCGAATAACAATGTTGTAGGTGGTAGTACTTAGTCGTATGTTTTGAGGTTCGATTTTGTTCAGTAGAAATTGTTATGGAAAAACCGTGTCAATGTAGCCTACGCTCAATCACGACCAATGGGCGGCTTAGCGGATAATACTTCTACTGACCTAGAAACGCATGATTTTGTGTTAGAGAATAATGTATATCCTGTTTAAGACAATGATTCGTCTTTTATCATACCTGCCAACGCGTTTGAAATAACAGTTAAAGAACTCCTTGAGAAAGTAAAGCTAGCCTCTTTATAATGCACACATCATACACACGTTAAATAATAAGCATAATGAATAAGTCATTTATAAAAAAAATTGCTGTTTCGATATCTGCTCTGCTATCATTGATTTTATCTAGACTTCCTGACCATTTATAGATGTTTTGTAAAGTACAAAATGAAAAACTACTCGTACCTCAGTAGAAAGGAGCTAGATGTAAAACCGCACAAAAACAATGTTCACTTTCAATGTATTGTTTTTAAATACTTTCTCCGTGTCAAGTCATTCATAACTAAAAGCACTGAAATAGTGCTATTTGTCTTTTCATGTCATATCCTTTTTCTTTAGTAGTGTTAACATGGCGTGTTCACTTATTGCTAATTCATATTGCGTTTGTTTTGCATTTCCTTGGTCCACTTCGTGTATCTTATCAACTTTACCAATATCTTATCTTGGCGTGGCAATTGTAACAATTATCTCTTCCCTCTCATTTCAACCATGTTTAACTGCCTAGCTGCACGTTAGTACTAAACATTTTGTGCTTGTGGTATCTCATTAGTGTTTTACATTTCATTTCAATACAGCTTGTCCTCATGTACGTTTTTTGAACCGTGTAGTGTACAATGAATCACGTTTGGTTTAGTTGTATTTGAACTTTCCTCGGTGATGGTTCCAAGTAGCTTCACGAGGTAGTGATAAGTAAATATGATAAACAGTGAGAAAACAGTGTCGTGTTGTGGCAGTGATTTCGATTTGAACTTGAGCGATGTCAGATACAGTTTTCACAGGAGATGGGTTAAAGCTAAAAAGTTGAGAAATAAAGTTCTCGTCAAAGATAGGTAAGTGTCCTGTCGATTCATTTGAAATATATCTGCAGCTGAAAACGTTCATTGGTAAGCATTATTTCTGAATACTTACGTATCCAAAAATAAGTTTCACAATTAAATCTATGTGAAATAGTTCAAAATCTGTTCGATGTTATGAAGCAAACATACATATTTTCTCGGTTTTAGCTAAACGAGTAATGTCGATTTTTTCTTCTCTATTATGGTCACGACAAAAAATAACTAGACCAAGCTATTGAACAATGTGATGTAGGTGGTAAGTAGGTATGTTAGATCCCATTAAATAAATGAGAGTGAAAGTAACACAAGTCTATGGGTTTTTGTTACCTACAGGTGGCTTATACTCACACGGTGATTTAAATTAATTGCCAACGTAGGTGGAAAAGGATTAAAGTAACATTAACAGTAATTAATTGATCCTTCCGCAATACCTTAAACATTGGCAATCACATTCTACCTTCTGCAATTTGAATATAGAGGTTTGGAAATTACTCGTAGTTCCTCTAATTACGTCAAACTGATCTCATAATACAGTCAAAAAAGCCAAAAAAAAAAGTCCAACCTTGGAATGAGAAATAATAAGCTGAAAACTTGTATAACCCATTATGTTGGCATTCTAAAAGTTGTCACAGAAGTCTCATAAAATCTCATGTCTGCGTCTTAAATTATTCAAGGACAAAGATCACAAAAATCGTTTTTTTGCAAATATCTCGGTTACTGTGGCTCCAATGATGTTGTCATTTATTACAGACTGTCGGGTTTTCCTGCTGATTGGGACAAACATTTTTAATTATTTTGGCAAGGCACAGTTAGAAGGAAAACAATACATTATAATTATTTTTTTTTGCTTACCAAACACGAAACATAATTTAATCTCAATGCTAAAACCGGTATCTTGGATTCTCCAATGTGATTTCCCCGTAAACCTGTTCTCTATTATTTTTATCATTAAATACTATCTTTAAGGTCAGTCAATCACTGCCATGTAAACATAAACTTCATTGTCTTGCTCCAAATAAAAATCGTTAAAACATACGATGCACGACGGCCTTCCTCGAAACGTCCGTTGGACTTGGAATTACACGTTAGTGCTCTTATACAGAGTGTTTCAGACAATATGTAATATTTAAACCACGATTAAAAAACATACGACATTAATAACAATAAAGGAGCTTGGAACACAACACAATAAATCTTACAAATTTTAAACTGTCATTATCACTAATATTAGAAAACTTAGTTTGCTTGTGGTCATGGCGCCTCCAATCGAGTACACAAAACAACTAAAATGCATAGTTGATGTCCCCTTTCTAAAGCTAATACTAATCTAACAAATTGACTGTATCCTGGCAGGATGAATACCTACAGGAATAAATCCTGATCTTGCTCAGATCAGATCTATAACATAATTTATAATGAAATAAATCAGCTAATCAATAAGTTAATATCTGCATATCGCGAAGCGGCTAGATGCTCTAAATGATGTTACCTATAGGCTAGTGAAAATGTATCCCGAATTGCTGTCAACCTAAAAGTCTCTCAATAAAATAAAAAACAAAATCGATCATAATATTGGCAATTGTTACTAAGTCAAACTTAAATATGTACACTGTTAGTATAAAAATATATAAATATATACATAATTTATTGTTATTTTGAGTAAAAATAATTATAAATTTTAATAAATAGTTTGACTTGCATATTTTTAAACTATTGATTCATTACTGAAAAAATAATACTGAACTGAATAGTTATGGAAAAAAGTGTTTTATGTGTATTAGGCAATTGATTTTCTAGAATAAGTCAAATAGCCTATTGATTACCTACATTTTATCGGATTAAGTATCTAATGAATAAAGTTACAAGTTAGTTAAGTTACATTCGCGTCAGCAATTAGCACCAACTAATTCGCATAATTTCGAATCATCCTGTTTATTCTCCAGCACCACTACCTTTGCCGCTCTGTCCGGCACTCGTAATTTCCGTTTCTTAGAATAGTCAGTTAATGTCAGTTAACGACTATAAGTTGGCTCTCATATTATAATTCGATATTAGCATATAGACCGACGCATTAGTCACGATTGGCGATTCAGTTTTTACGTCGGCCTTGACATTGTTTATCTTGATGATATGTTTATTTCATCGAAGGGCGCAATCGAGCATCTGACAGGCTTTCTTCTCGTTCGTTTTTACGTAACTTTAATTATAACTATTTAATGCAAATTCAAAGACTGGAGAGATTAGTCGACGAGTCGGATTTACTTCCTATCGCCAGCACTAAGATAAAAATCAAAAGAATGTAAGTATTTTATACGAAATGACAGTTCATTATCTTATTTCAATTCTTCATTTCCTTTGGCAAAAATGATATCACTCTGTTCTCAAACATCATTTTGGACCAATATTTATCTTTTTCTTATTAAAGAGCCCAGCTCATGTAGGTAAATGGTAGCGAACGTTTTTAATTTTCAACCAAATGTTTTGACATGATATTCATTGTCTTCTCCCTTTATCTGTAAATGACCTTCTAGAACTGTCTCTTCTTCTCTTCCCTTGTACCTTATCTTCTATGATTTTTTTATATGAAGTTGTCATGTCGTATAAGGTGGCCAAATATATTTTTCATCTCACTTCTATAGTCGCTAGTATGTTCTGTTTTTCATAGACGTATTTTATCTTAGTAATCTACTATCTGTGCCCGCGGCTTCGCAAGTGTGGTCATTTCTCTAGGTTAAAAGTACGCTATGTGTTATTCCAAGACCTAAAATACCTAAATACCAACATTTGATCAAAATTCCTTCAGCCGTCAAAAATATTTTTATCTATTGCTTGGCTTCTACTCATCTAATTGAGATACCAAGAACCCCACTTTTTAAGTCGATTCCTAAGCTAGGTATCCAACAGTGAAAACCGCATCGCAATCGGTATGGTAGTTTTTACGTGATGCGCGAACAAACAGACAGACAAACAAACAGACAATCAGACACCTTCGTTGTTAATGCTTTATTATAAGTATAGATAAACATACTTTTTCGTACTTAATGCTTTATTATAAGTATAGATAACCGAAATGTACAGAATCAGAATGAATCTATAAATAGTACATACATCATCATCACCTCTTAGATATTTAATTGTCTAAAGTTTGAAATTTAGATTCGCGTTGATTGTACAAAATTATTTTCATGATGTTTCAATAAGCACATACACATCATCATCATACATGATCATCGGGTGGCGCAATAGCTAACATTGCGCAGTACTGAGCGCATACATGCGCGTGCGCGCGTGGCAAGCAACTGTAATCGTAGCTTAATTTCCAAGTAGCCGTTTAGTTGTGGGGTCCGATTTTGATCCATATGACAATTTAGTTCGCCTAGTCCATATTTTGATAAAGCCTGGATTTGAAAATATGTTGGTATGAGATGAAATCGGCTGAGGAGGTACTTTCACGTCAGGTGACTTAACCTTACCCCAGTTAATTAGGCGCGGAGACAGGATTGTCATCAGTTCTTTGGTGTCCAGCCAAATGATAATTCTGCAAGATTCCTACCCCTTCATTTATAATAACCTACTACTAAATTAGGATGTCAATCATTGACCAAAACAAGCTTGTTTACGTCAACTCAAAAGCGAATGAATATTCAACACTATTACCATTCCATATTGTGACCGCTTCACAGTTCATTTGTTAGACCTATGGAACCTGCTGTGAAATCAGAAAATATATTTATCTATTTTCAAGGAATATTACAGCATAACAATTAAATTAACTAAAACGAATTTTTGTCTAATGTAACAATGAAAAATGGTAGCAAAAGAATCTTTGAATTTCAATATTATTTGTTTCAGCATGTATCGTTACTTCACGCGTGTCTAATTTTTCTTTCCCTCGTCAGCTCGTCATCTAATCTCGTGGTTAAAGCCAATTTTAGGAGATTACGCTGCTAATCCGTATGTTGTGGTTAATTTAATTACTGTCTTCTATTAATAGGGCAATTTGTTGTGAGTTACGTTGTACCGTTTCTTTTCCACCGTATATTGTAGACAATGTAGTGCCACATAGCACGATTTTTTTTAGGAGGTATATTGCTGTTGGTCTCTACCGACTTCTACAGCGTCACCGGACTGGGCTGCTAGAGCGCTCCGCCGCAATGCGTGACGCAGAATTTTGGCAACCTGCATAAGTGCACCAAGGGGGAACGAACCTGGGCTTGGACGGTCGCCTAGATTACGGGGATGGGACCAAAACTAGCACGCCTTATTTTCTGGTGGTAGCAATGATAAACAGTTACTGCAGTATTGACCTCCCAATCCTAGGAAAATATGATTTATTTTGATTCCATCTGATAGTTAAGGAAGCTTGTAGCAAATTTTCAAACGGGCTTTTGCTTAAATTAACAGATTTTTGCCATTTTCAGCATGTCTTTTAGTAAACGTATTCTGAATCTATTTCATGGTTCATTTACGCGTGTGTGTGAAATAAGAATGAATGAACTTATCTTCAATCTATACAAACAGCAATAGGAACGAAATAGTCTGTACAAAGAAGATAATTAAAAAAATGGACTAGAGTACTTAAAATAAGCTAATGAACAAGAATATAACAATATTTTTGAACTTGTCTGTTTGTTTGTTTGAGCATCTCGTAAAAACTACTGGACCGATTGCGATGCGTTTTTTACTGTTGGATAGCTTTGACTTAAAAACTGGTGTACTTGGTATCTAAATCTGATGATTAGACGCCGAGCAATCGATAAAAACTATTTGACGGCCGAAAGAATTTCGATCAAATATTGGTATTTTGGTAGTTTAGGACTTTTAATCTAGAGAAAAGACCACGCGTGCGAAGCCGCTGGTACAGCTTGTAATAAATATTCGTTCAAAATGTCCTGCCCATTTCTACTTTAGCCTAACAATAATTTACTTAGCAGCAAAGTACATTTTCCACAAACATAAATTAACAGTCTAAATGCCGTGTACTATTACGGTAAGTTTTAGGGTTAATTCGGTCAGTCTTTCTACACATATAGAAACATCTCAGCACACAAATTACGTAAACAAACTTCTTTAACGGTCTATAGTTAGATAGGTATGTATAACTAACAATCGCAAGAATGTAATTGTGTATTTGGAACAATAACGGTTGGCCTGTATATTATGAAATGTAGGTAGGTATGACAAAGTTTAGTTCTTTAATAGGCATTGTTGATACAGTTGCTCGTGTCTTGTCAGATGTTACAGCTTAGGAAAGTGTTGGTTCAATTCACAGGTTTCTCATTGACTGGCTTGCAATGGTTCGTTGACCGAATCCATCCAAATCGGTCGGGCCAAGGCCGGTTCTGCAAAGCGAGATGGGGTTTCCCCAGCAATTTGTTTTTTTTTTTTTTATAATTCTAGTTAGTTTGTGTTTATAAAACAAAACCGGTTTTATTCGCAAACATTCTATCAATAATCAGTTAATACAGGTATCTCATCGCTCTATGTCATTTTGGACTAATTTCTCGCAATTTCTGTTTTGAGACCACTGTTAATGCAACATGATCGAAAAGTCAAGACTGAATTTAATTTCATTTAAAAAGAATCTGCACTAATTGATCCAGTTTTGACATTTGAACATGAAGTAGTGAAAGTTTTTCGAGTTCTCTTATAAACCGTTATCATTCATAATGTATTCATATTTGATAAGTGAATCATTTAATCTCAGTGATAATAGTAATTAGGATCTCAAATACATGAATTACATACTGAATATTGTAAGCTTTCCGTTTGATCGGAATTTTCGCCGTATTAGTCACGGCAGTCGTGGCCGAGCGGTTAAGGCGTCTGACTAGAAATCAGATTCCCTCTGGGAGCGTAGGTTCGAATCCTACCGACTGCGATTACTTTTTGCACTAATTTGTTTTATTTTGTTACAGCTTACGACGTGGTGCCGGCGTCAACGTCCAAGATGATAACGGTTATACGCCGTTACATCACGCATGTTTGAATAGCCATAGGTATGGTTTAGTCATAACATTTTAGTTAGCAGTAAAAGGATACATAATTGTACATTTCGTTGAGTATAGAAATAAAGAATTGCGCCGATAGAGTGGCCTAATATGGCTATTGGACCGAAAGTAATGACTCGGTGATATCAAGTTATAATAGTGTTATTTTTATCGAATAAGTGATGTATAATTGACTCATGTATTAGCTGACGGTCTGCTCTATTATGTATCCTTATAAGGTTTAGTAAATGTGCCGAAACGTGGACACTCACGGTCAGACTAGTCCACAAATTTAAGGTCGCTCAGCGAGCTATGGAGAGAGCTATGCTTGGACTTTCTGTGAAAGACAAGATTCGTAATGAAGATATCCGACGGAGATCCAAAGTAACCGACATAGCTCAAGGATAAGCAAGCTAAAGTGGCAGTTGGCTGTTCATTTTGCTGAAGAACTGACAACCGTTGGGGTAGACGAGTTCTCGAATGGAGATCACGATTAGGCAAACTTAGTGTAGGACGCCCTGTGGCGAAGTGTTGTGATGACTTGCGAAAGCGGCTGGCAGAAAATGGATGAAGAGAGCTGAAGACCGAGTTCAGTGGCGTGCATTAGGAGAGGCCTACGTCCAGCTGTGGGCAAGTATAGGCTGATGAGTAAGTGTAACAAATGTATTGTATAAACGCAGTCAGTACCTAATACCAATACCACCGAAAACAGCGTTTATCCTCTTGGAAATTGGAAACTGTAGTCTTACTAAATTTGACATTTGCTTTGACTCTCACCATATTCGGCCCATCAATTATGGTCAAACTGTCATCAAGGCCGGTCAGGTTTGTAATCTAATTTAGTGGCGTAATAATTATTATTGTTCTTACTAGTTGTGCCCGCGGCTTTTCCAGCGTGGTTATTTCATTTAAAAGTAGCCCACAGATGTTATTCCAGGATCTAAAGAACCTATAAAGTACAATATACTACATTTCTTCAAAATTCGTTCAGCCGTCAAAAAAGTTTTTGTGTAAAATTTCAATTTTCTTGCTGACTTTACAATTTTTACAAAATCAGTGAATGCAGTTCAGGGCCCCAATTCTACTAAAACTATTGTAATGAAAATTGTAAACGATTTTCGCAAAATTTTCGCTTTAACCTCTTAAAAGTGGAAGAAGAGAAAAAAATTGCGAAATTTTCCAAAAATATATAACAAAAAAAAAGAAAAACTCTAAATTAAAAAAAATATCAATTTTTTTCGCTTCTGCTACTTTTAAGAGGTAAAAGCGAAAATTTTGCGTTATTTTTTGATAATTGTCATTACAATTGTTTTAGTAGAATTGGAGCCCAGAATATCTCAAAAACTTATGAATGGTCTCCTAAACGTTTTCTTAAACTTTATATACATACATACATAAATATATTGTTAAACTCAATTACCCTTCCCTTGCTTCGCCGTAGTCGGTTAAAAAGGGCAGGGATACCGCAAATAAAAAACCCATCAAGTATGCATGAATGGAAGACATGGGCTTCCTATTATTGGGTTGGGGATGTGCATTGTCTGTGCTTACCTATACCTACTTACATCTATAGTGGTTGTCCGCAAAGCCAATTTATCCTATCTGTGCTTCAACGCCGGGTTCCAGTTTTCCTTCACCAGCCTGCTGAGTCAACCCAGATACACTTACATCATCATCAGTCATCAGAGCGATAGTAGTATGGTTGCCAAGCGGTATAATAATGCACCATACCGGGATCGTTTCTCGGGGCACCAATGACTTTCCTAAGTTATGTGCGGTTTTCCATCGCTCCGTGCTTCGGAGGGCACATTAAGGTCTCGGTACCGGGTGTTATTGATTAATAGCAGTCGTTAAGCCACGTAACAAGCCCTCGGGCGGCCTGATAAACTGACACCAGAGGCTAGCACTACCTCATACGACCAGCAAGCATCAGTAATGATCATTCAGTAATGATACCCTTTTATGGGGACATTGGCGAGACATTACTTCGGCACTCGTGTAGGATTGAATTTACTTGAACGAGTGCAGCGAGGTCCCCAAATCAACTTTGGCGAATCTGCGAATGTATGTAAGCATGCTTGTTCGACGATCACTTTGAAAGCGTTTCTAACTGATTTTCATGAAATACTAGCCTTCTCGCCCGCGACTTTGACCGCGCAACCGTTCCTTACAGCGGTTAATGAACATTTTCTAGTTTTCCCGTGAAAACTTAAAATTTTCCGGGATTAAAAGCATCCTATGTTTTATACCAGGGTATAAGCTATCTCCATTCCAAATTTTAACAAAATCCGTCCAGCCGTTATCGCGTGAAAGCTCCCCAAACAAACAGACAACGTTTCAATTTTATATATTGGTATGGATAGTAGCTAATAATAATAGTTGATTTTATATGTGCGTATATAGGCCGAATTGGTTTTGGGGCTGTTGTGCTACTCGTATTGTGCTATTGTGGTCTAAAATGACAACGGTATTTTAACAAATCTAAGTGAGACAATAAAGTCTAATGGATTGAGATATGAAAGGTAACATAGATAAATTTAACTATCTTATTGACCCAGAACAGAAACGATTGCAGTCAATAGTGTGCCTCTGTAAGTTGACCAAAAATATGTTTACCTAAGGCAAATACGAAAGACCGAAGCTATGAAAATCGTCGCTTTTGAGATATGCTGTTGGAGGCGGATGTTGCGTAGGTTAGGTACTTATTCCATGGACTGCTCGCTGAACAAACGTTTCTATTCTCAGTCAACTGCACATAGAAACAAGGCTCTTTGCCATCTGTTTTAAACAGATTCTCAATTACTTTGGTACATGGCCACATTCTCGTAATAACGGTGACAACCTTGAACAGCTTATAGTGGTGGGAAAGGTCGAAGGAAAAAAAGAACACGCGGTCGATCACCCACTCGAAGGACGGACCAAATAAAATCACTTACTGGTCTGCCAATACCCGATGCTTTAAAATAGTCGAGGACAGGACATCGTGGTAAAGTTTGGTGCAAGGAGTGATACTTGAATATTCCGTTTAGCTAGACACGACCTTATTATTGAAGATAACGGCTAAGAAAAAGAAGGCAAATATTGCAACTAGGTAGACATAACTTTGAGATAGGAGCCAATAAAATAATTCAGCTAGGTTGGACAGCATTCGGAAAGGTTCGTCAAGTCTTCTTGTGCCTAAAGACAAAAGTCTTCAATCAGCGCGTCCTACCATTCATGACCTACAGAATCGAAACCCGAACACTCACGGTCAGGCTAGTTCACAAATTTAAGGTTGCTCAGCGAGCTATGGAGAGAGCTATGCTTGGAGTTACTCAAAAGGACAAGATTCGTAATGAAGTTATCCGTAAGAGAACCAAAGCAACCGACAAAGCTCTAAGGATAAAGCAAGCTGAAGTGGCAGTGGGGCTGGTCACATTTCCCTTAGAACCGATAACCGAAGGGGTAGACGAGTTCTCGAGTGGTGACCTCTTTGAGGCAAATGCAGTCTAGGACGCCCAGTGGCCAGGTGGAGTGACGACCTGTGAAAAGCGAGTGGCAGAAACTGGATGAGGAGAACTGAAGAATGAGCTCAGTGGCGTGCATTAGGAGAGGCTTACGTCCAGCAGAGGACAATACGTGTAGGCTGAGTCCAAGTCAAGTCAAAGTATTTATTATAAATAGGCAAAATAATAGCACATTTACTAGTCAACATTTCACATCTCATGAACAAAGAGAAAATAAAATATATTTTAAATAGATCAAATCAATACAACTAAGTATGCTTACAGTTTGAAAAGGAAATTTCCCTTTCATGTGCCGACACAGAGCTGAATCTCGCACAGGAAAAGAATATCTTTCTGACTCTACCGTGCTTCGGAAATACGCCCGAAGAGAGCACCAAGAGAACTCTACCGGGATGTCATTTTCTCTATTTTCGACAATTCATTCCATATATATTTAATTTTCTGAAATTATAATAAAACAATATGTAAATGTCAAATACAAAAGGTGAAGTGCCAATGAGACGTCTCACAATCATCAAACTTACTGATAAAAATACAAATGACTGAAACTAGACTGAACCAGTCCCATAAGCAGCATACATTGACCGGTATGACTTGTGTACTAGCCATGATGATAATGATGATGAAAGGTCTTTGTGTGTACATTTCTAAACTGGCTTAAGGGACGATGAACACAGGTAACCAATAAAATAATTATGATAGGCATAATGTAGAATTGTCATACTACAGTTACATATATGGGATTTCCTGTTGACAATCAGACTGTCTGGTTACCACGTCAATATTGAGTATCTCTCTAAAAATACATATTTAAAAATATGCTTCGCCAATTTGATCTTTACGGCTCCATGGATGTATGTTTCTTACTGCGTACTTTCCATCTCAAAACATTCTGCATTCTACTGACGATTCCGATAACCGACCTAATTCTCTCGCCATTTGTAACTGCCATTACTAGGTCTTCTAAAGGGCGTCACAGACGACGAAGATGCTATAATATTTCATGTTAAGATACCTGCATATAAAATATTATAGCATGTTAGGGCATCACATACGGTTAAGATAACATAATATATTGAAATTATTCATTCTCTCGAAGGCCGTCCTAGGTGCCACACGTATTTCTTCGCCGCTTTATCTAAACAGGTTGATAAAATATTTTTCACTATTACATTTATTAGATAGCTCAGCAGACGATGATTGTGATTTCGAAATTGATACCTATGCAAATTGCATTAGCTTACTGTAAAAGGCGAACAATTTGGATCAGAAAATCACAATAAATTTAGAAAAAGTCGCGGTGAATTTAATCTTTTCCCAGATCATTCTACATAAATAAAACAAACATAAGCTTTACATAAGCTATTTAAAATAAGTTACGGAACATTATTTTTTATCGTTTCTTTATGTAATTTGGTCTTGGAATAACACTTAGGTAACTTTTAACCTATAATATAGAGAAAAGTCGCGGACACAGCCAATACCCAATAAAAAATACCGTCACGTATACAAAACAGAGCGACCTATCTTAAGTTAGTATATTAATATTTATTTTGTATCTTAAGTTAGTACTCGTATGTTACGATATATTTCGTATCATCTTTTAAAAAATCCATTTCTCTCCATATCTTAAGATAATGTGAGATGAAAATATATATTATCTTCGCCGTTTGTGATGGTTCATATAAATTGTATGGTGAGCGATATTTTATCTTAACATGAAATACCTATTATAGTATCTTAGTCGTCTGTGACGCCCTTAACAATACGTTTTCGTTCCGTAGGGAGATCGTCCAACTACTGCTATCAGCAAACGCGTCACCATGTATCGTGGACAAGCTGGGCGCCACGCCGCTCCACTTGTGTGCCTTCAAGGGATTTTCAGAAGGGATCCGAATGCTCCTGGCCCACAACAACCCTCCCGTCAACATCGATCAGGTGGTAAGTGCTGGAAGCTTGTGTAACGTCATCAAGTTGTTATTATTATAAACTGGCAATAGATAGGTACCTTTTGCCAGAACACGTCTACACTTATATCATAAAGAGGAAAGTGTTGATTTTTTGTACGTTTGTATTTTTGTATGTTTGTTTGTAATTATGGATAAAATAAAAAAAACAATGAACCGATTCAAAAAAAAAAACCCCTATAGAAAGCTACACTGGTGGCTCAGTGAGCTGTAGACCTCGAGTCTGTCTTTGCATAGCTTAGAACTGAAAAAATGTTCACCGCGCAAAAAAAACTTAAATAAGTTCAAAAACTAAAACCCGACTGCGCCTACGGTCGGGTAAAAATAGCTTATTACACTCTTGCGATGAAGACGAATCGATTGATACCACGCTTATTAAAATCGGACCAGGTTTTTCTTTTAAACACAATATGGCTTATATGCCTCGCCGTAGTATGACACTCTATACCTGAAGACGAATCGATTGATACCTAGCTTGTCTAAATCGGACCAATATGGTGGACGCTATGGTGGAACATCCATATACCCACATACAGACATATATACAAAGTCTGTTAAGCCCATAACCCTTCCCTTGCTTGGCCGTACTCGGGTAAAAAGCAATTGCATTAGAATAACAGCTGGAAACAACTAATTAAACTAATTCAAAAATAATCTTATAAAAATCTTATACCATTAAGCCCATTTGTAGGGCATGGAATGTGGAAAGTGTCATTCGGTGCACATAAATGCGTTTGCCGTGGGCAGGCGGTTAATCAAGACTAGAACCGGTCTATGGGCCCTTGCGAGGTCGATAGCATTTTGTGCAGGCCTCGGCCGTATGCGCTGACCTTAGGACCTCGTAATGTATTGTTTTTATTGGTGTTATGATACTTACTACCATTGTTAATACACTATATATACGGAATAGACACGCCACTCTAAATTCATTTTGAACCATGTTGAAGTTCCCCCACCGCTAGATGGCGATAAAAGTTTTTGATGAGTGTGAAATGTTTTTGAGGCTACTCGGATGCGAACCTAAGACTGACAGCACGTGAGGTGGGTACTGACACCACTGCGCCACTCTGCCAGGGATCTTAGATGCTAGCCAAAAATTGAGTGTTCGCTTCTGTCTTACTGCATTTCTTAGTGTTGTTCCGCCGACACCCACTTTCCGTATATATATTTTTTGTCCACTATTGTTCGTCAGTTTCACCCCCCATGCTTACTACGAAGCTAATTCGAGTTTAACCTGTGGATGAATGCGTTTTTAGAGTTATTGGGCTATTTTTTAAATATAGAATGATTAAAAGGTTGCCATATACAAAATCTGTATTTGAGGGAGGAAAAAACAGAAAATTAAAAAAATAACGATACATTAGCGGTTAAAATTAAATCACTGTCTTCTGATGTGATACGTCATTTTAATTTTAGAATTTGGTATAGAATTGATAATAAATCCTAAGGAAAGGAAAGAAGGAATATCTAAGAAAAGGAGGAAGGATCCTTTGCCCTGCAGTGGGATCCTAAAGGCTTATAAATAAACTAGCTGATGCCCGCGGCTTCGCACGCGTGGTGATTTCTATATGTTAAAAGTACTCATTGTGCTATTCCAGGACCTAAAATATCAATATACCAACATTTGATCAAAATTCCTTCAGCCGTCAAAAATATTTTTATCGAAACGAATTTCGTGTCTGTCTGTTTGTCTGTCTGTATGTTTGTTCGCGCATCACGTAAAAACTACTGGACCGATTACGATGCGGGTTTCACTGTTGGATAGCTTATGTTTTGATTTAAAAACTGGGGTACTTTATATCTCAATTCTTGTTCAGTATCTTATTTTATGTACCCTAGACCATTTCTTTTTTAATTATCTTCTTTGGACACAGCTTTTCGTTCCTATTACTTTATTATAAGTACTACCTATTACTTTATAACAAGCAGCAAATGTAGATTAAAAAACGAATCTAAAAAACATGTTTTTTTAATGCATTATTATCAAGTTTTGGTCTACCTGAAGGTTTCAGCCGGATAGCTAGCTAATCGGGAAGTGCTCGAAATTTGAGTTACAAAATTCCATCCGCAAAGACATCCATACAGACATACAAGAGAATGACTTAATAAAAACGAGGTAAAAATTTAAAAAATACTATAAAGTAAAAACGTTTTATAAATTGTTCACTTGCGTTGTTATGTTATTCTATTGTAAACTCCGCAAATTTAAAAACGTTTTATAAATTGTTCACTTGCGTTGTTATGTTATTCTATTGTAATCTCCGCAAATTTAAAAACGTTTTATAAATTGTTCACTTGCGTTGTTATGTTATTCTATTGTAATCTCCGCAAATTTAAAAACGTTTTATAAATAATTGTTCACTTGCGTTGTTATGTTATTCTATTGTAATCTCCGCAAATTTAAAAACGTTTTATAAATTGTTCACTTGCGTTGTTATGTTATTCTATTGTAATCTCCGCAAATTTAAAAACGTTTTATAAATTGTTCACATGCGTTGTTATGTTATTCTATTGTAATCTCCGCAAATTTTCCTTCCAAGGTCATGCTAAAGTTTTGTGTTAAGTTTTTAAGCACAGGTTACGATCTTTTAAATTGTTTAAAAGATTCTTAAGATAAGAACACACACGATTAGAGAGAAATGATGTGTTGAGGATGTGTAAGGCTTACTAAACTAAATGTATGCCTATAATTTTCTGTTTAGACACACAATCACGAAACGGCGTTACAAATGGCTGCGCGATTTGGATACATCGACATTGTAGCGCAGCTGATCACCCGTAATGCTGACGTCACCATCAGAAACAACGACGATGAGAGCGCACTGGACATCGCTGCTCAACTAGGAAAGTAAGAAAATTTAGCAAGTAAAAGCATTTAGGCTGTATCTTGTAGGAAGCGACGGGGTTACGGCGTAGCTTGTAGCAAGCAACGCGGTTACGTTGTAGCTTTTAGCAAACCACGCGGTTACATTGTACCAAGCCACGCGTTTACGTTATAGTAAGCCACGCGGTTACGTTGTAGCTTGTAGCAAGCCATGCGGTTACTTTGTAGCTTGTAGCAAGTCGGGCGGTTACATTGTAGCTTATAGCAAGCCACGCGGTTACGTTGTAGGCTGTAACTTTTAGCAAGCTTCGCGGTTACTTTGTAGTTATAGCTTGTAGGAAACGACGGGGTTACGGCGTAGCTTGTAGCAAGCCACGCGGTTACGTTGTAGCCTGTAGCAAGCCACGCGGTTAAGTTGTAGCCTGTAGCAAGCCCCGCGGTTACTTCTTACGTGATAAATCGTAGCCTAGTAGTTTCACACCGATAAACACTGACAGAATTTGGTAAATAGTCAATGTATGTCGTACCACAGTTCGCTACTTCCACAGAACTTTACGCGGTTGCTTTGGCTTGCAAAATTAATAGCAAACATGTATTACTCGTTCCATGATCCGTAAAGTTCTACCAAGTCAGGTTCTGTGAAGCATCTCGTTATTTAGTTTAAAGGAGCTTCTCCACCGCGGTTCCGAACTCAGATTTTGTTACTTTGAGATAGTTGAGAGTGTCGAGTTTTCTCGCTCAGTGTTGGTATTCTGAGATTTATAAGAAGACTGACTTTTGCCCGCGTCTTTGTCTGCGCAGACTATTGTTTATCGTGTTAAAAAGTATCCTATCATACTAGGCAGTCACTTCCTCATTTTTGTTATTATTATTATCTATAAAAAGTACCGTGACGTACAGACTGACTGACTGACAGACTGACAGGCAATTTCAGACAACGCACAGCCTAGAACATAGAGATTTGAAATTTAGAGGAAATATTGCTTGAGTTTCCTAAGAGTTCACTAAGGTGGGAGTTTTTTTGAAGTTCCCTGAGGCCCACTTGCACGACAACAAAACAAAGTAAGTTAGTCCAAAAAAATATTGTTATCTCTTTCGCGCTACTGTCTGCGTATGTCTCTCTATCCTACTTGTCTTAAATATTAAGCCCAGACTATACACTTAAGATAAGTAGGATAGAGAGACACGCAGACAGTAGCGCGAAAGAAATAATATTTTTTGGACTAACTAAATACTTTGTTTTATTTTCGTGCAAGTGGGCCTTAGTGTCGGAATACTGGGCGTGCCAGACTAGCGAGTGCCGGATTACCGTGTGCCTAATGTAATATAATTTGATGTTGTATTCCGCACAGGCTCGACACAGTGAAGCTGTTGCTGCAAATGCGGCCGCAGCTGGTGGACCCTTACAAAGCGTCGAAGATGCGCGAGAGCATATATCTGAGTGAAAGCACCACACCTCTGCATCGCGCCGCCAAGCACGGGAAAGTGTATGTATTTTTAAAGCGACTTCAAAAAAAATGAGGTTCTCAATGTGTACTGTAGTCGCAGCAGATCTTTATGGTTGTGAAGTAAGGCTCTGTGAACGATTGTGCTGGTATTGCTGTGAGGATAAAACAGCATAAAGTAAGAGCGAGACAGAATATGCGAAAAACGCAAGCGACTGAGCGAGGCAGTTATACAATGCTGTCTTCACCTTCAACATTGGGATTGCGCCTGAAAAATAACAGTTTGCGCAGCGACTGGCAGATAACTTCCCAGCCATAAAGATCCGCTGCGACTACTATATGTATGTAATATTGTTGAAAATGTGTAATATTCTTATACGTTAGTCTAAGTGAGTATCTGAACTAATATACCAAATTTCGGGAATGTGTGTATGAATGTTTGTCAACGTTTTTCTCGGAAACTACAAGTCCGATTGCAATAATTTGTTTTGTAATAGTGTCAGTGTCTTTCAACTTAGGGAATAGTTTTGAGTTTTATCAAAATCGATTAATTAGTTTAAAAGATATGGACTGTTATCTGTTCCAGTAAGGCGTTTTTCTTAGCGAACTAAGAATAAGTACTTCAAGTTCTTAGGCCTACTTGATCGAAACAAAAAAGTAAGAACTAATAAAAAAAAAACGAATTCAATTCGTATAAAACTGAAAAGAAAGAAATAATTCAAATTTTTCGAGGTCTGTGCCAGGTAAAAGTGCCTACTTATTTTAATCGGTTAGGGCGTAACCCAGACTTCAAAAAATTTGAATCATTTCTTTCTTTTAAGTTTTATATGATTTAAAGATGGTTTGATTTTTTTAAATTAGTTTTTTCATAATTGATTCACTAGACGAGCTGGTCGTTCGTCGGTTGGTGAGCGCCAAGCCCATAATGGTTTCAGCGCCACTTTAGATTTACGGTTTAAAAATTTATTTCTCAAAAGAATTTACAAATTCACTTATAGAGAAAATACAGATTATTTATGTCTAAATGTTATGCGCCATTAAGATTTACAACAACTATACGAGATCAGAATGGCTCTCAAACAGCTTAAGAGCAACAATGCACCAGGGGAGGACGGAATAACGACAGAGCTACTGAAAGCGGGTGGAACACCGGTACTTAAGACCTTCAGAAGCTGTTTAACTCCGTCATCCTCGAGGGTACTACGCCAGAGGCGTGTACAGGAGCGTAGTGGTTTTGTTCTTTAACAAAGGTGATAAAACCATCTTGAAGAATTATAGGCCCATTTCGCTGCTGCGCCAAGTCTATAAGCTGTTTTCGAGAGTAGTTACAAACCGTCTCGCTCGTAGCTTTGACGACTTTCAGCCTCCCGAACAAGCTGGATTCTGGAAAGGCTTTAGCACAGTAGACCACATCCATATGATCCGGCAGATTATACAGAAGACCGAAGAGTATAATCGGCCACTATGTCTAGCGTTTGTGGATTACGAGAAAGCCTTTGATTCAGTCGAGACCTGGGCAGTGCTACAGTCATTACAGCGGTGCCAGATTGATTACCGATACATCGAAGTGTTGAAGTGTTTGTACAGCAAGGCCACCATGACAGTCTGTCTTCAGGATCAGAGCACGAATTCCATCCACGTGCAAAAAGTGGTGAGACAGGGAGACGTTATTTCTCCGAAATTGTTCACCTCTGCACTGGAAGATATATTCAAACTTTTGAACTGGAACAGATATGGTGTTAACATCAATGGCAAATACATCACTCACCTTCGATTTGCTGATGATACAGTCATCACGGCGGAAACCCTGGAAGACCTAAGCACAATGCTAGTGACTTCAATATTGTTTCCCAACAGGTTTGTCTTAAAATGAACATGGGCTAGACGAACATCATGTCAAATGCCCATGTCGTACCCATGCTGGTTTATGTTGGGAACGATATAATCGAAGCTGTTGATTACTACTACTTAGGTCAGACGATCCAACTGGGTAGATTCAACTTCGACAATGATGTCAACCGACGAATCCAACTCGGATGGGCAGCGTTCGGAAAATTACGCCATATCTTCTCGTCGCAGATACCGCAGAGCCTCAAAACCAAAGTTTATAATCAGTGCGTATTGCCAGTCATGACATACGGCACTGACGTGGTTGCTAACTATTGGTCTCATACACAAGTTCAGAGTCGCACAGCGTGCAATGGAGAGAGCTATGCTCGGTGTTTCACTACGTGATAGAATCCGAAATGAGGAAATCCGTAGAAGAACGAAGGCTACCGACATAGCTCTCAGAGTTTGCAAGTTGAAGTGGCAATGGACAGGCCATATACTTCGCAGAACCGACAACCGCTGGGGAATAAAGGTTCTCGAATGGCGACCACGAACAAGCAAGCGAAGTGTGGGGAGACCCCCCACACGATGGACCGACGACATTGTAGCCATCGCAGGAAGTCGGTGGATGGAGGTGGCACAAGATCGCTCGTCATGGCACTCTTTGGGGGAGGCCTATGTTCAGCAGTGGATTTCTAAAGGCTAACATGATGATGATGATCCTAAGTATTTTGATTTTTAAGCGTAAGCAAGCTAAAGTAGCAGTGGTAAGTGGTGGAGGTCACATTTCCCGAAGAACAGACAACCGTTGGGGTAGACGAGTTCTCGAGTGGAGACCACGTTTAGGCAAACGTAGTGTAGGATGCCCTGTGGCCAAGTGAAGTTACGACAAGCGAAAAGGTGGCTGGAAGAAAATGGACGCGGAGTTTTTTTTTAAATTTCTTTGAGTGACGAGACGGGCAGGTGGTAAGCCTCGCGCCTGCCCATAACAGTAGCAGTGCCACCCAGAACCTTGGTTGCATAATGTTGCGCGTCACTGCACTGCGCTCGTCACCCTTTTTTTTTTTTTTTTTTTTGATTGTGGGATATGCCTGCGCACTTCCCTTCCACCACGGGGGTGATGGAAGGGAGTATGTGGGGCTCGCACCCACTAAAACCCCCCCGTGAGCAGTCCTCCACCTAGGTGGGGCAAGATGGGGTCGCGGTAGCATTCTACCATCTTGCCCCTGTAAGATAAGGCCGCTAAAGGCCGATAAGGGTCTGCCACAGGGGCAAGATGGTAGAATGCTACCGCGACTCCATCTTGCCCCTGTGGCAGGCCCTTATCGGGTCTCTCCGCCTTTGGAGGGGCAACCTTGCTCACAAAGGACATGTGGGGCCGTGCAAGCCGATGAAGAGTCCCCCGACTCTCCACCAGTGACCCCACTACGGAGGAGGGAGGAGGTGGGCAAAACGCCTCCTCCTCCCACCTATTCTCCTGCGCCGGAGCGCGTCCGCTCGGGCGTCCGTCTCCCTGGCCCGCTCCGCGGTCTCCTTCTGCACCATAACGGCTTCGCAGAAGGAGACCATTGCCTGCCACGATCTCTCGCTGCCAAGCATAGCGTTTACTACGCTTGGCAGAGAGAGATCCCGTCCTATCATCATTGAAAGCGTGTGCCGCTGCGGGCCCCATGCGGCACACGCCTCCAGCGTGTGGAGCGCCGTGTCCTCCGGTACCCCACACTCGTGGCACACCGGAGTCCTTTCCCGTCTTGCGATCTTGTGCAGGTACTTTCCGAAACATCCGTGTCCGGATAGCACCTGCACCAATCGGAAGGTTAGCGGCCCAAATTTCCGCCTCACCCACCTCCGAAGGACCGGGCGGATAGCCTCCACCGTCCACTGCCCAGGGACCGGTGGAGCCAGGTCCTCCGTCCACCGCGGCAACATGGCAGCCCTCGCCTGCCGTCGCATGCGCGTGACCTCCTCCCACGCTGGGGGGTCTCCGCGGGATCTCCTCTCCGCCACGAAGTGGTAAACTTCGGCGAGGATCTCCGCTTGGAGCTCCCAAGGGGGATCACCGGCCAACACGCACCCTGCCGTCCAGGACACTGCGCTCGTCACCCTGATATATTGGTTGTTAAGTCTCATTGCCCAGTAATTTCGCTGGAAACATTGCCCTTCAAACCGAAACACAAATGTTTATTCACAGATATTCAGCCGCCAAGCAGTAGTGTGCTTGGCTTGGCGGCTGAATATCTGAAAAAAGGTGTGGTAGGTACTTCCACAGGTGGCCTCTTGCGTAAGAGGCCTACCAGTGCGTAAGAGGCCTACCAGTACAAAGAGCTGAAGACCGAGCTCAGTGGCGTGCATTAGGAGAGGCCTGCATCCACCAGTGGACAAATATAGGCTGATCCTAAGTATTTAACTATTTAGCAGTGTCGCCAGCTTGTCAAAAAAAACTATATTTTTTTACCGTTCCCGTAAGACGGATTAAAGCAAATAATTAAAAAAATTGGAGTGTGACGTAGTGGTTACGAAGGCTTATTTTGCAAAAGCATGTGCTGCGCAGGGGCATGGATCAAGTTCAAGTCCTACCCGTAATGCAAATGTTTCATTAAGAAAAATAATAATAATTAGATATGTATCTACGTCTTTGGAGTAATGGTGGCCGAGCGATTATATGGAGGCTTTGCAATCTAATGACACCGATTTCGGCCCAGCACCAAGTTATGTTTCGGATTTTCCATCGCTTCGTGCTTCGGAGGGCACGTTAAGCTGTCGGTCCCGGTTGTTATTGCAGTCGTTAAGCCATGTCAGAGGCCCTCGGGCTGCTTGACAAACTCTGTCACCAGAGGCCCGCACTACCTCATACGACAAGAAAGCAACTGTTTTTTTTCAAATTGCTAAATTCTTTGCAGTTTGCACATATTTCATTTGAAACATTGTTTGTTTGGCGAGCTTTCACGCGATAACGGCTGGACGGATTTTGATGAAATTTGGAATGGAGATAGCTTATACCCTGGAATAAAACATAGGATAATTTTTTTTTCCGGAAAATTGTAAGTTTCCACGGGAAAACTGAAATGTTGATTACTCGCAGCGAGGGACGGTTTCCATGAAAACGAAATAACAAATAACATGTCTGTCAATAAACATCAAGAGCGTCGGTGCTTTTGCATTTGTTTTTAATATCCTAGAAGAACATAGGATGTTTTTTTTCGCGATAAACTGTAGTCCACGCGGATGAAGTCGCGGGCGGGAAAGCTAGTAAAATCATTTAATATGGTGGAAATAAGCTCCAATTATTGACAAATTCAATTGTATGGTCAATTCATCCGCCAACGGACACTTAATCCCTTGGGTGGCCTGACAACCTCTGACAAGAGAGTGTGGAACTACCTGATTTGACATACAAAAAAATAAAAAAACCCTTATGTTTATTTTTTCCGCTCCCTCTGGGCTGGGCAGCGCTGCGTGCCTTCGTCAAACAGCCTAATGCTGAGTTAAGGCCCATTCATCACCACTTTAATTATCTACTTTTACCTTTTCTTTGTTTTCCTTTTCTATTGTACCTACTTAATTTTTCTAATTATTTGTATCTTTTATTTTTGTGTGTGTTGAATAAATGTATTTTTCATTATTTTCTTTTTTCTTTCTTACATACATACACACCAGTGGTTTAGGGTGGCGAGCGCAGTAGTTTCAGACTTTGCAATTGACGGCCGGTTGCCCTAGTGCCTAGTGAGTTTAACTACGAAGTCAAAGGTCGCGAGTTCGAATCGCGCAAGGTGCAAACATTTATGTGATGTGCAGAAATGTTTGTTTCCGAGTCATGGATGTAATTCGTACCTATGTACGTTTATCCGTTGTCTAGTTCCCATAGTACAGGTTATCCTAATTTGGTCGAATGTACTAAATATACTATTACATTATAATGCAAAGTTATGGGTAGCACATGTACACAGGGAAAAATAAATCGTCAAAATAGGGGAAAATGTATTTTATCGAATTGTATAGGGAAAGGGTTACGCAAAAGCTCCATTTGTTAAATATTATAATGACATCGCGTCGTAACAAGGCGACAGATTGGGGTTTGGTACAATGCATAAGTGTTTGTTACCTTTTAGAGCCTTATTTCATTGAGAGACCACGGTCGCGCCACCGGTCGTGCACCGTAGTCTTTGAGCTTACCAAAGGAGACACCAGAGCAGACACCAAAATCCACACAAAATGGACGTCGTTGAGTAGTTCATGCCATCCTGTTCTCCAAAAAGGTCCACGACTTCCTCATAGCATATCTGTTTTAAGTCTCTACTGGAATAATCAATAGGTAGACATTCAGTGCCCGCGTCGATGCTGGTTGCGACACCGAATTGGATGTGCAAACAAGCGAACACCAGGCCCCAAGTTTGTTAGCTATTAACAAAAGCCTTGCCACTGCGATACCTCTGCGATTGGACTGTCGATAGTGTTTTTGGTAGTCTGCTAAATCAAGTACACTATCGCAGTTTTATAGCAAAAGCAACGCAGTAGCATGTATATGCTACGGCTTCCGAAAAACTCTTGAATGTTGCCACTGAAATAAAATGGCTATCAATCAAGCATCAGTAGGCCAGTAAGTAGAGAAATTTGCCTTGCAAAAGGTGGTGTAGTAATGATTTTCACATATGTTGTTAGGGGTTAGACTCTGATGAAAAATCCAAGTTTTTGACCTTGGTGGTGGGGGCGTTAGCCGCCATCTGAGTTGATAATTAGTTTTTCTTTTAATAGTTCTTTAACAGTTAGCTTTGTGCCAAAAGTATCCATGAAAAGTATAAAGAAGATAATATTTACAATATTTTTTTGCATTCACTGTGGTTCTGTAAGTCTCATAGGTAAGAAATTACAAGAAGCGAAAAATACATCTTTACTAAAAATGCTCCAATGACGGAACAACGTATATTCTTAACCGCTGAATGTAGAGACTTTATATGTTGAGTGTGTTTATAAAAAGGTAACAACTTACACGAAAACCGCACACCGTATATATTTTGAAGACAGTGTTGACATTAGACAGTCGAAATTTTGAATGTAAGCTCCCGAAATAAAACAAACTTACATGTGAATAAGGAATTTTCAAAATTTTCGAAAACAAAACGTCAGGCTCAGTTTTTCATCTCAATTTTCCTATTATTTTATGAAAATCTGTCCATTTGTAGGACAAAGCTTCATATTTTCCCCTAATCCCACAGCATCAAAACATCATTATTGTGGTTTTCTAGTCAAAATACATCGATATCAGCCCGCGATCGAAACTTTCATAATGGAAATCATTCAGTGCAATAAGTCGCAGTCTCTTATAACTTGGCGCTACCAAGTCAACAAACGCAGGCGAAGGCGGGCGCCACACGCCACCGTCACCAATTTAACCCTTCGACGGGAAAATTGACACATAGAAGCTGGCAGGGAGTTAGAAATGATCCTATATGGATGTGGCGTGTGTGCACACTTGCACATATGGATGCTGATTAAATTTGGGATACCCACGCGGCAGCTCCTTGAGTGGTTATATCTGATCTATATTTGAGGCGACTGAAGTAACACCCCAATGAATAACTCAACTTCACTTTAGAAGTTAACTTTATTTATACTTATTACAGCAGGAAGTACCAAAAAGTCTGTACAATGAAGATAATAAACAAGCAGCAAATCAAAAATCTACTTAAACAATTATCTAAAAAAAAAAAAAAAAATTTTCATCGAGTTGTGAGCTACCCTGAAAGTTTCAGCCGGATAGTGCTCGAAATCGGAGTTGCAAGATTCCGCCCGAACAAGAAAGTGACTTAATAAAAACGTATTAAAAATATGGTATAGGTTACTTAAAATAAGCCACTGAACAAAAATATAACACTTTTAAAAATCATGCCTGTCTGTTTGTATGTTTGTTCGCGCATCACGTTAAAACTATTGGAAAGATTGCGATGCGTTTTTCGACAAATCAAAATCAAATACAAATCGTTTTGATACTTGAAATTTACTTTACCAGGTATTTATATGCTACGTTATTATTGTTTGAGGAGTTCATGAGCCTCAAATACTGCTTTTGCTTTTAAACAGTCTGTTTTTGCAAGACAGACAACTTCTCAATAGATCTGGCCAAGTAGGCTACAAAGTACTAGATTTCTTCACAAACTTTTTACGTTGCAGTACTATTCTGTAATAGTTATAGTGAAGTAAGTAGTGTGTGAGGTTTAGACAAAATTAGCACAATCATTGATTTTGTATGTCATATCCAAAGGTATATCATTCCACACTGAACGTACACGTAAATTCACGAGCACGAAAGCTATCGGTGCGTTATAACGAACGAATGAATATGAATATGAAGCGATTGTCGCCCGTTGTGTACGCGCCTTTACATTAACATAAATTAATGGCGACTAGCGAATGGTTGGCGGTTGGATGGTAACACTAGGGGTTGTATGGCAACACTAGAGGTTGTATTTATAGATACTTTAGAAGCAGTAGTGTGCAAACATTGCTTTATTCCTGAATGAACTTTAGCTAGATACATTTAAAAAGGACTAGCCTTCCCTCCCGCGACTTCGTCCGCGCGGACTACTGTTTATCGCGAACCTATGTTCTCATAGGATATTAAAAACCAATGCAAAAGAAGGTATAGCACCAACGCCAACAACCACAACCAACGTTTTTTGACAGACTTGTTATTTCGTTTCCATGGCAACCGTTCCTTACAGCGAGTAACCACAACATTTTCCAGTTTTCCCGTGAAAACTTTCAATTTTCTGGGATAAAATGTAACCCATGTTTTATTCTAGGGTATAAGCTATCTCCATTCCAAATTTCATCAAAATCCGTCCAACTGCTATCGCGTGAAATCTCCCCAAACAAACAGACAACGTTTCACTTTTATATATTGGTATGGATATAAGATTTTAAAGGTAAAAACTGGACTTTATCTCTTCTCACCCAACAACGAGACGTAGTCTCGTTTTGTTGGGTGAGAAGAGATAAGACACGTTTGCGAGCGTTTCTTACTCCTCTTGAGAAAGATCGCCGGATGTAATTGAAACTATAGTTGGAATAATTCAACTTTTATACATGAGTGATTCCTGATTTTAAAATGTATAAAAATTACGCTAGGTTTAATAGGAACTAAGATTGTTATGAACTATCGTTTGGTCTTTTCTCGTCGCTGTATTCTCTGATAATTTTAATTAACTATGTTGATTAGAGATCATTCGAAGTAAGATGATTTTATTACCACGTCTTTAATGAGTCACTTTCTTGTTTTTCTGTCTGTCTGTCGTTCCGGTGGAATCTTGCAATTCAAATTTCGAGCACTTCCCAATTAGCTATCCGGCTGAAACATCCAGGGTAGCTCACAACTCGATGACTGCATAATAAAAATTAAAACACTTTGATTTTAGATTAGTTTTTTAATCTACATGTTTGCCTGGATTTACTTAGATTTCATGTTAACCCGAATTGCAAGTGAATTAATCAAGAACGTATCAGCGTGAGAGTTATACTTAGGATCTCTGCGAGATAAAATCCGGAATGTGGATATCCGCAAAAGAACTGAAGCTCACACTGCCATAGCGCTCTCAGAATTAACAAATTGAAGTGGCAATGGGCAGGCCACATAGCTCGCAATACCTATAACCGTTTGGTAAGGAATGTTCTTGAATGGTGTTCCACGGGGGAGAACTATGTTCAGCAGGCATCTTCTGGCTGATGATGATGTGTCTTCATGAATTAACGCTTCATCTTTAGACTATATTGTTCACAGCAGGACTTAGGACTCTCCTAATACACGCCACTGAGCTCGGTATTCAGCTCTCTGCATCAATTTCCTTCCAGTTGCTTTTCGCAACTCGTCACTCCACCTGGCCATAGGGCGTCCTACGCTACATTTGCCTAAGCGCGGTCACCACTCGAGAACTCGACAACCCCAATGGTTATCGGAAATGTGGCCCACTGCCACTTAGAGCTCTGTCGGATCATTCATTGCGAAATAGCTCGCTGGTAGACTAGTCTAACCGTAAGTGTCCACGCAGGTTTACTGGTAGGGCGCACTGATTGAAGACTTTTGCTTTCTGTAACGCCGGCGTTACTCTAACCATGGCTTGCCGCGAGATAGACTTAGATAGACTTACGCGCTAGAAAGAGAGACGCATATAAAATGATACGCATCAAGGTCGTGCGAGCTGAATTGCACTTTATTGAGTGGCGGCAAGAGTCGCTTTTTATTTAATTGTCTTAGCGGAGTGAGCCTTCTGTACGTTATTACTATTATTTCTTCTGTGCTTTTGCTTACATGCAATTTTTGTTCGCAGCGAGGTGGTAGAATTGCTCATAGATTCCGGAGTCGACCCTAACATCCGCACCGACAAAGGCACACCGCTTCACGAAGCGGCCTGCAGTGCGAGAGATGCAGTGGTCCGATTGCTGCTCACGAAAGGCGCAGACTTGAAGGCGAAGGACAAGAATGGAATGACTGTTAAAGAACTGCTCAATAATACGGCAGTATACCCAGAAGAAGCAACTAGAAAAGTCCGGATGGTTATTGAAGGTAATTATCTTAGGAATAAGGGGCGCAGAACGGTAATGGTGTTCTTTGCGATTCAACGACACTGGGTTCGATCCTTGACACCACACCATTGATTTCATTAAAATCCGTGCAGGTTTGCTATCGCTATAGGCAATCATAGTGTAAGACGCCCTCCGGCTAGATGGCTAGATGGCGACGACTTATGCAAAGTAGCTGGCAGTAAGAACATGAGAAGAACCGATGATCAAACTGGGTTTATTGGCGCGCATAAGACAGGCTTATGTCCAGCAGTGGACTAATGCAGGCTGTTGACGATGATGCTGAGCTATTGATGTATAAACGTCTAATGGCGCGGTACGGAGGTAACGACGGCTCTTGGCGTGGTGACTCACCGCTTGTGGCTCGTCGGCTCGATCCGCCGCAGCTCTGCCATATTAAAGTTATACGCCATCACATAAATGTGCAAAATGTGAACACTCCAGTTGGGAATTTAACTCTGGTACTACAGACCGGCGGCCGAACGGTCTCTCTTTGCTCCAACCAGACTTATGGGATTAGGCCGAAAAGTGAGTATAGATCAGATGAAGAGTTGCGGATTCACAGATTCACGCGCGGTGCAAAACGTTGCTCGTTGTTTTAGTTTTTTTTATGTTTACATATCTGCCAGGCGTCCCACGGTTCATTTAGTTTTCTATTATTAATCATTTTGACGCTGTTTTTTTGATTCAAATTTTCATAGTGTCATATATTCCTATCAAGCTTACTGTTTTGCAATTGCCTCTGCAGAATTCATCCACCACAAGAATTCATATGATAGCGAAGAGGACCTGCCGGGGTTTCCAGTCGACTACAGTCCCACCGCCCCTGTGTAAGTTCTAATCTAATCTCTAGTAGTAGTTAGGTAAAGTTCAAATTCGTATAAAATATGCGATGATTAAAATGTAATATAGTCAGCTCAAAAAACTACGAAAGAAACATTAGAAAAACTAAGTATAGACACATTTTTAACCGTATTTCTAAAAAGAGGTTTTCTATGTTGTTTTGAGTTAATGATTTCTGAACCGAATTCAATTATAACTTTTTTCAAACTTAATTTGAATTTGGTTTATGGTTTAAATAATATTTTAATCCTCCTAATATAAAAATGTGAAACGTCTGTT
Source organism: Alsophila aescularia (assembly GCA_946251855.1). Taxonomy (NCBI): domain Eukaryota; kingdom Metazoa; phylum Arthropoda; class Insecta; order Lepidoptera; family Geometridae; genus Alsophila; species Alsophila aescularia. The sequence continues at coordinate 19,219,856 of OX276381.1, forward strand.
TGTTTGTTTGTTTTGGGAGCTATCACGCGATAACGACTTGACGGATTTTCATGAAATTGGGAAAGGAGATAGCTTATACCCTGGAATAACATATAGGACACTTTCATAATTCCCGACGCGGGTGAAACCGCGGGGCGCAGCTAGTAAAAGAAACTTAATATCTTAGTAACAAAAAAAATTTCATTTTTTTAAGATATATTTTTCAGCTGACTACATTGCAATTAAATTTAAAAAACATATTTAAAATTTAGTTGGTACTGTTTTAACTCTGTGCCTATCGGAAAGAATAAGAAATCTTGTTCGCATCGAAAAGCTCATTTCCTCAATCTGAACATATTTATTTTGAGTAAGAATACTTTCTGATATGAACACTAAAACAACACAAAAAGTGAAACATTAACATACTTGAAAATGATAAATTTAAAAACATACTTAACGTTATCGGAAATAATAAGAAATCTTGTTCGTATCGAAAAGCTCGTTAAAAGCTCGTCGAATAAATTTCAATTTATTATTTTCAAGTATGTCACTTTTTGTAATAATGTTGTTTTAGTGTTCATATCAGAAACTATGTATTCTGACTCAAAAAAATATGTTCAGATTGAGGTAACGATAATCATAAGATATAAGTTTATTATTTTGAAGTATGTTAATGTTTCACTTTTTGAAATAATGTTGTTTTAACATAAACATAAGTTTATGTTTTTCCGAATGGCATTGAGAAGAAAAAAGATAAATTTCCTTTAGAATAGAACATCTCATTCAACTTCCATCAATCATGGTGTTGGTTCTATCTTTCTATTCTATAAGTCCACCCTATTCAATTGTAACACACTAACATTGCATGCACCTACTTCAAACATAACCCCAAAGGTTCCTCTAAACGCCTTTGTGGTCCCTGAAATACTCTAAAACCTATCATTCAAAGCAAAAGGGGTTCTTGTAAGCACGTTCCTACCTGTAATTACTCAAATATTCCACGCGAAAGGGCTCTAAACATTCGGGTTTAATTTGAGTGCGTGTCAGCCCACGCTTTCCCATCACCTTTGAACTCTGATTGCTATCTTTCGTGCCCTCTTTCCTAGCATTTTCTTATATTTAGTTTTTCGTCACCAAGCGCAAACCGCGGTTAGAAAATGTGTTTCTTTCATTTGTCTTACATTATTTTTGCTTACTGTCAAATTGCTGAGTTTAATTCATATTAGATAAAGCATCCGCTTTCTTTATAAAAAAACATGAAAAAACTCTGGTTATGAAATAAATAATGTTTGAAAAACAAACAAAAAAGTGAAAACACATTCAATGGTTGTACCTCATTAAAATCTTCCGTGTCTTTGATTTTGTCTGAAAACGGCCAACGGAGACGGCTATAATGTTAGGAAGAGATTTCCCTTCGCCGGCGTCCTTTGATGGGCAAAGGCTCTAGTTAAACCGTGTACTTTTCAAATAAAAGACACCCAGACGCCTGCGAAAAGATAAAAACCGTATACAATTTAACCTAATGAGTACAGCCTACGCGAAAATAAACAGTACTTGATAAAGGTTAAAGGCAAATTTCGTCAAATCCATTATTATTCAACGTGTAATTAAAACAATAATCAAAATTATGTACTATTTCCTGTAATTTCTTAGATGACATGTTTCAATTTGCAGGTCTTTGGTTAAAGCATCTCCTAGTATGTCGCTTGGCACTATGACTAATAAAAATGCTTATTTGCGAGATTTAAAGTCATTGTTTAGTGACAAAGATGTGACTAACGGAAATTCATCGTTATCCAAAAGTATATCTCCAAAGTATTTAAGCAAGGATTCTATGGATCCCGAACTAATCGCACGAACGGATAGCTTCCTCACAAAACAGAAATTTATACAAAAAGTTGTTAATGATACAGATCTACGTGGCAGTGAAATATTAAAATCAAATGTGTTTGTTAAGCATTGCGGAGTACTATCAGAGCTTCAAGCTCTGCACTCCACTGTAGTCAAAGCTGATAAACCGTCTCCTAAGAGTAAACAGATTGTACAATCAAGCATATTCAAAAAGATATCAGATATATGGCCGGGCTTGGATCAAGAATACAGTACTAGGCCTGCCAGACTGGATAGTATTGATAAAAAGAAACCCGTGCCCCTACCGAAACCTTCAGTAAAAGTTAACAATGTTGATCACGATGAAGTTGATAGAGTTATTATAAAAAAAGTGCGTTTGACTTTGTCTGTAGAACAACAGTCAAGTCTACAAACTATATCAAACGAAATCGAGTTTGACGATGGCATATATGCAAACCTCCCTAAGCACGAACAAATTTATGCAAATTTGCCGGGCAAGTTAGTAGATTCTGAACCAATATACGATAATGTGCCCAAAATTAATGTGCCGGATGACGTAAAAGCTAATATGTCCGCTGAGGATAATGAATATGCCACTATGACCTGTGAAGTAACTAATGAAAATAAATTAGAAGTACAAAGTCCGGCCTCCTCCGAGGGTATTTATTTAGAAATGAGTCCACAACCACCACGCAAAAGACTGCCATCTGCTTTGTTGCCTACCAGAGCTTCGACTAGGAGACGTAGTTTATCAGTCGATTATATTAATTATGACGAGGATTTAGAACTTCGTTGTTTTAAAAATAAAAGAACGTACAGTAAAATAAAATCCATACCGGACTGTTTCCATTTTGGATTAGATTTAAAACCTTATGTACAATACGAGCATATAAGAGGTGTTTCCGGATGTCTCTTTGAGACAAATTCAGAAGATGAATATTGTAATATTTACGAGTTAAATCCTAAGACTATACGTGAAGATGTCCCACCATTTATAAAGAAAAAAATTAAAGTGACAAATGTGTTTTGTTATTGCAATTTATCAAATTATCAATGCAATAACAGTCAAAATATATATTTCAGCTGTCAAAAAGACCTAAATGAGAACGATTCACAATACAGTTCCGTCCCAGATTACAAAAATCCATTAAAAACTCATAGAATTAAAGGCGATACCAGTAATTATGTTGCTTTCAAAAAAATTGAGAGTAACGACACATCATCCATCGATCAGGCAGATACGAGTGACAAAAAAAATTCAGGCGTATTCAAGAAAAAAGTGTTACAAATCAAACAAGTTTTTACTGATTGGTAGATATTTGTCGCTTCATTTATTTTACTGGTATATTGCTTGTAAACTTAAATTAAAGTATAAAACAATGCTTTTTTTGTTCTGGTATTTAATTTTCTATTTTCATTTATTAACAAATTTATTTCTTCACTTCATTATTTTCATGTTAATTTACAATTTATTTTTCATTTTTGCGCTCTATGTGTTTTACAGGATGGCCCCAGAGACCCAGAAAATATCTAACAAAAATATCAGCTTATTATCACCACCATCATCGTCTCTAACAAAAAGTCATCCACAAAGTTTTGTTAAAAAGCTTGCTTCTAAATGCTTGGGCCTCAAAGCAAAGTTTAACTCAGCTCCTAACATTTCTAACAATATGGGCACAGAGTCGGAAGTTGACGTGACGTCAAAATTGACGAACCAAAAGACCAACACTAACACATTGCTTATAGGTAATAGTAAGTTCTTCAAAATACTGTCGAAAAAGGAGGAATCGGGTGAAATAGTTTGCAATGACGAATTTGACACAATATCGCTAGACAGGTTAGGTACCCTAAACAGAGATTCCGTTGTTAATAGAAGCAACAGAAGCTGTCCCGGATTTAAAACATCTTTACCTAATATATCTGAAAACAATGAACTTAGTGATCACGAATCCATTGCGGAATCCGTAATTATTACGGATTTAGACGTCTATACGTCTGAGAAAAAAGTATATGGTTTAAATGAAGCAATTAACTACACTCCAAACCTCAATATATTCGAGCCTAGAGAGCGGACGTCTATTATTTCAAATGCGTCGACAGGTTCAGCTCATTTTATTAATGAATGCTATGAGTCGTATGAATTTGATAAAGATGTCTTAAATATTAATTCTTTCCCGCGTCCTTTTCCTAGACCAATCCCTACTAGTAGAAATAACAATGAGGATATGATCTATGAAAATGTTATGAACCTTAGACCAAAACCAACTCCGGCTGCTAGAACACATATTCCTGTAAAACTACCTTTAGACGAAGTTGAGAAAAAAGTGTTATACGAAAATGTTTCTGTTGTAAAAAAACCCGAACCGCCCAAAAGAACAATTTTACCTTCACAAACAAGCAGTTTAGACAGAGATCATTCACGTAGTGTTAGCAGGTCATCTACATTGTCTTCTGATTCAATGGTAGATGAGACCAATTTGGAAGATATTTTTCTGTCACAGAAATCTAAATCTTTTAAGCATGGACACGTACCACCATATGATTCTGTTTCTTACAAATCAGAAGTTCGCCGAACTCAGTCAACTGCTTCCGATTCCTCAGGTGTAACAGAAGCTAGTGCTATAGAAAATGTCGACTGCAGTGACGTCACGGACGACAAAGCTTTATATTTGTCCATGACTGGCACACTGCCAAATAAGAAAACAAATACTGAAAAGAAAAAGGTACTTTTCAGGCACAAAACGTTCACTAATATAGAAGTAGATAGGAATTCTGTTAAAGTCAAAGACTTACCACAGTGGAATAATGATTTTTTAAAGGAGACTTTGGCACACTATCACATCAGAGGTACGGGTCATTGTATTTATAAAGCACCCACTGTCCAAGAGTTTTTGTACATTTTCAATAGAGATACACTGTACAAAGACGTACCACCTTTTACTAAAGTGCCGAACGATAAGAGAGACAGTTATTTTGAAACAGCTATATGCTTTTGTAAACCGAGACCTCCAAAACATCACAGTAGTGCTGAAGACTTATTAGAAAGGGTTCCGCAAGACGTGGAGGAAAGAGTTTCTATAGACCTTGACGCGTTGAAAAATAGACGAGAAATTTTTGCGACATCTTTCAAATGCTTTTGTGATTCAGGCGCGTGTACCTTTCATTCGACTCGTCGTGAATCACTTAATGATTTAGTAGTCAAGTTTTCGGCCATAAAGAAAAGTATTTCGACTCCAGATATCACCTTGGCTCCTTCGTTTTCGACTGCTCCTAGACCTAAAACAAGTTTACCAAAATATATTGCGCCACAAAACCTTGAAGAGCCATATGCTGTTGTTAGTGTTGAAGACATCATACAAAGAAGTAAAACTGACAAACAAGATGATGGTGAAACTTATTCTATAATGTCACCTGCTTCTACTTTGTCTTCTTCGGCATCTCGTATGTATTCGATCAAAGACATCGCAGAAGTGATTTCGTTGAAGAAATCATTATCGACCGCCTCGACTCTGTCTAATGCTTCCGATCTGCATCTGCCTGTACGAAAGTCGAGCTCCTCGGAATACTCTGGCCATTGGTCCTTGCAGTCGTGCAATTCGAACGTAACAATCAAATCTGACGCGTCATTCAAGTCGTGTCTCGAGGAATCTTCGGACGATGGTTCCGACGGCACCTTGCACTCCGACGACGAATCCGATACGGAAACTATTAAATCCGACATCAGTACAGCTAAAAGGCCGTGGGTGCACAGTGACTCTTTCAGGTTCGGGAGTAATACCAGACCTGAGATAGCCACTATTGTCGAGGAAAGTCATAGTTCCTTTGAAGATAAGTTTGAGTCGATGTCTTCTAAGTTTGAGAGTGGGATAAGCGTTGAGGGGTCGGAAAGTTCGTCATCGGGGGGCGAGGACGACAGCGGTGTTCCGAGGGGTGGTGATGTGTCGCTTGGTGCTTCGCTTGAGCGGGGTTCGGTATCGGGTGGTGTTTGCAGCGGGTCGGGTCGCCGGCGGTGGGACGAGATGGAAGGCATGAGTGAGGGCGACGCTCTCAGCCTTTCTAGCGCTGCCTCCAGCTGCGCACCTCTGCATCTAGTGCATCACCACGACTACAGCAAAGTCTCGGTGAGTTTAATCTCTTTGATATCTTAGTGTGTAAGTTAATAGATAAGTGATATCCACAAAATACCGCTGACAATGGTTTGGTCAACTAAGTTTGTTCAATCTAAAAAGGTCAGCGTATGAAAATACTATCTATATTCTGATTGGTATTCTCACATAGTTTTAAACAATTGAAAAAATTATTATCGTTAGCCAGATCAGATTTTAACAAAATGGTAAAGCCGTTGTAATAAGAAAATGACAGACCTATACTTATTAATTAGAAGAAATAATCAACAGATATCGTGCTTTAAACTACCATTACTCGCTGTTTTTATTGCGTGTAATCCTTTTTCATTGAGAAGATCATCTTCAAGCCAATTGCTTGTGGGAAAAATACTGTTAATTGAGGGCAGTTAACTTCATTTAGAATAAACATTCAGCTGTGACAACGCAATTGTTCTTAGAGCTTTGGACGGCAGAATCCAAACTTTATCCTTCTGTTTCAATATGGGTGGAGTTCTCCAGTATATTTATTTATTCTGAAGGTTCATGTATTGTGTATTTGTCTCAATGTTTGTTATCTATGAATTATGATGTCATTTACCGCGTCAGTACAATCCAGTTAGAATTAATCCTCTATTTTGCCTCGGTCTATACTTTTATTGTACCATACAGTACAAAAAAGATCCATCGCCCTCAATAGATACATATAATAATGTTTCACCCGATGGCCTGTTGCGCGACCTGTTACTGACCCAGTCACGCAATGTCGCACATAATGTTACTAAATTATTACCTGTCATGCTATATAATGGGTCATGTAATGGGAGTGTTTTATGTTACCTATGCCTTAGTCTCTGTGCCTTATTTTCGGCCAAAGGATGGGTATTATGGTGATATGAGTCGCCTAAAAACAAATTCATTTAACTGCTACTTTAAGAGTTACCTGATTTTGAAGTTATTCGCCACATATATCATGTAGGGTTCGATTAGTCTTTTAAACGTATTAAATTAATGAATCGGTCTTTATTCTTTCATTCTTATCTCGTTTTTCTATACGTACTTCAAAGGTTTCATATTATTAAACAGAAAAGAAGTTTCATTCATTCGTTAGTGCTTGCAGCATGGCGTCATTCACTTTTAAAATGCGTTTGAAATGACCGAACCCTACATTTGAGTTACGACTTTTTACGTTGAGTTTTCTGAAGGATTTCGTGAAAATATTCGACATTATAGTTTTATTATATTTTCAATTCAGCCCCTTTTATGACGATAAGCTTTGTTAAGAGTGAACATTTTTCTTCAGCCTCATCTGTGTCCTTCATCCTCATCTGTGAAATGTGAACGAGCGCTTTATAAATATTTCGTTCTTTATTCCTTTCATCTGTCTAGCTTTTGTAATTTTTAAAAAGGGGGCCCCAGGGCGTTCTTCAAATTACTTCATACATACTTCAATGCTCTTTTGAATTGCTTCTTAATCTCAACCACTGAGACTAGTAATTTAGGCTTACAAATTGATAGTTTTCTATTTAAAATTTCGTTAGATTAGTAGAAATAGTGTAGGCAATTTTGGTAAAATAAGTTACATCAATATCATTAAAAAAACGTATGTACTAGCCATGTCATGGTGAAACTCAGAACGGGCTATCACAATTATATGCGATATACAACATTTCGTGTCTGTGCTGTTAACTGCAGAGGAGTTCCCTAGTCAGGCCCCAACCCTGAGTGCAGCAACCATGTCATTGTGAAACTATAAATATCATAATAAAATGCGTACACAAAATTTTGTGTATGTGCTGTTAACCGTTGAAGACTTATTTTATCTTGAGCTAATCTTGATGACGATTCAGGTCATCCTTACCATAAAAATGCATTGTCATCGTAACTGAACCAACATGTAAAAATTCAACTCCGTAGGATAAGAGGAAGTGGTTCTAATTAAGCTTGCAAGATTTGAACAAACATACAAACATTGCAAGATTTGCAAGGTAAATAAAAGCTTCTCATGTAATTAAAGTGGGAAAGGTCGAAGGAAAAAGACCACGCGGTCGATCACCCACTCGATGGACGGACCAAATAAAAATCAGTAACTGGTCTGCCTATAGCAGATGCCATAAAAATAGCCGAGGACAGGACATCGTGGAAAAGTTTGGTGCAAGGAGTGATACTGAATATTCCGTCTAGCTAGACACTACCTTCATTATAGAGGATTACGACTAAGAAGAAGTAATTAAAGTTGGATGAGAACACTATGAACATTAATTATTTTTGTATTTTTTGTTTTGTAACACGAAGAAATATTATGCTTAGTCCCAACAGTAGAAACAGAATATCTCGTTTATTTTAAGTATGACCAATTTCTTTTCACGATCAAAAGATTTATGACTTCCGAATTTCAATTATTGTTGCTAGCTCCCATATTCATCTCTTTCGTACTCATAACTTTCAGTACTTAATCAACATCAAAGATTTACTAATACATGTGGGCAAAAGAAAGTATGAAGTATGACGTGCTTTAAAATTCCACGATTAGTGAGAATCGTGAGAAATGTCGTAAACGTCATTGGGGTAATTCTTCCCACGTGGTAGCGGTTAAAAATAAATTTATTCTTCTGGTAATAACTGGCTTCATATCACGAATGTATAAAAGTACTAAAGCGATGGTAGCCTAACGGCCCAATAGTGCAACTTAGAATCCAACGGGTTCGGTCCTAGGATCCACACTAATGACTTTTCTAATTTATGTGCGGTTTTCCATCGTTCTGTGCTTCGGATTACACGTTAAGCTGTCGGTCCCGACTGTTATTGTTTGATAGCAGTCGTTAAGCCATGTCAGGGGCCCTCGGGCGGCTTGACAAACTCCGAAACAGGCCACCTACCTCATACGAGAAACAAACAAAACAACATAAAAGTATTATAACCTACAAAAGCTTAACAGTGAAAAATTACGAACAATGAGGTATATTTAAACTTAGCAAATAGCAAAATCGATGAAATAAGTATTTTGTTTATTTCACTTGGGCTCCATGAGAGCGCACATGAAAGTTAAATGACTATTACTGTATTCGGAATACAACTATTCGAGATGAATAGACAAGAACTCGATGGCGTTCTTTTAGTCTCCGAATATTTCATAGTTTCATCACTAGTTGATTTTAAAACTAATTATAATTATTAGTCACTTGAGCATTTTGTCTCTCCGCATCTTTGTCATAGTTTTATGATAGGCTTTCTGAATCAAAACACTAAGATGCTGTAAGAAGCAAAAACCCTATATTTGGAATGAAAAATGTAATACTGTAATCAAGTCACAACGCTAATATTTTTATGCTCGTATATCTCTAGTCTCTTAGCAAAATTTTTACCTGATAAAAACACGATAACACAATTTTTTCTTGATCAAAAGTTTTTGAAACTTTCCTCTTTTTTGGTCTTAAGCGAAATATCTTAAAAACTATTATGAATATCGATCCGGAATTTGCTTTGCAAGATAGTTTTTAAGTTGATCTAGATACTTGCCTAGCGATTTTTCGTTATATCTCGTATGTCGTTCAAAATCAATGAATTTGTCTATAATCTGCTCCCGAGCTGCATCACTTCTCTCGTCTTCAACCTTGACCTAGACGAGCAGGACAAAAATTTCAGAGCGACAGCGCCTTAACTAAGATTTAAAATTTCCTTGTTTAAATCTCTAGTTTAGGCGCTGACGCTCTCAAATTTTAAGTTAAACTATGCTTATCCAATAATTTGAGAAATTTGAGAGATTGATGGAAGAACTTTTCACTGATGGCCTATTTTGTCACAAACAGAAGAGTGTTACTAGCTCTGCTTAAATCACCTGAATTAGGCCATTTATGTATGCCATTTCACTATCATGAAGGTGCCAAGAAGCTTTAGTTAAGCAATTAGTGATCTGTTCAAGCAATTAGAAATATCGGAAGCTCGGATGCCCAAATAAATATTCATAGTAATACCCCGTTTCTAACGTTAAATGTCATGAATATGTATTTATTAAGATACTTATCTCGAAGCTTAACATTCTGTAAATCTTATTTTATTACTCGATTTAAATGTGATATCTATGCGTTTTAATTCGTTATACAGATTATGGAAGTTAACTAAAACTAGATTCAATGCATTATTAAAAGACAAGAACTGGTGCAGTCGCGCATAGATTGATAACAAAATATCATTTTGATCTAACCTTGACGGTTTTGTTTGTTGTTTTAAAAGTTAGATTCAGTTACGTAAAATATTATTAACTCGTCCTGAAATTCGGTGTGTGATCAATGAATCAGTAAAAAAAAAACAATGATTATGGATACTTCTTCTTAATATTTTTGTCAGTAATGTTTAGCAGAAAAAATGGCCGGTTCGTATATCTTAAAACAAATCGTTTTCGCTTACTGTCCGTCAGCTTGGACATAAACGCCATACAAAAAACATCAAATAGTAACGAGACGTTGGAAAAACGACTCATTTCATTTTTATAGGAATGGGTTAGTCAGCTACTCTTACTTCAACTCGAAACTTTTTTTGCTTCCTTAATCGGTAGTTTTATCATCGATTACATTATTTCATCATCATCAGCTTTTGTCTATTCACTGCTGTCTTGCGCTGTTCTCTTCCATGTCCGGTTTAGTATGACTATTTGGCCTTCTAATAAACAGTTTTTGTATTATCCTACTTGTTAATTATATCACCCTCCTTCCAAAGGGCTTCAACAATGCAACCGATCTTTATAATCCCCGCATTATTATATCAATATACTTAATCCATTAACAATGTCTTCTCTATTTTTAGCCTACATTGTTACACTTGTACTCGGTTTCTCATCCCACATGTTAGCTTCGCATCGTGCGAGTAACTCGCGAAGAAATTGGGCGGCCAGTCGCTTCGTCGTGTATGCGATCGACGCCTGCGTCTGTCGCGAGTTTAATCGATAAATAATCGAAATCTTTATCGGTAAGCCGCATCGAATCGGTAATTAGGTGAAAGTGTTGTGTGTGATGTGATTGTGTTGTGAAGTGTTGAATGATACTGTATTGTGATTTTGTATGTAAGTATCGTTAGAAATATTGTGGAATGAATGTGTGAGTTTGAGTTGCAATGAAAAATGATTCAAAAGTTTAAAATAGGGCGTGAACTGGAATTGTTTTATCATATGATAAAGATCGGATTGTATGTGTTCATAAATTATTTATAACATACCTCACGTAGATTCGTACCTAAAATACGAAAAAAAAACCTACCTAAACAGGTATTAAAAAATTATACCTGTAGATTTGTACCTATCTTTGCTTCATAATTATTTAGCTTTCCTACATACAATTTCGTATAATTTCTAATATGCTCTTTTTTGTCGGTCTACTGTTTTCTCTCGATTGTTGAAGCAATCTGTGTGAAATATCAATGTTTTAATGTTTCTAAAACTTTGTGTCAAGGGCCCTATAACCCAGTTCCAGCGTTTCGTAAATTCACATCTATAAATACGCTTAAGAATTTGTAGCAGAGTTCTGAAGACACTGTTTCCTTTAATTTATAAATAAAACAAACATGGGCTTCAGTAACCCAAATTACAGCGTTGTTGATAGATTTGAACTATCCATTATGATAATCATGATTGATTCTCCACTTATCTCCTAATTGCTGTTTATGTTTGGCAGCTTTCTCTGGGGAGTCCTAATTTTAAACCACAGCGTATTACACGTTCACTTTACGTTCTTTGACTTAACCTCAATGATGTTTCAAAAATGCGAAATAAATACGAAAAAGGAAGAGGAAACTCACATGTCCAAAATCATCAAAATTCAAGATCGTTGTGTCATTTACTACAAATCCACACCACATATGCTATACTGCGTCAAAACTATGCAAGTGTGGGCCAGAGTCCAGTCCTGAGGCTGAGCTTAGAATACTAGAAAAATAATGCTCTAAAGATATCAATATATCTAACATTCAGTCAGTTTCTAAGTTTATACGATAATTATTTGAATTTCTCTTTTCCTTTACTGAGAATGGGTTTGTCAACAGCAGCGTGCGAATAGATGCACTTATTGTAATGTTGCAGAAAATGAATTCCTAGTGAGAACTTTTCTATTACGAAGAATTGCACAATTAAAAGCCCTCCAATGCGGAGCTCAGGTCTCAGCGACATATTATAGGTACCCTACAACTTTTGTATGATATGAAGTGATTGTAATTGGAATTAAAATTATACTCTTGCATAAATATCAATTTAATTTTTGGAACTCGACACGATTGATTTGATGATTGAAAATATGTGATTCAATGTCCATCGCCGGCTTCACACATTACGCTACTATTATGTCGCAAACAGGCGGTTCGAATGTTCTCAAGTTTCTGAAGCTCTCGTTTTGTAATTTTTTGTATTATGTTTTTATAGAGTGAATTTGCGGCACATAAATCTCATATTTCTATTCAGTATTTTCTACTTTTGTCTGCGAACTTTTGAAGCTTCCGTTTTGACATATTCAGTTTACAGTACGTGTTCACATCCCGAATTCGCGTCATATACCTAATATGTGAATTTGGCATATATCATACGTCGGTATTTTCTCGTTCTCGTTAATAAATCGAAAGTCCAGGATTTACGGAAATAGCGAAACGACTGGCGTTTGGCCGGATGCCAGTACGCGGACTTCGTTTACACGAGAAGTTAATAGTTTACTCGATATAACGCGTTTTTTTAACATCTTTATTTGCCAAAGGTTAGAAAACGAAAATATTGTCAAGGTTATGTTTTGTAACCGTTTCTAAACATAGAAGCATGATTTACTGAGCTTCTGTTTTTATATTTTGGTTTAATATGTACATAGTTTCTATAATTTTAAATATATTTTACATATTTAACGGTGTTTAAAGGTTAACATTATCTTAATTTGCCTTTTGCTGTTCTCTTGAATAGATAGCAGGATTGTTTCTTTTGCCTCCTACATCTTCTAATATTATGATATAACAATAAAAATACCTTCGTTTAATTCCAGAAACCATCAGCTCAGTTCACAAAGTCTCAACACTTCCCAAAGTTTAAAATCCACTTTGGCATACAAAAGTGAATCATACTTTTGACTCCATAACCATAAGATACTAAAATTTGCGTGGCAAATAGGTCCCAACAATAGCTAAGCTCTTACTAAATGAATGAGCTCAATGAATTAATAAAGTGTTAAAATGATTAAAAACACCCTATCTAAGCCATGTGCTAACGATTGCAACATAGACGGACATGTGGCCAACAGCAGATGCGCATACCACGTATTGTAAACTGTGAGTTTCACTATTAACTATATTGATTTCGTCACTCATATCTGGGTTAGCGGGACTAGCTGAAATGTGAGAAATATTGACTATAATGTGAGCTTTTGATTTATTGTGCTGAATATTTTTTGAATGTTTTTTTTTGGCTTCAATTCAATCAATGAGCTATAGAGAGAGTTTGGGGCTATGCAAGATAAAATCCGGGATATCGATACCGCAAAAGAACTAAAGTTACTGAAATAGAAGTGGCAATAGGCAGGCTACTTAGCTTGTAGAACCGACAACCGTTGTGGAGAATGGTTCTCGATTGGCGACCATGGACCGGAAAACGGAGCGTAGGCCCAAGAGGTTGGACCTGGTGAAAGTTGCGGGGAGCAGTTGGATAAAAGAAAGAAAAAATAAATACAAGAACAAGCAAAAATTATGAATGTATGTAACACCAGAGCCCCCAACCTCCACCTCCATTATAGCTAAGAAGCATCTCGATCACATCAGATTTCAACATAAAAAATCGCATCAATACGTTTGAGAGCTTCGATCCTGACTCCCTTCCGGCCATTATATCTAAGAACCATCATCACAACGATGCGATGGTGGCCTAACGGTTCTATAGTGCAATTTAGAATCCAACGATACCGGGTTCAAAACCTTGGCTCCAATGACTTTTCTTAGTTATGTGTGGTTTTCCATCGCTCTGTGCTTCGCAGGGCACGTTAAGCTGTCGTTCCCTGCTGTTATTGATTAATAGCAGTATTTAAGCCATTTCAGAGGCCCTCGGGCGGCTTGACAAACTCTGACATCAGAGGCCAGCACTACCTCATACGACAAACAAACAAACATCATCACACCAGCTTTCAAACAGAAAAAAAAACGCCTCAAAATGATCCATTCATTTGGAAGCTGCGTTGCCACAGACAAACACTTTCATCATCATCATCATGTCAGCCTTTAGAAGTCCACTGCTGAACATAGGCCTCCCCCAAAGAGCGCCATGACGAGCGATCCTGTGCCACCTCCATCCACCGACTTCCTGCGATGGCTACAATGTCTTCGGTCCATCGACGTTCATCGTCGTTTTTTTGTGTAACACTTTCATACACATCCCAAACTTATACCTCTCACTACTTACTTACCTCTCCCTTTTTGAGTTCGGGGGTTAAAAAGAACAACAAATTGGAAGAGGCATTGCGACATTTGCGACGCATGCCGGGCATTAGCTAGCATTTTATATGTTTTGAAATATTAATATTACGGATAGAAGAGGCATTGTGACATTTGCGACGCATGCCGGGCATTAGCTAGCATTTTATATGTTTTGAAATATTAATATTACGGATGGAAGAGGCATTGCGACATTTGCGACGCATGCCGGGCATTAGCTAGTATTTTATATGTTTTGAAATATTAATATTATGGATGGAAGAGGCATTGCGACATTTGCGACGCATGCCGGGCATTAGCTAGCATTTTATATGTTTTGAAATATTAATATTACGGATGGAAGAGGCATTGCGACATTTGCGACGCATGCCGGGCATTAGCTAGTATTTTATATGTTTTGAAATATTAATATTACGGATGGAAGAGGCATTGCGACATTTGCGACGCATGCCGGGCATTAGCTAGCATTTTATATGTTTTGAAATATTAATATTATGGATGGAAGAGGCATTGCGACATTTGCGACGCATGCCGGGCATTAGCTAGCATTTTATATGTTTTGAAATATTAATATTACGGATGGAAGAGGCATTGCGACATTTGCGACGCATGCCGGGCATTAGCTAGCATTTTATATGTTTTGAAATATTAATATTACGGATGGAAGAGGCATTGCGACATTTGCGACGCATGCCGGGCATTAGCTAGCATTTTATATGTTTTGAAATATTAATATTACGGATGGAAGAGGCATTGCGACATTTGCGACGCATGCCGGGCATTAGCTAGCATTTTATATGTTTTGAAATATTAATATTACGGATGGGATATTACCGTCCCATAAGACTGACAAGATAACAAACTAAGTTAATAATTTGAGGTGCGATGTAGGGGTTAAAAGGAATCACGGATGACGCGGGTCCAGGTTCTTCCTTTTGAAAAATTATAAGGTAATGTAACGTTTCTTTATACCATCAATACGACGAGGAAGAAGCTATTCAACAGTCTGGTTTAGGTGATTTCCAAAATGTAAGTCCACATCAAACCACAGATGAAATGAACCCAATCAGTCACGGTCAATATTCACATTCTCCATTTACCATATCAATCGCGATCCAACCGCGTTGGCGCCGGGTTAATGTTCCAAGATAAATACAGTTCATTTGTAGACCAGTAATCAATGTTCAGAAGTTTTTATTTACAGAATTTTTCAGATTTTGGCTTGTAAATAAAAAACTGCATAGCTTTCAGGGTTTTTTCTAAATTTAATCATCACAATTTTTTAAAATATGTTCTCTCTAAGCAGGCGTTAATGCTAAAATCATAAAAACAAATATGTATGTATTTCCAAAAATCCAATCCTTGTGAAAGTCATTTTTTAAAGCAATGTTTGTATGTATATATGTATGTTTGTTTAGGTCAAATCTTGCAAGCTGAATTAGACCTCCTTCCTCTTATCTTACGGAGTTGAATTTTGCATAGTGATTCATTTCTGATGACAATGCATTTTTATGGTAAGCATGTCCAGAATCGACATCCAGGAACAGCTCCAGATAAAGGAACTCTTCAACGGTCAACAGCACTGTCACGAAATTGTGTGTACACATTATATTACGATAGCCGGTTTGAAGTTTTACCATGACATGGTTGCTGCACTCCGGGTTGGTTCTTGACTAGGGAACTCCTCAATGGTTAACAGCAGACACGAAATGTTTGGGTACGCATTATATTATGCTAACTGGTTTAAAGTTTTATCATGACATGGTTGCTGGTGGACGGCTAGGCTCCTGATTAGGGAACTCCTCAACGGATAACAGCACAGACACGAAATGTTGTAAAAGTATTTAATTGTGATAGCCCGTTTTAAGTTACATCATGACATGACTATAAAACCTTCTTTTGTAATGTTTTAACTTATTTTAAACTGAAAAGAAGCTTGGTACAAGTACCTTCTGTTTAGTTGAAATGAAGGATTTCAATGTCTGTAAGTAGGATGATGATGTTGGTGATAAGTTGATGACGTGTATTTTTTGTAATCTTTAAAAGGTCTACGTTTGAACACCGAATCGCTTGATGTCTAGCTTATGCTGGCCCATACACGGCCATTCCGTTCAACCCTTAAACCTTTTATACAAAACCGCATATTCATGTGTGAAGTCTCTTACTGTCGTATTCTCGTGATATTAATGCGCCATGAGGGCTGCGCTTGCGCACGATAATTTATATCTCGGCCCTTTGATGTAGAAAGATACTTACGATTGCTTGTTTTCGTAGAAATGAAGGCTTTGTAGCGTGCGTGTTAATTTGTTTATTGAGTATTGCGGTCATCTGAACTAAACGTTACAAACCAGGATTGACAACAGTATTCTGATGTGACAATACGGCCCTCACACACGTCAATAATATTGCACGTGTGCGACTACCTAAGCTCTTAGGGTGACAGCGCAGTGGAATATATGACCCGCAAGATTGTATAACCTTAGTTCAGGGTGGCAATGCAGTTGTTATAGCAGGTGTGCTTACCATAGAGAGAGCGTTCTGCTCGTCTCGGCATTCAAATAAATAAATAAATTAGTAAAATTTTAATTTAGGAACTATCATCCTATTGAATTACTTACAATGATTTTTACACTAATTAAAAGGTATAGTAGCCACGAGTGATAAAACAGTAACTTTGAAACCGATGTAGTGAGATAACCTGTACCTACTTCACATGTCGTTACGTTATTTATTGTCTTCAAAACTTGTTGCCATTTTTTTGTTTACTTACCTGTTATTTCATTGTCTACGTCAATGGATTTTTAATTTTCCTGATGTAGTGACGAATTGTTGATGGGGTAGCCGGTAGAGCAATAGGTGATAAACGTACCTATATGAGTAACTTTAAACTTTTAAACCTAATGTGATGAGATAACCTGTACCTATTTAGTTACATTATTCTCTTCATAGCCTCGTTATAATGACGTTTGTTTACTTCTTTTCATTGTCTGCGTCAATGGGTTTTTCATTTTCCTGATGTAGTGATTAGTTGTTTACTTGCAAAATATATTTGGTAATGTGATTCATTTCTAAATATGTAATTCACGTTAGGACCTTTAATGGAGCCTTTGGAGGACCTTTTGGGCCAAATGGCAAAAATAACAGTAGAAACGCAAAAAAAAACACCTTTGGCTTTCGGTTTGGTACTTATGGACCAAATTAGCGTTCAGAAATGTTTTCGATAACCGCTAGTTTTGCATGACAAAATGACATGATGACCAAACCGAACGGCTTGTTAAAAATTTACATTTCAAAACTGCCAAGAATGCCCATATCTCAATCCGAACATGGGGTAAGCAATGGCTGAATGAAGTCCAGTAATTAATCTTTACCAATATATTTTTTAAGCATTCTTAGCAAGTTTTTGACTGCTATTAAACCTATCATTGTACGCAAGTACACATGTAAGTCTTGCACTGCGTAAAGATAGAAACATGATTTGAATTAATTCGTTCGATAGAAATATCAATGATAATACTAAAACCCTAAAAGAATTCATCGCTTAATTATATCAAAATTATACATATAGAAATAACTAGCTTAAAAGCTAAAAAAAAAACACGCCTGCCCTGCCAAAAAAGAACTTATGCCAATAAATTATATACTGTTGGAATGTGCCAACAAGGCCTTCAATTTGATACCCATATTGTAAAATTCTAAGTTTTTTTCGCATTTTTTTATGGGGCCATACTGCAGCCATATTGAATTTAAATAAAAATTGCCTATGTTACTCGGGGGTATGTACGTACGTCTAAATCTGTTCAGGAATTTAAAAGTTATGGTGAAACAAAGAAGCTCACATACGTACCTTAAAAACATTACACTCCTTTTTTGGGCAGTCGTGTTAACAAGTTGTCAAATTATAGAAGTTGTGATGCTGTAATCTAAGCCGTGACAACCTAGGACGGATGGACTGCACTGCGCTGTCTCATTAGGGTAGGTTTGACTACGCAACTTTAAAAACTAATGTAGGTATCTGGTTGACTAGCGCTGAACAGTGTCGTGCAATTGCAATTCAAAGATCTGGGAGATACTGCAATTTGATTGCTATGGCAGGCGGGGCGTTTACCAGGCGAACAATTGGCTCACTCAGTTTTAATCAACTATGGAAATTCATGTCTTCATAATTATTCTAAATTAGAAAACAAAAAAAAACTATGTATTATTCCAAGACCTAAAATACCAATATACCAACATTGGTCAAAATTTCTTCAGCCGTCAAAAAGTTTTTATCGTTTCCTCGGCTTGTACTAATCGGATTGAGATACCAAGTTCACCAGTTTTTAAGTCCAGTTTTATTATAAGTATAAATATAGAATAGGAGGAGAATAGTAGATAACTGCATCGAGCGCAAATGACTCATTGCTGCACCGAGTGTAAGGGGCTCTAAAAACTCGACGCAGCATGAAGTCACTTGAGCGAGTGTCATTAATCTGCTTTTCTTTCCACTACAAAGTAATATCAAAATTGTTCACATAAATGTAAGCAGTACAATTTTCAGTCACATTGACTTATAAATTCGCGCCAATTTCGTCGCGCTCATATTTAAAGTAGCACTTTCCTTTTTTAAATCTTTATTGGACGAATGCATTCATTCCTTATGGAACTATAATAAATCCTTTTCTGTATGTAATCTATGCTAAATTTAAAAAATAAAAACATAACAAGATACAGAAAACTGTGCTGTAATGGATTTCCATACTTACTTTCTGCCATAGACATATATATATTTCTGCACTGTTTTTATGATGAGCAGAAATGAAGTGCTTTCTGCTTACTTTTTAGATGAATAATGGTGATATTACTGTGTAGTGGGCAGAAAAATCATTATCTTCTGTAACGTAATAGACGTTAGCGTTAAAACGGTCCATTCAGTGACCGGCTGCGACCAATTTGAGCTTCATCCGCGACTTAGTATTGAATTACTTGGACCACTTGGGCTGTATAACGCTGTTCTAGGCATAGACGGCAGCGGGCTACTGCGAAGAAATATTGTATCTATACTTATAATAAAGCAATAAGAACGAAAAAAGTCTGAGACAAAGAAGATAATTTAAAAAAAAAAACGGGTATCTACTTAAAATAAGTTACTCAATAAGAATATAACAATTTTTAAGTTCGTGTTTGTCTGTTTGTTTGTCTGTATGTTTGTTCTAGCATCACGTAAAAACTATTGAATTGATTGTGATGCGGTTTTCACTGTTGGATTGCTTAGGGTTCTACTCATAAACTGGTGTACTTGGTATCTCAATCCGATGAGAAGTCGAGCAATCAATAAAAAACTATTTGAGGGCTGGACGATATACTTAGTATATTGTGTCTTGGAAATACATAGGATGTTTTTAATGTTATATTAGGATGTTGACTAATGGCCGGTTCCTATAACAAACCGTTTTCGCTTGCTGTCCTTCATACAAAAAACGTCAAAAAGACTCGTTTCATTTTTAAAAGGGGGGGGGGGGGTTCAATTCGTCACCAGATGACGTCACTAAACGCTGGCCTATCATCATCATCATCATCATAAGTCCGAACTTACTGCTGAACATGGGTCTCCAGATAATTATTCTAAAATAACCACGCTTGGTAGGCAGCTTGGTGACCGCACTTGATGTTGTTACTTATACAGGATAAGGGTGCTGCCAGTTTCCTGAATTTTCTATACAGGTTCTTGCAGCGCCCGTGGGTTGAGTAGGGGTGTACCTATTATTAAGCCAGGCCTATCATCATCAAAAGGCTACATTAGTCCACTGCTGGACGTAGGCTACTCCTAATGCGCGCCACCGAGCCCGATCTGTGGCTCTTCTCATGTACTTGCTGCCAGCTACTTTGCGTAAATCTTCGCTCCAACTAACTGGAAGGCGTCCTACTCTATGTTTGCCTATAGGTGGTCTCCACTCAAGAACTATTCTACCCCACCGGTTCTTCGAGTTATGAGACCGGCCCAATGCCAGTACAGTTTGCTGATTCTTTGAGCTATGTCGATGACTTTCGTTCTCTGCCGGATCACCTCGTTCCGGATGCGATCAATTAGAGAAACTCCGAGCATAGCCCGTTCCACAGCTCTCTGAGCGGCCCTAAATTTGAGCTGGCCTATACCTAATCAATAAAAAAAAGTCCCAACGTAGTTATTTCTTTGAACCTATTTTCGTCAATCTCATCTCTTGTAACTTGAAACCCCCGTCATCGTACTGTTTCAAATAAGCTATTACTCAATTGTGGCATTTATCCCGCTTCTGCGATGACAACGAGACGCAACACGAATAGATAGGCTATTTACGACGAACTCAAATTGATCATTATAAAGAGAAATTGATTTTCGCCAGTAAGAAGAGCTTGAATTTATGTTCCGCGCATTCCTTTAGCATATTTTGACTTAGGGTAACCATTTTTTTAACACTAATACTAGTGGCACAAAGTTATAAGTTTGATTCACAGGTCATCAACTAACAGAAAATGAAGGGTCACAGGTTTTTGAATAATTACTTAGCTTCATTCTTACTTAGATGCATCTTACTCGTAAGTTGCCAATAGCATCTCGTATTATTCCAAAGTTTGTACAAAAGGCAACAATAAACTCTACAAAAACAATTACACGGTGAGGCTGAAAATGTTCACTCCTGACTCCAACCCCGGACAGGGTTCTGACTGCCGTGTACCTTCCAGCCCACTCCGCCTAAGAAGCCGCCTCGACGGAACCTCTCGGTTTCTCCCACCCACGCCAACTCGCCTTCGTCAGGCTACAGCTACGAGCTGAGGGTTCACGCGAGGAGTCAGGACGATTTGGATGATATACAGGTAAAGGGTTTTAGGAAGACTCGTCGTTGGTAGGCAGCTTTGTGATGGCAAAGCGAAAAAATGCAACGGTTTTAGTCTTTCGAAACAAATTACGGTTTGCGTGTTCATTCTTTAGTCATTTAAAAATGTACAGCAATGAAAGTTGAGACCATGTTCGTAGAGTGTGTAAGCCATCCACTGGGATGTCTGATCTTGCAACGTCTAGTTTCTTGGTAGGTTTCCTAACCACGACTATCTTTGTTGCAGGGTGCTAAACATTACCTCAAACACGGCCGCTCGGTTGACCACTACGTCGACGGCAAGCTCTCCTACTCGGAGTACGAAGAGAATTACAATTCCCCCCGAGTGGTTCCCATCCCTAATCCTCGACCCAGCCTGAAGCAACGCTCGCAACCAGTAGCCATCACGGCTATGTACGAAAACGTCGTCATAAAGGAACAAAACCCTAGACGCAAACTTCGAAGAAATAACTTCAACGACAGCTATGATCCAAGAATGACCGCGCGGAAGTACTCCCACCAAGAGAAGTCTTCCCTTGAGAGTCTATTAGACGACCAGTCGATGAACAGTCCGAGCGATTGCGAGCGTTATTACGATGGGCCGAGGGTTGGAGTCCCTTTGTCTCCGACGCATTACGAACAGCCTCCCACGCCTGATCATCCGCCGCCGTCGGCGCGGCAGGCCGAGAATAGCATACACGAAAGGATCAGACCTTTGAGTCAGGTTAGTTCCGATTGTAGCTAGCTATTTAGGTCACCATAGTTAGTTTTATGTCTCGATGCACTTAGCTTGTTATGCTTTATTAGTTACACAAATCTACCGATTTAACTCCTGTTCAATAAAAACATGCAGTACCTGGCAGAGAATATGGGACATTCCAAGCTTTCATTTGACTTACGCCTTACACGCAAAATGTAGAATAACATTTTGCATGTAAAAGTATAACAAAAGCTTGGACCATGTTCCGTGACTTTTTTTGCTGAGTACAGTCAGTAGATTTCGAAGATTATTTATATTTGTTTGTTGCTGTCACTAAGGGGTGTTGATGTTGTTACAATTATACATCTTATAATATTTTAACGCCAATTTTTGTTTGTAAAGTTATTGCGTTATTGAAATTAGGGTGTTATACTTTTGTAGTGGAGTTAAATCTTTAGATCTTTTCTGTCAGAATCGATGGAAACTGTTTTATAAAGTAACACAATTTCATTGTTCCTACCCAATAATAAAAAAAAAACAATTTTCCTATTTTTGCTAACACCGATGTCGTACTATTTTACTCGCATGAGCATGCTAAAAGCATCCACTATATTTTTTCTTTATAATGTACATGTTTTAAACATTTCAGCTTATAATGGAAGTTGTAGAAGAAATAAGAATTAGAAAAAAGTCGCAGGGTGACGTAACGAATAGCTGATTTAAATATATTTTTGGAAATTACAATTATTGACAAGAAACACGACATATAGTCAATAAGAAAAAAAACCGCACTAGGTTCCATAAACAGATGGTGAAATGAAATCATAGAACTATTTTGAGGTCTTGAACTTTAAGCTCTTCTTTAATTTTAACGATGTGTCATTTTTCTTGGCGTAAACTGTACATGTACACCCTAGTCTTATATTT
Source organism: Alsophila aescularia (assembly GCA_946251855.1). Lineage (NCBI taxonomy): Eukaryota > Metazoa > Arthropoda > Insecta > Lepidoptera > Geometridae > Alsophila > Alsophila aescularia. Next base: position 19,242,691 of record OX276381.1, read on the forward strand.
GTGCTTATGGTGCTGCGTAGAATTAGTAATTAAAGTATATCGATGTTTTCTGTAAATAGATTTTATGTTATTTTAGTTAAGTTGCTAAAACTTAGTATTAATTGGTGCTTATGTAAGTTAAAATAAAATACTTACCCTACTTATTATATTCAATATGACTAGTGATTCAATAAATAAAAAAAAAGAATTTTAATTTCATGAAATAATAGGATTTAAATTAGCGTTATGTCAAGTTTTAATCGTGAAGTACCCTATATTCCAATGGGTTTTTTTCTATTACATACTCGAACTGTGCTATAATATTCAACGAATTAGTATTAATAAGTTACCTTGGTTATATGTGTTTTTATTGAGAATTTTAAGCTTACATTTGCATTTGATAATGTCACAAAATGTATTTTAATCATAAACTTATTCTACCATTTTTAACATCCCTCTCTTCTTTGAAAATAATTTGATTTATAGTTTTAATCATAAATACATAACTTTCTTTGTATGTGTACATTTAAATCAAAAAAGTTGAAAACTATATATATAATAAATGAGCTATATTTGATTGTTATAGCTATATAAGTATAACTATACCAATCTATATATCTGAATGTCCAACTTGAAATTTGTATGTGATAATATAATTGAATATTAAGAATCGATACTCTAAATTGACCGACATATATTAGTACAATCAATTTGTAGTATCGTTTCATGAAACATTTTAAAAGACAAAAAGGGTAGATATTCTCGTATAGCAGTTGAATTATACCAACTATAGTTTCAAACACATCTGGTGGTCTGTCTCAAGGGGAGTGTGGAACGCTCGCGAATGTGTCTCGTCTCGCCCTTGAGAAAGACCACCGGTTGTGGTTGAAACTATAGTTGGAATAAATCTACTGCCATTACGCGAGTACCTCATGTTTTTGTCTTATTTAAATGTCTATAAACGGTTCTTAACATTCGTTTATCGAAGTCCGATATGGGTCACAAAAATAATTGTATTTCTTTTAATATTTACCTACATGACAGTATCTCCCTAATTAGGTACGAATGAAAAATGTGATGCATAAATTAAATGTAATTTTTAATTAAGTCACAACTTATACAATTTAATGAATTTTACCTGGATCAATTTTCTATTAAAACGTCAGACTGTTCCTCTTTATTTTGGGAAAAATTGGCATAATAATTGGTGTATAAAAGATTATATTATGTATTTTACAAAATCAATAAAAAAAGACAAATCAGACTGATTTACAAAACAAAATGTTCCCAAAAGAATTTAAAATAAGTTAATTTTCCTTACATTATGTTATACTTAGTTTATTTTGTGTAAGATTTATGTATTAATTTCATTATTATTTACTTTCATTATAATAAACTATTTTTTTCCCATGTGTTTTGTTTATTTTTACTCATATTTTGTTTGTTTCATATATTTAACAATGTAATTATTTATATATTTTTTAGTCATTTTATGATAGGTACTAAAGCACAGTCGAAATTTGGTCATCGAAAATCGCTGAGATGTTACATATTTCTTCATGTGCATTTCTCCAAACATTCAATTTAGCCTATTTGTAAAAAAACATCAAATTGAAAAACATGCTTAGTAATAAATACTTTTATAAATGATATATTGTGCTGAAATAATTTCTATTCGATATCGAAAAATAAACATATTTTCAGAAAATAAGTTGCATTGAGAAATGGTCAGAAGTGCGCAATTACTATACAATCGATTTTGTTATGAGACTTAGTCATAAGCATTTTTTAAGTTTCCGTCCAGTCTATTATTCAAAGGGAACCAGTGTTATTATTTATTCGTACGAGGGAACCCTAATCCGTCCGTTAAATAGATATTTACAGTTTTAATATTTCTTATGACATGACCAAAAAGGAAAATCTCATTTAATTTCATATTTCCCATTATATCTTCATGTTTTTTTCGAAATCTGAAGCAAATGCCGAGCAAAATCAGCATTTCCCTACAAATTTTGTTACATTTCTATACCAGAAATGATTTAAATTCTACGAAGATTCAAATTAAATAGAAACATGAAAATTATATGCGAATTACTTTAGATTTTAACATTTTTCCTATCTTCTTCGTGTTGATGTTTCACCTTCTTTGCGGTGGGCGCTTTTGTTTGAAACATCGTGGTGACAGTTTTGGCCAGCCAATTTTAAACGCCACAGGGCCTTTTATGATTCTTTTATTGATGGGAACAGAGGTGCAAGACAGGGTCTCCTGCCTGTCTTGCACCTACTCGGCCTAACAGATCCATTCAATTCTAAAAATCAAATCTAGACACATTATTTACTTCAGTTCAGACTAGTTAATTGAGTGAAGATCGAAACGTGTGCGATAATTAGTTGTGATTTTAAAAATTTATTAACAAAGCAATCGGACATAATTTCCGCGAATGGAGCAAATCGAGCAGCGTGCCGTCATTAAGTACCTCCATAAGAAGGTATCATCAAAAGCCATCCATGATTATATGGTCAGTACATTAGAGGATTCTGCTCTGTCATATTCATATCAAAAAATGGATAGCAGAATGTAAGCGTGGTAGCATCGTGGTAGAGAGAGTGTGAAAGAAAGACCCCGCTCTGGAAGGCCTTCGACGACCACTACTGACGAAAATATTAAAAAAGTACTTGATTTAATTATGGGAGACCGCAGATTAAAAATTGGAGAGACAACCGAGATTATAGGCATCTCTTATCTTATTGAAAGGGGTCAGACTATAAACTCTGATTACTACTGCACCTTACTACGTCATTTAGGAGAGGAAACAAAAGAAAAACGTCGAGGAATGCTCAGAAGAAAAGTTCTGTTTCATCAAGATAAAGCCCGTGTTCACACGTCTGTGCAGTCAATGGCTGAAATCCACAAATGTGGCTTTGAACTGTTACCGCATCCGCCTTATTCACCTGATCTGGCACCATCAGACTTCTTTCTGTTCCCTAACCTAAAAAAGCACTTGGGAGACCTCCCAAGTGCTTTTTTACGTTAGGGCAGCAGTAGACGCATTTTTTGACTCTAAGGAAGAATCATCTTTTTTCAACGGTCTAAATGCTTGGAAGGGGATTTGTTGAACTTGAATGAACTTGATGGTGATTATGTACAAAAAATATTTAACTGATTTAGTATGTGTTTATTTTCTTGGTTAGGCCGACTACTTTTCAATCCACCCTCGTACAATTATCTATTCCTCTCTCTCTCTCTCTCTCTGAAAATTATACTAGTAGGAACAGAGAAAATTGTTAGTCTCTGGCTTTCAAACGACCGCCATTACTTGTATTGAGATGAGAAGTCTCAATAGTTCAAGGGAACTAGAGAACTAGTGGGAACAGGTTTCTTTTTCTATAAGGTCTATATCTATATGATATAGCAAGCTCCCCGGGCGATACCTAGTAGATTTAGGCTAAAATGAATGGCGCCTTTACACCGATGACTAAATAGTTACTATGGGCAAGCGTCCGGCCGCGCGCCCAGGGCCCCGATTGTGTAAGCTATTGAACCGCGATAACCCAAGTCGATCGCTTGTTTTTTTTTGAGAAATTTTCTTATTTACCACTTAAAAGTGCTGGAAGCGAAGCTAAAATTTTAGTAAAATTTTCGTTTTTTGTTTTTTTATTTTCCATATTTTTAAGTTTCGAATATTTAAAAAAAAAACACTTCTAGTACTTTTAAGTGGTAAATAAGAAAATTTCTCAAAAAAATTCAAGCGATCGACTTGCGTTATCGCGGTTCAATAGCTTACAGAATCGAGGCCCTGCCGCCTACTATATCAACTCCCTTACTATAGGTACATATAATGAAATGAGTCATAAGCTCATATACTATAGTAATAAAGTCTTTGAAGTATACGGAACTAAAAGGTAAATGAACGTAATGTTATTATATTATTATTAGATCAGTAGTTAAATATTCGTTCCTTCCTCGTATATATCGTGCCTCTAAACTATAATGTTTGCCTTTTAGTTTTAATTTTATATTTTAATAGGTACCTATTGAATGAGGGCACAATATTTCCCACTTGTGACACGATCAACATTTAAAAGACCCGATGTGCTATTATTAGTAATGCTAGAATCATATCAATGCCTAGAGTATAGGTACTATTAATTTTATTATTTGTTAGTGCTTAAGGTAAACGCCTTGATAAAATCATTCCGCAAGCCATTTCTCCGTTAACGAGATTCAAATATCTGCAGCGCCTGAACTGAAGTGTATTGCAAAGCATATACTAACCTGTATAGTATTTAGGTTTTAGTAGGGAGAAACTGATGTTACTACAAGAAGGTAAGTAAGTAAAAAAATACTAGGTAAGTACCCAACTACTGGTAAATTGGTGATAAGAACCTAAAATAAGAAGTCATAAACTGGATTTGGTTGGTAGGTACTACATCTTCAGTTCGTTGATTTGATTCAAACCAAAGCAATGATTGTCGACGTTATGGGTGAAGTTATATTGGTAGTGGTATCTCCCAAATCCAAACGAACAATTGAGAATGGAGTGCTTGACGAATGACTATGTATATTTATCATTAGAAGCATAAACATTAGATCTAACATGGATACTATTATTGGGGGGATTGTATTGATTTCCCGATATTTCGACACTGTTGCAAGCGCCATGATCACGGATAACTGAAATAATTGCGGGTGGATTCGTTTTTACGAGCAGAAAAAATGGTCTAGGTACCTACCCTCGGTAAATATCCCATTTCTAATGTTAATGCTTGTAGTTTTTGTGGTCATGTTAGTTTTAAACCAAACATGATAATATAATGATTGGTTTAAATCATGATATTTAAACCAATCATGATAATACAATGATACCCATGATACCTAGTAGATTTATATATTAGATATTATCACAATTAACAACGGTAGTCGACTGCTGATTGCTGGGCATAAGTGTCCAATTAGACTAGCGGCTGAATTACCTTTTCTATTATTTCAATATGTTTTAAACAAATTTCAATGAGAATTTTCACTGAAATCGGTAAGTAACAACTTCACATTGCACCTATCGATTGAAACGCCATGAAAGTGGCGCAAGAAAAGTTGCGTAATCTCAATAAAGTAATTATGATTCCGATTTCAACACAGTTAGATAATGCCCTAAACTTATGCGCTGATTCAGATTCTCTCGTAGCCTCTATGTCTCGCTTATAGTCAGCCAGTCTCAATGCTTTGGCAACAACATACTCCATGACGGCATTTCTCCAAACAGGAATACAAGCGAAGATCTCAGCTTCGCGACAGCTACACGGAGACGGAAGTGAACCTGCTTCGCGCCGCGTCTGCCGCTTCTGTCGCTAGTGGCGCCACGGACAGAAGTGGAAACACCGACAACTGCGTCGAGGAATACGTGTGCGATGTGCCTTTTGCTGGTGAGTTTAGATTTTTAGGTTACTAAATTTTAAGTGAACGCCGCGGTATCTGACAAGTTCAGGCAAATGTAGTAACGTGTATAACGCCATCTACCGAACCGACGGAATCGGTGCCACAGAAAAAAATAAAGTACTGCGTTCAAGACCTCATTGTATAAGGTTGCTAAACCTCGTGGTCGACTGAAGCAGCGCTGGCTTGACATCATCAAAGATGACATTAGCATTGAGAATGCAAACAATCGTGTGAAGTAGTGGAAGCTAAGTATTACAGCGGTCCCTGGCTTAAGCTGGGATTAACGCTAGGCCGAACAAGTCTAAAACGCCCTCGGCCTACATTAGATCTCTTGATTTTTCAGCTTTTTTCGGCATAAAAGGCTTGTGATCCCAGTACCGAGCAATTTTATAGGAACTTTTAAACGACAATAGAACGTACTCAGTAGGTATGTAAAATTTCATTCCTGACGAGTGTCAACACTATTTATTCCGAAATCAGGTACGGCTAAATTGTGGCGTATTTGCGCCAATTCGCGGTTTTTCTCGATTTTCCCGGTATTTATCCAGCAAATATGGCAACACGGCTCGCTCCGCTGGGTTGCCAGACGGCAAACATACACCGCATTGTTTCCAACTGAAAATCCCACAATGGAATATTTTACCTACAAATATTTGCCAAGTTCGACGGTAGTTTTATATTTTTGGCAGTTTTTACGGATTTTTGACGCGAAATTACGGTGTTTTCAGGGATTATTTTTCACATTTCCTTGGTACCGGGTTTGATATACCTAGTGTCCAAGTAGGTAAAATTATTTCCTCGAAAACTAGAACTGTTATCAGTTTCAAAAAAGGAGTGTAATGTTTTAGCATTCATGTATGTTTGTACGTTTGTGAGTTTCTTTATTCCACTATAACTTTTGAATGCCTGAACAGATTTAGACGTTTGGGGTATCGTTAGAATCCTTACATCCCTCCGAGTAACATAGGCTTTATATATTTTTTCATACATTTATTATGGCGGCAGTATGGCTCCATTATCAAATTTAAAAAAAAAAACTAATTTTTCTCTATGGGTATCAAATTGAAGGCCTTGATAAGCACATTCCAACAGTATATAATTTATTGGCAAAAGTTCTTTTTTGGTAGGGCAGGCGTGTTTTTTTAGCTTTTAAGCTAGTTTATTACTAGCTGTGCTCGCGGCTTTGCCCATTTCTCTGGGTTAAAAGTAGTGATATTCCAGAACCTCAAATACCAAATTAGATCAAAATTCGTACAGCCGCGCGCTTTTACTCTTCGGATTAAGATATGAAGTCAAACTAAAAAGTAGCAAGCAAACATAAGCCCGTAGGATGTTGCCCAAATACAGGAGCTTGAAAGAAATAAAATCACAGAGAACATTTTTGATTCAATATTATAAGTATTATTTTCTATGCTTGGAGCTATGCTTGGAGTTTCTCTGAAGGACAAGATTCGTAATGAAGATATCCGACGAGAACCAAGGTAACCTACATATCTCAAGGATAAGCAAGCTAAAGTGGCAGTGGGCTGTTCAAATTTCCTGAAGAACTGACAACCGTTGGGTAGACGAGTTCTCGAGTGGAGATCACGATTAGGCAAATGTACTGTAGGATGCCTTGTGGCGAAGTGGAGTGAATTGCAAGGAGGTCGGTAGTATCTTGGAATTTATTTATTTATTTATTTATTGTACAGAAGATCAACAGTATTTACAAAACAAAGATACATAAGTTTAACATGTTCGCAATATAGACTAATAATAGATCTCCCTAAACTAACATACATTTTTCTTACAGCTCTCTAGCGTTTGAATGTATAAATATGTGTTAGGATGTGTGTAAATGTGTATTAGGTGTGTACATGTGCATGTGAAGTAAATATAAGTAAGTACGAATATATAAAGTAAAACTTTATAAAAATAGAATAATAAATACATAATATGGGCACAGAATGTGCTTTTAGTTCAGAAAAGCTCCTAGCTTGAAGAGCTTTGGAGACTTGATATTTAAAAGAGTTCTTGGAACAAATGTAAGGGTCTATGTTAAAAAATAAGCTATTATAAGTTTTAGATAGTCTCTTAACGACGAAGTTACCACCATACTTTGTTTTGTTCAAAGCTATACTTAAAAATTTTGTCTGGTTCTATATCTGGGAGTATTATAAGTTATAGAATTAACAAGGTAGGGACTGTCAATATTACTCAGAACAATATCATGCAGCAAAGCCATGTCAAGCAGTATTCTTCTATCTTCCAAGTTTATGAGTCTGTAGTGACGTAAGTTTGCCTGGTAATTATTAATTCTAGTTTTCGTTCTATAGTTAAGGTAACGAATGTTTAGGAATGGGTATTTAATTGAAGGCATTGATGAGCCCATTCCAAAAATATATATTTTATTGGCATAAGTTTGTTTTGGGCAGAGCAGTCGCCTTTTTTAATAATATTTTTAAATTATCTTTGTACTGACTTTGTGTTACTTATTGCTATCATACGAGTAAGTAGAGATAGTACATATGTACAAAGATAATGACAACGCTAAGAGAACCCGTCCCTATTTAATATTCTGACACAAACACAGAGTTAATTTACGCCCGCGAGTTCATGACCATTCATTCATATAATTATATTCAAGCCCTTTCGAAACCAACCAATCATAATCTCAGCTTTGCCTCATTCCCATACTCACCTTAATACGTTAGTGTTAAATATACACACAATATAGAAGTTAAATGCAGTAACAGAACTGTGTTCTATGTGCTCTGATTATTTTCTTACACAATATATGTCCATACTTCCGTAGTAATGTTTAATACGTGACACGTAGTCGTGTGGCCTTTACGCCTTTACGCTTTAGATAGATAAACTCCTAGTTAAATGTCCAACATATTAAAAAGCACTTTACAATCAAGTGTAACAATGGTCGGTCTTATTTCTCAAAGCAATCTCTTCAATAATATAAACGACGTTGGTATAATATACACAATGGGGTTTATTTTATACTCTTAATAATCAAACCTAATATTATTTAAAATGCGAAAGTGTGTGTATGAGTGTAAATATGTAAATATGTTTGTGATCACTCACCTCTGTAACGGCTGAATGGATTTTAATTCCTGGTATAACACTTCAGAAACCAAAAGGAAAAAAAAACCACGCGAGCTTAGTAAAGGTAATAAAAAATAAATATTGTAAATAGGTACAATAATAGTACTTTTAGAAGTCAAAACTTAACATCTCATGAACAAAGATAAAGTACAAAGAAACAAAAAGTATTATAAATAGATCAAATCAATAAATTTTGGTAAACTGTATGCTTTGAGTTTGAAAAGGAAAATTCCCTTTCATGTGCCGACAGAGTTTAATCTCGCACAGGAAAAGGAAATAACCTTCTGACTACCGGTGCTTCGGAAATACGCCCGTTAGAGAAGAAAGCACCTAGAAACTACGGGGATGTCATTTTCTCCATTGTTGTCAATCTTTTAATACCATAAATTATAATAATACACATGTAAATGTCAAATACAAAAGATAAAAGTGCCGTATGTCATTTCTTCCCAAAATTCAATCCTTATTAGCAATCCTTATTGACACTATCGAATGGTGTAATAAATACAGTATGTTTTTTTTCTCCAAAATCAACGTGTTCGATTCCTGCCTAGGAATACTGTTTTTTTCAAAAATCCAAAGATGCAGTTTTAGTTTTCATCGAAATCGGGCCCGAGACTCTTTTGAGTACTTTTCGCTATTGCTCATAGTTTCTGATTTAGCCATCCACGCCTACTTGAAAAATTCAACCTGTATATATATGACTAGTGTACCGGCCTTCACCCCCCCCCCCCCCCTCTCAACCATTTGAGAGGGAAGGGAGTGAAAAGGTACACAGAATTGCCGCAAGTCGACATTTAGTGATCATGACCATAAAAACTAGTTGCGCTGTTGCTCTGCACCCCGCAGTGCAACAGCGCAACTAGTTGTGAGGGACACAGCCGCGGGGTGCAGCTAGTATCATAAATTCAAAAAACAGTCATCTTACTATTAAAGGTTATATGAACCTGTGAATCTTTGCTTTTTTGATTTTAAAGAAGTACATTTAGATGTATTTGAATATTTGAATTTAACTTACTGATACCAATAAGTTTTTACCTTTTCGACTGCTACTATTTTAGAGCCACATGTGCAGATACTAAGAGCCTTTAGATACGGCGACTTTTTAGTGCGAAATCACGCGTTTGCACTATGCAAGCTTTTCTTCGTTCGTATGACTTGCAGAGTTTATATACCTCTTAATTTTCGTTTTATAATATACTGCTGGCACAGAATAATAGTACTAAGCTGCTGGTGCTTCTTTGAGTGATGGACATGTTTATTTACAATTGGAATTTCAACGAATGGAATGGAAAACGTACTACAGCCCGTTTCAAACAGGATTGCGATGGCGTACAGAACTTAATTTATAATATCGGTAGTGATATCTTAACAAATTATGTGTCCGTAAAGAATTCAACGCGTAAATATTTGTTACTAGTGACTCGCCCCGGCTTCGCACGGGTAGAGTTTACACCGCGGCATTTCTCTTACTTTAAGCATTACTATAGCCGTCGACACCCCCCACAACAACAAAAAAACATCTAAAAAAAATACGCCAGTAAGTTCAAAAGCTTTGGCAGCTACCGTGATGTTTTTTGACCACAGACAACTGAATTATCACTCAAGTACTTGATAGGCTTGTTATTATTTCGTTTCCATGTCATTCCGTTCTGTATTTGTGATAACCCAAGGTTACATTATTGCAATTTTCATAGGGATCTCTAATTTTTTGAAAAATATTATTCCTACTGCCCATGCCATGTTACTCGCTGATAATGTAGCTTTCTATATGTGAAAGAATTTTAAAATTGGTTCAAAAAAACCAACTTTCCTGTTTATAATGTTAATGTAGATTTAAATAAATAATAATAACAATGAATACTGAAATTTTAATTTTAAAGATGCCTAAATTAATTAGTGAATTAAAAGTTAAGAGTAGTTAAAAGTAAACCTACGGAAAACATACGGAAAGGGTCTTACCCTTTCCGTATGAAACGGACTGCCTCAATTCAGTTCCGTGCTACAGCCGTATCAGAATCGGTGATGAAACGCGCTGTAAATCTACCGCCGTGTGTAAAGGCTCTGAGTTACCTTAATCGCTATTTAGTAAGATACGAAGCCAATTAGTTTTTTATGCGCCATTCAATATCCATCAAAATGCGCACCGCGTGTTGTAATAACTTAGTGTAATTAAGTTGCGGACTTTCATAACATATTTGCTTCTCGCTTTATTAAGTAGATTTTTAATAGGAATAGTTAGTGATGCTGTAAGGTGTGTTAATGATATTTTTAAACGCTACATGTATTAGAAAATTTTGTTTGAAGTGAGAAGTTACGGATTTGGTAACATTTTAATGATTCCATTTTAGTCATCTGGTTACGGGTTAATTTAAGAAATGTAGCTAACTACAACCAGAAATCATGTTTACCACAAATACCTGTGAAATCGGCACATTAAATTAATCCGGGACACTGTTATAGCTATTCTGTGACGGAACCGGCGGCGCCCGTGGCGGCTCCTGAGATGAGGACATAGGAACATGGTAAAATTGAAATGATTCTATTTTTAACACATTCGCATGCGGTTCCCAAAAATATAGATAATGTACTTACGTAGTCGCAGCGGAAGTTTGTGGCTCGGAAGTTGTCTGCAAGTTGCTGCTCAAACTGCTATTTTTCAGGCGCAATCCCAATGTTGATTTGGGATTAAACGCTTACTTTTTTTGTATATTCTGTCTCGCTCTTACTTTATGATGTTTTATCCTCACAGCCGTACCTGCGCAATCGTTCACAGAGCCTAACTTCTCAACCTTAAAGTTTCACTGCGACTACTGTACAACACCAATCATGTTTGCCACAAAGGCGGGGTACGCTCTCAAATCTTTGTCCTGCTCGTCCAGACCAGTGTGAGCGGGACAGATGATGCAGCTTGGGAGTCGTTTTTTGATAAATTTTGTGCTTTTCTATCGATATCTCAATGTATAAAACTTAATTAAAAAAGTGTTCGGTTATTTGCAATAAATAACTATTAAAAAAAACTATCACTTAAAATAACGAGAACAGCGATGCAGCTAGTTATTTTCATGGTGAAGTTCGTGTTTTTTTTCCAAAGACACCAAGCTATTTCTGAATTATTCTTTTTAAACTGACATGGTCATGAAATTGGTCATTTCTGAAAGTTGTGTTCGGTTATTTTACCGTACTTCAGTAGTTTTTTTTTTTTTTTTTTTTTTTTTTTTTTTTTTAATATTTCCAAAAAAAAACAATTCTAGCACTTTTAAGTGGTAAATAAGAAAAATTCTCAAAAAATTTCAAGCGATCGACTTGCGTTATCGCGGTTCAATAGCTTACAGAAACGGGGCCCTGGAAGTTATCTGCAAGTCGCTGCGCAAACTGCTATTTTTCAGGCGCAATCACAGTGTTGATGGAGAAGACAGCATTGTGTAACTACCTCGCTCACTCGCTTTCGTTTTTCGCATATTCTGTCTAGCTCTTACTTTATGCTATTTTATCCCCACAGCAGTACCTGCGCAATCGTTAACAGAGCCTAACTTCACAAACATATAGATTGGCTGCGACTATAGTATACTTTTCTATCTACATACAAGTATAATTTTTTGGTTCGCATAAAGTAGTTTCATTACGTCGCGGCGTCGTTCTCGACGTTATGCTATTCGTCTTTTTGCTGATTTCGGGAGCTGAGCCCGCCTCCTGTTCGGCACATTGAACTGATCCAAGACTACTATTAGTTATTCTGTGACCGAACCGGCGCCGGCGCCGGACCATCTACGGGTAATGAATTGGTCTATTGTTGTTTCCTATTCCGGTGATATAATTTGGTTAGTGAAGAAGATTGTTATAAATTAATTGTTATAAGTCCCCTGATGGGCTTGTCCACTGCTGGACTGGACAGATGTTGCCGACGGCTTTCTGCAGATCGTCGCGCCTCTTATCCGGTGCGCTTCCTATTACCTACACTAATTTTGTCGATGCCATTGAGATAGATGCCTAATATTATTTTGAAAGAAAAATAAATAATTTCTTTGATTAAACTAAACATTCCGCTAATCAAAATAATATGAATTAAAAAATAAAATAAAATTGTGGACCAAGGCAAATTTCTATTACTCTGGATATTATGTTATACTAGCTTTGCCCGCGTGGTCATTTCATTTAAAAGTAGCCAGGACCAAAGTACCTAAAAAGAACAATATACTACATTTCTTCAAAATTCGTTCAACCGTCAAATAGTTTTTTATCGATTGCTCGGCATCTAATCATTGGATTAAGATACCAAGTACCCCAGTTTTTAAGTCGAACCCTAAGCTATCGAAGAAATGATTTTTAAAAATGTTCCAATCTTATTCAAAACCTTATTTTAAGTACTCTAGACCATTTTTTTTAATTATCTTCATTTACAGACTTTTTCGTTCTTATTGCTTTAATATAAGTATACTCGTAGATAGAAGGAAGACACATTTTAGCTTTTAGTACATTATCTTCTTTACAAATAAAATCTTTTAACTTCCAGTGGAACGGAACAAACGTGAAGGATAATAAAGTACTAAATGGGGTTCTAAAACCTCATCTGTGGGTAAAATGCACATCCTTTAAAAAGCCGCACCTAGTGTAACATGGAAATCGTTGGTAGAGTCACAAAAAACATAATGTACAAGTAGAGTCGCGAAGTCGTGGTCTCTGCTCTACTCAAGGGTGCGTCTACTTCAACGGTAGCGTTGCGCTAAGGAGGAACACGTCCTTTGCGTAATGTAACCAGCTTCATCTCGCTAATCCGTTGATTTGATAGTCTTAGTACATAAATCTCAGTTTAAATACATTAGAAAGTTACTATGTAAGCCATTAACATCAAGTAGAGGCACCGTAATAAAGCCTGAAGCCAAAACAAAATGAACCAAAAGCCAAACTAATCATACCATCTCATCAACGTGAATGCCTTGTCGAAACCAATCTTTTCTATGCTCTTTATTACGGATTCTCGTGTTTTCTCCCATTAGACATGCTATGGTATACCACGATAGAGATAGGTAGACACAGGGGCGGACTGGCACTACTGGCAGTCTTGGGCGCGCTAAGCCATGTAGCACTAGCGGCCCCCCTCTCAACTCCAATACTGAGCTATAATATTTAAACTTTACTATCTGTTGCCCGTAACTATGCCGCCCATGCTTGATCGAGATGATAAATTGTCATATACCTATTTTTCTAGCTAGACGAAGTAACATTAAGTAATTTGTGTCAAGATCAGGACTTCATCTTTCGTGCTAATTTTAGCGAAGCTAAATAACATAAACATTCGCCCACACATTATGTCTGAACTGACTCTGAACGAACATACACAGACGCGCTAACATATTTCTTTTCCACGTTTTGCTGCCACTAAATCTAGCCGCCTCCTATTTGGTCTTATAGGCAAATCCGCCCCTGGGTAGACATACACCATGGCTGATTGCCGTTCATAGGCACTCGTGTCTCGTGACCGCTGGATGTATGGTAATTTTATAGAATGTTTTGATCATGTTAGTAGGTCGATTAGAGTGTAGGAACATGAACAGATTTCGTTGAAGATCGTTGTTCTGTGTCAGTGTTAGGTAAGTACCTAATACAGAATATTACTTATCTATCTCATAACACAAATATAAATATAAAATAAAAATAGTTGCCTGAGGTATTATGTTTATGGTCCGACCGAACCAGCATTTTTTTTCGGCCGCGATCGTACCGAGCAAAAGAATAAAATGCATTCTCGAGATCGAGACCGAGAATTAGTAAAATAAATGAAAAATTGAATTAAAGTCAGCCAAACATCAATAACAGTCAAAATTATAAGTTTTTGCTGTATTTTGACTGTCATCAGCATTAAATCTTCTAATTAAATCTTAACTTTTTGCTATTGACTAGCTTAAGTTAAAACAACACATAAAATATGTTTTTTATTTGTTTTTTTACCAATTATAACTTTGATTTCATTGACCTAGATGTTAAAACATCGAACGACATGATATAAAATCTTATTTCGTTGTCAAGTTCTTCAACTACCAATCGAGAGTGCGTAATTATACTCGAAAGTTCGTTCTATTTAATTAAAGTCCCTGCTCTGCCTCAGCAACAAAAACAAAATATTACTATTAGTAGTGAACTACAAAAGCAAAATTTATATTTATTTGGATTATTGGGACGAGAAATATATGAATAGTTTAATATATTTTGTTCTAATGATTAAGTAATAAAGAATTTATTTTAAAACATATGCTGTTTATTATCGCACAAAGCTTTCGCAAAGCTGAGAAAGACGAGCCTTAAAGCATAACTTACTACTGGTATTAAAAGTGTTCCTATGCTGTTCATATAACATTTGTAAGTCCTTTGTATTCATTATTCTCTCAAACAATACAAAGTATTACCGATTGCATGAAGTTAAATACATTATTACTACTGAAAACATAAAACCAATATAACTCTAAGCAATTTGTTATGATTATGATGCTAAACAGTTTTTTTACGTAAATTCATACAAATTTTACAACACAAGTGACTTACAAATTCGTTTGAACTTACCCATCACAATAACTTCTAAGCAGCCTAGTCAACTGATTACTTTAAATTAGCACATTGAAAACAAAACAACCAAACAGCAATCCACAGGTCGATACTTATAGATAATAATATATTAAACCTGCGTCCGCGACTGAGCGTATTCGAGCGAGAGCAACCCGTACGCGCTTGCAGTTAAGAGTATACCGCTCATAACGAAGCCTCGCATTGTCTCGACAAGGCCGAGATTCTCTGTGCTTTTTGGCCAAGAACGAGATCGAGAATCTCGGCTGTCTTTTTTTGCCGAGAATCTCGGCCGCCGAGACCGAGACCGAGATCTCGGTAGGACCTTAATTATTTTACCCTGTAGCTTCTAATTATTTTTGGTTTCACGAAAAATGATGTAAGGGTTTGGAAAAAATAGGTATTTGGGGTTCTTGGGGTAGAAATTACCAGCCCAGCGTGCTAAGCTTAGTGTCCCAAGTTCGAAACCTGGCAGGTGAAATCATTTGTTTGATGAGCATATATGTTTGCTCTAGGGCCCTGGATGCTTGTGATGTGTTATTTGTGTGTCCGCGACATAGGGAATCCTAGGGCGACAGACAAACGGGCATATACTTATACCCATAAGTGTGTCTATCTATCTGTCTGTTTACACTGGCTTTCAAAACTTAGTATTACACTTATAATGTTCGCGCATCATGGTAAAACTACCGGACCGATTGCGATGCGATTTTCACTGTTGGATAGCTTAGTTGACTTAAAAACTGGTGTACTTGGTATCTCAATCCGATGAGTAAGAGCCGAGCAATTTTATAAAAACTCTATTAATTTGAAATGTGTGGTACTAATTTTTGAAGGCCAGTGTATATCAGCCTACACCAACCCACTGCTGGGTATAGGCCTCCTCATGTGCACGCTACTCTGTCCGGTCCTGCGCCAAGCGGAACCACCGCCTTCCTGCCACCTTGATGACGTCATCTGATTATCGAGATGGTGGTCTGCCCTATTAATCTCCGTCCTCTTGGCCACCATTCCGTCACTGCCCTTGTCAGTACTAGGCAGTGACGGAATTGTGTTATAGTACAATATACTACATTTCTTCAAAATTCGTTCAAACGTCAAATAGTTTTTTATTGCTTGCTCGGTATCTAATCATCGGAGTAAGATACCAAGTACCCCAGTTTTCAAGTCAAACCCAAAACTATCCAACAGTGTAAACCGCATCGCAATTGGTCTAGTAGATTTTACGTGATGCGTAAACAAACATATAGACAAACAAACTAACAAACAAACTGACAGACACGATTTAAAAAAACTATTCTTGTTCAGTAGCTTATTTTAAGTACCCTAGACCATTTTTTTTAAATTATGTTCTTTGTACAGTCTTTTTCGTTCTTATTGCTTTCTTATAAATATAGATAGATAACCTCAAAATAATTTAAATAAAAATATATGTTCAAAAACTAAAACCCGACTACGGTCTTAGTATAGGTACCTACTAAAAAGTAACAAACAAAAAAAGGTTGTGACTTTTTCACTAAGACCGTAGTAGGGTTTTATGTTTTGAACTTATATTTTTATTATCCATGCGTTCAAAACGTCTCTCACAGCTGACCCTAACTCACCTACCGTAAACCTATTAATTTTATACCAAACATCGACGTTCGCCGGCACCGCAAAGTTTGCGGCGCAAACCACAAATTTCCTCATAGCTTTCAAACTTGATTTGTTCGAGTTTAACAACATTAATGTGGTCACCGCTTGTGATGAAGTCTCTACTTAGAAGCTTTATTAAATCTAGCTTAATGCAACTAAGATTGAGAAGAAGTCTGAATCTACATTCCTCTCACTTAATTTTTGACGGATTTGAAGATTTCAATCAGTCTCTCAAGTTACTGATTTCTTAGATAACCACATGGGATTCTTATGGCTCAGTCAGCATTTATTTGCCGGCGTTTCGCAAAATTGGACGTAGACACTCCTCCCTCTCTTGTGCCACCTCCGGTAGTGGTTTTAATAGATTTCATCAAATTTACTGACCAAAAACCGCAAATACATGAAAACACTAGACCCAGTTCGGCGATATACAGATTTTTCACGTAATCCCTCGAGGTTACGTGAAGGCTTACACAGACTTACTACGTCAAATTCATGTGATTGTTAGCTCCCAGCTTTCTTTTGTAAGTTCAACTTAATAATAAATTTATGACCAACTTGTATCTTACCTACATAAGGAAACAGTGAAATAAGCATTAAAGCAAAAAAGTGGTTAATTTGCACCCATCCAGACTGAAGACAACAATCTACTAACGGGCTACTAGAGGTAACCTAAAATAGTAGATTGTATAATGAGGGAGCAAAATAATATTTCGACGGCGAGGGCGCTATTTTGAATCCAGAGCGGGGTGAAGGATTGTACAGTAGAATCCCGAGCGTAGCAAGGTATTTCTTAAGTAGAATCCTGAACGTAGCGAGTGACTCAATATACGTCGCCCGAGGAAAAATAATTTTACGTCCGAGTTACACACTCTACTTTTCATCCCCCTCTATGAGAAAAATAAATTAAAGGCGCTTTTAGATTCTTTACAATTCATATTATTTATTTAAAAGGGTTTATTTAAATAGAGTAGAAATAAAAAAAAAAAAAAAAACTAGGTAATTACTTATACTTAACTAACAATTTATTTACACTTAGTAGTTCTTTGAGTTACTTCCTTCAGACCACCTCCAGATATTGTGTTCTAAATTTTGTGTAGATCTGGATTTGAATATCTTTATTGGTACTAGCCGCCAACATGCGAAGGTTACTTATTTGGGTAATTCTTGAAAATAGGTACAGGTTTCCGAATTTGCATTTTCCCACTCGATGAAATTGTTACCTGTAAGCTTTCAAATATTTATCCCGGGATTTAGTTGGTTTAGATTCTGTATCACATTCGTTGCTTAGTATTTTCAGGTGTAAGTAGTATAATACTTTCGCTAAATTATTTAGTTTTTGCACTGTCAATATTCCTTGTATCCTTGACGATGATATCGTAATTCCGTGCGCTTTTCATTTTTTTCTGCTCTCCATACATCACTGATCTCTATGGATAGGCTCTGTTGTCTATGCCAATTCACATGATTCTTCTTTCAAATACAGAGAGCGCGCCACGCGTCCCAATGAAAAAAGATCCATTGTACGTAAGAAATGTCTAAGCAAAATTCACGTTCCATATTCAAAACTCATTACTGCAAGACCTACAGAAAATACCTACTTTGCTCCGCCTTTCGAGGAACCAATCAGCGTTTTTCTAATAGATGGGATGAAAATAATTAATCCTCATTCTTGGCTGATTCGTTTGGCTGATTCTTGTTGCAGATTGTGTTATAAATAGATGATGCCCTTATAAAGAAAACTGCGTCTAGACAGGTAGGCAATTAGTATTTACAAGACCTATCCAATCCCTTCTCTTTTTTTTGCGCTTTACCGCACGCAGTACCCTTGTAAAGGCAGAGATCTAATTAAAAGTGGAAAGATTAGGTACTAGCGTGCGTGGATCACATAAATTAGGTGCAACACACACAATTGACCTTCTTTGGCCTTAGTCACAATCGGAGTGGCGTTTGTATAGCAAGTGTTAGCAGTGCTGTGACTCTTCATTCGCGCTATAATCTGAATATATTTGTATGTACAATACATGAAGAGTCGTTGTGTTTGCCTGTAGTTGTATCTAGACCAGGTTTTGCTTACGTGATATTAAAGCGTGTCGTATCTGCCCTCCTTTAACTAAATCTATGTGTAAAGGTGCAAAAAGCGCAACAAGGCATGCGCAAGCGCCGCAACGCG
This sequence comes from Alsophila aescularia, assembly GCA_946251855.1. NCBI lineage: Eukaryota > Metazoa > Arthropoda > Insecta > Lepidoptera > Geometridae > Alsophila > Alsophila aescularia. The sequence continues at coordinate 19,261,572 of OX276381.1, forward strand.
TCGTCCACCATTTTTCATCCTTTTTATTTCTTTATTTTTAAGTTTACTTTCGCTTAACGTTTATGTGCGAAACGATATATTGTTATGTGAATTTTTAACGCGTAAACGTAACCCTGAACATTGGTATTACTCTTAATTTACATGAATTTATTGTGTTGTATGTGGGTGAATGACATACATTTATTTTGGTCTGGAAGGGCTCAATGATTTTATGATTTGTAATTTGGAGAAAAACCGTCATAGCTAAAAGAATTAGCAAGCTGAAGTGGCAATGGGCCGGTCACATAAACTCGAAGAACCGACAACCTTTGGGGTAAACGAGTTCTAGAGTGGAGACCGCGGTTAGGCAAACGTAGTGTAGGGTGCCCGCCGGCAAGGTGGTGTTACGACTTGCGAAAGGCGGCTGGTAGTGACTGGATGAGTTGAGCCGAAGATCGGGCTCATTGGCGTTCACAAGGACAGGTCTACGTCCATCAATAGACGAATACGGGCTGATGATTATGATGAAGAAACTATTGATTATTATTTGGGAACTATTGGAGAAACTATTGAGTAACTCTAGTAGGTACCTACCTTAGCTGTATCGCTTCCGCCCATGTCTGCAATAAAAGCTTAGATATTTAGCAGCTTGCTATCTTCAAGATTACACAAGCAACAATTTGTTTTGAATAGAACAGTTATTGTGGTCGGTACAGTGATTGCTTTTGTGGTCTGAGGTCAATAAATGCACGAGTAGTAGGAGTAGAGATGTTATACCTCACCGTTACCGAACCTATCGAACGTCCGAATTAAAAACATGACCGTAAACGAAATAAAAGCGAATCGAATGCCCGATAAAAGCGTCTTACGAGCGTAGTCTAAACATATTTTTATTGTTTGTGCTATATTCAGCTACTTGCAATAATAACCACCCTAAAAAAAATATAGGTGCTTAATTTGACGTATATATAATATTGTTGTTTGTTCTGTTATTTCGTCGCTATCCTTGATAAGTCACCTTCACTAATTGTGTTACTTTGTGCAACTAGTCAGTTAAAAGGAGCTTGACATCTTTGTTAGTGGCCAAGCATGATAATCGTCTCGCAAGAAGACTTAACAAATTCCAGCCTCCTGGACAGTCCGGGTTTCGCGGAGGATTTAGCACCATAGAACACACACACAGTGAGGCAGGTTATACAGAAGTCTGAAGAGTATAACCAGTGACCAGAGTGGACTATGTGAAGGCCTTTGACTCCGTTGAAACCTGGGCGGTTCTGGAGTCTTTGCAGCGTTGTCAAGTGGACTGGCAATACATCGAAATGCTGACGTTTTTGTCCGACGCTGCGACTTTGAATGTCTAAGTACAAAACCAGCAGTCTAAACATATCCAACGGAGTAGGGGAGTGAGACAGGGGGTGTTATATCCCTGAAACTGATCACTAATGCCCTGGAAGATATGTTTAAGACGCTGGATTGGAAAGGAATGGGCATTAATATCAATGGCGAGAACATCATCTCACACTTTGATTTACGATTTGCCGATGATATCGTCATAATGGCGGAGTGGCTGCAAGACTTGTAAAGTATGCTAACCAGCCTAGATGATGCTTCTTGATGCATCGATTTCAGAATGAACATAGGTAAGACCAAGATCATGTTTAACGATCTTATTGACCCGGAACCGATTGCAGTGGTGTACCTCTTGAAGTTGTCCAACAATATGTTTACCTTGGACAAATATTGCAACTAGGTAAGAACAACTTTGAGAAGGAATCCAACAGAAGAATCCAGCTGGGATTCTTCTCGTCGTCCATACCACTGCCTGAAGACAAAAATCTCCAATCATTGCGTCCTACCAGTCATGTCGTACGGAGCCGAAACGTGGACACTCACCGTTAAACTAGTCCACAAATTTAAGGTCGCTCACCGAGCTATGGAGAGAGATATGCTTGGAGTTTCTCTGAACGAATTCTCGAATGGAGACCACGTTTAAGCAAACGTAGTGTAGGACGCCCTATGGCCAGGTGGAGTGACGACCTGCGAAAAGCGGCTGGCAGAAAATGGATTAGGAGAGCTGAAGACCGAGCTCAGTGGCGTGCATTAGGAGAGGCTACGTCCAGCAGTGGACAAATATAGGCTGACGATGAAGATGAGGCACGATTAGTTGATCAGTTCACCACCATACCGACAAAACCGAATTTAATGTACCTAAGCTTTATTTACCAAACAAACAATGTCAAAAAAAATATCACTACTTACCAATCCTAATCTAAACTATGACTAATCTGGCACTAAACTTAGTCTAACGTGCCGCTCAATTCATGTCTAGAAAAGATAAATACACATATTCGAATCCAAAATTATCTAAAATTCAATTGGTAAAAAAAAACATTTTTACATCATATATCCATTTTTACCACGTTTTTATTAAGTCACTTTCTTGTTTGTCTGTTGTTCCGGGTGGAATCTTGCAACTCAAATTCTGAGCACATCCCGATTAGCTATCCTACTGAAATATTCAGGGTAGCTCACAACTCGATGACAATGCATTCTAAAGAAAAAAATGAGTTATGTAGATTTATATTTTAATCCACATTTTCTGCTTGTTTAAATCCGTTTCCGTAACTGTATCTCCGTCTCCATAACAATCATGTCTAGGTGTTTACTAACGGTACTGACATTGGTATTTTAACGATTGAGGTTTGAAGATTGACGATTGTTTTGTAAGATGCTATTTCAATTGCCATTGAAATTGCACTGCAATGCATTTTTTAGATCGTTGAATTTTATTGAGGTTGGTAAATGTTGATGAGAATGAAGTTATGAAATTACTAGCTTTTGCCCCTGGCTTTGCGCGCCCGGACAACAGTTTATCGCGGTCAAAAGTATTCTATTAACTTCCCTAGGGATCAAAATATACAAAATCGGTTCAGCCGTTTAGTTGTGAAAAGGTAAGATAGAGTTATGTAAGAGAAGTTATGAGAATCGAATAACCGATTTAGATGCGTTTTTTTATGTTTGAAAGCTGTGTTATACGAGATGGTTCTTGGGGGGCTCCCAAACGAATGGACTGATTTTGATGCGGTGTTTTTATGTTTGAAAGATGTTGTGATCGAGATGCTTCTTAACTACTTATAGTGGGAGATGTGGTGGTTGGGGATTACGTTAATTTTTAATTTGTGCTTATTAACTAATGTACCTGCCAGCCATATCCATGGCTCAAAAGCTACGGAAACGTCGTTATTCTCATTTCTCGCATTGATCCCAAATCGTAGAGAAATGTTAATTATCTATTTTTGACTGGTTCTTGTACCGTAAAACCATTAACAATTGTCCACAGCTAAAGCTAAAACAATTGTACCCTTCTAAAGAAGATATCAAAGGACTTCAAAGAACATAACAGCACAGGCTGAAGGAAGGAAAAGCGCATCCAAAAACATGTAATAATAAATAAAATTAAAAAAAACATCTAGGTGAAGGTTTGGCGTCGTGACGGGGAAACCGCAGTAACCTAATATGTTATTACCATAATTAAATTCACTGCTCAAATCCGTAGGTCAGAGGTTGCAGAACCGGTCTGCGATAAGATCGTGATAGGAATGCACCATGTGTTCAAATACATGTTTTTTGTATTCAACTGAAATACAAGGCGAGCAGGCCGCTCTTCTGATAGTAAGTCTAACGCCTCTCATAAAACTGCACCGCTAATCAGAAATTTCGATTCCAAAACCTGGCGCCGGCTATCCTGAACATTCGTTTTTATGTCTCATATACCCAAAAAGCGAACAAAAACGGTTACGAACAGATATATTAAAATAAATAAAAAATAAAATAGAAACCCACGTTAACCAACCCTTTATCTAAATTGAATTAATCATATACCCAGGAAATCGCTGAAAACAGTGTCTTTTACAGGCACAGTAACTTGACGAAGAACGGACATCCGCTGAGTTATGATGAATTGACTACAGTAATTTTTGCCTACTATATCGATAAATCTGGCAAAGATGTGGTCAGTCAGACAATCGCAGAAGAGCTCTACCTAGTAGAGTTGACCTTGATAATGGCGAAGTCTGTAGTGGCTGACTGCCGAACAAAAGGTACCTATCTACAGAGCCACTAAACGCTGACTAAACAACATGATTAAACTAGTAAATCATAAAAGTAAGAGAAAAAAACACGTCAAAAATTTAAGTTTTCATAAAACAATAATATTAATGTCACCCGGGAAGTAAGTATATAAGGATTCTATCGATAACCCATCCTTCCAAATCTGTTATGTAAGTAAGTTGTGGTGGAATAAAGAAACTCGCATGCATACATACATAGATTAACCCTGAAAACATTACACTAATTTTTTGGGCAGTCGTGTAATAACTGGCCAAGTGCAAGTCATGACTTCGAAACATGCTAACACAGGACAGAACAGACAGAAACAGGCTTACCTTTTTGTTTATTATGTTCTTTCCTACGATACTGCACCAGCATAAGAAAACTAAACAAAATGTTTGGTCCCTCTTTTTATGCGATTCCTTAGAACATTGTTTTTAATAAACATGTTGCGTGTTAACATGTCTCTATTTTATCTAGTTTAGGAGCTACAAGCCCGTGAAAGACGGACGGATCGGCAGACAGACATCATTGTACAACATTTTGAAAGAAAACAGTTTAAAGACAAAATATCTATAAGAAGGAAGAAGGCTCAGAACAACCTAATGTGACTGAATGTTATCGACATTCAGTCACTCGTGTATATTCTTGCAAGCATCAGATTTTTCCGAAGCTCAATATGTTTACGTAAGTGAACATCTCAATTTTACTTCTTCAATTTATATCGCCGATTTTGGAAGCATTAAATTAATTAATTGTCAGAATTTAATTGAAAATGTTCCGCAAATCAAGCTGTCAGATTAAAGAATTATATGAATTTACCATGAAGATGTTAACATTCCTTACTGTAGAATGTTTCAATAGAGAGTATAAAAAAATGAAAAAATGCAAGCAGACTGGTCATCACCATAAACTCTAGCCGAGCTAATGCGTAACCTACTGTTGTTACTAACACTATGAATAAGCTTATTTAGTTCCTTGAATTAGTACTTTAGTTGACTTCAGTTAAGGCATTTATGTAAGTGCTATTTTAAGTTTGACACACAAAACTTTAAAGAGCAGATACTTATTTGGGCTACACCCATTTTGGAATCATTCCATTTGGAGAACCTCATACATATTATACCTAGTCAAAGTGGCATTTCGGGAACTTTTCCTTTCCGTACAAAAAGTGTTTTTTGGGGAAGTTTTAAATAATTCCATTTAATTACTTTTTGTTAAAGTAAGTAGTCAGGTTAATATATACCTATAATAAAACTGTAACGGGTGCAATTCTGTGCATTGAAGATTTCATGTTTTTTTTTTGGATTGTGCTCTTCATTCGATACTGAAACCAAAACTGTATTTTTTTCATTTTTATCTGTCTGTCTGTATGTCTGTCTGTATCTTTGCTAGGCATCACGCCGAAACTACTGTATGAATTTAAATGAAACTTGGTATGATTTGAGTTCATACTACGAGGTAGGACATAGGATACTTTTCATCCTGAAAAATTTAAGGGTTCCCGCAGGATAGGAGTTGAAATGTAATTTAAAAGAACACTTACCACATTGAAACTACTGGACGGATTTTGATGCACCTTGGCACAGTCATAGTTTATATGATGGGTTAAAATTAAGAATACTTTTTATCCCGAAATAATAAAGAGTTCCTGCGGGATACGGGTCCAAAGTTATGTTAAGTATGAAGTAATAATATTTTTTTCCAGAGCGTTCTCTATATTCGATTCTGAAGCCAAAACTGTATTATTTTCATTTTTGTCTGTCTGTCTGTCTTTATCTTGACCGCGCATCACGCCAAAACTACTGAATGAATACAAATGAAACTTGGTATGAATTGAGTTCATATTACCTACTACCTTGCTCTCGCGTGAAAAAGCTACTACGCGCACTACCACGCGCATACTACGCATGCGCACGCGTAGCAAGCGACTAGCTAAGAGGTAAGACATTAAATACAGTTCATCCAAAAAAAAGGTTCCCGCAGGATAGGGGTTGAAACTTATTTAAAAGAACACGTATCACGCTGAAACTACTTGACGGATTTTGATGCAACTTGGCACAGTCAAAGTTTATATGGTGGGCTAAAATTGAGTACCTATACTTATTATCCCGTAAAAACAAAAGGTTCCTGCGGGTTAAAGGTCCAAAGTTTTTTTTATCTATTTTTACTGAAACGCTAAATTGTGATAAATTGGTTTGAATGGCTAGGAATAAATATTTAATTTAGTAATTTTTGAACCTGACACTACCATACATATATTTTTTAGTGAAATGGGTTCACAGGTGGGATTCAATCTATAAAGTCTATACATATAATAAAGCAATAGGAAAGAAATAGTATGTACAAAAAACAAAATTTAAAAAAAAATATGTCTAGGGTACTTAAAATAAGCTACTGAACAAGATTAGAACATTTTTAAAATTCGTGTCTGTCTTTTTTCTGTATGTTTGTTCGCTCATAACGTAAAAACTACTGGACCGATTGAAATGTAATTTTCACTGTTGGATAACATAGAGTTTGTCTTAAAAACTGGTGTACTTGATATCTCAATCCGATATGTACAAACCGAGCAATCGATAAAAATAATTTTGACGGCTGAAGGAATTTTGATCAAATTTTGGTATATTGGTATTTTAGGTCTTGGAATAGTACATAGAGAACTTTTAACCTAGAAAAACGCGTGCGAAGCCGCGGACATCTGCTAGTATTAAATACTTTCCGAAATGCTACTTTTGACTATTTTATAAGGTTCCCCACATGGGATGTAGCCATAAAATTTTACCTTGAAAAATAACAAATATTTCCACACAGGAATATTTAATTCAACAAAGCGATGGAACGGAATAACGAGATGTCGGATTACCGATATGTTGGTATGTCGGAGTGATACCAACACGCGTGATGAAAACTGTACTGCAATTAAAATAAATAAACACCACATGAATTAATTACACGACCGACGTACACGACATGCAGCCACTCTTAAACATACCTCTGCTGGTGTCGAAAGATTACAGTTATTAATATACCTGCTTATTATTTAAATTTTATTTTGGGATTCTGAGTAAAGGCATTCAGAGACGCCAGGCATTGTCTGTAGGACAGACCAGTTATAAATGGATTGCTTTTTGAACACTCAATATTGTTCAGTACCTGGAAAAATGGCAAAAGAGATATAGCACTTCGAAAAGATGAAAGTGATAGTGTTGTAAAGAGTGCTTTCCTGTTTTACTTACAATAATGACCTATTCTAAAGGTACTCGAGAGGAGCGTTACCATGTCTCGATTTCTCGATTGACTTTTTTTTAAGTAACAATCAACATTAAGCAATAATCAGATTGCAACACAAATAAATCGATATCTAAGTGACCTGTTCATAGAGATAAGATAAAACTTAATCCATTCGACTCGCCGAAACACAAAAAGACACACAAGAATTAGTCGAAAATAAACAGAACGACTTGACCTAGCGCAACGAATCATGACTTTGTCGCCTTACTGTCGCGCCACCGTCTGCGCCCAAAACAAACATAAGGCTTCGGACGAAACAACACCAAGCGTCAACCTTATGTCAGGGTAATAGAGTTCGAATAAACGAGCTTCGCAACTGTGTCCTTTCCGTCTGCGGCCACAGATGGAAAAGTCAGTAAGTGCAGTGAATTAATATTAGTGCTAAAATATGCATTCCATATGTTGTTGCGGTTATATTACGTTATATTAGGGCTATCGATGGACTATATTAGCTGCTGCATGGGTTGTTTAGTGTGATGGTTGTTATTAATAAATATCGGACTTGAATATTTAAGCAGCAGTTTTAATGTACCTACACATAAAGCTGTGAAGAATCGACTTTTTTATTATTAAAAGCTTTTACCTAACTTCACTTGTATAAATGTAACTATATCTATGAATATCTGTATGTCCTGGAATCTTGTAATTCAAATTAAAAGCACTTCCCGATTAAGTAGCTATCTGGCTGAAACTTTTTAGGTAGCTCACAAACCGATTAAAAAAATAAGAAGTAAAACGTATAAAGTGAAAATGGTAAGCGTTTAAAAAAACGTAAAAGCCTTTTTTTCTTTTCTTTTTATAAGTTATATTTTTTACTTTATAGTAATGCAGTTATATGAGGTTTTATAATTTGTATACGTTGTCAGGGATATAATTTCTGTAAGTTCGTAATGCATACCTAAAAATCGAAAGAAACAACACAATTTTGAAGCAACCTTTAAAAAATCAGCATCAATCAAATAATAATACACACACACACACACACACACAGCACACAACACACTCATACAAACACACAATATACATATATCACAAGCCCACATGTATCCCCACATCTTCTGTCTTATATAATGATGTATTTATTTTATATGTTTTATATATGTATATAATAATATAAGAATAGATTTTAGTCGTTTTGTTTCGCTGATATACAAGTATACCTAATGTTTTTTTTTTTAATGTACTTTGTCCGCTAATCACATACCTTCCTCGGCTAACACCGTAGTCCGAGCGGTGGGGTAGCTGAAAAACAGCGCGGTGTTTACATTCTCTCATGTGAACGCCGCACATGCGGAGTTTACCCCCTTTGCCATTAAATATAATTGTATCCTTTTTGTATTGATACCTTTTGAGCATTTAATTTACTTTATTTCTAGTGGCAATAAATACTTTTTTTAGTTTTACCTACTTTTTACATAAAAGTATTTTGGAGCAGATATTATGTATTATGCTTTTACAGTACCTCCTCCCTCACTATTTCCCTCATTTTTTGAGGAACGTGACTGTGTAGATGGAGTCTGTCAATTCCTTGGCTTATCTTCTGCTTCGAGGAGTAGGATCTGTCTAACTGCATTAACACCTGGATAGACAAACGTTTTGGACTTTGGCCTCAAGGCCACCCTATTCTCTCGATTTTGCAGCATTCTACTCGCTAAGTAGTGTATCGATAGGACCTGAGTTTCGAAAAGACTTCAAAACAACTTCTTAAAACTTGGGCTTCTTAAATTGAGCTGCAACTGTAAAATACTAATTTACTGCTACCAGTCTTCCGCCAATCTGAAAGACGGATGACGTGTCGAAGGAGCCGCGCCGGCGTCTCCACGTCAAATCGACGCCGGCAGTTTCTGGGTCGCTTCCTCGACTCACTGACTCACAGGTTTTATTTACGGTTTTCAGATTTCGAGACCGATTGTGGCTATTAAACCCCTTTGAATCAGACGGTAGTTTGAAAGAAGTCGATGTGGATATACAAGAAGGTGGACTGGTAACATTGCGGGGTTTAATTTAGTTAACATATATGCTGTCACTAATGTTGCGTCACGTTATGTAGACAATAAGTTGCCAGACATTTTATATGCCTTGACTCTATTCATGCTGTATGGTCAATTTGACGACTGTTTGGTCGAGTGGTTAGAAGACCCAACGGTCGCAGGTTCAAATCCCCCTAGGTGCAATCATTTGTGTGATGAGCAGAATTGTTTGTTTCCGAGACATGGATGTAACATTCGTATCTAAGTATGTTTATCCGTTGTCTACTACCCATAGAATAGGGTATCCTAGTTTGACTTGTAAAAGTGCTATTATTTTGACTATCCATACTTATAATAAAGCAATATGAACGAATAGTTCTTTACTACAAAGAAGATAATTTAAAAAATGGTCTAGAGTACTTAAAATAAGCTACAAAACGTTTTTTTTTTAAATCTTGTTTGTTTTTGTCTGTATGTTTGTTCGCGCATCACTTAAAAACTACTGCACAGATTGCGATGCGGTTTTCACTTTTTGATAGCTTAGGGTTTGACTTAAAAACTGGGGTAGGTACTTTTTTAGGCCGCTGCACGAATTTTGATCAAAATATGTTGGTATAGGTTTACAATAAAATACTTTGTCTTTGGTAATTGGTGTGAGTTGTCCCGAATATATTTATTTATTTAATTACTACGTCTCCTGCTGAAAATAAGACATTCCATCGGTTCGTGTCTGCTGCAATTTGGACTAATGATCCAAACTTGGACTTATTGCTTTTACTTCTGATTTCGATCCAAATTTTGATATTGATAAACCAGTAGTCAAAATGGTGTCATTCATTAATGCGTTTCAAATTCGACAAAATAGCTGGTTTACACGTGGTCACAAAAATGTCGATGACTTCTAAGTTCTGTCACTATACGAGTAATAACAATTGATTTATCAGAGTTGCGATTCTAACCTTTCAACGTTAGATTCAATGTTGCACGTAAGATAAGTCGTTGACCGGTCCATGCTCTTTGCTTCTTTAATCTCTTGAGACCTTTCTCTGACCGATTTTTTGGACCTAAATATAAACAAAACATCTGTTTTTCGTATTGGATATTCGATTTCCGTTTTTTGCCAACAAAATAAACCTAACCTAATTTAGTCCACATGTTTTCGTTATTTCAATATAATGTTTTCACTTATTTAGCAGTTTGTTTTGTTATTTTATTCATCCGAACGTGGAATGTGCTCACACGAGTCTAAAAATATATATTACTGTAACGTAATTAATCTCTTTACCAAATATTCTTCATAAAATTAAAAACAAAACTTAAAAATGTTATACTACTTAAAGAGTTCAAGTAATCACCGTGGTAAAGTAACGAAAGTAACGATGCTATAAATTGCCAGAAAATAATGTACATTGTGCCATAGTAATGTCACTAAATGGACTGATAAATGCCAAGGGCCCATGAAGTAAGTCAGTGAATATTTATTGATTTCACTCACTACTGGACTCCTGTTTAAAATACTGCAGAGTTCGATATTACAATAAGACGTTGATTTACAATCCTGTTAAAATGTTACATCCTTAAAATACATCACAAACTCAAAAACAATAGGAGTAGAAATTATTTTGAGTATGAAGCCAATAGGAGGCCTGGGCTGGGCAGCATCTGGAAAACTTCGTCAAGTCTTTTCGTCGCCTATTCCACAATGCCTGACTACGTGTAGGATGCACTGGTTGAAGTATTTTGTCTTCAGGGAGCTGAAACGTACGGAACCGACTGTGAGACTGGTCCACAAGATCAAGGTCACTCAGTGAGCTATAGAGTGAGCTTATCCAAAGAGCTGAAGCAATGGCGCGCATATGTCCAGTAGTGGACTAATATAGGTTGTTGATGATGATGATCGTGAAAATAGATTGAAATTATGAGGCTAATAAAATTAACCGTGACCATGTAAAGATACACGATAGAGATATGTATGATTATAGTTTCAAACATATATACAGTTTCAGTTGATATTCTCTCAATTAAGGATATTGTTATTCAATAAAAACGTGGCCGCCAATTGTACCTTTCATTTCATGAGTTTATCCTATATATTACCTTCTTCTTGGTGTGCAATAAAGTGTTGCTGTATTGTATTGTGGACAGTAGTCTAAAATTACCTTTGTTCCATTTTTTTATATATATCTTATTGTATTATTTGATTTAAATATCGAATTAAGTACTGGCCGCCTAAGTACATTGGTCACCTTCAGATTTAAATCAAATACAGTAGGCCGCATACACTCTTCGAAGCATACACTACTCGTTCTTTCGAATTCGGTATCGCTAGTCGTCCTGCCACATGCGCAGGAGTGCGTTGACACCGGCCCAGTGTTCCATGTTATTGGTCCAAATCGATCCATGGATATAGATCGTCGTATTGGGCACACGTCCGATTTTAACTGCCGGTTGAATTGGGGCCCTGTTTGGTATTCTGGTTTGTCTGTACATTAATGATCCTTGATAGATCGAGATCTCGAGAATCTCGAGAAGGTAGAAACTATACTTCTTCAGATCTGGTCGAAAATACCGAAGATATTTATCTTTTGGGATGTGTAGATCCTCTACCCTAGTATGTTTTGTAAAACAATTATCTAATGAACTTTAGACCTCTAATAAAATTGTCGTATATTATTTAAATCGTAATGTCATGTAAAAACAAAACAATACGGCCAAGTGCGAGTCGGGCTCGCGCACGCGTTCCATACAAACTTGTAGATATGTAAATAGTTCGTCCATCACGGGAATCGAGTCTAGAAGATTTTATTTAAAAAAGTTCTAAGATTGCAGACTAGAGTTTTTGATAACTCCACTTCAACTTGATACCTTCACGCGTTCCTGTGAAAAAGGGTCTTGACAGACAGACCGACGGACAACAAAGTTATCCTAAGAGGGTTACCTTTTGAGTTACGGGACCGTAAAAAGCAAAACAAAATAAGATACTTTGTCCCTATGACGTGCTATAGATTCGGATCTTTCCATACCGAACAAGAAAAAACTCATTCTGTTTATATTCATAGATGGCATTTATACTTTATACTGCACTATATATGTGCCTAGGCACCAACTTGTAGAATACTGAATTATAAGACCTACCTACTCAAATCAGCTCATATTGTGTATGCATTATTGCAGACATCCAGTTCTAGACCATACAAGTACCTGAATACGAATATGCTGTTATTTAAGATGAAGACAGATCTTGATTTCTTGTCGCGTGCGCACGCGCAATATGCGCGCACTGAGGCGTGTTGGCGATATTTTGCCACCCGATCACCGACTAGATAGGTCAGATATTAAGTTTTCATTATATAGAGCGGTGTCTTATAGATAAACAAACATAAAATGGAGGAAATAAAAAAGGGATGCTTAAAATTACAATGTATATTCGGTCCATGAAAGTTTATAGATCCAAATCTAATTAAAATTCAGACCCTGAAAAATCAATTTATTTTTCTCCAAAGTAAAACATACGTGAATATACTTTATCCTGGATTCTAGTTTCGAAGACAAATACTCAATATGGAGACTTGGCGACACCAACGAATACATTAATTTTCCTACAATTTATTCGATTTTTAGACAGGAGCCCTTGGCCCTACAGAAGTTATTACCTGACACACCGTATCTACAAATACATTAGTTTCACGGTGAATAAACATACTAACAACCGACCTATTTAAATTGAACTCAACTTGAATTCAAACTTAAGAAATGAAGCTCGTTTAAACTCGGTCGCCTTAAATTTGCGCAGACGCATGCCCTGACGATACCAGTTGTCAGTAGCTCTCGATCGATGGAAGCGGACGCACGCGTGTTCTCTTCTCTAATATATTGATCGCTTTAATAGATCCATTTGTGATTTAGTGAGACCAGTTATATAAGTGATTTCGTCGATTCAGTGAATTTTATTTGTGCTTCGCTGTTTCACCTTTATCTTTGGTTCGTATATTTTTATCGTTTATTTTGAGTTATTAGCTAAGGTGCATTTAATTTCATATTAAGATAAGAATGATAGTGGTTTGGTTAATGCTTCTGATTCTCAATCGAGGTCTCATATATACCTCAAGCTTATCAACTGCTACTTCTTCAAATTTGATATTAGAATTGCTATTTAAGATCTCGTCTGTGATATCATCAAAAACAAACTAAGTTTGAGTCATCGCGTCTCATGAATGAAGAGCAACTGTTAATTAAAATAACATTGGCAATATCACACATAACACATACTACGTAGGTATGTACAAACAACCATTGTCAACATTATTATCACTGTTTACGTTGTAATTAATCGCGGTCTCTGTAATGACAAGTAAAATTAATCTACCAATATAGAGGTCACTCGTTTTATTAATTTTAAAACTAGTTCTGTCGACTTGTGTCATTGGGCGGTGGATTGGACAGTTAATTAGTCTCCTCTATAACATAGAATTGATTTGAAATAATTTATCATAATATTAAGCTTCTTCAACACGCTAGACATTAAAATTATTATTTTATTCCTTTATTGAACTAGGTTGAACTCATCTGGAAAAACTGTGTCTTCTATTTCTGAGATTGTGTTCAATCCAAACTATGAGTTTATTATACAAATACTTTGAAATTAATAAATAGGGTTGTTAACAACTTTTTTCATACAAATATATATGTATTTGCTTGATATAATCATCAAGAGAATGAAAAATAATGTCGATGAAGAATATGTACTCCTAATTATTTTCTAACAATCATGATTTAGCTAATTACATCAATCAGATCGGAAAGCTTCTAAAAGTTTGTTAATAGGTATTTGTAGAATAAATCTTATCAAACTGAGTGAGGATTTCGTAGATAAAATATAAGTCTCAGCAAGTCTTAGTTTGAGGACAAAGATAAAATATATCTAGTTTCATCATAGATAACGTCAGGAGAAGAGTTTCAACACCATCAAAGAAAAGGTGTAATTTTTCATGAACCGTTATATTAAGAACTAGCTGATGCTCGCGGCTTCGCACGCGTTGTCATTTCTCTACGTTGAAAGTGCTCTATGTGCTATACCAAGACCTAAAAAAAACAATATAACAACATTTCAATTTCAACATTTCATGATTAAAACTTCTTCAGCCGTCAAAAATATTTTAATCGACTGCTCGGCTTCTACTCATCGGATTGAGATACCAAACAACAGTGAAACCCGCATCGCAATCGGTCCAGCAGTTTTTACGTGATGCGCAAACAAACATACAGATAAACTAACAAACAGACAAAGCTAAACAGAAAGACACGAATTAAAACAAAAATATGTTCTAGTTCAGTAGCTTATTTTAAGTACTCTGACCATATATATTTTTATTATCTTCTTTGTACAGATTTTTTCGTTCTTATTGCTTTATTATAAGTATATAATATATAGATACATAATTATAATAGCTTATTTTTCAACATTTTTTTTTACTGTTACATAAGCTTTTATCAGTTTGGTTTGCTGATGAATCATTATTGATTTTGACTGTGTTTTGATAGGCAAGCGGCCGGTGTTTTCTTTACAAACATTTGTTTAACCTGAGATAGCCGCGCTGTCTCTAAGGTCATGATCGTAAACGCTCGTTATCGTGTTTATTTTGGAATAGAAATGTTAACGCCCTTTCTATTCAGTTGCTAGTGCGAGATTTGTTTTGTCATTCCAGGGTTACTGAATATAAATCATAACTCATAGTGAATACCTTGCAGCAGTAGCATTAAAAAAAGATATTACACGATTAGAAGAGGTCCTTTATAAGAGACTCAGTATCTATCTTTCTGTGCCTGTGTTTGTCTGTTTCTGTTTGTGTTTTGTATACGAGTATATACACATCAGTCTCGTAATTCAGCAGGTAAAGGGCTTTCCTCCTATCACTAACTTCAATTTACCTTATAGGCATCACTAGATAGACTCACTATGTTAATCGATATTGCGTAAAATAGCACGTGTATATATAATAGATTGATATTTGTATCGACATTTGTATCGTAGAGTGGAACGTTTCGCTTGTGGCGCAAAATTCAAAATTTTGGGTGTCCAAAAACACTGTAAAAATCATTGAAGGATATTCGTAGCTACACTAATGATATTTATGTGATACTATCTATTAAAACATATGTGTTAGGTCTCCTAGTTTGCGCAAAATCAGCTTGTGCTATCTGAAGAAGTGTTGTGAAAAAAACACCAAAAAATAGAATTTCGCGCCACATGCAAAAACATAGCACCTTAATTGTTGTTTTATCATTTCATGTTTTCTGAATACTAACAATAACAGAAGTGACGGTAGCACAAAAGAGTTAGTGTAATTTAATAATGTCATATCTCAGAGCAACAAAGTAAAAAGTTAGTAATCAGGAAACATTTGCAGTTTACAAACAGGCTAACCGGCATGTCATTAAACGCCACATAAAAACAACAATAATAATACTTCAACCAGCGCTGTTATGCAAACTTTCACGAGGAAGGAAACATTATTTTAAAGCATTAGTAAAAGTAAAAGCGTCTCTAAAGAATGCCATTTTATACAACTACATCTAATTTATATCTGACATAGCATGCAGTAGTGATATAATTTACAAGCCAACAAAATAAAAATCAAGTATCATTGTGCCGAGAACTTGATCCCGCAAAAACACCTCATGGTACATTTCAAGTTTTTGCCAACATGACAAGCTCGGCTACTGTATATATTTCCACCTCAAGATATACACTCGCGAGCAACGAAACCGGGCCATGTCCTAAGCTTGTAATCAGATGCGTTTTTACCGCGTTATTATAAAATTGGATCAATTATATGAAATAATTAAAATTAGATCAATTATTTGAAAGATTCATTCATTAGATTTGCAGGTAAAAACATTTAAAATCTGATACTTCATAATATTCTTGTCTTTAATAGTTTTTTCCGCTATCTTTCAATATGTACAAAACGTCGTTCCTTTAACCCAATCTAAAAATTTGAATGGTGACTTTTATGCTTTCAGAAGCTATATTTTTGTGTGAGTTAAGTAGATATTTTAGAATTAGAAAAACTTTATTTCGCGCTTAATATCTTGTCTTTTTGACCCGATTTGAATGCTCGTTAGTGTATTAAGGAGGTATTATTATGACTGGTTTTCTGACTGTAACTTGAGTTAGTTCGATGATGGCATTACAATAATTAAACACGTGTTATAATAACTTTCTCCCTCTGTACCACATTTGTAATACATTTAGAAATTAATGTCCTTTCAATTTTGTAGAAATTGTGGAATATAAATGAAATATAGGTACACATTGTCTATTCATTAACTTTCCAGTTTTTGCACGGACAAGTTTAATTTTCCCGGAATTCTCTAAGTTTAGGGTACTCGTGTGCGAAATTTCTTTCCAGTTGGTAAGAAATAATAATAAGTCGTGAATTGGTGACTGAATCACAATCTTTTGGATCTGTAAGTATATCCTAAAGTAATAATAATTATGGCATCAGCTAAAGTCTGAATACAACTCTCCCACGTTTACTTGTCATCTGTTCTCGATACTCTGATGAATGATCCCTTGAGAAAGTTTTTTTTACCAAATCGTGCCAGTTTCCGGTACGGCAGTGCTACCGGATGGTAACGATAAATTATAGAGTTCCAAACAGACCCGTTAGGTGAGGGCATGTGAGATGGAGTTATGGGTATCATAATCATCCGTTTGGGATGTACTTACATCTGAAACTAAATTTTCTTTGTTGTGTCAATTACTTCATAGTTCATAGTATTAATTATAGTCACGAATAAGGAGCTTTTTACACGTTTTGTATCAAAGTTGGACTGAATCATTCAGAATGAACGACAAAAGAACGGTAAATTTATTCATTTGATCATCTCAAAGTATGTAATATCTTTCCATCATTGTTTCATCTAACAATGAAACTCTCAGCATATTGTTTTATACAGTTTTAGCTTCATTTACCGACTCAACCGTAAACTTTTGCATCTTATTTCCGCTGTAGCCTTTGTCTTACGGTTCAACCTCAAAATCTTAAACTTCTTAAAGCATAGTATAAATCCATGTCTCACATCACAGATCATAATATTCTCCACTTCCCCAACACATATCAAGCTGTAAACGTTTTATGACAACCCGAGTTACCACAACAAAAAACAAGTTTCCAAAATGGGTTTTTGATCATCAACAATTAAGAATTTTATGGAAGAAGATACGGCTGAAGAAATGCCCTGTTAATTGATAAAGCAGTTTTCTTTTAATTGATATTACAATTATAGGAAAACTGGACGACAAATTAGATTTTGATGTTTTGTTTCTCTGGTAGGTAAAATTACAGATCATATCAGGTTATGTCGGCCACAATACATGAAATGTACACGTTCATCACTTCTTATTACTTTTTGAATAACGATAGTGCAAGGGATATTTATCCCATTAGAGCATTAGAACAGTATACTTGTAATGATCTTATCACTTATTATTATTCGTAGGTCTTATCCCTTATGAGATATCGGAAAATTAAATAGCAAATATTTATAATGGTAAATCTTCATATCAATCATTTAAGGTACGCCAAATACATAATTATGATTGCAGTGACAGTTCTTGATTCCGAGTCGTTGATCAAGTGGAAACAAAATAAAATACTAAACCTTCTATTATAGATCGACAAAGTAAAAACAAGGCCTAGAAGGAGATTAATTACAGAGATAAGCCAGTAGTGCAAGCTGCGATGCTTAACGACCGCAGCATGTTTGGATGTGAGATAAGCGACGATAAATGACCACGTGCGTAAGTGAAATAATGTGTAGGAGGTAGACTAAATATACCATATAATACTCATTCTTTAGCTGCCTATTTTTCGTATATTTTGTCTAGTCTTTTTTTTGGTTGTAGGCCAGAGCGTTGGACCGCTAGTGACGATTTAGTTGAAGGTCGTAAACAACTAGGCCTATAGAATGGGACTGGCCCAAGGACTGCTGATGGAACCGAAAAGATTTCGTCATCAGATCTTCGGCTATGATATAGTTTCAGTATCATTACTATCATCATAGTAATTAATTGTAGTTTCCTTGTACTCAAATAATGACAATAATTATTGTCATTTTACTGAAACCACTGGTTGTTTGTTTGTCGTATGAGGTAGTGCTGGCCTCTGGTGTCAGAGTTTGTCAGGCCGCCCGAGGGCCTCTGACATGGCTTAACGACTGCTAATAATCAACAACACACACAGCTTAAAACGTGCCCTCCGAAGCACGGAGCGATGGAAAACCGCACATAACTAAGAAAAGTCATTGGTGCGGAGCTTAGGATCGGACCCGGTATTGTTGGATTCTATATTGCACAATTAAACCTTAGGTTGATGTCTTTCTTGGAATTTCGGATTTTCATACAAACGTTGATTACAAAAAAAAACAATTCTGATCGAATTAATACTTTGCAGGTAGTATGATCTTTCATCTTAATTATTGACATTTGAAAGAACAAATCTTGTATATTTTTACCCTTTTTTTTTTACGAAATTTACTACAATATGCTAATTGTAGGTCCGTTGCGAAATACCCGATGCAAAAATAATTTCTTGAACCAAAATACCTTCTAATGGATTTACTAAATAAAATACTGAACCAATTTTACATGGGACCACAATGGAGGTCAAAAAAACAATCAAATCGGTATAGAAATTTCGGAGATACATGTGAACACGAATAAAAAACGGAACAAACGTCCCTTTGAAAGTCGATTAATAAAAAAAACTACAAGGGAACTGCTAAACCATTGAAATTGAAAGTAACATGTTGTCATAAACAAAGAGCTTGTTGCTTCTACTTGTTTTATCAAATTCTTAGCACACACATGTGTAGTTTCATAAACTCATTTCGCAACGGACTTTCCATATTACAGTACAATGCCACTCGTGGGGCAATGGTTATCAGTTTCATAATTTGTACCTTCAGTCACAGAATAAATAATAGTAGTGTTGTTACATTTGTATTTGATTCTTCCCTTTTCTTTTTTGTGGGTATACCGATCAGCATTCAGTACCTGTAGTTTGTCTTAAATATATATTTTAATTGTTTATTATGTTGTTATCTTGTTTTTCACTCATTGCAATCTTTCGGCTGAATGATGGCCATGATTCCTATTCTTTTCTACAATTACTATTATAATAACTACGCTTTTTTTTTGGTTGGTGAGCGCTACTCCTTTGTCGTCCTTTATTAATTTGTATTATTTGGATCTACCAAGGATTATAACATTGAAGACAAAAGTAAAGAATTGCTTGGTTGACCAATAATCTTAACGAATCTTCCACAACTTCACCATTTACAAATGAACATTAATTTCATCACGGACTTTCCACACCACATAGCAAAGCTATTTGTTTGAGATGTCACAATTGTTATCAGTATTGCTAGCGGATGTAAGGCCAGGTAGAAAGATGATGTTGATAATGGTATTTTTTAAGCGTTAGGTATAGTACGGGTATCAAAGGTATAAATCTTGGGGTAGATTATACTTTTGAACTATTTATCCGAGAAGATTAGCTGTATTTTAGGCATAAAGGTACTTCTTAAATGTTGAATATTTTTCAAATTATTAATAATTTTAAGTAGTCATGGTTTTAATAACAACAAAAAAATAAAAACGCAATAATGCCAAAATAAAGAGAACTTAAAACAAATACGGGCTAATATCCCGTTTCTAATGATAATGCTGATAATAATTTGTTGTAAAAGTACTGTCCGTTATAATTTTGTGATAAATAATATTGGCATTCTCTATATTTTTGACTTCAATGAATAGACTCGTACGTAGGTAAATAGTATATTATATTAAGGCATATTTAAATATTTTTCATGTTTTGGTAAAAAAATTTACAAATTTTGCTGTTTGTGGATATTATATCCACGACAAACAGCAAAATTTGTAAAAAAAAAACTGGCTGATCTTAGTGGCAAATCTAGAGCCATTGTATAAAACGGCAATTGTGAACCCATTGTTACCACAAACCATGGTGCAAGTCGAAAGCATGACGAATTGTCTGTCTGTCGTCCTAATTACGACGCAATTCGTCACGTTTTGCTGCACAACAAACATAGTATTGTTCGTCAGTCCGTCAGAATCATGACATCCACATTTTATTACTACGACGATTCAAGTTGCAGCACCAGCTAACGTTGACCTGCCTCGCTTTCCCTACCTCTGGACATGTTGTACTTCACGAAGATTTTCAATTGCTTGTCAAGGCTCTTTGAAATCTGGTCGCAGTTTAACCTCCAAATGGACCCCGTTGATATCATCTATGCAGGTCGCGACCTTCGAATGTACTCCAGATAGTTGTGGGAATTTCATGGGACTCTGACATGAAATTGAATTTGGTATTGTAATTGACAAAGTTTCAGTGGTAAGTGATTTAGCCTAAGTAGTCAAATGTTTATTCTGTATTATGTTGTTACGTCGTATTTGGAAAAGTCCATTTGAAAAATAAATAAATCTTTGCCTTTGTCCTCAAAGATTAATTGACAAAATGTGTCTTTGACGACAGTTTAGTGTGTCCGTTAGAGTAAAGTAATTTTTCTTATGGCCATAAAGTAAGCGGAACTAGATCTCAGATAACAAATATTTTTAACTAAGTCTCTCTTTGTCCACTATTTAACCATTTATATCTACTTAAAAAACTATTTAAGACCCATTATACTTAAAATGGATGTTGTCTCCCTTCCTTTTAACTAGTTAAGTATTTACTCCATTCTTTGAGACTCGTATGACTTATTTATTACGCAATTTCGAACTTTATTCTCCACGTATAAGGTTTGTTTTTATTGTCTTTGTGAAGTCTATTATCATTGTTAATTTCAGCGGAGTAATCGTCCTGACAATTGCTTGATTACTACAATTAATCGCAATTGAGAGGAATTCGTACCGTTTCCTACTTGGTGTTACAAAACTTATGATGGTTGACACGCCAATAAAATTATAAGAAAGTCTTGTAAAGGTTAAATCAGGCTTATTTTTGTAAAAATTCCAACCAGATTTCAATTAAATAGTTTCTTATTCTCTTTTATCAATATTTAGCTTCGTTCATTGCCTTTGCGTCGCAAGATTTCTCTCTATTTCGACAATTTATTCGGTTCATTTGCATAACTAATTGTTTGACAAATATATATTCTCTACGCAATTCTGTCCAATAAAATCATAATCGCTCGTCATCAGTACGCAAACTTAATATTTTCTAAACGTTATTTTCCTCCTTGCATTCACATAAACTAATCTAAATTCTTAACCAAACTCCACTGGCGTTTGTTTCTCAGAATGAACAGGAAGCGTGCACTATAAGCACAGTTTTGTACAGTTTCGTTCGTTCATTACAATCACGATTGCACTCTAAAAGTAGATCGGATTTTGATGCTCGGATAACGGATGTGTCGAAGGTATTTAGGTTGGTGGAAATGCATTGTGAATATTGTGATGACCCTATTGATACTATAGTTTTTCTAATTGTGATAGATTTGCATTTTCACAGATTGCTCTTGATGTCAAGCAAAGATACGACCATTAATAGGATTCGTTTGCTAACTTTATCTATTTATACTATACTAGTAGTTCTACCATCATGTCATCTAGTGACCTTATCGTAAAACTAACATTAATAACCGAGGTTATCCATCAATCTCTACCTAGTATCTTCATCAGATCTTCACCAAATTTTTATGAGACTAACTTAAAGATACTACCTTTCAAATAAAAAAGAAACCCATCGATATCGGATCTAATACGGCGGAAATATTCAGTAGTTCCCTTTTTGCTCCTTTTTGGAGGAATTACCCTCCCTCTCCCCCCTCCCCAGTCAAAAATCCACGACGATTAAAAAATAAAAAAATATAATTAAACCTTATACCAAGTATCGTCTAGATTGATTGTAAAATACGACCTTTAGAGGAGTACCAACACCAACAATCTTACAGATGAAAGCAAATTGATTGTACTTGAAGCAGTGACTTGAGCTCGCTTCGCTCACTCAATCAATGAGTTGATTTAATGTAGGTATATTCTTTTTGAGTCTTCTCATGAGCTTGATTTTTTTATGTGCTTTTAACAATCTTCTAACTAAATGTACCTTTCTTTTGTTTTCCACGGATGCGTACTGAAATACCCACTATGTATTTACTTCGAAATTGATGCCCATAGGATTTTAATTAATAAATTGCTAGTTGGGTATATTATTACTCAACGTGATTGCACAGTTATCTTCCTGCGTTTAGAAATTAGAATGAAAATCCACATTGTGGATGGAGATTGCACATTAATAGCAAATTGTTGTAATATGCGTATGTTACCGATATTTATTTGAATATATTTGGTTTTGATACCGTCTCTAGAACGTGAATTTAGGTTGTTTTTTTTCCAACAGTTATCACATGTTTTATTATTATACACATATCATTGATTGCGATATTGGTTTGACTACGAGTTTGACATTCACGGTCATCGCCCATCTCCAATTAGTCGTTTAAAATTATCTCTTTAGCTATATTCAATGTCAGAAAAATGTCGGCGGTTTTTATGCTAATAGATGTGGATGTACCACACGTACGCATGTATTATGCATACGTAATGTATTACGACCGCGCTGAGACGTTCTGGGAAATGCGGTGGTAAATGTTGGTTAATTTTGCGCGTCATCTGTTGTTTTTTCTCTACGATTTGGCGCTGATTTTTGTCAAGTCTGTAGTTGTACTAGCTTGCCGCGGAATTTGTTTAAAGTTAGTTGTTTTCTTAAGGAAAACTCACCTGGTGAAGTTTACAATTTTATTTAAATCATACTGGATGCATAGTTTGTATTGTAATAAGCTAACTGCATGACCCGTCAGACCTTCATCACACGTTCCTTTCAAATGATGTGAACGTTCATGCCACTAGAACTAATTACTACGCGCATGCTAGTATATAGATATACGTCATTAGGTACTGTGTTAGGTATTTTGTTTACTTTTGATAGTAACCTACCTTTAAACAAGTACCTAATATTTTTGAGGAAAGCCCTCATGATCTTATCAACGTGGTCAAGCGCCGCTGACGTAACAGCTACTCCTTACCAAGTCTCCGTTACTCACTCATAGGTCTGGAATGTGCTACAATTAGTTCTTACTTCTGATAATTAGAGATCGGAGCAATTGTAGAGTAGTGTAGGTAATTTATTTATCAGTTTGCGTCACTTCTTTGCGGCACTAAGAGGTATTTTCCACCTGCTTATGATCGTTGTACTACACCGTGTATTATAAGTGGACTTGGTTTAAACATGTGTTTTAAAATTCTGTCTAGTACGTTTGATCACAATCTCGTCTTGTTGAAAGTGCCTGACAAATGAAACTGCTTCTTGTATATCATGAACATGATGAACGAAGAATGTCGATTTGCTAACATTTTCCCATTTCCAAATGATTAGTTACTGTTTTTGTAACTTAACATTTGAATACAAAAACAGTTACATGTTAAATTTTGGTTGCAATTTATTGCTTGCCTACCTACCCTTATCGAACGGCACAATTTGTACTATCAACAATTACACTTGATTTATCTGAAAAAAAAAGCGAGTAACGGTAGATATGGTAAATAGGTCGGAAATTCCATATCTATAATTCTTTGCATCAAAAAAACTCTTCAATTGCATTTTCTAAAATAAACTATTGAACAATTGTTTGTAAATATATTTTTTTCATACTACATTTATTTTAGTAAGAATACCAAATGAAAAAAAAGAAATGGTTCAAAATCCCATGAGATGTGAGACATACACAACATAAAAAAACAGCCGACAACCTCTTTTCGCAGTTGATTAAATTAAAAATAACAAACATGTGACTGGAGATTCTTATTTGAACAAAAAATACAATCATTTTGTATTTTAAACACAGAGGTAACATCACTAACATAAAATAAATATGATCGTAAAATATGTCAAAGTTATTATAGTAAACAAAACATGGGATCGGGACATCGACCATGTGACGCAGGATAGTTCTAATTTAATGTGCACAAAAACTGTAACAAAAACGGGACAGTTGTTTGCTGAACATAAACCAGCAATAACGTGAGAAAGGTCAGTTTTAGTTTATTTATGTTTGGAATAAACGGATGCTAACTTGCCGGTGGCGTTCATTGGAAGAGGTCTTTGTCCAGCTGTGGACGATCACAGGCTGACGATGAAACCTCCACTTCTGAAAATCTGCCTCTCCCAATGAAAGCTACAACCAGATGTTGCTAGCTTTTACCACCATAAGGGCGTTTGCCATAATCACCGCACTTGGCAAGCATCTTGGTGAACTTAATAGTTGGCAATAGTATACAGAGAAACACTCTCCATTTCCTGAATTCCCTTAGCTGGTTCCAAAAGCACCAGCGGGATGAGAAGAGATGTTCCAGTCCTATTTTTATGCCAGACCCCACACATAATATGCATCTTAATTTTGTCCAAAGAGTTTTGACCTTTCAAACATAGCAATATGTTCTAACCTCCCACAGGTTAGAACTGTGTGCTTCAATAACAGCAAGTTGTCAAGACAGGCTTCCATTAAGCCTACACCTGTTCATATTTTGTATTAAAACATCTCAATGTCTCTATCCCGGTGGTCTAACTGATACTTCCTACGCGTTTCTTTTTAGTTTGAAAACTGTGCCGTTAGAATAATTTATCAGTTTACGATTACATTGCCTATGTTTTATGACCAATCCTCGTCCGCTGCGGGTCAAATTTGGAAACATTATTTTTCACGTGATGAATTAAAGTAATTCGCTTCCATATTTTTTGCTATCGAAAAAACTGATGATAATGAAATCTGGGTATACTGTTTGGTAATGCAGCTCCATATCTATTCATCCAAAATTTAATTACACCACTAGGTTTCGCAGAGACTTGTCATATACTTGGTTGGTCAAATGCTACACAAGTCAAAAGCTTAATTTGTCAATTTCGTAATTTGCCATAATTGTTATACATCAAAACCCTTAATTCATCACATCAGTTATTCGTCAAAACCTCAATTCGTTAAATACGTGATTCGTCAATTCACACAACAACACAAACAACCGGACACAACCTGCATCCGTAATTTTCAAAGACAGAATAATTTATAGCTAAATGCCTATAAGCGTCAATGCATTCTCCACTCCCCCACTTCCTCCTTACTTCCTCCCCTTACTTCCCCCACTCCCCTTCCTTCCCCCACTCCCCTTCCCCCAAAAATCTTCCCTCCTCACACACCCACCACTCCTCCCTCTCTTCACTTCCCCTCCCCTTCTGTCACTCCCCCCTGCTATCTTGATCTATCAGATTTGTTCTTTTTTCATCCAATCTGTTCTATAGTAGAACCTAAGTAGAACAATTAGTAGAACAGTTTGGACTTACCCAAAAAAACCCTATAATTTACATTTTATTCTTGCCTGTACAAATCGTGATTGACTAATAGCTAATTTGACGAGCTAAAGATTTCACGATTTATAAATTTGATGAATCTAGTATATGACTACGAGTATTTTAGGATTTGATCGGTTTATAATTTGACAAATTAAGTTTTTGACTTGTATAGGATTTGACCATTCAAGTATTTGACAAGTCTCTGCAAAACCCACCACTCGATAGCTAAAGGATCAAAGAATATAATAGTTGAGTAAGGACTGTGTCGCATCGCACTGAGTGGAGGGTGCCGCAATATTGAGGTAATTTCGCAATCACAGAATTTCTGTCTCGTATAAATTTTGACTTGGAGAAGCTACGACGTTCGTTTGAATTTCAATCGTTAGCTCGCGTCAAAATCTATCGATTGCGTACGTATTTATATTTTGTTTTGTTGTAAGGTGCCAAGACATATTATTTTCCAATTTAAATTACAGAAAAAATGAATAAAAAAACTATGAAAATATTGAATTTAATCAGGTTATATAAATAGAATATCATTAACTTTTAAATGCATTAATGAAAAAACTATTTATTTCTTAATTACCAAAAATATATACCTTATGTACCATAAATATTGCAGCCAGTTTCAAGCCTGGTATGAAGAAAAAATATATAATAATTATCAATTATACCATACATAACCTAGGCTGTAATAACATAATCGAAAACCTATCTAAAAATATATGGTTTCAGATTTTCAAAAAGGCGATAGGCATTAGGAGGCGTGGGCGTTATATAGCATAGCTCGATGTCCCTATGTTTTCAGTGAGCGACAACGCAAACGTTACGGGCGACTTCCACAACGATCTATTTCTCAAAACGTCTATTTCCTAGTTTGCTTTATACAGTTGTCGTTGCAAGTAGCGGTCGCACGAGATGCAAGAAATTTAACAACGCCGCCAACATAACGAACATATCAAGTGAAATAGAATGAGTTGAATTTGACGTCTAAAAATGGAATCATCCTTTTGTACACGCGCTAGACGTGCGGTTCGAAAGAGATGATTACGTCATTGGTGTACTTTCAATGTGTTTTTGCTTTGTGCATTTTAATTACCTTTGACATGCTCCCGATGATACTGTTTACATTAATATGAAAAAAGCTTTATTTTTTTTATAAATTAATGCAGCCTATAAAAATGTAAATAAATGGAACTTTTAAATACGCCTGCATAATAATACCAATTAATGTAACTGCTTCTATCTAACTACCTTCTTTATTTATACACCCTGTTAAAGCCAGGAAAATGTATGAAGGAATGTTCATTTTATAAACGCATTCAGTCTCTTTGAACATAGCAATCGAAAAACGTAATAGTTATTGTGAATAGATGTTTGTTAAAAACGTAAACCTATGTCATATTTAAAAACATTTATCTAAAAACGGACATGTTTTTGAAAATAAACCTTAACGAGATTTAGACGGTTGTGAAATAGTTCGTTATAAAATAGACTGTTTGGAAAACGTTTTTATCGAAACTAGGACATGTTTTTGAATATAAAGCTCTAGGATATTTAGACATTTGTAAAATAGATCGTTATAAAATAGAAGGTTTGGAAAACTTTATCGAATCTCAAAACGCGTTTCGTTTTGTTATCTAAAAATCACACAACGACACATGACATGACTATTAGGCAGGCAAGGCAACTCAAGTAACTCACCCAACCAGGCAAGGCAAATAAGATTAATTTGTTTCGTTTCGTTGTATTACCAAATTTACCATTATTGGAGACACCAAACGCACACGAATGCACGAATGGGTGTCCGGTCAAAAATCTGTATTTTTTATTGATCAAAAGTTGCCCGTCGTTTGTAAGCATGCCGAAACGCTCTCCGCTGCGAATGAAACGCTTGCGTGTTTTAAAGGTAGCCAGCGCCATCTAGTTTACTTTTTGGGTAAACATACGAACGTGAAACCAGTGTTCTCGAACATCAAAATGCGAAATTGGTAGAATTACTCTCAAAAATCGGTAAATTTGTTAAATACTTATGTTATAATTTGTCCTTATGTATTGTATTTAAAAAAAAGTTAAAACTAATTTATTTTTATAAATGATTTTTTGGAAGGTGCAAATAGAAATCAATATTTTTCAATATCGTGCCCATATTATTTGGCCATAGCCGCAGTCAGTTTTGCATTGATTCTGAAGTCTTAATTATCCTAGACTATTATGCACAACGAATTATTAATTTTCACAATATTTTTTAGGATCATACAAATATTCTTGACCATAGCTGCAATCATTTTTGCATTGATTTTGAAGTCACAACAGTTGGCTTAATTTCCCTAGAGTAGGTATTATTATTGTATTGATAAGTTTAAATCGAAGTAATTAATTTTAAGTCTTTTTTCGGATCGTACCAACATTCTCTGGCCTTAGTCGCAGTCATTTTTTTCATTAATTTCGAAATCATAACAACTAGCTTCATATAGCTGAAGATTTTTATAAAATAAACCAATGATTGATTCAGTCGTAGAATTGTGTACATCCGATTAATTTGCGAGAATGATACTGTCTCAAAATAGGTCTATATCATCCGCAAATGTTTTGACATGTTCACAATTTCTTAAAATATCAATTGATTGAAAATCATTGTTCTGAACAATCTTGTGAAAGAGTCCAATGTTGCTTAATATGCCCAGAAATCGTGAGAAAATCGTTCGATTGCGGTATTTCGGTAGGATAGTCCCCAAATCGTAACAAATACAGAAAAATCGGTTCGAGTCCACACTGCCTGGAATAGTCATATTTCCCTTGCTTTATGAGGAACGGAAACATCGCTTTACTAAATGGCTTAAAATCAAGTTTCTTAGCAAATAAAACCTAAAAAATTTAACATGTTTGTTCATGTTAGAATCCGAAACATTAAGCCCGAACAATGTCTTACTCACACTCTCACACAGATACATGCATATTTTTTTAATAACCCTGTCGTGCTAGTGCTCGTTTATATATTTATTTTTCATTTTATACTTGGAAGCATGATCAATTATTTTTTAATTAAAACTTTTATTTAACTTCACTTGTATGTATGTATGTATGTACCTATTTTGTCTGTCCTGGAATCTTGTAATTCAAATTTCAAGGACTTCCCTATTAGATATCCGGCTGAAAATTTCAGTCTAGCTCACAAACCGATGACAAAGCAATAAAAAATATATGTCTTAGAAACGTAAAAAGTGAAAAGGCAATTAAAAAAAATACTTACTGTAAAAAAGTGAAAATGCAACAAAAAAAAAGAAAAAAAGAAAAAAAAGTGATTTTAATTATAAAAAGAAGCTGGTCAAACTTTTTTATAAATTTAATTTATTAAATTATACTTATTTTAACTATTTCTGAAGAGTGTCATTCAAATGAAAATACTTGCCTTGACGGCAGAGTAGGTATCTCGCAATACGGTGATCTTCATGCGCCCGTTGTAGGTACACTCAGTCGACTACTATGCAACGAGTTCATTAGCGTTTTAGGAATCTTTGCATCCCCAAACGAAAGCTATACATCACCAATCACTTGCAGTGGCAGGCTTCTGCAGATTCCTCTTGGGAAAGCTTCACTCTTTTGCCAGATATTCTACCGCTAAGCAGTATCTAATGATAAGTAAGAATTTATTTACAGGATAAAATGTACAAAAAACAAAAGTTCATTTTAAAATATAAATAAAAAAACTTAACTATTTACACAAAACTATCTAATATTTCAAAATATAAAGCTTGTTTGCCTCTTTTTTAGTTTTGTTCGCAGTCGGGTTTTTGTTTTTATAATAATATTATGATGTATGCAAATACCGAATTATATACCTATCTATGCTATATAGTCTATGCCCATAGACTTAACAAGGTGTGTATCTAACCTCGTTGGCTATAACCTTATTTAAGAGGGATCTGTAAAATGACAGGAGTCATGTGGTCGCGTTGCAATCCGTGTTTTAATTATTGTAATATCCCACAAATAGGATATTTTGGCGACGAGATTAACTTCACGCGGTGTTGTGAATTATAATTTTAACTTGCGTAATCTAGTGCAAGTGAGTAATAATGGCAGGAGGTGCAACGATGTTTGGCGGCCATCTCGCATTTGACCACCGCTCACAAGAATGGAGCATTTTTTGTAGTCGCTTTACCCAGTACTGCAGGGCGAACGATATTGATGACGAAAGTGATAAGTCTGGATTAAAACGACGAGCCATATTATTGACAGCATTGGCGGAGGAAACCTATCGCTTGGCTAAAGATTTAGTGTTTCAGGCGGATTTGGACAACGTGGAATTTAAGACGCTGATCGACAAATTAAGCAAGCATTTTTTGCCCAAAAAGAGTACCTTCGCAGAAAGGTTTAATTTTTACAAGGCGGAACAGCGTCCAGGAGAGGAATTAGCCGAATGGGCAGCGCGAGTGCGCCATTTAGCCCAGTTTTGTGGATTCAAATCGGAGCTGGAGACAACCCTTCGCGATCGTTTTGTTTTAGGATTGGAAAATACAAAAGAGAAAGAGAAACTGTTTGCTGAAAACATCGAAATATTAAGTTTTTCGAAGGCATTGGAATTAGCGCAAAGCGTCCACTGCGCGCGAATGGCGCTGGAATCGGCACGAGGCGCTGGCGCTTCGGAGGTACTCGGCTCAGGACAGCCTGTGTTTGCAATGCGGGCCGCCGGCAGCGCCACCATTCCAAATATGAATACGTCACTAATTTCAAAATGTTGTGAAGTGTGCGGTTATAAAAATCATTCAAAGGAGAAGTGTCGCTTCGTTAATTATACTTGTCAAAAGTGCAATAAAAAAGGTAATTTAAAAAGAGTGTGTAAAGCTAAAGTGAATAATAGCAATTATTTGGACACGGATGACGACGACATGTTAGAAGGTATTTATAATTTGTTTAATATTGAGGAACCTAGCAAGGACTAGCCGATATTGCGGAGTGTTTTGTTAGGAAATAAGCAAGTTGTATGTGAGATAGACTGCGGTAGTGCCGTATCTGTTTTACCTACCACAGTTTATAACAAATATTTTAATGACAAGAGCTATCGTTTGCATTCTTGTGATGAAGTGTTTAATTTTTATACTGGGGTAAAAATATCATCAGAGGGTTATTTGACGTTGCCAGTAACTCTAGAGGGATGTACTAAGCCATTTTTTTTTTCTTATTGCAACGAATGTGAAACGTTCACTCCTTTTAGGTCGTGATTTTATGAAGTCATTCAATTTACATATTTGTAGATTAGATTGCAACAACATGAGCATTAAAAAGATCGAAAGTGAGCTTTTGATGGAAAAATACTCTCAGCTTTTTAGTGATGAGTTAGGTACATTTAATAAACATAAAGTGAGCCTCAAAATTAAGCTGGACGCTCAATTGAAATTTTTTAAGCCGCGTCCCGTTCCAATGGCCCTAAAACCTAAAGTTGAACAGGAGTTGACTAGAATGATAGATTTAGGTATTTTAGAGAAAGTTGACCATTCTGATGTGGCTACACCTATTGTTCCGGTTTTGCGGCCAGACGGAAATGTTAGAATTTGTGGAGATTTTTCCGTGACGCTCAACAAAGTTTTATACCTTGACAATTATACTCTGCCACGAATTAAAGACTTATTTGCTAAGCTTCACGGAGGAGTAGCTTATTCGAAGCTAGATTTATCACGAGCTTACTCACAACTTGAGTTGGATGAATCGAAAAAATGGACATGTATAAACACTCATAAAGGTTTATTCCGTTACAATAGGCTAGTATTTGGTTTGTCCAACGCGCCATTCATTTTTCAGCGTACAATGGAACAGTTACTTGGAGATATTGACGGTGTATGTATTTATGTCGATGATATACTAGTGAGAGGTCCTGATAAGGCGATTCATACACAGCGGTTAAATCTAGTGTTAAGCAGGTTGCAAGAGGCTGGTTTGCGTTTGAAGCGAGATAAATGTGAACTGTTCAAGGAATCAGTGGAGTACCTTGGATTCATTATAGATAAGGATGGACTTCATAAATCGCAACAAAAAGTTGAAGCCATTTTGAAATGTAATCCACCGAAAAATGCCACTGAATTAAAATCGTTTTTAGGAATGGTGAATTACTACAGATGTTTTGTGCCTCAGACGTCATCGGTATTGAGCCCTTTGCATAGTCTTTTGAAAAAAGGGATTAAATGGGTTTGGGCTAGGGAGCATAACAATGCATTTAACAAAATTAAGAAGGTATTAGCTTCTGATCGCATACTAGCGCATTACTGCCCTGATTATCCCACCGTGGTGACGTGCGACGCGGGCCCTACTGGCCTAGGCGCCGTGCTGGCTCAGCGTCAGCCGGACGGCAGTGAGCGCGTTGTAGCTTACGCGTCACGTTCTCTTTTCAAAGCCGAGACCAATTATGCGCAGATTCAAAAGGAAGCTACCTCTATCGTATATGCTATTTTAAAAAAACACCATTACTTATATGGCCGGACAGTTCCATTCATTTTACGCACCGACCACAAACCACTATTGGCCATTTTCGGAAACAAGAAAGGCGTGCCTATTTTAGCAGCTAATAGGTTACAAAGGTACACATTATTTCTGACGGCTTATAATTTTGAAATAGAATATGTGAAAAGTGAAGATAATGTAGCCGATTTTTTATCGCGTTCTATTAACTCACAAATAGTGAATGATGCAGAGGATTTTATAGACAAGAGTTTGTATATAAATTTCATTGGGGAAACAATTTTGCCCCCAATCACTGTAGATGACATAAGAAGAGGAACCCGACATGACCCGCAATTACACAATGTGAGTGAATTTATAGCAAAGGGTTGGCCTTCAAAGATGAACAATACCCTATTAAAACCGTATTTTCTTTGTCGTAATGAACTTTCTATAGAAAACGGCTGTATTTTACGCGGACATAAAGTCGTTATTCCATCACAGTTTAGGGAAACGCTATTAAACGAATTGCATAATTCTCATTTCGGAGTAGTCAAAACTAAGTCAGAGGCAAGATCCCGCATGTGGTGGCCCAATATTGACAAAGACATAGAAGGAAAAATTGGTTCATGTAGCGTGTGCAATACAATGCGGAACAACCCGCCACGTGCGCCGCTTGCACCGTGGCCATACCCCGAGCGTGTTTGGGAACGCTTACATTTAGACATGTTCATGATAGGCGGTAAACAATATTTAATTGCAGTCGAGGCACACTCAAAGTGGGTTGAATGTTATTCAATGCAAAAACGGATAGTGAATCAGTCATCAGTAGATTATGCCAATTATTTGCTAGATTTGGTTTAGTGCATTTTATAGTGACTGGCAATGCATCAAATTTTACGTCAATGGAATTTGAAACATTTTGCCGGGTAAATGGCATTAAACATTTGACAATCGCTCCTTATCATCCGGCATCAAATGGTCAGGCGGAAAATAGCGTCAAAACGGTTAAAAAGGGTCTGAAAGTAATATTGGCCGGAAGTAATAACCAAAAAATTATAGCTTCAAAGCTTAACAAGTTTTTGTTTGACTATAGGAATTCCGTCCATTTAACTACAGGTTTTTCACCTGCCCAATTGATGTTGGGAAGACCGCTGCGATGTCGGCTCGACTTATTGCGAGCGCCGGAAGTAGCGCATTCGTCGTCGTCAACCGCGGCCTATAATAATGTTATAAAAAAACAGGTTTCTTACAGTAAGCACTATGGAGGACAAAGAAATGTAAATTTTGCAATTGGAGACAAAGTTCTAGTTAAACATTATTATAATAATGATAATAAAAATTCATGGAAATATGGAGAAGTGAAAAGCCTTATAGGCTCTCGAATGTTAACTGTCTATTTACCGGAATTGAATACTGTTGTCAAGAAGCATGTAGATCAACTACTAGCGTACAAAGGACGTTCGTCAGTCGCTGCAGATGATGATATAAGCTGCTGCGGTTTTGAGGAGTGCACAGACTCGGGACCGGCTCCGGAGCCCGAGATGATGGGCGGCCCGCCGGCCACGAGCCCGACGGGTGCACGCGCCCTGGAGCCGAGTGCGGTTAACGTGCCGTCCTCGCCAACTACATCCGCGCCGCGCGCTCTATCTCCAGAGGGGGAGGAGAATAGTTCGGAAGACGAATTTTTGCATGCTTCACCTTCTAAGAAGGATTCAAATAATGACTCTGAAACTGAATTTGTAGGCCGGTATCCAGTTAGGAAGACTAGAAATAAAGTAAATTATAAACTTTGATGTATGGTTCTTAGTTATATTTTCTGTATAGTCGGGGAGGGATATGATATATGCATATACCGAATTATATACCTATCTATGTTATATAGTCTATGCCCATAGACTTAACAAGGTGTGTATCTAACCTCGTTGGATATAACCTTATTTAAGAGGGATCTGTAAAAATGACAGGAGTCATGTGGTCGCCATTAAAGGATAACGTTGCACTCCGTGTTTTAATTATTGTAATATCCCACAAATAGGATAAATATATTTTTATTTGAAACTTTTTAGTTTAATTTTATAATATAAGAATTAGTGTGAATGGTTGCTAACCTAATTTAAATCGTAATATATCCTAAATGGTAATTCGAAAAGATAATTTATAAGAGAAACCTAAAGATGATTTTCAAATAACTATTCAATGACAACACTTGACATAATTCATCAACTTTTGTTTTAATTTTTCATGACATTGCGTCTAGTTGTCGCCGTACTGAATTTTGATTAATGTCATGTCTTTAGTAGCACTCGCTCAACACGATTAACATAAGAATTATCAAAATCGGTCCACGCGTATGGTCTATAAAGTGCCACAAAGTAACAGGCATACATACATAGGCTGATAAACACATTACCGGGCCTTTGCGTTGCTCAGTCTGGTAAAAAGACTAACCTGAACATTATATTGTTCAAATAAAACACATACTTATAAAAGACTTCCAGCTTCTCATTAAGGAGTTCATTCACAATCGCGTCCAAAATCCGAAAACAAGAATAAAGGAGAGAAGGTGGTCGTGCGCAGCTCCGTTATCATTAATTGGGAGGACCTCTAACGGGACCGGTCCACGACTTGCCCTCGCTGAATGCATTCGCCACGCTTGGATTTATGTTATTTTGTGCAAGAAATTATGTTTGTGTTCACATTTTACCCGACTGCGCAGAGGGTAATGTATTTATCATTCTATATATGTTACGTCAATCAATTTGCCTTAATCTTGCGAGTCTCACTATAGAGATATGTGACAGGATGAAAATTCAGTATGGCGACAACCAGACGCAGACGCACGCGAAAAGAAAATTAAAAATTTAAATTTTTAATTTCAATCACATTCACAATTCAATGGATTTATCGGTTTATGCTCAGATCATGCATTTCAAGCTCATTTTTCAAACAGATTTAGCGGTTTCTGTACAGATTGAATATAGCATTCATGTAGATAGCAATGAAGCTTAACGTATTGTACAAAAAAAGTTTAAAATATCAAAATGTGATTTATCGGTTTTTGTTCCGACGCTCCTCATCTGTAAACAAGTAAATCATCAAATTTAGAGAAAAAACAATCTAAATCTTCTTCTTCTTCGGGTACCATATCCTAGCGGATGTTGGCGACCACCACACGAAATTCTTCTCTGTTCTGTGCCAGTTTACAGTTACTGGCAGTGTCTTTGATATTGGTCCAGCTCTTTAGGTTGTCACTCCATATTATTTTCCTTCTCCCTCTTCCCCGTTTCCCTTCCATGTTCCCTTCCATGATGTTTTTTAATATGCTATACTTCTCGTGTATATAAATGTAACCAAAATATGCTGTTTTACATAAATACATCTAAATCTGTTCAGGCATTTAAAAGTAATGATGGAACAAAGAAACTCACATACAGACATGAACACTAAAAACAGTACATTAATTTTTTGGCAGTCGTAACTTTGATCATATACAGGTATATAATCAAAGGTAATAAAATACACCGCCCTACCAGTAGCCCTGTCGAGCCTTGCACCGCATCTTATCAAAAGTATCGAAACTCTACGTACCGTTCTCAAGTTGTTCATAAATGAATGTATTCTGAAGCTACTCTTATAAGGGTATTAATAAACTTCGTCTCTCTTAAAAACCTCATCAGCCCAAGTTATTTTCTCAAGAAATATTACTTTGGGAAGACATCTTCGCTTCCAAATATAGCTGCAAACGACACCTTGACATCCTGACGATTGCACAAACCGTAAGAAGCTTATTTCTTCACCAATTTGAGACAAAAAGTGGCCAACTAACCTAGACCCATATTTTCATTGCTGAACTATGAACAGAAAAGTCTTCGTTCATTGGTTTTCAGGTAGATTCACCATATCCACAAGACCCCTGCATACGTAGGATTTCCTTAAACAGATAGGGTCTTTGCCCGTTGGTTTCAAGGTAGAGTCAGGATTTAGAAAACCAATTTGTCTGTCTGTCAACAGGATAAGGGAAATTTAGTGCCCTTCGTGCTTCAACGCAAGATTGGGAGTCATTCGATTAGGGCTATATTTGGACCTAATTACAGAGAAAAATGGGAAGAAACCATCCTCCGCACAGTTAAGTTGAAAATTATTTATCCTGTGACTGGGTATGTAAGATTTATCTGCCAACAAGAAATAATAACAAAACTAAATTGTTATGCCGCAATACGCACACCACCTATTATTTATTCTGTGACACCACTACGCGAAAGCACTATACGTAAAAATTAATTAAGGCCAGGCTCCAAGGTTACATTTTCTCTCTCCCCACTCCCCTGCCACCTCCCCTGCACTCTGCCACCCGCTACCCGCAATAAGCACTGAAGTGCCTGCGTAACAAGGTTGAATATCGCGAGCGCTGTTTGAACACACAATTTAGCTCGGAACTAAATGACGTATGTCTCAAAAGTTATTTATTTTATTGGCAGGCTAATAATTTAGTTAGGTAAATTTTGTCTAAACATTAGATGATAAACTATATTTTCTTGCTGGGAGATTTATTTTAGAGATAAAACTTAAGCAGTTGAGTAGAAAATGAAAATATTACTGAAAATAACTGAAATTTTTTGATAAGAAAATGTATCGCATGAAATTCTATTAATCATGTTTTTGTCTTAGTCTTAGAGAGATAAAGATCTCAAAAACATGTATGTTAAGTTTCACATTTATCAGGTTTGTGGTTGACTCAGCATATTTATGGAAAAATCCATAAAAAGCAGAGCCTGGTCTTAACATTAAGGCCCTGACAAACAACGCGGTAACTCCTTATTATACTAGGAATTTTTAAATAGCAAATTGTTGTTCTAACAATGAACAAGAAAATCTTTGGCACGTGGAAACGAAGACGCAATAACAAACATCTACGTATTGAATAGTACAAATGAATTACACGTTAAATATGAATGCCTTGATTAAAAACACCCACGCCCCCATCGATATCAAGGCCAGGATAATTATTGTATTGAAGATTCAATACATTTAATTGTAAACAGTTTCCATGCCGTTTATTTTATCATTACTACTTTATCTGTTGGTTTTACTACTCGAATTCGGGAAACCGTTGCCAGATGTTACGCCTCCATAAAAAAGTTATGTTTTCTTTTTAATTTCGTCCGTTGACGGAGGACTCATCCGACCTTGAACGTGACAAAACGTCAGGATTTGAATTTTAAATATAATACGAATTTAGAACGCGAGTTCCCGCGGCGCTTCTCAACGGCCCGTTTAAATTTAGAACGTGTTCTATTCTGGAACACTGAACTCCCGGCCGATGGCTCCTTATTGTTTTTGCTGCCATTTGTGGGAGCATCAAAGAAGTTTTATTGGATAGTGATTAGCCGCTTTTCGGTCAAAAACGTTAAAGCACCATTTTCGGTAGTAAATTATTAGACCTCTTTGTGGTGGGTGACTGAATGAATCAACACGTGGCTAATAAAACAAAGGAACGTTACTCCAGAAGAACGCTACACGCTACTGACAAAGTTTTTTATTGACCATTGTCCTTCAGGATTTTGTTGTCCGTTTTGTAACAATAGTCGAATCATGGGTTCTGTACCCTTGATGTCTTTGACATCCGACCAAATTTGGTTTATACCACAACCCGGAAACTTCTGTATAACGTATAAGTACAAACGAAATAGCTTTTGTTAAAATAATTGGGAGAGATCCTTGAAATCCACTGACCTCTATTAATACTTTATTAAGTATTAAGTATAAAAGAGATCAGTGGTGGAAAAAACGTAGAACAAGCATAACGAGAGCAAGACGGGACGGCAGCCTTGTAAGACAAAGGTAGTAGTATAATTCCTGCTCTCGAAGGCGAGATTAGGCTGAAGAATCTTCGGAAGGTCTCAGGTCTATTGTAGAAAATAGTGTTGTAGTCTATGGTACGAGTATCCAGAGAGTCTGAAAGAAAATATATATTTTTTGTTTCACTTAGTAAAGTGTGAAATAAAGAGTCCGACAACGTAATAACGTATGTATGAGGGCATAAAGAACAGTTAGTGACATAATCTGGGAGTCAAGTGGCTATTAGGGCAATTAGTGGCAAATCTAGGAAGAAGTCAATGACACAATAATTATACCAATAAGCGAGTACCTATACAAGTTTTTGAAAGAACTCTATCATTTCAAAAAGCTTTTGTTTAACTAGCAATGTTTGTATGTATGTAAGTATGTACCTATGTTTGTTTAGGTCAAATCTTGCTAGCTGAATTAGATTAGAACCACTTCCTCTTATCCCACGGAGTTGAATTTTTGTTTGTTGGTTCAGTTCCGATGACAATCCATTTTTATGGTACGCATGACCAGATAAGGAACTCTTCAAAGGTCCGCACATATACGAAATGTTGTACACGCATTTAATTGTTATAGCCCGTTCTAAGTTTCACCATGATATTGTTCACCTGTTTAAACCTCACCTCGGCCTTCACCAATGTCTAACTTGAAAAACTGCGAAAGTAAGACAGAAACATCGTAAGGGAACCGGCATTTCTCAACATTGGAGACAGTCAATAAAATTAACTAATTGACTAACATAAATTAGGTTTCTGGGTACCTAATAGCTGGCTGTTAGTCATATCAAAGGTGTTGGATGTCCCCGTCGTATTGCATGACACCGTCCATTCCAATCTTTAGGCCGTGTTTATGTAAGAGATACTTAGTAAAAACACAAGAGACTGACGTCCTGATTCCTGATAGCTACCAAATGCGGGCAAATGATTGTGATGGGGCATCCTGTTTACTGAAATAACATGCAGGAGAATATTCGCCTATTCTCTTCGCGGCCATTTAAAGTAAACGGATCCGTCACCTAAAACATTATTACTTGTTAGATAATTTTTTGGACAATTAACAAAAAAAAAGAAGAAATTAAAGTGAATTAGTTTTCAAACTTGACTCACAGAAAACCACACATTAACAAAAAAAAGTTGATCACTTTGGTCGGGAAAAAATAAAAGTGTTAAAAATTATGCAAATCAAATCATTCCAATCAGTATAAATGTTACAGAAAAACCCAGTTTTTACTAGTTAAAACTATTTTTACTAAACGCGTTCTTTAAAATTAGATTTTTACTGCTTGTCATGTCAGTCAGAACCGGTTTTGATTAGCCAAAACGTGTTTTAACTAAATTAATCTGATACAACAGTATTGACAAAGCATACTATGCAACCTCACAATAAGCACAATATGCATCATAATAACCTTAAAATTAAACTTACCTACTGCTTAAAGTAAGATAGACAAATTGGACGGAGCCGAGATTTTAATAAAATAAACAACAAATTAAATTTGAAGTTAATTTTATTGGTCTTACTTTTGACCGTACAATTCAAGCGAAGATAAAATAATGACAATTTGTACTTAGTAACTTCCTTATATAATTTTTATAAATGCGTAGGCGATTTCTAGTTCATTCTTCATTGTAATAAACAACTAAGTAGTTACATTTCTCATACTTTAGCGAGAAAAACATCTAAGTACATAAATTCTTATTCAGCTATGCGCAATTAAATCAAATCAACATGTAGAGTACCTCTACTGCGCATTATTCATAGAAAAACAACATAAGTACAAAAAGTGCTTAATTGGTACTTTCACAATCAAAGGAAGTACCTACTTGTATGATTAAATATGTCGCAATTGGACTTCGGTAAACAACGGTGGGTTTGTGGTACACATAACTTCTCCACCCTGAGATTGAAAATTATCTGAAAGTTCATTTTCTGAAGTCAGATTATTTTCAATTTTACATAATTTCAAAATCTTATTTTTATATTTTATAATAAAGTATACAATAGTAAAAATCATTATAATATAAAGTATTAATGTCCATAAACTAACACTTTTTATTTGCACTTTATTGACCATTTCACTCATTTGACTATATTCACTGTTTTCACTTTTCTTCAAAATATAATTCAGCATTTGTAGATTTTCCATGTTTACTCCATCTAAATTAACAGGTTTTCTTTTGAAATTATTTGTAACTGGAACACTTGGTAAATTTATCAATGGTAGTTTAGGAATATGTAAGTTCATTCCTCTGAACAATTTCTTCCGTAGAGTAATATCTTCAACTTGTATTTTACAATTATCGTCCAAGGTTAAAATATAAGTACCAAGGATTTTCTCTCGAGTAATCTCATTTTCACAGGTTTTTGTCAAGTATGTTTGGTAACTTGCAAAAATTATCCATATGTTCATTTCAATTTGTTGAACTTTTATCTCTGAAGTTTCGATTAAAATTGGAGAACACAACGTAATATTCAACGTAAATTTCATTAAATCAGTAATACATTTATCTTGTTCCAATACGACTGCACAACTTTCTTTACAAAGAAATAATTTCTCATCAATCTCGTCGCATGGCTTGGAGAGCAATGTAATAGAGTTCAAATCCTTCACGAGGATAAAAGGATATTTAGGAAGTATCAAGGATGTAATATTATTAAAAGTATCAAGGATAGGTAAGGGGAATAACTGGTAATATTTTCAGTAGTGTTTTTGCGTACAATTGGAATTGCCAGTACATATGTAATTTGCCTACCCTTAATATAAGTTTTTATCTCTATATTTTGCTCTATGTTTACTAAATTTTCATAATTAACAGGGAAAATTAACTTATCTGTTCTCTCAATATTTTTTAACAATTCAAATATTTCATTAGTATCAATTATTGATCTATGTAATATCTTATTTTTACTTAATGCGATTGCTGTATCAATCTCATCTAACTTAGAAAGAATTATTTGAAAATTATGAGTTAACAAACTATAAGCATGAGATACTTTATTTTCAAAATCATTTATTTTACTTCTATTCAATGCTTTCTCTATATCAATTAAATTATTCTCAAATTGTATAAAATTATAATAAGAAGTATTAGTAAAATTTACAAAACCATCAACCATTTCTGCAACCAAAGTAACTTTCTTTGAAATAGCATCTTGCTTAGTTTTAATTTGATTAATTAATTCATCATATTTGATTGCTTAAATTCAAAATTGCATATCTATTTTTTCTTCTTCATTCGTATCATTTAATCACAGTTTAAGTAGATTTTCAGATAATATATCATTTAATTTACGTCTGTTTCCATTTTTCAATTATATTATTAACATGAACATTAAAAAAAACAATTGTAGCCATGTCGTAACATCATTACATTAATTTAGTAGTGAGGCTGCTCAACCTACAATTCTTCTTAAAATTACACGAAATAAATATAATCATTGTGCTGCTGTATCGTCGCTTCCACTTAAGCTATGTACATATTCACATATTGAAAAAAAAAAAAAAAAAATTTTTAATTCCCATCAAATTTAGGAATCCGTTTCACAATTATATTTCTTATAAACCTCATAGGTTCCATTTAAAATTATTATTTAAAATAAATTCAAAATATTAAAATTGAGTATGCGTTTGTACAATATAACACATAAAACACACAAAAATTCAAAATATAATTAAAGAAAAGCACATACAATTTCAATAAAAATACTTCAAAAATCAATAAAAGCACATAAAACTCAATAAATTCACATAAAACTCAATAAATTTACATAAACATTCAATAAAGACATAAAAATCAATAAATTCACACAAAATTCAATAAAAACGCATAAAAAATCGATAAATTCACATACAATTCAATAAAAACGCATAAAACGTCAATAAATTCACAATAAAATCAATAAAGACACATAAAATCAATAAATTCACTTAAAAATCAATTATGACGCATAAAAAATCAATAAATTTACATTAAAATCATAAATTCGCATACAATAAATCAAAAATAACAAGTGTATTGGCAATGTTTGTCCAAAAACACTAAGGGTCGAATAGCAGGGCAAGAATACGGAAAGTGAATGATTTTCGACTCACTTAAAACCGCTCGATCCCATGCCTCGGTGATTATTCCACTCGCTGTCGTATTTGTTTGGTTCGAGTATTTTTTCCGTGGATTTGTCAAGAACACACTGAAGTTATTCAGGACAGCTGCACCAAATATGTAGGTTGCGCCAGACAAATTATATTTCACAATTTTTGAAGTAAGCGCCGGACAAATTAAATTTCCATGACTTTAAAAAAAATACAACCGGCTGCGCCAGACAAATTGGATGGAGCCGAGATTTTAATAAAATAAACAACAAATTAAATTTGAAGTTAATTTTATTGGTCTTACTTTTGACCGTACAATTCAAGCGAAGATAAAATAATGACAATTTGTACTTAGTAACTTCCTTATATAATTTTTATAAATGCGTAGGCGATTTCTAGTTCATTCTTCATTGTAATAAACAACTAAGTAGTTACATTTCTCATACTTTAGCGAGAAAAACATCAAAGTACATAAATGCTTATTCAGCTATGCGCAATTAAATCAAATCAACATGTAGAGTACCTCTACTGCGCATTATTCATAGAAAAACAACATAAGTACAAAAAGTGCTTAATTGGTACTTTCACAATCAAAGGAAGTACCTACTTGTATGATTAAATATGTCGCAATTGGACTTCGGTAAACAACGGTGGGTTTGTGGTACACATAACTAGATAGATTATATTATTGTTTATATTATTCATATAATGCTTGGTAACTACGCTTAATATAAATAAAAATGTTGACCAGACCACTACCACGGCACGGTAAACCGTGACTAGATAACATTACACTACATCCTCAAATCTCACTTTTACGTTTTATTTATAATTTTCTTTTTCTTTTAAAGGTACTTTAATAAAAGTTGTTAAGGCAATGAGTTCAAGTGAAATGTGATAGTGACGACAGACAGTGCGGAGAATGTCCGGAGATTTTGTGTGACAGTTGTTTGTAACCAGCCTTAAAAATTCCGGACTACGTGCCTACTGAGGTGCAGATGGGTATGTTTACATATTTTTTTCTTGCGAATATTCAACCAGACCAGACCAGATCTTTGTTATTCTGATGTTACTATAGAAATAAGAAGCAATGAATATTATTAGTCGGTTGGATGAAATCGATTCCACAGCATTAGTAATTTTTGTTATGTTTTACTTTTTCTTTCAGACTCAGTACGTGCGCGCGCGCTTATTCTGGTTTTTGTACTGAGTTTTGGTAACTACAGGTACCCCGCGTATTAAGCCTTTACTATAATTTAATCCTAAATTATAGCCAGTTATCTATGCATAAAACAAACTCAATTTCCTCCAAGATATCAGCCCCATTGTTAGAGAAAACAAACACAACCAAATTGAAAAATAAAACAATTAAATCCATACAAAATCGGGTGCAAGCCTCTACCAAGACCCTTACCTGACACGTGAAATTGTATGACCATTGTTGGTTAAACGGAATAACAGACAACCATAAAGAAACCCCAACGCCTCGTCTATAAGCTCAAAATTTACTTGCGCAGGAGTTTTTCGTGTTACAGTACTTATTTTAAACAAAATCGGATGCTATTTTAAAGACATTAAAGTTCCTTTTATGGTTAACAAGTAAAATAAAGATCGTGATTTGTTTCTTAGGTTGAAAAATGTACGCATTCAGTTTTAAATCTTAACTGTGTTTAAAAGAGTGTAGTTTTGGTTTGGAAAGATCATTGATAAAGTTTTTTTTTGAAAAAACCGGGTGTGTATTGTGTCTTCTTGATAGTGGTACACAATGCATCTTAGCCGTGGTTTATTTACAGAGAAAATTTAAAAAGATACATAAAGGACTTTCATACAAAGATTGGATGAACACGTGCAGAATATAATCGTATACCTAGTTTTGTATTATCATCAGCCTATATCTGTCCACTGATGGACGTAGGCCTCTCCTAATGCACGCCACTGAGTTCGATCTTCAGATTCGAATCTTTTTCATCCATTTTCTTTCAGTATTTTTGTTTAGTAAAAATACTACTAGTAATTTCTTTAGAACCGTATATCTCTTTGTGTTCATCGACTTTCTATCCTCCTTTCGTATATTAACTATATCGTCATACACTTTGATGAATATAAAATTAATAAATGTTATTAAATACTTATGATTTTAATGTCTGTGTTGCAACGTCGGTCGTAAATCAAACCTTTCTTAATAGTAAGTACAGTCAACGAAAAACGCCGCTAAACGTGCACATCTTACTTGCACGCAAAATGATCGCCCATAAAGTATGTAAATATTTATATGTTATTATTATTTGTCATAGTACACACCCC
Source organism: Alsophila aescularia (assembly GCA_946251855.1). Lineage (NCBI taxonomy): Eukaryota > Metazoa > Arthropoda > Insecta > Lepidoptera > Geometridae > Alsophila > Alsophila aescularia. Next base: position 19,306,037 of record OX276381.1, read on the forward strand.
TCACAACCTTTCTCATACATAAACACACCCTCTCCGATACAATATTGCAAAACAAATTTTGTTTGTAGACTTTGTGCATATTTTTTTGTAATAGTAAAATGGTAGGAACTCAAATTGGCTATTATTTATGGAGACCTCTAATTGGCTGTTCTACACTGTACCTTTAAGTTTTTTTATTGTAACTTTTATTAGGGCGCTTTGTCATCGAGTTGTGAGACCTAAAGTTTTCAGCCGGATAGCTAATTGGGAAGTGCTCGCAATTCGAGTTGCAAGATTCCACCCGGAATGACAGACAGACAGACATACAAGAAAGTGACTTAATAAGACGTGTTAATAAAATAATATTCAGCAACGTCCGTCGCCGAATGTTCACGGCCATAAACTTCGATGTATCATTAACTAACTTAATTACAGGTAAATAACAAATTCACGTCATAACAAGTCTATTGCAGCGTCACAAATCGCTAAATACTTAAAACAAATTCGCGTTATTAACATGAATTTAGAAATTCTCCATTAATTTGTAAGAATGAAGTCACCATCCATATTTTGCTAGAATTTGGATTTAGTTCAAGACCAGCGATGTGATGTCAGATTGATCAAACGTCAAGTCAACAAGTGCTTAAAAGTTAACTTGTTGTACCTCTGCCATCACAATACACTAGCATACGCTAACCTGTATGTTTACGAAATTTTTGTTTTTGTGTATTTCTCGGCTTTTACTCGTCGCATTGATATGCAAGGGACATCCATTTTAAGTCAGATCCTGAGCTATCGAACAATGGAGGTGCATTTCTATCGGTTCAGTAGTTAACGTGATCCTAAAACAAACAAACAGACATACACATTAAAAAAAAGTTATCTTACCGCTAAAGCTGACAATAATTAAGATTGTGTATTCAGTGCTAAATTGGAAGTTATGACAATGTTCAGCGACTTCTTTCACTCACTGTACACTTAGACCCAATTGTTACCAATAGTAACTTTTTGACTCCCTATACACTTAGGCCCAATTGTAACCAAAAGTAAGTTTTTCACTCCCTGTACACTTAGGCCCAATTGTAACCAAAAGTAACTTTTTTAATCCGTGTACACTTAATTAGGCCCAATTGTAACCAAAAGTAACTTTCGCTTACTGTACACTTAAGCCCAATTGTAACCAAAAGTAACTTTTTTACTCCCAGTATACTTAGGCCCAATTGTAACCAAAAGTAACTTTTTCACTCCCAGTACACTTAGGCCCAATTGTAACCAAAAGTAACGTTTTTACTCCCAGTATACTTAGGCCCAATTGTAACCAAAAGTAACTTTTTCACTCCCAGTACACTTAGGCCCAATTGTAACCAAAAGTAACTTTTTCACTCCCAGTACACTTAGGCCCAATTGTAACCAAAAGTAACTTTTTCACTCCCAGTACATTAGGCCCAATGTAACAAAAGTAACAAGCAGCAAAAGTAGATTAAAAAACTAATCTCAAATAATAATTTTAATTTTTAAATGCTTTGTAATCGATTTGTGAGCTACCCTGAAAGTTTCAGCCGGATAGCTAATCAGGAAGTGCTTGAAATTTGAGTTGCAAGATTCCACCCGGAACGACAAACAAGAAAGTGACTTAATATAAATGTATTTTTGTTCATATTGTATTTGGTAGGTACTTAGACGACGCTTCTCCCACAAAAAAAGACCCATTCACGATATCTATTGTCCTCGCAGATACAATAATATGGTAGAACGTGAGTCGAATGCCTATACTTCCCATTACGCAAAGAAAAGTATTTTTGTGCGCGCATGGATGGAATTTATCGAACAAAACGATTACTGAAGATCTAACGGCCCTTATATGAGCTTTTATTTTCTCTTAAACGTCTAGCTGGTTATTGTTTTAAGTCTACGGCTTATAATAATGAATATATACTTAATAAATATTTACTGGAAAAGTAGTAAATTTAATCTGACGAAGCTAAGAACAACCATACAGGGATCCTTTGCTATTTATAGGAAATCATTTAATACAAATGTTGCCCTGACTCGAGACCTTACTGACCTGACTAGTTGACCTGTCTCGAGACCTCATTGAGCTTACTTGTAGACCTGCCTCAAATGCTTTATATGCCTCAAATGTCTCTCAAATACTCATATTGCCTCTAATGCCACAAATGTGTCAAAATATCTCAAATCCTTCAAGTGACTCGAGACCTCATTGACCTGACTCAAGATACCCTGACTCGAGACCTCATTGACTGACTTGTTGACCTGACTCGAGACACCGACTTAAGACCACATTGATTTCATCATTATCAGATGATAACAAGCCGTTGCCAGCTATTAGCATCCACCGACCACCCGTGGCTCTCACGTGGTCGTCAATCCTCCCCGTAGGTGGCCGTCCTTCGTTCCGTCTCCTCCCCATAGGTGACCGCCCTACGCTCCGTCATCGCCTCTGTGGTCGCCACTCGAGAACTTTTCTTCACCAACCGGCTGTGTCCATAGCCACTTCTACTTGCTGATTCTGAGAGCTATGTTGGAAACTTGAGGTTCTTCGGATTTCCTCATTCCGGGTCATATCTTGCAGAGTAATCTCAAACGTGGGTTTGTCCATAGTTCGTTTGGGAATTTTGAACTTAGGATTGACGCTAATAGTTGGTGACCACGTGTCATTATGAGCGATGGTAGCCTAACGGTTCAATAGTGCAACTTAGAATCCAACGATACCGGGTTCGGTCCTAAGCTCCGCACCAATTAATGTGTGGTTTTCCATCGCTCCGTGCTTCGGTGGGCACGTTAAGCTGTCGGTCCCGGCTGATGTTGATCTTGGGTGACCTGAAAAACTAACACCAGATGCCAGCACTGCCTTTTACAACAAACGAACAAGTGTCATTATGTCAAACAATGATTGAAAAAGTCTTCGATTTATTTTAAGAATACATGGAAATCCCTAAATTAAAATGATTGAAATTACACATGGGTTCCGTAAAATGTCGTTTGTCATTTATCATACGAATATATCGTATCAAGTTATCAAAATCAGTTCAAGGATTGGCACAGTCTTGCGGATCTTATCGGTCGTTGGCATAAAATATTCCCAGTGTGGTGTAGGAAGTAACAAACCTATTATTGTAATTCTAACGACTATGTTTACTACTCCATGATGACACAAGTATATAGGTTATTCCTCTAATGGTAAATCTCTGGATTCCTAGGATAGTGGTGCCGACTTAAAGCGGCCGTAATACAGCGATGAATGACGTCAATAGGACGTTGTCTTTGTAACCAAAATGGCGCGGTTTTCTAGAGATCGGTAATTGACACCGTAATGTCAAAAAGCTGTGCCGCTATTTGCAAAACAGTCATCTTGTCCTTCAACTTTTTTTTTCAAAAGCGGTGCACAATTTATTGCAAAATGAATTCCAACTGGAGCAGCGAAGATGACTACATATTTATAGACTTTGTGCGGGTTAATGAAATAAAATTCTTGAATAGACTTATATATATATAAAAGTATACACAATTTTTGTTCCGGACATACTGGCTTTTGGTGTCTGTTGTATGAATTAAGTTATAATCTTATGTGATTCAACACATTATCAAATAAAACTGGTGTAACCGCTTTTAAAGGAAAACAAAGCTTCAGTGATCCTGATCACGCATAGAAAACGTGAGTGCCACTGCTTATTATGCAGTGCCATCTAGAACTCTCTTTTTGCTTCTTCTATGGAGTCGATTGGTATCTTTAAATTGAAATTCTTCAATCGTGAATATATATTGTTGTGCAGCATCGCACTGCGCTCTTCAGCATAAGACAGAATATATTTTGAACTAGTTGCGACCTGCAGCTTTAACAGAGTGGTCATTTTTCCGGCGTAAAAAGTATAAAATAGCCTATGTCCTTCCTCATGATGTCTATTGTTTCTTAGTATAATTTTCAAGATCTGTTCAGCCAGACAGAGATACATCCATTCATAGTAAAAGAGAATGTAACTATGTCTATCTGACAGGACCTTTTCACGTCTAAACGGCTGAACCGATCTTGATGAAATTTGCTATGGAGATAGTTTAAACCCTGGGGAAGGACATATAGGATACTTTTTATCGCGATAAACCGAAGTCCGCGCAGGCAAAAGCAAGTTTATACTATTTATGTGATGATGTAATTTAAATTGGCTTTGCCGGGTACAATTTCCGCAGAAATTGATGGTGAATTTAGAAGTTTTTAAACTGACATGGTCATTAATAAAGTCAACATTAGAATCGGGATATCTACCGTTCCTTTCTCGAGACATAAATCGTGTTGGAAGTGATATTGTGAACAGTGGTAACATAGACAAGACAATGCACCAAAGAGGGTAGACCTTTTTTAATCCGCGATCATGGCGTATGCAAAATAGTGCTGAAATATCGGAACTGTAAACAAAAAATATACATGGTAAATATCCTGTTTATAATGTTGTCTTTAAAGGTGTAAAGGCTGTTGATTAAATCCACTAATGAAAACGCTTAAACCAAAATTAGGTACCAAATAATAGAAATAGCTATTACCCATTACTTAGTTATTAAACATCGGTCTACACAAGCAAAGTAATTAATCATTCAAAGTATAGGACGTTAAAAAGTGCAGACAAACCGGCAGATGGACAGCCGACAAATCAAGTGCATGTACTGTCTGTGGAACTAAAAACCGGAAAAGGGCTACCGGTGTAGTTCCGGCCCGGAATCGGTCTTCCGGCCTATTGAGTCTTTTGTGGCCTTTCAAACTTGAATCAAAAAGTTGGCGTTCGTATTTATTTACCTATGTTTGTTCGACAATCACTTTTGATCCGATCTCATGATATTTGGTACACAGGTAGCTTATAATAATACAATGTTTGAAGTGCATTTTTGACAATAACATCTGCGCCCCAATTCTGATCAATGATTATTGAATGAAAATTAACCATATCGAGATTGACATGTGAATTTTATAAAAACTGGCATTCTGAATCAATTTATGTTGGCTCTAGACTATCGTCCAACCCACAAACTTCGGCTTGTGCGGGGTTGCCACATTTTCGCCAAAGTCGCGCTCACCAACTTCAACCGTTCGGTCAAACATTGAATCGATAGGTGCGATAAGGATATTTAAAAACACATTTTTAATATCACATTTTTGCTGCCTCTGCTAGAGATGGATTCCCTAACAACAAATCTTCCTATCTGTAACGGTTAGTGTAGCCACCATAAAGGCCCCTGTTAAAAAACTCTGCTTGTATTTAACATTGAGCGTGCCGCGTGAAGCATTTCGTGCGGTGATTTTCTACGTTATTCATTATTGTTTCACTACGGGTGTTCAATTACTATCTCATCCACCTTATAGCCCAGATATAATCCCGTGCGTTTTTTGTTTTACTATAAACTTCTGGATCAGTCTGCATGTGGTACGGCTTTGTACATTTTGATACTATATTTTAATTAATTTTGGACGTCGTAGGGGTTTTTAACAATATCGTGTTAATATAACGGACTTATTCGTGCTGTTAGGTTTTTGTTCGGGCGATCCACTTGGGCCCTTATTCGCTATGACTATTCGACACGTAACGCATCGCGTTACGATATCTTCGTAGAATTTTCGTAATGAGCGCGTTACGACGTCACATGTTTTCTGCAAGGAATTTCGTGTGGTCATAGAAGGAGAAGACTCCGCACAAGGAAGAAGCCTTACGCTTCTTCATTTATCTTCAGTAATATAGGAACCTTTCATAATATCATAAAACAAAAGTGTCTTGAGCCTGTCCGCCCGAGGTTAACATCCGCCCAAGTAGTCTAGATTAGGAATAGCAGGCGTGATGTGACATTTATTCATATTTTACTTTCAAGTAAGCCTAGAGATCTACACCTGTTTTGGTGCTATGATCTAAAAAACCTGCTCAGCTATCTAAATTTTTATGTAGTAAAAAATCGCCTACATTATTGCCATCTAAATTATAAGTAGGTATGGCTTGTAATATTATTATATTGAGTATCGCAAAATTAATCTTTCATTAATACTATGGTGATGCGTCCATCGGATCTGGCCTGATTTTTAATTCGATGTAAGTGAAAAAGAAGTAATATCAATGAATAGAGTCGAACTCCTACAAATTTATGATGCCCTGGTACATTTGTTCAAAAATAAGTATAATTTTAACGAATATAGAGTTTTTTTCTGTCCACTGTACTAAATAAATGTACTAATTAGCATAAATTTATAATTATCATTGATATTGGTTGGTTTATAATTAATTGGTATAATAAGCATCATAAAGTCGATGCAGAGAGACTCGGTGCTGCGGTAATAAACCAAACAGACACTCTTTCGCACTTATTATTTTGTGCTTGGAGGATACATTTCTATAATACCTATTTGGTCTGAGGTTTTGTGTGATTTAGATTCCACAGTGTAAAACTGATGGTTCACCCTATCGGGTACAACAATATATAAAAATAAGAAACATTTTATAAACAATTTGTTAACATCATGTAGTTACTGTTGGTATTGTGTAGGACTAAATTATAATATTGTCTAAGTTTATTACCAAGAAGGTTTTTACAATGTCTTTTATACACTGAGCTTTATAGACTGTGGCCATGGATCTATGGCGTTATTTATTATGAATAATCAAATCCATAATTCACTTTTAAGGTCTTGAATTAACAGCTGGAACTACTATAGGTACGTAATTCCAAATACATAACTCACATTTTGCTCTATTCATACAAACTACAGCCAATTTGAAGCCCAAACCATGCTCACTTACCATGACCTTTTACGGTAAATGCTTACGTTCCGTTTGTTGGGTTCGTGTGTTTGGAAAGTGTTTAGCGGCGCACGCGCCCGTCGTACTTGAAGCCCTACGTGTTAGTTAGCACCTTCTCCACAAGTAGGTCGTGTGGATCGTACGACAAGGTTACATGGAATTTATATAACTACGGTTGTTTACAAAATTAGGTACTTGGCTAATGTGTATATTATATCTTATAAAGTGTGTCCTGTGTCACATAAAATGTAATCATCCTTCATATCTGATGTATTCAATATTAAATGATAGATGAGAGGGAATAAGAAAAAACTGCCAAGTGCGAGTCGAACTCGCGCACTGAAGGTTCATACAAACTTGTAGGTATGTAAATAGTTCGTCTGTCACGGGAAACGAGTCAACTTCTTTTTTTAAATACGGTTTCCCTTTATTTATGCTATAAGACATTCCTTCTTGCTTGATTCTAGTTCAACGGGAAGTACTCTATAGGTTTGATTCCCTTGCGAGTGTAGAAAATGTCGAAATGTACGGCATAAACGGCCGTATCTTTTGATTGCATTGACTTAGAAGTTTGGTTTTTCACAGCTCCAAGGGATTGCAGACCTGACTATTTGATATTAATTTCAACTTGATGCATACACGCATTCCTGAGAAAAAGGGTCTTGACAGACAGACAGACGGACGGACGGACAACAGAGTAATCATTTAAGGGTTCCTTTTGAGGCACGGAACCCTAAAAACAGCATGGAATTGAAATCGTTTGTTCTCACAAAAATAAGCAAACAATAACGGTAAGAGGTTTTAGATCTGCCATCATGATTACCCTAAAACGCAATTTCTACTTGGGTCTTAAATTAATAGAGGGTGGTTTAGTTTGCACGCTAATAGATTAGCACTACCATGTTGACTATAATTTATAGCCTGGAATATTATTATCACTTCTGCGTAAAGTTCTGACGCAGTCGTATATTTTTTAAAGGATTTTCCTCTCATTAGTGTTTCTTTACTTTCAGCATTCTGAAATAAGCCAATCAAGTAGGTATATACCTAGGTATATTTATATAAATTATATGTTTATTTATTACATATACATTTTACTATACTTTATGGTGGCCTAACGGTTCCACTTACTCTTCTGAGTTATGTGCGGTTTTCCATTGCTCCTTGCTTCGGAGGGCACGCTGTTATTGATTAATAGCAGTCGTTAAGCCATGTCAGAGGCCTTTTGGGCGGCCTGACAAACTCTGACATCAGAGGTCAGCACTACCTCATACGACAAACAAACAAACTTTACTTTAATAATTGCAATTGCAACATAAGACTTACTAGAGTAGACTTTAGAGTAATTACATTAACTTGAATAATCTAAAATGGGAAATTTTGTAAGGAGCTTAAAAAAATTGCTACTGTTTAGATATAAGAATCATATATTTTTGAAATGTTTTTTTTTTGATTTTCTCGATAGGTTTTGGTCACTTTTCGTTCCCATCGGATTACAATATGGTAGCTATAAGCCGCCATATTAGGTTTCTTGACATTTTATACAGCTTATGCACTCACGTGATCAAGACGAATGCATTGAGAATCCATCAAGACGTTTAGGCTGTCGGTACTAGGTATATGCAATACCAATTCTGTTTTCATGGTATTTCGACAGGCACACCTGTATCCTATATACCTATATACATAGTTAAGTTAAGATTGCATGGCTTTAGGTTAATCTATTAGATATATTGATGTATACAAAAAGAAAACTAAGTATATTTAAAAAGATTTGTTTATTAACTTTTAAAGAAGAACTCACTTCATAAAACAAACACAATAAACCCTTCTAAGTACTTTTCTTACAAAGGCCCTTACCTACTTTACAAACCGGTTACACAAAAGGTGCTATTTCTCAAGATCAGATAAACGAACCTTCTTATAAAGAACTATTTAAAAATTCTTGGGAAATAACGGCCAAAGTGAAACTTTTGTTAACGAAATTGTTTCGGTCTCTTTCTTCACTGACTGGTACTTAACAACTGTGGAGTGAGAAAGCATCTTTAGGGTCAGATAAGATCTGTTTGAAGTTCGAAATAGAACCCTTTTCTTCTATTAACATTGAAACATACTCAAACTAAATATTCGTCCCTCGTAATTTCCAATCTTTTCCGAATGATACAGTTGACAGAGGACACATAGGTACATCCATACCAATATATAAAAGTGAGATGTCTGTTTGTTGCTCGGTTTGTTTGTTTGTTTTAACGCGATAACAAGTGGACTGATTTTGATGAAATTTGGAATGTAGATAGCTTATCATCATCATCATCAACAACCCGTACTCGTCCACTGCTGGATGAGGGCCTCTCTTTGTGTACGCCACTGAGCCCAATCTTCGGCTCTCCTCATCCAGTTTTTACCAGTAGCTTTTCGCAAGTTGTCACTCCACCTGGCCGGCGGACGCCCTACACTACGTTTGCCTAAACGCGGTATCCACTCTAGAACTCGTTTACCCCAACGGTTGCCGGTTCTTCAAGTAATGTTATCTGACCAGGGCCCATTGCCACTTCAGCTTGCTAATTCTTTGAGCTATGATAGTTACCTAGGTTCTCTGGCGGATCACCTCGGTTGCGGTTTATGTCCTTCTGAGAGAAACTCCGAGCGTAGCTCTCTCCAAAGCTCGCAACCTGGTCGATAAAAATGTCATAAGCTGAGCTCGGCATATTTTCGCTTTTCATTCATTATTATAATATAATACCGTAAAAATGTGAGAATAGCATGAAATAATTAACAGAAACTGTTACTTGTATTTTGAATTATTAAATTCTTTAATTATTACGCTCTTCAATTTCATTGGCCCTGAGATTGATAGTGAGAGAGATCTATAATTTGGAAGTCAGGGAAAATAGTTTGTAGTAGGGATTCCAATAAATAAGGCGAATGGACTGGGCGCAAGGTCAGCAGGTGTTGGTGAGGTCAGTGCGACGACTCGAGGGTGCGACTCCATTGTCTGGTGGCATACGTCATGAGTCGTGATGGACGAGTTCACGACACGTGATTTTGACAATTAAGGCGTAGTTTACTGGCTCGTTATCATCTGTTCTACTGTTTGTTCTATTGGTAGAACAAGTAGGAATATACATCGAGGCGGATTTTTCTTCGGAGAAAAATCCGTCATCACATTGTCGGGCAGCTATCGTATCATAACATTTCATTTAAATAAAACTTTGTTTATTTGCTTATTTACTCCTCTGGGTGCTGTGAGAACCAGTAATGGGGATTCAGAAGATGGGATGCATCATTTTAATGTATTACACATTAAAATGATGCATCCCATAACTAACTATTGCGATCGCCAAGACCTGCCAAGCGTGGTGGTTTGCAAACCATTAGGCGAGCAACCGCTTGTTGTGGAGTTCTAGGGATGCCTAATGATGTGACTGTGATGTGATACAATTTATCATAAAAAAAAACATTTTCAATATTATTTATAGTTTGAGATACACAAAGTAAAAGTACCATCACGAAACAAATATTTTCATCGTCTGTTACCTTAACAATGGAACCGCGCCTAATTGGAGTCATCGAACTGCTTTTGTCCACCTTATAAGGAGGTAATATTTTTATTACAAGGGTGTCATTACAGTAAATTATATTCGCAAAATAGAAACTACATACGAGTATACCCAAATTAAAAAAAACGGAAATTATTTTACGACTTTAGATATTTATTTCCTTATTTTAGCATAGATATACAAGTAACAAATTAACTGTAAACATAATTTCATTTAAATTTGGCGAAGTCCTTGGAATGTTTGGAAATTCTTGTAGTCATTTTTTATATGTATCAGATCGACAGTAGATCAATGCCTGAAGCCTAGGAGCTCTAGGAGTCTTATACCATAAAGCTACGACGAGAATCTTATACCATAAACGGACGATCTTTTTAACGAATTGTTGGTTCATCCTCATTTATAATAGAGGTATTTAAGTATCTACAAGTACTTTTAAGGCCAAATATATAATGTTATTCTCATACATCTATTACAAGTATAATTTGGGTTAAATCCGTCGGGCTTTTACCACTGCCAACTGTGCACCATTTTAGAACCAAGTGGTCTCATGCGTGACGATGGTAAAAGATCTGACGGAATGATTATTTTTTCCAAGGAAGGTGGGGCGGGTGGCCTTCGGTGTGCGATGCTACTTGCGTAGACACCTTTGCACTGGCTCATCTTCCACGAACTCAAGTTAAGTCTGGTGTGCGGCTGAATCAGCGGAGTGCTTGAAAAAGCGCAAATATATAACCATTGTTAGTGTTTATATATCTGAGCATTTTGTAGTCAATACGCTGGGATCGTGGATCCAAACATTTTTAAAACTTCTTGCGCGGCTTAGCGAAGCTGCACCTGACCAAATTGTTGGCCATTACTCTGAATAAAGTTTAAGCATTGCCATACAATGCAGCCAGCATTTTGGGAACTTTACCTACAGGTAGCGGCTTATTAGACTAGTTTTAGTTTAGTTACTAATCATTATTTAACATGGTTGTATTTTCTGAAATCAAGCATATCGGTAAATGGCGAGTGAGTGTTTACTATTTCGTTGATTACAGCTGGTTGTAATGCCTCTACTTCTAGTATACAATAAATGTCAGTTAACTTTGGTGACAGCCGTTATTTTACGATACAAACAGTAATAAAAGTTGATAATTTCTTATGCAGATCATGTTTTTGCAAGAAAAAGCTGTAATATTTTGAAATCTTGGAATATTATGTCGTTACTTATTGTTATTTTCTGCCACGTCTAGTATTAAAGTAAGCTTTGCTTATTATTACTTTAAAAGGGTCTGTTTTACAGCCAACAGTTAAATAACATAATACATTATTGTAACTTCTAAAACTTCTTAAGTTTGCTGCGAACAATGAATTGCCAATACAAACGTAATAACAAAATCATTTGTAATTCGTGCATATTTATTATTCGGATAGTACTTATCAACGTTCCAAACTGTATTTTGTTTTCAATGGTGTGGCAATTTCGATGTGGCAATTACTTGGAATTGAGTTTGTTTGCTGGGCACATAAATTTTCGAATATTATTGTTATCCTAAATTGCCAGTGAGTACTCGTCAAGGGTATTTTTTTTTATTCTATCCATTCTCCGTCTCCACCTGCATTCCATCAGTCTTATTAAAACAGGTTCATAATCAATTCGTTATACGGCGGAGCGTTTTCGCACCCCCGCTCGGTGACGCTGTAGAGGTTATTTATAGACTAACAACATATTATTATATCCTACAAAAAAAAACTTTATCATCATTGATTTCCAACATATAAATTTGTTTTTGAAACCTGAAAGTGTGACCACATAATGTTCAGAGACAACCTCAAAACAAACATTCTCCTTCATTCATACCCACATTTTTTCATTATTTACTACTCGACATTATGTTGCACATTTACATCATTTATTTTCATAAACAACTCATAATAAGCACGTGTTCAATCTAGTACCTACAAACTTATCAAATTCTATTATCATAAGTTTTACGCGCGGTATCAAGGTTGAATTCCACAGAATGCTGAGAGCGGTTATCAAATATTTAACGTTTTACCGTGTATGAGTAACGAATGAGTCATCGTAGATGTGTGTGTATGAGTCAAGGGAAGTTCTAATATGCGGTTTCCCAGGTGGATGTAATTTTATGGTAGACTGCGTGGTGACACGGATTTGGTTACTTGAGAGATGCTTGTTAAAAGTATGTTACTATTTCTCTAGAAACACTTCTATGTCGCATATGATATCGATATCTCAATGTTAGTACACCCAAAATCCAGAAAAATAAAAAAAAATGTATTCATCAGCTTATATTCCTCTCTAGTGAACAACAATAAACCCGATCTTCGGCTCTCCTCATTCTGTCGCTGCCTTTTGCTAATAGTCTGGTCCAGACCAGTTTATTCTCCATTCTAGAGCATGTCGATTGTCGGTTCTGCGAGAGATGTTTCCAGCCCATTGTCATTTCAGCTTGCTTATTGTTTGGGTATCTCGGTTACCTTGGTTCTCTGTAGGAGCACCTCTTTGCGGATTCACTAAATCGGATAATGTAGACAGTGCTATTTAATTGCACCGTGTAGAATGTTGCCTTTGCCTTAATATCTTCAAAAGATCTACTACAATGTTGATATAAATTACAACAAAATACGAGTACTTATCACCTACATTATTAATGTATATTTCGAACAGTAGCAAACTGATAAAAACGCAACAAAATGATTTATCGCAGGCACTTTATCAAATTGATGTCATATTATTATTTTTACACGACTTAATACTGCGTCATATTGCGTTATTGTTAAAACTGTGCATCACCGGAATATTTTCAGAATTTCAATATTTCCTTCAATTTTGTCATTCGTAAGTTAATCGTTTGTTATAGATACTGAATGAAATAAACAGTGTTACAGGTATATATTTTACTACACAATAGAGAGTTGTGAATAAAACAATATAATATTTTGATCTATCTTTTGTGTCCAGAGAACATTAATAACATCAAGACGAAGATATATGTTCTTCTATATGTTGTCTATATTAATTAATATAACATTATCCCAACGAATTTAAAATAGAGCAGTCAAGACTGCATCCTCTTTGACTTTTAATAAAAAAGTTTTAACCGCACAGGAACTATCAAGTTTCACTGTTTCAACCTGATAGCTTAATTTCTACTCCATATTGTCATTACATTCTGATCTTTAAGTTTTATAGAATTAAGTCTAAAATGCTGAATAACATTGAAATGCATTTGTTTGGTGGCATCGTAACAATTTTTGACGTTTTGTGAGATATTCCTTGGATTGAGTTACTGTGGGTTACTTTTTATGGAAGCTATTTTAGGAACAGTTTTTTGTCATATAATGTTTGTAGGGTTTCTTTGTCTTGGGGAAATAGTAATTGTGTTACTTTTGTGATATTATGTCGCATTAATTTTGGGAATAATTATTATTTTCACATTGAATCCCTTCTTTTATTTTTACCTGACTACAGCAAAGCAAGGGAAGGATAACAGTTTATGTATTTATCTATGTGGTCATGTGAATGTTCCACTATAGCGTCGCTCCTATTGGTCCGATTTTGACAAGGGAGGTGTCAAACGATTCGTCTTCAAGTACAAAAGTACAGAGTCATAGGCTTTTTTTATCCGACTATGGCGAAGCAAAAGAAGGGTTATGAGTAAAAAACTAAAAACTTGGTTCGATTTTGACAAGCAAGGTGTCAATCGTTCCGCCTTCATTGCAAGAGTGACTACGGCTAAGCATATGAAGGGTTATGTGTTCAAACTATAAACTTGGTCCGATTTCTACTAGGCAAGCGTGCTACACCTTCGACCACATCATGGCTTTCCATTAGGGGAGATCGTGGTCAAACGATTGCCTAGTCCGTAATAAAATAAAAATAAAAAAGAAGATTTTCACAAGCAAGGTGTCAATCGTTCCGCCTTCATCGCAAGAGTGTCATGGGCTAATTTTTACCCGACCATACTCGGGGTTTAGTTTTGAACTTATATCCTCCTAAACAAAAAAATGGATTCAAGTATAGCAAGATAGTCTTTTGATATCTACTTTTATAATAGATTAAATACACCTTTTATTAATGTTCATAATCGTAAGTACCAATGCGATAAACTATTCCAAATTGAAATCGTTATCACAAAACTGAATGAATATGACCTTGGTTAACCTTAGCGCCGCACAACATGTGAGTTGTTAAACAGTAACCAGAACTTTATTGATAACACGTGCAGCGGTAACGTTGTTGTGGATAGAGAGAGATCCATTTATTTAGACATATTTTGTAGGATGTTCTGTAAATGTAAAAGTGAATTTGAATTTTGAAATTAGATGCGGAGAGCTGAAGACCGAGCTCAGTGTACGTTAGAAGAGGCTTACATACAGCAGTGGCCGAATACCTATAGATTGATGATGATGATGATGATGATGATGATGATGATGATGATGATGATGACATTGTATATATATATATATATATATACTATTATTTTCCCCGTAATATTCTCATAGCAACATTTCTAAAATGGTACTTAAAAAAAAAAGAAAGTTATTTGTAGTTATCCTATTTTGTAGGTAAGTCAAAATCTGTTTTAGATTAATAGTGAAATTTTGATCTTAATGATTCAAGAAAAACGACATTATGTAAATTGGGAAATAAAAATAAAGCTATCAATAAACGATGTAATAAATCGAACAGCCTAAAACGAACACAAGAAACAAATGTGAGAATTCACCGAAAATTGTTATCAACGATACTTAAGAAGAACTCTTATACAAAGATGACCATCAGAGACGCTATAAAATTAAAAAGAACAGCATTAACAAGTCGTTTTACTCAGACTTCGTCGTTGATTAATGTTAATCATAACTATCTCCCTGTTTTGATATGTAAATCTCCAAACCAGTTGCGCAACTGTACGGCTCTTTGATATCTTTAATGCTGGTATAAAATACAATGTTGTCATACTTTATACAGATACAGATAAAACAAATGAGGAAAAGTAACGTCACGTAACGGTGAGGAAATGTAAACTGTCAGTTGTACATATATCAACAATTATCAGTTAAATCGAAACATGACACTCCTTTTGGTGATAGTGCATTCGCAGAATCATCGAATTCATTTTTTGTTCCGAAATGTTGTTTCCTTATCTAAAGCACTTAAGGTTGAGCTTTATCAACGAAACCTCTGTTGAAGATACGATAATGCATTCCTTTCATTCAATACACGAGCATCGTCGGTAAACCTCGGTTGTACTTTTTATGGTCTGGTCCCCCTTCTGATTTAAGGTCTGTCCAATGCCCTGATTCCAAGCCTCAGTGACAGATTGAACCAATCGTCTTCATGACTAAATTGATGCAGATTAATAAAGTGGTCGATAAGTGACGTTGGCTCGCACGGTCTTATCAATAACTTGCAACCCGCTTTGGCAGTTCCTTCGCGACCGGCTCTACGCACGACCGCATTCTATCGACCATCTATATTTTATTATATATCACATCAAATTATGTTAAGAGATATACCACGCGAACGATTCAAGATCATCCATCAACGGAAAGAAGTGACACGTTGGAATTTAGTAGCTTATTTGACCTGAATGTGATGTAAATTATGAACAAACCGTGTGAAAGAATTTGTAAATAGAAAAATAAGGTGTTTCTCAAAATAAATCTTACTAATGTCGAGATGACGGTGTCCGGATCTTATAGAATAAATGTTGATGTTCATCACACTGATGGGAAACTGTAAGTAAAGTTTTTTTTGTAAGTACATCACTTGTTTAAATAAGATTCTATGTTTGTTAATCATTCGCGTATCAGTAGCGTCACGGTAATATAGTGGTAGCGTATATTGTAGTAACTAGATTATATCAATATTATTTATTGCACTTCCTTGTGGGACGAAAACGATGAAACCATTAAAATGTCATACTAATGTGTCACAATTATTTATTGCAAAATAAAAAAAGACTTCGATTTCTTTTTAAATAATCAAAAAGCTGTAAAACACATGTGTACAGCCTTGTGTAAACAAAGGTAATTATGTTTTTATTTTTCTCTTTTTATTTATCTTGCGCATTCATGAACGTATTTGCATTTATGAGTGAAAGAATCATAAAATTCATCACCTTCAAGCGAAGCACATAGTATATACAGTTAATCATTTGAATTGCAGTAGGTAGGAACGTGTAACGGAAAAGCGCACTAAACAAATATGTTGCATTGCAACAGTCTCTCTGCACGAGTAACATAGTAAATCTTACTTACTGCCTATTTATATTTCATAATAATTTCCTCGCTCAGCTGACTTAAATTTAACATAAAATTTTTGCAGCTTAAGGTATGACTTATTTTATACCGTAGTTTGTTCAAAAGTAAAATCTTATAAATTGACTACTTGTTTGTAAATATCGGCTATCTCTTCAAGATTATCTTCAAGGCCACCATATACATATTCTATTATAATAATAGGTACAAAGCGATAAGGATAATCCATCCAATCAATACGTTTAATCAGTATTTTTATTCAGAATAAAAGTATCAGAGTTAGTACATGAAATATAAATACACAAATCGTTCATTACGATAGTAATAATCAGTTAAAAACAGTGGAGCAAGGGTCCACATACCTCTGTAGTGCAGTGTGGCTTCTCTTTATAGCATCTATTAACTTGAGGATTGTATTTATTTGTGTGAGCTGCGTTTCTGCTTTCATCTCCAAACTATGCATACAATATTATCAACCTTCAGTAGGCTTAGTATAGGTACAAATTACAATGCATGCTGTGCGTGTTTATATCATTATAGCCTGCAAGCGCACCATAAGTTACATAATTATCATGTGTATCATCAAATCCACAAGGGTCACAATGGAGCATTGTTCGTCCATTGTTTATGGTACTACCGCAGTGTATTACTACGGACCTACTGTCACTTTCATAATATTATCAACAGTTTTTTTTAAACCATTTGGTTTTTAAATATATTTTTAATCTCATGCTGTCTTTGCCTGTGATTGTAAAGGCACAAAGCTCGATAAAATTTAATTTATAATTACAATTGTTCATGTTGATGATAATTTTATGAAGAATTCTTAAACTGATTGTGGTAAAATAAAGAATTTTTAAACCTACTGTTTTGCTTTGTTCATTAATTTTGGAAATTTAATTTATATATTTCTTTTCTAACTGTAAATACAAGAATATAAAACAGAAGAATTGAGTCTTGGAGTCGATATACGCATGTTTCTTTTTAAGAATGGCAATGTATACTTCAGTTAATTTTCATTTAGCAACGGCTTTTAACAATGATCATAAAGTGTTGGCTCCACGTGGCTGCACCAATTGGACTGAATTGTTTGGTATGCGCATGCGGCGTAAGCATGCAAATATTGTGTCTGGAGAGTATACGTAATAGTATACATACTACTTTTACCTTTTGCTGTGATTATGTGTACGTTGTCTTCTTATGCGTTTAAGCGTAAAATAACTTTCATCTTCTCCTTTTACTATCTACAACTTTTCTTTATTCTTTAACCTGTATGTTAATGTCATATTGCTTTAAAAACGATCTATTTCTAAAATGACTTACTGAGTAAGACCACCTTTCATGAAATGCATTTATGTCGTCGTAAAATCGTTTGCGAGGGGTACCTTGGCGCCAGACATAAATTATCATAGAGTTTTAACAGTAGCACATTTCTATGGAACATTATTTTTATCATGTTTATATATTTTATAACCCTTGTTTATCATGTTTTGTTACTGATTTTTCGACTGATTAGATTTGTTTCTAATGTATTTTAGGTAATCATATCATTGTCAATGTCATTGTCCCACAGCTTTTTTACTGTTCTTAACTGTTTTTTACTTTTCTGTTGTTTACTATTGTTTTGTTTGTGCTTTAACATTATATATATTCCTTATTAACTTATTGGAAAAGTTATGAAGCATATGAAGTACAGTAAAGCTTAGCCTGTTATCTTTACCTAGACCTAGCGTCATCAAGTCTGTGTCCATGATCCAAATGTACTCGTACAGTTGTGTCTATTGGCACTTTATTTTATATAGGTACCTGCTTTGTTATGATAACTCTATCGAACGGGCCTTGGCACCGTTCAGTCTTTTCACTTTTCTTTTTTTAACAGTTTTGTGGAGGTTATCGATTAGTCACGTTTATTTATTTTATTGTTGGTATTTAAGTTTGGTTATTTGTTACGGTCGGACTATGGTATCAAACTAAACCATGATAATACAGAATGATGGAATTGAAGGATCTCTATCCATTGTTGTACGAGTTTCCATTTCGCTAATACTAAGTTATGTTTATAAGATTTCGTTCATGTCTAAATGTCATGTTCTTAAAATAATGTCTCAGTCAGTGATTAAGTACATTATTTTCCCAGTATAAAATAAGATTTCCTTGAATTTCGTGGTGATTATAAAAATACCCGATCGTAATCAGTCAATGAGTAACCCCTATGAAGTCCAAACAATCACGTACATATTTCGTACATTATTAACTAAAAGGTAATTTGTGACAATATGACTGTACGGCTAGAGTAGGTGGCCAATTACTACTACATGTCTCGTTAAGCTTATGACACCAATGACATAACAATAAATGTCTATCATAATTTAAGGTTCACTGATACTCGACTGATAACGGTCCTTTGTCGTCGGCGAAGTGGGGCGTAAGCATTGTTATTTCTAGTTAACTATTCTAGATAGTAAACTAAAAAAGATACTTCTATGTTCTGACAACATTATTATTAACACAGAACAACAGATTAATTTTAAAAGCTTTTATTTAACTTCACTTGTATGTATTTTTATCTGTCTTACAAACCATATTTCGAGCACTTCCCGTTAGTTATCCGGCTGAAACTTTAGGGTAACTCGAAAACCGATGACAAAGAAAAAAAACTGTGACATTCATTAAAGAAAAACACGTAAATACTTATTTTTTTAACCTTTTTTTTTCTTTATTCTCGTTTACATTCTTCTTGTGATTTAACTGGCTGCACCCCATGTTTTCACCTGCGTGGATTGATAATGATGATTGTGAAAGTATCCTATATCTTAAGTTTCTATGAGCTTAAGATAAAAGTTTATATCCTATTGTAGGTAAACCTTGTAGTTTATCCTATATATTACCTTCTACTTGGTGTGCAATAAAGAGTTGTTGTATTGTATTGTATTGTATTGTATTGTAACAAAAATTCAGTACTGAGAAACTTAGTTATGCAGGAAACCGGTTTGAAATAACATTTTCGGTATTTATTTTCAGACCTATAGTTATAACTTATAATCAAATTTTAGTAGTTCTTTAAAATAAGGAAAAAGTAATACTATCTTCGTAGCTTGTATTTTTTTGGGCTCTGTACCTAAAAGGTCCAAACGGGGTATACGTTTTGTATAAATGTTTTAGTTATTTTTGTACTATGTGGTGTACAATAAAGAGTTATCTATCTATCTATCTATCTATCTATCTATCTATCTATCTATCTATCTATCTATCTATGGCTGATACCAAAAAATAAACGCTCATTTTTTTTTGTGAATCTAAGTAATTTTATGTAATGTTATCCAATACGGTTATGGTTAGGTGTAAGACGCGACAGGTGGATTAATCTTTGTCAAAGTTTGATATTTATCATTACCTACAGCAAAAGCATACAGTTTGTATGAAACTGACATGCGAGACATAAAAAAAAAGTTGTTGTAAGTACAAATTGTTACTTGCTAGGAAACTGTATGAGATTCGCATGTCAGGGAGTAGATCTGCCTTGTTTGATTCACAGCACAAAATTAAAATGACAATTTAAACTCTAATAGGACGATTCTGATGTCTATTTCGCATTCCCAAATCCTCAAACTGTCATTGTCTGTATTTAAATGGGGTATTTATGTGTATTATCGTATTGTGTAAATTGTTTATGATGGTTCTCCACCTTTACCACAGAATAAACAAAACATAAGTTCAAAAACTAGAACCCGATTACGGTCGAGTAAAATATTGCCTATGACAGTCTTGCGATGAAGACGAATCGCTCATCAAAATTGGACCAGTAATGGCGACGCTATGGTGGAACATCCACATATCCACATACATAGACTGTTAATCTCATTAACCTTCCCTTGCTTTGCAAAATATTATTTTAAATTGTTACAATAATTAATAGTTTTCGTTACTTAATTTATTTTGTGTTTGTCCACAGGCCTGTTCAAAGGCTCCACGACCACGCTAGACGGCATCGGACTGCGGCCGATGCCAGCCGAACGTCCCAAGACGCTGCGCAAGCTCAAGTCCGTCTACGACTCGTCTCCCACTGAGCCCCCCCACAACGTCTCCAATGGGGTCGAGAGGAACGTCAACGGAGTCGAAGAGGAAGTCCGAAGAAGGAGCAACACGACCAGCTCGAATCAGAGCGGGGATAAGTCCCTGTCGATACTTAGCCCGTTTGATGAGCAGGTGAGTGATTGTAACAGTAGCTGACATAAGACCCTAAACATTGGGGTCATTAAGGACGTAAAAGGGGTCAAGAAGGAAGTCGGGAGAACTGCAGAAAAATTAATATGACCTAATAGAATTAGAGCGGAGACAAGTCCCTGTCGATATGTAGCCCGTTTGATGAGCAGGTGAATTTTTGGAACTTAAGCTGATGTTATTCCTACAATTGTTCCCTACTGTACTCTTCACAATGTCTTCAATGGAGTCGAAAGAAACGTCAATTGATTCAAAGAGGAAGTCCGGAGAAGACGTTACGCCAGCTCGGATCACAGAGCCCTCTTAGCACTTAGTCTCTGGAGATACTTAGCCCGTTTGATAAAAAAAGTTAGAGTTTACAGATAGCTGAATAGTTAAAGTATCTGCAGATGACACAATCCCACAACTCCTGCAATGGAGTTGACAAGAATATAAAAAAGGGTTTCTTTTCATTTTAGATGAGTATGCTTGGGTACATTTTGTCACAATTTAGTGATATAACGCTCTTTGAAGAAGTATTACGTTATTGATATTAAAACCCCGAGAGCTCTCGACCAGCTTTACTGACTTTCGTATTGTTACAAGTTGCTTGGTGGCATGTACTCGTATTTGATAGACAAGTGGTCGCGAGCCGTCAGGCCAAGCCTATCACAGGGATGTCTCAGGGTCCACGTGTCTTCCTACGGAAGTGCTTAGACCCAAAAGAGACGTTACAAAAATAATTTCCAATTCTAATAACATGAGACAAGTAATCCATCCAGTCTCTAAAATTGACGCATTTGTAATATTGGGGGAAGTGAATGATGTGCATTGCAAATGAGTTGTCGAAATCAAAACGTTTGCGAATGACACATTCATGAGTTTAACAACAAGGCAAGTACAGCGCAGCTTATTAGGTACATTACGATTATGACAAAGAAAGGAAAGGAAATTATCTTGTCAGTGTTGTATCATTTGTGCTTTTCCTGCGGGTTTGCAGGTATCTGCAATGTGCCAATACGTGGCACAACAGACTACCGGCGTTCAATGGACATACTTTTCCTGCGGGTTTAAAGGTATCTGCAATGTGCCAATACGTGGCACAACAGACTACCGGTGTGCAGTGGACTCACTTTTCCTGCGGGTTTGAAGGTATCTGCAATGTGCCAATACGTGGCACAACAGACTACCGGTGTTCAATGGACTCACTTTTCCTGCGGTTTTGAAGGTATCTGCAATGGGCCAATACGTGGCACAACAGACTACCGGTGTCAATGGACTCACTTTTCCTGCGGGTTTGAAGGTATCTGCAATGTGCCAATACATGGCAAAACAGACTACCGGTGTGCAGTGGGCTCACTTTTTCTCTTTCACGGCCTCCAATTATCAAGGCCAATTCTACGAGTTACGAGCATAGATCTAGTTAAAGAAGGACAGATACGGCATAATAATAATAGCAAGGCTAGGCTTTAATAGCAAGTAAACAAATACTGGACTAGATGTTGGTACAACTACAGCTGTATTCCCATCGTCGTACTTCATGTGCATCAACAACAAAGATACAACACTCGGATAGTGACTAGGGCCAATTGTGTGCGTTGTACCTAATTTATGCGGTCCACACTCGAAGAGCTGGAACCGAATATTTCAACTTTTAAATAGATCTATGGCTACGATGGAATATAATATGTGACGATATTGGTGATAATAAATATGTTCACACCATTGATATTAGGTTCTCTATCGATACGATATAAAATATAGTGTCATAATGTAGTGGGACATAATTTTACTTATTTTAATAATGTGTCATTATAATAATTACGCATACATGTTTTGACATAATCGTGTTTACCATATCTAAAGTTAGCATAACAATAAACAAGCATAAAACATACTATTTAGTAGCATAAAAGAAAATTATTTATCATGAGTGAAATAATTTTAAACTAAATAATTTTACGTCCCTATCTTTGTAAAACAAACATTATCGCGGCTTACGGGTGGCCCAAAGAACACCCCGCCGCACTTTAACCTTCTGTCACACTATAATAGTATCTAGATTACATTTTATGCAACTCCATAGTAGTGCAAAATAATATAGGCCAAAATATAATTATGTAAACCTTAACAGTATGCCAAATACTGTTTATGTCAAATTTATATTATTTCATTAAAAGTTATGCCTAACTCAATGCCTGATTAACTCATGCCAAAGTAAATTAGTATTAAAAAAGTTATGCGAAACAATTTGATATTTATTGAGGTCAAGTTAAAAGAACCATGGAAACTAGAATAAACTGTTTCACATTTTATGTTTGTGTATTATCATGTATGTACGTCGAATGAAATAGTACGATGTCTGTTGTCAGCTCAAGGGAGCGATGATAAATCCGCAAATCTGTATAAATAAAAATTAAATACTGTTCGTTAGTCAGCGCATCATTTGAGAATAGCTGACTATATGGCCTGGCCATTGCCACTTCAACTTGCAAACTCTGAGAGCTATGTCGGTAACCTTGGTTCTTCTACGGATTTCCTAGTTACAGATTCTATTACGTAGTGAAACACCGAGCATAGCTGTCTCCATTGCACGCTGTGCGACTTTGAGCTTGTGAATGAGACGAATAGTTACCGACCACGTCTCAGTGCCGTATGTCATCACTGGCAACACGCACTGATTATAAACTTTTGTCTT
This sequence comes from Alsophila aescularia, assembly GCA_946251855.1. Lineage (NCBI taxonomy): Eukaryota > Metazoa > Arthropoda > Insecta > Lepidoptera > Geometridae > Alsophila > Alsophila aescularia. Next base: position 19,329,535 of record OX276381.1, read on the forward strand.
GAGGCTCTGCGGTATCTGTGACGAGAAGTTATGGCGAAATATAGTTTTTTATATAATTACCAAGTTTCAATAGTTTTCTCAATTGTACCAAGTCTCTGACCAACTTATCAAAATCCGTTGTGATACAAACCGGTAGTAAGGTTTGTATTATAACGGATTTTGATGATACTTGGTAAGTATATAACTATAACACAGAACACTTTTTAGCAATGTTCCCGCAGGCGAAGCCACAGGGCACAACTAGTAAAAAAATTAAATGATAAACTGTCACGGAGTCTTTTTTATAAAACACCAATCCATCTCTGTCATAATCACTTATCTACCTCTCATATTTTCATGATATCAATGGTCACACATTTAGAAAAAACCTACCAGACATTATCACAAATGCGGGTGGAGCCCTCATAATTTTTTATACATACTTTTTACATGTCCTCATAATATATCTTGTCGCGATGCAGGTAGACAGGTGTGTCAAGGCAGATGTATTTTAATGAAGCCTACTTTATAATGCGAAAGCTAGCGGAAGCGATAAGTCCTGCCCCTGAGGCGATGGTGTTTTTGCTATATATTCTGTCGTGTTAAAGAAGTTGATAAAAGCGTAGTGAAATAATTGAAACCCGTTTTAATTTAACTGCAAGTGATTTCAAAAGAAATAGCGTAATATAAGTATTTATTACGTGGATATGAAAATCTTGCTTAAAATCAACAACCTCTTTGTATTATATTATTATTCAGGTATCTAATAATTACTGAAAAAAATAAGTAAATTTAATCGAAATTCTCAAGTACTAGCTTTCCCGCCTTTCCCGCCCGCGACTTCGTCCGCGCGGACTAAAATTTTTCGCGAAAAAAGCGTCCTTGTTCTACTAGGATATTAAAAACCACTGCAAAAGTAGAACAGTAACAGTTCTTGATGTTTTTTGACAGACTTGTTATTTCGTTTCCATGGCAACCTTACAGCGAGTAATCAACATTTGCCACTTTCCCGTGGAAACTTACTATTTTCCGGGATAAAAAGTATCATATGTTTTATTCCAGCTATCTCCATTCCAAATGTTATTAGAATCCGTGCAGCCGTTATCGCGTTAAAACAAACCAACAAACACACAAACAAACAGACAACGTTTAACTTTTATATATTGGTATGGATAAGTACTAAGTAGGTCAATCGGCAATAACTGACTGCTTGGTAGATCAATCAAGGTTATGCTTATCAAAATTATATGTACATTATGGCTCTTTTACCTTATAAGGCAAGTTCACCAACATTTAAATCATGGTTAATGACCGAGTGAAGCGAGGTCTCCAAATCAACTTGGATGAATCAGAATTTGTATGTTTGTTTGTTTGTTTGTTTGTTTGTTTGTTTGTTTGACGATAACTTTTGAACCGATGATTTGATCTTCATGAAATTTGGTAGATAGGTACCCAGTTAATTGACTTCTCGGGTATGGCCGTAAGGTTTGAATCAGTCAGGGGGTTGTTGAGATATAGGGAACAAATGGGGGTTAAAAATCTTCAAATTGTGTCTATCAAGTCAGTTAAGGTGTATAGGAAAGGACTTTGTATGAAAGTTTAACTTAATTATTATATTATTAAGTATGAGACTTTATATTTAAAAAAAAAAGGTATCGCGATTCACGAAGTCTCATTCAGAGCGGGGCTTGTATAAAATATCAATTAATTTAAAAAGTCTGTGAAATTCCATGTTAATTGTTTTTTAATCGCGGTTTATAACATGTTGATGAACTAGAGCCCTTACATTATAATAGTTTCATATTGTTTATCCCAACAGGAGGAATGGGCGAAAATCTCCGAGATAATGGCTTCGTTTGGCAGCAAGCTGGTTCGCGAATCCGTCTTCGTTTCCGAACTGGAGCAGGAGTTCACCTCCAGACTGGGTCTGAGCTGTTCCGAGTCCAGTCTCAGTCCTTCTGTGGCTTCCAACCTGGGACTTTGGCTCTCTGGGATGGGGCTCCACGACTATGAGTCTTTGTTCCTGGAGAGCGGCTATGACGATATTGATTTTGTTGTAAGTACTATAACTATAATAATCAGTCTTTAGATCACAGGTCTTTAGTTTGATTTTGAACTTCTATTGATCTTCAACTTCCATCATATGTTCAGAGTAATCTATTCTAAGTGTGGTGCCCGGCATAATAACAGGACCCTTCTCAATCCGTGGGTGCCGTGAGAATCTGCAAAGAGAATTCTGGAATAGGCAGCAGCGTTCTTCTATGTTCTAGAGTGGATACCACGTAGTGAAGGGCGCCCAACGGTCTGGTGGAGTGACGCATTGCGAAAAATGGCTGGCAGAACTGAATAAGGAGAGCCGAAGATCGGTCTCAGTGGCGTTCACTATGAGAGGCCTACATCCATCAGTGGACGAATATAGGCTGATGATGATGATTATGATTCTTCTTTGTAGACTTCTTCCGGCTGATGATGATGAATCTCACGAGCTTCACAATTTTTCTACAAAGTGTAAGTTTATAATAAGATATCTTTTGTTCCAGAATGGCATCTTAGACGAGAATGACTTACGTGAAATGGGAATAGAAGAAAACGATAGACACAAAATAATAGAGTCATCGAAACAATTACCTCTTAAAATAACGGAAATAAGCAATAACCACAACAATAATAATATAAGTAACAAACACCAAAACGAATCTGTAGACGAATGGTTAAGGCATATAAACTTAGAACAATATAGTGATACGTTTAGGAAACATTTGTATGTTGATATGGATAGAGTAAGAAGAATTTGGGAGGTGGAACTGACTGCTGTACTAGAAATTCAGAAAGCTGGGCATAGGAAAAGGATACTGGCATCTGTTTCTGGAGAGCACAATGGACCTGCCAACCATATGGAGGATATTAACGCTGATCTCAATTCCCTGGTAAGTTCTTGCTTATTAACACTTCCACAAAAATAAGGTAAATTGAAAGTATGCCTGCGTATACCGTTTACAACCCAGCGGTTGTACGCACATTAAAGTTATTGACAATGATGAATTGTATGGTTTACCTTTGCCAGTGGAGGTTATACAAAATAATGTGTACAACTACAATTTTATGCATGACTTCTGATTTTATGATGTTTTTAAATGTCGCGTGATGCTTATACCCCATTGAAATTGCAATATGCATATCTTCCTTATTTTTTCACACAAGCTACCTATACAAAGGTTGGGTAGACCACACGTTTCCCATACATAAACACCTACTTATTTCAACGTTTACTAATCAAATTGCCAACTGAAACTATACGGTATTGTATTCTCTGTTATGATAAAGTCGATGTGTAGACATGTGTGATGTGTGGATGTGTGATGGTGTGACTTTATCGAACGCTAATTTAAATTCCCTACGGAATTTAAATTAGCGTTCGATAAAGTCACACCTCATATTCTATAAGCTCTCGCTGCTAAAAATATCGAGTCACCCTTATTGAACCAAGGCTTACACATCTTTGGGTTTTTCAATTGATGTGAATGCTATCTGAATTTATTTTCAAGTAGGATTTCCGGTAGAATACCCCAAGGTCCAGTATTGAGACCTTGTACTTAAAACAAAATTCTAATAACATTTTCCCAGATTTTACTATACATGAAATTATAATATACGTATCCGTTAAAGTAAAATAGAAATATAGCAAGTAATAGAAATTAACATTAGATTTAAAAAAAAAAAAACTTTATGCTTATTAATATTTATTATGATGTTTGTTCATTGACGTGTGTTCATTTCTCTAGGGTAAGAGAACTCTATGTTCTATTCCAGGACCTAAAATACCAACATTTGATCAAAATTCCTTCAGCCGACGACAAGTTTTTATCGATTATTTGGCTTCTACTAATTGAATTGAGATATAGATTCCAGTTTTTAAGTCAAACCCTAAGCTATCCAACAGTGAAAACCGCATCGCAATTGGTCCAGTGGTTTTGACGTGATGCGCGAACAATCTTACAGACGAACAAATAAACAGACAGACCCCATAATTTAAAAAAAACTTGTTCAGTAGCTTATTTTAAGTAACCTAGACCCTTTTTTAAATTATCTTCTATGTACAGACTTTTTCGTACCTATTGCTTTAATATAAGTAAAGATATATAGATTATAAAAGGTATCAATGCAAAATTATTATTCATTACAAGAAAGTCCGACGAATGCTGCAAATCACTAAGATATTGTCAATGCAATAAACTGAGCAATCTCAATCAAAACGCTTGTAAAAAGGATATCCTGCGATGCTTGAGAGCAAGCGATTACAGTGTTAGGGAGTTGCTATGACACCCCGGGGCTTTAAAGTCAATGAATGCAATTGTGGATGGAGGGTGGTGATGTGTGATCACACCTCCGTGACAAATTGCGCTTTATCTAATAGTTTATGACTCCATAATTATGTTCAATCAAAATATAGTGCAGTATTTCATCAGAGCTTAGCACACGAGTGTTTGATACAAGTGTAGCGTATATAAGTGTATTATTATCTATGAGTGTAGCCCAAAACTACCTTCATTATCTGTGATTTGCATAGGTCAGTGTCTATTTTTAATCTGTCACTGTCACTATTGTCATTTGTTCTCTCTCACAATTCGCAATGAGGTTATTACGCTAACAACAGAAATAAACAACGTTTTTTTTAAATTTACCATTCAAAAAGGTCTTATCATCATCATCATCCACTGCCCTTATCTTCCCACTGCTGGGTATAGGACTCTCTTTTACCATGCCATTCGCCTCGGGCCTGTGCCAATCGGTTCCAAGTTCGACCCGCGATCTTACAATATTGTCGGCCCATCTTGCTGCCGGTCGACCGACGCTCCGTTTCCCCTGTCTCGGCCACCACTCAGTCAACATATTGTCACTTCGTCTAGCCATGTGTCCGGTCCAGCTCCATTTAAGTCACATAATTGTAACTCCAACGTCCCTAACTTTAGTTCTTCGCCGGATTTTGACATTACGGACTTTATCTTGGAGTTTGATGGCAAGCATGGATCTCTCCATGTCTCTCTGTGCTACATTGATTGAACAGGAGAGTATTCAGACATTGTGGAATTTTGCGTGACTTGAGGGTGTCGTCCAACGTTCCAAAAGCCACCCACCCACCCAAGCTGTCTAATAGAGTAATATAATATACAGACAAGACGGACCTGTGCATTGCGTTACTCAACCTTCGACGCTTTAGTGGTATTTATTTAGCTTGTTTTTTTTTTGTTTATGAGCGCTGGGATATACATAAGACGAGAATCATTAAAAAAGTGAAACATATCAAAAAACGACATACTTCAAAAACAAATAACTCGTTAAATTGCACTTTGAAAAAGTATATTAATTTAACGGTTAAAGTTACGTGTAAGATACATGCATAATTCAATAAATTGCATTCTTATATCAGCCAGCTGTTGACATTATTAAAACCTAATTATCACCCACTCTTTTTCAACATTCATATCAAGCAACAGCTATTTATATATTTATAACCACAAAAAAATATTATCAAGTCCAGGTGCTCACTTATTTTGCATTATACGCATATTTACGATTACTGAACACAATTTATGAGGGATCTCTTACCGTATCAGGCAAGAGAGTCAATGTGCTGTGTATTAATTTAATATCCATTTTACTGGATATTGATTTTATCTTCAGTCGTAACTTTCTTGGATTAACGAAGAGAAATGATAGTTTATATTTTCGCGTATTGCAAATGTTAAGATCTTGTATATTTTAAAGTGTTTGCTTCAATAAACTATTTAGATGCAGCGTGGGCAACTTAGGAAAGCTTAGAATGCGGTAGATTCTAGAATAAAGATCATATCAGTGTAAGATTCTTGCAAGAACTCTATTGTATAGTGATATAATTATCATGCGGTGTATTTAGATTCAGTTTATAAATAATTGTAGCATTTTCAAATTGTAGATACTTCCATTTTTTTATCTTATCTTTAACAAATACTTTTGCTAGAGCTGTTAGTTGTGAACCACTTTAAATCCCATTATCAGAAAAGTTCATCCTCTTCACCATATTTACCGATATCACCTACCCGGGGCTTGTTGCTTGGCTACCCCCCTAGCGCACGTGCGTGAGGATAATTACCGCTAGATGAGCAATTTGCCCAAGATTAGCCATTTTAATCTCGTCACAGATTTAAGGGTCTTTATGAGATAGTGATTAAGACGCCACCTGCAATTTTATAGATTTTACTTTTTATACCTTGTAACCATGTACCATGTTATAAAATGAAAAATAGTATTCGATGATATCCAAAAAATTATGCCTAAGTTTGTATGTAGATTATTATTTTTGTAAACAAATACGCAAATTATTGGCAGTTTAAAAAGTAACTAGAACAGGCCAATGAATTACCCATACAAACGTTATACCAAAATCATTTGTAATTGAAGCATATTTCCATATTATGATATTATCCGGATTCGGATGGTATTTATTGAGGTTCCAAGATGTTATCTTTTCAAAATTTGTATGTAGGTACTTATAAAGTCAAAGTCAAAGTCAACGAAATGTAAGCGAATTGCAAGTATGAAAATATGCAAATTGCAATTTTCGAAACCGATTGAATAATAGCAGTATTATTGGTGGAGTTGCATATTTAATATACTTCAATAACAAATTATTTTGGAATTACATTTCGGAATCAAATTCATCCTCCGCCAACCCCCTCATAGCAAATATCTATTATTATCAGCTGCGCCCCGAGGGTATCACCAGCCGACACCTGTCACTTCTACACCTGTCACTTTGTCATTTTCACCCGCATGAGTGATGATGATGAAAAGTATCCCAAGTGTTATTCCAGGGTATAAGCTATATCAATTTCAAATTTCATCAAAATCTGTTCAGCTATTTGAGCGTGAAGGATGATGATGATGATGATGAAAAGTATCCTATGTTTTATTCCAGGGTGTAGGCTATCTCCATTCCAAATTTCATGCACACATACATACAAATTTTCGCCTTTATAATATTATTTTGATATATATATATATATATATATATGATTGTACAATGATATGGTCTAAATCTTTTATGTATACATAAATAGTATACCTAATGCAACAAAGATACAACAGAAACCTTCAGCATTTACCAATATGTTTATAATTATACCAGTGGAACTCGACAGTAAGCAGCGTATTCATCCAGTTGCAAGCATTTTTTTTTAATTTCACGCGTCGCCAACTCTGTATAAGTAATTAGAGCTCAATTCGACGTCTATTCACGTCGTTGGTACGAGTGAGGCACTGCGGTTGCTGAAACGTGGCTACCTAATGGTGAATGCTCTTACTATGGATTTGCACGTGTACATGTAAAATGTGGATTAAAAAACATATGTAGGTAGAAAGTTCATCCAAGTTTCCATATACCACTGTCTGACAGCAAAACGTGGATTAAAAAATCATACCATAGTACAGGGTATCATAGTTTGGGGCTAGTTAATTGGTGTGGAATTGTCCCTTTTTTATTATTTATATATATATATATATATGTACCTCTATCCATGTATCCATATACCACTGGCTGACAGCATAAAGTGGATTAAAAAAAAACATGTATGTACCTCTATCCATGTTTCCATATACCACTGTCTGACAGCAAAAAGTGGATTAAAGAAAACAAATATGTACCTCTATCCATGTATCCATATACCACTGCCTAATAGCAAAACGTGGGTTAAAAAATCATACCATAGTACAGGGTATCCTAGTTTGGGGCTAGTTAATTGGTGTGGAATTGTCCCTTTTTTTTTTTATATTTATATATATATATGTACCTCTATCCATGTATCCGTATACCACTGGTTGACAGCATAAAGTGGTTTAAAAAAAACATGTATGTACCTCTATCCATGTTTCCATATACCACTGTCTGACAGCAAAAAGTGGATTAAAGAAAATATATATATGTACCTCTATCCACTGCCTAATAGCAAAACGTGGATTAAAAAAACGTATATGTACCTCTATCAATGTATCCATATACCACTGCCTAATAGCAAAACGTGGATTAAAAAACATATATGTACCTCTATCTATGTATCCATATACCACTGCCTAACAGCAAAACGTGGATTAAAAAAACATATATGTAACCTCTATCCAAGTTTCCTTAAACTGACTTACTCTGACAGCAAAATGTGGATAAAAAGAAACATATATGTACCTCTGTCTAAGTTTCCACATACCACTGCCTGACAGCATCAAGTGGATTAAAAAAAAACATGTATGTACCTCTATCCATGTTTCCATATACCACTGTCTGACAGCAAAAAGTGGATTAAAGAAAACAAATATGTACCTCTATCCATGTATCCATATACCACTGCCTAACAGCAAAACGTGGATTTAAAAAAAACATATATGTACCTCTATCCAAGTTTCCATATACTGACATACTCTGATAGCAAAATGTGGATAAAAAGAAACATATATGTACCTGTCTAAGTTTCCATATACCACTGTCAGACAGCAATACGATTCGTGTTTCGCCTATACACGAGGCATCCTCATAAAGATCTACTAATCGAGATGTTAACTAGTCCAGTAGAAAATATTTAGCAATATTATGTTTATTTTGAGTTAGGTAAAATATTTATCAATGATCATTGTGTTTTCTGCGGACACTTTATAAACTTTTACTAATATGTATGTAACAAAATCCTCTGTAATTGACAACAGCGCTGTTATTTCTTCTGCCAACCTATTATAGGAGTTTTCTAGTTACGTTAAAAAAGGGAAATTAATTTTCACTTCCATCGGAAGGGTTTTTCATATTCTTGGCAAGGGTCTTGGTGATAGCAGTAAAGGCGATAATAGACAAGAAAAAATTGCTGCCCATTACCTGAATTGCATGTGCTGGGTGGTTTGGGGTTGCTGGTATAGGGTTGGTCTTATTTTTAAATTTCATATTACGTATTCAGTCATGAAACATTAATAAGCTGACAAAAAACGCAAATTACAACTCTTTCGAAAACCTGTAGTTACAGCCAAACTTAAATTTACTACGGGTGCCTGCCATATCTCCCTCACCATTCAAATCCATTCTGCCGTGATATCATTCCATTCACTAACCCCTGAATTCTGAATTCCTCTATTCATATTTTATACACAACAAAATGACATTCGTCAAATTAGATGCTTCACACTGTTCCTGATGGTTGACTGTTTCTCTTTTGTAAACTTAGTGCTCTAATTAAAATTTTCCGCCCTCCTGTCCATGAGTTTATTTTTGCATTGCATCATTACTTTTGTTTCTCGCCTCTGAGGTGTGAATCAGTATTCGAGTGGCTTTTTTTCTCTCGTCGTTTTTATTGTTAGCTTTGTCTGTAACCCCTTTACTGATTTAATTAGTCATTTTTTGTATTCCATTGTTTTATTCATTGGCTGTCGGTATTGCGTAGTGTTGCCGTTTCAGTTTAAGGAAACAGAGCTGGGTAGTTTATTTGTTGTTTTTTATTCGTCTTCACAATTGGAGGAGGTTCTATTTTTGAGTGTATGTATGAGTATGTATGTATGTATGTATGAGTGTATATATGAGTTTATGTTTATTCAACTCATTCTCATTTTGTTTTTTACATATACATTTTATCAAAATTAGATCAATAGTTTTTATATATTTATTAGGAGTTAATCCATTTGATGTAGTTTTTTTGTACAACACTTGTTATCAATGACTTACGCTGTTGTTTTGAGACTTATGTTAGTGTTAACTAACATAAGTCTCAAATACTGTGTTCTTGAATATAAACTACTAGCGAGAATATTAAAAAAAAAACGAAAAACATAAAGTATATGACAACGCGCAGTTTGAAAAAAGTTGTAATGTATAATTTGTATGTGTTTTGTTTAAATTAGCCTACCTAGGACGATTTCTTTCAATGTCTGAAAAAATGAACAACATTACTACTTTTCTCAAACTGCGCGTTGGCATATATTTTGCGCTTTTCGAGATCAGCTCAGTCATACTGACACGTGCCGCGCCGTGCGTCGGGGAATTCCTATAATTTATGTATTGTCACAGAATAAATAACAGAATATATTCATATATTTTTAAGCGCTTTAATATCATGGTATCAAAAGTACTTAAAACATAGATTTCAAAATAGTTTTTTTTTTCTTAAATAAAAAAGTGAGTAATACGACCACTTTATTAAATCATGTTCATTATTTATTCCTTTTAGAAAAGCAATATAAAGCAGCTAAAAGAAGAAATCAAAGAAAAGGTACCAATATCAGAGAACCTCAAACCCGTTCCGCCTCCTGTGGTTCCTACGTTGATGCCCCCTGCTGGGGAGACCTTGAAGCGCAGCAAGAAGAACCGGCCGGCACCTCAACCACCTAGACCTTCAGACTTGGAGATCAGAGCGCCGTCAGAATTGCTGGTAGGCGTGCCAGGGGCGCTGAAGACACAGTGGAAGCATCAGCCATTTGTGCTGGTTACTGGTGCTGTGACGTATGTTGCTAATGTAAGTTCTTAACTCTTTAAGATTTTATACGACATCTTGTGTTCTTTTTGTTGTCCTGCGTCAGAACCTACAATTAATAATTATTGATCTCAAAGTAAAATAATTATCCTGGCCACCCGCTAATTTTGTGAGACCAAAAGTTATTCTGTAATTTAACTATATAAACAGTCTTTCCATTTTTTATCTACGTATATTTTGTACAAATTAATGCAAGTTCAATAAAAATAACTAGGTACTACTAGGAAAGATAAGGCTCGCCTGAATTTTATATGTCATTACGGAATTTCTACCCATATTGGAAATACAAAACTGAAAATGTGTCTTTTTTGATTCAAAACAGTATTTAGGATCAACAGTAGTCAAAGAACTTCGAGGCACGGAATCCACGAAGAAGTCCATACAAAAGCTGAAAAAAAACACCAAAGAACCGCGGGACTCGCCCGACATCATTCTATCCATCAGTTACAGAGGTGTTAAGTTTCTCAATACTATTACTAGGGTAAGTTTTTGAATGCCTTTTAACCGTAGTTCCTACTGGATGACCTTTGTGGTTTGGATGGTAAGGAGTAAATGTACTCCTTAAGGGCTCTACATATCGAAGCAGGCGGGCGGTAGGGCGCGCGCCGAGCCAATTCGGCGGCTATGCTGTGTAGAACTCTTACGATTGAAAACTTTGCAGCCAGTCTTTTCTGTATTTTTGTTGAAAAAATGGTAGGTATGTAATGGTATGTAGGTAGGTACTATACCTACACAATTATAAACAGCAGCATTCTGTATCGATGAATAAAATATACAATTGAATATGTAATGTATTTTTGAACAAAAAATATACAACAAACAGGTGAAATAGCAAAAGATTTCCACGAAGGTCACCTTAATATTCAGCACTAAACACCGGGAGTTATTACTCTTTGAAGATCAACCAAGTGTACGAAGGGAAAACATCTTTGGGCCATAGACAAAGGGTCTTACAAAACTCCCGACTTTTCCCGCCTGATTTTTAATTAGGGATCATGGTTCACACTTGATCGGACCGGTGACCAATCTTGCCTTTGTGTTTCTTACAGAAGAAGGATTGTTTTTCTCTCCTATTTACAAATTTATTTTTTGTTAACCTTTCACGGTTAGTTAGGTGGGATAATTAATGTTTTTGGCTGTTCAGTTTTTTCTGATATTAAAAATATTGTTTTGTGTTGTATAGAATTGTTTTAGGACAATCGTTTTTTTATGTTTAGTTAATAAATCACTCTTTTATTTTAATACCACACGAACAAAGCAATTATTACTTTCAACAACAAAAACCTAACTGCGATTGACTTGAAACAAAATAGGCTGCATGTCATTTTTTTAAAAGAACTTTAAAATGTTTGTCAGTTTTACTATATTCTGTATCTTCGATTGTTTTTAATAGGAGCTAGTCTGCGAACACGAGATTCGAAACATCCACTGCGCCTGCCAGGACGCTGATGACCTGACTCACTTCGCGTACATAACGAAAGACCACGCCACCAGAAGCCACTACTGTCACGTCTTCCGAGTCGCTACTATGGTAAGTTATCATTTAAGTCCAGCTCCATTAACGTCTTTGATTTCCCTATTTTCATTCTTGTGTATTTTTAAATTCTATTCAATTTCCCTGTTAACCAAGTTTGCTAAATGAAACAGTTACAACATATAGACGTATTTATTTTATTATCTACCTGCCGCACTTATAATCGTCAATTATAGCTAACCAAGAATTAAATCTCTTGTTTAGATTGGATTTTGACTAGTTGACCATCATGAGTGCGACAGTAAGTAATTAATAGCATGCCATCATCAAATCATTCGCATCCAAGTATCATGACACCTTCATTTATGAATTTTACCATTTATTCACATGTTTCTATTTTCATTCTTACAGGATCAAGCGACTGAAGTCATCTTAACATTAGGCGAGGCGTTTGAAGTTGCTTACCAAATGGCGCTGCGAGAACAATCTAACAGAGCTCGAGTGACGCAAACTTTGGCAAAGACTCCAACCCATGACCCCATGACCACTAGCAATAAGGATAAACCGAATGTTAACCACGGGAGATCACATTCCATAACCGAAATAAAACTCAATGGACATCAATTAAAGATAGCTCCACTACCTGCTTCCCTATCAAACGAAGACTTCCAAGCTATAAACAGAAACTCCGATGGATCCAGAAGCCCTAGGACTCCACTCCTCAAAGCTCCTATAGCATCTACTGAAGAATTGTAAAAGCTAACATTTGTCTTACGAATAATGGCGTTGTCGAGGTAAAGAGGTAATAAAAGATTTATGAATTGAAATTTAAATTAAATGTGACCTACGAATAAATGTATTTCAAGTCGATATTGAATTGCAATGATAAGGTAACAGGCCTATGAAGCCTCTAGTCTTCCCAAAAACAGCGATACTTCCATTCACGGATTTGTATGAATCCTTATTTTAGTTCAAAATTAGTAAAGTTCTAATGTTTTTCTCGAATCGGTTTAAATCGCATTGACGATAATGCGTATTGAAATATAGCTCTGAGTGTTAGTGTTACGCGTTTTGATAGGTCAGATAACCATTAACCCTGGCCTATTATTTAATGTTATTGACATTGACTATTATTATAAAAATTTCGACTCTGCTTTTGAGAACCATAAACCTTATTTATATGAATGTATGATATTAGATAAATGATCAGTTTTACTATTGAATAGTAAAATTTTAGGGGCTGTAAAATTTAAAGTAGGTTTTAATAATTGTATATTTTTGTTTCTTTTTATTGTTTATTCGTGAATTGTTAAGAGTATTTACAAGTATGAAATAGTTAATACAATCTGCTCTGAAATAATTGTTTTGGTGGCTATATGCCCGTTTTAATAATACTTTTAAGAATATTGAAATAGTTGGAAGAAGAAAAAGTAGTAAGTATTGTTTTATCATTGAGAAAATCAATTTAATATATCAATAAAATTATGTGCAGCTAAAATTATTACCGAAATAAATGCATCTCATGTCACAACTTGGCGAATATTCATAAAACAAACTATTGCTTCAAACGTATTATAATTGTATTATGGTAACCAGCTGTGCTTTGTATTATTTTACGCGTTTTAAACATCAAATATTTGGATAGGCCTAAATATGATAATCTCGATATTAGATATTAAGTAAATTAAAATTATCTACGTTACCAGTTTTTCGGTGTCGTATTTGCATATTGTATTGAAAAAAGTCATTGTTTCATTGAAATACATAGACGATTATAATTGTAATGGTTATGAGAACACATCATATAAGAAAACAAAAGCAAATGCATGTTAACATATAGTACATAAAACATATCAACCAATGTTAAAAAAAAACATGTTATTGGCTAAGCTAACCAGCTCACTTTGATCTGTTCTTACCATATACTTTTGTGAAAAAAAGAGCTGTTTTAAAATAGGAAGGTAATTTAAAAAATTATGTGTGAGCTTCCGATGTTAATTTTGCATTAGTATATTGGAAACAATAATGTTGTCTTAGACAAGAACAATATTTTGAAAATGTTTGTGTGTTTTCAATTATGGCAACTGTTTGCTCAAGCCAGTGGCGTATTTGAAATACAGTAAAAACTGTATTTCAAATTATTCTTTATTATTGCGTATGTCATTAACATTGTAATCGGCCTTATGTTTTCATGTGTAATATTTTTGAAGTCTGATTTAATTATTGAGATTTGAGATTTCTTGTAATCCTTGTGATATAATTTGGAAAGTAAAAATATTCAAATCGTTTTGTTTCTTTCATTTATCATATTATATTCCTTGTTGCTTGTGCTTATATATTTTAAATATAAATTTTATATATATATGTTTTATATGTATTTCTCAGCTTTTTATATAAATTGTTACTGTTAAAACGAGATAATTATACATAAAATCTTATTATAGCGTTAATATAAAATATGAATATGTTCTTCGAAATGAAATGATATATGAATATAGTATAACAGTTATAAAATTGTGCCAAAATGCAATAATACAGGAAATAGACGCCAATACTCAAACCCCAAAATAATAGATTTGATATTGCTCACTAAACACCAAATTTAGTTGTTTCTATACAATTATATCAATATACATTTGGGCGTCCATTTTGTACGTAGAATACGATGTAGTGTTTTCGAAATTAGAACTTATGTCAATTTTGCTCAGTAAATTCTAAAAACAAACTTATTTGCCTTCTAACATTCTGCTGTTGATTGTATGGAAAAATAGTAAATGGAGTCGCTAATACATAGAATAATTAATTATTAGTATCAGCTAGGAGGAACATCTTTATGAGGGCACAAAACTATAATAATAATATTGTGCGCTATAGTTACTACAGAAAAAATGATTAGTTCAGTCATCGTTTATCATTTCATTTTTGGTGATTGCCAAACTAATGTTTGTTTGTCATGTGAGGTAGTGCTAATGCCAAACTAATGACACAAAGTAAAGTTTTTATTTAACTTGCTTCATTTTAATAACAGGATCGACATATTTTAACTTTAGATGACAAAGATAATCACTAAAGGTATACCAAAGATACTATAATTAAAATACAATTTAAGCTAGTAGTTAGTTTATATAGCAAAAAACTGATTGCTTCAGAAAATATATTTTAAGCCAGCCTATATTATGATGACGTCGTGACAACTTATTATGAAGTCCAGCTTCGTATTTCGTAGCTACTTGTGCTGCGCGCAGCTGGCCACAGCTGTTGCTAAATAACGTTTTTTTCAGGCCGATATAATATCGACTCGTTCGAGATCTGAATATCAGAAAATAAAAATATATATAACATTTTCTCGATGATTCAAAATAATGTACATTTTGGCTTTTGTTATAATTTCTGAAGCTGGCAGTTAGTAGATAAAGTAATAAGAACATTTCTATATAGTGTATAGTATATAAATTAAATGAATTTAATGATAATCACTGCCGAAAATAATGAAATGTTTTATATACTTTTATATTCACTTAATTTGTTCTTAAACATTTACCTATTTATATGTTATTATCTGCTTTTCTATTAAACTTAGGTAATAAATTATAATTATAAGTTAATATATTTATTCCAACGACGTATCTTCTATGCTTTAATAAATATTATCTACGAGTACATAATTATTATACAAATATTTATTTAAAAAAAGTCTTCTTTCTATGAAATTTTTTATTAACTACATATTTTGTGGTTCTGCTAATGTACATACTTACATTATTACGTGAGCATAAACAACAGAAAAGTTTAGCCTATTTGAAAAGTATTACCACAGTACATATATAGTCCTTATTACTTAAAATATTAGTACACGTAGTAAGAAATAAGAACAAACGTCAAAACAGAGAAATAAATAAAAAAATAAAAAACACGTTGTTAAGTTTTAAATTTCTGTATAGATAATAGACCACGGTAATTCATGGTTATACATTGCAGAATCACATTATATTTCTATATCAGTAGGAAAATATCGGTTGTGTATACCTATCTTTTATTTACATAACTATTATAAAATGATATTTATATAATTGTAGCTGAAAATAATCACATTATTATTATGATTGTAAATACCTATCCATTATATTACATTCAGATTTCAATAAACAGTGACATATATTTATTGCGGTCTTATTTTTTTAGTCAAAAGCTTAGCTTCCTTGCTTTTACCCGTAGTTTTACCCATTATATAAAGACCTCGCCTTGCTTTTTAATCCTTATTACAACCGTTTTCCAAGTCAGGTTTAGCAAAGTAACTGGATATATCAGACTTACTCTAACAAAACTTACTCTAGGTAACTTATATGATGACGATCGCAGTGCAGTGCAAAATTGTTCAAATTAACTCTGGGTTGGTTACTCTTGGCAATTAAAACGCAATCTAGAATTTTCAGGCACGTTGCTTACCATGAGGCTTACGTCTCTTCTCGTCACTTATTAAATGTAAAATAAGACCTTCAAATGAGACATTACTTAGGCCAAATAGTCACCAAAAGTTATTATTTTAATCTAACAGATGTAAAAATTCGCTGTCATTGAGATCACTAACTCCAATTGAACTCGATAGCGGTATACGTATAGAATCCAAAGATACCGGATTCGGTCCTCGGTTCTGCACCAATGCTTTTTCTAATGAGCTGATTTCCATCGCGCCGTGCTTCGAACGTGCACGTTAAGTTATCAGTACTGTCTGTTTTGTTACTCGGGCGGTCTGCTAAACTCACACCAGAAGCCAGCACTACCTCATACAACAAGCAAGCATAGATTTCCATATTTTCATCAACCTAGTCTAGAGTAACAGTTAGCGTAGGTAGATCTAAGATAAAATACCGAATTGTGTTATTTACTCTGAGCTACTGATGGTAAAATTCATTTTTTACACCACTGAATGACGAGACTTCGCCTAATGGCAAGAGCCAAGCCTGGCAGCTATTTTAAAAACCTCGGGTCTAAAATCTAGATCCCTGACGAAAAGGAGATAGCAATACTCTATATGAACATGTACTTCCTATCCAGTAATAAGTTCAGTGAGAGTATGATAACAAGCACTTGCATCAATCGAGCTGTTGCGATCTAAATATTGGTGTATTGATGAAAAATAACGCGGTAGTTATGGCAGGAATATAGAACGAGAATATGCGACAGAAACTACTAAGATCTTTGGACGGCACGTAATTCACCTTATTCACCACATTGGTCTAATGTGAGTTGAGTGAATTAAAATATTTAGCCAGACACCATAACTCATTCGCAAGCTACCAACAAAATCCAATAATAAATTTCTCTGCACATTAGGCGCTATAAAAAAGGAGTCTAATTATGTAAGGGTCATTAGCTTGGCCGAAAAAAGGCTAAATTTTAAGCGTCATTTATTAATCTCGGTTTTACACGCTAGATTAGACGTAAAGGATGGATCGACGCTGATCCGGGTTCGGATACTTTAGATTCGAGATAAATAGAGTTAGGTTTAGTGATTAGCGTGGAGAAGCTGCCGTTAGGTTACATACATAAAAAGTAGCGGCGATTAGGTGAAGGAGATAAGTCCCCTGTTTTAAACCTCGCTACAGAGATACTTATTCCTATGGTTTTTAATGGCTAAACAGATGAGGAGTTTACAATCCCGAACAGACTCGACGACGCAAATAGAGGCTCATAATCGCATAGGATTACAAGAAATGTTGACAATTCCTCCCTACTCCAAACATCAACCAAATAAAAAATTCATTTACCAGTGCAAGGTAATCTATTGTTTTATGCCTCTTAACTCTTAATTGGCCTGAGGGAGTATACACCCCACAAGATTTTTTGAGGTCCTAAGCCGTCAAAAGTTTCAAAATTCCCACAATATGTCAAATTTTAAAAAGAACAATATGTTTCTGCCCCAATAGTATATACTACATATACTAGCTAAAAAGCTAAAAAACACGCCTGCCCTGCCAAAAATTAACTTATGCCAATAAATTATATACTTTTGGAATTTGCTTATCAAGGCCTTCAATTTGATACCCATATTGTAAAATTCGCAGTTTTTTTGTTCTTGGAGATGTAGCCATACTGCCGATATATTGATTTTTTTCAAAAAATATATAGCCTATGTTACTCGGGAAGATGTAAGAATTCTAACTATCGTGAACAGATTTAGACGTATGGGGTATCCCCCGTACGTCTTAATCTGTTCAGGCATTTCATAGTTATGATGGAATAAATAAACTTACATACAAACATACACGAATGCTAATAACTAGCTTAAAAGCTGAAAAAAACACGCCTGCCCTGCCAAAAAAGAGCTTTTGCCAAAAAATTATATATTGTTAAAATGGGCTTATCAAAACCTTCAATTTGATACTCATATTGTAAATTTCGAAGAAAAAATATTTTTTTAGAGTTTGAATATGGCGCCATACAGCCGCCATACTGAATGTTTTATAAAAAAAATAGCCTGTGTTACTCGGGGGGATGTAAGGATTATAACCATACGTCTATATCTGTACAGGCATTTAAAAGTTATGGTGGAATAAAGAAACTCATATACAAACATACATGAATGCTAACAACATAACACTCCTTTTTTGGGCAGTCGTGTAAAAAACAAACACTTCTTTTTTTGGGCAGTCGTGTAATAAAAACGGAACGCACCTGATTTTTAATCTGTAGACGGTAAAATATTTTTTAAATGTTTTCGTTCAAAAAAATGGTTTAAAAAAATCACAATGCCGCGGAAATATGAGGTAAGTTTGTTTGAATTAGATTATCTTGCACGGTTTGAATTGCTTTATACATGGGAATATTGTTCTCGCGATAGTTTTATGATATGTTTCACAAATATTTATGTTCCAACATGGAGCTTCAGTACCTAGGTAGCCAAACGCGTTCAACGCATTCAGTAGGAGGTTGTTTCCCACATCGTTTATAACGAAAAAAAAATACTTATGTATACCTTAATAAAAAAAAGTTTATGAAATCCACCAAGCCCCCTCCAGGACAAGCCCAATTAAGGGTTAAGAGTGTATATTACTTAATTATTATATTGCTATAGGTGATTATTTTCATAAAAGTCATTATAACTGCACATTGTAGCGAATTAAATTCAATGAATGGTATCAATTTCACCCGCCACCGCATTGAAGTGTAAACATGCAATTACACTCGTATTCCTTTCAACAGCGCAAATTACAATCGAGAGGGGCATAACAATATAATCACCACTTGTCACAAGTGCGCATTATTGAACAAATGTTATAATTTTGACCACATGTTAATTTTGACAACGTGGAGCTAAGAAAGGAGCGGTATCAATGATAAGTGGTTTCTCCCCTTGAAACTGAACTTGAAACTAAGTAGGAAAAGGTATAGGTATTTATTGGCTTTGATTTCAAAACATATCAACAATATCGGTAGTTTCAAAGCACTCATAAGCACAATGATGGAATGACTTTACACCTATACAATAATATTTAACAGTAATTTTTATCGTATTTATATAATATATATATATAAATTTATTAATTTCAGTAAATGTATCTCAATGCATGCACACTATCGTTCATTAATGTTCATATTCTCGATTTCTAATCTAAGGTTGCTTGGAAGTGATCGCTGCTTAGCGATAAGGCCTGCGATTATTGTTCTATTTTATTTTTTATTTTTAGTGCAATAAAGAGTTGTCTATCAATGTTTCTATCTATCTACAAATGAAAAGGCTTGCATCAATGTTTTAACACGTCAGATTGTTTTGAAGATACCCTAGAACCTTTTTATGTAATGATTATTATTGTAATAGCAGTAATAATCCTTATACGGACTACAACAAGATAGAAGCCAATTTTGATAGTGTACCGAGACTTGTCCTAACCTCATAAAATCAGGCTATATCAGCTCTGCAGCAGTGCTACGAGTATCACAGTACACTGGCGGCGGTCCCACGAGCGAGCTGCAATCCTTGGTCAGTTGATGATAAATTTGCCATTTAGTGGCGTTTAAATTTTTTATCGAAGTTTACATCCTACGAATATTGTAGCTGAGATAAAAGCCTGAGACGACCTAAACAAAGCAATAACTTGACTTTCTTGATGCTTTACCAAGAGTGCCGCAGCCTATCAATAAAACCTTACTACCTTACTTTTTTAATTAGGTACACGAACGAGCTTAGATCCTCTGCCAGACAGAAGATGAGAAATTTGCCATTTGTAACAAAAAATTCAAATTCGAAATATTCTTATTGTGGACAACAAAAATTCATGGGTTAGTAATGTACGCAGACCTACCTAGGAGGCATCCCGTACGGACGACCACCACAGGAGTTATGCAACGGTTTTCAGGATGCTGATATAATTCCCCCGCACCCTCTTCAATAGTGAGGCGACTTTCTTCCAAACAACGGCATGAAAGCCGTCGGTTCGGCTCTGAGCGAACATTCCGGAGGCACTACAAAAAAGGGGAAGCCTCAAAATCATCCTGAAACTATTGTTGTATTGGAGGTGTAGGGTATTTAGCAATTTTTTGGTATAACTGAACCATAGACCATAGAACGCTTACACCAATAATTTCAAAATACCCATAAAATCTATACTCATAATAAAGCAATAAGAACGAAACAGTGTGCACAATGAAGTTAATTAAAAAAATATGTCTAGTGTACTTAAAATAAGCTACTGAACAATAATATAACATTTTTTAAATCGTATCTGTCTGTTTGCCTGTTTGTTAGTTTGTATGTTTGTTCGCGCATCACGTAAAAACTATTGGACTGATTGCGATGCAGTTTTCACTATTGGATAGCTTAAGGTTTGACTTAAGAACTGGGGTACCTACTCGATATCTCAATCCGATGTACTCATCGGATACTACTGAACCCAAGCAATCGATAAAAATATTTATGACGGCTGAAGAAATTTTGATCAAATGTTATATTTGTATTTTAGATCCTGGTATAGCACATAGAGTACTTTTAACATGGAGAAATGACCACGCGTGCGTAGCCACGGGCATCACAAAAGACTGTAACAAAGAATCAGAAACCAAATTTAGGCTTAACTTTGTGATTGATACGATACTGACGGTTATTGCTATATCTATCTAATCTAACCTCATAAAGTCAGGTCATCAGCGCTGCAATTACGATGCACCAGCCGATCGCACGATCGAACAGCGATGCTCCGCTCGATGATGAGAAATTTGCCGCTTTGCCTCGCGGAAATATTACGATACTTCGGCCCGAGAGGTTATTGGAAATTAGGGATCTGGATTAGATGAGGGTTACGGCACAGAATAACTAATAGTAGGGATAGGGTGTGGTTTATAGTAGGCAATGTGGATTGGAAAGTCTAGGTTAGATTTCTATGGATGGCTTAAGTTAGAGCGAGAGACCGACACAAATTGGATAGAACTGTTAGTGTGAAATTCGATATGTCATTAAGATTTATTATAATAACTAGTTTTCCAGCCTGCGACTTCATCCGCGCGGACAACTGTTTATCGCAAAAAAAGCATACTATGTTCTACTAGGATATTAAAAACCTATGCCAAAGTAGGTATAGCACCCCTACGTCACCCCTACTGAATGTTATTAGGTATTCTATGGCACCACTCCTGTTGTTTTTTGACATACTTTTTATTTCGTTTCCATGGCAACCGTTTCTTACAGCGAGTTATCAACATTTGTCCAGTTTTTCCTCTTTTCCCGTGGAAACTTACAATTTTTCGGGATAAAAAGTATCCCATGTTTATTCCAAGGTATAAGCTATCTCCATTCCAAGTTTCATCAAAATCCGTCCAGCCGTTATTGCGTGAAAGCTTCCCAAACAAACACAATCAAACAGACAACGTTTCACTTTTATATATTGGTATCATCGACCCTATTAAACAAAGGAGGACGGGGCAACCTAGAACTTCATGTAAACTACACTCGGACCTAGATACAACTGCAGGAAAACACACCCACACAGCTCAATTTGCACTGTCGTACACTTCATGCACCAACAACAAAGATAGAGAGACATACTCAAACAGTAGCTCAAAAGAGATAACAACATTAATTGTCGAACCAAATACGATTCGGGTATCGGGTAAGATCGTCTTAGTCCATAAACAAAAAGTAATGTAAGGAACCGTCAGCAAATAAATTTCAATGAAATAAAATAATATTAGCTTCGACCGTGGTTTTGATCACCAATTAAAAAAAAAAAGTATTTGTTAAGTTTCGTATTTTTTGTAGTAGGTACCTAATACATATCCGTCGTTAGTGTTTGCTTGAGTAACAACTTTTGAACATTTTATCGTCCAATAATACCATTTACGAAAGTTTGTTTATACGAGTATGTTACTCAATCACGCTCGGACCGCTGATAAGCCTATGATGAACATTTGAAAAAATAAAACTCGATTGCTTGGCCATAAATGGTCATAATTGGTCTTGGTCAATCGATAGGGAAAATTATAGGAAACAAAAAGTGTTCTATGAAAAAATCGTGATATACTCTAAGACATATTTGGTTTTATTTTTCGTCCAACTTCACGATAATATTAATTTGTCGTGCAATTATGGGAGTCGCAAGTTAGATTAGTTGTCTGTGATATTAATTTTATCAGACCCCCTCATCCCTCCCTGACCAAGACTGAAAAACAATATTGCAACTTTTTATTCCTAACGCATGTAAAAGACAAAAAACATATTTTTATACCCAAATATCTCAGAATATATATCACTTAGGCAGTTTTTTAATACACTTTATGTTTATTATATTTTTTCCTGTCGATTGACACGACTAGTTTCATTAATGGTCAAGAAATGGACTATTTTTTCAAATTCGCGGCGTTTTATGTATGCCAATAGGTACTCTTTAATATAGGTAAGTACGTATCACCTACCCAAAAATATGGACCTGCGATTTTTAACATCTTTCTATAACCTTTGTGAGTTGTACACATATCTTCTGATTTGAAGTGTTTCATTTACATTGAAAATTATATTGAACATAATCAACTGGTATTGTTGGGTAGCCAATATGGTTCTTCCTCCTAGACAACTGCATATTACTGGTACCTACTCTAGACAGACTATTGACGAACGTCGCAATTATCGCATTTGATTATCGCCATTTTGGCACTGTTGGCGCTGATAGCAGTACTTTGGCAGTAGTGAGCATCCACGGAAATAACTTATTAACGTATTTACTTTTTTGTACCATTGTATGCTCAGTGGGGCACTTTGAATAGGCACAAACGAAAGTACGACAGAGCCTATCCATAGAGATCAGTGCTTTTCCTTCTGTCTTCTGACAACTTGTATCCACTTATGTTTCCACAGTTCGTCTTTAGGAAACCTATTAATAACAATTAACATATGAGTGGGTGTAGAGTAGACAAAATAAACATGTGAAGAAATATCAGGAACATGTTAAAAAGTATCTATTATGTTGACGCTACTAATATAAACAAAGTGCAAATACCTAAAGGTAGGTAGATTAAAATAAAATATGGAATTTTTAAGTGAATAAAATCAATTATAAAATCTTTGTAATTTTTTCTTCCTGACGTTACAAAGCGATCTGATCACGAATACTTAGCGTACTTTTATACGCCGCTTGTCTTGTCGCACTCTTACGAATCGTATATATATCTGTCCCTTTCTGCAAATGGCGATTTACAAACAATATCAATCAGTAGAACTTTAAAGAAAATTATGATATAAAACTCTTACGAGTGATTACGACTGAGGCCAATTGTGTGCGTTGCACCTAATATACGCGGTCCACGCTGAATAGTTGGTCCCTAATCCTCCCTTTCTTTAATAGGATCAATGATTGGTATGGGTAATTATTTATTTCGTTGCCAAAAAGCTTACAAAACAATCAGACACCATATAGTAAACTATATATTGTTAATTATATTAATTGTGGTGAGTTCCCACTCTAGGACTCCCTATGTTGTGGGAAACTAGTCTCTTCCAGGGAATACAAAAATCAAAATGTATACTTCATATTATCATGTCAAAATAAGTTGTACATGTAAAACCTTACAAGAATTGTTCATGCCATTGACATTTATGTAGGTGCTACATCAATCCTTACATATTATTAATGCAAAAATATATGTGTTCACCACTCAGCTACGTAGCAGCTTTTTTTACACCCTTTTATGTAGATGACCTGTGACTATGTAATGGAATTTAAGAAACTAACATTTACTAACTTCTAGTGGTCATATCCATTTGTAACTTTGCAGATATTATGTAATATCGACGACAGTACAATTCACCGGCAATATATGCCAGGCTGGTCTGATGATGGAGTTGGAAAGTTTTGTTATCTTGAATAGCTTCTAGTAATAGTATTAGTAGCAGTAGTAGAAGTAGTAGTAGTAGTAGTAGTAGTTCTGTCTCTAAACTAACCTACTAACTAAAACTATATAAGTACTCTAGGCAAATGAATAGTTATTTACACGAATTCTATTCATTTCCCCGATAACGAGCGTGTTTATTAGGCACCTATCGATATCTTCGGACATTTTACAAAATATTCCGTAACTAGAGTATCGTCATTTGAGGTTTTATTATTATCTCTTCCATTAGCTCAGAATGTCTTATGTAATTAAATTAATTGCTGCCCAAAGAGATTTTTGTATAAAAAGGGCTAATTCCAAAACATTAGTGCCAGTCGTTTGATTGCTGTCTTTTGCTTTGTGCCCAGAAGAGAAATATCGAAAACAATCGAGGCAAGTGTATTAGTTAATATCGATAGTTTAGTTTTGTATCATACAGTAATTCATACCAACAATAAAAAAAAACAGAGTATAAAGTCAACGATAGCTTACTTGTAATTTTTTAATTTGCATATTGTGCTTATAACCATTTTCAAAATCGGAGCGCATTGATTATATATCGTTATATGCGTAATTATAGTTAATTACTAGTGTAAACACAAATTTTGAAGGTCTACGCCTCCGTTACCTCTACATCGTAATTTAAATTCTTCCTTCAGTTTCTTATATATCTTACGAGGGCCGGTCGGTGAATAATAAGACATGGTTTAGCTAAGCAAGCGTCACTATTAAAAATATATTGAAGGTTAGCTTTTCTGCTCAATAAACATCATCCACACTATCATCATGGTTGAAAATTTGCGGTGAGAGTACTAGCTAGACTGCGGTGATGAAGTACAGTTGCCCGTTCACCGTTCGGTTTGAGAATAAGAAACGCAAAACGTTTAAGGCGCAATAGTTCCCACGTAAAATTTTCATGTCGGGGCACGAGAACTCAATTTATCTATTTTTATTGCGCGCGCAGCGGTAATTACAGAAAGTTTATCATTCGTCTGACGTCTAAAGAAAGCAAGCGCACTTTCTAATGCCATTTTTTTGTATAAACATTATATGAAAATAACAAATGGTGTATGTGAAGCTTTTTTTTAGTCCATTGGCACGATTAATATGGTATATACCAAAAAATTAAACGTGACTTTCATTATTAAAAGGTGTATCTTATTAAGAAAGGTAACGCAGTTTTTATACATTTGAAAGTATAGTTGGAATCCAACTATAGTTTTTAAATCTAGTTATAAAGTTATGGAATCATAGTGATTTGAAGCGAGTATTCAGTGATAATTGATAAGTGTGTACAGTCGAGTTAAAGAGTGTTTGAGTGTTACTTGTCGGTTTGATTTCTTTTTGTGGTTTTTCGAAGTAATGTTACTTTTTGGTGTAATTGGCGTACATTAATTTTATCCGAGCCCTCAGCTCGTAACAATAACAACACATAAAGCGATCGGTAACCAACATTTTCTTTTCACAGATGAAGAGATTCCTGTTCCTCGTCTTGGCTATGCTAGCCGTAGCTCTCGCAGCCCCTGAAGTCTACAGCTCCTTAACTGGCACTAATGAAGAAAACACCATCCAAAAACGCGATTTAGCATCTGATTTCTATAATCACGGTGCATTGTTTGATCATTTTATCTGAGGTGGTTTTAACCTCTATTTATGAGATTCCAAAGAAAATTTGATCCATGTTTGAATAAATGTTGCTCTTTTATGATGTTTTTTATTTTGTACCTAAGGTATGCTAACTATTCTAAAGAAGTAAAACAAATATGAAAAAAAACAACATTTTTTTGTGTTGTAAATGAACTTATCCTCATCATTTGGCATTTTTGTTT
The DNA here is from genome assembly GCA_946251855.1 of Alsophila aescularia. Lineage (NCBI taxonomy): Eukaryota > Metazoa > Arthropoda > Insecta > Lepidoptera > Geometridae > Alsophila > Alsophila aescularia. Next base: position 19,355,709 of record OX276381.1, read on the forward strand.
CACTTAAATACAGAAACTTTTTTATGTAATACTTGCTTAAAGATTTAGGACTGATGCCATTTTATCATCTAATAGAGATTTGCATAGGGAAATAAAACAAAATAATTATGAGAATAATATTTAGTGTATTCAACTAAACAGTATATAACAATATTTGTCCAAAAAACACGACTTCATATTAAATATGTTTTTTTGTAAACGACCACTAAAAATAATAAAATAATTACAATTTGACCCAGAACAATATCACGTTTTCAAAATTACCAATCTTCTATACCTTTAATAAAACTGTAACGGGTCCAATTCTGTACATAGAAGATATTTTGAAATTTTCTTTTGGTTTTTTTGTTTTTTTTTTTTTGTTTTTTTTTTTGTTTTTTTTCTTATTTCTTTTCGCTTTATTCGATACTGAAGCCAAAACTGCATTTTGGTCGAAACTTATTTAAAAGAACACGTACCACGCTGAAACTAATGGCACAGAATAAATAATAGTACTAAAGGACGGGTTTTGACGCAACTTGGCACCGTCTTAATTTATATGATGGCTTAAAATTGAGGACACGTTTAATCCCGAAAAATTAAAGGGCTTCTGCGGGTTAGGGGTTCAAAGTTATATTAATATTTAAGTAATAAATGATATTTTTTGGATGGTCCTCTATATTCGATACTGATGTCAAAACTGTGTTACTTTTTATTTTTGTCTGTCTGTCTGTCTGTCTGTTTGTCCGTATCTTGACCGCGCATCGCACAGAAACTACAGAATGAATTCAAATAAAACTTGGTATGATTTGAGTTCATACTACGAGGTAGGACATTGGAAACTTTTCAGCCCGTAAAATTAAAAGGTTTCCGCAATTTAGGGCTTGTTTTTTTTTTTAAAAAACACGTATCATGCTGAAACTACTAGACGGATGTTTTGATGCTAATTGACACAGTCATATATCTATACTTATAATAAAGCAATAGGTACGAATAAATAATAGTTTAAAAAAACTAAAAAACACGCTTTATATAGAAAACCAAACTAAAAAATAGAAAATAAATTTCAATAGTGTAAATAAGAAAAAAAATATTTATTTCAAATAAATGGAGGGGTGCATGGGTCAATAGCTATAAATATTTCATTGACAGATATGAGAAGCACCCCTCGCTTTTTTTAAATAAAACATTTTTTTCTTAATTACACTTAATTTTCAATTTTTTAGTATGGTTTTCTATATACTTTTTAGTTTGATTTATTTATAAGAGCGTTCTTTTTTCTTTTTTTTTTCGAATTTTTGCATTGTCGTCGGTCTTTGACAGGTGTGCAAAATTTGAATGAAATCTGACCGTTTAAAGTGGGTCAAAATAGCGTCCAAAGGAGTCGGTTACAAACATACAAACAAACATACAAGTGAAGCTAATATAAAGCGAATAAAAAGGCTGTTTGTTTGTCGTATGAGGTAGTGCTGGCCTCTGATGTCAGAGTTTATCAGGCCGCCCGAGGGCCTCTGACATGGCTTAACGACTGCTATTAACCAATAACAGCCGGGACCGACAGCTTAACGTGCCCTCCACACACGGAGCGATGGAAAACCGCACATAACTTCGAAAAGTCATTGGTGCGGGGGGAGCCTAGGTTTTGAACCCGGTATCGTTGGATTCTAAATTGCACTATAGAACCATTAGGCCACCATCGCTCTAAAAAGGCTGTAATAAGAAGATAAATAAAAAAATGCTCTTGGGTGCTTAAAAAGGGTATTAACACGTATATAAAAAAAACGTGTCGCTCAGTCTGGTTGTCTGTATGTTCGTTTGTTCACGCATCATGTCAAAACTATTGGACCGATTGCAATGCGGTTTTCATTGTGAGATAGCTAAGGGTTTGATTTAAAAACTGGTGTAATTGGTATCTCAATCTGGTGAGTTAGAAGCCGAGCAGTGGATAAAAGTATTTTAGACGGCTAAATAAATTTTGATCAAATGTTGTTATATATGCCTATGGTTAGTATAGGCGTAGCACATTATGGTACTTTTCTTAAGAAAAGACCACGCGTGCGAAGCCGCGGGTACAGCTAGTATAATATAATAATGCAAAATACAACATAAAATAAGAGAAGCCGAAACCAAACCGAGCCATCGTCTATACTTATAATAAAACTGTAACGAGTCCAATTCTGTACATTGAAGATATTTTGAAATTTTCTTTTCGATGGTAATATATATTTGATACTGAATCCAAAACTGTATTTTTTTTCATTTTTGTCTTTCTGTCCGTCTGTCTGTATCTTGGCTAGGCATCACGCCGAAATTACTGAATTAATTTAGATGAAACTTGGTATGATTTAAGTTCATACTACGAGGTAGGACATAGGATACTTTTAATCCTGAAAAATTAAAGGGTTCCCGCAGGATAGGCGTTGAAAGTTATTTAAAAGAACACGTATCACGCTGAAACTACTGGACGGATTTTGTTGCAACTTTGCACAGTCATAGTTTATGTAATGGGTAAAAATTGAGGATTATTTTAATCCCGAAAAAATAAAGAGTTCCTGCGGGATAATGTCCCAAATTCTGTAAATTCAAGAAATTTTGTCATGTTTTTTTTAGAGGCCGTTCTGTATTAAATACTAAAGCCAAAACTGTATTCTTGTAATTTTTGTCTGTCTGTCTGTCTATCGGTCCATCTGTCTGTACCTTGGCATCGCATTACGCCGAAAATACTCACTAAATTCAAATGAAATTTGGTATGATTTGAGTTCATACTTCTAGGTAAGACATTGGATACTTTCATCCCGAAAAATTAAAGAGTTCCTGCAGGATAGGGGTGGAAAATTATTTTAAAGAACACGTAGCACGCTGAAACTATTAAACGGATGTTGATGCAACTTGACACAGACATAGTTTATAAAATGGTTGAAAATTATGGATACTTTTTGTCCCGAAAAAATAAAGGGTTCCTGCGTGATATGGGTCCAAATTCTGTACATTAAAGATATTGTGAAATATTTTTTGGAGTTTACTCTATGTACGATAATGAAGCCTAAACTGTATGTTTTTCATTTCTGTCTGTATGTCTGTCTGTCTGTATCTTGAACGCGCATCACGCCACTGGAACTACTGCATGAATTAAAATGAAACTTGGTATGATTTGAGTTCATACTACGAGGTAGGACATAGGATACTCTACATCCAGAAAAATGTATGGGTTCTCACAGGATTGAAAATTATTTAAAAAAACACGTACTAATGGACGGGTTTTGATGCAACTGCAACGTCTTAAGTTATATGATGGGTTAAAATTGAGGATATATTTCGTCTCGAAAAAATAAAGGGCTTCTGCAGGATATGGGTCCAAAGTTATGTTAATATTTAAGTAATAAATAATATTTTTTAGATGGTTCTCTATATTCGATACTGAAGCCAAAACTGTTTCATTTTTGATTTTTGTCTGTATGTCTGTCTGTTTATCTGTAGCTTGACCGCGCATCGCACAGAAACTACTGAACGAATTCAAATGAAACTTTGTATGATTGAGTTCGTACCACGTGGTAGGACATTGGATACTTTCATCCCGAAAAATTAAAGGGTTTCCGCAATATAGGGGTTGAAAGTTATTAAAAAGAAAGTATCACGCTGAAACAACTAGACGGTTTTTTTATGCAAATTGACACAGTCATATATCTATACATATAATAAAGCAATAGGTACGAAGGACGCTGTAAAAAGAAGATAAAGAAAAAAATGCTCTTGGGTGCTTAAAATGGGAATTGAACACGAATATAAAAAAAAAAAGTTTCGCTCTGTCTGTTTGTTTGCTCACGCATCACGTAAAAATTATTGGACCGATTGCAATCCGGTTTTCATTGTCAGATTTTCAAACCCTAAGGGTTTGAAAATTGGTGTAATTGGTATCTCAATCTGGTGAGTTAGAAGCCGAGGAATTGATTAAAGTGTTTTTGACGACTAAAGAAATTTTGATCAAATGTTGGTGTATCGGTCCTGGAATAGCAGCACATTATGGTACTTTGAACCTAAACAAAGATCACATTCAATATTCTACAATATCATTTACTAGATTGCTGTTCATAAACCGATTGACGTGTCAATCGGTTTGTAGATAATTAAGTACGTGTAGATAATTACTTTAATAGCTTATTACCCATTTTACCCGTGTTATATACGTGTTATATACGTCAAGCCGTCTAGTCATCATCTTTTTATATAAGCTGAACCATATTGCTGTATAAACTAAGGTGAGCGTGATTCATTCGAGCGAGCTCACTGCGCAAACTCCTGAGGAATGACGTCTTTAACGTCTGAACCCCGGTCGAATTGTTCGATTATATAACTCGTGAGTGACAGTCGTAATATATATATTTAAATAAGCTCAGTCATATTAAAAATTACGTGAACACACGTGAACGTGTGAAATTCAAAATCCGTTCATGTGAGTCTCTTGTTTTGTCTATTCTGCGTTTCATGTTTTGTAAGAGGGAGCGTAGATAGGTGTGTATTAATTTTGTTGTCAAGATATCAGATTTAAATGATACCTAGGTTTGGCACCGCCTTCAAAAAACTCTTTCTTAACTGATGTTGTATTTTTGTATTATTAATATTTTAATATATTGATTTTGAGTGGCGCAAAAATTGGAAGGAATATATGCCAAAGAAAGTAGTTAAACTCACTTTAGACACAGAATAAATAATAGTACCTTTAGACTCAGACGTTGATAAATTAAAACCAAGGATGAATAATCTACACATAAAACAACTGAATCAGTTTTGACGAAAATTATGTATGATTTCACTGGAATGGAACTATTTAAAAAAAATGGGTGGGACTGTATCAGGGCGCATGGCCATTTATTTGTCGTGAAACGTCTACGCCACGTAAAAATCACAAGTTATACCGAATTGGCCTACCTATCCTTACACATCTCCACCAATTCCCAATCACTCCCACCCAAACCCATCTATCCCTATCCATCCCCACAAATTCTATCCTCCTACAGAGGTCTGCAAAACGTATGTCCGTTTTAACTCTTCCTTATTTCTGGTCTTTTGTTATTAATGCAGAGAAAAATTGAAATGAAGGTCTCGATAAGATCTATCCTCTAGGGAAAGAAATTACTAGTCTAGGATCAATAGTTTCAGAGCTATACACCTTTTAAGTATGACAGCTGTCATCCAAAATTATCGATGAGATCAATCACTTCTGTACAGAAACTTCTAGTCTAGGATCAATAGTTTCAGAGTTATATGCCTTTAAAGTTTGACATCTGTCATACAAAACGAAGATATCAATGAGATCTATCACTTCTGTAAAGAAACTAATAGTCTAGGACTTCGATATTAGTAGATTTCCCACTTAAGCATAAAAAGCTGTATTAATCGGTATCCCAGTAGTAGCTACGTTACTTCTGTGTAGTTTTATGCGCAGGTGGTTACTAGTCTAGAGAGCAGGAGTTTTATACCTACATTAAGTAGATAATAGATTAGAATAAAGTTAGTTAGATTCCTAATTTTAGTTAAGTAACATTTTAATATTGTTTCATATCTTTGAAGAAATCGTGTAAGTAATAATAATGTTTTTTAATCAGATAATGTTTTTATTTAGCTATAAATACATATTTTTTTTCAATTTCTTTTATACTTTTAGGGATGTGGCCATACATTTTAATCAACATAACATATTACTTGAGCTGCACATTTTCATTTTGGAGTTTGGAAGCGCTAACCTTTCCTTGTGTATATATAAATATCGAAGTAAATGTTAAAATGTTGTGCTCAACATAGTATGGTTTGCAGCTCTCAGTCGTAACAATATTCGAACTATCGCGATTCGAACACATAGTTAAATATTTAAACGGGACTTAATCGCGCTGAAAACTTAATATTTATTTACCTCGACGTTTCGATCAAGTTGCATTGATCGTGATCTTCTCGTGACCACGATCAATGCAACTTGATCGAAACGTCGAAGTAAATTATTATTAAGTTTTCAGCGCGATTAAGCCCCGTTTAAATATTTAACTATGTAACAATATTCAACAAAATCCTAACGCATTTTTTTTGCAGTGTGAAAAGATCATCATGTTCGGTACTATTTCCTCACAGCCTGACTCTGTATGGCATTATATACAGAGTCAGGCATGAGAATAGGCATAGTATGCAGAAAGAGCTGTAGCAAGGTCTGTAGGTTTTCAATTCTCTTAAAGCATATGTGAAGCTACTAAGCTTGGATTTAACTTTTTTAATATTGTGCTTTCCGATTAACTTTTGTATATTTGTCCGATCCAAGTAATGTAAAAGAACTTGCGCATTCTAAGTTAATGTTTTGGAAATTGAAATTTAAATAATAATTGTTTTCTTTGGTATGGTCGAAACTGCATAATTTATTTTGTGTAAAATTAACTTTTACGTTGTGGTCATCAAAACTTTATTCAAATCAGTATTTAACTCATTGTATTTATTTTCTTCTGTATTTAAGTGACACCAAAATGCCAAATGATGAGTATAAAGTCTGACTCTTTGTATGTTTGTTTGTTTGTTTGTTTGTTTGTTTGTTTGTTTGTTTGTTTGTCTGTTTGTTTGTTTGTTTGTCTGTATGTTTGTTCCCGCATCACGTAAATACTACTAAAACGATTGCGATACGGTTTTCACTGTTGGATAGTTTAGGGTTTGACTTAAAAACTAAGGTACTTAGTATCTCAATCAGATGAGCAGAAGCCGAGCAATCGGTATAAAACTTTTTGATGGCTGAAGGAATTTTGATCAAATGTTAGTATATTGGTATTTTAGGTCCAGGAATAGCACATGGAGTTCTTTTAACCAAGAAAAATGACAACGCGTGCGAAGCTGCGGGCACAGCTAGAAAGAAATAAAATAATGATAAAAGAAGTTGTCCCATTAGTTCATTGATAACGCATTTTGATAGTCAATTTTTTCGAAACTGGTGCACTATAAAGTATTATCTATCTATCTATCACATTGTAATGTTTAATTTTATATAGGGCATCCGCTATACAGGTCAACAAAAACTATTTAAAACATATATATAATATATTGTATAAATTTATTATATTGTAAACAACCACTAAACTGAAAAAAATAATTACAACTGATACAGAACAATATCACATTTTTGAAATTACCATAATGTATAATATACAACATAAGATAAGTTTTTTGAAGGCGGTGCCAAACCGAGAAATAATTATGAATATGGTTGAGCTTATTCAAAAAGATAATGTCTTAAACGGCTTGACTATAATAAGCTATTATATAATAATATATTATATAAAATATTATAATATAATATATAATAATATATTATATAATATATTATTATATTATATTAATATATTATTAATTATATATATATTATATATAATAATATATTATATAAATAATAAGCAATTAAAGTAATTATCTACAAAAACTTTATCATTTACTAGATTGCTGTATTCGTGTCAAACGGTTTGTGAACGTGTGAAAGTCAAAATCTGCTCGTGTGAATCTCTTGTTTTGTCTCTTCTGCGTTTCGTGTTTTGTATGAGGATGCGTCATAGACAACTGTATATTACTTCGTACGTAGATAGGTAGTATGTATTAATTTTGTAAAGATATTAGATTTAAATGATGTCTGGGTTCGGCACCACCTTCAAAACTATTTTTCGCATTATTATTACGTTAGTAATTCTTAAAAAGTATTTTTTTTCTGGCTTAATTGTAATTATTTTATTCTTTTTAGTGGTTGTTTACAAAATAACATTTTAAATATGAATTCGTTTTTTTTTTTGGAAAAATATTTTTATTTCTTTGTTTTGAGTGGCCTAAGCAAACATCAGAAATAATATATGCAAAGAAAATGGTTAAACTCACTTAACACTCAAGCAGTTGGTTAATTAAAACCAAAGATAAAACAACTGAATTAGTTTTAACGAAAATTTTCTTTTATTTCACTGGAATGAAATGGAACTCTTTAAAAATATTGTAACACATCTATGCGAAAACAAACAAAACAAATGTACGAGTAAAATTTGTACGAGTAAATATATAAATCCTTTTTTTAAAGCAATCTTTTTCGAGACACCATCAGTACCACTTAAAACCTGAGAACTCATCGAGACAAATCAAATAAGCCTAAACTCGAAGGGGATTCATCATTTCATGGTTGGGTTGTGACTCCGTCTCCATCATCATATCCTCGATACCACATTAGACCAGATAACTTATCAAGACAAACCCAATGAACCCAAACTCAAAGGAGTTCCATCATCTGATTGTTGAGTTCATATAACTACCTTCCAGCTCCATCATCAGATCCTGAATACCACATTAAACTAGAAAACTCATCAAGACAAACCAAATGAGCCCAAACTTGAAGTGTTCCATCATTTTGTTGTTGAGTTCCTGTGACAACGTTTTGACTCTATCATCAGACCCTGGATACCACATAACTCCAGAGAACTTATCAACACAAACCAAATGTGCCCAAACTCAAAGGGGTTCCATAACTTTGGTGTTGAGTTCCTGTGACTACCTTCTGACTCCATCATCAGACCCTAGATACTATATAAAACCAGAGAACTCTTCAAGACAAACCAAATGAGCCCAAATTCGAAAGGGTTTCATCATTTTGTTGTTGAGTTCCTTTAACTATCTTTCGGCTCCAACATCAGACCTTGGATACCACATAAGAACAGAGAATCCATCAAGACAATCCAAATGAGTTCAAACTTGAAGGGGTTCAATCACCGATTGTTGAGTTCCTTTGACTACCTTCCGGCTCCATCATCAGGTCAGCTCAATAGTATCTACCATAATTGTCATCAGAACTACACCCATTTGTAAATGGTTGCTTCCCTAGAATGCTAAAATTTTCTTTAATCAAGCTTTTATAAAAAAAAGGAGATGCATCAAATTTAGGTAATTACAAACCTATCACGCTTATTCCGAATCTATTATTTTTTTTTTGAATCGGCTTTGTATAAACGCATCATGAGTTTTATTCAGAAACATACAATTTTAAGACACGCTCTTCTTTTTTTTTTTTCGCTCGTCATGGAGCTCTTTTGGCGAGGCCTAAATTCAGCAGTGGACTTCTAAAGGCTGACATGATGATGATGATGATGATGATGAGGCAAATGAATATCATCAGGGAAATGAATAGAATTCGTGTAAATAACTTACATGAATTCTATTCATTTCCCTGATGACGAGCGTGTTTAGTAGGTACCTACTCCTATCTTCGGTATATTTTTCAAAATATTCCATAACTCCATTAGAGTATCGCCATTTGAGGTTTTATTATTAACTCTTCCATTAGCTCATAATGTCTTATGTAACTCAGTTAATTGATGCCTATAGACACTTTTTGTATATTAGGTGAAAATTTCTAGGCATTAGTGCCAGTCGTTTGACTGCTGTCATTTGTTCTTTGCCCAGAAGAGAAATATCGATAATCGAGGCAAGTGTATTTATTTTGTTTTATATCATACAGTTATTTATATCAACAAGAAAAAAATAGTGAATTAAGTCAACGATAGCTAACTATTATTAGTATTTTTTTAATATTATACTTACAACCATTTTCAAAATCGGCGCGCATCCTACTAATGTTATAAATTAATGCGTAAATGAGCTTGCTTGTTTGTTTGTTTGTTACGCTTTCAACCGATCATTATGAAATTTTGCACACACATTGTCAGGGGTACAGAAAAGGACATAGGATAACTTTTATCACGATTATAAAAATAAAAATTAAGAAAAAATCTAGTTTATTAATTTGTATGAGAATTGCCACATATATTTTTTACGGACTGTACATCAAAGTGACAGTAGTCAAGGTGTCAGATTTCAAAGAGACAGGTGTCAAAGTGACAGGTGTCAAAGTGACAGGTGTCAAAGTGACAGGTGTCAAAGTGACAGGTGTCAAAGTGACAGGTGTCAAAGTGACAGGTGTCAAAGTGACAGGTGTCAAAGTGACAGGTGTCAAAGTGACAGGTGTCAAAGTGACAGGTGTCAAAGTGACAGGTGTCAAAGTGACAGGTGTCAAAGTGACAGGTGTCAAAGTGACAGGTGTCCAATTGACAGGTGTCAAATTGACAGGTGTCAAATTGACAGGTGTCAAATTGACAGGTGTCAAAGTGACAGGTGTCAAAGTGACAGGTGTCAAAGTGACAGGTGTCAAAGTGACAGGTGTCAAAGTGACAGGTGTCAAAGTGACAGGTTCCAAAGTGACAGGTACCAAAGTGACAGGTGCCAAAGTGACAGGTGCCAAAGTGACAGGTGCCAAAGTGACAGATGCCAAAGTGACAGGTGTCAAAGTGACAGGTGCCAAAGTGACAGGTGCCAAAGTGACAGGTGTCAAAGTGACAGGTGTCAAAGTGACATGTGTCAAAGTGACATGTGTCAAAGTGGCATGTGTCAAAGTGACATGTGTCAAAGTGACATGTGTCAAAGTGACATGTGTCAAAGTGACATGTGTCAAAGTGACATGTGTCAAAGTGGCATGTGTCAAAGTGACATGTGTCAAAGTGCCATGTATCAAAGGGACAGGTGACAACGCGATAAACAGTAGGCCGCACGGATGAAGTCACGGGTGAAAGCTAGTATTAAATAATTACTTTTGTTTATGTTAATTGAACTGAATGTTCAGTTGCGAAATGTCCCATGACTTTTCATATAACATACTTAGAAAGTAATAGTTTAGAGAAACTATTTGTTATGGTCATGCTCACGAAAATGTCTGGACTTGCGGCGGCCCTGTGTACCGGATCATTTCCTTCCCTATAAAGGGGGTGATGGCTGGTGCACAAGTCATACTCGTGAACGGGTGGGTGCTGCTTGTGGGGACTGGACCAGCCTAATTTCTTATTAGTCACTTGTATTTTTATTATTTTTATCACTTTGATGATTTCTCATTGGCGGTTTTATCTTTTGTATATGTCATTTACATGCGTACTATTATCTGTCATTTAAAAAATATATATGTATAAAGAATTATCAAAAATGGAAAAAATGACACACCGTAGAGTTTCCTGGTGCTCTCTTCTCTAACGGGCGTATTTCCTAAGCACCGGTAGAGTCAGAAGGGTATATCCTTATCTTGTGTGAGATTAAACTTTGAGTTGGCACATGTAAGGGTATTTTCCTTTTGAAACTCAAAGCATACTTAGTTTACATACACTATTAGGTAAACTAAGATTCATGAATGACTTCGTCTATTTTTAATAATTTATGTCTTTCTTTGTGTGTATGATATGTTCAGTTTTGTCTTGTAAAAGTGCTATTATTTTAAAATAATAGCACTTTAGCACAAGTGCCTATTTAAAATAAATACTTTGACTTTGACATGAAGGTCTAGGCCTCCGTAATCTCTACAACGCAATTTAATTCTACATTCAGTGTTTTATCTATCTTACGAGGGCCGGTCGGTAAATTATAAGACATGGTTTACCTAAGCAAGCCTCACCATTAAAAATATATGGAAGGTTAGCTGTACTGTTCAATAAACATCATCCACTAACATCGTGGTTGAAACATCGCGATAAGAGGCTAGCTTGACTGCGGCGATGCAGTAGAAGCGTTCACCCCACATTTTGAGAATCATAAGAAACGATTTCAGGCGCAATAGTTCCCGAGTAAAATGTTCATGCCGGGGCGCGATAACACAATAACTAGTAATTTTGTTTCTTTTTCTATCAGCGGTAATGACAGAAAGTTTAACATGACAGAAAGTTTAACATGCGTCCGACGTCGATAAGGCCTGTTTCTGGACTGAAGAAGGTAAGCGCATGTTCTAATGCCATATTTTTGTTTATTAAAATTATCATCATCATCATCATCATCATCATGTCAGCCTTTAGAAGTCCACTGCTGAACACAGGCCGATCCTTTGCCACCTCCATCCACCGACTTCCTGCGATGGCTACAATGTTGTCGGTCCATCGTGTGGGAGGGTCTCCCCACACTTCGCTCGCTTGTTCGTAGTCGCCATTTGAGAACCTTTATTCCCCAGCGGTTGTCGATTCTGCGAACTATATGGCCTGCCCATTGCCACTTCAACTTGCAAACTCTGAGAGCTATGTCGGTAACCTTCGTTCTTCTACGGATTTCCTCATTTCTGATTCTATCACGTAGTGAAACACCGATCATAGCTCTCTCCATTGCACGCTGCGCAACTCTGAGCTTTTGTATGAGACCAATAGTTAGCGACCACGTCTCAGTGCCGTATGTCATCACTGGCAACACACACTGATTATAAACTTTCGTCTTGAGGCACTGCGGTATCAGCGACCTGTGGTGATTAAAATTATATGAAAATAATATACCTATCGTGTATCTGAAGATTTTTTTCACGATTAATATGGTAAATGTGCCAAAAAAATATATTTTTTTCCATTTTTAAAAGGGGTATCTTATTATGAAAGCTAACGTGGGTTTTATACATTTTAAAAGACAAAAACAGACCACCGGATGTGGTTGAAACTATATTCAGAATCATTCAACTTCTACACGTAAATCACAACATACATACAAAAACATACTAAAAGGCTCAAAAGCATCATATATTTTTATATACACGGCGGCCCAAAAAAATGAATGTAATATTTTTAGTATTCATGTATGTTTGTTTGCATGATTATTTATTCCACCATAACTTTTCAATACCTGAACAGATTTAGACGTATGGTGTCGTTAGAATCCTTATAGCCCTCAAGTAACACAGCCGTTTTTTTTTAATGTAATTTTTCTGCATTATCGCTCCGTTTTAAAATACGAAATAAAAAAACTTCGAATTCGTATTTTACTGACATAAAAATATGTTTGAGAGTTCGCCATTGTTCTTTTAGTGTTGAATTTTATGTGGGGCATCTGCTATATACAGATCAACAAAAAACAAAAAAACTATAACAAAAAAGTTGAAAGTATAGACAACGATAGTAAAAAATATCTATACGACAGGACATCAGATGTCAACCACCCTGTGACGCATAGTATGAAATTAAAAATGCCGGACCTCATGTGTGATGTGACGTAAAAACAACAGTTGATCTGATCGAAAGATTTTATCCTTTTATCGATTTCAAAATTTTCACATTTGATGCTATTCTACTCATTGTGCCTAAGATCCTCATCAGATTTTTCACCAAATTTTTACGAGACTAACTTAATGTTATTACCTTTCAAATAAAATAAATCTTTGAAATTCGATAATATAAGGCAGAGATATTCAGTAGCCCTCTTTTTGCCCTTTTTTGAGGGAAGTAATCCCCCAATCAAAAATTGCCCAACGACAAAAAAAAACTATAAATTCAATAAACCTATATACTTACCAAGTTTCGTATAGATCGGTTGAGAAATGCGACCTGTAGAGGAGAACAGCCGGACATTCGGCCCAAGCTGAAACGGAGACACTTCGCGATCGCTCGGTCAGTTAGCTAACTACTATCTACTTGCTGCGTCCCATGTCTTCACACGCATCATCATATACTCGTAAATCCCCATATACCATAAGCCCCCATTAACGCCACAACAAGCGGTTGCTCTGAAGAACTTCTATGACTACGTTTCATTAGCGGGTCGGCATGCATCTTGGTGCTCGCAGTAGTTGGTGATAAGATAATACACAAAAAAGTGCTGCTGCCCATTTCCCATTAGCTGGTTCTCGCAGTTCCACCAAATTACATGTAAATATGGATAGGTACATAAATCTTACGATTAGGTAACTACTAAAACTTGAAAGTATAATAACAGAAAATATGGTATTATAGTCACTTATATTTTTCAAAACTCTATGGCTTACTAAATCATTGGAGAATATTATTTTTCAATCATTTATATTTACTTAAAGTTAGTTTTTTCTGCTATTCTATTGCATAACCTGTTATTTTGCTCTTGTCTTAGTAACATAGGCATTAAAAAGTAAAAGGCCCTCACGGGACAGCCTAGTGACCTAGTGTGAGGACCACCAGTAATTCCTTTCCTGTTATGTGTAAATGATTATGCAATAAGTAGTATTATATTATTATTATTATAAAATAGGAAAAAAAACGCTCTAAAAATTAAGTAAAATTTGGTTATTTTTGACGTGGATACGTCTATGAATTTGCTTCCATAGGGCGGCAATTCAAAGAACTGATGATAACAAAATCGGGGGATACAGTTTGGTTTTGCAGCTCCATACCTATCATCGATATCCAAAACTTAATTGCACCATTTGATAGCTAACGGTTCCATGAATTCATTAGAGTCACTTCCACTTATCACTACTTCCTGGGACAACATGTATAGGTAACTAAATAAGGCCTATACAGATGGCCCGTGGTCTAGATCATCGAGCGTATCTATAAAAAAGCACATAAAAGTATATGTCAGTACGTATATTCTGAAAAGCACGTATTAATAATTATAGGGACAGAATCTTATGCAATTCACTGCAAAGTTCTAAAGTAGGTTGTCAATCAGAGTTACTGATTATAATCAACGTCATACCTTGTCGTATAACACAAGTTTAATTTGATGTCCTTGTCATTACATTATTTACATACTAAAATGGTTTAGAGACATGTACTGATCTATTTATGACACTAACACAAGGCTTACACTCACTACTATTTAAATCGACAGCAAATTAATCTTCAAATAAAATCGATTTATTTCTAGAGTATCAAATTGTCACAACACTATTTTCGTTGAAGGTTTTCTAATTGAAAATGTTTGAGTTTATTAGGAATACTACCGGAATGCTAGACAAATATGTAAAAACATTACAATGTTCAACCTTTAACAACAACAATTAATCAATAAACGCATATGTTTCACTAAAACATGAATACATAGTCACTCACCTGTGAATTGATAATTGAGGGCGTTTTTTCCTATATTTTGAGTCGCAGCCTCTTATATCGCACTTCACCATAATTTATTAATTATATTTTATTTAGAAGTTATCGAAGAATACATATTTTCCGAAATATTCGTTAAATTATTTTGTAAATAAACTGAAATGAATAAAAAAATTATCAGTAAATGGTTGCTAGCTGCATCATAGCAATAGATAACATATATATATGGCTTATAAACCTAATAGCCCATTTAAATTACTGTATTATATAAGACATTTTGAGCTAATGCTCAAAATGTCTTATATAATACAGTAATTTATACCAACAATAACATAAGCTATTTTAATACAACACACACGACGATACACACCTACACGATATAGACCTTAGAATAGCTAGATTGAACAAACTTCACACAACATATTTCTATCTTTCTTCCCCACAAGCAAAAAAAAGAGGCTTGTATTCCACCGTGTTCGAGATTTTGTCTTTTGTACGTCATTTTTATCGGTGGTTTATTGGGAAAAAATGATTATCGATTGACCTTTAATTGAGGCTATAAATGAAAATAACGTATTTTTGAGATTCTCCTGGTAAGAAAGAAAAGAGAAGAAGTAGAAGAGGTCCTGAATTTCGTTCAGTACTAACGAAGTTACTGACCAAAGTAATCCAACAAAACCTAGGTATTTTATATCGATTTTATGCCTTAAATACGACATCTAGCTTCGATGTAATGCTTTATTTTGGAAAATTACTAGCTGGAAATCCTGGACTAAGTGTTTGCTTTATCATTTGATTCCTATTTGGCGAAATAGAAATCGATGTAACGTCATCACGACATTGAATTTGCAAAGTAGGTAGATTGGTAGTGTTTTTAACAACAGCTCATGTATTTTTTTTGGAAGTATTATTGTAGGTACATAAGAGCTACAAATAACAAAATATAAGTTCAAAATAAGATAAATTATATACTTAACTTACCTGGTCTCTAGAGAGATTCTTTGAGAGTTCCTGAGATTTTTATTTTCCCGCAGAGTATAGAGATAGACAAAACCTTCTTTATTGAGCCGATACTGTTGCACAAAGTGTGTGTCAGAGATGCAGCTGGGTGTGAATAATCTCCGCTTACGTCACGTTTCTGTCGCTCCCCTTCATGACGGTCAGCTTCTACAGCCTCCAAGGCTAACCTCCACCCAAGATACCGACTCGTTAACATAATAAAAAGAAAAAATCGCAAGCTCCGACGAAAATTTATCTAACGAGTACCAATACTTTGAAAGTGATCGAATACGTCAAAGTTTACTACCGCTAACTCGTCACAGAGGCAACTCGAACTGTCAAAATGCAAAGAATACTTGAAAACTTTTATCATATTCAATTAATATCTACCATTTGACTACCGATTTTAGGACCTGTAAGTTTCCGTTAGAGGCGCTGCCAGTAAATGTATGGAACTAAACGAAACTACATTAAGATTTCAAAAAAAAAACTTCAGATTACCTACCAATACATGGAAAAAAAGTGTTATTTTCGATTTTTCGATTAAAAAAAAATGCTATTAAAAAAAAATACAATTTGGCGCCAATACGGCTGCATTTTAAAATACGAAAAAAAAGTTTGCAAAATGGGTATCGAATTGAATTGAAGCACATTCCAACAGTATATAATTTATTGGCATAATAATGTTATTTTTTGGGGTCTATTCTGTTACTACATGATTTCGTAGGCTAAACTTTAAAATCCATGAGCTCTTTTAGTTTTTCGTGAACGTGTTGCATATAAGGAGATGCGTAACCAACATTTTCTTTTCACAGATGAAGCTACTGCTGTTCCTCATCCTGGCTATGCTAGCCGTAGCTCTCGCAGCTCCTGAAGCCTTCAGCCATATAATATAATAACTGGCTCTGAAGAAGAAAATACCATCGAAAAAAGGGAATCCTTACATTATTATTATAGGGGTTGAGTTGGTTTTAACTTTTAACCCCTATTTATGAGATCGCAAAGATAATTTGATCCATTATTGAATAAATGTTGCTCTTTTATTATGTATTTTATTACGTACCTAAGGTATTTTAACTATTCTTTTTACAATTCTTTTGTAATTTCTGTAGGTTTCAATTAAATCGGTCCGTGTTAAAAGGTCGAAAGTCCAAGTACTCCAGTTTTGAGAAAACGTGAAACAAATGAAAAAAAAACAAAGTAGGTAGCATATTTTTTTGTCTTGTAATTGGACTCATTTCGCATTTTGGTTTCACTTAAAAACAAAATCGTTTTTTATACTTGCTTAAAGATGTAGGACTGATGCTCTCCTAACATCTAATAGAGATTTTCATGGGGAAATCAAATAAAATTATTATGAGAATAATATTTAGTTTATTCAACTAAACAATCAATATTTTTTTATTTCTTAAATTCAAAAAAATATAACATATTAAATATGTTCTTATGTAAACGACGACTAAAAAGAATAAAATAATTACAACTGAGTCAGAAAAATATCACTTTTTCAAAATTACCAATGTAATAATAATGCAAAAATACAACATAAGATAAGAAAGAGTTTTTTGAAGGCGGTTCCAAACCAAGCCTTCATTTTTAATATGGTTGAGATTATTTAAAAAGATGATGTCTTAAACGGCTTGACGTGTTATATAAAATGGGTAATAAGCTATCAAAGTTATCTACAAATACTTTATCATTTGCTAGAGTGCTGGTCACAAACCGGTTCACCACACACGTCACGTGAACGTGTGAAAGTCAAAATCCGTTCTTGTGAGTCTCTTGTTTTGTCTCTTCTGCGTTTCGTGTTCTGTATGAGGGTGCGTAGATAGGCGTGTGTTAATTTTGTTGTAATGATATTTGATTTAAATGATGCCTTTTAATGAATGCATGAAGTTTGTCACCGCCTTCAAAAAACCCTTTCTTATTCTATGTTGTATTTTTGCATTATTATTACATTGGTAATATTGAAAAGTGATATAATTGTAATTATTTTATTATTTTTGGTCGTTTTTTTATACAAACACAAATTTTAATAAGAATTCGAAAGATTTTTTGATTAATATTTTTGTGTCTTTATTTTGAGTGGCTTAGGCCATGTCTTCTTTAGTGTGTGATGTTTGCTTAAGCAAACATCAATATAGCACTAGGTATTTTTATTTTTATTTTTTATTACGGACTAGGTAATCGTTTGACCACGATCTCACCTGATGGAAGCGATGATGTGGTCGAAGGTGTAGCACGCTTGCCTATTCACTCTTGACTTGAACACACCGGGGTTATAATATACCGGAAACACTGACGAGGGCAGGGCATTCCACTCCTTTGCAGTTCTTATAATAAATGAAGAAGCGTAACGCTTCGTTCTTGTGCGAGGTATTTCAACCACGAATAGGTGGCGCCTTGCTGATCGTCTAGTCGTACGGTGATGGAAAGGTAATGGGGGAATCAGGTTGTGCAGTTCTTGTGCACACTCTCCATAGTGCAATCTATAGAATACCGCCAGGCTTGCTACCTCACGTCGATGCGCCAGACTTTGAGAAGCTTACTCTTTACCAGAGTGTCATCCCCAATGAGCCTGACAGCACGTCTCTCAATTGAATCCAAAGACTCGAGCTGATACTTGGCAGAACCGTCCCAGAGGTGGCAGCAGTACTACATACAAGATCGGACCTGCGCTTTATAAAGATTCAAAAGCTGTCCCAGTGTGAAGTACCGCCTAACCTTAGACAAAATACCAAGTTTTTTGCAGCTACCTTGGCTTTGGATTCAATATAAGACCCAAAATTCAGGTTTGATGTGAGTTCGACACCCAAAAGCTCCAAATGGTTGCCTATTGGTATTGTTACACTTTGGATAATTTAAAAAAAATGCTCTATTGTTCTTAAAATAAACTACACAACAAGTTTTTTTTTATTACTACTGGACCGATTGCGTTGCGGTTTTCATTATTGGATAGCTTAGGGGTTGATTAAAAAACTGGTGTACTTATCATCTCAATCCAATGAGTAGAAGCCCAGCAATCGATAAAAAAAAATGACGGTTGAAGGAATTTTGTTTAAATGTTGGTATTTTAGGTCTTGGAATAGAAATAGAGTTATTTTAACCTAGAGAAATGGCAACGCGTGCGAAGCTGCGGGTACAGCGAGTAACTCATATACTCGTAGGTATATAACTCCTTCTCTCTTCTAGTTGCCGTGCCCGACAGGGTCCATAATGATCTGTTATTTTAATATATGTGTATTGCCATCTTATTTTTACGTTATGGAATGGAATGCAAGAAAAATAATAATATGAAAGAACAGTAATTATAGGCCTGTAATTAAAGTGGCATCGGGCAGGACTCATAGCTCGTATAACATATAGCTGTTTTGGAAAAAAGGTTCTCAAATGCGAGATGGAGAGTAGGATGGCCGCTACGACGTGGACTGGAGACCTGGAGACAGTCATGGGGAGCCGGTGGATACGTTTGTTTGTCGTATGAGGTAGTGCTGGCCTATGGTGTCAGAGTATGTCAAGGCGCCCGAGGGCCTCTGTGACATGGCTTAACGACTACTATTAATAAATAACATCCGGAACCCACAGCTTAACGTATCCTCTGAATCACGGAGCGATGTAAAACCGTACATAACTTAAATAAGTCATTGATGCAGTGCATAGGACCGAGCCCGGTATCGCTGGATTCTAAGTTGCACTATTGAACCGTTAGACTACCATCGCATTTGCCGTTGAATACCTGAAGCGAGTTAACGTTCGTAGTGGCACTCTGGGGAGGCCTATGTTGAGCAGTGGAAATATTCCAGATGATATGATAGGCCTGGCCTGTAACAGCAAATATATTGTTCAACTGTACTAGTTATAGTTAAATTGATAAAATAAATTTTGCGTTGAATTTATGACGGGCATCTGTTATTCATAGGTCCGGCCATAAACAATATTTTTTAAAAGCTTTTATTTTTAACTTGCGATGTATGTTTATTTAGGTCTAATCTTGCAAGCTGAATTAGAACCACTTTCTCTTATCCTACGGAGTTGACTTTTACATGTTGGTTCAGTTTCGATGACAATGAATTTTTATGATTAGCATGACTTGAATCGACAATGAGAATTAGCTCCAGATAATATAGGAACTCTTCAACGGTTAACAGCACAGACACGAAAGTTTGTATACGCATTTTATTATGATAGCCAGTTTTAAAATTTACCATGACATGGTCTCCAGATAAATTAACTCTTCCATGACATCGTTGCTTCACTCAGGGTTGGGTCTTGACTAGGCAACTCTTCAATGCCCAATTCGTGGACTTATACGAGGCCAATAACTGCATTGAAGTGTTACTTGAGTGCCATTATATGATTACATTATTAGGAGGAAAATGTTAGCAACAATAATGCAAAAACTTGTTTTGTGCACTTAATTAACAACGTTTTATCTCTTCGTACTTCATATGACTTCACTCCTGGAATGTTGATCAGCTATTTTATCATACTCTTACAATGACTCTTATTTAGACCACAAGAAGACAGTACGTGAATATTTATGCAAATGATTTACAACATTTACTTTAAATTAGTACTCACGTACCCCTGATTCTTGCCATAGGCTGAATAGTCGAACAAGCTTATGCATTTAATCGATTAATAGAGTTTACATAGGATTTTGAATGAAGTGTAATATAATGTTCAATGAGAACTTCTTGGACTTTTATACAGAGTTTTTTTAATTCAAGTATAATTTCATCACATATAATAGTTAAAATACACATTATACAAACATATTATGTTTTATCAAGTTCACCAAAATAAAACGAATAAGTTTTCACATCAACACAAAATAGAACTATAAATAATACAAAATGTATTTATTTTAAGCCACGTGTGAACATTGAAGAAGACAGAAGCGATTATAACGTGTCAGGATTACACTAGTTGTATACTTCCAGCTATACAGAACGTCCAACAAGTACCAATACATTGTTTGTTAGCTGTTTAATAAGTAACACATATCTACTTAATCATCTGTTTTTCAGCACTTATGACGACTGTTGCCGTTTTTAATGCTAATATATTTCTATAGCGTTTTGCTGTCAATTTTGTGCCCAAATCAGTA
The DNA here is from genome assembly GCA_946251855.1 of Alsophila aescularia. Lineage (NCBI taxonomy): Eukaryota > Metazoa > Arthropoda > Insecta > Lepidoptera > Geometridae > Alsophila > Alsophila aescularia. The sequence goes on from OX276381.1 coordinate 19,376,655, forward strand.
TTATATCTAATATAACTCTGTTATAGAGCACATGTCAACAGCAAAAGGTTTCAGCGTAGCCTCTTTAACTGCAGCTATACAGAACTTGTGTGCTACTTGGGTGGTTAACAGCACAAACACGAAATGTTGAATACGCATTGAATTATGATAGCCCGTTCTAAGTTTCACCTCGACAAGGCTACTGCATAAAATGTTATTTTTGAACGTTTTTTAATTAACTTATTTTATATGCAGACTATGTTAGCATGACGGATGCTTACGTCGCAATTTACAGTACATATATTAATGCCAAAGTGACAACCGAATTTTAAAGACGCATATGGAAATTATGAATATGAATACTACCGGAATACAAATGTATTAAAACATTACAATTTTCAACGTTTAATCCCAGACAAATAATCAATAAACGCATATGTTTCACAAAAACATGAAAACATAGTCACTCACCTGTGAATTGATAATTGAGGGCGTTCTTTCCTATATTTTGAATCTTCTCTCGCACTTCACCATAATTTATTATTTATATTTTATTTAGAAGTTATCGAAGAATACAAACTTTCCGAAATATTCGTTAACTTATTTTGTAAACAAACTGAAATGAATAAAAAATGAACCAGTAAATGGTTGCTAGCTGCATCATAGCAACAGTTAACATAAGAGTATATATGGCTTATAAACCGAATAGCCCCTCTAGTTACTGTATGAGTAAAGAGGCTATGTTATCGTTACGGGCGCGCCGTGACTACGTCTCAATGTACATATTCTTGTCAATGCGACAACCGACTGTTCAAGACGCATAGAGAAACCATCCATATACTTATCTCTTAATAAGGTACCTATATATTCTTATACTCGTACGTATGGTGTTTAAAGATTTAAAATAGCAATAAACGATACTAATAGGAGATTACATATTTGTGCAATTTGTGAGTCAAGTACATAAAAAAATATCGTTCAATATGCAACTGGGGCGACACCATGTTTCATAAAAATTTGGTTGGAAAACTTTTGATCCATTGACACTTCGGTGGATCCTTAAGGACCTTAAGTGAAGTGGGAATGGCTCAAAAGGCTGCCAACCAACCAATTTTTATGCGACATGGTGTTGCCCCAGTGGCATATTAAAAAGTTTTAGATCAGGTGGGTCCCACATTCAACAGATACGAGTATTTTATTGTTAGTGTGATGTGTAAGATCTACTAAAACATCTAAGAAAGTAGGTACTGAAAGAACTAAAGTCCACTAATAAAACATCAAATAAATACAAGACCACATAATAACAAAACACTCCACATTAAGATTCAGGTTGAAAATCGTGACACTCGACTTTACATTTTACGTTCACGTTAACGTGTGTTAATTATGTACGCGTGCGCGACTCACGTAATTAGCACGTAATGACGCCACTACGGTGTGTATGATGAAATATTTCCGCGACCAACTAACCTTCATACTGCTCTGTCATAGTATGTGGGCAAGTCGTACATTTCCAAATATTTTATTAGTCTCTATCTCTACTAGTCTCTTCCTCTACTAGTCTCCTTCTAAACTTGTATCTTTATCTACTAGCCTCCTACTCTAGTAGTCTCTTTATTTACTAGTTTTCTATCTCTGGTAGTCTCTATTACTGTTAGTATCTTTATCTACTAGTTTCAATGTCTACTAAAGCACGATACTGGCACGGAGTATCGGTTTGGTTCAGTCTTCATCAGTAAGTCGAGACTGTTGGCAGTGTCACCGTCACAGTTGGGTACCCGAGTCGGCCCCTGCACCAGCTGAGAGAGATCTAACCCTAGAACAAGATTTCGCGTCTTTCTACCAGCGTGGTTAGTTTTATGGAATAGGACAGCCACTCTTTGTGGTGGGCGTTAAAATCCCCCAAAAACACCAATTGAGCAGTCGGGTAAAGCTCTTGGGCCACACCTGCGCCTCACTGAGATAGTCTACTAATAAAGTCGTCCCCCGATCTCCGCTGTAAAAGCGGTATAAATAGGCTTAAAAAAACTCTACGCCTGTGTCCACCAGCACCTAAATCACCGAGAAGTTAGGGCGCTTAAGATTTCGGAGACGCAGACAGCATATGTCATCACGGGTGTATACACAGACAGGCGTTTGGTGTAAAAAGGTGCTTCAAGACATAGCCTGGGTAATCCAAGTATGCTGTATCAGCTGAACATCCTATCTGCATCTCCGGCAAGAGGAACAAGTGTGGTTTAGAGGTCTCCAGATGATAGTAGATCGGTTGGAGATTGGAGTGAATCCCACGAATATTCGCATGATCCACTTTAATGAGTGAGGGGTCATTGTACGGATTTATCTCTATATCGCGTCCGTGCTTTAGTCTTCTTTATCTAGTAGTTTCTATCTCTAGTAGTCTCTTTATCTACGAGTCTTTATCTCTACTAGTCTCCTTCTCTACTAGTATCTTAATCTACTAGTCTCTTACTCTACTAGTCTCTTTATTTACTATAGTCACTATCTCTAGTAGTCTCTATCCATGCTAGTCTCTTTATATACTAGTTTATACCTCTTTTAGTCTCTTTTTGTACAAGTCTTTATCTCTACTAGTCGCCTTCTCTACTAGTATATTTATCTCATCATCATCATTATCAGCCCGTATTCGTTCACTGCTGAACGTAGGCCTCTCCTTGTGAACGCCACTGAGCCCAACCTTCAGCTTTCCTCGTCCAGTCGCTAACAACCACCTTCCGCAAGTTGTCACGCCACATGGACGACGAAAGTTTCTACCTCTAGTAGTCTCTTTATCTACAAGTCTCTACCTCTACTAGTCTCCTTCTCTACTAGTATCTTTATCTTCTAGCCTTGTACTCTATTAGTCTCTTTATTTACTATAGTTAATATCTCTAGTAGTCTCTTTATTTATTTTTGTCACTATCTCTAGTAGTCTCTATCTCTACTAGTATTTTTATCTACTAGTTTCTACCTCTAGTAGTCTCTAAATCTACTAGTATCTTTATCTACTAGTCTCTATCTATAGTTGTCTCTATCCTTATTAGTCTTTATCTCTACTAGTCTCTATATCTACAAGTATTTTTTTATATTAGTTTATTTATCTGCTATTATTCTCGGCTTGCAAGATTTGGACTAATCATAGTAACTTATGAAGTTATCATTTTTATACTATATATACCTAGGTAGATAGATATACTTTCAATATATTAGAGGACTTATTTTTCATATACATAATATTCTATTACCGTAAATAATTTATAGCCAGGCTTACGTAAATCCCTTATCAAAAACTGAAATTTTGTCAACCTTGTGACTAGTTAAAAGACAGTTAGCTATATCTAAAAATCCGAACTGACAAGCACCCTACATCATAACGGCACGTATAGAGGTCGTATTAACGTAATTAAGTTTATTGCGACACCGCGGGGATGGAGGTGAGCTGGGAGGGGGTGGCTCTTTGACTTTACATCTTGAAATTGTATTACCCACTTAGGGTTTGGTATAAATTTCATTAGAGCGATTGTGGCTATGTTTTTAATGTTCAACTTGTGATTTTACGTTATACATATGTTGAGAAACTCAAGAAGAGGGCTAGTTAATAGAATGCACGTTATAATTCATCACGTTAAATTTTTTTATTGTCCTGTATATATCTATTTTTATCACCACTGCCGCACTCATAATTGACAACTAACGCTAATCAAGTATTAAATTGGTAAAAATCCATACTAAACAAGCAATTTATAGCTTGATTAGCCTTAATTGTCGATTATGAGAGCGGTACTTAGACTTTTTTTTATAAAACCAGGTGTATCTATACTATAATAAAACTGTAACTGGGCTAAATCTGTACATTAAATATTTTTTGAAAATTTTGATTGATATAAACTTCAAAATCGATATGGAGTGCAAAAAGGTTATTTTTTTATTTTTTGTCTGTCTGTCTGTCTGTCTGTCTCTTTGAACACGCATCACGCTGAAACTACCGGATAGATTTTGATGCAACTTGGCACAATTATAGCTGATGTACTGGATTAACATTTAGGATACTTTTTATCTTGGCACAGTCAAAGTTTATATAATGTGTTAAAATGTTGAATACTTTTTATCCCGAAAAATTAAAAGGTTCCTGCAACCTATGGGTCCAAAGTTGTGTTAAATTTAATGTAATCATACATCCGTTTATAGACTGGAACCGAATTTCGTCATTCTGCTACGAGGCTCACTGGCCCAGTTGGACAGATGCATGGGTGCGTAATCCAGACGTACGTGGATCGAAATCACCCGCCGTAAAAATGTTTTGATCCATAATTAAAAGATTTTACATTATTTATGCGTTATTTTTTACATTTTCCTTGATATCTATACTATAATAAAACTGTAACTGGGCTAAATCTGTACATTAAATATTTTTTGAAAATTTTAATTGAGATGAACTTCAAAATCGATTGTTTCTTCCATTGAGATATTATAATGTAATACCTACGTACCTACATAATTATATAATTATATCAGAGGTTTCTTCATAATGTCTTACTGGCAAAATGGTTAGTTGTCGGTATTGAAATGTGTACATACAGAGGTAGGTACATGTATTGCTCTTCACAGAGAAAGTATAGAAAACTTTTATTTTTTCAAATCAATCCTCATATCGTGTTGAAAAAGCTCAAAAAGTAGGTAGGTAGGGTAGGTAATTATTAAGAGCCAGTTAAAGTGCCAGTAAGTACGTCGTTCTGTGAAACATCATAAAAAATAATTTGTACTAAGAACACAATGTTTCGTTGCATTAAAATTTGTTCGTATGGACCTCATAATAATTACCTACCTTTGATGCCCCATCCAATTTACCTCACCACCTTAATTACTCTCTAATCTGTGCCACCGAGATAATCGGAGATCTTCGGAGATAATTTTCTCTACTCAATAACAAGACGTTAATGATAACAAGTTACTTCGTTTAAACTAGATGGCGTTGTCTACCCTTAAAACACGCAAGCGGTTTGTTACGAAGTGGTTTGAACGTTGAATGAACTCGAACAACACGTTTTCTTCTTTTTTTTTTATGGTCCCTAAAGGCTCTTAAAACGTATTTAGATGTTTTTTGTGTTTTTTGATAGAATAAGTCGACTTCAGTTGTAAAACGCGCAGCGAAATTAAGCCAATTATTTATAGTAAAATAGTAATTTATTAATTAAAAAAATAAATTTAACTCATTCATGTCATGAATCTTTCATTATAAAAACCAGGGTTCAAAATACTTTCAAGTGCTTTGTAAACCGAAGCCTTGAAAGTAGAAAATACTTGCATAGGAAATTGATCTTCGTGTCCATATAAATAAGGAGCACAATCGTGTTTGCGAAAAAAGTACTTGGAAGCGTGGAATTGAACTTAAAAAATACTTGCATAGGAAATTGACCCGTGCGCTTATGTAAATAAAGAGCACAATTGCGTTTGCGTAAAAAAACTTCGAATCCTTGCAAGTTTTTGAGCAATGTATCGGCCACCTAGCTTCTTGTGACCCGGCTGGCCGAGTGCGGCCGAACTCAGCCGAGGCCATGCCGAACCCGCCACCGAGTATGTACGTGTAGGTGCGGACGGGGCGAAAGAGCGTAAAATACTTTGAAAGTCTTACGGGTAAGTATTGCGGGTTCGCACCAGGGCGGCGTACTTACAAGCCAAAACCTGGTTTAAAAATCTGGTTGCGTAAATACCCACCTTCTCTAATTCCACGCGGTGGCGTGGAATTGGCGTGAGTGGTCATACAGAATCCAGGCCCTGCTCTCAAGCCCTTGCGACTGATTTAAAAACTAGGGTACTTGGTATCTTAGGCCTTGCACGCACTGCCTTGCAGTGGAACGCGGTGCGTTTATTCTAGCGTTTATTTCACATTGTATTATATGCGTTTATTTCATATTTTATTATATGCTTTCATTTCATTGCAATATGTGCACTTCTATGAAGTGTCATAGAAGTGCAAGTGTATTATAACGCATATTCTGTGAAGTACGGAGTGCCGTACTTCACAGAATATGCGTTATAAAAAGGCAAGGCATTGCCTTATTCCGATGATTAGATGCCGAGCAATCGATAAAAAACTATTTGACGGCTGAACGAATTTTGAAGAATATTGTACTTTGTAGGTTTGGTCCTGGTCCTCCTGGTCCTCTGGACCAAACTTACAACTGGTCTGGTGGTGGTTTGGCTTTTGGTCCTGGAATAAAACGTGTGGGCTACTATTAAATGAAATGACCACGCGAGCAAAGCCGCGGGCACAGCTAGTATACACTAAATTATATGAGACTAAATAAAATTACTCTAATATTAACATCCCAGACGTTCCAGCTGTACTGATAAAGATCAAGTTGGTACTTGTGTGTGTTATGATACTGTACTGATAAGGGTCAAGTAGGCACCTGGACTTATTGTGGTTTCAAGCTGTTGGTTACGTGACGAGAAGGTTGTTTGGGTTTCAAACTTATGTTAGAGAAATTATTGAAGACTTCACCAAACCTATTTTTTTATTAAATTCTATTGAAAACTATTCGCAGAAGTTGGTTGTCTACAATATGACTGATTTTTACCAAACTTTTACCGGTTATACCGCAAAACCTTTGTCCCGTTCACGCGACCCGCCCCCCAATGCGGCTATTGTGCGCGTATTAAATTATATTTCTAAGCGAATATACCGAGATCCTGTCGCTGAGGAAATTGTTTCCGCGGACGCGTAGATCTTGGAGTTGGCACATTTTTTGACTGGTTCTTCATGAGATCGCGATCCGTGTAAATGAAAAAAAAAACAAATGTCAGCTGTCGAAACAACTTACTGCAATATCATAGGGTTCTAAATGCATGCCACTGGGCTCGGTCTTCGCTCTCCTCATCCATTTTCTTCCAGCCGCTTTTCGCAGGTCGTCACTTCACCTGGCCACTGGGCGTCCTACACTACGTTTACTTAAATGTGGTCTCCACTTGAGAACTCATCTACCCCAATGGTTATCAGTTCTTCGGGAAATGTGACCAGCCCACTGCCACTTAAGCTTGCTTATCCTTTGAGCTATGTCGGTTTCCTTAGTTCTCCGTCAAATGTCTTCATTACGAAACTTGTCCTTCAGAGAAACACCAAGCATAACTCTCTCCATAGCTCGCTGAGCGACTAGTTTGACCGTGAGTACACGTCCACGTTACTTACTGCAATGGCGTCAACAAATTTTAATGTCTGAATATGTTGCTAAAAATTTCGCTATTCTATTCAGAATACGAATAGAATAGCGAAAATCATTATTTTAACAATTTGCTATAGTGTTAAATGGCAAAAGACGATTCCAACACGAAGTATTTGAATGAAAAACATAAGTAAATCTGCAGACGGCCCAGATGGAAAACGGTATTGTCCGCGTCTTTGGGCATCTGCAACAACAAGCACACTGTCAAAATCATAAGTGAAATCAAATATCTTCGCACGGGCCCTAAATGGGCACTTATATCCATTAAAGTTTACTAACTCTACCACTGAAATACAACTTTACGAAATAAACAAGGAGGAAATCGCTGAGAGTTAATAAGAGTAAAAATAAGAGTTTTTTGTACACGCTTCTTGACTTCCATTTTGTTGCTGTGTTGAGGAAGAAAGAGTGCATAAATAATAGGCATTCATAGAAGTCTTTGGCATATATTGAGACTTCCAGTATTCAGTAAGGTTTATCAGAATTAGGAAAAGCTCCGCAGTATAAGTAGTTATATCGGAAGGGCTGGTTAGGAAGAAATGAGGTTCTGATTTCGTGTGGATGGTTGATTTGATCTCAATTCTCTTCTGCTACGCCGATTATTATTTCTTCCACGTAGTACGTATTATGCCTTGGATTGGATTTAGTTTTGGAAATATTTCGGAAATGGATTTGATTGAACAGTTTTTTCTTACAATGGAATGTGTTTTGGTTTCAATATGAGGGGAAAATACATTTAGAAATGTAACGAAGAGTAGTTTTTTTATTTACTTGGAATTAATCATAAATACAATGTTCCTAGGTTTTGGTTCACTATTTTTAATGATTAAATTCAAATGAATCAAATGTTTAACAACTTTATTTTAATGGTTGTTTAACACAAAATTAGAAATTAAAGTTAAAATAACACCGATCATGATATAAGGTAACTTTTTGTCGAGTCCATGGATTATCTTGTTAATGTATGATGATGCACAATTGCAATTATTTAAAATGATTTAAAGCTTAAACTCATGCCTTTTAATTTTAAAAGTCTAGTCACCAAGGAATATAGCTTCGGGTTACCAAATGCAAAAACAGCTTGAAAATCCCCACCAAAACTGAAACTTTTACTAAGTTTCCATTCTACCAATACAACTTATCTCAATACATCCGGGGTGAATCAAAATGGCAAGCGTGTAAACCCGCCCCGGGCCCGTCCCGTGCGGAAGTCGTCACGTTCGCGCCTCGTCGCCGCCTCGCTGCACTCATACGATTTGATTTCAAAGTAGTCTTTAGAGAGATGTTAAAACCATAACAGATTTTAGGACGAAACTAGATCAAGCTGCGGTCCTGTGCTAATAGAGATCTAGTTCAGCTGTTTTGTGGCATCTTACATTGGGACGCCACAGTACGCGCCAGATCGTTAACCCTTACTTTAACGATATAGAAAATTTTCTTTTTTTATATTCAATATAAAACATATATATAAATGCGGATCAGGACTGTGAAAAACCATCATAATTCACGATCATTTATATTCATTATAAATGATGATTTATTCATTCCCAAAGCCTTATCGTATCTTAGTCGTTGCCTGGCCTGTCGTTGACTGGCCTACAATTTAATTAATTAAAATGAGCCTTTTATGTGGAAACTTAATAGCAACTTCACTAATAAAAACTACAACCATAATTAAATTAATCTTATGATATTATTATTAATTAAAATTAATAAGTTTAATATTATAAATGTGAAAGTTTATATATGTGTGTGTATGTTTGTAACTCCTTCACTCTCAAACGCCTGAATGGATTTGGTACCAGGATAGCTTATGTCCTGGCCTTACACATAGGTAGGCCGGTTGCACTCCGCAACAAGTACAAATATTATACCTACACTTCGAGGCCGCAATATTGGGGTTAATTCAGTAGGGTTGTCAAGTATGCGCTTGATAAGTCACTAATAATAGATCTAGAAGGTATTGCATAGCATTCGGCTAGTGATACAAATGACGACTTGTCATTCTTCACCCTTCCAAAGGAAATCGAATGGTAATAATTGTAATACCTTAGAATAACTACCTGCAATAGGTATATAGGTAGTTATTCTAAGTGACCTATAATAAGTCCTAGTTATGTATGCGTCGCGTCGCTACACGTCATACGTACGTAGGTAGCCATTTATTTTTGACTCATAATTAAGCATGGAATTCAGACAGGCAACTTTATTCATCGAAGTGCAATACCTATTAGGATATAATCAGTCAACGACACTTAATACGTAAGTACGTATCACACTAAACTTATCGGCGTTCTGAAAACGGGATAGTAAAAATGAGGTAGGTACTAATACCTACCTCATTTTTACTATCCCGTTTCCATTATCGTCGTCCTAAGTCTATTCTGATACGAATGTAATTGTACGTAATATAACTATCAAAATTTATAGTAATAAGTAAGTTTGTTTGTTTGTCATGGAAGTTAGTGCTGGCCTCTGATTTCAGAGTTTGTCAAGCCGCCCGACGACTTCTGACATGGCTTAACGACTGCTATTAATCAATAACAGCCGGAACCGACAACTTAACGTGCCCTAAGAAGCACGGAGCGATAGTAAACCGCACATAACTCAAATTTTGAACCCAGTATCGTTGGATTCTAAATTGCACTTTAGGCCACCATCGCTATAAGTAAGTAATTACATCTGTTACAATGTCTAAGTCATATCACAATTATAACAGAATAATTAATATTTGGACGATGGACGGACGACATTGTAGCTATCAATGTCGTCCGTCCATCGGAGGCGGCACAAGACCGTTCGTCGTGGCCCTTTTTGGGGGAGGCCTATGTTCAGCTGTGGACTCCTAAAGTCTGAAATGATGATGACGATAAATTAATAGTACAAGGTCTTGTACCTTACCTTGTCATATCTTAATACCTACCCAGTGAAAAAGTGACAGAGTGATTCTGAAACAGTTAGAGCAATGAAAGCTCTCGCGTGTTGTGATATGGTACATTTTAGCTTGCACGCAATGGGTGAGCGCCTTCTAGGTAAATATAATTGAAAGATCGCAGCGCTGTGCGAGTTAAATTGTACTTTATTGCGTTGTAGCGAGAGTTGCTATGTATTTAAATGACTTTACTCAGTTATCCTTCTGTACTTGCACTAATTTATTCTGTGACATAGGCTACTTTTGATCTCAAATTATGGGAAACAATACATATTTTTTTGTAAGGGTATTGCCACTTTGATGTCAAAGTGACAGGTGCCAAAGAGACAGGTATCAAAGTGACAGGTGTCAACGTTAGGGTGCAATAAGGAGGGAGTTTTTGTTTCTTTTTCCTTATTGAGCGCGGAGGTGGCAATGTTTGCACGCGGGCGAAGCTGCGAGGCGCAGCATGTATTTCAATAGCATTAAAATTACTTGGATTTACTAGTTTTAGCTTTTATTAAAATCTACGAGTATCTTCTATACCTTAAAAGCACTACCGTGACATACTGATTGACAGACGCGCACAGGCCAAACCTAGATCTAGAGATATGAAATTTGCAGGAAATGTTTCTTGGGTACCTAGGGTAAGGAGGGTTTTGTTACCCACCCTTTAAGGGGTAGGAATGGCAAAGCCGCGGGCACTGCTAGTATGTACATAACTGCTCTCTCTGAGAGAAGGTCCTTGTCCTGAATGAGCTGATGATGATGATGAAAGTTCAGCTCTTGAATTCTATTCATGGCTTAAAGTTCAAACAGAATGTTATAACATCTCTGCACATTTCCTTATAAGGTATTCCACATACGGAGGTATCAAACGCGCGTCAGTCGGGATCAGGCCAGGATTCCTCCGCATCAGCGAACCCTGCGGTCTCAGACCACGCTCCAACTGTCTCAGGGTTTCTCGAACATCTTACGGAACCCTGTTTATTACTTCCTTGGATTTGCGTCCATGTTTGTTACGGGAAATGAGATTAGTTTTTGAGTTTCTTCGTAGGTTAATTTTAGTTATATAAATTATGATGCCAACTTTACCTGGTAAAACAAAGTTTATGAAAGCTCCGCTGTGATTGGAGAGCTGACTGTCCTTAGAGCTAATCACGTGGTGACAAATCAACGTATAGATACATTTAATAAAGCAAAATTCTATGTTTTACAAACCTTTTGTTACCTATATACCTAATATAGGTAACAAAAGGTTTGTAAAACATAGAATTTTATTTAAAAAATTTGTCTAGTTGACTTAAAATATGTTATTAAAAAAAAAAACTGCATGGTGTCTGTATGTTCGAGCATCGCGTAAAAACTACTTGACCGATTGAAATGTGGTTTCCACTATTGGATAGCTGAGTTTATTATTTAAAATCTGGTGTTCTTTTTATCACAATCCAAGAAGCTGAGCAGTTCATAACAAAACTGTTTGACGGACGGCTGAACGAATATGAATGAAATGTACGAATAGTACGTACTGTACTTTATAGGTACTTTTGGTCATGTAACAACACAAATGTTACTTATAACCCAGATAAGTGAACACGCGGGCACAGCTATTATTAAATATTTGCAGAGTGATGAAACGAAAAGAATTCGCTTTTACACGACTGCCCAAAAAAAGGAGTGTGATGTTTTTTAGGATTCATGTATTTTTGTATATAAGTGAGTTTCTTTATTCCACCATAACTTTTAAATTCCTGTACAGTTTTAGACGTATGAGGTATCGTTAGAATCCTTACATCCCCCGAGTAAACACATGCTTTTTTTTTTTAAAGTTAGTATGGCGCCATTTTCAAGTGGTTTTTTTCTTCTAATTTTACAATATGAGTATCAGTTTGAAGGCCTTAATAAGCACATACCAACAGTATATAATTAATTGGCATAAATTCTTTTTGGCAGCGCAGTGAGCTTTTTAGCTTTTAAGCTAGTTACCTTACTACACTTACTTAGCTTTTTAGTTAGTTAGTTAGCTTTTAAGTTAGTTCCTTTAGGTTAGTTTTAGTTTAGTTAGTTAGTTAGTTTTTTAGTTAGTTAGTTAGTAGTAGTTAGTTCGATCTTGGTTTTGAGAAACTAAAGTAAGCAGGGTAGTTAGCTAGGTGCTTAAATAATTGTTGATCGTGAACAATGAGTATAGCTATACTTACCTACCTATTGTTAGTTAGAACTTCAAGGCAAATAAAGTACCCGATATCATATAAATTGTAAAAAGACCTCAAGTCTATTGTTTTCATTTTATATTTATTTGTTTATAAATAGACGATTATTATTATTATTGTTTCACAGTTCATAAATCAGCTGTGAAAGTTTAATAAAGACAAAGCAGAAAACAAGAAGTCACCAAGCGCCTGAAACCTCCGGAAAATCTTCGCAATCCTTTAACAAATCTTCATAATTCGATCAGCGCACGCGCAGTCAAGCATAGCATCGTAGAACACTGTCCCTATTAACAGTATGGGTTGTATGTTAAACTAGACTGAACCAGCTTCTACAAGCAGCGCTACTTCTCGATTATGAGTTTTTTTGTAAGCCATTGGCACGCAAGAGAATATTGATACGCAATAATATTAACATGTTTCAAAAAGCAGAAAAAAATGGTATTCCACCACCCGTGGCAAAAACTAGGTGAATTATAAAAAAGCAACAGGATTGTTATTTGTCAGAAGAATTTTTTGTTGCTTATTTTAATAAATATATGTGCCCGCGGATTTGCACTCTTGGTAATTTATCTGGGTTAAAAGTACCCTACTTGTTAATCTAGGACCTAACATACCAATATTCCAAATTCATTCAGCTGCTAAAAATATTTTCAACTATTGTTCGGTTCCTACTCATTTAAAGTCCTAACCTAACCTATCCAACAGCGAAAACAGCATTTTAATCGATCCAACATTCATAGAGACCAGATATTTAAAATCGTTAAATTCTTGTTCAATAGCTTATCTTAGGTCCCCCAGAGCATTTTATGAAATTATCTTACATTACATCTTACATTCTTACATACATTTTGTTACTTATTGCTTTTTTATAAGTATAGATAGTCGCAGAAATAGTAATTTTGAAATGTCCTTGGTTAGTCGCTTACCTAATACTATTTAGGACAACTTTGTTTTACAAAGAACAAAAGATATATTTAATAGAAGATTGATGAATTAGCATATTTTTGTTAGTCTGGAAGAACTCGCTTTGAGCGATAAGGTTTGTTTTTTAATTTATTCTTTATATATCACTAATATCCGTTTATTTCATACTGGTTGTAGTTGTACTGTACTCGTCGCGCCGCCGTAGCTGCTACGCCAACCGAAAAAATACCAAATGACGTAGCGTCTCGTAGACGTGATCGTAGACGCGTCGCAACGCTGCGTGTTCTTGAGATTTCCCTGAAGGAATATTTTTCCTACATTCGATGAAGTTATAAATTACTAGCGACCCACCTCGGCTTCACACGGGTAGATATATAGAAAGATTATAGTATTATTCTGTTTAACGCAAGGAGGTTGAATTACGCTTACTGTTAAGGTTTAACGCCAGTAAGCGTAATTCAACCTTATTTGGTTTAAAAGACGGCTGTGCCGGGGGCACGGCCCATTGTTTTTCGTGAAACGTCTAGGTCACGTCTAGAATTTTTTAAATTGGTAAAGTATTTTTTGAGTTTATCGGGAGCGCTCACACCGCAGTTATTTTCTTACTATTATCAACTTTATACACGTCGAAAATACAAAAAAAAATGCCATTAAGCTTAATTTAAAATCATTGGTGACAGTGTTTTTAGACCATAGACAACTGAATTATTATTCACGTACTTGACAGACTTGTTATTTTTTCGTTGCTAGGGCAACTTTCCTTATACCTACATGGTACCGTTTACATTGTTGCAATTTTTGAAGGGATATCATTTTTTTTGTTAAATAAGATTTTGCCAATGTTACTCGATGATAATTTAGCTTTGTATAGGTTAAAGATTTATTAAATCGGTTTAGAATTTTTTGAGCTTATCCATTACAAACAAACAAACATACAAACAATCAAATCTTTCCTCTTTATAATATTAGTAAATAAATAGTAAATTATACGTACTTAGCTTATTTGAAGGCAAAATAGAGAAACACTGAAAAATAATTATCATAAATACAAAGCGAAAGTGGAAAACAATGTGATCTATCTGGTTACGAGTATGATCTATCTATGAGTACAAGCCGAAAGTTAATAATGCAATAAATATACCTACTAAGCGAGTTTGTTAATTGATATACATCAAATCTACACGTTAAAACACATAAGCCTTCCTTTGCTTCCCCGTAGTATGACACTCTATACCTGAAGACGAATCGATTGACACCTCGCTTGTCAAAATCGAACCAATAGGGGCCACGCTATGATGGAACATTCACATACCCACATACATAGATAGATACATAAATACATACATACATACATAGACTGTTAAACTCATTACCCTTCCCTTGCTGTAGTTGGGTAATAATACGCAATCTCAAGAAATTAATTTCTCTGTCTGACATTGAAAAGATATATACAATAATAATGTAACTACATATAATTACATAATAGACATATAAAAAGCACGACATATCATATAAGGAGGCACGTTCGATATCAATGTATGTAATTAAATACATTGATATCGAACGTGCCTCCTTTTTAAAAACCCGTGTTCAAATATTGAAACATGACGGAGGTACACAACACCAAAAGCTTGAATGTGTTTTCGCCAACCAAGCATTATCTTCCATTTAACCTCGGTGTATTGTTTTTAACCGACTGTGTTTATCAGCCTATTTATGTATGTATGTTTTACGATAATCAGTCGCCATATTGCGAAAAAAATAAAAGTAAAGTCTATAAAGTGATGGTTAAGAGGGCCATAATTGAGTAGGTATTTGAAAATAATCTTTAGGTCATATTATTTTGCATTTCGAATGACCATTTAGGATCTATGACGGTTTAAAGTTACGGTTAACGACGGACGGTTTTAAGTGGTTAGCAACCATTTTCACCTTTTGTTTTTGCCTCGTTTCACTTTCAATTATATCTTGTTATTTAGTGCCAATTTTAATTTGGAAAGTCTACTAGTCTTTGGAAAGTCTAACAAAAAAACTACGACATCGATTTCATAAATTCTTGCACTTTTCAAATGCTACATTACTCCAAAAAAACTTTCATTCTATAAAATAAACTCGAGATATGCTCGTCCAAAGTCGCGGTGGAACTCTAGTCTTTAATTAATCGCGTTTCTTACACGGACACCTTATTTATAATATTATAATATGCTAAGTTGTCTCTTATTCCGTTAATTCCTTCCAACTCGGCCTTGTCGAGAATGGGTTGGAACGGTTAGAATAATTAGAATTTCAGATTGAAATTTTGAATTTTCCATGTTCGTTGTAATATGCCCCGTTAATGAAATTTAAATATTGTTTTATTAATTTGACTGTTGGATTTGTTTGGAAAGGATTCTTGGGGAAATTTTGGTTTGATGGATATTATTATATTTGGTGTATTGGAGATAACTATTTGCAGGACTGTATTTTTGTTGAATATATTCCACAAGAATTACATCACATTAGACGTAACAAGCTATTTTTGTGTGCAAAATCTCAGAGAGCATTATTTTTTCTATTAAATTAATGAAACCGCCAAAAACACTGAAATATGTAAAATGGAGATCTTTAAATTTTATTGTTGTATCTATGTACAAAACTAGAGTGAACTCATATATAAAAGAACAAGACAAGTTCAAAAACTAAAACCCAACTACGGTCGGGTAAAAAATAGACTATGAGACTCTTGCGATGAAGGCGAATCGATTGACCTCCTCGCTTGTCAAAATCGGATTTAGTTTTTAGTTTGAAAACATAACCCTTCCTTTGCTTCGCCCTAATCGGATATAAACGTATGATACTAAAAAAAGCAAATCATAAATCTAATCTAATGAAGGCAAATCGATTGATACCTTGTTTGTCAAACTCGGACCAAGTTTTAAGATTGAACACATCCTTTGCTTTGACTTAGTGTTTTTTTTTACCTATGACACTATACCTGAAGACCATGGAGTAATACACAGTTGTCTATGTTGAAGATGAATCGATTGTTAAATAACAAGAAGCTTATATAATTATATAAGCTAAGCTAATATATAATTATATAAACTTCTTGATAATATACCTTGCTTTTCAAAATCTGACCAATAAGGGCGACGCTTTGGTGGAACATCCACATACCCGCATGCATACACAGACTGTTAAACTCATTACTCTTCCCTTGCTTTGCTTACTCAGATAAAAAAGCAAATGACATTGAAAAAAGTGCAGGAGTGAGAATATGATCAAGATCTCCTAAAAAATTGCGCAGTACACCGGTTTGTGTTCATCACCATAAAGTCTCCACAACATATTACACACAATATTGATAGAACCAAAAAAAATAAAGCAAATAGGTATTCAATGAACCCAATATTTGCTCATCAATATGCAAATACCCCCAAAAATCAATTATTTCCAACAGACAATGGCTGCAATGCCGTGAAAACATCATGTTTGATGGCATCGGGCTGGTCCTGATAGACGTTGATTAATGTTCTAGCTGGAGGATTAAAAAAAGTTTGTGTTTCAGTGGCGGCTGGGAATAGGAGTGGAGTGGAGAGGGCTGTTGAAAAACTTTGGAATTGGACAGTTGGACGTGTGGTAGACATCGTAAGCGCCACGCCTGCCCATAACAATTGGAGTACTAACATTGGATTAAAAATTTTGCGCGGCACTGAATTGCGTTTTTCACTTTTTGGCATTGGTTTTCATCAGAGGATAAAGCACAAAGAGCTTCAAATAAATAACTGAACACTTTTATTAACACACTTCTTGTGTCAGTGTTTCATTAACTGTATGTTTTGGGAAGTTTTTTTTTCTGTCGAATTCACGACAGAACAAAATATTTATTTCGAATATTTCCCCACTATCTCGCGTAGCCAGAATAGGCCTATTGGTTTTTGTTTAATAAACAATAAATAATACGAGTTTACGCCCGGCATGCATCGCAATGCTTCCATCAGATATTTTGTTATTTTTTCTTTCTTTTTTTTTATAGAAACCTTCTTACAAGTGTCATTAACAACGGTACAAAGTTTCAACTCAATCGGCTGAGCGATGTGCGCGCGTATAGAAGACGAACAAATAAACATTATTTTTATGTATTATTGACCGAGCTAGCGCGAAGCGTCTCCGTTTCTGCTTGGGCAAAAATACTTTCTTATGTCCGGCTGTCCGCTGTTCTCCTCTACAGGTTGCATTTCTCAACCGATCTAGACGAACCTTGGTATACGGGCTAAGCAAATTTTTACGTCGAATTTTTAGTCGTCGGGGATTTTTGAGTGAGGAGATTTGTACTTCTCCCAAAAAAGGGTAAAAAGAATATCTCCTTATTAAATTCGATTTCGATGGTTATTTTTGAATTGAAAGGTTTAACTTTAAGTTGCTCTCATAAAAATTTGAGGACCTTCGGCGTGATGAGCAGAATAGCTCCTCAAAATGCAGTATATTTCTCACTTTTAGGTTTTTACCAGTGGAATCAGCCCTTAACAAAAAGGTAACTAGATGGCGCGCTACTGTGCACCGCTAGATTGTTTGCAAAAAAGTTTGTACGCGCGAGGTCTACAGCTCACAGAGCCACTGGTCTAAACAAGGCAAACATTCAAATGATTTGATCATCTTCATTAGCCTATATTTGTCCACTGCTGTATGTAGGTCTCCTAGTAAACACCTATGAGCCCGATCTTCGGCTTTCCTTATCCAGTTCCTGTCAGCCGTTTTTTGAAAATCTTCACTCCACCTGGCCGGCGGGCGTTCTATATTACTTTTGGCTCTCCACTCTAGAACACGTTTAACCCGAACGGTGGTCGGTTCTTCATGAGATGCTAATTCTTTGAGCTATGTTGGTTACTTTTGTTCGCTGTAAGATCACCTCATATTGGATTTTTATTTAGATATTAAGTAGGACGCAAGCATTGAAGACTTTCGTCTTTAGGCACTTTGCTAGGTATAGACGCGAGAAAACTTGACGAAGTTTATCAAATGCTACCCATCAGCATCAGCTGAATCCTCCTATCTGCTTTCTTTCCGAAATTGTTACTACCTGATTGCACAGTCTGCCTGAGGTAGACATATTCCTGAACAACATCAAGAGGTAAGCGTCGCGAGGCGTCAGTTAGAACGTTCAGTATTCGTTTGAGTACCGGCAGCGAATAAAATTATTTACCAAACGATAGAAAAAACATCTCTACATATTTCTGTTCCAGCGACATTTGATTTCGGTGACATCTGGCGGAAGTAATGGATTTTTTCAGTTAGCTGAAGGTGAAAATTTAATCCATGATAAGTGAGGACCGTAAAAAGATTTAACCGACATTCTTTGTACAGAATTTGCGTAATTAGTTTAACACGCTTTTGTTCTGTTTAATTAGACACAATTATTCAAAAATGTTCGTTTATGTTATTTATTTGATTGTAATACATACAATAAACAAATAATTAATGGTTAATATTTTATTAAAAGTGATGAAAATTACATACCTAATATATAATAATTTAAAACCTTCTAAATGTATCCAGAAACTTATTCAATCGTAGTACTTTAATTTATTATACATTATTTACATCTATTTACCGAAATTAAACGCAATGATTGTAAAAATATGCAATCTGAATAAAATGGGATGAAAACCAAAGTTCACACAGAATAGGGAAAACTCTGCGGCACGGCGGGCGGCACGGCGGGCGGCGCGCGGCGCGGCGAGGCGACGTTCTTGTTTGCGTGTGTCTATCTATTGTAGGCCTCCAGATATTGCGTGGAGTTCTATAAAACTACCAAGAGTCGAGAATGAGGAACGCTGTGTACTATTTTCAAAGTAATTCTACTACCATCAGAGAGTGTCTCTCTATGCAGTGTTCGTATAATATATTCTAACATGAAACATTCTAATTATAAGCAGAGGACGTTAAAAAAAAACTTTTTTAACCCAGTAAATAGGCAGATTTCTGATAGATGATTCACATTCAGTTTCATTTTTTTATGACACTAGCTGCGCCCCGCGGTTTCACCCGCGTGGATTATGATGATTTATGATGATGATGAAAAGTATATGATCCAACCCATATGTCCCATCGCTGCCTATGTGTTGATCCAGTATATAAGTTATCCTGGTACCAAATGTCATCCGTTCAGCCCTTTGAGCGTGAAGGAGTACAAAACACACACACAAAACACACGCACCCTCACACTTTTATAGATAGATGGCGCTAATCGGTTTTTATGCGTTTTATCACGTTTTATTTGGACTGTCAGTTCTAATGTATGGAGTTCTGCATCGCGCATACGAAGTTTTCTGCTCGATTTGAGAGCATTCATTTTTAAAACTCAAAGCTCTGATTGGGCAGTTTATGACAGTGGCTACACCTGATTTATAGATAGTGTCATGTCATGTCATGTCATGTCATTAAAGTTAGCAATAAAAACGGGATATAGTCACCATGCATCCGTTCGGATCAGTGCCGAAACATCAAAAATAACAAAACTAAATAATTACCTGGTAAATATGTCGTTTTTAATGACTTTGGTGATGACCATGTATTTTTTTTTTAATAGTTCCATGTTACAATATGTTTATCTATATGTATTACATTCGACCGTAAGTAAGAATTGGGGCAATTAATATTTAAGATTATAAATGTCTTGGCTTCTCTACTAAACCTTAAAAAGTATCTGTAAGTAAATTATACGAAAATATACGCCATTTCGAGCGTACCGTCCTACGAACAGCGTCCCGCCTCTGCTCAATTCTCGGTGAGTCCCGTATAATGCGCCCTAACTGTTCAAAAATTCGCAAACTGCTGTTTTATGAGTTCTTACTGCCTCCAGTTTTAAGTTAGTTTGTTGAAAATTACTATTGTAATACATTTTGTTGTTCGTTTAAGTTTGTCTCGGATGGTAAATAGAAGCGATAACGATGTCTGATGAAATATATATATATATATATATATATATATATATATATATATATATATATATATATATATATCAGGCAAAAAACTAAGCTATATTATTTATGTCTTCAAATTGTATAAGAAGTACTGTATTAAAAACAGATTTGCGAAGCATATTTGGGCATTATTATGACGCGAGGCAACGGTCAATTATTCATAGAACCTTGCACATCGATATAGATATTGATTTGAGTGACTTAACTTAATTATGTTTTAGTAGAAATGGGCAAATTTTAATAAATGTTGCATTACAAAAGTAGGAAATAAAAACCATTTTCGGATTTCAAATATCTCACATGCGAACTTATTAACCATTCAATTCAATATATTCCTCTTTACACCTTCATTCACACTTTCAACGGGTGACTACACTCGCAATCTCTCATTCAACTCATGCGCACAGACGTAGTTTTCAGGTTGAGTGCAAGTTTCAGCTTCAGCGAGAATCAGGCCCTCCGCGTCTGTATAAAAGGGAATGTAGAGAGAGTTTAAATCAGTATAGTCTTGCGATTTCGTGATGCGTGTTTATAACAAGTTTTGTGGAGTGGTTTAAAGGACCAAGTTATCTAAAACTACATTTTGAATAAACTAATTTTACTTATAATTACAATCGCCATGTAGATTTAAATAAACCAGGATAATATTTCATTTTCAATTCATTCATTGCAAAACATATGTACATTGTGGAAATCACAGGACCCTCACAGGGTATGGGAACAAGTATATATTATATCAATTTTGGTTTTGGTTTGTTATGTGTGTAAATTTATCGTTTAAAAACTCGTCAAGGGTATATATCAATTAAAAAGTTATTTAGGTTATTATGGAATGTTGTTTCTTTTTCTTCTTTTTTTTATTATATCAGGTTGTCATCTAGCTCAAAAAATTAAACGCATATTTCATCGTATTTCTAACAGCATCCAGCCTTTTATACATAATTTGTGAGTGCAGTCTGTAAAACGCACAAAATTTGTTCAATTCGTTGTTTTTGTTATGACCGGTTGTGGCGAATCAATTTATGGTTGATTATCTATGCATAAAATTAAGGAAAGGTATGTTCATATCGTTTAGCTATATCTTCTCGTCACAGATACCGCAGTGCTTTAAGACGAAAGTTTATAATCAGGGCGTGATGCGTGATGACATACGGCACTGAGACGTGGTCACTAACTATTGGTCTCATACACAAGCTCAAAGTCGCGCAGTGTGCAATGGAGAGAGCTATGCTCGGTGTTTCACTACGTGACAAGATCCGTAACGATGAAATCCGTAGAAGAAACAAGGTTATCGACATAGCTCTCAGAATTTGCAAGTTGAAGTGGCAATGGGTAGGCCATATAGTTCGCAGAGCCGACAACCGCTGGGGAATAAAGGTTCTCGAATGGCGACCACGACACGAACAAGCAAGCGAAGTGTAGGGAGACCCTCACATGTTGGATGGACGACATTGTAGCCATCGCAGGGAGTCGGTGAATGAAGGCGGCACAAGACCGTTTGTCGTGGCGCTCTTTGGGGGAGGCCTATGTTCAGCAGTGGACGTCTAAAAGCTGAAATGATGATGATTGTGATGATGTTCATATTAGTACTTACATTGATAAAAGTTTGACTACAAACACAAAAATTTTGCTATCTAAAAAAGTTCACAACCTATTTTTTTAAGGTGAATTACTCCAAAATCACATTCACTATATTATTTGTAACATACATAGATATTCAGATATCCCGGGACAGAGGTAGAGCTATTCATTTTGCTGAAGTCACGCAGGGTAATGTATATTCTAATATATTTGCCGGGAACGACTTTTCGTGTGTACCGGCCCGTGCGGTCTGCGGCCGGCTGGCTAGTGATGTGGTCTAATATATATTTCACTGTTTTAATCGATAATAACTAGCATTAACTAAACCTTATTTTTTGAACCTTTTAACTTAGAAATACATAGAAGCGGCGTCGGGCGCATGGCAGACATGGCAGTTGTTTTCAAATATACGTACAATAATTTTCTAGCCCTAGATGTTACTAGATTACTTCTATAATATTATTATAACGTACCTTCAGTGATTGTATTTTCTATGAATCAGTATCAGTTGCGAAGAAAAAATGAGAGAACACAGGTAAGTACTCGTTTTTTAACCGATCTGTTGGCTGAAAGTAAGACCATCAGGATAGTCTCCGAACTTAAGGTGAGAATTATCTTTTAAAACCTTTCGTAGACTTATAATTATTTTCAATCCTGACCAGAATTGCCAGACATGGAATAATAAAATAATGGTACTTAACGTAATTTTGCTTCAAATATTACTAGTTTTTTTTTACCAGACTGCGCAACGAATAGGATGGGTATTGCGTTTGTCAGTTGTATGTTTGTTCCTTTGTGGCACTATAATTGAGCAAACGCGTGGACTAATTTTGATGATTCTTACGTCAATCGATTTGTCTTAATCTTGCGAGTACTAAAAATTTAACATTAATCAAAATTCCATATGGTCATATTGTGAAAGTGAAAAAAAAACAAGTCGGCGAACTATGTAGGTATCATTGAGCAGATATTTGAAAATAATCTTTTAGTTTTTCTTATAATTTTTCATTACGAATGTCCATTTAGAATCGATTTAAAGTTGTACGCAGTCTGTTTTTTTACCAATTTCGATTATTTTACCCATCATGCGACCGCTACAACCTACGAACAAACTACAACTAAAGCCTGGTGCGTGCGCGTGACGTAAGCGTGCATACTTTACACGCAGGTGACATCTTCCTTAAAATTTCATACATTACAACCGCTGCGTGAACGCCCACGTCACACTGATGTCACGCGCACGTTTACGGTGTGCTCGGGTCTTATTACGATTACCTGCAGGCACTACTCGTACGTAAAACAATTGGACTACCTGCCTGTCGCACCGGAGACGTCAATTAACTTTTGTAATCTTTATTTTTGTATTCTTTATTTTGACAGAATTTAAAGTGCGTTGATTGACATCTCTGAGTACGACACTAAGTGCTGTTACATGTATGAAATATAACCCAACAATTTTAAGTGACTGAAGATGCAGAAAATAAAGTTAATAAAAAAAACTTTTGGTTATCTATCGATATCTAAAAGAATAAATCCCATCCCTCCGTGATCCCGTATTTACTCTGCACCTCGCCAGTTCATCTTCATTTTTTATCTCTCACCGGAAAAGGGCAAAAAAAAGCCGGAAACCGCTCTCGTAATGAGTGTAAAAAAATATGCGAAAGATATCTTTCCCGTTTGTAAGCCCTGCCCTCCCTTTTGGCCTATAAAATGTCAGATCTGTGCATTTTAGTGGTAACATTACTTGGGATTAGATTTATTTCGTTGCAGTTAGGTTTTTAGTTTTTCAATCTATTTATGTTTTCTTCCTTAGACAAGTTCCTGGTCTTCACCACAAGAGTGTCATAAGTTTTTTTGTCGACCTATTTTGGCGTACGCAGTTATTTTGTGTTTTAGATCATCAGTACCACTAAAATGCTTTCTATCAGTTATATTTCTTCACTTTAATACATTGTAATAACACATAAAAAGATAAAGTGCCTCTAGCATTTATCACCAAATTGTTTATGCTTAAATCCCACCATAAGACCAAATAACTAATATATTACTGTAACAGAACTCGACAAGCTTAATTGGATAGGAACCGAAATGAGTCGTCCAATACGAGACAATCTGGCTCTGGCCTCAAATCGGCACCCCCTTTTAACGAAATACCTTGCAAATTGGAGTAGGGCTCGGGTGGCCCCATGTCCCTGAATTTGATTTAAATTACGAGATCTCAAGATGTAGTATGTGAGGTATTTCTTTTATAAAAGGTGGTATATGTATGTTCATTTATAGCTTGGTAGAATTATTTTACTAGATCAGTATCCATCCATACCAATATATAAAAGTGAAACGTTGTCTGTTTGTTTGGGGAGCTTTCACGCGATAACGGCTGGACGGATTTTGATGAAATTTAGAATGGAGATAGCTTGTACCCTGGAATAAAACATAGAATACTTTTTGTCCCAGAAAGTTGTAAGTTTCCACGGGAAAACTGGAAAATGTTGATTACTCACTGTAAGGAACGGTTGCCACCACTGAATGGTCTGTGGTTGGGATGGAAACGAAAAAACAGGGCGGGCGCGAAAGTGCTCCAATGCGTGACGCAGAAAGCGCTCGCCAAAGTTAAGTTTTGGCCACTTGCTCAAGGGCATCCAGGGGGTACGAACCTCGGCTTGAACAGTTGCCATTGATTACTTGGCGAGTATCGAACTAAACACCCCTGGATCTCTACTGTTAGGTAGTGATGAAATGGATGGAGCCCTTTGAATCAGTAATTAATATAATTCCAGTTGTTTTTAAGAGTTTTATCATCGCTTGACAAAAATATATCTAAATAATTTTATATCTTTTTCACAATGTAGTAAGTTTACAAGCGGTTCTCTCGGTTTTAGAGTACCTTCATATAATTTTGTTAAATGTTGGTGTTGTCAATCATAAACACAAACTCAAGTTCAAAATTATTTGACATGGTCACGTTCAAATAATTTTGAACTTGAGTGATTTACTTATCTGTGGTCACTGTACGGGTAATCGGTACATTGTGCAAGCTGTGCAAATCCAAAACCATTACGTTCTTAGATGCTGAAAGTAATCGGTGCTTGCCGTCATTTTCCAAACAAAACTTTATATTAAAACACTATTATTAACACTAAACACTACTTATTATTCTGAATGAGTCCTCTAAGAACAATGAAATATTCGCAACTTAGAATTAACATAATTAACATCGTGGTACATATTAATCGATTATATTTTTAACAGTTTATCATTAAGTTTAATTCCATATCTCGAGTTGGGGCCATCCTAGTCACCATAATTATATTTTAGGCAGTCGATTTTAATGGAGTGAAATATCTAATCGTGTTTTAGTCACCATCATCAACATCGATTGTAATTTGAATTTCCTAGAGCAGACGATTTTTACTTCTTCACTATTTGCTTTGTACAATATTAAACAACAAGTAAAATTATTATTCAAATACAAAAAACCCGACTGCGAACATAATTACGGGTACTGAATACAAGCTAACCGCCCGCAAAAAGAAACACGTATACTAATATTATATAGGCGAAAACATGTGTGTGTGTGTGTTTGTGTGCGCGTGCGTGCGAGAGTGTAAGTATGTTTGTTACTTCTTCACGCTTAAATGGCTGAACGGATTTAGATGAAATTTGGTAAGAAATTAGCTTATACCCTGCATTAATACATAAGCTACTTTTTATCCCGGATAAATGCATGTTTCCTGTAAAACCACAGGGTGCAGAGAATATATAAATTTAATGTTACAAGCATTAGTATATTTTTTTAGTAGCTTATCAATCAGTTGAGTTAGGAATATTCATGCGATGAATAAAGAAGAGAAAATCAAAAAAATCGCTGAGAAAAGAATAGAAATCGGTTGAGTTAGGAAAAAAAAAATTGTCGGATGAGACGTCATAGGATGAATATAGAACAACCAGTTTCTTATTTACTTACATATTTTACTTTACTTTAATACTTGAAATGACAACATTAGACTATTTACATTTATTATTTACATTATTTAGTATTTACATTAACTTCAAAAATCTGAAATTGAAAATTTTGTAAGAAGCTTAAAAGGCAATTGCTATTGTTAAGTTATAGGAATTATATATTTTTAAAATGGCCTTTTAGAGGCCTTTAATATGATACTTCACTCGATAGGTAATTAATTTGTTCCGTCGGAAATACAATATGGCAGCTGTAAGCCGCCATATTAGTTTTCTTGACTATTCATATATCCTAATAGCACTCTCGTGATCAAGACGAATCCAATGATACCTCATTTATCAAAATTCATCAAGCCGTTTAGGCTATAGGACGCCCCTAAGAAACGTACAAACAAACAAACATACATACAACTCAAACACATAACCCTCCGTGCAGTCGTGTAAAAATAGGTGGCATTTGAATACCTACCTTCTTATCTAATCTAAATCATACAAAACCACAGTATTACCACAGTACATAAATTAGTCTTTACAGAATATATGTACTGTGGTGTTACTGATTGACTAAATAACTGACAATCAGTGCACCGACAAAAGCAAAGGTGATAGATACGTGTTTGCAAGGTAGACTGTGATAGTGTAGGAAGCACTTAGAAAGGAACCACGTGGGCAAAGCCGCAGGGCGCTACTACACATATAAAACAGAACCGTGAAATACTGTCAGATTGAGAAACAACGCACAGCCTAAACCAGTGAACTTAGAGATATGAAATTTGGAGAAAATATTTCTTAGGATACCCTAGTCCAGCCATGTCAAACATGCGGCCCACTGAGCATTTTCCTGCGGCCCGAATCCGAAAAAAAATGATGGTGTTGGTACATTCGAATTTTATAAGTACTCGCCTGTTCAATACCAAGAAATGAGAAAATTTGCCTGTAAAACCCTGTCAATGTTTGGAATTACCTATCAGTGTGAACAATTTATTTTTTTATTAGATGGATCAATTCTCGAATGAAGGATGCACACTTGGACGCAGTTTTAAAAGTTATTTCCGCCAATAAATTCACGCCATATATAGACAACAGAATTAAAGACAAAAGATGTCATCTGTCTGTTTGTATTATTTTGTTATGTCCTTTTTATTGAATTTATTTAAAATTTAATAAATATGTTTTTTTTATTCGTTAAGATTTTCAGTAGTTTGTCTTCTTTAAGATTAGATTTTGCGCCCATCTAGTCCACTGACTTTATGCTTTTGGCCCATTAGTGACTTTGAGTTTGACATGGCTCTAGACCAATGGGGTGAGGGAGTTTTTTTTATTATTTTACATCCCAAAGTGGGTGAACGGGGGTGGCTAAGTTTGCACGCGGGCAAAGCTGTGGGTGCAGCTAGAACGAAAAGGGACAAAGTAAGAGCGGTGCTCTTCCTAAACCAAAGTCGAAATTAGACTTATACATTCAAATTATTATTGATATCACAACAATTTACAAACAAGCTCCATCACATTTGATATTACGTTTACGTTCGCTTGGTATTTCCATCGCGACACATACGTCACACATACGTGTGCCGGCGTGTGACGTCACGCGTGAGCCTGTCGCAGTAAATCCTCACGGCCTGTTAGTTGGTTTAATTAATTCTCAAATATACAGAACTGGGTGTGTTTGTTACGTGTGAAGAGAAATGTTTTATTTGGTTCTGCAAAGGCACGGTATGCTTTTGAATAAATTTCCTAGTGGAAGAACTGTTTCAAAAGATTCCGACTGGGGAAGTACACGCGCTTTCGCAGATTTTCAACAGGCAAGTAGTCCTGGATGATGCTGCAATTTTATAAGGGCATTTGTATTGCTAAGCAGCAGGTGATCGACATGCAGGTTTTGTATAAAAAGAAAAACACGTTATTTTAGTCTCATTAGGGTAATATTAATTAAAAAAAGATTTCAAAAGGATAATGTAACAATCCTTAAAATTAAACCTAATTAATTCCATAAACGAATTTATGGATATGCGACTATGCATAGGTATATGACTCAATATTCATTATTGTGGAAGACATAGTTCATAGTTCGCGCGCGAGGTCATTTCTCTAGGTTCATTATCAGCCTATATTTGTCAGTTATCGGTTCTTCGGGAAATGTGACCAGCCCATTGCCACTTTAGTTTGCTTATCCTTAGAGCTATGTTTTCTCTAGGTTAAAAGTACTCTATGTACTATTCCACCTACAATACCAAAATACCAACATTTGATCAAAATTTCTTAAGACATCAAAAAGATTTTTATCGATTGCTCGGTTTCTACTCTTCGGATTGAGACATCAATTACACCAATTTTAAAGTTGAACTCTTACAACAATTTAACCTGCAATCGGTTCAATAGTTTTTACGTGATGCTTGAATAAACAAACATACAGACAGACAGATATTTTTTAAATAAATGTTCTCTTGTTCAGTACCTTAGACAATTTTTTTATCTCCTTTGTACAGTTTTTTTCGTACTTATTACTTTATTATACGTATAGATATTTATTACTTCAAAATTAACATAGCTTTGGACCCCTGTCCGGCAGGAACTTTTTTTTTTCGGTATAAAAAGTATCCTAAATTTTACCCATCATATAAACTATAATTGTGTCAAGTTGCATCAAAATCCGTTTAGCAGTTTCAGCGTGATAAGTGTTCTTTTAAATAACTTTCAACCTATATTCTGCGGGAACCCTTTAATTTTGCGGGATGAAAGTATCCAATGTCCTACCTCATAGTATGAACTCAAATCATACCAAGTTTCAGTTGAATTCATTCAATTGTTTCGGCTAGATGCGCTGTCAAGATACAGACAGACAGACAGACAGCCAGAAATGAAAAAATATATATACAGTTTTGGGTTTAGTATGGAATATAGAATAACCTCAAAAAATGTTATATCTTATTTCAAAATAAGCATTACTTTGGACCCCTGTCCCGCAGGAACCCGTCATGTTTTCGGGATAAAAAGTATCCCCAATTTTATCCATCATATAAATAAATTATGATTTTGCCAAGTTGTTTCTAAATCCGTCTAGTAGTTTCAGCATGGTACGCGTGCTCTTCTAAGTAACTTTCAACCCCTATCCTGCGGGAACCCTTTAATTTTTCGAGATGAAAAGTATCCTATGTCCTACTTCGTAGTATGAACTGAAATCATACCAAGTTT
Source organism: Alsophila aescularia (assembly GCA_946251855.1). Taxonomy (NCBI): domain Eukaryota; kingdom Metazoa; phylum Arthropoda; class Insecta; order Lepidoptera; family Geometridae; genus Alsophila; species Alsophila aescularia. The sequence continues at coordinate 19,405,594 of OX276381.1, forward strand.
CATTTAAATTCATTCATAGTTTCGGCATGATACGCAGCCAAGATACAGACAAACATATAAAACTTTTTTTATGGCTTCAGTACAGATACAGAGAAACTTCCAAAAAAAGATATCAAAATATCTTCAATGTACAGAATTGGACCTGTTACAGTTTTATTATAAGTATATAGATATAGACTGTCATTAGCGGACTGATTGACTAATATTTAACTAAATATTTTAGGACTAGAGTCTCGCCCCGGCATCGCACGGGTAGCGCTTACACCGCAGCATTATATTACCCGTCGTAGCTTCTAAAAAAATAAGGCAGTAAGCTAAATTCAAAATCTTTGGCAGCAATGATTGTGGTGATTTTTGACAGACTTTTATTATTTCGTTTCCATGGCAACATGTCATTCCGTTCTTTAGAGTTAGTTAGTTTTTTTTTAGTAATCGTCATTTATTAGGAAATGTTTGATACCTTGTGTTACATTATTGCAATTTTCGTAAGGAACTCTATTTTTTTTTAAACTATCTTAAAAGCTAATAAAAACACGCCTGCCCTGCCAAAAGACCTTTTAAAATGAAATACTGTTGGAATGTGCTTATTAAGGACTTTAATTTGATACCCATATTGTAAATTTCGAAGCTATATTTTTTTCGAGTTGAAAATGTTGCCGTACTGCCGCCATAATGAATGTTTTCAAAATAAAAATAGCATGTGTTACTAAGGGGATGTAAGGATTCTAACGATACCCCTTGCAAATCCAAAACCATTACGTTCTTAGATGCTAAAAGTAATCGGTGCTTGCCGTCATTTTCCAAACAAAACTTTATATTAAAACACTATTATTAACACTAAACACTACTTATTATTCTGAATGAGTCCTCTAAGAACAATGAAATATTCGCAACTTAGAATTAACATAATTAACATCGTGGTACATATTAATCGATTATATTTTTAACAGTTTATCATTAAGTTTAATTCCATATCTCGAGTTGGGGCCATCCTAGTCACCATAATTATATTTTAGGCAGTCGATTTTAATGGAGTGAAATATCTAATCGTGTTTTAGTCACCATCATCAACATCGATTGTAATTTGAATTTCCTAGAGCAGACGATTTTTACTTCTTCACTATTTGCTTTGTACAATATTAAACAACAAGTAAAATTATTATTCAAATACAAAAAACCCGACTGCGAACATAATTACGGGTACTGAATACAAGCTAACCGCCCGCAAAAAGAAACACGTATACTAATATTATATAGGCGAAAACATGTGTGTGTGTGTGTTTGTGTGCGCGTGCGTGCGAGAGTGTAAGTATGTTTGTTACTTCTTCACGCTTAAATGGCTGAACGGATTTAGATGAAATTTGGTAAGAAATTAGCTTATACCCTGCATTAATACATAAGCTACTTTTTATCCCGGATAAATGCATGTTTCCTGTAAAACCACAGGGTGCAGAGAATATATAAATTTAATGTTACAAGCATTAGTATATTTTTTTAGTAGCTTATCAATCAGTTGAGTTAGGAATATTCATGCGATGAATAAAGAAGAGAAAATCAAAAAAATCGCTGAGAAAAGAATAGAAATCGGTTGAGTTAGGAAAAAAAATATTGTCGGATGAGACGTCATAGGATGAATATAGAACAACCAGTTTCTTATTTACTTACATATTTTACTTTACTTTAATACTTGAAATGACAACATTAGACTATAGTATTTACATTAACTTCAAAAATCTGAAATTGAAAATTTTGTAAGAAGCTTAAAAGGCAATTGCTATTGTTAAGTTATAGGAATTATATATTTTTAAAATGGCCTTTTAGAGGCCTTTAATATGATACTTCACTCGATAGGTAATTAATTTGTTCCGTCGGAAATACAATATGGCAGCTGTAAGCCGCCATATTAGTTTTCTTGACTATTCATATATCCTAATAGCACTCTCGTGATCAAGACGAATCCAATGATACCGCATTTATCAAAATTCATCAAGCCGTTTAGGCTATAGGACGCCCCTAAGAAACGTACAAACAAACAAACATACATACAACTCAAACACATAACCCTCCGTGCAGTCGTGTAAAAATAGGTGGCATTTGAATACCTACCTTCTTATCTAATCTAAATCATACAAAACCACAGTATTACCACAGTACATAAATTAGTCTTTACAGAATATATGTACTGTGGTGTTACTGATTGACTAAATAACTGACAATCAGTGCACCGACAAAGCAAAGGTGATAGATACGTGTTTGCAAGGTAGACTGTGATAGTGTAGGAAGCACTTAGAAAGGAACCACGTGGGCAAAGCCGCAGGGCGCTACTACACATATAAAACAGAACCGTGAAATACTGTCAGATTGAGAAACAACGCACAGCCTAAACCAGTGAACTTAGAGATATGAAATTTGGAGAAAATATTTCTTAGGATACCCTAGTCCAGCCATGTCAAACATGCGGCCCACTGAGCATTTTCCTGCGGCCCGAATCCGAAAAAAAATTATGGTGTTGGTACATTCGAATTTTATAAGTACTCGCCTGTTCAATACCAAGAAATGAGAAAATTTGCCTGTAAAACCCTGTCAATGTTTGGAATTACCTATCAGTGTGAACAATTTATTTTTTTATTAGATGGATCAATTCTCGAATGAAGGATGCACACTTGGACGCAGTTTTAAAAGTTATTTCCGCCAATAAATTCACGCCATATATAGACAACAGAATTAAAGACAAAAGATGTCATCTGTCTGTTTGTATTATTTTGTTATGTCCTTTTTATTGAATTTATTTAAAATTTAATTAATATGTTTTTTTTATTCGTTAAGATTTTCAGTAGTTTGTCTTCTTTAAGATTAGATTTTGCGCCCATCTAGTCCACTGACTTTATGCTTTTGGCCCATTAGTGACTTTGAGTTTGACATGGCTCTAGACCAATGGGGTGAGGGAGTTTTTTTTATTATTTTACATCCCAAAGTGGTTGAACGGGGGTGGCTAAGTTTGCACGCGGGCAAAGCTGTGGGTGCAGCTAGAACGAAAAGGGACAAAGTAAGAGCGGTGCTCTTCCTAAACCAAAGTCGAAATTAGACTTATACATTCAAATTATTATTGATATCACAACAATTTACAAACAAGCTCCATCACATTTGATATTACGTTTACGTTCGCTTGGTATTTCCATCGCGACACATACGTCACACATACGTGTGCCGGCGTGTGACGTCACGCGTGAGCCTGTCGCAGTAAATCCTCACGGCCTGTTAGTTGGTTTAATTAATTCTCAAATATACAGAACTGGGTGTGTTTGTTACGTGTGAAGAGAAATGTTTTATTTGGTTCTGCAAAGGCACGGTATGCTTTTGAATAAATTTCCTAGTGGAAGAACTGTTTCAAAAGATTCCGACTGGGGAAGTACACGCGCTTTCGCAGATTTTCAACAGGCAAGTAGTCCTGGATGATGCTGCAATTTTATAAGGGCATTTGTATTGCTAAGCAGCAGGTGATCGACATGCAGGTTTTGTATAAAAAGAAAAACACGTTATTTTAGTCTCATTAGGGTAATATTAATTAAAAAAAGATTTCAAAAGGATAATGTAACAATCCTTAAAATTAAACCTAATTAATTCCATAAACGAATTTATGGATATGCGACTATGCATAGGTATATGACTCAATATTCATTATTGTGGAAGACATAGTTCATAGTTCGCGCGCGAGGTCATTTCTCTAGGTTCATTATCAGCCTATATTTGTCAGTTATCGGTTCTTCGGGAAATGTGACCAGCCCATTGCCACTTTAGTTTGCTTATCCTTAGAGCTATGTTTTCTCTAGGTTAAAAGTACTCTATGTACTATTCCACCTACAATACCAAAATACCAACATTTGATCAAAATTTCTTAAGACATCAAAAAGATTTTTATCGATTGCTCGGTTTCTACTCTTCGGATTGAGACATCAATTACACCAATTTTAAAGTTGAACTCTTACAACAATTTAACCTGCAATCGGTTCAATAGTTTTTACGTGATGCTTGAATAAACAAACATACAGACAGACAGATATGTTTTAAATAAATGTTCTCTTGTTCAGTACCTTAGACAATTTTTTTATCTCCTTTGTACAGTTTTTTTCGTACTTATTACTTTATTATACGTATAGATATTTATTACTTCAAAATTAACATAGCTTTGGACCCCTGTCCGGCAGGAACCTTTTATTTTTTCGGTATAAAAAGTATCCTAAATTTTACCCATCATATAAACTATAATTGTGTCAAGTTGCATCAAAATCCGTTTAGCAGTTTCAGCGTGATAAGTGTTCTTTTAAATAACTTTCAACCTATATTCTGCGGGAACCCTTTAATTTTGCGGGATGAAAGTATCCAATGTCCTACCTCATAGTATGAACTCAAATCATACCAAGTTTCAGTTGAATTCATTCAATTGTTTCGGCTAGATGCGCTGTCAAGATACAGACAGACCGACAGACAGCCAGAAATGAAAAAATATATATACAGTTTTGGGTTTAGTATGGAATATAGAATAACCTCAAAAAATGTTATATCTTATTTCAAAATAAGCATTACTTTGGACCCCTGTCCCGCAGGAACCCGTCATGTTTTCGGGATAAAAAGTATCCCCAATTTTATCCATCATATAAATAAATTATGATTTTGCCAAGTTGTTTCTAAATCCGTCTAGTAGTTTCAGCATGGTACGCGTGCTCTTCTAAGTAACTTTCAACCCCTATCCTGCGGGAACCCTTTAATTTTTCGAGATGAAAAGTATCCTATGTCCTACTTCGTAGTATGAACTGAAATCATACCAAGTTTCATTTAAATTCATTCATAGTTTCGGCATGATACGCAGCCAAGATACAGACAAACAGACAGACAAACATATAAAACTTTTTTTTTGGCTTCAGTACAGATACAGAGAAACTTCCAAAAAAAGATATCAAAATATCTTCAATGTACAGAATTGGACCTGTTACAGTTTTATTATAAGTATATAGATATAGACTGTCATTAGCGGACTGATTGACTAATATTTAACTAAATATTTTAGGACTAGAGTCTCGCCCCGGCATCGCACGGGTAGCGCTTACACCGCAGCATTATATTACCCGTCGTAGCTTCTAAAAAAATAAGGCAGTAAGCTAAATTCAAAATCTTTGGCAGCAATGATTGTGGTAATTTTTGACAGACTTTTATTATTTCGTTTCCACGGCAACATGTCATTCCGTTCTTTAGAGTTAGTTAGTTTTTTTTTAGTAATCGTCATTTATTAGGAAATGTTTGATACCTTGTGTTACATTATTGCAATTTTCGTAAGGAACTCTATTTTTTTTAAACTATCTTAAAAGCTAATAAAAACACGCCTGCCCTGCCAAAAGACCTTTTAAAATGAAATACTGTTGGAATGTGCTTATTAAGGACTTTAATTTGATACCCATATTGTAAATTTCGAAGCTATATTTTTTTCGAGTTTGAAAATGTTGCCGTACTGCCGCCATAATGAATGTTTTCAAAATAAAAATAGCATGTGTTACTAAGGGGATGTAAGGATTCTAACGATACCCCTTACGTCTAAATCTGTTCTGGTATTTAAAAGTTATGGAAAAATAAAGAAACTCACATACAAACATACATACATGAATGCTAAAAGCAATACAATCCTTTTTTTAGGCAGTAGTGTAATATAATGAAACCTATGCTACTCGCTGATAATGTAGCTTTCTATAAGTGAAATAATTAATAAAATCAGTATTTTTTTGCGTTTATCCATTACAAACAAACTCACATACAAAAAACAAACATACAAAAAAAAACAAATCATTCCTCTTTATAATATTATAGTGTAGGTTTAAATAATTGTATTGGAGGATAGTTCTAATTTCTGATTGTTGTTTTTTAAAGCTGACAGTAACCCATAGTGATAAATTATTTGTTTATGCTAAAAAAACATTTTGAATGTAATAATACGCCCAGTTTAGCAGTCTCATTTATTGTCATCATAATCACCATCATCAGTCAGTATATGTCCACTGCTGGACTTAGGCCTCTTCTAATGAACGCCACAGAACCCGCAGGTTGTCACTCCAACTGGCCTGTGGGGGTCATACACTAAGTTTGCCAAGTCGCGGTCTCCACACCGTCTCCGTTAAACGGGCAGTAAAATATTGTATTCATAATTTCCTTGCAAAAATTACGTTGATATTGACGTAGGACTATGGGAAGGAATTTGACATTTCCCAGTAGTAGATTTTTATAAACATGAAAAGTGTCAGCATCAAACTAATGAACGCTTCCTATAGAAATCAGATTTCCAGTTCTAGATAAATCTTTGTTTATGTTACTGTGATGGATCCATGACATTGACTCTTGAATCTCGCGAATAAGCGAGTAAATTATAAGTTTTTTTTTAATTTCGCTAGTTTTAACTGTAAAGGTTGTACCCAAAGACATTCTATAATAATTGGTTGTCCCCAACATCGGCCACACACGATCACTTTTCGTTGCCACTTTTAAGTGAACCGTTAAAACTAAAGACATTATATTTTTTTGATAACTGAAATCTGTCAGTTCTAATGTACACAACCTCTGATTTCACTGTCAGATAAAACTGTTTAGTTAAAACTGACAGTGAAAGAAAAGCGATCGTATGGCTACATAATATTCCTGACATTCTACCCCCATATTGCATTTTATACTATCTACTTCCACAATACTACACAACATAACGTACAAACTACCCCACAAGGGTATTGCGCAGGCAAATCGTGCCTGCAACCAACGGCAAGACATTCGGCCATGATTTATAGCGACGCTGTTATCGACAAGGCACAGCCCTGCGCACCCTTCCTGGCGGTATTGGAACAGGATTGTGGAGTAGTCCATACGTTTATAAGTGTTATAGTTTTTTGAACTATTTTGTGCTCACAAATATCATAAATCAATAAAATTGCAAGTATCTAGCTGCTTAGCTTAGGTAGACATTTGAGAGACATAGAAGAAAACTCTTCTCTTCGATGTTTTTGCTTTTATTTATTTTTGGGTATCTGGTAAAGTTCAAGTTGGACTCAACGAGGTTTACGTACAAACTTGTTTGTGATGTAACAACAAATTTATGGTTTTCGGATTTTTTCCTTTACTTATGCTATAAGACATTGATTCTTGCCAATTGTCATGATTCTAGGTCAACATGGAGTACCATATAGGTTTTGATATCCCTGCGAGTGTCAAAATATGGTATGGTATATCATGCAGTATCTTTGAATTGCGTTGTAGTTTGAGTTTCTCACAGCTCCAAGGGATTGCAGTATTTGATATTAATTTCAACTTGATACCTCCACGCGTTCCTGATAAAAAGGATCTTGATAGACAGACGGATAAACAGAGAACCGGACAACAAAGTGATTCTGTCAGGGTTTCTTTTTTTCTTTTTGAGGTACGGATCTCTAAAAAGTAACCAATTTTTTTTCCTATCCTCTCCACTACACTGTTGTGCTGACCGGCCGGACTCCACTAGCGCGTGAACATCGGGGCTCGCGATTTTTTGTAAGATTTTCCGCGAGAGTGCGCCCGCGCACGCACCATGTTGATTAATCGACTATTGATTGGTAACGACGGGAGGGATAGTTTAGGATGTCTTCGCTTTTGAGTTTCCTGTTTGGAAAGTATGAAATATTTTAACCCAAAAACCAGTAGAGAGATACCATCAGATGCAGCCTCTTTTGACTCAAAGAGAGAATAGCTGATAAATAATTCGAGTCTTTGTTTCTAATTATGCCATCTTTAGGTGAAGTGACGTCACGAAAATTTTACATTGCCTTGTAATACTTCTGTATTATTATATACTAGCTTGCGCCTGCGACTTTCGCTTTTATCACGAAAGCCAGGCAAAAGCATTGAGATATATATATGATATACATATTGTTGCAAAAGTAGGTATGGCACCAACGCTCTTGATGTTTTTTGACAGACTTGTTATTTTGTTTCCATGGCAACCGTTCCTTACAGCGAGCAATCAACATTTTCCAGATTTCCTGTGGAAACTTACCATTTTCCGGGATAAAAGTATCCTATGTTTTATTCCAGGGTTTAAGGTATCCATAAGTTATCCAAATTTCATCAATATCCGTCCGGCCGTTTACGCGTTAAAACTTCCCAAACAAACAAACAAACGTTTTTACTCTTTTATATTGGTGTGGATATTATGTCATTGAGGATGTCACCATTTTGCCACATTATCAGTTTAGGGCCGGCAGAGGATGAATTGTCCATATTATTATAAACGTAATACGAAAATAATTTCCAGCATATTATCATATTATTTGGATTTGGATAGTATATTTGGACCTAACTGTTATTTTTTCAACCTGAAATGGAATGTGAAAATATATTCAGTTATTAGCCACACCATAATAAGAATAAATGTTTGCTAGTGAGAGTCGAAATTGACCAACTAAAGCGAAAGTATTAAACTCACAAAATTAGCCACAATAATGTCCATATTTGGACCAATCATTTTCCACCATGCAAACACGATTCGAAATTCAAAACTGAAATCCCGAGAGTGCGTTCGAAAACCTGCCCAGTGGTGCGTGACTACCGTCATGTCAACTGCATGACGTCAAACGCATCTATCGCTGTTTTGGACGCATCTCCGCTAATTAAGGGGTTGATGTAACGTTTAGGGATGTTTTGTAAATAGGGGGGTTTTTGGTTAAATTGAAACGAAGCATATAACAATGTGGCCGTTTTATTTTCATTGGCAATAATATGAACCAATTGAGTTTTTTCATGTTTACTTTAAATTACTCTATAGTTAACAGGTCCATGTTGGAGAAAGTTTTAAATTAAAGTATGTCATAGGAAGTTTGAAAGTACTCAATGACTGAAAAATTGAGAATTAAAAGGATATCTTGGTATGGGCAAGACGGAGAGAGGAATGTCATGTAAGAGGAGAGTGTTAAAAATGGTAACAAGCGTAGAGGAAGACCAAAAAAAGTGAGGATGGATTGTGTGAGAGATGATATGTGTAAGAAGGGAGTGAATACTGAGATGACGGCTGTTAGAGAGAAATGGAAGAAAAGTACATATATTGTACCAACCCCACATAATAATGGGATAAGGGTAGGGATGATGATTGGAGAAAGTTACAAACTCACATTTGAAAAAAATGTTGCTTTGTACACGACTGCACAAAAAAGTAGAGTAATACTTTTAGGGTTCATGCATGTACAATGTGTTTCTTTAATCCACAATAACTTTTAAATGCCGTGACAGATTTTGATGTGTGGGATATCGTGAGAATCCTTACATAACCCGAGTGACATATGCATATTTTCTTAAAGTTCCTTTTTTGGAATGTCTGTCATGTTTTTCTTTCTGTGATAATTTACATATGTTTTCATATTTTTTTTTAATATTATGGTCGTAAAATAAGAGAATGAAAAAGGCAATAAATGGTAAGGAGTTGCATTGCACTCATAAGCGGCGCGCATGGTTAATGTGTACCTAAGCAAAATGCTTTGTGGTGTCCACCATAATTATAGTAAATTCGGCATCGCAGTTTAATTTGTAAAATAGACTAAGTTCATCTAATAATATACAATTTCTCACAGAAATTAAAAAGCACTCGAGCCTCACTAGTTGTAGGTACTCAACAGTACTTCTACGTAGCTAGTAATAACCACACATGAACGTATATCCACAATAATATACACCTATCTCATAAATAACGCATCGCATCAAATAACCGGTACGTTCGCGACCGCAAACCGCCAATTTGAAGCTGCGATGTGCGATCAAAGATGGCGGCTTGGCATTCGCTCCACCTGTCAATATTTAACGGGAGGACCCGTTTTACTTATGTTTAAATCAGTGATTAAGATACAGTTTAAGCATACGCCCTGCAAGCGATTGTATAAAGTCACAGATTAAATAATAGTACTAAAAAGACTTGCTGTGTGGTCATAGTAAAGTGCATGTTTTAATCTGGGATTACATAGATTAGCGCTTAGTATCTCAGGTGCTTGGCTAAACTAAAATCTTGCTGTGTGGTCTAACAGTAGATATATATAATCGTAGAAATAGATAGATAAGTGTTTATTGTACATTACTACTGATTGATTTTACTTTTTTCTCCATACTTAAACTGATATCTAGGCATTATATTATATTTAAATATATGTATGTGTTGTTCAATACAATATGTATTGTAGTTGTATATATCTTATATAAGTAAGTACGGTTTATGTAGTTTACCTAATATGTACGTATAGTCATTTATTTTTTGCTTCATTTATTGTATTTTTTTGCACCACCGTCCTTTTTTAATTAATTATTTCTGTCCATCCAAAGGTTGTCTGGAAGAGATCGCTTTTAGCGATGTGCCTGTTTTTAAAACAAATTCAGGTATATTTTTCCCTTAATTCTGGTGCACTAAAGTGTTTATTATGATTTTTATTATTATTACACTACTACTGGCACAGCCTAATAATAACTATATTACTACCAAATATATTGTTACGCTAACATATTAGTAAAAACTTTTCTATCAGAATTAAGTTTTTTTTTAAATGACGTACCAAGGTATTGTGCTCCTTTTAAAATCTAGCCCTAAGACTAATCAGGCATTTAACTTTAACCTAAGCGGCTAAGTAGAGGACTAAGAATGAGTCCAATAACACTTTTCTTATTGTCTCTAAATAGAGACAAAAAAAGGGAAGGGCTATTTTTTTCATGTGGTTATTTGATTAGTAACTAATGAAATAACTTTGTAATTACTTTTAATTTCTATTCACAATGCAAATGATATCTGTCTAAATTGTTTTTTTATATGTTACAAGTTATTTTAATTTATATAATCTTAAGTAAGTTGATAATTATGAACTAAATCATGAATTCTAAATAGTATTGAAATGTATAATTTAATTTACAAATAAATAATTTAATATTTGTCTACTTACTTACTGCTTAACACAACTTAACCGTGTTTACCGATTTAAGAGGAAGCAGACCTTCCTAATGAAGATATTTCTCCGAGAATACGGTAATAGTTACAAAGTTCACGACAATATTACTTGTAGTTAACATATTCATAAGCTTTAGGTATACCTATTAAGCTTCCGGAATATACCTGTAGGTAAATTAATGAAGTAACTTATTAAATTTTGGCACATATTATTCCCTATAATGGTTGCTACGTTAAGTTTATTTGAGAATGACTTTAATAATGTAAAATAGCTAAATTAAATACCTATGTATATATGTAACTATGTTTATTGGCATCGAGAATATTATTTATAAACAAACTTACTTATTCGTCCTGTCAGTTAATAAATTAAAATATCTCAGCTACCATTGTTAAAAGTAGACGAAAATATTTACATATATAAGTAGTAATCGCAGAAAACAAAAACATATAGGTTGGTTTAGTAATTTCAGATGGTTCATTGACAGTTAGGTACAAAGATTTAAAAATAATATCTTGTGCGTAAGTAAACATAGCGAAAGTTAGTATGTATACAGGATTACAGGGAAATTCGACCTAGATATTTAATTATTTGGGTCGTTTATGATTAGTTATCTAGATATTTGAATGTTTTTTATAATACATCATTTTTTGCTCTCATTTCAACTTTTTTCTTTATTTTAATAATCTAGGATCCATATTTTTTGCTGGTCTTACGTAGGAGGTACGCCCTTTTATTAGAATAAATAATAAAACTTGAAACAGTATAAAGTGGCTGCTCGATAACTATTTGAATGTACATTTTTTTCACTTAGTATTCCCTACTTTGAAGCACGTTAATAAAAAAAGTTCTATGGAAGTTATCCTGCAAGTTATTTAAATAACTTCTACATCCTTTTACCTATCAAAAAAATATATTAACTACTAGATATGCTGTAAATTCATGTGTCACTTAGCGCTGAAACGTCTGAACAGATTTTGATGAAATTTCTATAGACACTTTAGTCCTGGAATAACACATAAGATACTTTAAAAAAAAAACATTATCATCAAATTCATCATCATTGTCATTGTATATGGGTAAAAACCATGGAGCGCAGCCAGTTATTAAGTATATAGTAATATAATTTAGACTAAATATTACCTAGACGTTCAAGTAGGTACATTTAGCCAGGTATGTACATAAGTACTTGAGCAAAGCACTAATCCTCAGTAATGCTACTAGACTCAGTAACCACTGATATCCAATTAGAGAAATGCTTGGCTCAAACACATAGTTAATACACATTTGATTGGATCGAGAGTCGATCAATCAATCTAGATTCACGTTATACTAGAATCTGTACCATTCATTATTCTAACTAAAAGTAAGATTTATAAATATACTTGATAGTAATTGCTTACTTAATTTTAATAAAATTTTAAAAGACTGGCCAAGTACGAGTAGGATCCACGCACCAAGGATTCTGTTCCTCTATCCCCCTTATTTTTTTATTTTTTTATTATTTAATATCCGCCATGATGAAATTTTCAACCGGATACCTACTTAGGTTTATTTTTAAGTTACAGTCCTTTAAAGTTAGGACAGACAGATGGACGGGCGGCGTAGGCATATAATTAATAATAGTTCTAGCCTAGGCTTAGTATAGGGCTCCGTTTGGACCTTTTGGGCACCTTAAAAATATACGGAAATGCACAAAAAGTTTGAAAAAAGGAGACGAAGAAAATTTTAACAAGGAGTGATCATGTATCGTGTTTACATTAGTTTTCAAGCAGGTACTTCATTGCGATAGGTTCCTCATACGATTTAAACGAGGTTGAGGGAGGATTCCTCATTGCCATAGGTCCTCGTTCCTCACACCACAAAGCGAGGTGCAAAGCGCCTGTTGCGGAACTTCGCGACTTTGCCGTTCAGTTCCTCACTCGTAACAAACTCCACTCGCGCTCGTGAGCGGTCAGCGAGGGGCAGGCGGACGGCCTCATTTGTGTAGAGGTGAGGGGAAATAATATTTGTTACATGAGGGATAACGACGCGGCCACGAGACATTTGCGCATATGAAGTGAGGAATTGAATCAGTTGGTTCAACTTATTAAAACGAGTAACTCCCTCATTTAAAATTTTAAGGACCTCGAACGAGTTAACTCACGAGTGAGTTATTACACAAGTACTTTATTGAATTACAGAGAACATTTATCAAATTAAAAAACAATATTACTTGAAACTAATAAGAGGAAAAATAACCTACCTATTTGTTGCAATGAATAAAGTAGGTACATATACTTTGCATCCATATTTCACGAAGCCAAACACTCTCAACACTGTGAGTACAGAAATCCGTAAACAGGAATATCGAGTAGCCGGGTCTACACAATGCAAGTCTCTTGTGAGCGCAGCAGTAACACGCGTCCTGTGGTCACTCGGCTTTCTGCGGACTACGGAACTAGCTAGAATTGGAAATATTATACGTTTCCGTACATTAAATGGAAAAAAGAAACCCTTATATTATAGGATCACTTCGTTGTCAGTCTGTCTGTCTGTGAATACCTTGTTTCTCAGGAACGCGTGGATGAAGTTGAAACTAATATCAAATGCTTAGGTCTGCGATCCCTTGGAGCTGTGGAAAAAACAATCTTCATGTCAACGCAATTAAAAGATTTTATGCCGCATATTTTAACACTTAGAATCATGAAGTTTGGCAAGAAGCAATGTCTTACACCACAAGTAATGGGAAAAATCCGGAAAACGTGAACATGGAAATACATAAAAAAATATTGGTAAACTCACCGCGACCTATGTCGATGTATGGGACAACAGTTATCCAACGGCAAAGTTAAGTTTGTACGCCACTCTCGGTGCGCGAGTCCGACTAGCACTTCGCCGGGTTTTTTTCTATACAACACCAGGAATCAGACAATAGACTCTATTTGCTGATAGTAGGTATCTCCAAAATTTCACTGATCATGACCCCTGGGATCTCATTCTGCACTACCTGCAGCCTTGCGTTTATCGTTTCACCTAGCCAAAGGGTATCGTAACCCCAGGGGTGGGGACTTTGGAGTGGATACTTCTAGGGTCTTATGGAACATTTGCGCGTCAACTCAAAACTACCTTATTTATTTTGCCTAAATAGCCCGTACTAATATGTATATAGCAGCCAGCTAACTTAATTCAATTACTCGTACCCGTTCAATTAACAGCCTAGCCTTTTTACTAAACCGTGCCGTTCATCTAGCGGCCTGAATTATATTCATAATTTTCATGTTCAACCTAACTAGCCTACCTAGTTTTTAGGCGCACCTAGTTTTGTAAGGCGCAATAGACGGCGCCGTTTAGTTAAAAAAAAGGCTAGACTGTTAATTGAACGGGCAATTAAGCTAGTTGGCTGCAACATGCGTTATTTTGTATCGTTGTACCAAAATCTGTAAACAGAAAAATCGAGTTCCAAGCCGTGTCTGCAGAATGCAGGCCTCTTGAGCGTTAGCGGTACTGAACACGCGTTCCGTAGTGACGGGACTGGCTGCAGACTGGGGAAGTTGATAGAGTGGGAAATATTTAACGTTTCATCATTACCAACATTATCATCATCTACATTACAGTGAAAGGTTTTAGCCAGCGAAATTGCTGGCATTGCACTTAAAACACATGTCTCAGGGTGACGAGCGCAGTGCGAGATAACGCGAAGTTTTGCAACCAAAGTTCTGCTGCACCTTGGACGACATCGCGCGTGAAATAGTCAAATAGTAGACCATAAATTAAAAAAACAGACAAGTGCGTGTTGAACTATCCTGGAGAGAGCTCCGTACGACGTATTATCACAATATTGAGAGATTTACCATTTTATTTTAAGACACTAGAATTATTGTTTTCCTGTAATCTATATCTGTAATTCTGTAATCTATAATTAAATAACTATTCTTCTGGTTTTTTTTAACAAAAAGTTTGACTTTGTAGTTTCGGAGATAAAGTTGGTCAACTTTCATATATTTTATTCAATAATTTTAATAACTATGTATTTTAAAATTATAATAAAAAATAATTAACCCTCACAAAAAGCCCTTTCATTTGTATGTTTTTTTATTGTTCTATTTTGCCCCGCAATAGTGACCCCCTTATTCAAAATTCATTTATTAACGTTTATATTGTATTACACGTTCTTGTTTAAATAAATAAATATATTCTGGACAATTTCCAATTACCTAGCCCCAAACTAGGATACCCTGTACTATGGGCACTAGATAACGGATAAACATACATAGATACCAATATTACATCCATGACTGGGAAACAAACATTTCTGCTTATCACACAGATGATTGCAGGATTTTAGCCGGACCGTTTGAGCTTTTTCCTAGCTTTTTGATATTTCACCAGAAATTCATATGTGTACCAGACTTCAACATAATCGGTCCATTACATTCGGAACAAGTTGGCTGTGGCAGACGAATAGGCAGACAGACACACGAGTGATCCAATAAAGGTTCCGTTTTTTTTTCATTTGGACGTAAGGAACCCTAAAAAGCAAGAAAGAAGTGTCTTTGATTATTCAAAGGAACTCAACTTTTTTTTTCTTGTAGTGTTCCATAATATTATCTCCACTGCTGCACACTTGTATCGAGGCTGCACAAAAAATTGTATTTGAATATGAAAATTATTGTATTTGAATATGAAAAAAAAAAATAAAAAAAAAAGAAGCTTTTATGTGCATTTTTTACAAGTTTTTTTTCTTCGAGTTGTAGCTACCCTGAGTTTCTGCCAGATAGCTAATCGGGAAGTGCTCGAAATTTGAGTTACAAGATACCAGGACAGACAGAAATACATAGATACATAGATAGACATACATCAAGTGAAGTTAAATAAAAGCTTTTAACTTGTAATAAAATAACAATAAGCTAATCAGATTACTATACGTTCTATATATTCAATAGATCTATGGATACGATACGATCAATGCTAAATATAGCTACGTTTTTACTTTGCCAGATATATCTAGGTAGGAAGCAGACTGTCTGAAGATTTCAGAGGTCTACACAGTGGTGCAGTGATTCATTTCGTAGGCATAGCACGTCGATGCAGCAGACTTCACGGGCGAGCACTAGTGCTTTTCTATGGCAGTACTTCAGTAGTATGGAGGTGTTCTGTATGGAGATATGTTCTGTATGGAGATATGTTCTGTATAGAGATGTGTGGTGCCTAGCTTGTGAATGAGAACTTGAGGTAGACTAATAAAAATTTATTAAAACAGGTACGTACTTATGGTAATGTCATAGGGTAATGAGCTAATGTGTGGTAAGTAAATAAATCGGTGGAAGACATAAAAATTGCAGCTTTTACCTTCCAAAGTAAAAGCCACCAATCTGGGGGCTAAAACATGTATACTCTTTTAGGCTTAAACTCCGGCAATATTTAATTGATGAATAGAGGCAGCATGGCAATATTAATATAGACATATCGTTTTTGTGATATAAATACTTATTATTATTATTATTATTTTTCTTTGAAATTCATTTCTTCTCACTTATTAGTAGCACGTAATAGTAGAGGCTATTTCGCTGCAACCCACATGCGTGGTATTCTTAATAGTCAGCGCACGCAATTTTGACGACACTTTCTTCGACAGTTATTTGACACCATTCAGAGACTACATTATTTGATTCCTTTGTCGTTGCTATATCTTAAATATACTTTTTTATTTATTTATTTATCTATGTTTATTTAAATTATTTATATGTAATTATTATTATATATGTATTTATAAATGTATTCATATTTAATTTCATTTTTTATACTTATTCTTGTATGTTTATCTTTTCGCTCCCTCTGGGCTTTAGCTGAAAACCAGCGCTGCGTGCCTTCGGCAAACAGCCTAATGCTGAGTTAAGGCCCATTCATCACCACTTTAATTATCTACTTTTTACCTTTTCTTTGTTTTCCTTTTCTATTGTACCTACTTAATTATTCTAATTATTTGTATCTTTTATTTTTGTGTGTATTGAATAAATGTATTTTCTTTCTTTCTTTCTTTCTTTCTTTCAAAGTCAAAGTCTAAATAGAAAAATTGTAGGCAATTTTAAATAGGAAAAATAATTAACAAGCCAAAACTTAACATCTCATGAACAATGAGAAACATACATATCATAAATAAATGATACATTATCATGCATTATCATAATCATACATTATCATAATCAAATCAATAAATAACATACATAAAAACATACATTATCATAATCAAATCAATAAATTTAGCTAAAATAAGTATGCTTTGAGTTTGAAAACGTAATTTCCTTTTCATTTGCCGACTCAGAGTTGAATCTCACACAGGAAAAGGAAATACCATTCTGACTCTACAGGTGCTTTGGATATATGCTCATTAGAAAATACAGCACCAAGAAACTACGGGAAGGTCATTTTCTCAATCTCCGTCAATTAATTTACCTATATATACATATAATTTACAAATAAATGTCAAATACAAAAGATAAAAGTGTCAATGAAATGTCACACAATCATCAAACTGTTAACAACACTACACAATACAAATGACTAATAGTAAACGGCCTGCAGTCTCGACATCGGTAGAGATTGCTTTACAGCCGAAATCAGTCGCAAAGTCTGATTATAACGATATTTGGTAGTCTTCCAAATATTTATGTCAATCATGATCAATATCAGTACAGATACCGATGAGAGTCGATAGCTTTTGACAATAACTGTGCAAGCTAACGATTGTCATCGGTATATGTACCGATTTCGGTAGTAAAGCAATCATTATCTATGTGGAGACTTCAGGCCCAGGCTATGTAAACGTAAGTAGTAAAATTCAACTACCTAAACCACTTTTATGATTTTAAGTAGGTGAACTCGTCTGGTACCGGGTAGGCATGATTTTCACGCTACCGTGGCTCACCCAGCGGGGTAGAATATTATATGTACTCCATTTTATTTTCGCTGGGCATGAACGTGAAAATATATTTAAACGTGAACTTTGTATTGTTGAAGCGGTAGTTTGATATTTCACATTCAAAATTTTCCTTTTGGGAAATCATTTTAACTGCAATTTTGTTTTTCCTAATTAGTTTTGGTAAAACTTCTAATGTTGGTTCCGAAATTTGAGAAACGGTATCAGATAGAATAAATGGTATTGAGTAGATACTCATTATATTCAAATGTTAAATTTCTGTATTTCAGGAAGCCACATTTTGTTATACTTATCACAGGTAGTGTTTATATTATTTCTAGCTAGCTGCACGTCAAGGTTTATATTATTTCTAGCTAGCTGCACGCCAAGGTTTATATTATTTCTAGCTAGCTGCACGCCAAGGTTTCACCAGCCTGAGTGATGATGATGATGTTGAAAGTTTTCTATTTTTTATGCCTGAACTTAGGCTATCTCCATTCCAAATTCCATCAAAATCCGTTCAGCCGTTTGAGCGTGAAGGATGACGATGATGATGTTGATAATGATAAAAAGTATCTTATGATTTATTCTAGGGTATACTATCTCTATTCCAAGTTTCATCAAAATCTGTTCAGCCGTTTGAGTGTGAAGGAATAACAAACGTACACTTTCGCCTTAATATATTATAGTGTGATAATTTATTTGTATTATATTTTATTAATACATATATAATATTATTATATCAGATCAACAGTCACGGATATACGTTTATTTTGGTACAAGGAACATGTAAACAACATATAATAAAAAGCAGAAAGGTTACTAAGTGAACTTATTATATTTTTTATTTTCAATGTGTAAATTAATCTTGCAGGGGACCGGCACCGAGATATTCCTAAAAATCATAGCACGATCTTCATCCATAGTATTTTAATCTTAGAATTAGAGTTCTAAATCTACAATCTAAGTTTGGACCTCTGACAGTTACTGAACGCGTGAGGAAATTCAATTATGTTATTATAACTATTTTTCCACGTTTTCAGCAACTAACATCCATGCTAAAAGCTCCGAGAGCCTTATGACCTTTCAAATTCCATTCAAACAAAATGTACAATTTTTGGGGTATGTTTAATATTGCACCACAACAGTGTCCCAATTTGAAGCAATGTATATCCTATCAACAACAATTCCTAATTACACCGCATACAAAATGTATGAGCCTCTTTAATTGCCTATTCTCTAGTCCGGCGAAATTATACATTCACGCCCCGAGCGGGCCGCGGTCGGCATAACTAGTGCAGCTTGATACAAAGCAAACATTAGTCCGGCCATGCATTATTGTCAAGCACAGACCACGACCTGGCTGGCATATACGCACCTAAAATTAAAGCCACGCGTTTTAGTTTAAACTTTAAACTGAACGCCTGAAGGTTTAAGTTAGCAAATCAACAGGTAAGAGCGTTGTGATACCACACTAGGCGCTTTTGTACATGCATCGAGTTGCAAGTCCAACACGCGTCGATGGTTAGAGTTGACTGACAAAGATCGGAGGCAGCCATAGTTGGCTTTATTAATAACAGTGAGTTTTCCGGTTGGGTGAGCCAGGCAGTTGCCAATTGCGACTTTGTCAGTGGTGCTTTGATTTGAATGACGAGTGCTGTGTACAGGCGCGTTTTGGTTTGGCTGTTTATGCTACTATGCGCTTACGTTAAGATGTATAATTAAAATACAACATCAACATCATCATCATTATCAGCCCGCATCAGTTTTCTGCTGGACATAGGCCTCTCCCAAAGCACGCCACTGAGCCCAATCTTCGTCTCTTCTTTTCCAACCGCTGCCGCAAACTGCAAGAAGAAACATGAATGAATGAAGTGATCCGGTAGAGAAATGGTTCTCTGAAAGATCATATCCAGAATGAGGTGATCCGCCAGAGAACCAAAGTTGCCCTTAGGATTAGTAAGCTGTAGTGGCAGTGGTCTGGTCATATTTATCGAAGGACTAATAACCGTTGGGGTAGACGTGTTCTTGAGAGGAGACCGCGACTCGGTAAATGTCTCCAGTTCCACTGGCCCTCCAGTTAGGTGGAGCGATGATATACGCAAAGTGTCTGGCAGCAGTTGGAAGAGAAAAACAAAGATCGGCCTCAGAGGCGTGCTTTGGGAAAGGCCTATGTCCAGCAGTGGACCGACACAGGCTGACGATGATGATGATGATGATGATGAAGAAACATAATTTTCTGGTCTTGGTTTAGGTAGCACCATTACTCTTCCACCTCGTTGTAGGTAATCCTCATTACTTAGGGTCATGTTCTCCTTTGACTCCTCTCATGAAAACACCAAAATTAGTATCTTTTGTTTGTTTGTATTTTGAACTTCTACAGTCTGATGATGAACAATCATCATCAGACTGTATTTGTCTACTGCTGGACGTAGGCCTCTCCTAATGCACGCCACAGAGTTCGGTCTTCAGCTCCCCTCATCCATTCTCTTCCAGCCGCTTTTCGCAAGTCTTCCACTCCACCTGGCCACAGGGCATACTACACTATCTTTGCATAAACGTGATCTCCACTTGAGAACTCGTCTAACGTCTAACTCGTCTCGCGATAACGGCTGGACGGATTTTGATGAAATTTAGAATGGAGATAGCTTAAACCCTGGAATAAAACATAGGATACTTTTTTCCCAGAAAATTAAAAGTTCCCGCGGGAAAATGGAAAATGTTTATTACTCATTGTAAGGAACGGTTGCCATCTTTCGGTTACCTACTTTTGCATTGGTTTTTAATATCCTAGAAGAAAATGGGATGTTTTTTTTTTCGCAATAAACAGTTGTCTGCGCGTACAAAGTCGCGGGAGAGAAAACTAGTACATAATATATTTTTAATTGTTTCTGTCTGTCCGGATGTATGTTCACGCATGACGTAAAGACGACTGAACTGATTGAAATACGGTTTTCACTGATGGATAGCTTAGGTTTTTGCTTAAAACCTAGCGCACTTTGTATTCCAACTCGATAGAAGCCGAGTGAACAATCGATAAAAACTATTTGACGGCTGAACGAGTATTTATGAAATGTACTATGCAGTGGAATTGTATGTAGCGTTTATTGATATTATTGTACCTACTTTATACAAAGAACACCAATTAATGACGGCGCTGGCAAAGCCTCGGGCACAATTAGTACAGAATAATCATATTATGTAATGTTTGTTGATGTAACAGTCCTTTCAACGATATCCATACGATAGAATATAGAAAAGTGAAACGTTGTCAGTTTGTTTGTTTGTTTGGGGCGCTTTCATGCGATAACGGCTGAACGGATTTTGATAAAATTTGGTATGGTGATAGCTTATACCCTAGAATAAAACATAGAATACTTATATCCCGGAAAATTGTAAGTTTCCACGGGTAAACTGGAAAATGTTGATTACTCGCTGTAAGGAACAGTTGCCATGAAACGAAATAACAAGTCTCTGAAAAAACTTCCAGAGCATTTGTGCTGTACCTACTTTTGCATTGGTTTTTAATATCCTAGAAGAACATAGGAGGCTTTTTTTCGCGATAAACAGTAGTCCGCGCGGACGAAGTCGCGGGCGGGAAAGCTAGTTAATATACAAAAACTACTAGCATAGATGTGTTTAAAAAAACACAATACTAAACAATTATGCAGTTCGGGATTAATTTCACTTACTCTACGGGCACATAAACACTTAAGAAACTTTGTAAAACTGTAACACTTATCGAACTGCGGCTATTTTTACAGCGGCTTCCTGGTCACTTTCCCAGCCGATGGACAATTACACGGCAGGTAAGCAAAACACCATGCCGAAGGCTAGTGCAGGCTGGTGATCACTCGCTCGTCAAGTTTTGCACTTTCCGCCCATTAGGCCTTTAGGCCTATGCGAGCCCACCCTTTGTGAGGCCGTTGACTTTGATGATCTATTTTTATATTGGCTTAAATTGTTACTGTGAGTGTAAGCAATGTGGAAGATCTACTTATCTCTCTATACTCATAATAAAATAGGAAGTACCAAAGTCTGTACGCTAATATAATTAAAAAAAATGGTATACTGTACTTAAAATAAGCTCAGGAGGTCACCGGATCTTACCCCCTTAGATTATTTTCTCTGGGGGTATGTAAAAAACGAAATGTACAAAGACACGTATAATGCAATTGATGACTTGAAACGAACTTTGGAAAATATTCTAAGCAGAATCAATAATATTTGAATACTGAATATGTATCTTTGAGACGTCGACTCCAGCTATGTATTGAAAACAACGGTCATCATTTTGAACAATTAATCAGTTACGGTTTAACTATTTTCGTTAAAAATTAGAAATTCTTATTAGCGAGACTATCGAATGGTGTAATAATACAGTGTGTGCTTTTTGTTTCCAAAATAAACGTGTTCGATTCCTGCTTAGGAATATTGTTTTTTTTTTCAAAGATCCAAAGATGCAGTTTTAGTTTTCATTAAAATTGGGCCCGAGACTCCTTTGAGTACTTTTCGCTATTCCTCATAGTTTCTGATTTAGCCATCCACGCCCACTTGAAAAATTCGCCTGTATATGTTTTGTATCCATGCTTGTATTATTTTTTGGTGTTCAATAATGTATATAAGTGTGTATGGTACTCATTGTGTTTTTTTGTGTCTGATCCTTAATTATCTCTGATATATCTGAACCGATTTTGATGATTCCTTTTTATTTGAAATAGTGTTTGGAGGATACGTTAAGCTGTGCGTCATGACAAACTCTGACACGAGAGGCCAGCACTACATTACACGACAAGCAAGCATTTCAAATTGTAAACCTCCTGCCTCCTGTTCCACAAAATATATGTTTCATCACTATTGGTTGAGTAGTTTATATGAATTTGAATTTCAATAATAATTTTCAGGAAAATAAAAAGCATCCTAGATTGGGTGAAGGCTGAGGTCCCAGCACTGGGAACATAATGGGCTGGTATAATTTTATATTTTATAGGCTAATATATTAACTACGTATATTCAAGGAGAAGAACTGAAGAAAAAACACTCTACAAGGTGCTTCAAGACCATTTATTAAAAATCCACAAAGGAATACAAGAAGTTTTCACTGCTCGAAATAGAAAACGTGAAAAATGAACCATCAATATATATTATGGAAACTTAACGGCTTAAATTCTGCAGGCGTTATACGACATCAAGAAATTATCAAATAAACCCTTCCTTGCATTTTACATTTCTAGTTAATCCACTATTGAAATCCATCGGAATATTGCCAACATCACGCTCCGTCGTCGACTCGCAAATCCAATCAGTGGTCCGAAGAGACGGCACCGATGCTATACCTAGACTACGTGTGTTCCTCGCATGCCGGGTGCATTGATGCATCGAGGCAACAGGGCTGGCAGCACGCAAGATTGTGAATTTATAGCTCGTGCATAATGGAAGCCAAAGAGCACCGATGCATCTAGACTACCTGTGTTGCTCACATGCCGGATACATTGATGCATCGAGGCAACAGGGCTGGCAACATGAAAGATTGTGAATTTATAGCTCGAGCATAATGGAAGCCAAAGAGATGGCACTGATGTACCTAGACTCTTTGTGTTGCTCACAGGCCGGATACATTGATGCATCGAGGCAACAGGGCTGGCAACATGCAAGATTGTGAATTTATAGCTCGAGCATAATGGAAGCCAAAAAGATGGCACTGATGTTCCTAGACTCCTTGTGTTGCTCACAGGCTGGATACATTGATGCATCGAGGCAACAGGGCTGGCAGTACGCAAGATTGTAATGGTCATAGCCGAAGAGACGGAATCGATGCGCTCAGAAATTAGACTACGTGTGTTCCTCGCATGCCGGGTGAATTAATTCATAGAGGAAGCAGGGCTCACAAAATGCATAATTGAAAATTTTATAGCCCGTACTTAACGGAAAGAAAAAAGATCGCACCAATGTGCAATGTACCTAGACCAGTTGTGTTGCTCAAGTGCTGGATACATTCATGCATCGATGCAACAGGGATGGCATCATGTAAAAGATTCAACTCTAAGTCGGCACATAAAAGGAAAATTTCCTTTTTATACTCAAAGCACAATGAGGTAAACCTAATTTTATTGATTTGATATATTTTATGTTTTCTCCTTGTTCGTGAGATGTTAAGTTTTGACTTGTTATAGTGCTATGATTTTGCCTATTTACTATAAAAGACTATTTTGATTTTTAGTTTGTAAACCAATAGTCCATCGCATAGACGGCACCTATGCTTTATGTACCTATCTAGAACTGTGTGACCTGTGTTGCTCGCATTTCAGATAGAAAAGAGATAGCAACATGTAAGATTGTGAATTTACAGATTATGTAGGAAGTTCAAGAGAAGACTTCTTCTTCTTGTATTTTTCCTCTTATTCTTCTAAGGGACAACAAAACAAGATTGTAAATTTAACGACATGGTAATAAATATGGGAAGATTGTGTCTAAACAAATGGCGCTATTTTAACATTGTGTTCTACGAGATACCATCGTGGTTTGTTTGTGTGAGTAATGCGAACTATAACTGAGGTAAAGCATTATTAAAGGTAATACCACAGTAATACCTGCACTACCTTAATAAAAGCACTCTATTTTAGATCAAGTGACAACCCTGACAGAGAGCGAGGTATAGTGCAGTGGCGAAGTCATTAGCAGTAATGGCTGATCCACTCTGCGCGCCGGGTTTAGTGTGGTTGTTCGTATGTACGGCACAACCTGCTGTTTCTGTTCATATACTGAGGTACATGATGTTTGTGTGATGTAAATGGTCATATTACAAATTTACTTTTTCATTTAAACATATAGCAGTAGAAAAAGACAATTAACTTTATATCAGTTAACTCATATACACCAAAGTGGAGTTGAGTTTACAGATTAGCGTTTCAGTTTTCAGTTTCCTTCCCAGACCATTTTTAATATTGTTTGCACCTATTTTTATAATAATCATTTAGTCAAATCTCGAAAAAGCTTAACTACATCGCAATAACGGAACAATAGGAATATCTATTTAAACTGTTTTCTGCCGCAGTCAATGCGTACAAAAGGCACTGCATACAACAAATCAATCTCGGTAATGGTACCCTACGTTACTCAGAAGTACAGACAGCTGCAGGAGTCAGTATATCAATATATTTTCATAAAGAAAAATATGGATTCAACTTGAATCTATCAAATATCAATCTGCTGTCTCTTACCCAAGTCTATAAGGTATCTATTAAAATATGTAATTTAATGTTAACTAGCTTGCCCACCCGAGATTTCGTCCGCGCGTACTACAGTTTATCGCGAAAAAAAGCATTCTATGTTCTTCTAGGATATTAAAAACCAATGCAAAAGTAGGTATAGCACCAAAGCTCTTGATATTTTTGACAGACTTTTTATTTCGTTTCCATAGCAACAGTTCCTTACACGAGCAATCAACTTTTTCCAGTTTTCCCGTAGAACTTTCAATTTTCCGGGATAAAAAGTATCATAAGTTTTATTTCATGGTATAAGCTATCTCCATTCCAAATTTGATCAAAATCCGTCTTGCCGTTATCGCGTGAAAGCTCCCCAAACAAATAAACAAACAACGTTTCACTTTTATATATTGGTATAGATTACTCGTTCCAAATGCTTAGCATGCTATTATTAGCAATTAAAATGTTAAAACATTTTTCCAGTTTTTTTTGCATTGTTTGCTGTTTTCCTAACGAGTAGAACTAATAACACATTGGGTTGATTGGACTCATTAGTATCTATCCAGAGCCCTTATTCGCTATGACTATCAGACACGTAACACCTCGCGTTAAAATTTATTCGTGGAGTTGTTCGACAATTATCGTAATAAATATATAATAATATATAATGACGTCACATGTTTTCTGCAAGGAATTTCTTGTGGCATAGCGAATAAGCGCCCAGGGATCCACTCAAAGTTTTTATAATATAGACATTTCTTACGTTCAATGTTTTTATATACAACTGACAGACAAATCTGAAACAGTAATATTGAGTCAAACGTCTTATGCAGCTAACTGTACACTCAGGTGAATACGGCCTCATTACCGGTAATGGCTACGCACTATACTGTCCTCTACTAGTCCTACTACATACATAGTCCATAGTTGCACAGATTATGTTCTATTAAAAGTAGGTGGTCAATCGTAGACGGCATTTGAAATAATATTAATTAAACTTGATGTTATTTTGTAAAAAAAAAAACCCGTGTAATTTTGTATCACTCACGGCCTTTTTTGTGAAATGACAGAGGGATTTATCATAGCACAAAACGGAGTTGGTTGTGTTGGAAGAATTTAGCTTTTTGGATTTTTGGTGTCTATCATTTATCATTTAATAAAGTGGTGCTAAAGATGTTTCTGTTTCGCCATCTGTATAATTAGAAACTTTCAAATCCATATCATTATACATTTTTAGTATCACATTTTGTGATAGAATTATAAATTTGGATGTATTTTTTTATCTATTTTTTTATTACGAACTATGCAATCGTTTGACCATGATCTCACCTGATGGAAAGCGATGATGTGGTCGAAGGTGTAGCACGCTTGCCTGGTAGATGCCTATTCACTCTTGACTTGAACACACCTAGGTTATAAAATACCGGAAACACTGACGAGGGCAGGGCATTCTACTCCTTAGAAGTTCTTACAATAAATGAAGCTCTTTGCTGATCGTCTAGTCCTAACATTTAACAATAACACTGACTGTTTGCTGACGGTGATGAAAAGGTGATGGGATTCAAGTTGTGCAGTTCTTGTGCATACTCTCCATAGTGCAATCTGTAGAATACCGACATGCTTGCAATGGAAATTATTATATGTTTATATTGATATCATAATTTCCATTGCTATTTATATGAAAATTATGAGTTATTGTTTTTATTTTATTTGCCTCAGTTAATTTTCGGCTCAGCGATTATTAAATGGAATCGTATCAGCCTCACCCTTCTTAGTTGCCTTATTGTATATTTATTAAATGGAATCGTATCAGCCTCAGCCTTCTTAGTTGCCTTATTGTATATTTATTAAATGGAATTGTATCAGCCTCAGCCTTTTTAGTTGCCTTATTGTATATTTATTAAATGGAATCGTATCAGCCTCAGCCTTCTTAGTTGCCTTATTGTATATTTATTAAATGGAATCGTATCAGCCTCAGCCTTTTTAGTTGCCTTATTGTATATTTATTAAATGGAATCGTATCAGCCTCAGCCTTCTTAGTTGCCTTATTGTATATTTATTAAATGGAATCGTATCAGCCTCAGCCTTCTTAGTTGCCTTATTGTTTATTTAGCATTAGTTTCCCAATTGACAATATTTGTTTGCATATTTATAATAATTCTGTGATCCTTCTGGTTTATTGAATTCTTATGTTGTTATAGGCAAGTCAAAAAGCAAGAGGTTGCTAAGGTGAAATTTCCTGAGAGTATAATGATAGGCAACCAGCGAAGAGCATTAACAAAAACAACTCTTATTTAACTAACACATACCTTACCTAAAAGTTCAATT
Source organism: Alsophila aescularia (assembly GCA_946251855.1). Taxonomy (NCBI): domain Eukaryota; kingdom Metazoa; phylum Arthropoda; class Insecta; order Lepidoptera; family Geometridae; genus Alsophila; species Alsophila aescularia. The sequence continues at coordinate 19,433,004 of OX276381.1, forward strand.
CTACTTAAAACTATTCTGTGAGCTGTAGACCTCGCGAGCACAAACTTTTTTGCAAACAATCTAGCAGTGCACAGTAGCGCCATCTAGTTATCTTATTGTACAACTAACATTAATAACCAAGGTGCTGCATCAATCTTTACCTAGTAGATAAAGGGCTGATTCCACTGGAAGAAACCTAAAAGTAAGCAATTTACTGCATTTGAGGAGCTACTCTGCTCATCACGCCGAAGATCCTCATCAGATCTTCACCAAATTTATATGAGACCAATTTAATATTAAATTAACAAAATTATCATCGGAATCAAGTCTAATAAGGTGAAGATATTCATTAGCCCCCTTGTTTCCCTTTTTTGGTTAAGTACCCCAAATCAAAAATCCCCGACGAATAAAAAAATCTAAAAACTCTTAATCCTATATACCAAGTTTCGTCTAGATCAGTTGAGAAATGCGACCTCTAGGGGAGAATAGCCGGACAGACATCCGCACATACGAAATAATTTTTGCCCAAGCTGAAACGGAGACAATAATATTTGAGTGCGGACTGCGACTAAATAAGTAGACCTGGATTAAACTTTCTAGCTCTCTCGATATTTTAGGTATACCATATTCAAAACAATACGGTTTAAGAGGGTTCAAATTTCCATACGATCCCTTCTTAACTGCTTAGGGGGAGAGTTGGGCAACTGCGGCCATAACCGTATTTCACCCACGTCATAAAAACTAAGAAACATTCTGCCGCAAAAGTATTATAATAAGACTTTTTAAGGAGCACATATTCGTGGCAGAAATGGTCGAGGTATAAGAAACTTTTTACCCGACTGCCCAAAAAAGGAGTGTAATGTTTTCAGGGTTCATGTATGTTTGTATGTATGTATGCATGTATGTATGTATGTATGTATGTATGTATGTATGTATGTATGTATGTGAGTTCCTTTATTCCACCATAACTTTACCTGAACTGATTTGGATGTATGGGGTATCGTTAGAATTTTTAAATCATTCCGAGTAACATAGGTTTTTTTTTAATTCAATATGGCGCCAGTATGGCTCCACATTCAAATGCGGAAAAATGATCGAATTTCACAATATGGGTATCAAATAGAAGGCCTTCAGCACATTAAAAAAATATATATTTTATTAGCATAAGTTCTTTTTTGTCAAGGCAGGCGTGTTTTTTTTAATTTGTTTTCACATAAGATCGATAGAATCATTATTTTTTGAACACAAAAATCGTAATTTATACGTAGTACGCTTTATCACTATCTACAGTTTCGTAAAGGCAGGATATGGATGCAATGGATAGGACCACCAAAGACTAAAAGGGTCGAAAGGATGCGAAACAAATTTTGTATGAAACCTAGTGTCGCTGTTGCATATTCGAACGATATATTGTCTTAGTTGATGCACAAATCGTACATATATATAATTATCCTATTCGTCACTTGTATTACTATTTTAAATGTCACATAGGGGTATATCTGTACAGATAATTTCCCTACGCGTCATTACTAAAATTTGCTTGTAGTTTTGCATTATTATGTACATTGAGACATAATTGCGGCGCGCCTGTCACGCTAACATAGCCTCTCTACTTTGTACAACAAGACATAAGTTCAAAAACTAAAGCCCGACTATGGTCGGTTAAAAAATAGTCTATGGCCTTCTTGCGATGAAGACGAATCGATTGATATCTCGCTTGTCAAAATAAGACCTAGTTTTAGTGTGAACACATAACCCTTCTTGTGATTCGCCGCAGTCAGGTACAAAAAAAATGTCTATGACACTCTATACATGAAGACAAATCGATCGACCCCTTGTTTGTCAAATTCGGACTAATACGGGTGACGCTATGGTGAAACATCCACATACCCACATACATACATTGACTGATAAACTCATTACCCTTCCCTTGTTTTTACGTAGTCGTGTAAAAATTATATTATTCTCAATGGATAGAACCAAACGATTAAACCTACAAAACCATAAGTGTTACAGTTGATAACAGATCCAAATACAATGTAGGTATATATTTTAACAGCTGTACTAGTGTTGTATGGGTATATGGAAAGACGGACTGGGTGGTCACAGACATGCTATTTTCTGTGCTGTTATTTCGTGTGATATATTGGCTATTCAGTCTTTCTCGACGTGTTGGACCGGGTGCTTGTGTGCTGACGTTTTGTATTGAAATCAAACCTTCAGATGACGTGCTGCCTTGCCTAAGAATGTCGAGCGAAGTTGAAATCGGCTTGTGTGTGTCCAGCCTAGTGTACTAATTACTAGTGGCTCTGTGAGCTGTAGACATCACGAGTCTATTTTTGCGCATAGGTAGCATAAAACTGAATAAATGCTCAAAGCATTATTCGAAATGGCAGAAATATTTTTTTTATGGTTTCATCCCCATATTTCCACCATATTAAAAAATACGAAAAACTAAACCGCCATTAAAAAAACATATAGTTCTCGAACCTGCTCACAAAATTTCAGGAGAATCGGTTGAGAAATGCGACCTGTAAAGGAGAACAGCCAGACATCCACCGGTCATGCGAAAGCATTTATGCCCAAGCTTAAACGGGGACGCTTCGCTCGCACTTCACGCTCGTTCGGTTAAAAAGTGTACATATATAGTTCTTAAAAAAACTTACAGTGCAATTAAAGAAGTCGTAAGATAAGTACAAAAATATTTCGCATTAGTCTGGGTTTTTGATTAAAATTCGTCAATGATGTAAGTAGTCACGACATCGGTCAGGATCTATTGTTGAATTGACGAACCAGCATGCTTGCCACTGCCCCCCCCCCCCCCCCACTCACGTCCCCCTGCTCTTACAAACTTTTTACACGCTCACAAACATATTTTTTTCTAAATCGTCTGTAGCTATCTATACTAACACAAATTTGATTAAGCATAGAGCTTTTGTATTTAAATTATATATATAAAAAAACAGAGTGCCGTATTTTTCAGAAAAAATACGCCATTTGTATGGGAACAACCGCCAACGATAAATAACTGGCAGTACACCTTTACACCCAAAATAGTTGAAAATATTCACCTAATCTCCCCGCACCCTCCCCACATGCAAATCGACCGCTCCCCAGTTCACCCCAGCCTCCCCTTTACGGTCGTTATAAAGAATGTGAGAAGGATTCCTTTTAGGGATAGTTTATAAGTTGTTCCATTTTAAAAGGATACTTACAAATTGAATTCGCATGATCCGTGGAGGGTTAAATAATGATTAAAGATTTTTATCGCCGTTATTTACCAAATCAATCGTACTATAATGATTCCATAAGTACGTACATACAAAAAAACTACCTACCCACTAAAAAAGGCTCATAAAACTAAATGATCTCACTGACAATAGTGACAATTATTGTAGTTTGTTTATCGACATTACAACGTTGGTTTATCAACGTTTAACTGGAAATAGATATTCATAAATAATTCTCACTATCCACTGTTTAAATGTCTTTTAAATTTTGATGAAAACAGGCCATATTTAGAAAAGTAAAAACGTATGCCAATAAATTATATATTGTTAGAATGTGCTCATCAAGGCCAGCAATTTGATACTCATATTGTAAAATTCAAAGCTTTTTTCGTATTTGAATTTGGAGCAATACGGAAGACATAAAAAAATACTGTGTTACTCGGGATGATGAACAGATTTGGATGTATGGGATATCGTTAGAATCCTTATTCTAACGATATCCCATACATCCAAATATGTTCAGGCATTTAAAAGTTATAGTGGAATAAAGAAACTCACATACATACATACAAACATTACAAACATGCATGAACCCTGAAAACATTACACTCCTTTTTTGGACAGCCGTGAAAAAAGAAAACATCGTCATAATAAATATTTTTTTGAAAAAAAAAAACTGTCCAGTATGGCTCCATTTACAATTGCAAAAAAATAATATTTTCTTCGAATTTTACAATATGGGTATCAAATTGAAGGCCTTGATAAGCCCATTCTAATAGTGTATAATTTATTGGCATAAGTTCATTTTTGCCAGGGCAGGCGTGTTTTTTTAGCTTTTAAGCTAGTTGAAAATAAAAGTAGCTTAGTTACTCCTTATAATATCGGCTATTTGCCAGTGAAAGTACAGTCAAAATCGGTCTAGCCGTTTCAAACAGACAGAAGACAAAAAAATATTGCTTTTTGGAAGTATGGGGTATCGTTAGAATCCTTACATCTCCCGAGTAATTTAGACTATATATATTTTTGAAAACATTCAAATCAGTGGCAGTATGGCTACATTTTCAAATTCGATTTTGATTTTCTATCTTTTTTCGAATTTTACAATATGGGTATTATATTGAAGGCCTTGATAAGCACATTACAAAAGTATATACATTGCCGATAAAATAATATAAGCTGATATAAGTATTTTGACATCTCGATTTCTTCCTGGATGCAACTGACAACTGCCAAGGTGATCTTAAAAGTCAGTACCTACCTTCTTACTTTTAAACATATCCTGCCTTATCAGACAAAATCGAAAAAAAAAACATCTATAGTTCCAAGATCGTTGAGCTAAACTTTCCACATATATCTACTCGCGACATCAACTTCTTCACAACCAATCATAAATAACCATCTGATTTACATAACAACACATTGTTAGCTCCGATTCCTTACATATCCTGACAATTGTCATCTTATATAATCTGCCAACTATCTTAAAGAAAACTCGCTGCCTTCTCGCTCTAATTCATATACCCATTCTTTTCTAACTCGCCTAGAAACCTATCCAACCGCTCCAATGGGCGGAGCTTGGAATAAAACCAGATATACTAGACCTGAGGAATTTATACGAAACCTGGGTATAGTCCTGATTTTACTTGGTAAAGATTTGTGCGGTAGGTCTAAATAGCTGGTTGGGCTATATATCGCCTGAGTGCACATTGGCTGATTTAGACCACGCCTCCCTGGAAAATGCATTTTCAAGATTGCTATGCAGATGGCATTCAGTAAGAATGGCCTGCGGAAAGTTTCTCTCTGGATTTGGCGGAGTCTCAATGACTCTTTTTGGGCTAATGGCTCTTCTTGTTTGGGAGTCTTGAATGGGACGCAGTTTTTAGAGGAATTGACTTACGTTAGGTATAATTAGGTATAGTTAGGTAGCTGGTACTTTTGAGTTGTATCCTAAGGTAAAATACGAATTATATAATAAAAATTTAAGCGATTATGATTATCTACTTTAACCAAGTGTGGTGTTCTATGAGACATGGTAAATCAATGTTTTATCAAAAAATTACTTATATTTTCGATTTACCATTGTTTAAATATTGTTTATTTATTTATTAAGTTTTCCAACAGACTTAACACAGTAAATTAAATATAAACATGAACAAAAACAAAAACAGTGAAAGTCCACTAAAAGGAAAACACATCATGCATTGTTAAAAGGATGAGTTTAATCGTTGATATTTTTCAGTGACATTTCTAAACGGAGTTACTTATTTTCGCGTTAAAAGATATATCTCCTTGAAATATCACTTCACTTCTGGTTTTTATGGCACTCCTTGAAATATCATTTAATTAACGAGTAGAATATTCAATAAATAAGTTTTTTTATTATGATGGCTTCTGCTGAGGCACTAGCAGTTTCGACAATGTCAAGTTTAGTTTAATAAGAAGCTTATAAGCAAGAACTTATACCTAATTATAAGCTTCTTGGTTTAATATAAGTATTGTTGTGTCACAGTCTATTGTCAAAGTCACGAAATAGTAAAAATGGTGGACGTTTTACTGAAACTTCCTGGAGAGCTTTGATAACATCACAGTGTCATGGTTTTTTTGTTTTTTTTTTATCCTTTGCCTACACTCGTGAACAAACACCTAATAGTTAATATTCCACCAATATTACTTATTAACACTCGATAAAACAACATGACAGCTTGAATACTTTCAAAAAACCCCATTGAATAAGTCAAAGTATCATTGACTAGATTAGTTTTATAAAATACTACAAGTTTTTAGGTATTCTGTGCTTCAAATTTCCGCACTGAATTTATTTGCCAAAGAATTACGTGCTCGGGTCTTATAGTACAGATTCTATGGTTCGTGACAGCTTTTGGGGATCGTATTGCTGCAAATTTTTGACAAACACTAATGAATTATGTACCTGTAGAATGGTGGAGTTCTATGAAATCCTGATTCTCTAGTGATGTTTTCGTTTACAATAGAGTAGAAATTGTAGATTGTACAACAAGGCATATAACAAGATATTTTATCCGAGATATGCCGGGGGTAGATATTGAAGTCGAGGATAAAACGCATTGCTTTATAATGCATTCACTAATGTATTTCACTTCTTCTAATTTTTAATGTATTTCACTTCTTCGCGTGGACCGATTTTAATTATTCTTACGTCAATCGATTTGTCTTAATCTTGCAAGTGCTACAAAAGACATGGCAGTAACCAAAATTTAATATGGCGAAAAGCAGACGCCATATAGTGAAAAAGTAAAAAAAAGTCGACGAGCTATATCAGTCGAGTATCATTGAAAAGGTATTTGAAAATGATCTTACGTTTCTCATATCATTTTTCATTTCAAATGATCATTTAGGATCTTTAACGAATTAAAGTTGGTGAGTAACCATTCTCACTTATATTCTTGCCTCCATTTACTATTGTTCGCAGTCAGTTTTTTTGTGGAGGTGCTTGATCGTGCTTGTTACAAATAATTTTATTGGAAATTTTTACAGTTTATCATAATTCCTATATATTTTTTGTGAAAGTGCTTGATCGTGCTTGTTAAAAATAATTTTATTGGCAATTTTTACAGTTTATCATAATTCCTATATATTTTTTGTGAAGGCGCTTGATCGTGCTTGTAACAAATAATTTTATTGGCATTTTTTACAGTTTATCATAATTCTTAGATATTTTTTGTGAAGGTGCTTGATCGTGCTTGTTACAAATAATTTTATTGGCAATTTTTACAGTTTATCATAATTCCTATATATATTTTGTTTTAATTCCTGTTGACAATCTCTAATAGATATTAAAAAGGGCATCAGTCCCTCCATCGTTAAGCAAGTGTGACATAAAACAATTTAGTATTTAAGCGAAACTCAAATACCAAATGAAGAGAATAAAATAAATTACAAAACAAAAAGAAAATGCTTCTATGATGTATTTTTTTTCAGGTTTTCTTGAAACTCGTGTACTTGGACTTTTGCCATTTTAACACGGGCCGATTTAATTGAAAACTATAGAAATAACAAAAGAAATGTAACAAGACATATGTTCAAAAACTAAATGCCGACTACGATCGGGTAAAAAAAGCCTTTGATACTCTTGCGATGAAGACGAATCGATTGAAATCTCGCTTGTCAAAATCGAACCAAGTTTTTAATACACATAACTCTTCCTGTGCTTGAGTAAAAAATAAAGTCTATGACACTTTATATCTGAAGACAAATCGATTGATACCTCGGTTGTCAAAATTGGACCAATAGGGGCTAAGATATGGTGGAATATCCACATACAAACATTAACTCCCCCAAGGCCGATGATTCAGGCGCGTGATCCTACGCATATCACGGTTCGGGACATATGTCCCGGATGTCCAGAAAGATCTAAACTCATTACCCTTTCCTTGCTTCGCCGCACTCGGGTAAAAAGGATAGCATCATACCTTAGGTACAAAATAAAGAAAACATACTAAAAAAGCAACATTTTCTTTGCGATCTCAGAAATAAAGGATAAAACCACCAAAAGGTCAAGGATCATATATGTCAGAAAAAAGGTTGCGTTTTCGGATGGTATTTTCTTCACCAGTGCAAACTAAAGAGCTGTAGAGTTCAGGGGCTCCGAGAGCTACGGCTAGCATAGCCAAGATGACGAACAGCAGTAGCTTCATCTGTGAAAAGAAAATGTTGGTTACCGATCTCCTTATGTGGTGTTATTAAGGGGCGACACGTTCTCTAAATACCACGAAGAGATACCGAAAAGAAAAAATATGTTTATAATACTTTTGAGCCTTTTATCTTGTGTACATCAATACATCATTCGAGATACTTCAATCGATATAAAATATTAATCTAAGGTACCCCTTTTGAAAGACAAAAACAGGAGTTATGTCTAGTAGTTGAATAATTCCAACTATGGTTTCAACCAAATCCAGTGGTCTCTGTCAAGGGAACGCTTCATTAAGAATCTGGACGTCAATGGTTCCGCCCGCACCGTGGCGGAACGAAGCTCGGGTTTTGGCACCTGTAAAGTTTTTCGTAAGATCCGAGAGGCTATCGAAATTAGAAAGTGTGAGAACTATAACAGAGACGGAGGATGGTTTCTGCCACCTGCTTGGAGACCAAGTCTTCGTGGAGCATATGGCAGTGTGAAGGATGTGACTGGTGCAGACGTAGTGAGTTCTGCGTGTTTGTGTTCATTGAGATTACGGGAGCGATGAAGACGATTCACTCCAGGACGCGTCGATGTACCCCCGCCCTCCGCTTCAGATATCATCGCGCGCTCTGCTAGCGGTGGCCTGCGATGCGAGGCGAGACACGTTCGCGAGCGTTCCGCACTCAACTTGAGAAAGGCCACTGGATGTGGTTGAATTGAAACTATAGTCGGAATTATTCGACTCCTAGACGAAAACAGCTCCCGTTTTCGTGTTTTAAAATGTATAAAAATCACGTTAGTTTTCTTATTAGTTTCCTCTTTTAGAAATGAAAATCACATTTAGTTTTGTAGAACGTTTTCCTAGTCTCATGATTTCCGCATTCATGAAAATTGTTCGTGGGATCTATTGTGCCTTAAATCGTTTCTTATGATTCTCAATACATCTGGTGATACTGCATCACCGCAGTCTAGCTAGTCCTCTTACCTTGGTGTTTCAACCATACTGCAGCTCCTCAGTCTAGCTAGTCGTCTTACCTTGGTGTTTCAACCATACTGCAGCTCCTCAGTCTAGCTAGTCCTCTTACCTTGGTGTTTCAACCATACTGCAGCTCCTCAGTCTAGCTAGTCCTCTTACCGCGGTGTTTCAACCATACTGCTGCACCTCAGTCTAGCTAGTCCTCTTACCACGTTGTTTCAACTATACTGCATTACCGCAGTCTAGCTAGTCCCCTCTTACTGAGGTGTTTCAACCATGATGATAGCAGATGATGTTTATTGTACAGAACCCTCAATATATTTTAATAGTGACGCTTCTTAGCTTAACCTCGTGAGATAGATAAACTGAAGGAAGAATATAAATTGCGATGTAGGGGTTACGGAGGCATAGACCTTCAATATTACTAGATGTATGTTACGTTTAATAAGTACGAGTAAGTATGGATAAAACAATCTATAATCAATGCGCTCCGATTTTAAAAATGGTTAAGAGCATAATATGCATATTATTGAAGTACATAAGCTATCGTTGACTTATTTCACTGTTTTATTGGTGGTATAAGTTAATATATGATATAAATTAAAATATGAATATTGATTAATATACTTGTCTCGATTGTTTTAGATAATTCTCTTCTGAGCAGAAAACAAATGACAGCAAATGACTGACACTAATGTTTTGGAATTAGCACCTTTTATAAAAAAAATTGTCTTTAGGCAGCAATTTACAAAATTACATAAGACATTCTGTGATAATGGAACAGGTAATAATATAACCGCAAATGTCGATACTCTAATTATTATATATATTGTAGAATATTCCGATGATAGAAGTAGGTATGCCCTGCCCTCGTCAGTGTTTCCGGTAAATATAACCCAGGTGTGTTCAAGGCAAGAGTGAACAGGTATCTACTAGGCAAGCGTGCTACACCTTCGCCCACATCATCGCTTTCCATCAGGTGAGATTGTGGTCTAAAGATTGCCTAGTCAATAATAAAAAAAAATATATAGACACGCTCGTCATCAGGGAAATCAATATAACTCGTTAAGATACCAATTCATTTGCCAAGAGTACGGTTGGAGTTAGTAAGTATGTAGTTGGTTAGTTTAGTGCGCGAACTATTACTAGCTACTAAAGTGGCATATTATTGTATTTTCATCGAAATTACATAATAACTTTAAAAAAACAAATGAATAAGACCACTAGAAGTGGGTGAAATTCAGTTCATTAGATTCCTTTACATGCCTAGTTATTATATATATATATATATATATATATATATATATATAATATATTCCTAATAGATGCGTATTAAAATATATTTTTTCATACCACCTGCTCGAGGGGGGGGGGGGAGATGGGTGCTTCCCCCAAAAAAGAGGGCTACTGAATATCTCCGCTCTCCGTTCTTTTTTCATTTTTCATTTGAAATTTAGTAACTTTATGTAACTCTCATAAAATTTGGTGAAGATCTGATCAGGATCTTCGGCGTGATGAGCAAAATAGCTCCAAAATAGCAGCAAAATGCAGTAAATTTCTCACTTTTAGGTTTCTACTAGTGGAATCAGCCCTTCACCTACTAGGTAGAGATTGATGGAGCAACTTGGTTATTAATGTTAGTGTTACAGTAAGGTAACTAGACAGCGCTACTGTGTACCGCTAGATTGTTCGCAAAAAAGTTTGTATGCGCGAGGTCACAGCTCAGAGAGCCACTAGTTTATTTTATTTTATTTTCACAGCCACGGATAGTACTTAGGTTAAAAACTATGGTTATACGTGCAGCTTACAAAAATTTCCACATATTATATCCCAAGGAACGTAAATTTAAATTTGGAACGTTAAAATTTGTATAATTCTTAGCATAGTTAACAAAATTATGTATTGGGCATTGTAAAGAGAGTTTGTTCGAAAATCCAATAGGCAGAACCATTATATAAAAAAATGCGCGTTTGTTTGGTGTTACAAAAGACGGTGTTTGGTGTTATTTTAACAGTTCCGTATTTTATCATCTTCAAGTTGACACAAATATGTCGTCGAGCGATAGTGATTTGACTCCGGAGTTTAAATCACATGCTCTAAGTAGGGATTATTAATAATGTACTACCGGAAAAATCAAAAGATAAATACGAAAAAGCCTACTATATTTTTTTTATCAATGGAGAACAAAAAAAGTAGTCAAGGCTGTATCCGAATCTGTTCTTTTAGTTTATTTCCAACCCTTAGCATAAACTCGAAAGCCAATCAGCTTATGGTGCATTTATTGATTTTATTGTAAAAGGTATGAAAAGTAGAGTATTCACCTTGGCGATAAAGCCTGTCTTTTGTCATATTGAATCTCTTGCTTCATTCGGGACTCTAGATAACTCCCGTGCGAATGGGCGTTACGCTCAGGGTCCAATATACCGCCTGTGATGTAAGACGCTGCTTTATCCCCTTGGTGCATAATCTACTATTAAAATTTTCTTTGTACATTTTCATCATCAACAGCCTGCATAGTCCATAATAGCCCAGCTATTAAGCCTCTAATGCACACTAAGACCAATCTTCGGCTCTTCGTCGTCGCTCCATCAGGCTGTAGGGCGTTACACTAGTTAGTTCCTTTGTTTTACTTTTGCTGCAATGGAATTTAATACAATCTGAGCGCATGCATCACCGCATCAGTCACCAACACATGTACGCACAGATTGCACAATACTTTACCACATCAATAAGGGGCTTGATGGCGTGCGTAGCGAAGTGTGGCCGCAAATCGCGTTAGTGCATTGTACTGTGGTGCGCATCTGCTCGGCTTATGAACTCATGTGCTCTACATGTAATATGAAAATGGAGCAAATTGTGGGCAGTACTGCCAATATTATCTTTCTACACTAATATTATAAAGATTTGATTTTTGTACATATGTTAGTATATTTGTAAGTACTGGATAAACCTCTGATTATATACCTGTCATAAACTCAAAAAATACAGAACAGATTATAATATTTTTTTCACTTGTTGATAGCTACATTATCAGCGAGTAACATGGGCAGTATTTTATTAAAAATATAGATTTCCTTACAAAAATAGAACTAATATAATGAATTTATAAAAAAAAATGCCTTTAAAAATGTCGATTACTCGCTTTTAGAAAAGTGATGACATGTTGCCGTGGAAATGAAATAATAAAATGTCTTTCAGAAAGCAACACGAGCATTGCTGTCAAAGATTTTGAATTATGCTTACTGGGGTATTTTATATATATCTAAATAATAATATTATAAAAAGAAAAGATTTCATTTTTTGTATGTTTGTTTGTGTAAAAAATAGAAATAAACCTCCAGCTACCCGTTCGAAACCGGGGCGAGCCACTAGTTAGTATTAGATAAATCGACAGCGTTAGACGTCTTCTTTTCCGTACAAATGATTAGTCATTTGCTGGCATAAAATTAATACATCATTTTACACACATAGGTATGTTTTCGATTCTCAATTTACATTTTTGTAGGTACTTACGTCAGAGCGACACTGTGGTATGACCATAGATAATATACTTATATAAGTACGGTATGAAAGAAAGCTTTCTTCTTTCCATTTAACACTCCATACCGCAGTATTCTGTTTAAAATATTTTGGGGCCTCACAACTATTAAGTACTGGTAGGTAATAATAGTACTTGATTGTTACACAAATATACAATTTTGAAGCGCAAAATAACTTTTGTCATACTGAAGCTCAAAGTACTATGTAGCAACATTTGAAACAGTAAAACCGAAATGATACCGGCAAGCCGAGTCCCGGAAACGTCGAATCTCTCTACGTAGGTTTTATCGCGAGTGTCGACACTTCGATCCTGCATTTCTTATAGCTCGTCGCGAACTCTCTACGCCGAGGCTCACTTTATAACGCCTAGTTACATCGAAAATGTTGAAATGTGCATGTCAAATAGTTATTTACTGAATAAAAACATATCAAATAGTTTTAAATAGCCATGCCATGGTGAATCTTAGAACGGCTATCACAAATCAGGCTATCGTGTTTGTGCTGTTACCGTTGAGGAGTTCCCTAACCCTGAATGCAGCAACCATGTCATGGTAAAACTTAAAACATGCTATCATAATAAAATGCGTACACAGAGTTTCATGTCTGTGCTGTTCTGCCGTTCTTATCAAAAGTGCAATAACTCGGTTTTTAGCCCTAACAGAGTTATATACATATTCGTAATCAGCAAAACGAGCTCTACATTTTCTTCTTAGACAGTTTTTACGTATCTATCGACGATCCAGTTTTTTACTAAGCATAAACACAATAAAGTGGTATTTGGTCTTGGTTTTCTTACCAAGTGTGAAATAACTTGAGTTGTGGCATGGTATGATAAAATTATATGTAATTTTACTAACGATAACTGCAATAAGATGGTTATTTTTGTTTTTAATAAGTACATTCTTACATTGAAGGCCTCATTTACTAGACATAAGGGCAATAATTTTGAGTTATTGCAGCTTTTCTACTAGTCAAAAGTGCAACAAGTCAAGTTATTGCAGTTATGTAAAGGAATGTCATCAACTTAAATCAAAAGATCATTAATATTTAAAGTAAAAAGTAAAGTTATTGCATTTATTTTTAGCAAAATCAGACATAAACAACATACCTACTAAAGTAAAATAGCAACATATTGACGAGTTATTGCATTTATGCCAAGCAAAAACAGTTTTTTGGATATGTCAAGGGGTACGAAGGGAAACAAAGTTGTCTCACGCGCGTTTATTAGCTAGCTAGTCAGTAATTCGTGGCACTACCAACACGCTGAATGGCCGCATGTCACCACGCCTGGTGCCAGTGAAAGAAAATGTATGCGTAAGTACCTACTTTGTTAATTTTATTTCATAAATATTTAAGAGCTAAACTTAGTTATTAGTTTCGTTAATAATTTCCAAAACGAATACAGTAACTCTTCTCAAATAGCTAAAGATTTTGATCTTCGCTATTTAATCACAAAGCTCAAAATAAGACACCATCGTCTACTCATCATTCTATAAAGTGTTATAGTAACCTTCCGTCGTTCGAGGAAGATGAATGTGATATTGCTGAAGATATTCACTTGTTTGAAGATTCGGATGACAGCGTGAAAGACAAGGATTATTGCCCAGATTTGACTAAAGATTCTGATAATGACTCATCCACCTGCAATTAAATAATTACAACAAGTGCAATCGTTACTGCTGAAATTTATCAAAAACCAACGACTAAAAATAACCATGATGTAGAAAAGTTATAGAAGCATATGACCTAGTCGAGACCATCATAACTAAGAGACAAAACAATTAATTTGTGTGTAATAAATCAACATGCAGAGAATGACGATGTTACTAGTGGAGTAATCGAAAAAAGCTTAACTGAATGCTCCAATTACCAGGAACTGAACATGACAAAGAAGCATCTGTGAATGCAAAAGATTTCACAAAATCGGGCTTACATAAAAAAAGTAAGGATTTTCAGACTAATTAAAACATTGGGAAGGACTGTACAATCTATACAATCGATTTCAGCGGCGCGGAGGGGTGGAGGGGGTAGGGGGAGGTAGGAACCTCCCCCCCCTTGAAGGAAAAGTTACGCAGCCCCCCCCTTTCCGAGTTTTTTTTTTCTTTTTTTCCTTCCTCACTTTCAAATTTACTTATAATGCGATTGATTAAAGGTGAGGGGTAGAGGGGGAAGGTGAAGGGCTACCCCCTAGTACCTCCCTCCCCCCGCTGAGATTCTTAGTTTACGAGACATTTCTCTTACCTCCCCCTACCCCCTCCACCCCTCCCCGCCGCCGAAATCGATTGTATAGATTGTACAGGTTAGCCAAACATTGATCTGGTTGTGCTTTACATGAACGTTTAAATACATACATACTTAGATAGTTTTGCTGATTGTAATAATATTAGAAAATGAGATTCATATAAATGTGAAGTTTGATAAAGTACTTTTGAGTTTCTAAGTTGCAAAGTTTCTAAGACCAAGTAAGTACTTATATGGGATTAGGTTATATTTAGTATTAAGATTAACGCTTTTGTAACGTTTTGCAATAAATTAGTTCTAATTAAACAATTTCTTACACGCCTACGTATTATTTATGCAAAATTTATTAAGACACGCAATATTTATTCTACAAGTAATTAACAAGTACATTTCTACAAGTAATTAACCATCTAACTGACATATTTTTTGTAAGGCAAGCTTGTCTGACTAATGAAAACTGCAATAGGTTAGACACTTATTGCACCTAGCTTAGAACATACTTTAGCATACAGCAAGCACCAACTGCTTAAAACTGAAATAATAACGATAAGTGCAATAACTACGCTACTTATTGCGGTTATGACTAGTGTACATTCCGTCTATTTGTGAAATAGTTCTAAACAACATTACAATACAGCTTTATAAAAATATTTTCAAATTTTAGGTACTACATAATATTCTATACATTTTTATCTATAATCTCGCTAAAGTTTCGAGTCAATACCTTAAATGGGGATGGAGATACAAACAAAACAAAAATAAAATCTTTTACCACGTTTTTCTCGAAAGTAGCTTGGACCTAGTTATTGCACTTTAAATAAGGACGGCAGTCAGTTGACCGTTGAAGAGTTCCTCTGGAGCTAATCCTTACCAAGCTTAGCATAAAAATGCATTGTCATCGGAACTGAACCAACGTGCAAAAATTCAACTCCGTCGGATAAGAGGAAGTGGTTCTAATTCAGCTTGTAAGATTTGATTTAAACATACATACACACAAACATTGCATCATTACTAAAAATAAAGCAATAAGAACGAAAAAGTCTGTACAATGAAGATCATAAAAAAAAAGGTCTAGGGTACTTACAATAAGCTACTGAACAAGAATATAGAACATTTAAAAAAATCGTGTCTGTCTGTATGTCTGTTTGTTTGTTTGTTAGTTTGTTAGTTTGTCTGTATGTTTGTTCGCACATCACGTAAAAACTACTGGACAGATTGCGATGTGGTTTTCATTATTGGATAGCTTAGAGTTTGACTTAAGCTACTTGGTATCTTAATCCGATGATTAGATGCCAAGCAATCGAAAAAAAAACTATTTCACGGCTAAACGCATTTTAAGAACTGTAGTATATTGCACTTTATAGGTACTTTTGGTCCTGAAATAACACGTATGGGCTACTTTTAAATGAAATGACTATGCGAGCAAAGCCGCGGGTACAGCTAGTGTTGTAAAACATATGTCGGTTTCCAGTTGCCTGTAGTTTTACTATGGTCCTAATCTCAATAACTCCAGAAAGCTCTTTCCATTTCACACTCCATACCGCAGTCTTCTATTTCAAACAACGAGCCCAAGATTAATCTACAAGAAAAAAAATGGCCAAGAAATCTTTTCATTTCCCCACAATGCGCGGGTGAATGGGGGTAAAAACGGGCAATGGGAGATGGGATTGAAGTTCAACGGAGCGAGCGAAGCCGCGTGATGAGCGTTGTATAGGTATTGTATGTATTGTTATTGAGATTACGAAATGAAGGAGTGAGATGTGGTTACAGAGGATTCGTGAAATTGAGGTCTTGGGAAAATATTAAGGTAATATGGAAATATGATAAGCTTTAGGTACTGTTATTAAAAAAAACACTGGTGCGTTCACGATAGATCGTATTGCATATGGGAAATTATGTATAGATTAGCTGAGTTCGCGGCTTTGCCCGCATGCTCATATATATAGGTACCTAAAATATATATATAGGTACCAATAAGATCAAAATTCGTTCAGCCTTCAAATTGTTTTTTTTTTCATTTTCTCGGCTTCTACTCGTCGCTTAGATACAAAGTACATCAGATTTTAAATCAAATCCTAAGCTATCCAACAGTGAAAACCGCATTTCAATCAGTCCAGTTGTTTTACTTTATGAGAGAACAAACATCCAGACATACAGAAAGACACTTTTTTTTTAAGTTTCATTCATTTTCAGTATCTTATTTTAAGTCCCCTAGACCATATTTTTTTATTTCCCTCGTGGTAGGTACCTATTTAAACCATAGATATAATTGTAATGGGTGCCCCAAAAGTCAACTTTTCTATCAGATTAGCACAATACATCCTCCAGGTAAGTCGCTAGCTTTTTTACGCTTACCCTTGATCACTAATTTTGATGCCATTTCTATAAATAAATGGATTTTCAAATTTTGTTTCCCGTTTTCTATCATCTAAACTGATGTACTTGATAATGTTTGCATACATTGCAGACGGTATTTGAAATTGATTATCACAAGTAAAACGGATAATGGGAGATGGGATTGAAATTCAACGAAGCGATGAAAGCCTGATCAAAGTGTGGTGATCGTTAAATTGTATTGTAAGTTTATTGAAATTTCAACCGAGTGGATAATGATGACGATGAAAAGTATACTTAGTACGTGTCATTCCAAGACCTAACGATCTATTATAAAAATGATCAAAATATGTTTGAAACTTTTTCCGATTGGTTGGTACAGTTTCACTTTGAATTTATTACTATACTACAGATTACAGTTTTATTCAGAACTAGCTTTACCGCCCGCGACTTCGTCCGCGCGGACAACTGTTTCTCGTGAAAAAAAGGATCCTATGTTCTTCTAGGATATTAAAAACCAATGCAAAAGTAGGTATAGCACAAATGTTCTTGATGTTTTTTGACAGACTTCTTATTTCGTTTTCATGGCAACCGTTCCTTACAGCGAGATATCAACATTTTCCAGGTTTCCAGTGGAAACTTACTATTTTCCGGGATAAATAGTATCCTATATTTTATTCCAGGGTATAAGCTATCTCCATTCCAAATTTCATCTAAATCCGTCCAGCCGTTATCGCGTGAAAGCTCCCCAAACAAACAAACAGACAACGTTTCACTTTTATATATTGGTATGGATTCCATATCTTAAATTCCACTGCGCCCCATGAGCGAATTCAATACTATATATAATTTTACTAGCGACCCGCCCCAGCACATACGGGTGGCTCAGCGTTTATTTAAATATTTCTTTGAATAAATCGATTTAATTACCACCCGCCCGCATCTGCGTCTTTGCACTATTGCACCACAAAATAAACTAGTGGCTCTGTGAGCTGTAGACCTACCGCGTACAAACTTTTTGCAAACAATCTAGCGGTACACAGTAGTTACCTTGTTGCGCCATCTAGCTACCTTGTTGTAACACTAACATTAATAACCAAGGTGCTCCATCAATCCCTACTTAGAAGGTAAAGGGTTGATTCTACTGGTAGAAACCTAAAGGCGAGAAATATATTCCTTTTTAGGAGCTCTTCTCCTCGTCACGCCGAAGATCCTCATTAGATCTTCACCAATTTTTTAGCAGACCAGTTTAAAGTTACTACCTTTCAAATGAAAAAAAGAAAAACCATTGAAATCGGATTTAATATGGCGGAAATATTCAGTAGCCCGCCCAAAAATTCCCGGCGATTAAAAAAATCCATAAATTCGCTTAACCCGTATACCAAGTTTCATCTAGATCGGTTGAGAAATGCGACCTGTAGAGGAGAACAGCTGGAAATTAGGACAGACATCCGGAAATCCGGACAGACATCCGGACATACGAAATATTTTTTGCCGAAGCTGAAATAGAGACGCTTCGCGCTTGCTCGGTCAACTAATAGTAGGTATGAAGAACGGGTCGCGCAGAATTAATTGAAATTCGCTTATCAAAACAGCGACAATAAAAAAGTATAGTGTAAAGAATGAAATCTATGTACAAGAAATGAGGGAGACTTCATGATAAGTATTTATACAGTTTGGCGCCATGAGCTCTAGAAAATTGAGTCAAAAATAATGTTTTTTTGTTACTGAATAACGTTTTGTTCAGACTCTCCGTAATAGATACACATGTGGTGCTACCACTATTTAGTAGAATTTTTGAGAAGAGCAATCCTTTCTTACATTACTTCCATGCATAAAGCTCTAATTGTGTACGCAGCGTACGCAAAAACAGTATCGGGGCGGCTGAATTTAAGACTTCGTTCACAAAATTTGCAACAGATCGACTAAATTAATACAAAAAGTATATGAATAATACATTAAAACCTTCCTCTTGAATTAACCTCCACCAAAATTACCGAAAACCTAAGAAAATTGGTTATAGTACATTACTGCCGCGGTCTGTAATGACTGCGTTGCTGGCAGCGATGATGATGGTCGAGAACTTAACTAAGCAAAGCTCGAGGCCATCATAGCGAGGCCAGCAGGGCAGTCATTGCGGACCAAGGCTTGTATAGTGCTTTACTCAAACAATGCGAGGAATTTAAACAAAACCAGCTTAGTATAATAAGAACTTACTCAAACCATGCAACAACAACGAAAACAACAACGACATAGTTATATGTACCACAAACCCATCGTTGTTTACCGAAGTCCAATTGCGACATATTTAATCATACAAGTAGGTACTTCGTTCGATTGTGAAAGTACCAAGTAAGCACTTTTTGTACTGATGTTGTTTTTCTATGAATAATGCGCAGTAGAGGTACTCTACATGTTGATTTGATTTAATTGCGCATAGCTGAATAAGCATTTATGTACTTATATGTTTTTCTCGCTAAAGTATGAGAAATGTAACTACTTAGTTGTTATTGCAAATGAAGAATGTACTAGAAATCGCCTACGCATTTATAAAAATTATATAAGGAAGTTACTAAGTACAAATTGTAATTATTTTATCTTCGCTTGAATTGTACGGTCAAAAGTAAGACCAATAAAAATAACTTCAAATTTAATTTGTTGTTTATTTTATTAAAATCTCGGCTCCGTCCAATTTGTCTGGCGCAGCCGGTTGTATTTTTTTTTAAAGTCGTGGAAATTTAATTTGTCCGGCGCTTACTTCAAAAATTGTGAAATATAATTTGTCTGGCGCAACCTACATATTTGGTGCAGCTGTCCTGAATAACTTCAGTGTGTTCCTGACAAATCCACGGAAAAAATACTCGAACCAAACAAATACGACTGTATTGAAAAAAGGAGTTGAGAAACAATTCAGCGAGTGGAATAATCACCGAGCCAATACCAATACACTTGTTATTTTTGATTTATTTTATGCGAATTTATGATTTTTATATGAATTTTTGACGTTTTATGTGTTTTTATTGATTTTTATGTGAATTTTTTGACGTTTTATGCGTTTTTATTGAACTGTATGTGAATTTATTGATTTTATATGTCTTTATCGATTTTTATGTGAATGTTTTGATATTTTATGCGTTTTTAATTTTAATTTTATGTGAATTTATTTATTTTTATGCGTCATAATTGATTTTTATGTGAATTTATTGATTTTAATGTGTCCTTATTGTTTTTTTGTGCTTTTATTGAACTTTTATTTGCCCTTATTTAATTATATTTTGAATTTTTGTGTGTTATATGTGTTATTTTGTACAAACGCATACTCAATTTTAATATTTTGAATTGATTTCAAATAATAATTTAAAATGGAACCTATGAGGATTATAACGAATTAAATTGTGAAATTGATTCCTAAATTTGATGGGAATGAAAAATTATTAAATTTATTTATTTCAAAATGTGAATATGTGCGTAGCTTAAGTGGAACCGAAATTACTGCAGCACAAGAGTTATATTTATTTCATGTTATTTCAAGTAGACTTATAGGCAGAGCAGCCTCATTATTAAGTGAACGTAGCGATATTACAACATGGATACAATTGAAAAATCTTTTTACTCAACATTTTGGCGACCCAAGGTCAGAACAATGTATTGCAATTGAACTTGAAAGTCTTAAAATTAAAAATGACGAATCCTACATTGATTTCTGCCACCGTATTCAAAATGTGAGAAGTTCTTTAATTGCAAAAGTGAATTTAATTGAAGACTCGGGAGTTAGAGCAGCCAAGGCTATAATTTATAATAGCACTGCATTAAATGTATTTATGTACAATTTATCTGAAGATTTACTTCGATTTGTGCATCTGAAAAGTTGCGTTACTTTAGAACAAGCTCTAAGTGTTGTGATGGAAGAGGTGAATTTCCAAACACAATATCAAATGAAAAATAAAAAAATAATTACTCAAAAACCATTTGAGACTAAAGTAGCTTTTATTCCTCAACAAAATCAATTTAAATTTGGCATCCCACAAAGGCTAACATTTAATAATAATCCTCCAAATAAATTTATACAACCTCAAGGTTATAAGCCTTTTCTAAATAGGCCAAATAATCATTTTGTGCCACAAAATAATTTTAAATTTGGTAATGCGAATAAACCGCAAGTAAATAATTACAAAGCTTCAGGGTTTTTCAAACGACAACCCTATCATAAATTTAATTTTGGTATTCCTCAAAATAAAACAACTGATTTGAATGATAAAGATGTGACAATGAGAACGGCACCACAAAAGCCAAACCATCTTCACGTAATAAACGAAGATAATAAAAATAAAAATAAAATGACTATTCCAAATAAGGAAAATTTTTATATGAGGGCCTCAAAAGAGCATCCTCCGATATAGAAACTATAAATTTAAATTGTAACTCTTATTTAAAATTACCAAGTATACATTTTAAAAATCTGAACTCCAAATTTTTAATTGACACAGGGAGTAATCGTTCTTTTATTAATCCAGAATTAGCAGAAAAATATTTTAAAGATTTTAAATATCAAGAAACATTTCAAGTCGTAAGTACACATGGTACAAGTACTCATCATGAAGTAATTTTTATACCATTACCTGATGAATTTAAAAATGATAATTGGTACAAATTTTATATTTATAAAGTCTATAGAAGATACGACGGTTTAATAGGAACAGAATTATTATCTTTGTTAGGAGCTAGTATTGATATGAAAAATCAACTTCTTCTAACACCTGAAACTGCAATTCCTATTAATTATAATCCACCATATGAGATAAAACTTATTCCTCGATGTGAAATGAAAGTTAAAGTTCCAGTAAATCTTATATCAGACTCAGGAATTTTAAACTTTCATGAATTTTATCCTGGCGTTAGAATGCCATCAGCTATAGTAAATTGTAAAAATTCATTTGCTGAAACTATAATACAAAATACTACAAATACTCTACATACAATTATTTTTAATGAACCTCTTAATGTTGAAAAATTTAATTTTGATGAAATACAAGTAAATAATATAGTTGAAAAAATGGAAACAGATTGTGAATTAGACGAAATATTGTCAGAAAATCTAACAAAACTGAGATTAAATCATATGAATGAAGAAGAAAGAAATGCAATTTTTAATTTATGCAATCAATATAAAGATATATTCTATTGTGAAAAATTACCCCTTTCATTTACAAATGATGTTAAACATAAAATAAGAACTACTAATGAAGATACAATATATATTCGACCTTATAGGCAACCTCAAACAATTAATGATGAAATAAACAACCAAGTTGAAAAGTTATTAAAAGATAACATAATTCAAGAATCATATTCACCATGGAATTTTCCAGTTCATATAGTTCCAAAAAAAGATGACGCATCTGGTAAAAAGAAATATAGAATGGTAATTGATTATAGACGATTAAATGATATAACTACGGATGATAAATATCCTCTACCAAATATAACAGATTTATTTGATAAATTGGGAAAATATTTTTCAACTTTAGATTTAGCAAGTGGATATCATCAAATCGAAATGGATAAAAATGATAGACAGAAAACAGCTTTTAGTACTCAGTCTGGACATTATGAATTTTTAAGAATGCCTTTTGGTTTAAAAACAGCCCCAGCTACATTCCAAAGAACAATGGATAATGTACTGCGTGGACTACAAGGTATTCATTGTCTTGTTTATTTAGACGACATAATTATATACTCATCCAGTTTACAAGAACATATAAATAAACTTAAAAAATTTTTTGAACAGTTGAGAAAAACAAATTTAAAAGTTCAACTTGATAAATCAGAACTTTTGCGAAAAGAAGTCTTATATCTTGGACATTCAATTACAAAAAATGGTTTGAAACCTAATAATGATAAAATAAAAGCAGTATTAAATTTTCCTTTGCCTAAAACGCAAACAGAAATTAAAAGCTTTTTAGGATTGGTTGGATATTACAGAAAATTTATAAAAGATTTTGCGAAGTTAACAAAGCCTCTTACTAAATGTTTAAAGAAAAATCAAAAAGTAATAATAAATGAAGAATATGTATCGTCATTTGAAAAATGTAAAGAAATATTAACAAATGCACCACTTTTACAATTTCCTGATTTTGAAAAACCTTTTATTTTAACTACGGACGGATCAAATTATGCAATCGGTGCAGTACTTTCTCAAGGAACTGTTGGTAGTGATAAACCTATTGCATATGCAAGTAGAACACTTAATAGTGCAGAAATACGTTAGAGTACTATAGAAAAAGAACTCCTTGCCATTGTATGGGCAACAAAACATTTTAGACCTTATTTATATGGTAAAAAGTTTTATATTTATACAGACCATAGACCACTAGCATGGTTGAATTCAATAAATGAACCAAATAGTAAATTGACACGATGGAAATTACGATTAGCTGAATTTGATTTTGAAATAACATATAAAAGTGGGAAACAAAATAAAAATGCGGACGCTTTATCGAGATTAAAAGTAAATGCACTAGGAGATGATGATAATCTCTCAATGAAAGTTAATATTGATAAAAAAGAAAACAAATTAACAAATAAAATTTCCAAAAAAGGAAAACAAATAAGATCAACTTCTCCAATTACATTATCTTCTGATTCAGAAAAAACTTTAAGTATTTCTAGAAGGTCACCTTATTCAATACCTTCATTTGATAGTAGTACAATTACGGCATCTGATATTCCTGAAAATTCTAGTACTGAAACAGCACATTCTCATGAAAATATGGATATGGAAAGCATACCTATTTTACATGAAGCAATTGATACAAAACCAAATCAAATATTAATTTACTCGTGGAATTTAAATAAAATGTCTGTAAAAGATATTTCAAGAAATAAACAAAAAGTTTTAGAAGTGCATATGCCAGTAAATAATACAAATTTAGTAAAAGAATTTTTAAAAGGTTACATATGACCTAAAATTAAATATTTTATATATTTTGAAGAAGAAGCACACAGAAAAGATTTTGCTTCAGTTGTAACTACTATATTTAAAAAAGATTCAGTAAAATTATTTGAATGCACATTAAGAGTAGTATATGTCGAAGATGAAAACGAACAACGTGAAATAATTTTAAAATATCATGAAGGAAAAACAAGTCATAGAGGTATAAAAGAAACACTGGCACATTAAAAAGAACATATTATTGGAATAATATGGATCAAACAGTTGCAAGCGTTATAAATTCTTGTCAATTATGTAAACGTATGAAATATGATCGTAAACCAATTAAACCTGAATTGCAATTAACAAAAACCCAAATAAAACCCTTTCAAGAAATATTTATAGATACTTTTACTATTGAAAATAAATCATTTTTGTCCATAATTGATGCATACAGCAAGTTAGGTCAAGCAATTGAAATAAATACAAAGTCTACCCCTGAAATAATAAGAGCATTAATAAAATATTTTTCATATTATGGAATACCAAGTAAAATTAGTTCAGACCCAGGTTCTGAATTTAATAATACTTTAATGAAAGAAATGTTATCTTTTTATAAAATAGATTTACATAATATAGGAACGCCACATAATCCAAATTCAATGGGATTAATTGAAAGGTTTCATTCAACAATTATAGAAATTTATAGACTTGCTAAATATGAGCAATAATCTACTGATGCCGCATCTATAATGACATATGCAGTATTGTCATATAATCAAACGATACATTCGACAACAAATCTAACACCATTTGAAGTAGTATTTGGACATACGGATTCAAGTAGTATGTTTGCTGTAAACTTTGATAAATATTTTACTCAGCAATTAGTTAAAGAGCACGCACAAGTGACAGGAGAAATAGTACGTAATACTGTCCCTGTAAAAATAAATGGTCGTAAAACTAAGGTTCCAATAAAAGATATTAAACGTCCACAGATTCGTCATCCTGACACTGATGACCCAAGGACTAGCTATTCAGCTACAAAGGATTGAAAATAATCCTGGAATATTGCCTGTTAAAAAAGGAAATGCAATTTTGGAATATGATAAATGGAAGTTAATTAAGGTATTAGACTTAAGTTTAATTAAAGATGATTTATATTTAAACATAAATAAGTTGAAAGATTTAAACATATATTTAAAAGATAAAGTTAATTATACGATTAATTTTAATGATGATAAAATACAAACTGAATTTATTAAAAACTTAACTTTAGAAAGGTATGAGCAATTAGTCCCAACTTTACGTGTTAAAAGAGGACTTATAAATCCTTTAGGATCAATAATTAAATTGATAACTGGAAATATGGATAATGATGACGCAATCAAATATGATGAATTAATTAATCAAATTAAAACTAAGCAGGATGCTATTTCAAAGAAAGTAACTTTGGTTGCAGAAATGGTTGATGGTTTTGTAAATTTTACTAATATTTCTTATTATAATTTTATACAATTTGAGAATAATTTAATTGATATAGAGAAAGCATTGAATAGAAGTAAAATAAATGATTTTGAAAATAAAGTATCTCATGCTTATAGTTTGTTAACTCATAATTTTCAAATAATTCTTTCTAAGTTAGATGAGATTGATACAGCAATCGCATTAAGTAAAAATAAGATATTACATAGATCAATAATTGATACTAATGAATTATTTGAATAGTTAAAAAATATTGAGAGAACAGATAAGTTAATTTTCCCTGTTAATTATGAAAATTTAGTAAACATAGAGCAAAATATATAGATAAAAGCTTATATTAAGGGTAGGCAAATTACATATGTACTGGCAATTCCAATTGTAGGCAAAAACACTTACAAATATTACCAGTTATTCCCCTTACCTATCCTTGATATTTCTAATAATATTACATCCTTGATACTTCCTAAATATCCTTTTATCCTCGTGAAGGATTTGAACTCTATTACATTGCTCTCCAAGCCATGCGACGAGATTGATGAGAAATTATTTCTTTGTAAAGAAAGTTGTGCAGTCGTATTGGAACAAGATAAATGTATAACTGATTTAATGAAATTTACACTGAATATTACGTCATGTTCTCCAATTTTAATCGAAACTTCAGAGATAAAAATTCAACAAATTGAAATGAACATATGGATAATTTTTGCAAGTTACCAAACGTACTTGACAAAAACCTGTGAAAATGAGATTACTCGAGAGAAAATCCTTGGTACTTATATTTTAACCTTGGATGATAAATGTAAAATACAAGTTGAAGATATTACTCTACGGAAGAAATTGTTAAAAGGAATGAACTTACATATTCCTAAACTACCATTGATAAATTTACCAAGTGTTCCAGTTACAAATAATTTCAAAAGAAAACCTGTTAACTTAGATGGAGTAAATATGGAAAATCTACAAATGCTGAATTATATTTTGAAGAAAAGTGAAAACAGTGAAGATAGTGAAATGAGTGAAATGGTCAATAAAGTGCAAATAAAAAGTGTTAGTTTATGGACATTAATACTTTATATTATAATGATTTTTACTATTGTATACCTTATTATAAAATATAAAAAAAGTTTTTGAAATTATGTAAAATTGAAAATAATCTGACTTCAGAAAATAAACTTACAGATAATTTTCAATCTCAGGGTGGAGAAGTTATACGTACCACAAACCCACCGTCGTTTACCGAAGTCCAATTGCGACATATTTAATCATACAAGTAGGTACTTCCTTCGATTGTGAAAGTACCAAGTAAGCAAATCAGTAATATAGAGTCTCTACATGTTGATTTGATTTAATTGCGCATAGCTGAATAAGCATTTATGTACTTATATGTTTTTCTCGCTAAAGTATGAGAAATGTAACTACTTAGTTGTTATTGCAAATGAAGAATGTACTAGTAATCGCCTACGCATTTATAAAAATTATATAAGGAAGTTACTAAGTACAAATTGACATTATTTTATCTTTTAAATTAACTTTAAATTTAATTTGTTGTTTATTTTATTAAAATCTCGGCTCCGTCCAATTTGTCTACATAGTTATATGTACCACAAACCCACCGTTGTTTACCGAAGTCCAATTGCGACATATTTAATCATACAAGTAGGTACTTCCTTGGATTGTGAAAGTACCAAGTAAGCACTTTTTGTACTTATGTTGTTTTTCTATGAATAATGCGCAGTAGAGGTACTCTACATGTTGTTTTGATTTAATTGCGCATAGCTGAATAAGCATTTATGTACTTAGATGTTTTTCTCGCTAAAGTATGAGAAATGTAACTACTTAGTTGTTATTGCAAATGAAGAATGTACTAGAAATTGCCTACGCATTTATAAAAGTTATATAATAAGGAAGTTACTAAGTACAAATTGTCATTATTTTATCTTCGCTTGAATTGTACGGTCAAAAGTAAGACCAATAAAATTAACTTCAAATTTAATTTGTTGTTTATTTTATTAAAATCTCGGCTCCGTCCAATTTGTCTGGCGCAGCCGGTTGTATTTTTATTATAGTCGTGGAAATTTAATTTGTCCGACGCTTACTTCAAAAATTGTGAAATATAATTTGTCTGGCGCAACCTACATATTTGGTGCAGCTGTCCTGAATAACTTCAGTGTGTTCCTGACAAATCCACGTAAAAAATACTCGAACCAAACAAATACGACTGTATTGGAAAAAGGAGTTGAGAAACAATTCAGCGAGTGGAATAATCACCGAGGCATGGGATCGAGCGGTTTTAAGTGAGTCGAAAATCATTCACTTTCCGTATTCTTGCCCTGCTATTCGACCCTTAGTGTTTTTGAACAAACATTGCCAATACACTTGTTATTTTTGATTTATTGTATGTGAATTTATGATTTTAATGTGAATTTATGATTTTAATGTGAATTTATTGATTTTATTGCGTCATAATTGATTTTTATGTGAACTTATTGATTTTATGTGTTTTTATTGATTTTTATGTGAATTTTTTGACGTTTTATGCGTTTTTATTGATTTTTATGTGAATTTATGTGTCTTTATTGATTTTTATGTAAATGTATTGTCATTTTATGCGTTTTTATTTGAATTTTATGTGAATTTATTGATTCTTATGCGTCATAATTGACTTTTATGTGAATTTATTGACTCTTATGCGTCATAATTGATTTTTATGTGAATTTATTGATTTTTATGCGTCATAATTGATTTTTATGTGAATTTATTGATTTTAATGTGTCTTTATTGATTTTTTGTGCTTTTATTGAACTTTTATGTGCCTTTATTTAATTATATTTTGATTTTTTGTGTGTTATATGTGTTATTTTGTACAAAGACATACTCAATTTTAATAATTTGAACTTATTTTAGATACTAATTTAAAATGGAACCTATGAGGATTATAACGAATGAAATTGTGAAATTGATTCCTAAATTTGATGGGAATGAAAAATTATTAAATTTATTTATTTCAAAATGTGAATATGTGCGTAGCTAAAGCGGATCCGAAGTAACAGCAGCACAATAATTATATTTATTTTATGTAATTTCAAGTAGAGTTGTAGGCAGAGCAGCCTCACTATTAAATGAAAGTAGCGACATGGCTACAATTGAAAATCTTTTTATTCAAGTTAATAATATAATTGAAAATGGAAACAGATTGTGAATTAGGATGATATATTATCTGAAAATCTAATGAAACTTAGATTAAATCGTATGCGTCAAGAACAAAGAAATGCAATTTTTTTTATTGATGCAGTCAAGATGAATTAATTATTGATATTAAAACTAAGATGCTATTTCACTAATACTTCTAATTATAACTTTATAAAATTTGAGCAAAAATTAATTGAAATTGAGAAAGCATTGAATAGAAGTAAAATAAATGATTTTGAAAATAAGGTATCTCATGCTTATAGTTTGTTAACTCATAATTTTCAAATAATTCTTTCTAAGTTAGATGAGATTGATACAGCAATCGCAGTAAGTAAAAATAAAATATTACATAGATCACATTTCTCATACTTTAGCGAGAAAAACATCTAAGTACATAAATGCTTATTCAGCTATGCGCAATTAAATCAAAACAACATGTAGAGTACCTCTACTGCGCATTATTCATAGAAAAACAACATAAGTACAAAAAGTGCTTACTTGGTACTTTCACAATCTAAGGAAGTACCTACTTGTATGATTAAATATGTCGCAATTGGACTTCGGTAAACAACGGTGGGTTTGTGGTACATATAACTTCTCCACCCTGAGATTGAAAATTATCTGAAAGTTCATTTCTTGAAGTCAGATTATTTTCAATTTTACATAATTTCAAAATCTCATTTTTATATTTTATAATCCAATATACAATAGTAAAAATCATTATAATATAAAGTATTAATGTCCATAAACTAACACTTTTTATTTGCACTTTATTGACCATTTCACTCATTTCACTATATTCACTGTTTTCACTTTTCTTCAAAATATAATTCAGCATTTGTAGATTTTCCATATTTACTCCATCTAAGTTAACAGGTTTTCTTTTGAAATTATTTGTAACTGGAACACTTGGTAAATTTATCAATGGTAGTTTAGGAATATGTAAGTTCATTCCTTTTAACAATTTCTTCCGTAGAGTAATATCTTCAACTTGTATTTTACATTTATCATCCAAGGTTAAAATATAAGTACCAAGGATTTTCTCTCGAGTAATCTCATTTTCACAGGTTTTTGTCAAGTACGTTTGGTAACTTGCAAAAATTATCCATATGTTCATTTCAATTTGTTGAATTTTTATCTCTGAAGTTTCGATTAAAATTGGAGAACATGACGTAATATTCAGTGTAAATTTCATTAAATCAGTTATACATTTATCTTGTTCCAATACGACTGCACAACTTTCTTTACAAAGAAATAATTTCTCATCAATCTCGTCGCATGGCTTGGAGAGCAATGTAATAGAGTTCAAATCCTTCACGAGGATAAAAGGATATTTAGGAAGTATCAAGGATGTAATATTATTAGAAATATCAAGGATAGGTAAGGGGAATAACTGGTAATATTTGTAAGTGTTTTTGCCTACAATTGGAATTGCCACTACATATGTAATTTGCCTACCCTTAATATAAGCTTTTATCTATATATTTTGCTCTATGTTTACTATATTTTCATAATTAACAGGGAAAATTAACTTATCTGTTCTCTTAATATTTTTTAACAATTCAAATAATTCATTAGTATCAATTATTGATCTATGTAATATCTTATTTTTACTTAATGCGATTGTTGTATCAATCTCATCTAACTTAGAAAGAATTATTTGAAAATTATGAGTTAACAAACTATAAGCATGAGATACTTTATTTTCAAAATCATTTATTTTACTTCTATTCAATGCTTTCTCTATATCAATTAAATTATTCTCAAATTGTATAAAATTATAATAAGAAATATTAGTAAAATTTACAAAACCATCAACCATTTCAGCAACCAAAGTAACTTTCTTTAAAAAAGCATCTTGCTTAGTTTTAATTTGATTAATTAATTCATCTTGATTATATCAACAAAAAAAAAATTGCATTTCGTTCTTCTTGATTCATATGATTTAATCTAAGTTTCAATAGATTTTCAGATAAAATATCATCTAATTCACAATCTGTTTCCATTTTCAATTATATTATTAACTTGAATAAAAAGATTTTCAAATTGTAGCCATGTCGCTACTTTCATTTAATAGTGAGGCTGCTCTGCCTACAACTCTACTTTAAATTACATAAAATAAATATAATTATTGTGCTGCTGTTACTTCGGATCCACTTTAGCTACGCACATATTCACATTTTGAAATAAATAAATTTAATAATTTTTCATTTCCATCAAATTTAGGAATCAATTTCACAATTTCATTCGTTATAATCCTCATAGGTTCCATTTTAAATTATTATTTAAAATCAATTCAAATTATTAAAATTGAGTATGCGTTTGTACAATATAACACATAAAACACATAAAATTCAAAATATAAGTAAATAAAGGCACATAAAAGTTCAATAAAAGCACAAAAAAATCAATAAAGACACATTAAAATCAATAAATTCACATAAAAATCAATTATGACGCATAAAAATCAATAAATTCACATAAAAATTAATAAAGACAAATAAATTCACATAAAAATCAATAAAAACACATAAAACGTCAAAAATTCACATAAAAATCATAAATTCGCATACAATAAATCAAAAATAACAAGTGTATTGGCAATGTTTGTCCAAAAACACTAAGGGTCGAATAGCAGGGCAAGAATACGGAAAGTGAATGATTTTCGACTCACTTAAAACCGCTCGATCCCATGCCTCGGTGATTATTCCACTCGCTGAATTGTTTCTCAACTCCTTTTTCCAATACAGTCGTATTTGTTTGGTTCGAGTATTTTTTTCCGTGGATTTGTCAGGAACACACTGAAGTTATTCAGGACAGCTGCACCAAATATGTAGGTTGCGCCAGACAAATTATATTTCACAATTGTTGAAGTAAGCGCCGGACAAATTAAATTTCCACGACTTTAAAAAAAAATACAACCGGCTGCGCCAGACAAATTGGACGGAGCCGAGATTTTAATAAAATAAACAACAAATTAAATTTGAAGTTAATTTTATTGGTCTTACTTTTGACCGTACAATTCAAGTGAAGATAAAATAATGACAATTTGTACTTAGTAACTTCCTTATATAACTTTTATAAATGCGTAGGCGATTTCTAGTACATTCTTCATTGTAATAAACAACTAAGTAGTTACATTTCTCATAATTTAGCGAGAAAAACATCTAAGTACATAAATGCTTATTCAGCTATGCGCAATTAAATCAAATCAACATGTAGAGTACCTCTACTGCGCATTATTCATAGAAAAACAACATAAGTACAAAAAGTGCTTAATTGGTACTTTCACAATCTAAGGAAGTACCTACTTGTATGATTAAATATGTCGCAATTGGACTTCGGTAAACAACGGTGGGTTTATGGTACATATAACTACATAGACAACAACAACGACCACAACAATAGAAACAGTAACAGAAACTGAAACTGAAACTGAAACTGACACAGAAACAGAAACAGAAACAGAAACAGAAACAGAAACAGAAACAGAAACAGAAACAGAAACAGAAACAGAAACAGAAACAGAAACAGTAACACTAACAGTAACAGTAACAGTAACAGAAACAGACACAGACACAGACACAGAAACAGAAACAGAAACAGAAACAGAAACAGTAACAGCAACAGCAACAGCAACAGCAACAGCAACAGCAACAGTAACAGTAACAGTAACAGTAACAGTAACAGTAACAGTACCAGTACCAGTAACAGTAACAGTACCAGTACCAGTACCAGTAACAGTAACAGTAACAGTAACAGTAACAGTTACTTTAACAGTAACAGTAACAGTAACAGTAACAGCAACAGTAACAGCAACAGCAACAGCAACAGCAACAGTAACAGTAACAGCAACAGCAACAGCAACAGCAACAGCAACAGCAACAGCAACAGCAACAGCAACAGCAACAGCAACAGCAACAGCAACAGCAACAGCAACAGCAACAGCAACAGCAACAGCAACATCAACATCAACAGCAACAGCAACAGCAACAGCAACAGCAACAGCAACAGCAACAGCAACAGCAACAGCAACAGCAACAGCAACAGCAACAGCAACAGAAACAGAAACAGAAACAGAAACAGAAACAGTAACAGTAACAGTAACAGTAACAGTAACAGTAACAGTAACAGTAACAGTAACAGTAACAGTAACAGTAACAGTAACAGTAACAGTAACAGTAAAAGTAACAGTAACAGTAACAGTAACAGTAACAGTAACAGTAACAGTAACAGTAACAGTAACTTATTAAGAACGGACGCGTTTGGTAACTTTCTTTTATAATAATTATAATATAATTATTAATAGGTAGTGATAGTGATTACATCCGGTAGGAGGCATTGCCAGTAGACTTGGCTTACAAAAGAGAGTTAGAATATTGTATAATAAAAAAAAACTAATAACATTTTCAACCTAGCTTTACTTTGTATTCGTTCTGATACATGTAGAGTCCATATTTCAAACTCTAGAATAGCTTATTCGGAGATGTAGATTCCGATAGGCGTGTAATAGATTGCGTCCGTCGTTTCCGAAGGGCACGTGCCGCTAACGTAGAGATGGATTTTAAAACGAGGTCGTAGGGAGAGTTCAGTCATTGTATTTAAATATTGGTATTGAAATTCTAGCAGTTGATTGAATATCCTTTTTTTTTTGACTTAAACAAAATGACAAACAAACAAAACAAATTAATGTATCAAAAAATAATTCTGTGTGTTTTCACAAACCGGTCGACTGTTCTCTAGAAACTAAGCGACAAAATTAGTTTTTCTTGTGTTTTACATTACTTTTTAAATTACTTCAAACGTAGTTCATGAAGAGTTCGATTTATTGATTTATTGTTAGAGTCATTGATACGATTATAGCCCTTAAACGTGTATAGCACTTAACGTAACAATTTATTAAAATTGTTTATTTTTTATTTAGTGAACCTACGTCCAGTATTAAGATGGAAGGTACCATCTTGTTCAAAGGTTTATAATTTTAATGATTATTAGTTCTATAATTTATTCTGTGCTGATAACACAAGAATAATCAACAATACTATGTACGATAGTGAAAAATTAGTCACAAAAAATAACTTCATTAAAAATTAATAATCTTAATAAGTGCCCATGCTAAATATCTCGTTTCTATAGATAACATGACTATGTTTTTAGTGGTTATGTTTCATCTGACGTCATACGAAATATAATATTTTGATCGGCAAGAAAACAAAATCAGTTTTTTAAATCATAGATCCTAACGCTGGCTACAGGGTGTCATACCGGTTGGATATCAATTGAATGGAACTAGTGTATAAAAAAGCAGTAGTTTTCATCAATGGAAGCAATGGAACTGAGTCGAATAAACCCGAGCAAAAGAAAAGACCACCAGGGAAGAAAAATATGTGTTCTATGTACCTAACATAAAAAAAAAATATTTTGTACAACAAGTGCACAAAACAAGCCATTTTATCCGAGACATTTATCCGCCCAAGCCGTAGGCGAGGGTAGATACTAATGTCGAGGATAAAATGTTTTTTTTATAATCGAGTGATACACTGCTTTTCACTTCAATTGTGAGGAAATGAAACAATTATATTTAATGTAACCAAGCCGGTTGGTCTAGTGGCTAGAGAGCCTACTACGAAATGAAACGGTCGTGGGTTCGAATTCCACAAGGTGCAATCATTTGTATGATGAGCAGAAATGATTGTTTCCGAGTCAGGGCATCCTAGTTTGGGGATAGGTAATTAATGTGAATTGTCCCGAATAATATTTTTTATTATTTTTGTTTAATTACTACTAAGAAAAGACGATGAGGATGCGTCATCATCCTGCGTCGAGGAGTGAGACATGGGGATGTGATATCCCAGAAATTGTTCACCAACACATTGGAAGACATTAGACTAGGAAGGGCATCGGGCAGGGCTGATGCCCTGCCCTCACCTTTTACGTTAATACATAAACGGTTAGTACATCTCACACTTTGAGATTTGTCATTTGTCATAATGTCTGAATCATTGCAGGATTTGCAGTGGATGCTAGATAGTCTAGCTGAAGCTTCCAAGAAAATCGGACTTGGAATGAACTTGGATAAAACCAAGATCATGATGAACGAGCACGTTCCTCAGTTACCGATTACAGTTAACGGTACTGCTTTTGATATTGTTCAACATTACGTTTAATTAGGGCATATCTTATTGGGCCGGAACAATTTCGAGAAAGAAGCCAGTAGAAGAATTCAGCTGGGCTGGCCAGCATTCAGGAAGCTGCGTCAGGTCTTCTCGTCGCCTATCCCTCAGTGCCTAAATACAAAGGTATTTAATCAGTGCGTCCTACCGGTAATGACTTACGGAGCTGAGACGTGGACACTTACGATACGGCTGGTACAAACTTGATGTCGCTCACCAGGCTATGGAGAGATCTATGCTTGGAGTTTTTCTAAGGGATCGAATTCAAAACGAAGTGATCCGGCAGAGAACCAAGGCTACCGACATAGCTCTAAAAATTAGCAAGCTAAAGTGGCAGTGGGTTGGCCATTTAGCTGCAGAACCGATAACCGTTGGTGTACGTGTTCTCGAGTGGAGATCAATAATTGGTAAACATAGTGTAGGACGACGATCTTGCGCAATATTGGTGGCAGAAAGTGAATGCGAAGAGTCAAGATCGGGCCAAATGGCGTGTCTTGGCAGAGGCCTATGTCCAGCAGTGGACGAACACAGGCTGATGATGAAGAAAAGACGAAGGCTTCTTTCCTGCCACTTAATTTATGACTCTATACGTGAAACATTAGGCTCGGGTCAGAGACCATAGAGAATTAGAGAAATAATACACTTGTATGCACTAGAGTATAAAATGTAGTTTTAGTCCGCTTCCACCCAACAAAAACAGGAACTTTACGAGCTTAAGAAGAGAAAAATATATTTTTGAACTAATTCATATAAATACTTATTCGTTGCTCCCATCAATTTCAACATCGGAAGCACATCACCATAAAACCTAACATTTCACCCCCTCCAAATTTTAAAGTCTGCCACGGGATCGAACCCCCACCGTATTGTCATTCAAATTACCGGCGGACGACAGCCATGGGCCATTTAAATAATAATTGTAGTGAATATTGTTATTTTATGTATGTTTTTGGTGCGGTACAGTCTGTTGATGTTTCAACCAAAAACAACCATCGTCAGGGCTATCAAAAGACATTTGGTATTTATAGGTAAACTAACTGCGCCCCATGGCTTTTCCCGCGTTAAAACGTTGCCACCTTCGTTCACGTGCTGATAAATCTTGTAACAAAACATTAGCATTCGCTTTTTAATATTGTCCAACTGAACAACGAATAGAGCCAATCGTCGGTACGAACACTTTTTCAAGCATTCTAGCGAACGCTCAAATGAATGCTCATAAAAAAAGTTTTCTTTGGCAAAGAGGGCCGGCGCGAGGTGGACGGCAAAAAGCTCGACGCATTTTTTTTTGTTCTCTGGAATGCTCGTTAGAACGCTCTTGTTTATTTCATGTGAGCTTTTACCTGTCATGTAAGATAGCTCATTACAAGTGAATTCTCTAGATGAAAATAAGAAATGAAATTTAAAAAAATCCCTCTTCTGTGCACCCCTAGGATACTCAAGAAGTATTTCTTGCAAATTTCAAATCTCTAGGTCCAGGGGTTTAGGATGTGCGTTTCAATATATATGTGTAGTTCAATATATAAAACTTGAACTCTTGACCAAGAAATATACCTCTTCCGTGGTAATATCAACTTAATAATATCAGCTGAAATTTAAAACAGCCGTGCCAAACATAAACCAGTTCGTTTACTATCAAAAGTATTTGATTATGAAAAAAAAATGATGGATTTTATCATAATTAATTGATGTATACGTAACTTGACTCTTGTAAGAAAACATGTTCAACTAATTTGTGCCAATCTCTTTGTACCCAGTAAAATAGGTACCATTTCCTTTTTCATTAGGTCTAAAACCATAAATTAATGATGATATTACCATTATAAACAGTTTAATGTCATCAACTCTATACAACACGGAGCCATGAATATTTATTGCACTTTAAAACATAATAAAACCTTATCATAATTAATTGCTGTATATTTAACTTGACTCTTGTAAAAAAACATGTTCAACAAATTTATGCCAATCTCTTTGTACCCAGTAAAATAGGTAACATTTCCTTTTTCATTAGGTCTAAAACCATAAAATAATGATGATATTACCATTATAAACAGTTTAATGTCATCAACTCTATACAACACGGAGCCATGAATATTTATTGCACTTTAAAACATAATAAAACCTTATCATAATTAATTGCTGTATATTTAACTTGACTCTTCTAAAAAAACATGTTCAACAAATTTATGCCAATCTCTTTGTACCCAGTAAAATAGGTAACATTTCCTTTTTCATTAGGTCTAAAACCATAAATTAATGATGATATTACCATTATAAACAGTTTAAAGTCATCAACTCTATACAACATGGAGCCATGAATATTTATTGCACTTTAAAACATAATAAAACCTTATCATAATTAATTGCTGTATATTTAAATTGACTCTTGTAAAAAAACATGTTCAACAAATTTATGCCAATCTCTTTGTACCCAGTAAAATAGGTAACATTTCCTTTTTCATTAGGTCTAAAACCATAAATTAATGATGATATTACCATTATAAACAGTTTAAAGTCATCAACTCTATACAACATGGAGCCATGAATATTTATTGCACTTTAAAACATAATAAAACCATATTTTAATTAATTGCTGTATATTTAAATTGACTCTTGTAAAAAAACATGTTCAACTAATTTATGCCAATCTCTTTGTACCCAGTAAAATAGGTAACATTTCCTTTTTCAATAAGTCTAAAATCATAAATTGATGATGAAATTACCATTATAAACAGTTTAAAGTCATCAACACGGAGCCATGAATATTTATTGCACTTTAAAAAATAATAAAATCCACTAACAAAATGGACCCCATTGTAAACGTCACATATAATAGCACAATTCAAAATATGTATTTTATTTCAATATGAATGATATGACACTTTGAAGGCGTTACGAATTATTTTACTAGAAAAAAAACAAATCTGTTTTACATACAACTAATATAAGCCATTGAAAAATGATTTTTATGGCTGTATAAATAGAGAAAAGTCCGACAATGTTAAGTTTTTGGAGTTCTTATTATATTTTTGGTCGCGTGTATTATATCTTATTGTGTTTTTAACACTTCGCCCTCGTTGAAGTGTAGGGT
Organism: Alsophila aescularia; assembly: GCA_946251855.1. Classification (NCBI taxonomy): domain Eukaryota; kingdom Metazoa; phylum Arthropoda; class Insecta; order Lepidoptera; family Geometridae; genus Alsophila; species Alsophila aescularia. The sequence goes on from OX276381.1 coordinate 19,470,830, forward strand.
GTAGGTAGGGGTAGTTTGCACCCTCATTGATTAGCGTTCTTAATCTATGGGGGAGTTTAGAATTTCGTTATGCAAGAGATAGACAAGACTAATAGTTAGGAACACAGTAATGAACAGGAACTAAATATTAATGAACTTTAAAAATCTTTCGTCACGTTACTTGTAGAAAAAATCTTCTAAACGTCTAAAGACGGAAAAATAATTTAAGTTCACGTTCATAATTAGGTATAAGTAAGATTAAACTACAATTTACAATTCAATTATTACTTTTATTGTCACATTAAGCATCATTATACAGTAACTTAATAACTTGCAGTTCATAACATTTTGTTTAATTGTTTGAATGTAACTGTGCAATAAGCTGAAATGGAAAACAACACACACAAAATTAAATGTAATAGTAATTTTATATCATTTGTTTTTTGTAGCTGGTTTTTAATATGTAGTATTATGTATTATGCATAACACCATCCAGTTATTCAATAATATTTCGTATGTTTATTTAACATCTTAAACAGTTGCCTAATGAACAGCCGCGGGACCAACGTAAGCTTATTTGCTGACATGTTCATCTCATTGTGTCATTATTGAACAACTTTTAGACAAATCGTAACATGTGTAAGTGACAAGATAAATAAACGGGTATATGTGGTGACGCTTCCAAATGAAAATTTTGTATGTCTGTTATTATAAGTACAACAGTGTTGAAGTTAAAACTGATACACGATCAGTTTAGTTTGTTCTTGCTTGCAATTCTGACCAATAAGTAGCTTTCACCACATCGGGTGATAATCCACTGCGATGACTCTGAGCGGGAAAATAAACAAACTAAAGACACACAAAGAAAATAATAATATAACACTCATAATTACCAGGTCATTAAAACCTCGCAATCGCTCTTTATAGTCTTCTCAATGCTCGGCACGTGTCTATTGTGACACAAACACTAAACATCCTGCACACGTAACCGCAATATTTTCTAAAATCGCGCCAAATCGCGTTCGGATGTGCTCGCGACATTAGGCGGGCGGCGCGCGCGCCGGATGTGGCCGCCATCCATTGCGGGCGGCGTGGTACTTCCGATGTGCTGATACTAGGTCATAGGTTTGGAACTGTTGGGTTTAGGTATTTAGTTATGGTGGTTTAAAGCTCGCAAAGGATAAAACAGTGATTTTCTTGATTATTATGGATCTAGCCAAGAATAAACAGGTTAACCTTGTCTAACAACAAAAACACATCCCTTTCGGCGCTGAATGATAACAAACATACATAACACGCACACACAAACTTTCGCATTTATTTAATTAAATTGGATGGAGCTTGTTACGATAGTTATAATTGCAACATACTTCCATTGATCCTCATAACCTATTGTTTGTTGTTTGTCGTATGAGGTAGTGCTGGCCTCTGGTGTCAGAGTTTGTCAGGCCGCCCAAAGGCCTGACTGAGGTAAAACCTAAAATCAGCTTATATGATTGAGAAGCATTTAACAAGTCATGCATACAACAATCAACAATGATCACAAATACAACTATTCAGTAACCACAACAACGCGTTCTCGAGTAGATTCGATTCGGCTAAAGAAATTCGCTTCAACGTTTGAAATTCTAAAAACCGCACATTCGCTACGCACCGATCGCGTAGCACCCACGTCTTGAACAAGTGCAAAAATTACATCATTATTTTAGTTAGGTATTTTTATGAACTGTAGACCTTAAATGAAAGGGATAGAGTCTAAAATTATGTGCAAATCAAATATGTTATAGTGCGGTGTATGAATTTAAAATAATAATTCGTCATCACCGTTACCCTCTGTCTTTTTGATGCAGCGTTGCGTGATACACGTTACGGTCGTATGTTGATTCTGATGGGCGGGTGGTGCGTTTCCATTGATAGAAAATGTACAATAATTACTTATTATTGGAATAAGTTTTTTTATGTCTTACTTGAAACACAGATCACAATTGAACATTTGGTTGGTTACATAGAAGTTTTAATTTTGTTTTTTTTTTTAAAGTGAAAATTAATCACATTTTTCAAAATTGTTTCA